>CM054112.1:41171687-42639812 GCA_028673005.1 Tanypteryx hageni | reverse complement strand
TTAACTCAATCCCAGCTAACATGACAGAGATCGACGAATCAAGTTCTTCCATAGAGCGACATTTCTTAACACATAACATTGAATTCCGATGAATTAAAAAATTTCCAGAAATAATAATAATAATGAGGAAATAAATTAAATAAGATTCTGTTTTGAATTTTGCAAGTGCGGAGACTTTTCATTCAAGAATGCAGATAATTTAGCTAACGCGATGTCAAAGTTGGCAGGAAATTCTTAATAGGCAAAATTTATATACAAACAATTATTAGCAGTAAAAATTGATCGGAAAAAATTTATAGACATTTTTCGTGCAAAAAATTCATTTATTAGTATTAAATTTCACAGATAGGTGTTTCATATTAGTTCCGCAGGACGTAGTTTGCTCATCTTGGTAAAATGAATACCTTGAATCTGGGGTGGATCCAGAAACTTCCCAGGGGGGGGGGGGGGCGGCCGCCCCAATAGCCACCCCATCTTGATTCTATCCCCATCAATATCTATCTTTCCCTTGTCCTTGTCTTAATCTTCGGTGTAGAAACAAGGAATTTTTCGCGGAATGAATTTAAGATTGCATCCAGTGGAGGGCAATGGGGTTGTCCAAGGGGAAGACGATCGCCCCCATCGCTTCCCTTGGATCCGCCACTGCTTGAATATTTGTAATCCATTGAATACATATTCAAGCTCAAAAATATTGCTATCTTAAAAATTATTTTAAAACGAGTGTATGGAAGACCATAAAAAGAATCAAACTCCTTACGTTCAAAGTAAATCTTCCGCGCGAATTAATGAAGATTTCTGACACAGAATGCAATAAAGGTGAGATGAATTGTTTTGATCAAGTAGTAGCATTATCGGTTCATTTTAACATCGATGGTGGCTAGGCAAAGTTCTATAATTTTCTTCGCAGTTATAAATCCACAGCATCATCTAATTAAAGAAATTGCAAAGAAAAACTTACACCAGCTAAATTATTTCGTAAAAAAAGTCTAAAGAGAATATTCCTATGCATGAATGCCCGTGACAATCGTAAGTTATGGAAAGATTCCAACCGAATGATTTAAAAGCTATTTCCGCGTGGTACAAAAAATGGTAGCTAGTAATTAGTCCGCATAAATTTTTACCCTATGAGTCTCTGGAAAGGCAAGAATTAAGCAATATAATTCACGTATAAAACCAATGGAGTTGAGTAAATGGTGCAGCCAACAAGAAATTGGCTTTCATAGAAAGAGTAGTAATGATACCGACAATGCGATAAACCCTTTCATTAGTTAGACCAAAATTTTATCCTGCAATTCACGAACTTAAAATACAGAGTGGTTTATAAGTCGGTATTTATGTCGGAGGGACTAGCGAATGAGGTAGTAGGACTTATCAGAAGCCCGACGTATCTCGGAAGGCAGGACAGTGAGGATAAGATTCGCGAGATCGACTGTAAAACGGAGCGATATAGAGGATTGTTTTTCCCTAGGATGATAAGAGACCATAATAGGAAATGATAACGTAGGAAAACTATGGACCCTTGGTGCATTACACCCCCTGCCATCCATCAAAAAGGTGACTTGCAGGGTATAATGTAGATAAATTCCAATGGGTTATATGAAGCAATAATGAAAAGAATCAAAGTAAAACTTGACGAATAAGTTTAGAAATATTGAAGTGGTTGTATTTTGTACTTTGAATATTCAGTTAATATTTTTAAACTTTTTTAATTTACTAATTTTTTTCATCTTTGCTTCATAGAACCAATTGGGACTAATAGACCAACCTGTATATTACAATACATACGATATCGGCATGTGATGGTCTAGTGATTTATTCCAGCCCCATACGCTAGATTGTTTTTCTGATGTGATAGTATTCCTGACGACGTCTCTCATTTCTTATCCCTTGCTGAACACAGATATATCTGAATAGCATTATTCGCATATTAGCGATCTAAGTTCAGTGATATATCCTAGAGCAGTGATGGCGAACCTTTTCTAGCACGCGTGCCAAAATTACCTTAATAAGAGAAAATTTGCGTCGGCGTGCCAGTACCTATCATAAAAAATTGTGTATATTCGTATAATATAGTGCAAATTATGTCTTTTTCCACACAGAAAGACATATATACTAAATGATTCAAATGATATATTGACAACAAAGTAAGAAATATAGTTTTTCATTTTTATCGAATTCTTTGTGCGAATCCCGCATCTTCATGACTTTACAAATAATATTAAACGCTAACGAAAATAGGCTGCATTAATGGATAATGTTGACGGAGTTATCTGTGGTGGAGGCGGCACTCTCTATTTAGAAGAAACAAATTAGGTGTCTCATGAAAAATCTTTATACGTAAAAATGATTTCATAAATGACGTAAATGAAGTAATGAAGAAGATGCATGACATGAACGGAGTGATCCAAAGCGTCAACTTCCGTTTGACAAATTCCAGTTATAAACTTATCAGATATTAACGATATATTAATAAAAATGCCAAATGCTAATTTTTGTACTGATGCCAGGGGCAGATTGGGCCTTCGGCGAGTAATCATAATATAACCGATGGTACCTCTCGTAAACGAAGCCTCTCTTTCGCATCGTTTTAATACCTACATTTATTAGATTTCTGAGGTCATTTTTGTCATGTCGCTGTATTAGCGAGTGGCTTCTCTTTCTTTCTTATTCCATTTTGTGGCGTGCCAAACAAAATCATTCTGCGTGACACACTTGGGACGCGTGCCATAGGCTCGCCATCACTGTCCTAGAGGAACATGATTTAAAAAAAGAGAGATTGTATATCAATAGGAAATAGTATTTAGAATAGAGAGTAGACTAAAGCACTTACAATTTTTAGCTTTTTGCCTCTCAAACATCCAATTACTTCACACCTTCGTAGTTGAGCTAATAAAGATAATTACAAATAATAATTTTTATTTAGGTTTGAACCTTAGCGTTCGAGCGGCATAACAGTCAAAGTTAAGATTCTAAAGGAAATTATGCGGAATTGGAGTCATAAAAATGTTTTAGGTGGATTTTTAAACTTACTACAGAACAAGATTTTTACCGTTATCGTAATAACCATAATTTCGCCGGAAGGAAGCCGTTATTATCACACTCCTATGTCAAATTGATTAGATTCATAACCGTTAGATATTTTATGTGAATTAAAAACTTGAGGATCAATATTTTCGTTAATTGCTCAGTTAAGATCGTGTTTTGGTCATAGAAACCAACTGCCACACTCCAACGGCGGACGGAACGGTATAAATGCAAATACAAGCTAATACACACACGCATACATCTTTGAGAAACAAGCACAAAAGCGTGAAATGGCCCGATATTGCGATAATAGACTATGAATATTGTCACAACAGAACTATGGCACTGAGACTGATAAGGATAATTTGATGCATTGCAACCTTTGCCATCCGCCAAATCTTGGGAATGGGGATAAAATTTAGATTTACATAGAGACGCAAAATAGGTTTTACACGATCGCGCACCTCATCAGCAAACACAATATTATGAAATTTACGTGTGCGCGCGGTAAAAAAGAAGCACGAATCATAAGGCAACTCTCGTTCCTTACAATCTTTCGTGTAATTCCCAGGTTTTTTAACACGCATACTGAACAATAAGCACATTCCGTCGTCATTCTTGCGAAACTTTCGTTCCGACCGACTTTTACGACGGTATTAACGAAGACTTAGGTTTTTTCTTCTCTAAAATAACCCTCGTCATTGGTAGATCGCCGCCGCATTTCTCGAAAGAAAGGTCAAGAAAAGTTTTCCGTTATATTCATTTCTCGGGCGTTTGGATTCGCATGTAGGGACAAGCACCGCGAGATGGCGGAACACACGCACAACATTTCCCCCCTCTCATCCTACCTCCCTCGATTCCCTCCTCTCTACTCCTCCTCCCTCACCTGCCCTTCAAGCCTCGGAGAAGTCGAGAGAGCAGAAGATGTCCTCCCTCACACTAACACGCACGGACTCTCTCAACACACGCTAGCCTATTCTCTGCTCCCAACACCATCTTGCCTCCCCACCCCCTCCCCAAGTCTAAGGTGGTGGTGGGAAGGACCCCGGAGGCAAGAACTACGCTAACTGGGACACCCATCCAGAGCCACCACCCAGTCCTGCCTGTTCCACCTTGAACCGAGTGATAAGCTGGAATTTTGGGACCGGAATGCGTCCTCTTGGCCGGCCCGAGGTGGGCTCGTAGAGAGAGAGAGAGGTAAGAGAGAGAGGGAGAAGGGCTGGAAGAAGAAGAACGGCCTCGAGGGCCGCTCGGCCTCTCGTGGCCTGGCCCGTGCTTCGTTTACGCCCGTGGCTCAAGCAGAGACGATGCTGCCGGTATTCTTTCTCCTCTCTCTGGCTCCCGCCCCCTTCCCCAGCTCCCCCCCCCACCGCCCCCGAAAGAAAAAAAGCGACCAAAAACTGACTCCACTGTCCCCGGTCACGGAGGAGTACCTTTTATAGATACTATACCTCCAGAACTTCACATGCCCATTGTTGATTCCAAGGAAACCAACAATGGGAATTTTGCGGAGAAAGGAAGTGGTCACCATTGTCACCGGGCGATTCATTGTCTTCCCGCTTCCCATTGTCATTCTCCTACTTCTCGGATCCGTATTGTTTCTCTGTCAAATAAGACATGTTTCTGGTCGGCTTATGAGCGTGAATGGGTATAGTTTGTTTGCTCCAAACCTTTATTCGCGCCGTCTTCTATCATTTATGTGATGCATTTCTCATTCGACTCTTAAACTCTCACGGGAGAAATTAAGTAATACATCGATATGATTCAGGAATAAGGCGGCAGAGACACTAACGACGTTAAATAATTGGTGGAGTTAAAGACGTTTCCAAATGCCCGGTAGTTAAGGAAATCGTGTCACGTTAATCGTTGACAAATGCCACAGGTCATTAAGTGGCATATGTCTTTGGCGAAATAATAAAATTATTCGTACCGGTCATCGATTTAAATATGCCTTTCCCTTGTTCCCGTGGCGGAATCCAAAGCCGCGAATTATCTCGCAAATTGCGGTTTGGTACCAATTTTGATCTGATAAACGATCTCGTCGCTTGAAGGCGTTTGGGCATGGCGCTTCATTAATGGAAATTGATGGTCCAACTGACAGCGCAGAAGCAGTTTAAAAGGGATTGAAATGTATATGAGAAAGTTGGTGCCGTAAGTGGTTCCGCTAATGATTTTGGCTTTTCAATTTAAACAGGATCCATCTACCGCCTGTTATTTATAATTGTCACCGTTCATTTACCGTTCTTCGTCTTTGATTTACGAGGGGGAAAACTAAGCATTAAGTTCCACCGAATAAAACCACGCCTCAATCTTATATAACAACTCCAGTTCCAAAACAAAGGTAAAATTGCGAAGAAGTCGTAACTCGGTTATACGATTTGCACGCCGAAAACCGCAATAAATCTCCATTTTTGCGGTGCGTGAATCATTATTACAATTATAAATTTTTGGGCGCTAAATCAATGTAAATATGAGTCACTTAAGGTGTGCTTTATGGATCGGGAGATTTGTAAAAGATAGATTCAACGTAGCTATTTAATTCGATAGTTCAAAGGTTTGCATTATGGTGAAAATGACGGTTTGTGTACGTTATAACAAACTAAAAAAATTATTTTAACGCTGGGAAAAAAATATTACAGCTGTACAAGTTCAATAACTCCCTCTCACTCTCTCTCTCTGTATTGTGTGTACAGAGAAAGTGAGATAGAAAGATCTATACAATACTGCATTTGTTTATATATAAATAAGCACGTGATGTGTTATAAGCAGGGTAGTTATTTTCAGTTCTCATTCTTCAATCTCTACCCATCTGAAGACTGCAGCAAAGGAGGGGTAAGAGAGGCGTTTGAGAGAGCGTTGAGCGTCAGCTGAGTATGGAGAAATAGAAAGGGTGGAACCGCAGCCTGAGTGAATGGCTCGAGGGAGTGGCTCGGATAGGATTGGAAGGATTATGGGCGATGGGAGATGAGAGGGAAAGATAAACTGAACTACATGTTGTGCGAGGAGAGGAAAATAAAGGTATCAAAGCTTCGCGAGTGGATTTCATGAGGTCAAGTCGGCGACAAGGTGGAGATACGGGACATGGCCACAGCCAAAGGGCTTTTTGCGTTTTATTCTGCTCTAATACTGACTAAGCAAATTTAGCTAATATATTCCGAATTAAAGTTACACGGCTAAGATTGGCCTTTTTCCTGCCAAACTTCGAAGTTGTGTATAGAACAGCTACTTGATTAAAAGATCTTTTAATCTTACTTAATATAGTGGTTGTATTGTCCAGACTGGGCAATAGGCACGATCAAATCTGAATAGTTTGGTGTCAACTTACTGCGAGTAGCCCTTAGAATATTGATACGAGAAGACATCTGTCCATATATTTAAGTAATTGGCATTTCTCACAAATTAGATTTATCGGCAAATAATCTACGATCAGTTCAAGGCGAATAAATTATTGTTATAGCAGATAGTAAAATTGTGCTTTTTATGTAGAATGTTACTCCCATAATCCTTTGTGACCGTTTTATAACGACATAATCGGTATTTGTAATTGAGACGTCAACACAAGAATGAAACAAACATTTCTATAACATTAAAGGGAACGGTATTTTCGACTAATAATAAAAATCATCTCATCTGTAGTTATATGATATTATTACTATAGATATGGTGTGATGTGATATGAATGTTTAGGAGCTTTTGAGAGGCTTCAGTCGGCAGATTATGAATGGTAGAATAATGGTGTATAACCGTTTCGGATGTGTGCGCCACAGTTATACTTGATCGTACGAATAAGAGTAAGGGTCGATCACAATGTATGCACAAGCAAATACGATAAATTAATTACCAGAATCTGAAGATTTTAACGACCTTTTTTGCCCATATGTGATTACAAGAGCTAATACAGACTTTTATTAGAATGTAGGCCCAGTGTTGTTGTAGGACAACGAAAAAAACTAATTATACGTAGGGTTTACGTTCTTTTACAGGTGCTAAGAAACAAATTTTCTGTAACTATTATTTTTTCTTCTTTCGGAACTAAATTTGATTAATAACAAAATAAACAAATATGCAAAGTTTTCCGTTTTGTATTTACTTCGGGAAAAACATTACGAAACATTTTCTATAAAATGGAAAATGGATTAAGTATCATTAACACAAAATAAATTATATCAAAAACTGGAACTCATGCCTTAAAGTGAGGGCAAAAATAATTCCAGTTAACAGAAAAGAAGAAAAATCTTCTTTGAGTAATCGAAATTCGGATTGATACAGGTTTGATAATTTATTTAAGCGATGAATAAGCACATAAATCAGGAAAAGGAGCAGAATGGTAAATTGAAAAAAGCGTGCATGAACGTGGGAGAAGCTTAAGAACTCCCCAAAATAGTATAGCCAGAGAAGATAACTACACGATCGCAATTGAATAATGAGTAACACAGAAATCATTCTCAAATGAAGAACACAAGTAATAACATCGTCAACAACCGTAGGTCTTACAGAGCACAAAGGAGCCTAGGATATAGATATCAGGGAAATGAGAGCAAAAATCGACAAGTATTCGAAGGGAAAGAGGGTGGAGTCGTAAAAGAGAAGTCACTGCGCGTAAGGTTAATTATTATAGTGACGCACGGTGTCGTCAGAATGGGACACGGCGACAAGAAGGTGATGCGAAAATCGTAGGAAACCTCAAGAAAGGGAATACACTCCGTATCGTGCCGCAATACTCTTCCTAAGAATCTCACCCCATCATGTAACATTTCACCTCCTTCCTTCCTTTCTAATACTGTTGTTAATATTCATGGTGACAGGCGTTGTGCATCGGGCATATGGCTGCATTTCAAACCTATCATGTCAGCAAACCGAATCCGAGTTCTCCCACTAGCCGAGCGGATACTACGTGCACCACTGAACTATCGTGGCAGACTAATTATCATACTTCCGAAGAGTGTTTTTCTTGGTTGGGGTATTCTGAAACCTGATAATTAGTCTGCCACGATAGTTCAGTGGCAGAGTATCCGCCTGGCAAGTGGAAGACCTAGGTTTAATTCTTGGTCATGGTAGAATTTTTCTCCTACTTTCTAGTTACTTTCATTTTCCAGCATATGCCTATTGCAACAGTAATTGATTCAATGTCACTTACGATTTGTTATCATTCAGTTTTATTTCGTAATGCGCCAAAGACTTCACTAATGACAATTTTAGCAAATAAATAATAACATCAGCTCATTTTTACATCAGTTCTGAACTGATAAAATAACAGATTCCAAGTAGTAGTTCAGTTTTGAATATTCGCTTATTTTTATACCCATTGTAATTTTAGAGTCCCTCAGAAATATTTCTTTACTCGTCCTTACATACTACATACTTACACACTATTGAAATGCAAACGCTCAAACCGCAACAAAAAAAGTTTCATTATTCCCGACTTAAATCTCCTCTAAAAATTCTCCGGCAATGTAATTATGAAAAGTATACTGAGCAGAGGTGCTTTCAGTGAGCCATGTAAAGAGAGGAGCTTCGAAGCGCTCGCATCTGGGCACGAGTGGCAACTCCACGATGCCTTTCTCCACCAAACAACCAACTCCGCCCTTCTCACAGATGCAACGGACCCACCCCACGACCTAAAGGCACTCACTGTCTCCGCCTCATGCCGTAAAATGCAGTCATCGTATTACGCGGTACTTGGCATACGAGTGATACAGTAAATTGGTTCCGGTGTTGGCGTGGAAACCTGTTAGAGACGGCCCAGCTTCGGAGTGTCACTTGGCAATGTCAGTAGAAATAACAGGGGGATAGGTTGGCAGGGAGGGAAAGGAATCGAAGTGAAAAGAAAATGTTTAATTATTGCTCGGACTTGATCCATGAACCTCAGTGAAAGATAAGGCGAGAGGTGTTCCGGCGACACCCAAGCCCTCAATTTTTATTCAGGCGGAATGAAACCCATTGTATTGCTTGTCACACTTCTCTCTCCCTCTCTCTCTCTGGCGCTATCTTACTTTATTTTGAAGCTTGGCAAACGGAAACGAATCCACAACAGTCGCAAAATTTTCAGTTTATTTTTATCTGTTCCAATCTGGTTTCTTTAAGACTGCCGGGTTTTTCCGGAGGCCTGTAATATTTATCGCCGAAATGAAATATGTCTATCGAAGCAATTAATATATATTCAAAATAAACGCCTTGTCTGCATTAATTAAAAGCGCGATGGAGTTGACTGGCGCTTAATCTTTAGCCTGATGATAACCTGACCAGAAATACGATTCGATGGAACGGAGCTAAGCTGATTTATTTTATAAATTTGAGTTTCTCGTTGACCGGGATTTCCAAATTCCAAAGTCGTGCTTTTAAAGTCATATTTCACGAAGAGTTCGCCTCACTTTAAAAATATTTTTTTTTCACAAAATTTATGAGCTTTAGGTTTGAATTCTAAGATAAAAATTCTTCACTATCGTGCAAATTCTAGGTCGAAGGATAGCCCGAAGAACTTTCGAAGGTTAAGACTTCCGGTGTCAGCTGTTATTTATTTAACTTACACATTCGTAGAAAGGTGCTCGGAAACCTAACGGAATTGTACGTATTTTAGTAGTATAAATTAATTCTACGTTTACACATTTACATCGTGAGCTTTATATGGCATTTTCCCAAAGGATATCGATTTGTGGCAATGAAAAACATATTGGCATGCATTTCATACACTTTAACAAGACATGTGTACGAAAGAATATTCACCAGGAGTAAATGTTTTCGCATTTATCCCTTCCTCCCTTCATCATAAACGAAACCAAAATTGCAATTGCACGACTTTTGAACGAACTGACTCAGTTTTCCTTCCCACATTTCTCCGCCGGTATGACAAGCGAATTGAAAAACAAGAAAAATCAGCGTACGCTATAAAAACATATTCGGGATATATTCTTACGCAATCCGGTCAGCCACGAAAAAATAGTAGTTTAAATCCATAGTTAGAAGAACGAGGTAGCTCTCATAAGCACTTGCCATATGCCTCGTTAATCAGATTCAAACGAAAGGAGCGGACAGACGCCTTGGAATGAAACCCACGTAGTCTCCTTTTCTTTCCCTCCATCCCTCTCTCTTTATATCTCCCTCCTCCCTCCCAGTTTCCCTCTCTCCCATATCTGTGTTACGCCTCCTTAATGCATTCAAGGGGAAAAGTGTTCGCAGCTTCCGCGTTTCATAACGTGGTTCTATTCTTGGATGCTGCTGCTCCCCACCCCGGGAATATCATGCAATATGATTTCGATCAAGGAAAATAAAGCGTGCGTGAAATAACTTTTCAATGTCAACACGAGGTATTTCTAGCTGACGGTTCTCTCCTCTCTTTCTTTCTCCCTCTCCCTTTTTACTCCCGACACCTACCAACCTCTCTCCCACTTCTAATAAGCAGTTCATTGCAAAGCCACTTCGTAGAGAAAGATTATTATAAATTCAAATAGGACCAGTTTGCCGGCAACGAGAAGTAGCTCGCAGTTGTAAGTGCCGGGATGTTATCGCAGAGCAGCCGTCGGTTCTCGTTGGAAATTAATAAGGAGAGAGTGTAAATCTTCGGACGGAGATGGACTGCTGGGAGATATGAAAGCGAGCGATGTGCGAGAGAGAACAGACCGTTTAATTTGCCACGGAAATGTTTTCCGTTTGCGTCCTAATAAAAGCGTATCTGCGAAAAATGTTTAATGCGTCGAGCAATTCTCCCAATTCGAAACGTGTGCAATACGCACGTTCGTGAACCGGTCCATAGAAAAAAAAATCGAAAAAGTACGAAAGAACGTAGGATATGATAGTGATGTTATCTTCGATTTCATGACATTTTCATTACTTCAAATGACTTGATGAAATTTCGCGTCAAAAATACATTTTATTAAAATATTATTGTCATGCAACAGAAATTCAAAAATGTACTACCCCCGATCCTCTGCATTCAATTCATTCCACATTGAGGATTGTCACCCACTTGACTGACCATTTATCCCGCGGTCCTTCCCAAAGATTGGCCACTGGCGCCTCCCTCACCACCGCCGCGTTAACGTATGCCTTCATTACCTTCATTCAGTTTTTCAATTTCAGATCGTATTTTCATTCTAAACCTACATTGTCATGTAATTATATTTTTGTATTCCTTATACCAATGCACAATTTCAGATCAAGAAATTCCGCACCATTCGAATTTCCCAAAAAATGCATCGATTGAAGCCCATATAATAATTTCCAACTTCATTTATGACCTGATCTTTATATTTCTTTTATTGACACATCTGGTACACATGCATTTGATAACTGGCTTCGCGGTTACACACAACTACATAAGCACACACTTTCGGAAGGAAGAACAAGAAGTCGATCTTTGAAATTGCTGTTTTCTCGCAAAAAATATAATAAATCTTTTAAGATTATATAAACATATTTGAAAATATTATATTGGTTATGAATTGCTTTTGAGAGACAAAATTTTCAGTATCAGTGGTGTTGAATTTATGGCACTTAGATAATTATTCCCTAAAAAGGCCAACTGACGAATGAATCCGTTTTTACGAGTACGGTACACTTGACGTGATTGCTTTGAATATTCCATCAATTTCAGCCTGTCATTTTGTATCTCCCATTAATTTCCTTAAACGACAAGCTGCAACAGACCAGGCACAATTGCTAACACTGCTCTCTGGGTTGATATAATATTAAGTAAATATGAGAATCAGTGCTCTTAAAAACCTCTTCAAATGTTAAACAATAATGGCGTACGGCTTGTCCCATCGTGAATAAAATACTCAAAACGAACGGATTTTTCTGCAGATCAATCTGCGGTATTGGCAGACGCAAAAAATGAAGATGGGCGTGCCCTACCCTCTCTCCTCCCACCCCCTCTCCTCCACCCTCCAACCTCATCCCCACTATGCCACTCACTATCTTCGATCATATATCTCCTCGCAGCCAATCCGGGCGGGATGACTTGTTTATATCGATTGCTCCTGTGAGAAAAAGTCGCATAAAAATAAACTGGTTGTCGAGAAACCTGTTCGATAAACGCATTTCAAAATCCAAGCACCCATTCTAATCCGCTGTCGGGGAACGTCGATATTTCCTTTCTGGAAGTCTTCTGCAGAAATTCCATATCTTCGAACCTTTCGGGTATCATTCCGTGCTTTACCAAGAGAACAAAGAAAATATTAATTAAAAGACGAGCGTGATAGGCAGCACAATGGAAGACGAGAACATAAGATGTAAAGAGACAGCATGTTGATTGCGGGGGGAGAGGGAGAAAATCAGCTAGGCAAACGAGGAAGTTGAAGGAGAAGATAGAAGCATTATGGTCTCGTAAGAAGGGAGGTAGTGATGGCAGATGCTTAAAGGGAAGTAACTGCTAAGGAATGCACCGGGAGGACGAATGGCTACCAGCAGACAGAGAGGTAGAGGAAGGGTTATAAAGAATCAAAATAAATACGAGATATCCGTTATAGTTATGTTATAACATGGCCTCTAGAATATCTATACGCCTTAGATATAAATATTTAATTATACTGAGGAAACTGGAGAGGAAAACAGCAACAAAAAACGAGATCACTAAGGAATAAAATAAACGGAGAGAGTCATAGATTCCTTGTAATTAATTATTCCTTAAGCTAGCTTTGATATGCCTTTAAGGAAGGTATATATGTCGATGTGTGGTCATTTATCAAAGATTTAATGCAGTGGTGCCCAAACTACGGCCCGCGCATCACATTCGGCTCGCTGAACGTTTTAATCCGACCCCCAATGAGTTAAATTGCAACAGTTAAAAGGCAAAACGTAAAGTAAAATTAAAATAGAAAATTATAAATACAACATATTTCGTCTTTTCCCATAATATATCAAGCGTATCAAGCGGTAAAATTTATACAAATTGATTCCTCCGTAACACCCGTTTAGCAGGCCGTATCCAGATAAAAGTTATAATGTAACCATTACACACCTCCAGTTTTTTTATCATCATCAGTACGGTCAGTCTTACAGCTGATCTTGCTGACTAGGGAATACACGCATGGTGTGGTGGTGCCTTCCACACCGGACATGCACAGAAGGGAGGAGGGAAACCTGGTGCCGGCATTAGCACTCTTTACGAAGAGCACCATGGGTGCCGCTGCTTTTTTATATAAAAATAAAACACCCCATTATAAATAATCTCCCATATTTTTGAAAGCGATGGTCCGATTGTACTTGATAAAGGCACTATCGTGCTTTTAAAAAGCTTTTGAATTTTCGTACGGGGATCAATTCTATAAGATCGAAACTAATAATTTATCTTTCTGAATCATATTAGCTACACCGATATCCTAAAGAAGAGATATCTGATCTTTGAGAGTTTCATAACTCAGCCAAATTAGGTGTCGGGAAATTTTTTTCGATTAAGCGTAATAAATCTATTTCTACAAGGAAGGTCTTATTTTTTATGGAAAACACGAAGTGGTTGTTAAGTGCTCCGATTTTTCTACCTGCTGCGATGAGAAAAATGTTTCCAATTTCATTTCTGCTTTTATACTGTGCCTTAATTAGGTTCAGCTTAAGAAATGTCTTTTTTATGATTTCCGTTAAATTGGTATGTTTACCGACTCATGTCACCAGTTACGGAACAGACGATACATAAATCTTTGGGAACTACCTTGAATTAAACAGAGATATCTATATACTTGAGATCTGCAATTCTTCACACACTGTTAAGCGGCCCCGCTCTTCTTAATTTAAACCTGCTAAAAATATTGATGCAAATCATAGCTTGTTCGTACCCCTAAACAAGACTTTCATTCATCTTTCTATGGCACATGGTATATCCCCCTTAACGTCGCTTTTGCTCACAACCAGATCCCTTAAAGAAACGGATTGAGGATGAGCGCTGGACCATACGTTACGCGTAGCGGTTACTGGCTTAAGAAGAGAGGGGTGGGGGAGGAAGAGGGATGCGGGCGAACGACAGATAGGATTGGGTGAAGAGAGCGGTGTAGATGGAGTGGATCATCTTGGGAGTGCCGGGTGAGAGAGAAAGAGACAGCCTGGCTAGCGTTACTCAACGACCCTCGGGTATTGTATGAGATTGCTGTCCTCGTCCTTGCTGCGAGGTCACGTGGAGAACCATGGGAAGGGAATGAAGTATTTGTTGAGACGGAAAGAAACAGAGGGAGCGTGTGCGTAAGGATATTAAGATTAGGAGAGGAATGAAAAGAATGAGGAGTGAAGAAGAAAAAGGTCCCGAGTTTGAAATCCTCTCTGGCGAAAATTGAGCACGAGTCCAGGTTCTGCCATCGATTCATTCTATGCTAAGATATGTGCATAAACTTAAAAGCCATTGTCGTTGTCTCGAAAGCTTTCCAATTATCTTGAAGGGTATGTACATACAATGCATTTCCTTTGTCGGCAGAATCGAATAGAAATGTCTTTATTTGCCGAGGTTTAGGTGTCAGGCACAAACATTCAGCATTTCCACATAATGTGGTTATAATGAGTACAGAGTTCAAGTTTCGAAAAGAGAAAGAGATACAATTTGATGAAAATGTATAAATTTGCGTTCAAATTAATAAGAAATCTTTTGATGCGTTGGATGGAATATAACATATACGAGTGTGATTAAACAGATACTTCTACTAAAATAGTAATAGTTCCAAAAGAAAAATGTTATAATAGATTTAAACATTAGGGTGTAATATTAATAGTCACATTCGAGAAAATGAATGTTTTGAAACATTCTTTCTTCGTATTCACGAACAATAGAAGATATTGACTGGTCTCTTTAGAATCAACAATCGACGAATTTCCAACTAACCAAATTAATTGCAGAGCTGGGTTGAAATCATTATTCTTTAGCTTGCGAAAATGTTTTGAAGTAGAAGGATTACTCTTTGAAAAATATAAATATAGAGTGCTTGATAAATGAAAAAACTATATAAACCTTTTTGAGAAAGTTAAAAAAATTACTTCCAATGCGACCTAAAAAATCAACCCAATATTACAGTACTACATTTACAGGAAAATATGAATTTCTTTGAGATGAAGCATGTAAATATCACGTAACATCTTGAAAATGGCGAGTACCAAGGGGGTACATCGCATCAAATTGACATAAGGAAAAACAAAGTGTGGAGGTTGTGGTGAAACATCGCCATAGAAGGAAAAGGGTCCCTACGAATACTTATCCGTCAATATAGTAGAACATAAATTTACCTCCTTCCATAGTTTCTACTTGTCCACCCATAAAAGGCAATGTAAAAATGTTTACCGATACTAGTCAATATAAGCGATATAAAACCAAAATTTTGTATTTTAAGTTTAGAAAAAGGAGGAATTTTGATTCCGCATATAAAACACACCCCGCAGTTATTTCCTATTTCATTTTCGATAAGGAAAATGTATCTGGGAGGTGTTTTACGTTCTAAAATATTGTTTTAAAATTTTAACATCAAGATGTAACAGAAATTCGAACAACATTCTACTGGAGGCTACTGCGCAGTGACCAGTAAAATAATTTCAAAAGGACATTATTAAGCAAGCAAATTCTACAGCATTATTAGACAATCGGAAGATGATCTTAATTAAGGTAACACTTATCCTAAAAATTAACAAGAAGTCTTCGAAATGATATTCAGTGGAAAGTAACTCGAGGAAATCTCATTGATTGCATTCTCGACATTAAAAACATATCTTTTTCTACACGTAATTAATAAAGGAATAAGATTGTTAAACATATCCAAAACCGTAAACTCGCACTATCATTAAATTTTACAACTTATTCGCAGTTCACCATCCATTTAAAAAAAATAACCGCATAAATCGCTGATACTAAGAATAATTTTATTCCTGAAAAGCTTTTTTTTCTAATTCGAGATTAACACACGCATTATCCACACCGACCGTCTTCGAAGTAACAGATGAAAAAGAAGAAAGGTCACCTACCGTCGGAGAAGAATGTGAGAGATCGTGGGGAGGGAACGGAAGAGGCAGCTGGAAGAGGAAACGGGATGGACTGCTCTTAAAAGAATAAAGGTAGCCGCCTCTCCTCCCCCTCCCCCCCCACCCACACTTCCTCCTCCTCTTTCTCGACTCCTCCTCTAATCTCCTCATTCCCGCTTTCCTTTGTTTTTCCTCCATTGGTGCCTCTTTCTCCCGAGCCGTGGCGGTGAGGTCGGCCAGGACTTCTCATTGCCCTCGGACGCCGCCGCCTCCGCGACTCCGGGGGCAGCAGGAGGCAAAAGTTTCTCTCTCTTTCTCTATACTCTCGCACATCCCCCGCCGCCCGGGCACCCTATAATTAGGGATTGTCATTGCCGATTCCTTTCAAGGTGCCGCAGGAGAGTGAGAAAGACGGGTCGGAGTGCGGAGGAAGAGATAGCAGAGGAGAGGAAAGGACAGATGAGAGGTAGAACAGAAATGGTTCGTCCTGTGTTAAGACTAGGAACTTATTTTTCCTGTTTCGTCAACTTTTTTATTCTCGACATCACGAAAGGATTTTCGCCTTACTTCGCGCGGAATTTCTGGATTAATTGTGCATCACGATTGTCGCATGTGAATCGAGAAAGATAGCGTAAAAATTGAGGGTTTCGGAGGTACATGGCAAATTCTTATATCGCTGCGCAATTTTCTTTTTGATTGCTATTAGTTTTCCATGAATCGGAGATGAAAGTTTACTCTTTAAAAGAAACTATGGTATGAAACTGGTTTGCAACTGGCTCGATGAACTTCGCGCGATTTTAGCTTCTTTTCAGAAATGTGTGATGCTTAGGCCTTGGATACACAGAATTTTATCGATATCATTTCCCAACCAGCTTAATATTTTCAGTTTGAGGCGACAGTTATTGAAAAGTAAGAAACTTTGAAAGTTTATTTTGCTGAAAATTGTCGCGGCAAAGGCAACCAGAAAATACATTTTTAACGCAATAGGCCTTGAAAAAATATTAGTTTTAAAATGTAAGAATATTCCATGTAGTTCGTAGGTAAAGTTTTGCTACCTGTAGCTTTAATGAAGGGATTTAAACAGTATTTATATAATACTAAAATTCACTGATATAGGTGTACATAAAAATATCTCAGAAAAATTAGATTAGTTCGATACAGTAACCAAGAGTAAACAGCAATATTTTTTCAAACATTAATTAGTCTAGTGCAACAAGCTCTTTCTCGACTTAGTTTACCGTAACCTTTTTTAATTCAATAGTATTCCTGTCATCGAACTCAAATATATTACATCGATTAAAATAAACATTGAGTTCGAACCATAAGGCGAGCGCGGCAATTAATTTCATAGTTTATTATTTTCCGAAACACTTTTATCGCTCACGCTAACATTTTAATGTTAATTTTCTCCACGACTCGTAAAGTTAACAAAGTATCGATTCGATTTACCCGTACTGCTATATTTTTTTTAAATCGAGACGTTATTAATTTGATATAAGTCGACCGTACCACATATCGAATCGCAAAAAAGGTGCCCGAGATCTTATCGATCGACTGAGATGTGGAGGCCTTTAAAAATATCTTCTCTTTTGTGTCCTTGGGGGTAGGAAGCGAGGGGAAGGTTCAAGGGAAAGATTCGGAGGGGCCTGCATTCCGGGAGAGTAAATGTACCTCTCTCTCTCTTATTTTTTGCTGACAATTTTATTCTCCCCTCCTTCCTCGCCCTATCTTTTTTCTCCCCCCTCTCTTTCTCCCACTCTAGCCCCTTCCTCGTCCTCTCTCCACTTCGCCCTCATCCTCCTTCCCTGCGAACCCCACGACGCGCAGTCTGAGTTGCAAATTGCTACGATCAAAATGTCCAATGCGTCTTCGACAGACAACTGCGCCGTGGTAAACGACTTGTTAAAGGAGAGGGGAATCCGCTCCTCTCCCCCTTCTTTGCTTCTCACATGAGAAAGGGAATGAATTGGAAAGCGATATTTGCATATGACCTTCACCCGCGGCGAGTCGACAATAAGATGCCGGGAAAAATTAGCGTTTTTATTATTTGCTCTGCAGGAACGACTGAGATAATTTTTTCGTGAGAACGATCCTTGTGTCATTTGCCGCACATTGTTGCAAAGAAGATTCTACTTTTTAAAGGTCAAGAGAACTAAATTGATAAGTTTCTTCGATTATTGGTGTAGAAATAGTCGCTAAAAACTTTTTAACATGCTTCAAAACCAATGGATTAATGGCGATTTAAGAATAAGTTACCTTTTGGTCATATAAATACAAAAAGCAGGTTCCCCTTTTCGCCGTATATTGATGGCTACAAAGATAGATTCGAAGGAAAAACGTAGAGTAATTATGCAAATGTATTCCTCGACGCTTCTTTAGAATTTCTTTCAATATTTGCGTACATATCAATACGTAGCAAAATCATTTTAAAAAATACCTCATCGATATTGAATAGATCTTAACGTGAGGTGTATAGAAAGAAACCCAACCTTATTTACGACCCTATTCTGCATCAGCATTCTCTGGTGACATTTTTGCGAGATAAAAAACCTTGAAAAGAATCAGACGCCGTTCCAATCTGGATTCTCGTCAATCGATTCGAGAATTTACATCGGCCATGAAACGTTACGGCGGTTAAAAGACATTTCAGGAGTTCGAAGAAAGAGAACACCTAGGAGGTAAGCAGAAACCCGCGGACGTTTCTGAAGCATCCGCAAACACGCAATGAATTTTGATTTTAATTCGTGGAGCGAGTCGTGAATCGGAAGGTAAGATACTTTAGCGCTCGTCCGATAGCGTCCCTTTTTGAGATTACGAAACTTTTACATGAACCCCATCTCGAAGTTAGATACCCTGAGAACAAAACTAGAAAGGGAGATATAATTTTCTCTCTTTCCCGACTACCATTTACGGCATTTCAACCATCGATTTCTTTATTTTTTATTCTCTCTAGAGACCCTCGCCCTTGGAATTGACAGGAAAGGGTCGTGAAAACGACGTGGGGGCCAATGCTCTCCCTACCCTTCTGGAAAAGAGAGATGATAGGATCCACCGCCCCTCCCCCTCGACCGGGGACAGCATCCCAATTCCTCTTCCTTCCCCTCTGCCTCCCCCTCCCCCCGCCGACCCCACCCACTTCCCCTCCGCCCCCAAGCCAGCCCCATCCGCCGCCTCCCGCGCGCCGCGCCTCCCGCCCCTAACCCATATTTCACTTATGACGTGTCGCGAGGTTGGAGGGTTAAAAAAAGTGGGGGGAGGTCCCCCAGCAGGACGAAGCGTGTTGAAGTGCCTCCGATTGAACTAATCTCGTAAATGAAGTTGCACCCCATATTGCTAGAGGGGACCTCCGGCATGTCGTAGTTTACTCAGTGATAAATGGGTCGGCAAATGGATACAACACGAGTGATGAGAGCGTGTTTTAAGGAGATCTGTAACTTATTCTCGCTTTCGAGTGCGATGGCCCCACTTTCCTTGCTTTTCTTAACTGAAGAATTGTAGTTTCCGCGATGAGATAAATGAACGCGACGATATTTCATTCCGCGAGATTTTGACTCCCGACCGATTGAAAATATCATGGTCCCTATTTTGATAATTTTCGATAAAGTGGTAACTATCCAGGATAAGGCTCACAACGCAGGTAGTTGTTGAAAATTCACTTTTATGTGTGGTATTAGACAAGACATTTTTGCGCCCTAAGTAAGAATTGAAAATTACAATGAAATTATACAATATACGATTTTACCTCTCAAAACTAGTTTATTTGCAATACATAGATAAAATAAAATTTATAAAATATATTTTATAATATAAAACGTTTCACTTAAAAGTTCAAATTATTTATCGCGCTCCTAAGTGCGCTGCGCCCTAGGCGGGTGCCTCGCTCGCCTGGCCCTTGTCCCGGCTTTGGTATTGACGATATATTTCTCATTCCATAATCCGTGAATCAAAGTTGTACCACCACATAATTCAGCTAATTAGGCCACGGATAACATCGTAAAGATTTATCCCTCTCAAATTATATCTAAATTAATGATTCGCATGGAATGAATTGATCTGTAATTGAGCCACTCAACGCCGTATATTGTTTGCGATACTGAAACAGAAATACTTTACGTGAAAAGCCGAACCTCGGCCGCTTATGACGAGTAATAGTGGCTGGTGTAATTAGAATTATGGGAAACCTTTGCGTACATATCCAGCAAATAATTAATTATTTTTCGCTTCTGACGCTGGGTTCATTTTTATTTATTTAATCATCGTTAGTGTCATATCGGAAATCAAGTCCGTTATTACATGTTATACCGAATTTCCTAGGCATGTCTTCAAACCTCGGTAAAAAAAGAATTTTTATAAAATACATCTCCATATACCCTCAAAAATATACATATTAAATGTAATAAAATGTTATATAAGAATCTTAGGCTTTTCAACAGATTTAACGCATCCATTCGGAATGTTGGATAAACGGACTTAGATATGTATACCCATTAAAAACTTTTATAGACGTATTTCTCTATTTTTACTAGAGAAAAAATTGTAACTTTTCCGTGAAATTCCAAAATGTGCCATTATCATCATGATGTAGAGCGACATAAATGTTCCGATTGCTAATGGATTCAATTTTTGAGATTGATTAGATTCACTTTATAACATGGCCAACTCTTAAAGTGAATTATTCTTTTTAATTAGTGAATTTAATGTTGACTGGTGATTTAAATTGTATCATACATAAAATACTATACGGTTTTAGAATTCTCATCCAATTTCGTGATTTCGAGTCGTATAGTTTTTTCACGCACAAAATATTGAAATTGCATTGCCTAACCCATGAGACTCAAACCTCTTTTTTAAAGTCCGGAAACAGGAAATACCGCAATTAAAAATTTTATTAAAACATCGGAAAACTGATTTTCCTGTTACCTCTCAAGGGCCATGGCTCTCTACAGTAATATAGTCTCTGTAGGCATTTCCATTCTTAAAAACCAAAGTCCTGTAACGGTAAATGCTTCGTCAGAACATCGTTTCGGTCAGAAGAATTTTCAGACAAAAATTTATATGCTCTCTAGGGATTGTTCTATGACATTGTAAGTAATTATTTTCAAAACCTATCCATAAAAAGAATTCCCGGAAATTATTCTTCAAAAAAGCTTGAACGTCGACAAATTGGCAAAGTAATGGCAGATCGTTTTCTAAGAAAATCTGCTATAAGGAACTAAAAATCGGAACTTTTTCCTATCAAATGCACATTTCATTTTCATTTAATTAATTATCATGATTCGTTATTGGAGGTATGGCCTTGGACAATTAAAAAGCAATTATCTGAACGCAGCACAGCCGTCTCACTAGACTGAGCCCAACGGAAAAAATCTGTGTTAATTTCTACGGAATTTCTTTCCAGCATTATTTTTATGGCACTATTTAGTAAAAAAAGATTAATTTATACTTGCTTTATTGCTTATATATATTTCCATTGTTCAACAATTACGACATATTTTTTAACTTTGACTTAATTCAAGCTAAGTTAATTATAAAAGTACACATTAGTTCTATAAAACAGTCATCATAATGATAAATTTAGATGCATCGCAGTTATTTATGGCACACAATACCTTGAAATTGCTTTACAAAATCTATGAATTTACTAAATCGCCTTCACAATCTCATCAATATGGAGATTTTTTTCAGTAGATAATGTGCTAATTAATCTGAGGTTTGAATTCTAGCTAGATAAAAAATCGATATTATTTCATCTTATATTTTGATTTAAGTATTGTAACTTACGCCACAAGTAAAAACGCATGACTTCAAAACGAATTTTTTACATTAAAGTGATCCAGTTTTCAGGCTGTAAAATCTATTTTTATACGAATGCAAGCACTGAAGTTATTTATTCGTCGAAGTCTGAAAATATCGCGTCTTCTATTTTCTAAACGATGTTTATATAAGATTTTTTTCAACTTGAAAAAAATTAAAATTTCACAAAGTACGGAATTGAATGTTGCAAGGCTTTTTCTGGCGAGTTGTTCGTGCTTACAATAAATGATGTTTATGATCGTGTTAGCATGGGCAACAAGTTTACCAAATACAGTTTCTATAAACACATATCCCTATCATGTGAAAAAACTAAAGTGAAACATTAAATAACTATAATATAATTCGTTCTCATCAGTCAGTAACATTTCTTGTAGAGTTGAATTCAAGGACACTTTTATATTATGATGCTTTTAAAATCTTTGTTAACTAGTGTTTTAAGGCTTTTACCATTAAACTGGTATAAGAGAGTATGTTGTTATACTCCATCAGGTCTAGTTGCTATAATACGAGCTATAAGCTCAAAGATACAGGAAAAGAAGTATAATGTTTGTGTTTTAAGCAATTTGGAGATTTAAAAAAATAGACTTAAATGATTTGAGAACTTAATTATAGCACGAAATATGAATCTAAGAGCAGAGTTTACATCTCAATTCTAACTCATTTAAACATGCAAATTTATAACGCATAGAACATATTTTTGCTTTTAATATGGCTTTATTTTCTGACCTTATGAATATTGGGATTATCTATGGTGACTAGAAAGAAAATCGATTAAATGTAGTTCTTAAAGAAGAAAGGCTGTAACGTAGCATAATTTGGGGAACAAAAACCAAATGAATATGCTATTTTCGATTTTAGTTATTTATGTACCCTTATTTTTTAAATGAGTAATTTTTTCCCAGTTCGGAAGCTATCGCGTTAAATCAGGAAGCAGAAAACTTTACGATTTCACAAATTCGGGACGGCTTACCAAAATCCAGGACTGTCCATGAAAAATTAACGAGACGTATAGACGCTCTTTGAAAGTTTAACTTTCTCCAGTCCGAATTAAAATTATCGGAGTCTCCAGTTTGTACCGTATTCTTTCTCGGATGAGGTACATACTCTAAACGCGCTGTATCTAAATAAGACTCTTCATTTGCGCAAAGATCTTCGCCAGCTGTAAAAGCAATCCTGATTGTAATTTCCTACTCGAATTCAACATTATTTGAGTCAATTGACTCATTCAAAATATTTTACTCACTATAGCTTTCATAATCGCCATATTAATCGTATTTATTCTTGTTTGATTTTTCATTCGTCAAAACAAGCCTCGGATAAGCTACGTGATTTCACTGTGCGAAATCCGATACGGTCTCGAGGTTGCCGGGTTTGTGACGTTCGACCTGTATAAGGCGATCCAGAAAAATAAGCGATTTTCCCTTTTATTTATAAGTCAAATACGACATTTTGAATGCACCCCCTCGATGAAACGAAATCTAGCGCTAACCTGAACAATTATTTAGGCTTGTTTAAAAATCATTTTAGAAATCTTTTAAAAATAAGCACGCTCGGAGTATGTTTGCCATTTTTCTGGCAAAATAACTACAGGCTACCAAAGGAGGAGCTACGTCGGACGGGGTTCAGGATAAAAGCAGTTTGTAGCACTACCTAAAGTCTCTGTCACATGTCAACCCCTTGTCCGTATATCACTAAAGAAAAATACTTAAAAGAGGTAGGAACACAAAGGAGGGAAGTTTGTCCATTCACTGTTTGATCAGGTGTCGAGAGATTTCATTATTCCGTTAGTTCTTAATGAAAAGCGGACTTGGAGAGTCTGATTGTTAGTGAAAAGTTTGAAGAGAGAGGTAGGGTTATCAGAAGTTCGGTTTTTCCCGGAAATGTCCTCTTTTTTAGGGTGTCCGAGGACGTCCGGGCGGGATTTTAACACCTGTCCGGAATTTGATTATTTCCTTCTATTGTACGTTTTACATGTTATTTACGTTAAGTTTTGGAAAATATTTTTAGAATTAGTAGTAACATTCAAGAATTCGTCTACACAATTTGGGTCTGTATTGCAGTTTGTGATTTTAACGTTTTATCCCTAATTATATCGTGAGATGTTAAATATCATTTTTGACGCTTTACTCGATCATTTTGCTTAAAATTTGTAAATAAATCGTTCCGCAAACCGCGATAATAATATAATGTGTCATATTATTATTCTTTAATAATCAGTTTAACTTTAATTTCAAAGTTAATTGGAAAAATTTGGTTTGGAGTTTATATTTTTGTATATAGGTATTATTCAGGATATGTACAAAATGTTGTATATTCATATATATAATTTACATACTTAGTCTGCATCGTCTGAATTATTATGTTTTGGATAACAAGTCATAATAAGGCATGAAATTTTAAGTATTATTGCATTTTATGATATTTTTATGCGTAAATGTTTACGTAATAAAAACATTGACCTTCGACAATTTACCTTAATAATATTTAATTATATTTTCTTTATTGATATAACACCACAGTGCAGTTTTTTGTGCTTAAAAAGTTAAATTTTAAAAGGATTTAAAAGGATTTTGTTCGGGTTTTTGTGTTCTGTTGTCCGGGAAGTGAGATTAACAATATAGTAATCCTAGAAAGAGGACAGATGTTTCCACGTCCTCGCGCTTAACGAAGCGGAGTAAGGAAAACTCGACAGTCTACACTTTCACAAAAATCGCTCGGATATCGAAGGGAAATGTTTTTTCCGCTGGCAGTTCTCCAATCTACACACATTAAGTGATATCGGCCACAGGTGGCCGACAGCGAGCAAATCTTGTCCGTCATGGAATCACTTTCCTCTTCTAAATAAGTTTTGTGCTGCATTTTCCATGTCTCTGGGATACCACTAGCAAAATTACTTTGTGCCATGGCATAAAATAAAAACAAGACATAATTATAGGTTCTTACAGCTGTGCTTCGGCTTAATTTATGTGATTCCCACTGATTGCACTTAAAAAATTTTAATGCAGAAGCGACGCTGAGAAGAGAAAAAGCATATTAAAAATCGTTAATATTTGTGGCACCAATTATTCAGCAAGGAGCGATTAATCTTTTAAAATTACATATCACTGTGTATGGTAGGGTAAAATCAACTGCCTCCATACGTTATTTAGTTATATAAAATATGTATTTTTACATTTACGTGCGCTTTCTAAAAACTAAATTGCATGTTCCGCACTGTCTTAGTTGTATTTTTTGCTGAAATTATTGACCGCAAAGATTGAAATGAAGACGATCAATTAAAAAAGTGACTGTGAGAAAAATATCTTTGATTACATTTATACGAAAATTTTAGTCATCGCTATAGCCACCACCGTTTCTGAAATATTTTATCAAAGGGTGAGGATCGACCTCGTTTTTAATTGTTCCGAAAAACGAGCAATACATTCACAACTGGGTTTTTTCTCGAACTCAGATATCGCGATTTTCGAATGAGCCGCCCAATAATCCCTTTTGACGATATCATTATTTAAACAAACATGAAGAACTGTCACATGACCTACCCCAACATCGACCAGGTTGTTAAACTCTCGTGTCCTAGACGTAGGCTTATTCACGCTCCCACGAACATGTTACCTGGGTGTAATCTTTCTCAGTATAAACCACTCCGTGATAAACTTTTTGGTTTTTCTGGTGAACTATAACTTCGACCTATATAGCCTGAAAGCTTAACTAAGCTTAACGCTTCGCCTAATATTCTTCAAACAACGTGTTCGGACAGCTGTCAAAAAAATTGCCGAGTCATCTTTTTTATGGCAACGTCTAGAAAAATTTTGCGAGCGATTAAATTCTTCGCTAATTTAAAAAAACAATCGTTCGATGTTAAGTGTTTATGGAAACGAAAAGAGGAATTATTTTGGTGAGAGGCTATGGAAATTTTCTTTTTACTTAGTGAAGGTGGAAAGTAGTTCCCGCAGCCACTGAGCAGGGATGACTGACAAGTGTAAGACTTCCTCACTTTAGAAAAGAGGGGGAGAGACCTTACTCCCCGACCTACACCCCAGAACGCTCTACTACTTCCCTCTCCTTTGCACCCTAAGGGTAGCCCTTCTCAGACTTCCGGAAAAAAAGTATAATTTACATTAAACATGTGCGGCAGCCATTTTAATTTTGACTTTTTTTCGGCCAAAAAGCAGTACGGAAACATATTAACTGACACTTTACCAATAAATGAAGATCTGCCGAGAAAATTAGCCTCTATGCGAAGATAGTTTGTTCTAACATTCGCTATTCATTAACCTCAGAATCAACAAATACCATTGATTGTAAAAGTAATTTGTACAAATCAGAGTTATCTTGGCATATTTCAATATCCGATTTTAGCATTAAATGTGCGAAAAATATTGGGTTTAAATGAGTAATATTGCTAACATATCTTTAAAATTCATTTTAACATATTACTAGCAAACTCTGGATATTCCATCGTATTTTTATAGAATTAAATTGATAATAGATGTTCGACAAATTGTAAAATATTTCAAGATCATCGCTATTGTATTTAAATCAATGATCTGACAATAGTAACATATTACTGTCGGAAAATGAGTTAGCGGAAGTTAGATGCTAATTTTAGGTCATACATATACTGGTAATTATAACGTTACTCGTACTAGAATAAACGTTGATAAATTGAAATGTCATCTCCTAATGGTGATGCATGAAATACGCTCTAAGGGTGTTTCGGAAACCATTTACCGGGAAACCATAAAGATGTTTTGCCTATATAAAGTGGAAACCTGTTTTAAACGGATTTTTTTGGACCCAGCAGTCAAAATAGTACGTGCGAATTTTAACGTTGAGCGAGACAGAAACTGATTAACGGAGAAGCGAGCTGATCTAAATCACATCGAAATTCCGTAAATTAACTCCTTCTATTATCAATTACTCTTGATGAAAATTTAAAATTTTTCTTCATTAGAATAAACACGCAGTATGTATTCCTCAACAACAATGAGGAGGCATTCATTCACTCATCAGAATTCCCTACCAACATGTGCAATTTTTTTTGGGTGCCGGTGGTGTAGTGGTTAGGACGCTGGCTGCTACTTGCCTGCTGCTTGGAAAGGCAGCGGGCACGAATCCTGCGCAAATAGGATTTTTTTCCAAGGTCGCCCGACCCCCTGTTTGTGTGTTATGAGGAGACCGCGCAAAGTCAGCGTTCCGTCCTTCGGAAGGGACGTTAAGCCGTTGGCCCCCCTCGTACTCTTCGTTAAGAGTAGGCTAATGCCGGCACCGGGTTTCTCTTCTCCCTTGCTATCCAGCTATTCATTGCACTACCTCTTAGATAACCATTGCGCGTAGGCAAGAGGTGAATCAGCTGGGAACATACATTAGTACATGTGCAATTTTAACGGCATCGTGAGCTCCTGCCAGTCTGTCAATCCCTGCGCGACTTTTATAGAATTTTACGTCGTCCATTTTCTTTTCTATAAATCTTCCCTCTCTCGATTAACTTTTTCCACAAAATATTTGTATCTAATCTTTTACATCTAACCTCCATGTCTGTACTTTCAATTTTTTGTGTTTTCATCAAACGCATTTTTCCGAGTCATTCGAAAGATAATGGATCAAAATTAAGTTTAATTTGCATTAAAATGCATATTATTAAATCAGCATACGTTTATATAAACATTTGTAACTTCAAAGTAAGGATTTTAGCATAAGATCATTTTCATACGCCATTCTTCGGTTCTTTATAAATTATCATTTATCTCAACTGCTGAAATAATTCCATAATATGAAATAACAACACTAATTTTCCACTATTGGTTATTATAACTCGACCTAGGTTTTGACGCTTAGTGTAATCATCAGGTGATATAGAATTTATCGACTGTCAATAAATTCTATATCACCTGATGATTACACTAAGCGTCGAAACCTAGGTCGTGTTATTATAACTAATAGTGGAAAATTACAGTGTTTTTATTTCATATTATATTATAAACGTTTTCGTGAATCAGAATTATTTGCAAAGAAATATTTTTATTGCTAATGCGTATTTTAAAACAGCGATCCCATTCTGATTTACGATTCAACTAAAAAAATACATTTTAAAGAACTTTCTAATAATAATCGATCCGAAAAAGTAGCCAAATACGTTAATTCGGCAATTTTTATTTATTGTATTTCTTTAGAAAACGAGTAATTTCCCGAATATAAAAGGTAAAATTTAACGGATTTATACTTCGACGACGGTTGATATATGCAAATCTCTTGTTTTTTTTTAATCTGAGTTCGGGATGAAGAAAGCACTTCACCACGAGCAAATAAGTAGACTTTAACTTGAGTAATTGAAGATTTAACTCAATATATCACGATTTTACGTAAAAAAGTTATTTGTTAACTTCTAAAACAATTTATGTTGCGGTCTTAAAGATGCCTTTCTTCTAAAAATATCAAGCATTTGTAATTGCCCCAAATATCATCTTAAGTACCTTTCAATATGATAATCGACTACGGTATGAAAACAGCGATGTGATTCAGGCATCTAAAATTAATATATGGCACCTTTCCTGCTCTATAATCTATTACCAACAAGCCTGTAATGCGAGAATGGAGCACCAAGAAAACAAACGAGTCGAAAAATTCCGCATCATCGGCATAGCTGGTGACGCAAGGAGTTGGAAGTCATCTCGTAAACAATTCCCGATACTCATTAACCCGAGAGAGATAAAATCAGCCTTTTCGATGAGGCAGTGATCAATTCGAACGGAATGGAATAAAGAAGCAGCCACAAAGGATTGGAAGAGAGCGCAGGTGCGTTATAGGAGATTGAGATGGAATCTGATGAAAGGGGTGGGGTGCGAAGGTTCGGCTGAGAGAGTGGGAGGATAGAGAGGAGGAAAGCGGGAATGTAGAGGGAGGAGGTGGGCGGGAGAGAGAGAGAGAGAGAGAGAGAGAGAATGCTCGCGAAGGAGGAATCCTCGGCAGTCTCTTGAGGAGGACCCCTTTGAGGATAAAGACTCTGGAGGACACGTGAGCAGACGGGTATGTTGGAGGAGTAAGAGAGAGAGAGAGGGAGTGAGCGAGAGAGACGGAGGTAGGGAAATTGAAAAAGAACTGTCTTGGTGACCACAGACTGCGTGGCTTCAGGGACTCACTCCCGCCTCCCCTCTGCTTCTCTCTCTCTCTCTCTCTCTCTTTCCTTCCCTTCCCACCTTCCCCCTACACCTCCCCTCGACTCCTCTCTCCTTATCCCCATTTCCAGCACCATATGCCGCTTTCGACTACGACCCCCCTCCTCTCGTTTCTGTCGTGACTATCTGGCCTTTGAGAGCCTAAAACGTTGAGATGTGAAGAGTTTTTAAAAAACATGGAGGGTCAGAAAAGCGCGGATTATGTAACGCAATCGGAAAGCGTCGCCCACTTGGATATCGCCATCAAGAGGAATTAAGTTTGCTCTTGGCCCTTTAAGAGAATTAATGTAAATCGTCGTTAGATATAATTACGTAAAAAAAGAATCTTGAAGGTTAATTTATGATATAGTAATATGATTTAATACAGTTTTAATGTTATTTAGGTTACAGAATAAAACAACAGTGCTTAAAGACTTCCCGTTCGGTGTAGCTAAGGAATAACCTATGAAAATCATTGCATTTAAAATTAAACTAACTTTTTAAAATGTGAATCTTTATATTTGTTTTTAAAATTTATTTTTCCTACAAACAGAAAACATCAGGGACAAACCACTGGAGAAAAGTCTAAATTTAAAGGTAAATGATTCAAGGATTACACAAAGTCTACATCTACATCTACATTATACCCTGCAAGTCACCTTTTCGGTGGATGGCAGGGGGTGCAGTGCACCAAGGGTCCATAGTTTTCCTAAGTTATCTTTTCCTATTATGGTCTCTTATCGTCCTAGGGAAAAACGATCCTCTATATCGCTCCGTTCTGCAGTCAATCTCGCGAATCTTATCCTCACTGTCCTGCCTTCCGAAATACGTCGGGCTTCTGATAAGTCCTACTACCTCATTCGCTAGTCCCTCCGACATAAATTTTTCCAGTAGTTTAATTCTAGCCTGCAGCCTACGTTCCTCTAACGATGTCCATTTCAGATTTTCTATTAATGATGTTACGCTTTGTTTACTATCGTAATTCCTCTTTACAAATCTAGCTGCCCTGCGCTGAACCTTTTCTATCTCGTTAGTGAGTCCCTTTTCGTAAGGATCCCACACAGCTGAAGCATATTCGACCTGCGGTCGAACCAAGGATAAATAGCATAATTCTTTCACTTTTTCGGAGCTATTTCGAACTATTCTCCCTATAAAGGCCAGCTTTTTGTTAGCGGCACCTATCAATCGGCGAATGTGGGTGTCCCACGAGAGATCACGATTGATCGTGACTCCGAGGTATTTAATCGAGTCTGAAACTGGAATCTCTACTCCGTCCAACGAATAATTATTATTCAACGAGATACTCTTGGTTCTCCAGAAGTTGATGACGCAGCTTTTCTTTTGGTTTATCTCTAACTGCCATTCCTTACACCATGCAGAAATAGCTTCTAGGTCATTTTGGAGATACTGGTGGTCTTCCGGATTGCTTATTTCTCTATAGATGACGGTGTCGTCCGCGAAAAGCCTAATTTTACTTCTGACTACTGAGCTGATATCGTTTATATAAATTAGAAATAATAACGGACCAATTACACTACCCTGTGGAACGCCAGAGACAACCTCCACTAAGTTCGAAGATTTCCCATCTATAACAACCATCTGCTTCCTATGATTTAAAAATTCACGGATCCAACTAACGATTTTAGAATTTACGCCTAAGGTTTCTAATTTCGTTATTAACTTCCTGTGAGGTACCTTATCAAAGGCTTTCCTAAAATCTAAGAAGATGGCATCGACCTGCGTATTCTTTTCTCCGCTTCTCAGTAAACAATTAACAAAAAGACCGAGCTGAGTATCACATGACCTACCTTTCCTGAAGCCGTGTTGACAATCATCTAACAATAAATTACTATCAAGAAATCGCATTATGTTGCTAACGAGTATATGTTCGAGAATCTTACACGATATCGAAGTTAAAGAAATCGGCCTGTAATTTTCTGGGTTCTCCTTGTCTCCGCCCTTATGAATTGGGGTAACGTGCGCTAACCTCCAGTCGCTAGGGACCTCTGCGCGAGAAATGGATTTCTCGAAGATTATCCGAAGAAAAGGTGCTATTTCATCTGCTAATTCTTTTAAAACGCGAGCAGGAATTTCTTCGGGGCCAGTGGCTTTGTTATGTCTGATGGAACTTAATTGCTTTGCTATTCCTACCTCAGAAAATACTATATCGTCCATCAGGTCCCCCCTTATTGCGGGTGCATAATGTACGCAATGGTCGCTGACGGCTGTGAATGCTTTTACAAAATGACCGTTTAACAGGTTGGCTTTCTCTACGCTATCATGAATAACGGCACCCGAGTCATTACGCAGGGAAGGTATTGTAGGGCCTCTACCTTGGACCTCTCTCACATAGGACCAAAACGCTTTAGGGTCCTCCTTCAAATAATTATTTAATACCTTATTCCGGAAGTTAGTAAAAGCCTCGCGCATAGTAGTTCTCGCTTTAGCGCGGGATTCCTTATACGTCTTAACTTTAGTTGCTCTATATTCATCGTCGAACGACTTAATAGTAATACTGTAATTAGGAAGAAGTTATACTGTAAATTAATGGAATAAAGCGATCTGAAGATCCTATACAAGCTGTAAGTTATACTATATTAGACACGTATAGAAGTGAGAAACATATTTACTGGAGCATACTACCGTTTAAAATACATATCCACCATCTGGATGTTTAGCCTACTTTGCAGAATGGAAATAGGCTTATAGATTTGTCGTTGTGTCTGTCTGTCCGTCCCCCCTATTCACTTTTGCACCAATAGACCAATTTTCATGAAACTTGGTGGAAATCTCTTGCTGCATAAGCCGAGCTCCCGAGAATAGTTTTTGTTGCGAAGAGTGAAGTCCCGGGTTCGATTCCAGGATCTATCCTTCACATTTGATTTACATGAGATATTTCAAATCCATCTATAAACGCGATGCCTCTCCACTTCCGCATCACCTCATCTTACCTTTAAAAATATAATTCATCAAAGGTATACAAGAAATATACCTACACGATACCTTTTAAAAATATTAGATTTAAATGAATTTCTCTCTACAATTGCCTTTACTTTCTTTTGGTACAACGTTGTCGGTAAATGATATGAAATTCGCCATTTACTTGTAATTAAAAAACCAAGTAGACATCAAAACGAAATATTCTAATGAAATATAAAATATGAAAGAAAACCGACTCGTACTCTTTAAAGGTAATTAGAAATTGACATTGCACTGAATTATCAAATGAATTATTTATTTTTGTGAGTCAAAGTGTTAAAATATTTCCTGTGTCGCGAGCATTACTAAACTGCATCGAGAAATGCGAGGCGACGGCGAAATCTTACGACTTTCGCTTCAAAATGTGCTTATTTAGTTACGCATAACTTTTATTTTAATGCCTAGGGTTAAGGACGTTCATTTTTTTATTTCGCACAATCACGAAGGACATTGCTTGGGAGAGAATCCGCCTCAATACTCGATTGGCCGCCTCTTCCTCCCTTTCCCTCTCGCTGAAAAGCCCTTCCCCTCGATCACGTGACCAAGATTCCACACCTGCGCAGTGGAATCTACGAGAAGGGCAATAAGCAACTTGGTCAAAGGTCGAGGAGAAGCCGTGGTTGGGGGATTTAGAGTGGGAGGGGAGGATGGAGATAGGTGGGGAGGGAGAAGGGATGAAGGGGAGTGTGAGGGAAGGAGAGAGAGAGCGAAAGATAGGACCGATTGCCTTTTCGCTTCCAACCAGGACCACTTACTCAATTCGCCCGCCGTCTTTCACACACGCACGCACACGCAGACATCCTATTTCCCACCTGCCACGAAGGGTTGTCGCAACTTAACAGGAGGTGGTGATGAGCGAATATTTGAAAGATTCTCATCCCTTGACGCGTAACATTTTTTTAAGCCACGCACAACGAATTCCTGATAAATATACCCACGTGAAACATGCATCCCGAATGTTTTCATTGCGTGTATTTGCAGAATAATATTTTCGCGTATTTTCATCGGGTAGCGTGGACAATGAGACCAACGTAAGAAGCAGTTCGTTCAGCAAAAAAGAGTCTGTAAAACAAGGATGAATTGAGTTTTGTGCAGTTGAGTCATATATAAAAATTTACATACGTGTGTTCATTTCGCTCCTATATAGTTCTGCGTAATCGAGAAAAAAGTCCCTCCTTAAATTTAATATTCGAAAAACTCCTGTCAAATAAGTTTCATTACTCAAAAAGGCGTATTCTCTTACCCTTTTGATGGGCTTCGATCATAAATCGACTCAAACCATTAATAGGCCACGTAGAGAAGTTTTTATTCATTAGTGTGTGTGTGTGTGTGAACTATTCCAAAGAATGAAAGCTTACCTAAAATACAGATTTAGACCATAACAGCGATTAAAATGCTTGCATACATTTATATTTTTACATTTCAAGTGGCCAAAAGCGTATGACGGTGTGTACCATCTTTAGGTAGGTTTTGGTGCACTACACCCCCTGCCATCCACCAACTAGGTGAATTGCAGGGTAAAATGTAGATGTACCATCACATCAAACCGGCATTACAGTTAAAATATTCATTGTTCTGCCCATTGCATATGAGAACATTTCCAACTGTATCTCTCGATTCTATAGTTTATCTCAACGTTTTTTCCTGTACGCTTGGTTATTATAACCAGCAGTTACACCTATGTAACCAACACAACCCTCAATTATTTCTGGGCCAATAAATGTTTCGATGGATTTCCGCTCGTAAGAACTCCATCCTTCTACACTTCAGGTTCTGCCATCTCAAGTAACTCATAGGCTCTGATAGGCATATATCTATCTCCTCTTTAGCGAATCGCTCTTCGCTACACCATTTCAAGTTGCTTAGATAAGTCCTTCAAGAAGGGATCTCGGACCACATAGCTATATTCTACGATAGGAGTTAGCGAAAAATGTGTGGTTTCCTAAACATCCGACGAGCTCTTCCGCAGGATTCTGTAAAGGAGATTGAACTTTATTCAGGGCTGCAACGAGATTTATTACGTGTTCTCTTCATTAAGAGTGCAATACAAAAAGTAATTTGTAAATATTTGTAATTCGTAGAAGGCGTGAAATTCATGGCAGTCTTAAGCTTGCATAAATACAGGATAAAATACCGTTATATTTGCAAAATATTTCTATTTTGGGTTTATTCGTTTATTTTATTTGTATTTCATATGTATAGAAAGTTATATTTTTACGCAATGGAACATTTATAGATATTTAAGTAATAAAAGCAATTAAAAAATCTTTCTACCAAAATCTCTTCCACGTGTAATGTTTTAATTTGAAGGCCGTGTTCATTATATGTAGCGACAGCTAGTTCATTCGCCATTTTCGAATCAAACACAAGTTTACGACTACATTAAAAAATACTGGAAGAGGAGTTATACCGTGTTTGCCTCCTAATTCTAGGGTCGCAGGGTTCAAGTCCTACTGCGGGCATAGACATATTTGTTCATACGCGTAGCTATTGATAATCTCATTGAAAAAAACCTCGAAATACCGATAATGAGATGGTTATAAATAAATCAATACATACGGCCTATACCATCCAAAACAAACGCTTTCTCCAAATAAATCCCTTTCATCGGAAAGCGGCCATTCTCACACAATCATCCCCACTGAAGACCTTCCTATCAATTAAATAACTTCCATGAACAAGAGAAAAGGATGGTTAATGGAGCAAAGGTGTAGCAGTCCCACGAAAGGACCTTTGGGTTCCACGGTTGGTACTCGGGAGGGAAGCAAGGTGGCGTGGAGCCGAGGAGGCCACCTATGGCGAGGCGAAAAAGGGGTGTTTTGATGGCGGAGGGAAAGGAGGAGGAGGCGGAGAAGGGGAGTATCCCAACACTAGCGTCATTCCAAACTCAGCTTCCGCGTGGGAAGAATGTTTGTGCGCGTTCCGTACTTTAATGCGCCTGGTGGGGGATATATGGTGTCGGATGGATTGCGGCCTGTCCACGGGATCGCCACAGCCCCGAGCGAGGAGGACGAAAGGGAGGGAGAGGAGGGGATACGACGCAAAGGGTGCGAGGGTGTGGGGAAGGAGGCCTCTACGCCGATGGGGGTGGTCGGCGGCGGTGGAGTGGGCGCTACGGGAGTGAGTAGGGGAGGGACGGAGGGGAAGGGAAAGAGAGGGGAGTGGACGAAGGGAGGAAGCTCCCGCCACACCACAAACACAACGGAGGAAAGACAGAGAGGTTGGCGAGAAACTGGTTGCTGCTTGGCGGAGAAAGACGAAGAGAGGGAGCGATAGATAGAGAGTGAGGGATAGAGAGAAAGAGGGAGGGAGGGAGTTGGGTGGAGAGAGAGGAACTGTTGTGAGCTTTCTCTGTGCTGAGCCGAACGGCGTAAGGGGTGTGCTGCGAGTGTGTGTGCTCGGGGGAGGGGGAGGAATATAGTGGAGGGGAGTGGAAGGCGGTGGAGGGAGAAGTGGGGGAGGAGCGGGAGGGAGGAGGAGAGAGAGGGGGGGCGGAGGGCGAAGAGAAGGAGATAACCCTGTGGGCCGGAGGGAACAGGCAGACAGCGCGGAACCAGTGCACGTGTGCCATCGGACGTGATAGAAATAGTGCGTGATCGTTGGTGTGGTTTGCGATCACATTACGGATGGTGGTGCCGTGGTTCGTTGTGGTGATCTCCGCCTATTGAGATATATATATATTCATTTTTTTTAAAATAAGGAGATTCGGAAAGGAGTGATCTCGTTTGTTTTTCCGCATCTTTATTTTTTTCGTGTGCGAGGATGCCCGTGACAAGGATAGGGCCTCAAGAGGGGCCTCCACCTCCGTGTGTTGGTGCTTCCTAATTCCCCGATTAACGCGCGCACGACCGGCACGTCCCCAGGGGGAAAGAAAGGGCGTCTCAAAAAATAAACGCGAAGGGTGACGATGTGTCCTCTGGTGTGCGGTGAGGCTCGCCTTGGTTCGCTACAGCTCCGCGGATGGAACAGTTGGATCCGCTGTGGAAACATTCCTCGAAAAGGGGATCCAAGCGAAATATTTTACCGTGTCCGTGCTCAAAGGATTGCCACATGAGAACGTTGTTCGAAGGATTTCCCATACCACCTTCGTGGAGTTGTACCCGTTGCCGTCCGCTGAATTGACGGGATAAACGTGTTTGGATATAGGTAAGATGGTTTTTTTCGAGTTATTTTTTTATTAACCGATCCGGAAAGAAAAGAGGGAGTGCTGTGAAGAGTGATATTTGGGAGTGTTTTTTCCCCCGCGAGTGCCTGAGTCGTTCGATATTTCCCCGGCGTCCGAGGGCGCTCTCACGAGCCTCGCCCGGCGGCGGGCCTGCGGTCTTCCCGGCCTCCGGAGGTTCCGCCGGCCGACAACTGTGGAAACCGTCCTCGCTCGCCCGCTCCGTGATACGCCCGGCGAACCGCCGCGGAGGCCGGAGTCGGCGGGCGAAGCGCTAAAAAAATTTCCATCCATTCAAAATTTCCTCCCTTCCATCTCTTCGGTTGCTCCAGAAAGATTAATCCATTACTGAGTGCGGCGTTTGTTTTTTTCTCTCACTCTTTCAATAATCTACCCGCGCGCGGATAGTCGGCCATTTAGCGATTCGGGATTTTGAAATTTCCGTTTCCGTTCCACTGTTGTACGCCACCATCATATCACGAGGCCCGAGCCGTCGTTAAGTGGAAATCAAGTTGCCTTTTTATCAATAATTCCTAGTTTTTTAGCGGATTCTCATTCTTTTTTTTACGAACCGAGAGTCGCGCGCAGCGCTCCTGATTGTTGCTGTCCTTGTGCTCATTAACTTTCAGTGCTGCTGCCCGCGGTTACAGCTCAGTGGCGGTCTCGAGGGAGCTGCGTTGCGCAAAAATGTGTCGATGAGAGCGACCGTTTGAATTTTTTTTTTCGTTTCTAAGATCGTGTCTTTTAAATGGATGCCTTTCGACTGAATTGTGGATTTCATTTGTTTCGACGATGGAATTGCGATATATAGGACGCGTCGACGGATGCGTCTTATTCGTTCGACCCTAAAATACCGCAGCGGTCGATAACCAGAAATAATTTTCGCGTATATATCGCCCTCATCAATTGGTGTTTTTTTCTAAAGTTTTCTTTTGGGATCGGTATCGGCGAAGTACAAATTCTAATTAGGGAATTCGAAATTCGTTGGAGAAATTAATAGAAATATAAATAAATTATGTAAAACTGCATCCTCATGGAATGAATCACGGCTACCTAATGTTTAAAAAAATAACTTCTCTCTGATACAGTTCAAATAAATATGTGCATAAATAAGACGTGTAGTTCAAATAAATATGGTGAATGCACAAATGAGACCTGTAGTCCAAATAAATATGGTGAATGCATAAATAAGACGTGTAGCTATGAAGGTAATATAAGCTATGTAATAAATATAAGCTATGAATAAGTATAAGCGTGAGGTTTATTTTTCCATAAGAAAATTACTGATAATTATTCCCCTGTGCATTGCTAATGGATAAAGAAGATCGCCTTCAACCTCAAAAACTTGGGCATAAGTATGAATTCTTTTACTTTGCATTATCTGATATAAATCCAATGCCACATTTAAAAACTCTTGCATTTTGTTTTTAATTATTTTATGATTACTTTTCCTCATAACTATTATTTGCGATATTAATGCTCACGAATTTTCCACTAAAAGAATTGAATAGCTCGTAATATTTCGTTACACAATCATAAATGCCGTTTTAACGCAATCGTATTTACAAGTCTAGTATTAATTGAAAGCAGGACAGCATTAATTAACTGCCTTCGTAAATAAGGCTGGATGGAGCATTTGTTGCGGAAATTTTTCCAAGTCTGCATGCCCTGAGATAACTCCAGGAAGTAAGCAATCTTATCTTTCTTTTTATTTAGTGTAACATGGCTCCAGAGCATCGCATCGTTTTAGAACACATACTACGCCATGTATACAAGATTCAGACACTTATAACTCGCCTAGAATACTTCACAGGCAGAGGAAAATCCGAATGGATCATAGAAATTTTAATAATGTTTGAATTCCTAATTTTGGCAGGTTTCTTCATACTTACGAACGGAAAGCATTACGACTCGAGTGTAAATTTAAAATGTATCCGCCAAGAAAGTGCAATTTACCTAATAGGCAATTTAATTACAACCAAGAGAGAAACGATCCGCTAATTACGATATTGAGCTGGCTAGTCAGCTATGTACTCATAAAATTCTTGCGAGCGATGCTGTATCATGAGTCGTATGAAATTTCACAATGTTGAAGTCACTGTGATAAATGTTTTGTGTAGCATCTTAGATCAGTAAGAGAAGACTTGCGAATGATACATTTGTAGAAATAAACGATATTCATAATTCGTAGCGGTGATATTCGGTTATTTTGAAAAAGAAAATGGAATATAAACGCTTTTTCGCCTTCCGTCTCACATTTTCGTCGGATCGCCGCTGAAGTGGCGCTAGCTTCTGGCTAGTAAATTCATTACGAAGAAAATATTCCATTTATCTATTGCTTTTTACTAAGCAATTTATTTGAATGTGACATTTTCTAAAGTATTATTAACTTATTACTAATTGTAGGTTTTTATAAATCCACAGTCAAGGTTCTATTTTCATTAGTATGCTTTTTAGTGCCATTCTTTCGGTGTTTAGATGAAGGAAACACCAGTTTATGTCATAAAATGATGGCTGGAAAATAGCTCTGTAAGAACACTGTATTGAATGTATATTTTCTTGTAGGTTGGCGAAGTCTTTAAGATAATTTAGGAAGCTTTGAGGCGAAGCTATATTTTCGCCGATTATCTTTAAACCAATTCTAGATATAATACGTAGAATGATACCTATCAAGAGTTTTGAATTGCTCATTTAAACAAAACCCGTCTACTCCTTCATGATACATATTTGGTGCATTGCACTCCCTGCCATCAACCATTAAGGTGACTTAGATATATCACTAGGTAGGATAAGTACTGTTTGACAAGGAAAGTTTCCGGCCTGTAAATCTGTTTTTATTAACCAATGGCGTTTACCAAAAACGATTTGTTTAAACTATGAGTAACATTTTCCTTGCTATTATTAGTTTCCCCAACAATAAAGTCTCAACCTCCGAATCACAAGTTTCTAATTTATCAATCATGATAGATAATGAATCTTTATATGATTATTTACTTCCCTTGAATTTTTCTTTGCATCTTCTCTGACCATTCGTTTAAATCTTTCTGAAGGAGCGTGAGCGACCATGCGCGGGTTCGACTCCCTTCATCTGTCTCTCCCGCTGATGGTTCTGCTCGCCGTGATCGTCTCAACGCCGACCCACGCCAAAGACTCAACCTCGGCCTCATCTTCTTCGAAGCCATCGGAGCAAGTGGTCCAGGCTGTCGAGTCGAACCTAATGAAGCTGTTCGGCTTCAAGAGGAGACCACGGCCGGATAGGCGGAAGATCGTCATACCGGAAGCCATGGTCGAGCTGTACAAGAGTCTGCAAGGTGGGAGAATGGACGAACCCCAACACTCTAACCTACACCTCCCGGGACGACACACCGGGTCAGCCAACACAGTCAGGAGTTTCACACACGTGGGTAAGTGGGTTTTTTTAATCCTTTACTCAAAGCTCACGTTCCGTGCAATTCCCATCTTCTATTTTTGCTCTGAAAGATCAGGCGATTTCCCATAAGCCGCCTGACGCACGCTATGAGTCTTCCACAACACGCTCCGCGGGAGTCAAATGCGGCTGAAGGCGAATCCGAGTTGGTTGACTCCGCAGAAGGGGTCGAGGGAGTGAAAAGAGGAAGAGAATCCTTTTAAGCTCTCGCTTCGCTTTCTTAAACGGATATTTGGGGGCGTAGAGTTGCATCACGAGATTTACTCGCGAAGATAATGGGGGTCTTAAGGGAAGATTAGCGCGTAACTCCTTGCTGGACCCCCGTCTCGTGAGTGGCATTTCGGTCGAACTTTCTCACCTAATTGTCCACTTAATTTGTCCCCTGCTAGAATATTTTTGGGGAAGCTTGAAAGCGGGGGTGACGCGAGATTGCCGATGGAAACGTCGTAGGCTGATTGACTGGTAATATAGTGACAACACTTGGAAAGTATGTATGTATGTATGTCGTATCTGAATGTTCGTGTTGTAAGTAGCAAGGTCAATGAGATCTTTTTCAGCCCAAAGAGAGAATCAGAAACATTATAATTTGAAATCGACTGAATATGCTAAAGCTATATGTTATTATTGGAATGGTAAGAATCAAAGATTAAGTTTGAGGTTTTTATTAATGTTTATTATATTGCAAAATTATTCTTCTATTTTAGATTTAACAAAGTAATAAATATATATTTTTCATTTTTACCGGCTTTCTCGATGTTATTTGTTTACTTTAATTCTGCAATTATCTAAAATCACCAATAGAAAAAGCTCATATTTTCACACGACTGTAAAACTTTTCATTTATCTTGTTTTCACCTTTTTGCATATATTATTTACTTGTAACTGTAATTGTCTTCCTGTATGAAATTCTACACTCGTTCATGTATTAGAATTTTAATAGAATCTCCGTAAAGCAAATATCCATGGTCAATTATAACTCACCCAGTTAAACAGTGATACAATGTTCTTGAGCTTTGATGATCTAATGAAATATCCATTTTGAGTAAAAATGCTAAAGATTGTATTTAAGTTACACCAGTCTCAGAAACTTTCTTTCAAATTTAATGCCTTTTATTTGTAAATTGAGATTGCTACCGCCTTTTTAAAAACATTTTTGTCTAAAATTATACTACCATGCCACATCAGTTTATCTAAATATGGTATTTCGATTTGCATTCTAAATCGTTTTAAAAACGATCCTACCATGACTTGGGTTTTAAACTAAATTGGTGGTATTCCTGGATCGATATGTTTATTTATCTATTCTCTGCATATTATTTAAAATACTGAAAATTTTCCCATTAATTACAAAGTTAATATACCTTAAAATTTAACCCGTTTTACGTCCGATCTTATATTTATCACTCTTATGTGGGAAACGTTTTATAAGCCCAGCAAAATCTATCACGATATACTTTCATTGTGATACTTTCACTCTCTGAAAATAGCGATGAATTTTTCTGAGGAATAACTTCTTTTTATAATAATGGGTAGTTTTCAGTTCCATTTTAGCATATTATTAGCAATAGAAATGTTTAATGTAAGGACAATTTCAAATCAATCTATGAATTGAAAAAATTATCCCTGTTGCGCAGCTTACCAGTCTCTTAATTTGGCATAAAACCTGATTTGCCATTTTGTTTATTTCTTCTACTTTTTGTGCTGTTTTGGCGTGATTAGTATTTCAGGTAATATATTTTATTTACTTTCGTGTTTTCATATTCTGAACTAGTCCTTAAGTATTCTATAACTTCAGTTAATTAAAGCCGCGTTTAGTAAGGCAAAAATTTATAATTTTTATTTTAGGATGTGCTATCCATTTGTTTATTGATGCTTACTAACACCGTTCATAAGTGAGTCGTTAATAACTCAATTATCTGTGTCAAAGTATCACTAAATTTTTTTGTTATTTTTCAGGTTATATTTGCAAGATATCGAATAAGATGCCCTCAAAAGAATATCAGAAAAAGTTTATCTTAAATAAAATGAATACTTCTGCAGGTATTTGTTTGAATGTCAAACTGTTAGTATAAGTATCATTCTAATGAATATAGGACGTTAAGAGATAATGGGTGATTTAGTTAAGGAATTGACCCATTATGATCTTTACTCCAGTAGTTCCAAGTTGTTTATACCGCAATCGGATAACGCAGCTATGTGACAATTAGTATTGATCTCCATCCGTAGAAAAGGTTTTATTCTGACAATCACTCTGATAAATAATAATGGGCCTTTAAAAGGAGACGTTCGTTTTTAAGTTTATACGAACTATTTTTATGCGACGTTTAATAGATTGAGATCAAACTATCTCATAATTTCGATATCATTTGAATTTTGCATAAATTCGGCACTGTCTAATAAAGATTGATGGCATAAAGCTTAACTATAGATGCAGTTAATTTTTATCATAGTCGCCTCGCAAATTAGGAAGAAGCTATAATTATTGCAATAGCGTTATTAAAGCAGTTAACAAAATGCATAATATTGATAACTTTATTATGTATTTATTATTTTATTTTGGTTTTCCTTTCCGATCGCCATTTTTAGTTAACAGGCATTGTTACATATCCCTTAACCTCATCAGAACATACACATTTTTATAGCGTAGAGACGTAAATAAAGACGGACTTTAGAACTATTTTGTGCTAATTATTTTTCCTATGAATCATTATATGCTTCGAGAAGCAGATCGCTGGAGGGTCGAGCCGCTCATTTTCGATCACGACTAACGAACTCGAAATTCAGTTCTGTAAATCGGAAAAGAACAGAGTCGGAGGTCGTTATACGGGTAGAATTCCTGCTACACACTACGAGACGCCATCTTCGACCGGGACGCAGTGCCTCAATAACCGTTCCTTCCCTACGCGTATGCATCGATTGCGTTATTTGTCCTTCGAAGGAGAAGTCTTAAACACTGACAAAGGAGCGTCAGAATCCGAGTGAGATCCTACCGTATCCGTAAAGGTGGTTGGTTAAAGGAAAGAGGATTTCGCACACAAGGTAATGAGAAGGCTATCTAGGTTGAGAATCGGGTCCAACCCCTTGGCCACATACCTCACGCCCACCAGCCGTGGCAAATTGCGGTAGTAATCTCTTAGAGGAGAGGGGTGAGCATGTGCTGTGGAGTGCAGCTGAGAGAGGACACAACCCATCCATCCCCCCTCCTTCTTCCTTATTTCTCCCCCTCTCTCCCTCTCCTTGCCTCACTCCTTGTAAACCTCTTCCTCCTTCCACTCGCTCCCATCTCCACCCTGCACTTCCTTCTAAACTTCACTCTCCCGTTGCTTCACCTCCATCCCACCAGGCTCTCCTCCACCTCGAAAAACGTTACTTTTTCTCTTACCTTTTTATTCTATATATCCCATCCTTCTTCCTCCCATTTCAACCACCCTCCTTCCCTTCAACCCCTCCCTCCCTTCCCTTCTCCTTTTTGCCCAGACTTTATCTCTCCGGAGTCATCTCTTGTGTCTTCTTCCTCAACCCACACTGTCCTCCCACTCTCTCCTCTCACTCTCTCTTCCTCTACCCCCCTCTCCGTGTCCAGGGACCTTCCTCGTTACCTGTTCACCTTTGAACCACTTCTCACCTACCATGCAAGCACACACACACGCTTCGTGAAAGAAGGAGGCAGACCACCGAAAAACCACTCTCATGCCTTTTCCACTGCTACCTACCTCCTCCTCCCTCCCACTGACTCGTCCGCCCACTTCGGATCCTTTCACCCCTCTTTCCTTTCCCTCTCTCCCCTTCTCTTTTCTGTCCAGTCCACTAACTAACAAGGGGCCATTGTTTAGGTAGGAAGGTGTAGGAGGATTCGGTGGAGGCAGGGGGAGATATTCGCCAATGCTTTTTAGGTAGGATATATGGGTAACTTATTTTTTCATAGCGTCACTTTTGAGCAATAAGGATGCCTTTTAAAGGGATGATAAACTCCTCTGTTGCGTTTTCATTGCTCGTTCTTTTCTCGCTTTAGTGAGCGGTATCGTTTCAATCCGTTCCACGAGCACAGATATTGATTAAAGGAATAGTTAAAGAGCTTATGCTATCGATACGTAGCCTGCAGCGCGAAGCATTGAATTGTAAAGATCGTTAAGTGATATGATGTCGGATCATTAAAGCATCTTGCGGTCTTAATTATTATTACCTTTGGCCGTTGATTCCGCTGAAAGTTTCCATATCGCGTGTGAATTAAAGACAGAAGCTCTCTTAGGATGCAACATTATTGTCTTTAATAAGTAGATGACGAGCTATTGTTCCCAAATTAATTGCAAATTGTAGTAATTTTGTCAAGAATCTTCATTGGAATAATTCGTTTATATATATTTTCGCTGGATAAAATCATCTGAAAATCATCCTAAACACTTAGTTTCAAAACCGTAACGGGACAATCTCAAGATAAAATACCACCTAAAAGAGAAGGAATAGCTTAGCAATGTCGATAAGTTCCTACTCCTTCATTGTCAAGATGACTGAGGTCATTCTGCCTGCTTAACAAGAAATTCTTACAATAATTCAGAAAATAATTACAGGAAAGAAAAAGCAACTCTGGGGATGATATTTGTAGTATAATAATTTTGATGCTCTTACAAAATTCCATAAATACGCAGTGAAAGGGCCGCGAATAATTACCGCACCTATTACGATACTTGAAAATGGTTAAAAGAAGCAATCCAAAAATTCGACGTTGATTTCAGATAAAATATTTATTACACTCCAAAAATTACCTGTTGGCAATGTTGTGGTATTCGTGAAAGATTAAGGAAACACAGTGACTTATTGTTCAAACTTTTCACTGTAAAAATCTCTTTGTTTTAATAATAAAATTTTCTCTTTTGTGTTTGCATCTGAATGTTAACATTAATGACTGGACATGTTGAAGTTGGAGTTAAGTATGTACCTATCCTTTAATTTCCTGATATATATTTTTAGGAGTAATTAGTATATTCCTAAGAGCTGGAATATAATCAAGCTGTTGATAATGATATACCACATCGAAGAAGCAATATAAATTATTGATAGACTTTTGACGCTTTATCACGCTTGTTTGTAAAATTATACGATATTTTGCAAAAAAAATCACGTATCATTTATGGACATGAAACATTTTAACTGTGTGTAGAATTTTTTAGTAGATATATAGGTACGCACCAAAAAGCTAGGCAGAAAAAATTGATATCGATGGCAATAAGCAATGGCGACTTATAAAATATTAATATGTCACTCTTCGGGAATACGTTTCGCTTTCGCTGTAATTCAATAATAATATTTTTTAGCGTAAAATGTTTCCTATAAAGAATCTACACCTCTTTCGTTTTGCCGGATATTAATATTTTTAATTCGGTTCAACCAGTGATTCCTGTAGGTAATGTTGCAACAAATACAGTAAATATGACCACCCAACGCCCACATAATAGAATTAGGGCGTTCGATAGGCCACGTTCCCTTTTTTGTCGAAATAAGTAGATTTTGTTGCCGTAGGTCGTGCTCCTACGTAACAGGCTTATTTTTTCATTACCACTATTTTTCACCCACATGTAAAGAATTTCCAGTAAAAATCAATGACATTTCGCATATTTCGTACAGGAGCATCACATAGTCATTTTGTTGTTCCAAATTATTTTAGGTTTTTATTTTACACAATTGTTTTTGCGTATTTAGCAAAATTTCATGATGTCATTTTATTTTAGTTAGGTTTTTTAATGAATGACATCATTTATGCAATCCTTTTTCTTCAATTTTTCGCGTCAAAAGTTACAGCAACGTTCCAAATTTATCGGAGTTAAAAGATTCGATTCCACTAGGTTCCTCAATCATTCGTGTATGGCTCTATTACCAATTACAATTTACTCATTAGATATGCTTATGTGTGTCAGTTTGATGAATCCTGTTATACCAATTAAGTCTGTTGCTAACCGCCCGCAATCTGCTTATATGAAATTTCGAATTATTTATATGCACAGCAAGCGATTAGTTGATTATTTGACGTGACTTTGAATCTTGATATTTGATTGGGCCTTTCGAGGTTAGAAAGTTTTCTTTTTCTAAAAGATTGCCTAATAAGTTTAGCAGGAATTTAGGTATTCTGTTCGTCACAGTTTTATGTCATTTAGATGCTATACCAAGTCTGGTTGTTTCAAAGGCAAACTGTTATTTAATAAAAGTTCGGTTGTCATCTATCTAGTCGTACTACAGCGCTATTTCCATGCATAGCACTCAGTAGCGGAACTACTGACTTTTGCCCCCCCACGCGATTGTAATTTTTGGGCCCCTTCATAACTCGTTATGTTCAATACAATATATGGATATATATATATGAACCTCTACGGCCCCCTAAATCTATCGTACTGCTCCGCGGTAGCGGACTCTGCTGTATTATAGTTCCGCATAGCACTGTTGTTTTGTTCACACAACTTTTCCTCCTATCTTTGCAGAAAGTCCAGTGGACGATACATTCCGCACCAATACTCGCTTCCGCTTGCATTTCGATATAAGCAACATCCCCAGCACAGAGAAACTCAAGGCCGCAGAACTGCGGCTCTCGAGGGTGCCCTTCAGAAGACAAGAAGAGCCAGAGGCCCCCGCCGCACCATCCCCCGACCCATCCTCGACAGCCTCCTCGGAACCAGCCTCCGCACCCAAACGCCGAAGAAGACGGAGGCGTCGACTGATGCACATCCTGGTGCACGACATAGTCAAGCCCGGCCAGAGGAGAGGGATCGACGGTCTGCGCAGGGAACCGATCCTGCGCCTCGTCGACAGCAAGGTGGTCGACACGACGGAATCGGAGGACATCCTTTTGGACGTCATGCCGGCGGTGGAGAGGTGGAGGGAGGGAGCGAAGGCCAACCACGGTGTCCTCGTCGAAGTCGTGCCGTACGGAGACAGCGGATCGATCGACTCGATGGATGAGACCCACGTCCGCCTCAGGCGCAGCGCGGACACCGGAGGCGGCGCAACGACGTGGGCGAAGGAGCAGCCGCTGTTGTTCGCGTACACGGACGACGGGAAGGGCAGGGCGGAGAGGTCGAAGAGGGCGGCGCCTCAGCACCAGCCGAGGAAGCACAAGCGGAAAGACGGCAGAGAGAACTGTCGCAGGCATCCGCTCTACGTGGATTTCGCCGACGTAGGTTGGAACGACTGGATAGTGGCGCCTCCGGGGTACGACGCTTTCTACTGCCACGGGGACTGCCCATTTCCCTTGGCGGATCACCTAAACTCCACCAATCACGCCATCGTCCAGACTCTGGTCAACTCGGTGAACCCTAGCGCTGTGCCAAAAGCGTGTTGCGTGCCGACTGCACTCACCTCCATCTCCATGCTATACCTCGACGAGGACAACAAGGTGGTGCTCAAGAATTACCAGGACATGGCGGTGCTTGGGTGCGGGTGCCGGTGAGGGGAGGAAAGGGTGGCCTACTCCGTCTTTTTTGTGCCGTGTGTCTGCTGTTTTCCTTCTTCTTGTCTCTGTCCTACGCTTCGAGGAGATCCCTTTTTCCTAAGTGACTCCTTGACAGTGTCGAAGCCAAATGTATAGAAACAAAAGTCTACGTCCAGTTTTATGTTAATGGTAGTCAAAACGCAAGACTGGTGATTTTTTAAAGTGGGGTGGATGAGAGAGAGAGAGAGGAGCGCTTTCTCGGTGGTACGGGACGTTTGGTGAAACGACTGTGTACTGTTTCAAAGAGAGGAGCCAACCGTGACAGTGATATGCGAAACGCTTGAAAGTCATATGGCGTTTTGCTTTAAACGTCAGAACGCAAAAATACCGGTAAGGGTTCCATTTGACCATGTTCCTGGACCTTTTAAAAAGTGAAGGGGAAAGTGTATGAATGGCCTTAACGTTGATTCATTAATATTCCACGCTTTCTTCCGTATATTTGGGGAAGGTAAATCTCTCTAAGACACGATTTCGTTAAGTTTGAAATCGATAATTCCATTCCGGGTGTACTTTTTTAAAGATTTTTTAAAGAAAATGAGCTATGGAGAGGGCTATGAGTGCTCAATTTATAATATGACTTATATCCCTCTCTTTCTGAGGAAAAGCGTGCCTTAAAAATACTCGTGTTTGAAAAACACATGCCAATTTCAAACAGCAATTACCTGTACCTGGCGAAGGAGTACTATTTATTATAATGTGCATATGTACAATAGTCATTTCCTCCGTTTGTAAGTAATATTTCAGATTTTAATACTCTTAAACTGTGAATATGAATTAATTGTACATTTTTGTATATATAGTGCATAAAATTCGTTTTTAACACAATAATAATTAAATAAATTTTATCCGAAAACTTTTGATTATATTTTATTAATCCTTACATATTTTTCGTTTCACTTCCCTAAGCACCATAAAAAGCTGTTATATTAAAAACTCAGCGATATGGATTCAAATAACAAAATCGAGTGAATAGAATATTTACTCTTCTTTGACCCAATGACCTATAAGTATATCCAGGGGCGGCCCGAGGAATTTTGGCGTCCCGAGCGAGAAACCACTAAACGCTCTATCCGCAGTTTAAAAAAAGATATTTAAAAAACTTGTTAATTTATTTACTGCTCCGTAAAACAATCGGCAATGAAAAAATAAAAGGAATTTCATCTAGAATCCCGCCTGCCCCGCGATATAAATTGGTATCCAATATTTATTCACTTGCAATTTATGTATAGAGAGATGGTCGGGTTTAGAGGTCTGCACGGACCGAAATTTTCGGCTCAGGCCCGACCCGTTCATAACTGAGCCCGAGAATTGGACACAATTTATGCTCCCAAGACCGGCCCGAGGCCCGAAATTTTTTAAATGGACCTGAATTCGTGCACTTTTAACAAATTATATAATAAACGATTCTCTTGATGATACATTTTTTCATTAGCTTAGCTTACGATATATAAAAATGTTCAAATCCGAAAAATCAATTTGTATTATTAATTCATTCAAATCCAAAATTGAGGATAATGAAAATATTAGGACACGTTTCAATTAATGAATATCAATTGCCTGCCTAATATGAAAACAAAAATCAGGGCCTTTTTGTTTAATTTTAAATATTTAAGCGTTAAAAGTTTGTTAATATTAAACCATACGTTAATGAAATTTACCAACGAAACCGGGGAAGAAAGGCCATAAAGGATATTTCAAAAATATAAAAATTAAACTTCGGAAAAGTAATTATGTGGAATTTATGAAAAAAAGATTTGACGCAGATATAAAATACTGCTAAATAAAAGCGGATTTACAGATTACAAAAGAATAAGAAAGTAATCAAGTTCATACAAAAAATAAGGCAAAGGAACAAAGAGAACAAAAGGTTTACTTTAGCTGAGTGAAACTTCGATTCCCAGTTGAGCCAGACGTTTTCTTCTTTTCCTCCATCGTGATATATATACACATTATTAATTTTACAATGAAGAATTAGTTAAAAATTTTACTTAATTTGCAGTCTATACAGGTGTATCTTCAAAACCGCTGAAATCAAGAACTTTTAATTTCTTAGTGGAGGAAAGTTGACTAATATTGCTCGCTATGGTCACTACTTGCACTCCCGAGTTTGTTGTTATAGTACTGTTGGCCTCCCAACCTTCTGCACTAGTAGATGCTGGCGGCTGCTCCACCCTTTTTAATTTAATCATAAGTTCTTGCACATCACTCAATGTGGTTGTCTTTTCCTCGTCAGTTAGCATTTTTAACTGGCGAAAGTTGGGCCACAAAAATGTAGCAACCCGATGAAGTCTTTGAATTTAAAATTTTTCCAACAGTACACTTCGAGATTTCTTTTTTAGAGCTATCAGATCATCAGGGTCATCTGGCTGTATAGTGAGGTGGTTGAGTAGACTTACTTTAACTAGCAGAACCAAAGGAAGGATTGGATATGTATCTCCTTCTAGTTCTAATGAAGCCTCTTTAAATGGTTTAAGAAAATTTACTAACATTGATAACGTTTCTTGCTGTAAATGGGGCATACTTTGTTCTTCCTCTCGACATCTCAAAAGATTCTCAATTTCTTCGTATGCTTCATTAAGGGACTCGTACATCTCAATTCTACTGTAAAACGTGTTTCGCATTCTTGATGTAACGTTTTTGACAAATTTTTCACTTGCCCAGATTTTTTAAAATATGTTACAAGAGAACTTTGAGAAGGAGAAAAAAATCCTGTACTTGACCGGGAATCGAACCCGGGTCTCCCCATTTGCCGGATAGGTGCTTTAACCAATTCGAGAAAGGAGAATCATGCTGGCTTGATAGCTTAGTTGGTTAAAGCACCTATCCGGCAAATGAGGAGACCCGGGTTCGATTCCCGGTCAAGTACAGGATTTTTTCTCCTTCTCAAAGTTCAAAATTCAATTTCAGATTTATGTCCGCATGCATATTAAGTCATCTCAACACCTTTGTTTCTTATTATATGTTACAATAGATTTAGCTTCAGTTGTAGCAATATATATATGAGGCAGACTTACTCCTAAGAATTCTCTTGAAAATGTGTGTCTTAATATTGTGTTTATAAGATGAGAAGAGTAATCTAGTCTAGTGTACAATTGAAGAGCGCTGATACTGTTAGCTCCCCGATCTGTCACAAACACAATCTTTGAAAGACTGTCAGATTTGAAGCCTAATGCACCTATTCGTCGTTTAATCTCATTTATAATATTTTCCCCTGTTTTCTTTTCATCGGGAAACTCACAAGTAAACATAACCCTGCTCATGAGTTTCCAGTTATCGTCTAAAAAGTGAAGTGTCAAAGTAGTGTAAACAATTTTTCGAAAATCATCAACCCGCATGTCCGTTGATGCACCACTCTGCTGTAAATCGACTGCTTTCTGAATGGTGGGAACAAGAGATTTACGTAGGGTATCAGCTTCAATCTGTATATTACGAGATATCGTTGTGGGATGAGGTAAAATATCTTGGACATCTAAATTCCCATGTAGTGCACCCAATTTAAGTAAAAACTGTGAATATTCTAAAACCCCTTGCCCAATAACAATGTCAAACCGCCTGACATTCTTGCAACACAACTTCACACAACTTTTTGTCACCTGCTCCTTCAAATCTTTGGGCAATTTGGTTTTAGGTTTATTTAAATGGTCTTCAATGGACTTCTGTCCTGCACTCACTCCAAATTTAAACACATGCCGACTTAAGTGTGAATTTCCAGTCTTCACACCACAATATCAAAAGAGAGACTTGCACTTTATACACTGGACTGCATCCACATCTTCGTTCGTTTCTTTGTTACGAAGAACCTCAAATCTTTTCCACGCTTCACTTTTCACGCCAGTTTTTTTAACCGTGATGTATTCTCTTCTTCTTAGTTTTTCTTTGATTAAATCCATTATTGTATTTTATAGGTTTATAAAAACGTTTAATAATACAAAAAAATGCACAAAAACAGAAACTGTCAAATTCTATTAACACGGAGGATACAACCTTTATCGTCTACTACTAAGAGCGAACTTACGACTTGTTAGGTTAGATTTCCCCTGCAAAATGCATAGTGCACAGTTGGAAACCCCAAATGGAAAATTATTTACCTTTCTCAGACGTCCAGGCCTAGTCATTCGACCTCTGCGGCCATGTAGCTGGAGGGCGATGGGGCTTATGTTAGTGTTATGAGCGACACAAGAATATTTCCCAGCAGACCTAACACATTTTCTATTGAGAGCAAACCTCGTAAATATCTTGAAAGAGACTTTTGTAAAGTGAAATAATGACCTCTGATTCTTCCTATATATTGCTCTTAAGAAATGCCGAAGCAAGCAGAAGAGCCTAAGAGCAAACAAATTAGCTCTCAAGAGGTGCCGAGATGAGAAAACATATTGCCTCAAGAGAGATAGTCTTTTCTGGGCCAACAAACATTCTATATCCTATGGGTGGCTTCTTACTTAGTCTCGGCGCTCTATAGGGATATTTTAGAAGCCGATATTCTACTGATTCACCTAACTACCAAACCGGCCCGATATTGGATAATTTTTCATTCCCAGGCTAGGCCCAAGCCCGGCCCGAGCCCATCAGCTTACCAGCATTACCCGGCCCGAGCTTAGCCCGTGGGCCTAGGCCAGGCCCATGCAGACCTCTAGTCGGGTTAGCGTTCCCGATACTTGGGCGCCCCGAGCAGCCGCCCGTACCTCGGGCCGGCCCTGAGTACATCTCATCGACAAATATTGTCTCCCGCACCAAGACTTTAATTATCACATCGTATTAGTAGTATTTTTAGTATTTACTAGGTGGTTATAAACGTGACCAACGACCTGATTGTAGGCACATATAACTACATCAAAATCGACAAAAATGTGGGGCTGAAGTAATAATTATAAAATCTCTACCAATATATTTCCGCAGACAAAAAGAAATTATAAAGTTGTGATTTACCTCCCATAAAATCGCAGATAAATTTTGAATACATATTGCTTGTAAATTTAGTCAAGATTTTTGCTTTGGAAATGGTAGAAATTCCATTCGTAGTAACGTGATGTACTTTGAAATGCTCTTTCATAAGCCCGACAAATGCAAAAAATCTCCTTACAGTCTTCTTGCACTTTTCGCGTAAATCAATATTAGTTAATTACAGTCTAAATTAAGGGGAAACGGGTGTCCACCATGTTCGACAGTAGCAAGAGAAATCAAAGCGTAAACCAAAATAGGTTATTCCGTTAATAATTTAATTATGTTGAGTCTTTGATACTTATTCTAAATGAAATTATTATAAATTCCTCTTTGAGAATGGCTTCAGGTATCATGAAAGCCTGAACACGTAAATTATTTATTACATGTTGCTACGGAGAGAGCAATTTGACCCAAGAAGTTGAAATATTGGAAAAAAATAGATGCCGACCGAACATCACCGGATAGATCCTATATCTTCCCAAGACCTTCCTCTATCGCACGCACTCGGAGAGACAGCGCCACAACTTCGGGTTACCAGCACGGCCACCAACTACAGTCGTTATTAACGAACCCTCTCCCGGCGTGACTAGTTTCTTGTCGCGACACCGCACTTTCCCGACAGCCATTTGGTATTCCATTCTCGTTGCAAAATGGTAACCGGGCGGGATGCAAAAAAGCCAAGACAGAAGAAAGGAAAAAAGAAAGAAGTTTCCGATCCGATCGAATGCGTTCTCAACTTTTACCTAAAGGCATCGCACGCTCTTCTTCCATTTATCCCTCAATGCAGGACCCTCCCCTGTCCTACGCAGCTTTTTTTAATTGCTTATGTTGACACTTGGTTAGTCCGTGCGTAAAATTTTGAAGTAACGAGAAGATCTGGGAAGATAAGATTTTGAGGCTAGTTTCGGCTTGTGACAGACATGAATCCTATTGATTTATGGGTCCGTGCGTCAGTCCGTTTGCCTTTTAGCGGGATTTATAAAAAAAACACTTATGGACTATCAATACGGGTCCGTTACTATGGCGTTACTTTCGAAAAGGAATAAAGATCATATTACAACTGCTTAACCGCGGTGAGGTAATATGTTTTAAATAGCTTTTGATCGATTTTGGGTTTTAGGTTTGTTTTAATGGAGAGTTTATAAGGAAAATAGAATGTTACATTTTCATAACGCAGGTTGATCGATAAATCGAAAGTTTGTTGAATCATGAATATAACCTAATTTTTTTGTATTGTGAAAAGATCAATAACAATTTTATTTTCATTTATTTGTAGCGCTACTTTGGACTTTTTGTTGCGATTGCCTATTAGGATTCTAAAAATAAGCGCTTTTGGAATCTGCTTTTCCAGTTGTTTTTTAAAACTTGTTTCTCTTTCTCTCCACGGGGCAAATAAAAAAGAAACGAACGTGGACGTATCAGAACGCCGGTCGGCGTGGACCTGACTTCACGCTGGCAGCTGGGACAGTTGGCAACTTGTCCGCTTACACACTCAGCGTTTCGATGTTTTCTCTTCCTACCCTGATCGCCGTGGGAGTCGACGATGAATATTCATTTGTTTGTTTCCGTAACGCCCTCTTGCGAATAGGCTATTCCTTTGGCGATGCGTACCGCGAGAGAATCGATCTTCTTCTGTATTTGGTAGCAAAGCGCCATCGAGAATCGCTCGTTGGTGGGTGAACTTGCGCAAGCCCAGAAGCCTAGTTTCGAATTCAATCCGACACACGTGGAATCTAAATGGATTTGTTTGATATGCACGATACGTTGACTCTTGAATGCCCCGAGGGTTTTTATTGCATTGTAACAAGTTTTAAGTATTTGAATTCTAAATATTTAATTGCGAGTGATTCAGCAAGGCATCCTGAAGTTATTTTTAATTTTTTCATTCATCGCTTTGGGAGCATTTTAAGGGGTTGTTTCCAACGGAAGCGGTAAATGTTTATAACTTAGTATTAGTTGTAAAGCTATTCTTCGAAAAATCTTCGGCAACATTGTAATTGTATAGATTAAGAGGACTGTATTTCACCGGCGACGTCTTTGAAAGGCATTTGGTATGACTAAGAGCGATTATTTCTCAAGATTATCTCATAAGGAAATCGGTGATTATCAGGAGAGGTTCTCCTTAGTATCAGAATGATTGCATTCATAAGTAGATATGTACTTATATTGTCCTAACGATTATTTAGCTCGTACTCGCAGCGAATATTAAATATTGTTTCGGAAGAGAGGGGTATGTCACGATACTTGTGCAGGCATACAAGATATTTTTAGCATTGCATGCCAATCAACCTATGATTCTTCTTTACGAAATGTTCATTGCGAAAATATGAACGACCTTTTTTAACGGATAAAACTATAGTTAATGGGAATTCAATAGGAAATAGAATAACATAAGATGCACTAGAGACGTTGAAGAAAATAAGTCAACATTTAATTAAGAGTTGAAATAACGAGCACATTTTATCTCTTGTTTTTAGTTTAACCGACGAACGGCGAATAATCTTTGGCCACATTTAGCATTTAGTTATAATGCGCATATGATTTACTCAAGCTTTATACGTGTACTAGCAGAAGTACCCGGACGTTGCTCGGGTTTAAGGTTAAGAACAAATAAACAATGCAGAGTATACAGAAACACTTTCAGTACGAAAAAGTTGCAAGTTATTTGACTCAATTCAACGTTGTTCGGGTTTCTGATTCAATATTGATAAAAAAATTATATTTGAGTGTTAATCATTCAAGCTTCTATTACAATAACAGTCCTGTATTAATACAATATATGAAATTTAGCAAAGATTCTTTTAACAAATAAACTTCAAATTATGACAGTGAAAAGGAAGCTATGAAAAACAGGAATTTCTCCATGAAGGTCCGGGTGGTCTTTATTTGGATCATACATCATATTTTCTTGCAAATTTAAGTAAAGTTGTCTTCACTGGCACAATGTGATTAAATAATTAAGGGTATAGTACGTTTGGGCCGAGGGAATTTTCCGTTGAAGAATTTCAGCTCGCGATGTCAACACCAGCGAAGACCCATCGCAGACAGAAGACTTGGCAGTTCTAGCAAAAGATATGTACACCAGGAGTGAGTTGGGCTCACTGTAAAAATAATGAACTTTTTGAGAACCAATCTTTCGAGTTTGATACGTGACTTCTGTTAATAAACGCTAATTTTCGAAACTAAACACAATTTTTTATAATTACTGAGTAACTTTCAGAATTTTTTGATACTTTGTTAATAATGTTACACCCAACTTAACAAAATATTAATTATTTTGATGCAGGCAAATGTTTCAAGTTTTGAACTGCATAGTTTTGACATTTCTGATGAAGTTTTTTTAATTTAAAATATTTACATTTTTATCTACTTTTCCGCAATTTTCGCACTATACACCTTAAAAATATGCCACTTGCATTTACAAAGTCGCTTTCACATATAGCATGCGCTAATCTTACAATATCAACAATGCTATTAACAGAAGTTTGTTTATTAACGTAACCATGATAAAAATAACAAACTCGCATACCCGGTTTTTCTAGTTCAAGAAGTCGGCAACTATTGGATATACATGACAACCATAAGTTTTCGATTAAAAAATGTCGAAATTTTGCTGTTAAAAGTGTAATTTAGGAAATCTTTGGTCCGTATTTGAAAATCGACGGTAAGAAAACAAAACATCATTCATTTCTGGAACTCGTACTAGAGTTATTAGAAACTTTAAAGTACAAATTAAAATTTGCCTCACTCATTCCCGTGTTATTCAAATGGGGAAAAATTTAGAAGAGAAAATATTTTTAAAAAATTAAAAGGGTCAATCAAATCGGTTTAAAAACCAACTTTCTCTGCACTGCGATTAAAATGATACCTTTCTCTTGCATCTACGTTCTGTAGTTCTCAAGTTGTAGAATCACACACATACATACATACAAACACTTACTTTTATAGATATATAAGATAAGATAGGGGTGAACTATATCATTTACCAACATTTTCGCTATATATTTATGCCTTAAAAGGCCGTATTTTGTTCGGTGCATATTAAACATTCTTTGCGATTTAGCACAGCTCAGCGAAAATTCTTTATGCCCTTCAAGGTTAATTTCCTTCATTAATCAACTCCATTCATCGTCTCCTTGACCTTCATCTATTTTTTACCTCTCATCCGTCTTAAAGACATTCCTTTTGGCAGCATACTATCTCTAATTCCCGGATCCATTCATTTTATTCGTGTCTTAGGATCTATTAGAGAAGATTGTCTAACAATAACTACATGGTAAATGTATATTTCATTACATTTATTTATTTATTAAGTATTTATTAAAACAGTATAAAGTCCAAATCAAATTGGAACGTATTGGTAAGTCTACATAAATATCCTTATAAAATAATTCTCAAGTGTCCGTCTGCCTGTCTGTCCCGGTATTTTTGGGCATTTCCCAATGGAATTAAGAGCTGAAACTTGCACAATCGTTATATCCCCATGAAGTGGTCTCTAAAAAAATCAAACATCCCGGAACAAGTCCCGGATTCGACTCCGGGAGACAATTATATTTTTCCATAAGTTTACACGATATTTTCGATTTTTCAAGGTGCAAGGTTTATTTCTTTCATTCATTAAAATATGTAAATAGAGACCAAATTTCTCCATTTTTATTTTATTCTACGGCGAAAACAACAAAATATCTTATTCTTGGAATGTTTAAATGTTACACGGAAAAATTGTCAGAAATACGCATTTATTTTCGAAATTTTATGGCTTTTTCGTACTCTTTCCGGGTGTTGCCAAGGCGACCCGCTTTGTTGCCTCTGATCGAATTAGCGTCTATTAAGCCTTCAAATAGACGAAAGAATTGTGTTATTCGCTTCGCGCAATGTCAAACTTAATAGATTGCAACGTTAATATTGAAGAATATTATTATTCAGTAACCATACAAAGAGGAAGAATAACGGAGCCAAAGAGTGGCAAATCAAGTCGTATATTGATGCCAGAATGTAATAAATTTCAAGCGCTTCATTTTCTGGGAGAATTCAAATGGTTGTCAGGAATTTATTAATTAATTAATTATTACATTTACCATATATATATATATATATATATATATATATATATATATATCCTCATCCCAACACCTTGTTGACATCCATATATCTATTTTACCTTTCCTTTTCCGTAAGTTGTTCTATATATATATATATATATATATATATATATATATATATATATATATATATATATATGTTTTTACACACACACACACACACCTAAGAAGTTATATTTTAATCACATTACAAAGTCCCGTTGATGTTCAACGGGTAATTCCGCTCTTATGTAATAAAAACAAGATGATCCAAACAGAACTTATGATACCAACTTTCCCCAAATTCATAATTTAGCATTATAAAATATTGCAAATACAATCGAATGGAAAACTAAATTGATCAAGCGTATTTGTGTGGCAAACACGATGGATTTCAGATTTTCCGTGTAATTCAAATGGGAAGGAAAGTTCCTGGAATCGAACCCGGGACTTTCAATCTTCGCGAAAAAAACTATCCTCGGGAGCTCAGCCCATACAGCAAGAGATTTCCGCCATGTGTCACGAAAGTCGGTCTATTGGTTCAAAAGTTAATAAGGGGGACAGCCACAACGACGAAACTATAAGTTAAAAGTAGGCTAATAACAACAGCTGTACAAAAACAACGACGATCATAACAAAAGTCAGGGAATGAGGGAAAAGGAAGGACTACATAGCACAAGGGTGGTTCAAATGAAAACGGCGAAAGTGAAAAGAAAGTGGGAAAAAGTATGAAATATCATTATTATAGTAATTGCTAGTTTTGTTGCTATTGTTGTTAATTATTTTTGTTGTTATTGTTATTATTATTTTGGTGGGATATTTTGTGGTGTTTGGTACCCCGTGTCATATAAGTATCTCGTATAGAACATTGCACAAAGTTGGAGTTGAGATCATTTATGCGATTTTTGAACGCAGAAGGAGTGAAACCATTTGAAATATACAGGAGGATGGTTAATGTTTATGGAGATAACTGTTTATCACAGAGGAGAGTGTATAAATAGGTTGAAAAGTTTGAAAATAGTGTACAAGACGTGGAAGACGCTGCTCGGCCTAGCCAGGCTGATCGCGTAGTCACACCGGAGAACATTTCTGCCGTTGATAGGCTCATTCGCGAAAACTGTCGCATTAAAGTGAAAAAATCAGCAAGAAATTGAACATCAGCGTTGGATCTGTTCACAATATTGTCCACAAAGAGCTTGCATTGAATAAAGTTTGTTCGAGGTGTGTACCCCGGTAACTCACTGAAGACCTGAAGTAACAACGTGTTGACGCCTGCTCTGTGTTACTCTCTCGGTATGAAGCTGAAGGGGAAGATTTCTTGAACCGCATAGTGTCCTGGGATGAGACATGGGTCAATCACTTTCAGCCTGAGAGAAAGCGAGCAAGTAAAGAATGGCGGCATCCAAGCTCGCCGAAGCCAAAAAAATTCAAAGCGACACTATCCGCAGGGAAAGTGATGTTGACTGAATTTTGGGACAAAAATGGAGTAATTTTGGAGAGTTATATGGAAAAGGGACAATTGTCAATGGTGATTCCTACCGCGATCTTCTTAAGAACGGACTGAAGTCTGCAATCCTGTCCAAACGTCGGGGACTCATCCGAAAAGGAGTTCGTTTGCAACAAGACAATGCCCGTCCTCATAGTGCCCGTGCGACTCTTGAAACCATTCAGGATCTGCATTTTGAAGTGATACCCCATCCCCCTTATTCTCCAGACTTGGCTTTGAGTGTTTTTCATATTTTTGGCTCACTCAAAGAGGCATTACGAGGGAAACACTTTCGTTCTGACTGCGATCTTAAAAATGCGGTGCATGAGCAAGCAATCAAAAAAGTTCTCCGAGGGAATCCATGCGTTGGTTTCGTGATGGTAAACGTGCATTGCAAGAGGAGGGGGCTATGTTGAAAAGTATTTTTTGTTTTTAATAAAAAAATTTTCTTTCCACTTTTGCTGTTTTCATTTGAACCACCCTAAATAGTTGATTACGGAAATACATTGGTAAGAAAACATCAAGACTCAGAAGAGAGGCAAAAAAGGAATTATATATAGACGGTAGTCGATAAAGGGGTGGATGGGGGATGGAAAGATTCTGATGTCGAGTGGTGCGAGAGAAAACACGAACGGAAAAATGTGATGAAAGTAAAGAGAAGTGATCGAAACAACTAATAAGAGAGAAAAGGTAATGAAAATAAGACGCCTGTGAGAAAGGGAAGGAATTCCTGCAGAATGAGTAGTGCCATGCGTAGGATACCGGACTACGGCGTAGAAAAATTTAATGTGGAATCAAGTCGTTATAGGATTTTAGGTCCAGAAGTGGACCTAATTGGATAGCAGTAATTCAGTATTGGAGGCGCACAGCCATTAAAGAAAGATTTCAGAGCTACAGGGTTTGAAATTTCGGAAAATCTGTAAAGAACACTGACAATGAGTAGACGTCGACTTGGCTGAAACCTCAATACATTGGGAAAAAGTTAATTTAGAATAAAAATCATTCCAAGGTCATTATTACAACGATCTGTAAGAATGTTTTTGCCAAGTAAACCGTATGGGGGAAGGACAAGATGAGATATTAAGTGTAAAAGACAGAACTTTGCTTTTTAGAGGGGTTTAAGTTTCTTCTGTGAACGACATTTCGCCAACGAGTCTAACGCGGCTTGAAGACATGGGTGTCTTCAACGGCATTTTAACTCATTTGAAAATCTTACAGTCATCGGCGTATAAAAGAATTTAGCAAATAAAAGGGACAATAGTCTCAAGTAAATAATCTATGTAAAGAACGAAAAGGAGAGGTATTAGATATTATAGTTAATCATTTAATGCCAATTGCTTAACTAACATTACTAACAGATTTCAATGAATTTCTTTCTTATTTGTACGTTCTTATTAGAAGGTTTAAAGTAACTGAATGCATTGTTTGAAACCGACATGTAGACGGACGCTATTGTGGAATATTTTGTAGTTATCTATAAGTCTGTGAGAGAGGTAGGCTAATACAGCATGATAATAAAATAATAAATCCTTTTTATAAAATTAATCATTCAATCACTCGAACTATATTTTAATAACCCTTTCAACCTTTCAACTAAATGAGCCAAAAGCAGTTTCAAGTGATACGCGCTTCTTCCTCAAGTAGCTTCCCAGAAGCCAACGGAACTTTTGGAATTTGTTTGTTGCATTTAAAGAGCATCTAAAAATATGGTAAAAATTCGAAGAATTGCCGCGATATATCACAGCAACACTCTCGCATTGTTGATTATTTATTTTTAGGCTGCGCCTCAAACTTCTCTGAAGTCTTTTTTGTCCGCGGTTATTCATGGAAGCGGATATTTTTTATGCCTCTTGAATATCCATCAAAATAAAGGCGGTGCCGACAGCTTTTAACAAAGCAAAAACTAACGCATCAGTGACTAAGTTAATTATTAAACCGAGTTTTGGAAATAATCCATCTCTTTTTCTACCAAATCAATTGATTCGCGATCGACTTTCCACTCCCGTGGGATTTTCCCATATTTTGCTGGGTACCCTTGAGCTAATGAAACGTCTGAGGTGAAATGCAGTTTTGTTCTTTATAACATTACTGACCTGCATTGCATAACAATAAGTTTGGTATGGTAGCATTTTTTCGTAATTAGTTCGAAATAGCTTATTTACTGCATATAATCAAACGATAGAAAAATGTACCTTAAGTGACTAGAGATATTTTTGATATTTTACATTCGATTAACAAAAAAATTATAATTCCAGCTTTGAATTATTTTACACTCTGCTGTGCTCCATACATATTTAATAATGCATCAAAGGCATATATTTTAATATATTTCGAAAATGAGTAGTAACGGGCTCTGCACAGGCTAGTTTATGGAGTAGCGCCACTAACTTCAATTTGAACTAGCTATAAGAGGACTCACAGTCAAAATAATAAGAAATGTATTCTTCAGTACTGCGAAAGAGAAATTTGAGCGTAAAATTCCCATACCGTGCCATACATAGAACAATAAGAATAAAACTCATATTATTATCTGAGAAACTTTCATTTTATCTTGAATAATTACGGTTTTAAAAAATGGAGGAATATGGAAAATAGAATTTTCTTCTCTATAGGAATTACTGATATATTATTTTGCAATTAATAACTCAACTGTAGACACAGCAATAGTCGTGAATGAATTAACGATAAAATGTATGTACATTAATTTCACAATGAAAGAAATCTATTCATAGAATGTAAGCTAAAAAAAAAACAAAAAGCATTCCAAATTTTCGCCATAAGCAAAGAAATATTTTTTAATCTCCAATATTTTTGCAGCTGGGTAATTTTTAGCTTTTAATAATAATACCTTAAATTGCCACCGATTTACGATGTGATCATTCATTAACTCTTAAACTTTTAATTAATGCGTTATAATTTACAATATTATGCGGATTAAATTCCTAAAAACTGTTATCGTCACATCTCTGAATACGGAAAGAATAACGTCAGGCTGCGCACAAAATTCTTTAACGTCCCAACAGGCTTCGAACCAAATACTGTCCAATTGCTAAAATGGGTAAATTGCGTTGCGAAAATTTTCTGCGCAGTTAATCCCACGCCTCATCCTCAAGCTTCGTTCTACGCCTCGACTTTTGTTTTTCGACGCTCAACTCAACGCCGGCGCTGTCTTCCGGGACGCGGAGGAGGGCGCGCGCGTGGCGGGCGACTATCAGTCTCCGGTAGAGGGAGTGAGAGAAGGAGAAGGTGGGGGAGACGGGTACTTCCACCCCTCCAACCTCTTCCCCCTCCCACATATTCCCCTCCCACCCCCACCCCGCCCACACAATGCCCAACAGACGCTCACCAGCCGCTCGTGGAGTAGGAGATCTCGAGGGAGGAGGTGGTGGCGGAGGAGGGAGCGAGAGATGGAGGACGAGCACACCTGTATATGTTCCGCGAGGCCGCTAGGTGGAGAGGAGAGAGAGAGAGAGGTCTCCTGGTGGAGATGGGGGGGTGGGAGGGAGGGGAGGAAAGAGCTCACTGACTCCCTCCCTCCCCTCCACTCTCATTGGTCCAGCCCCTCGGTTCTATTCCCACAGTTGAAGAATCTCGTTCCCAGACGCGCGCTCCCTCACCTCACTCCTCATGAAGTTTTTTTTGTCGTCCCTCTACTCTTGCCCTCTCTCTCTATATATCTCTCTCTCTCTCTATCTCTCTCTCTCCTCTCCCTCTCTCTTATCTATTAGTTTTTCTCTCTCTCTACGATCTGCTATCTCATCTTTTTCTCCTGTCTTCTCTTTCTTCGAATGATTTATCCCCCTCACTCCGCGGCGAAAAACCAAATTATGCAACTTTTATGCTCCACCAAGTTGGTGGGGCACTGACGTTGAGCGATTGGTATTCCGTCCTCAAAATCCATCCAGATGGAAAATCCACGCTCCCAAACCGATCTTTCTCTCCCTCTTTTTCCTTTGCTCGCGTCTTTTTATTATTTATCTCTCTTTCGCTCTTTATATCTTTTTATTCTCTCTCTCTCTCTCCTCCCCTTTCCAGCTTCCTCCTTCTGTCCCGAGTGAGAGAGAGAGAAACAGTTGAGAGTCGAATGGCATTGGATGTGCGTGTGCGCAGTCAAGGTCAATAATATAAGTGTGGACGCTCATAAATGTTCCGATAGAAGGAAGAGTATAAAAAACATTCCAGTTTCTGAGAGTTAAAACGTTTCCTGTGATGTGGGGTACGGCCATGCTAACGACTTCCCTTACATTTCCCTTTCTCGAATGTCCATAAAAGCCAGATCATAAACATTTTAAGAATCGTGGTGCCCATCCAGAGTGAAGGTCTCGGGCATATTTATACGCATAATTTGGGAGGAAAAACGTACATTTACTAGCGATCCTTTAGTATTTTTTCCTCCCTCGAAATCGCAAAATTCTGACAATATTCTCGGGATTAAACTTTTTTCATCAGGTACCCCCGCGAGATTTAAATATCCCGATCTCGAATTATTTAAATGCAGAATTTTTAAGAAAATATGTCGTCCTCGGGCTGCGAGATATTGCAAAAGACGAGGGAGAAAAATCTCGCCTGGTTCCATCAAGTCCACGACCAATCTTTGCCGAATAAATTCACGGAATTCTTCGCATTTTTCTTAATCATCAATCTGGAAGAGTAAGTGGTTATCTCTTTCGCGTCCATCAAAAAAGTACTGGAATTAATATCGGTGCCAAAGGCTAATGAAACTTGTTTCTTATGTTAGAAGAGAACTTTTTATTTCTCGAAAAATTAATAGTATTTATGTATATATGTACTCCGTTTTCTGCGATGTTCGCTCTCTCAGATGATTTCCTTTCAGTTCAGATTTTCCGCTATCAGGCCCTACACCTCGCTGCGACGTTCATCTTCTCTCTCTCCTCAATGAACGATGTCCACCTTTTAGCTTAATCAACGCAGCATTGGCAAATTAGCAGCGCTTTGCTCTCCATTTAGATTGCCGGTTCTAATCCGTGCTACTTAAATCACCGTTGAATAGAACAAACACGAATATGAAAATGCGCGCTTGGTGCTATAGCGAAAGTGTATGCATCGAGAAGTCCTTTTTTTATTCCAAGCCAAGCACGACTACGTTTACTCTGCGGTAAAAAAAGTCGCTCGAACTCAAAGGTGATTAGGGTTCTCGTGTGAATGGAATGAATGTTACGAGTTTTTCTCGTTGCAGGTGTTGAATAGTCAGAAATATTCTCCCATCGTGGTTCACAATTCATTGAGCGATTTATCTATAATCTTTGGGATCTCTTAATAGTTGTTCTAAATCTCCATAGGATTTCTATCTGCACCAGGTGCGGATCTAGAAACTTCCCAAGGGAAGGGGTGGCGATCACCCCTCCCCCCCTTGGATCCGCCTCAGCCGACGACCAGGGCCGTGCAAATGGGGGGTGCATTGGATGCGCCGCACCAGGGCCCCCGATCTAGCGGGCCCCAATCGAGGAAGCATAGAATTTGAAATGATTTTAAAAAATTGTTTATTTTGACTATTTATCAAAATATAATAATATTAAAATACATAAAACATATTTGTGTAAATTCCCTCTGTGTGTCAAGTTGATGATAACATTTAATAATGTCTATTATAGGTGATTGTTTTGTTTTGACTCTTTATCAAAACAACAATATTGTAATAATTATATTTTAAGAATATTAAAATAATTGTAATAATTAATACTTAATAAATAAATGCTCCACATAATATTTTTTGTCTCAACATAAATAAACGAGGCCCCTTAACCCCTTTTGCATCCGGGCCCCCAAGTACCTTTGCACGGCCCTGCCGACGACCCTATATTTTGAAAATCCCTACCCCTGTTAGATCCTTTCTTTCCCTTGACATACAGACTTAATCTTCGGTGAGGAAACAAGGAATTTATCGCGGAATGAATTTAAGAATGTACCCAATGAAAGGCAATGGGATCGTCGAAGGGGGAGGGGCGATCACTCTCATCCCTCTTGGATCCGATACTGATCTAGAGTCTAAATTACTTTTCTTATGGTATTCACTAAGCAGCGTATCTGCATATTAATTTAAACCCCAGCTATATTTAATATTATATTTTTTACTGATAAACAGTTCATTAGAAGGAAATAGGGCTAACAGATTAATTTTGATGAGATTGTATTTTAACGTTGTTTTTGCAACTTTTTTGTCTCGAAACTTTAAAAAATGTACGCCTCCGAAAATCAAACCGACCGAATCTTTATTATTCTCCATCAAAGTATGTACATCTACAGCTAACCTTCAATAGTGAATTATCGAGCTAGCCTAATGACTGAAATCAAATGGATGTAATATCTCCCTCCAATAGCTAAAAAGGGCTGAAAAAATCATGTGCGCATCTCGTCTACAAAGCAGGCAACATCAGTCATCATACTATCGGTTAACGGAGAAATATATTGTCTCAATAACATCAAACCTTATAAATGATAACTATGTCTGCCGGGAGTGGATAGGCGGCTGAAAAAAAGACGTACGTGTACCAAGACTCTATCCGTTCCGGTTGAAAGTAAGTGTTATACACCGGGTATCTACTTTATATAATTTTACAATTAATCACAATTTACCACCATAAATCATAAACGCGAAGAGCCAACAAATTATGGAAATATAAATTATTGTTTAAATCACAAAGGCACAAATAATCACAAAGGATCGAACTTTAGTTCAAAGAATTGTGTTTTCTTTTAGCTATTTAAAAAAATAACATTTTGCACTACCGAAGACGCCGAAGTTGGCAAAGCGCGCGAGAGGTAAGGGAAAAATAAAAAAAACCAGATCGATTTTTTTTCCAACATCCAGGCCGAAAGAGATTTGGAATCAATTTGTAAACATTGTTCAGAAATTCTACGGAGCGGATATCGAGCTGGTTTTTCGTGGTGGGGGGGGGGGGACTAGATTTTTTCTTCCCTCCCCGATAGGTAGCTTGAGGGAGGAAGGAAAAGGGAGTGGGGGAGCAAGAGGTGGCGGAAAGGAAGGAGAGCGGAGGGAGAGAGAGAAAGAGTGGAGGGATGAGAAGGGGAAAACATGGCAACCGGGCGTAACAGCCTCTCTCCCGAGGGCGAGTTCCGCATTTGGGACCATAGCCACTTATTTAAGCTCTCGCCGCAGCCCATTACGGGGCATTATTACGGGCGGAGTGATTTGCATGACAGACGCGGAGGAGAAATACGGTGGCAAAATAATCACTCACTCCCTTGTCATCCAAGAGGAGAAATTTCACACCTGAAAACGTGTCCGGGCAAAATCAAAAACGACGTGGTCCGATCTCTCTCTAACTCCCTCCCTTTTCCTCCGTCTTTTTTCCCTGTTTTTACTCTTAAAAAGTCTCCTTCGCAACGCCCATAAAAACTATTGAATTAGAATAGGGCGAGTCTCATGAAAACTTGATCGGTGGGAAGGTCTGAGAGAGGCTTAAGAGAGGTCGAGGGAAAGAAGGCGAGGCCGAGGGAAGAGGTAGGGAAATACTTTTGGCGGTCGAGGCGAGAACCGCGGTTTCTGAAATGAACGACTAGCTCCTGAGCGGCGATTATATATATATATATATATATATATATATATATATATATATATATATATATATATATATATATATATATAACAGCTTACGGAAAAGGAAAGGTAAAATGGATATATGGGATGTCAACAAGGTGTTGGGATGAGGAAACCCAGTGAACACTCACCAATCAGACGACTTCAGGTTGGCGAGGCCCCGGGGACATCCATATATATATATATATATATATATAATACATATACGTAGTGCTGTTTTTATAACACAAAAGGTGTCGGAACGCGAAAGAGGGGAGTGGTTGCAAAAAAAGGAACAATGTAAATTGCCAGCGGAGGAATACGTGTAATTGTACAATATGAGTAAAACGTAATTGTATTGCAAATAACTTAATTTCATTTATTGTAAGTTATGTAAATTAGAATTTTTTGCATTGAAGGTTCCGGAACGGCGTTCTAGAAGGAAAAAATCATTGTATGTGTGTGTGTGTATATATATATATATATATATATATATATATATATATATACATACATATATTCTCTATCAACTGCCTCCCTCCTCCAAGTTGACCCTAAGAACTTCACAAGCTCTCTGTCCCATCTGTCTTTCGGTCTCTTTCTTTATGTTTCTTGGGATCCATTCTATGACAATAGACGTCCAACGCCGATCATTTCTTCCAGCAATATGACCCACCCACAGCCACTTACGCGCCTTTACTCTTTTAATTATATCAAAGACTCCCGTGTTCTTCCTTACCAAGTCGTTCCTTTTGCGGTCTCTTCGGGTTATCCCAAGCATGCATCTCTCCATGCTCCTCTGTGCTGTTTGCAGGCGCTGGACTATTCTTAGTCCATGTTTCGCAACCATAGGTCAAAACAGGCAGAAGACATTGGTCATACAATCGCCTTTTCGGAAAGACTGGGATACTTGATTTAAAGATACATGATTGCATTCCTGCCAAAAGCACTCCGTGCCATCTTCACTCCCCGGTTGATTTCTCCAAGAAATGATCCGTCGGTAGTGATGAGTTGCCCCAAGTAAATGTAATTTGTTACTTCTTCGAGTTCTTCTGGCCCTTACTCTCGAAATATTTAGGAAATTTTCCTAGCGAATTCGTTGCATACCTATCGCGCCTTCGCTCATCTTCTCCAGGTAAATTTCAGCAAATATGGCGTTTTACAGTCCAAGCTAATAGTCGCTCACTCTCCCGTTTGAAAAATAGCGACAGAGCGATCAATTTCTAAACACCTTTATTCCCTTTTTTGAGCTTCCACGGATAATTTTTATTTCGAAAAGATCCGGACGGTCCGAATTCTTCCTCGCGCCTTCTACCAGAACTACGCATTTCCACTTCTGGAGGAATTTGTTTCCCGATCAAAGCGTAATGTCGAAAAATCTCCTCTCGAGGAGACAGGCTTCGCAAAGTCGAAGAGGTCGAATGAGCAGTTAAAAGAGCTTTAACAGGCGAGTTTTATACGCTGGAAAGTGAAAGAAGCCTTGAAGGTGATGCGATGAGATTCATTTAATATGGGTAAGAGCGTGCCCAACACGAAGGACGCAGGCACGATAGGGAAGTGCGGTGATTAGAGTGGCACGCTCAGCCAATGCGATCGGCGCGCAAGGAGAAAATAAAAATAAAAGGCTGTATTGGTGTTTGACGAGAAAGGAGTAGCACCTCAATGAGACGCTGATATCGGTCGTTATTTTCACGTGAGGAAATTCGTGATGGCATTATTACGAGGAAACGCAAATTATTAATAAAGCATTGCGAGCAATCATTCATGAGTTATCCCCAAGGAAGTGATGGGAAATGCGTAAGAATGAACGTAGAAAACCAACAGTAACTAGAAGCCAATGCGTTAAGATTAACCGAAAGATCACGAAAATCATGAAATTACCGCTTATTAGTTGATTATTCTGTAAATAGCTTGTTAGTGACGCTTTGCTGATAAACGCAATTTAAATTAATTATGATTAGGCTAGGTTCACCGAGATTTACTTTTCCATTAGTTAGCCGTAAATTAATTAAACGGCGCTAATAATAGTAGACCATCTGGAAGATACGATCAAAAATCCTTGGTATACGTTGAGATGTGTAAGCCATAAAGATGCTATGACCTTAATAGCGGAGAAGCTATTGGGTAATTTAAGAATAGACGTGAGATGTAGAATGCTATTAAGAATCGTTACGAAGGGTAATTGAATCAAAATGTTCCTGAAGAGATATGCAAATTAAATTGGGCGTTATAGTCAGTATGGAGGACGTAGACCCAGTGCTGTAGTCGCAAAAAAGCAGAGGGTATACCGTATACGGGAATAAAACTTTGAAGCAGGGTCTTACCCAGTTTTTTTAAGCAGAGGATATACCCTATTCATTTGAAAAAAGCAGAGGGTATACGGCGTATACCACCGTATACCCTCCACTATAGCCCTGCGTAGACCTGTACAGGATAATCAATTTGGAGTCTGACGTGCGTTTGATAAACCTTGATTATATGCTTGCAAAAAATTAATGTTTCCTTTGTAGATTCTTAATTTGTAACGCGGAGAAGTTTCAGACTCGGAGGTTACAGATCTCACGAAATTTATCGTAACTCTTACTAAAGAAATAGCTATTGGCTGTTTCGTTTCTCTTAAAAACCGAAAAGGAATCAGAAACATGAAATTGCCAAGGTAAAAGGAGTCAAGGATTGCAATGATCTAAATATGAGAAGGTGAGTAGCTCCCATCCAAAAAGGGACGAAAGACTATGTTCCGCCAGCGCGGCCACGGCCCAGGATTATTTCTAATAGCAGAATACATCAGGAGGAAATAAAAAATACCTTCCTCGGTAAAAAAAGTTTTGCATTTATTATTTCCCAGTGCTGAGAAGTAAGTTAGCAGAAATGGTTCACAACTGATGCACAAGATACAGAAAATGTTTAATTCTTTGCTTTCCATTTTCATTGGCTAAACTTCGCTTAAACTGCTAAGATTTTCACAACATTTCGTTAATGAACTAAAAACAAACTCTGCATGACAGGCCGCAATAGAGAAATAACATTTACGATATTTTGCTCATCTCTAGGTAAACAAAACTATTTATTTCGGTACTCTGGTAGATAGTACTGCAAATTTGGACGATTGTAAAATATTCTCCTTAATCTGAATGAACCCCCTAGTCGGAGAACTCGCAGTCCGTAATTATGGTCGCATTTAGGAAAATAAACTTGTTTCGTAGCATCTAGCCAGATTTAAAAAAAGGAAGTACGCATTATTAATCCATCGCTACGATAGAAAATGATACGATTTCCTCCCGCTGAGAAAGTATTTAATTATCACTGACGCTTGAAGATCCTGGAACTTGAACGAAAATACTATTGGATCCCGTTATTGGCGTAGGTCTTTTACGAACGGGACGGAGGAGGGCCTTTCCTTTACTTCCTCATCCGTGCGCGTGGCACGCGCGTTAAAGAGAGGAACTTGGCAGGAGAAAGCACGGCTATTATATTGCAGCTCGAAATTTGCATGAGAATGAGAACACTCAAGATAAGCTCATTCCAAATTCGTTTTCGCTCCTTTCTGCGAATCCAGAAGGTGACGTCAACCTTTACGAGAGCACCTGAGTCGACATTTTTTTTAAAGGGGGGAGCATTTAAACGTATTGCTTCCGTCTTTTACGGATATATGCATAACATGCGTTGCAATTTAGATAAATGACTCCTCGGGACACCTTAATCGCTCATTTTTTAATCCAAAAGCCAACGTAATTTATTTATACGTGCGGCAACGTAAAATTAGATGCAGAGCCGGTTCAACATTGAATTCTCTATCTCGGCTTAAGTGAGGTACTGAATAAATGCTGAAGAAGATACCTAAGTCCACGACTTGGTCGAATAAACCATATGGAGTAATTGAAAGTAAACGATATATTTTGAACAAACGCACACCATAAAACAGCAAAACACCACGACCCGATTATGTTTTACTGTCTACTAAAAACTTCTTCCTGCCTTAAGTTGATGCATTAATAAACGTATTTCCGTGATTTTAGTGTTATGATTAAATACTGCAAAACGGTACATACATCAGAAATGATGCCAGGAAAATATTCAAATTTTCTTTGCTGATTTTTTTCTTATCACTTTTAATAAAAAAAACAAATACTTTGAAAAGGGAATATCAAAGAAGAATAAGCTAATAATGAATGGGACAATTCTTTATTTCGTTAAATTTCGCTGTTTTTACAACACGAGAAACTACAATGCTTTCAGCAAGAATACTAACTAAAACAGAATTAGCGAGCTCACCTCATGGTTAACGCCAATACAAATAACGTATCTCCAATTGCAATAAAAACGTAGAGAAGCCATTTTTATGGATACCGGAGAGACATACGAGTTTGTCGCAAATATATATCGATTTTCATGAAAGGAATGAAAATCGCAGAAGGGTTTTTCGTCAAACATTACTACATAAACACCGCACTGAGTGAACGGCGGAATTTCTTCATGAAGGCAATAAAAAATGAATCGCAGCAATAGAAAACACAGCTATGAAATAAAAAAATCAATCCTTACCCGTGTTAAATAATTATCGACATAATCCGTTTAAGGCATAAACTCGATAGGAAAATATCACATCAAATATTACTGAATGTGAAATATTACAAGAGTTTATTTCATTATGAGTAATATATAAAAACTTGCACGAAGTTATGCCTGAGACAGTTATTTAAATACAGCAAATATTCTATGATTCGATTTTCGTGGATAGTATAATTCCGTCGCCCACATCAATTTACGAATTTTTTCATGAAAAATTACTGTAACCTATATCTTTTTTCCCGCATGAATTTCGTCCGATGCAAAAAGTGAATGTTCTCTTTCGACTACGTGTGACTAAAAGAAGGAAAACTACTACAAGTTGGCGTCATCGCTCCCACGATGGGGAGAGGAGAGAGGGGAAGAGGGAGGGGAGGAGAGAGAGAGAGAGAAGACGCGCGTGTGCCAGCCTCGCGTTCTTAGCATCACGGCACCTGTAAAGTGTTCTCGCTTCCGAGTCGTTCATATGGACCCATACGATGGCCGCGCTTACGAGAGAGAGAGAGAAATAAGAACAAGGCATTCCAAACGGAATATAAATAGCTGACTGGTTTTTTCGGCTCTGGCCAACGATCAGGTGCTCGCCTCTGGCCACTGCGTCGAGTGGGCCTTTAGCGGCTGGGTTGGTTGCCCTGACGACCCACCGAACGTATGGAAGGAGGTCAGGTCCTCCCGTCGGGTGCGGCGGAGGAGAAAGCTTGGAGCGGGACGGGGCACCCGACAGATCGGGTGCCGCCTTGGGAGACAGCATTCGGCTCGAGCCTTCCTTCCTCGCCCACTCTGGGTAGTCGGGATACTTAATACATCCGGCTCGAGAATTTGTTCACTCCTGCGCCGTTAATATTACGATGAAATCTCTTCTTCGTACAAATGGCATTTCACATTTTTCACGCGCCTAATCTGTTGCTAGTTTACAGTAATGCTTTGAGAATGAACAGTTAAGAGGTAGATTTCTGATCTCCTTTGGCATAAACAAGCATAGTTAAAGAAAGTTTATCTTAACTGATTGGCGTTATTAAAAAAAAATATGAAATAGAAACTGTGAATATCATTAAATAATTTGAATCTGTGGTGAATATTAAAAATAAAACGCATTTAAGTGCTAATCAAACCCAAATTACAAGAATATGTAGCTGGGAAAAATTAATCTTTCCTTTCTAAATGTAATCCTGGTCATATGAAACATTTGTACGCACGCTTCGCGACAGCTAAGGACTGGAAGGAGGTAATATATTTAAAGAAATCTCTCTCGTTGCCGTAAAACCCAATATAAAAAGCTTACATCAGATGTGCTGTTTCCCATGAAGTGTCCACTTTCGTCCAAACAATCGCCCTCTGAAGCCACAGAGACGTACAGAATATCTGAATCGTCCTTGTCCTCAATCTTTGATGTTTGCAAGTCATCACTGGAAGGAGAGGAAGGAAAGTTTTCTACGCATACTTCCGGAACAAAAGTGGTTCTCCTCTCTCCAATTCACGACTCATTTAATCTTACATAATCGATATTTTTATAGCTAAGCCAATTTTCCGTAGCTTTCAATTCTAGGAGCAAACCTGACTGGAGATGAAGTTAGCTCACTCAGGACTAGAGTTTTGAGTTCCCGGCGATATTTTTTTCCCGGGAAACGGTAATTAGATTTTCAAATATCCCGGGAATCCCGAGAACTCGGGAATAAGAATGATTTCGCATTTTTAATGTTTAATACAACATTTTTAATTTAATGATGACATTTATTATTGATACAATGTAAATATTTAAATAAATATTTAACAAATCCCAATGACATGTGATACATAATTTGCGACAAATTGATACCAGAATCAATATTCAGACGCATTTTGACTTGCGTAACCGTTCTTTCCTCAATGTTGACTATGTGGGGATAACAAGAGACCAACTATATACTAATGTGTCCTATATTGCAATTCCCTCTAAGTTAAAGCAGAGGGTAGAAAATGTATGAAAAAGGTTTAAAAACAATGTAAAATCTTTAAGAGCCTCCTTCTGTCCCTCTGTCACGCTATAAAAATGCGAATAATTCAATAAAGGAGCGAGATACATCTTTGAAATTCCGCAAAAAATGCTCGATATTTTAAGGTGATGATGAAAAAACTCGAAAAAAGTCCTGGGTTCGACTCCAAGGAAGACATTTCCAGTTTCTTTAAAATAACACGTAAACATTGACTTTTCAAAGTGCAGGCTTTTATTCTTTTTGAGATCTAAATTAGAAAGAATTAATGTACGATCTTTGATTTAAAACATTTTAAAGAAAAAATTATAATAGTTCTTACTCTGTCCATCTTTTTCCGCCTACAGCTCGAAAATCCTCCTGTTAAAAGTTTAATTCACATTTTGGGGAAATCTTGCCATTTTAACAGGATGTTGCCTTGCCAACCAATTACCTACATTGTTTTACCTCGAAATCCTATTGTCATTACATTCCTTATGGGTAAAAGTGTGCTTTGAATGTTTTTAATACGAGAGAGAGAGAAGGAAGTAGAGGGAAATGATTTTTATAGCAACCAATGTAAACAACATTTGAATATAGAACATTAATCATTCGCATATTAAAATCACTTAGAATCATCGTAGAAGTTCGCGACTTAAAACAAGGAACGCCTAAAAGGACGAATGTTAGTTCTCCTGCCATCGAATTTTGAATACGCGTCGAATCAATCAACAGATCAGTTTTTAACGCGAGAATTTGACGCATTTTTAGTGATTTGCATTGTTGCCGGTTTCGTGTAATTGGATACCATTGATTCGGATAATAGCTTCTCGTCGCATCTATTCACGAAATTTCATAAAAAACTTTCCCGTTGAATTTCAACGGTCATCTCCCTAGTTTATATATAATTCACTTGGTCAGAGGAGCTAATTTGGTCGATTACGCGAAGAGGGATGGGAAAAGGAAGAAGAAAAAGAGGGGTTCACTTCAGCGCCTAGTTTCAGATTCATGCAATATGCAACCAATACTTTTGGATCTCTTTTTTTACTAGCAACATTCACGGGCGCGAGAAAAGCCATTTTGACATTGTATTAGCGTTCCACTAAAATTGAATTAATAGCGAGAAACGCAACCTGATTTTATTCTCAAACTCCTAAGAATTCAGTTACTAAATAGTATTAACTGGAATAATATTTAGTATTCATCAACAATTCTATTGGTACAACATGCATAAACTCAAATAAATCAAAAATAATTTTGTTAGTTTAACAGTTGTGGCTGAAATTCGGAGGAATATCTAAAAAACCAGCTCAGAAGACAATTCTGGAAAAGCTGGACTCGGCACAAAATTCAAACGAACAATTCCCGAGAATCATTAAAAATTTTCTTGGAAATCGAGTATAAGAAATATCGAGTAAATTTCCGGGAACGGAAATTCCCGGTTCCAAAACTCTACTCAGGACCACTGTTAGCGGTTTCAGTAAAGAGAATCTATTTAAGAGATTCAATGATTTTTAGTATGAGTATTCAGGTCAAAAATATATGACACTAAATTACTTTGACGTTCATCATAACGTCTTCAACCGAGAATTATTAAATTTATTACTTATTATTGGAAGAAAAACACGCTTTTGTGTCATTGCAAAGAATAACAGCGACGGGCACAGTGATTTAAACAAGACTTAATGACGTACAGATCAATTGAAAATATAGTAAAGATAGTAAGAGCTACTAAAGTCCATTTTAATGCATTAAAAATGGCATTAGGTCAATAATTTGTGCTCCGATGTCTTTAATATGATAAGATAAAATTATTCATCAATAAATAGTGGTTTCATTACAAAATGAAAAGACTTTTGAATGAAAGATCGGCTGCTTATCATTATAAATAGCTGCTTCTGACATATATAGGGTATCATTATATATAGACGTTCCTTATAGAGGAGGAGTAACATATAACATAGGAGGATACTAATGTTTAGGCACTTCCAGAAAAGCGGCAGACTCGAAATTTTTTTTTCGGTAGGATTATGTGCAAAACAGACTAGAAAAACCGAAAATTTAAAAAAAGTTCTACAATGCGGCCGCCAAAAATTTGAAATTGTTTAAACAAAATTTCAAGGTTTAGGTATTTTCGTATGTGCTACGGGTCTGAAATTTTTTTATAGTTAGTTTGTAAAAACGAAATAGAGATTATACATATTTTGATATTTTAATTTGTTTGGCAATTAAAAATTCATAAAGTTTAAACAAATATGTAAATGTTTAGATACTACCGGACGAGTTAGGGACCTGAAATTTTTAAGTTATTTAGAGTTTAGTCTATATAAACGAACAAACATTTCAATGTCTGCATGAAATTGTTATTGCGGCCGTTAAAATTTATTTGATTATAAACAATTAGATAAATGTTATTTCACTTCTAAATTTGATATTAACTTTAAAATTTGGCAGAAAGGTGTGACATTATTAACCGAATGTGGAAAAGTATAATATTCTTAAAATTTCAAATATTACTGATTGTTTTACTCCATTATAGTTCCATAAGGAAAAACGAAAATCAGTGCAGAGGAGAAACCTTTTGAATTAAAGAGATATTACCCATGATGAAATATCTCTCTGAAAAATTAATGTTTTTTCAAGGTTGAGATGAAGTGCTAGCAGAATGCAAGCACCTTCTCCTAGTATATATATATATATATATATATATATATATATATATATATATATATATATATGTGTGTGTGTGTGTGTGTGTGTGTATGTGTGTATATATATATATATATATATAAATATATATATATATATATTAACTAAAGGAAAAGAAAAGGTAGTGATGAGGGTGGCAACAAGGTGTTGAGGGAAGCCCAGCGGACACTTACCAAGTTGAGGACCAAGCTGGCAGGCTGCTGGGGGCGTCGAAGAGACACGTAAAACACACGAACACAAAAACACACGCAAGCTTATCGGGCCTATGCCCTTCTTCAGCGAAAGAGTAACGTAAAGTGACACACTGGGCGGGAAATTACAGGGTGATGTGGGAAGGTTGATGATTGGAGGAGGTGGGGAGTAGGAGGGGTGGATAGCCAATAAAGAGGGAGTGTGGTAAGGGAAAGTGCGAATAACTACAATGTAACAAGGAGATATTGTAAGGGGGCTAATAGGGTTAGCGGAGGTTGAGGCCAGGCGGAGAGAAAGAGTCGAGAAGATGGATATGTGCTAGTTCCCAGTGTCGGAGAAGGGGGGCAGGAGTGTCATAGGGTAAAGCGCGAATAATCCTAACATTGTAGCAACTATTGAAGGGGACATTATGGGTATTAGCGTGTAATGCAACTGGGAGGGGGCGTCTGAGAGAAACGCTATTCCGGTGACCGTTCATTCGGATGTTTAACGGATTGCTGGTGAGGCATACGTAAAACGCGGGACAAAGGGTGCAGGTAAGGAGGTAAATGACGTTACGGGTGGTGCAGTTGCTTCTGGAGGTGATGGGGTAGGTGATGTTGGTGGAGGGACTCGAGAAAGAAGATGATGGTAGGTGGATAGGGCAAGTGAGGCAGCGAGGTTTTCCGCAGGGGTGGGAGCCTATTGCAAGAAGCGTGGTAGAAGTGGGAAGTTCCTTCCTCCACAAGATATTTCCCAAATTTGGGGGCCGGCGGAAGGAGAGGAGCGGAGGATTGGCAAAAAGGTTGATAAAGAGGGACTGATGGGAGGAAGAGGTAAGAATTGGGTGGGCAGGATGAGGATTGTTTTGAGAGCTTCGTGGATACCAGGAAGGAAAAGTGTCGTAAGAGTGAGTGGAGGGGTAGATGCAGGAATAGTGGGTGTGTGAGGATGAGATCCATTGTGGGTAGGCGTCATCGCCCTATGGATCTGTTCGCGGACCAAGACCGGAGGGTAACCACGTTTGAGAAGAGCTTCCTCAAGGACAGAGTAATACTCTAGAAGGGATGCTCTATCGGAACAAAGCCTCCATCCTCGACGAGCAAGGGCGTAGGGGATAGAGGTTTTGGTATGAAGGGGATGGCAGCTATCAAAGTGGAGGTATTGGAGGCTGTTGGTGGGTTTGATGTGAACACAGGTGCGGATTTGGCTGTCTTGAAGGTAAAGATCGACATCCAGGAATGTGATGAGGGAGGTAGAGGATTTGTGGGTGAAGGACAGTGAAGGATGGGAAGAGAGACGCGAGAGAAAGGAAAGGAGAGAGTCAGGTCCATGCGTCCAAATGAGGAAGACATCGTCGATGTATCTCAGCCACAAAAGTGGTCTGAGTGGAACGTTGAGGAAGAGTCTTTCCCATTCTCCAAGGTAGCAATTGGCGTATGAAGGCGCCATTCGGGTGCCCATCGCAGTGCCTCTAATTTGAAGGTAGTGACGCCCATCGAAGGTGAAGTTGTTCATTTTTAGCACCATTGCTGCCAAGTCTAATAAGAAATGGGAGGAAGGTCTTGCGTCGGGTGGTCTTGAGTCCAGGAGTTTACTAAGGGCAGAGAGTCCATCATCGTGGGGGATGTTTGTGTAGAGGGAACAGACATCGATAGTGGCCAAAATGGTATTGGGTGGGAGAGGAAAGGGGAGGTGTTTGAGACGTTTGAGAAAGTGGTTAGTGTCTTGGATGAAGGAAGGGAATTGACGAATGAGAGGTTGTAGGTGGGAGTCAACGAAGGCGGAGATGCGTTCTGTAGGGGAATTAAAGCTGGCAACAATGGGGCGGCCGGGGATGTTGGGTTTATGGATTTTAGGGAGAAGGTAGAATGTGGGTGTGCGGGGTTTGTTGGGGATCATTAGAGCAATGGCGGAATCGGAAAGGCCTTCCAGTTTTCCTGAGGAATAAAGATAGGACGAAATTTGGTAGGAGTGGTGGTCCGTGGGGTTGGAAGTAAGGTGGTGGTAAAAGGTTTCGTCAGAAAGTTGGCGCTCGGCTTCCTCGTTATATAATTTTTTCAAGGCGAGAAGAAATGCTTGCAGTATGCAAGCACCAACTACTAGTATGTTATATCCTCTTCTGTAAGAGTCGTCGATATATAATAGATATATAACAGGAGGATACTAATGTTTAGGCACTTCCAGATAAGCTGGAGATTCGAAATTTTTTTCTTAGGTAGGATTTTGAGCAAAACCAACTAGAAAAAACGAAAATCTTGAAAAAGTGCAACAATGCGGCCGATAAAAATTCGCAATTGTTTAAACAAATTTTCATGGTTTATGTATTTCCGCATGTGCTACGGAGTTGAAATTTTTTTTGTAAGTAGAATTCTTAAAAAAACGAAATAGGGATTATACAAATTTTGATATTTTAATTTGTTTGGCAGTTAAAAATTCTTAAAGTTTAAACAATTGGATAACTGTTTAGGTACTACGGGATGAGCTAGGAAGCTGAAATTTTCAAATTATTTACAGTAGTAAATTCGCATAAATAAACATTTCAACTTTACCACATACGATATGCAGCGGCCGTTAAAAATTATTTAAATTTAAACAATTACAAAAATATTATTTTACTTCTAGGAGTGCTACAACTTTAAAATTTGGCTAAAATGTGTAGCATCAGTACCCCATAATGAAGAATGTGTAAAATTTTTAAAATTGCAACATTTGGGGATTGTTTAAACTATTATTTTTACATGTTGGAAAAAATGAAAATCGCTGCGGAGGTGAAATATTTTGAATTAAAATATATGTGTAATGATGAAATATGAATAATGAATGTTTTTTTATGTGGAGATGAAATGCTTGCAGTATGCAAGCACCAACTACTAGTATATGTTATATCCTCCTCCTCTGTAAGAGTCGTCGATATATATAATGATATATCGACGACTCTTACAGAGGAGGAGGATATAACATACATATAACAGGAGGATACTAATGTTTAGGCACTTCCAGATGTGCTGGAGATTCGAAATATTTTTCATAGGTAGGATCTTGTGCAAAACCGACTAGAAAAAACGAAAATCTTGAAAAAGTGCAACAATGCGGCCGATAAAAATTCGCAATTGTTAAACAAATTTTCATGGTTTATGTATTTCCGCATGTGCTACGGAGTTGAAATTTTTTTCGTAAGTAGAATTCTTAAAAACACGAAATAGGGATTATACAAATTTTGATATTTTAATTAGTTTAGCAGTTAAAAATTTTTAAAGTTTAAAGAAATAGATAACTGTTTAGGTACTACGGAATGAGCTACGAAGCTTAAATTTTCAAATTATTTACAGAGTATTAAATTTGCATAAATAAACATTTCAATTTTACCACATACGATATGCAGCGGCCGTTAAAAATTGTTTAAATTTAAACAATTAGAAAAATATTATTTTACTTCTAGGAGTGCTACAACTTTAAAATTTGGCTAAAATGTGTAGCATCAGTACCCCATAATGAAGAATGTGTAAAATTTTTAAAATTGCAACATTTGGGGATTGTTTAAACTATTATTTTTACCTGTGGGAAAAACGAAAATCGCTGCGGAGGTGAAATATTTAGAATTAAAAATATATGTGTAATGATTAAATATGAATAATGAATGTTTTTTTATGTTGAGATGAAATGCTTGCAGTATGCAAGCACCAACTACTAGTCATAATATATCGACGACTCTTACAGAGGAGGATATAACAGGAGGATACTAATGTCCAGCCCAAACTACAAGAGCTAGAGAGCTGAATGTTTTAGTTTTTATAGATATGATGGAGGAACCTAAAGATAAAATGAGACTTCTTACCTAAGTGACATGAGTTCGACTCCAAAAATTCCGAAAGTTGCGTTTTTTCCCATAAGAAAAGCATTGCGCCATTTTTGCAAATTAATTATGGACACTTGTCGGTAAGCTAGAAAAATGAAATTTTCAGTGTTGCTAGACGGCCACAATATCTATTAGGAATTATTGTCACTTTAGCTTACAGTGTCTTGGGTTCGACTACAGAGACCCCGGAATATCTCCCATAAGTTGGCATGGCAAAACGTAATCCAGTGTGCAGACCAATCTAATAAGTTTAGGAAGCTGAAATTTTGCAAGATTATAGAACTTTTCTCATAACCAACTATAAAAATGGAAAATTTTAAAATTGTTAATTTTTAGGGGTTGTTTTAACCCCATTTGAACATTAAAGTTTAATAATTTTTTAGGTTCTACGGGATGAGTTAGGAAGCTGCAATTTTCAAATTATTTACAGAACAGTGCATTTGCACAAATAAACATTTCAATCTCTCCATATATATATTGCGGCAACCGTTAAAAATGTTTAAATTTTAAACGATTAGAAAAATATTATTTTACTTCTAGAAGTGCTACAACTTTAAAATTTGGCTCAAATGTGTAGCATTACTACCCCATAATGGAGAAAATGTAAAATGTTTAAAATTGCAACATTTGGGGATTGTTTTAAACTATTATTTTTACATGTGGGAAAAACGAAAATCGCTGCGGAGGTGAAATCTTTAGAATTAATAGAATATTTTTAATGATGAAATATCTGTCTGAAAAATTAATATTTTTTCAAGGTGAGATGAAATGCTTGCAGTATGCAAGCACCTTCTACTAGTCATTATATATCGACGACTCTTACAGAGGAGGAGGAGGAGGATGATATAGGAGGATACTAATGTTTAGGCACTTCCAGATGAGCTGGTGGTTCGATATTTTTTTCTTAGGTAGGATTTTGTGCAAAACCGACTGAAAAAAACGAAAATCTTGAAAAAGTGCAACAATGCGGCCGCTAAAATTTCGCAATTGTTTAAACAAATTTTCAAGGTTTATGTATTTCCAAATGTACTACGGAGTTGAAATTTTTTTTAAATAGAATTCTTAAAAAAACGAAATAAGGATAATACAAATTTTGATATTTTAATTTGTTTGGCAGTTAAAAATTCTTAAAGTATAAACAAATAGATAACCGTTTAGACATTACGGGATGAGCTAGGAAGCTGAAATTTTAAAGTTACATACAGGGTAGTGTATTTGCACAAATATACATATGAATCTTAACATTAATGTATTGCGGCGGCTGTTAAAAATGTTTAAAAATTAAACATATGAAAAAATATTATTTTACATCTAGAGGTGCTACAACTTTAAAATTTGGCAAAAATGTGTAGCATTAGTACTTTATAATGAAGACAGTGTAAAATATTTCAAATTTCAACATTTGGGGATTGTTTTAAACTATTATTTTTGTATCTGGGAAAAACTTAAATCACTGCGGAGGTGAAATCTTTAGAATAAAATGACTATTTGTAATGATGAAATGTCTGTCGAAAAAATGAATGTTTTTCAAAGTGAGATGAAGTGCTTGCAGTATGCAAGCACCAACTACTTGTATGTTAAATGTTATCTGTTATATCCTTCTCCCCCTCTGTAAGAGTCGTCGATATATAATGATAACATATATATAGGAGGATACTAATGTTTAGGCACTTCCAGATGTGCTGGAGATTCGAATTTTTTTTCATAGGTAGGAGTTTGTGTAAAAGCGACTAGAAAAAACGAAAATCTTGAAAAAGTGCAACAATGCGGCCGCTAAAAATTCGCAATTGTTTAAATAAATTCTCAAGGTTTATGTAGTTCAGCATGTGCCACGGAGTTGAAATTTTTTTTATAAGTAGAATTCTTAAAAAAACGAAATAGGGATTATACAAATTTTGATATTTTAATTTGTTTGGCAGTTAAAAATTCTAAAAGTTAAACAAATAGATAACTGTTTAGGTACTACGAGATGAGTTAGGAACCTGAAATTTTCAAATTATTTACAGAGTAGTAAATTTGCACAAATAAAAATTTCAATTCTACCATATATTAAGTGCGGCGGCCGTAAAAAATTATTTAAATTTAAACAATTAGAAAAATATTATTTTACTTATGGAAGTGCTACAACTTTAAAGTTTGGCTAAAAAGTGTAGAATTAGTACCTTATAATGAAAAAAGTTTTAAAACTTTAAAGTTTCAACATTTGGGGAATGTTTTAAACTATTATTTTTACGTGGGAAAAACGGAAATCGCTGCGGAGGTGAAATCTTTAAAATTAAAAGAATATTTGTAATGATGAAATGTCTGTCTGAATAATGAATGTTTTTTCAAGGTGATATGAAATGCTTGCAGTACGCAAGCACCAACTACTAGTATGTTATATTTATGTTATATCCTCCTCCTCTTCTGTAAGAAACGTCGATATATAATGATAACATATAACAGGAGGATACTAATGTCCAGCCCAAACTACAAGAGCTAGAGAGCTGTAAGTTTTAGTTTTTGTAGATATGATGGAGAAACCTTTAGATAAAATGAGACTTCTTGCCTAAGTGACATGAGTTCGACTCCAGAAATTCCGATAGTTGCGTTTTTTCCCATAAGAAAAGCATTGCGCCATTTTTGTAAATTAATTATGGGCACTTGCCAGTAAGCTAGAAAAATGAAATTTTCAGTGTTGCTAGATGGCCGCAATATCTATTAAGAATTATTGTCACTTTTGCTTACAGTGTCTTGGGCTCGACTCCAGAGACCCCGAAATATCTCTCATAAGTTAGCTTGGGAAAACGCAATCCAGTGTGTAGACCAATCTAATAAGTTTAGGAAGCTGAAATTTTGCAAGATTATAGAACTTTTCACATAACCAACTATAAAAAACGAAAATTTTAAAATTTTTAATTTTTAGGGGGTGTTTTAACCCCATTTGTATATTAAAGTTTAATAATTTTTATCTTGAAATATATAGGCTGTAGGTTCGAGTTTTTGAAATCATTTTGTAGAAAATTAAACATAACAAAGGGGAAATGTTTGAAAAAGTTAAAAAATTCGACCACTAATAATTCGCAAATGTTTAAACATATTTTTGAGGTTTATGTATTACCGAATGTGCTACGGATCTGAAATTTTTTATAGGTAGAATTTGTAAAAAAACAAAATAGGGATTATACAAATTTTGATATTTTCATATGTTCGGCAGTTAAAAATTCTTAAAATTTAAACAAATAGATAACAGTTTAGGTACTACGGGATTAGCTAGGGAGCTGAAATTTTCAAGTTATTTACAGAGTAGTGTATTTGAACAAATAAACATTTGAATCTTTCCATATATATTGCGGCGGCCATTAAAAATGTTTAAAATTTACACAATTAGAAAAATATTATTTCACTTCTAGAAGTGCTACAATTTTAAAATTTGGTAGAAATGAGTAGCATTAGTACCCCATAATGGAGAAAGTAAAAAATTCTTAAAATTGCAAAGTTTGGGGATTGTTTTAATCTATTATTTTTACATAATGGAAAAACGAAAATCGCTGCGGAGATCAGGACTTTATTGTTTACATACCTTGGTTACATTTTATGTTTACCTAAAAAGAACGATTAATTGTACGTGTTCTTATTTGAAAAATTTATAAAACAATACATTCATAACCCACCAGAACTTTTATTGTAGGAACAATTATAAACAAACTTTTATTGTCATTTGTAGCAACGAGAATAAACAAAGTACGATTTGTTTAGTTAACATTAGTATGAACGATTATCTACATTCGTATTTATGAGAACTTCTATATAAGGTATGTACTTTCTTTTAATTTTTCTTTTTCTCTTCCGTAATGTTTAATTTTTCTAATATCCGTCCGTTGCCAAATGATCTCTTCGTGCATTTCTCGATAGAACTAAGAACTCATCGAATCGGCAAATATAAACTAATGGGGAAAATAAGACGTTTCATATTTGCACTTTAGTATTCATTAGAATAGAGATAGATTTAATAGAATAGAACGAACTCGGACTTCACAACATGGCGCCTCCATTCGCTCAAAAATATGATTTAAACACTAAAAGTTTACGCTTGTTGAAGATAAATTCTGGACTAAGTTAAGACGAGTTCTTTTTTAATTTATAAAATGGCCATTTCCATTAAAACCATTATATAATTATTCCTGCAAGATTCATTTTGAAAGATTTTTACTCCGAAAAGGTTATTTAAAACATTATAAATTAGTTTGAGGAATTTTAATTACACAGTTTTATACCGTGTGTATATTAAATTGAAGTCTTTAAAAATCCAAATCGAGGTACTTTTCGACAGGGTGAAACATCTAATAATAAGATATAACGGAGATTTTCCGTAATTTACGATTTAAATGGATGTGAAAATACATTACATTTTATTTCAATAAATCTACCTTTAAGTTATTTTGGGTTAAACGATACGTCTAATTTTATCTTATTATATAATTTATACATATATTTCTTAATATTTGTGAATTAGTTGTAACCTTTAAATTTAGTTTTGAATTATAGTTAGCTGATGATTTATTGTAAAATGTAAATGTTTTTAAAAAGATTTGCTGACTTTACAATTTTAAAATTTAAAAGCAAATGATGAACAACAATATATTTTTATTATAAGTGACCAAATGAAAACTGTTATACATGCGAATCATGTATCAGGATCTCTAGTTTTAAATAAGTTAGACTTAAGATGCGAACTTGTGAATGGGTCTATAGCGGAAATAAGTTTGTTTTGGTTTTCAAGAAAATTCGATTACTTTCAGAATTTACCAGAATATTGGTTTTGAATCCGAAATTTTCAAATCTTTAGTGAAGGAAAATCTGACAATGAGTCGCTCCGCAGAATTTTATCTCACTTGCGCTGGTTTAAGGAAAGATATTTCGGAAAATCAGATGAGTGAAGCGAGCAGTCAGGCGGGGTTAGACATTGTAAGTAGCCAGGGGGGGAGTGTCTAGCAAACATATAAATAAAAGAAAATGTGTATTTGTGTGTTGGTTTGTTAATTAACGCTGTATCTCCAAAACCAAGAAACTTATAGACTTGAAACTTTGTACACTCACTAATGGGACCATGAGGGGCCAAAATTTGATTTTGTGGGGAGGGGGTGCCATTCCTCCTCAACTAGGAAAACTATCTTCGCGAAGCCCTAAGATGATTAAACGGACAGTAAATACGTATATGAGAGATACTTCGCGCTCCTCCACCCCGACCAACACATCGCGCCCCACATTTGGAAACCACTGCCATAAGGTAACGCTACTATTTTTCTCTGCAATGCCAGTAGCTTATCCGATGAAATCAGGATGTTTTCATTCCGCTCTTGAATGCTGGTGTTCGCACTATTCAGATACCTAAATATATCTGCCAAATATGCTAATTTGGCGCACAAAAGTTCACAGCTAAGATATTCGCAAAAATCACTGTTTCCCTCTGTTTCAAAAAATAGTAACATCTCTTCTTTAAGTTCATATACACGAGCCTATACTCTCCCTCTTAGCAGCTATCTTATTTCTATATGTAAAACTAAAGATTCGTACTGCGAATCCATAGCATTACAAAGCTGTTTGAAAAGGTAGGTCTTTAGAGGTATTGATTTCGAAAAATTAACCATTCCGAAAACTTGGTCTAATACGGGCTTTAAGTCAAATCCTAATGACTTTCCAACAAGGGCTTCCCTGTGCAAAAAACAATGGGTACCTATTTATTGTAGTTGGATTTTGTTGTTTTACAAGTGAGACGAAGCCTTTGACAGATCCCAACATGGATGGAGCACCGTCGGTACAAATTCCTGCACATGACTTTCATGAAATTTCCAAACATTCTAAGTAGGAAGTCAAAGTATCGAATATATCTTGACCTTTCGTGTGTTCTGGGAGTTCTCTGCAGCACAAAAATTGACTAATTATTTCATTTTCATGAATGACGCAAACAAATGCTAATAGTTCTGCTTTGCCGCTAATATCGGTTGACTCATCAACTTGCAACGCAAAGTCTGACATTTTAAGCTTATTAGAAACAGTCTCCTCTATGTTAGATGACACCTTATAACCTTCGAATTGTATCATTACAAAGCGGAATTTTGGCAATTTCTTGTCCCGTTTCATCACCGAGCATTGTCCTAACTATCGCACGGCACGCAGGCAAAATAAGTGACTCAGATATAGTGTGGAGCTTCATTTTTTTAGCTATGATTTCTGCTACCTGATAAGAAGCAACTTGAACTATCAGACACTTTAACGTTTTTTTTTTCGAAGTAACTCGCTTGTTTAGAATGCAGTTCCATCAATCTTTTGAAATAGTTCAAATCTTTTCCTTCGAGGTGTGCATGTTTTGTGGTGAAATGTCGCTTCAATTTGCTGGGAACCATAGCTTCGTTTGATAGTTTCTCACCGCACACAACAAACATTGGAACAGGGCAATGTTTATCTCCACACCAAGAAAAGCCCAAACTCAAAGAACTGTCCATATACGTGCGAGAAACCTTAGAAATCTAACTTGGCTTGGTCCCGCTGGTACTGGGTTTTTCCTTAATATGTTCTTCATATTTTTTACCGTTACATTTTCTTGTAATAAATCTGTCCATTTTTAGAAGCGCAAGTTTTACAATTTTTAGCATTGATAGTTGGACGAAACCACAAATATCACACATTTTCCTATCAACGGTATTACACAAAACACTTAATAAAAAATTATTTTATACTGAATAAACTCACGAAACATACATTCACAGACACCAAATTGTAGTATAAGCCAGCCACGAATCTAGGTTAGTACTGATTTGATAAAGGAATGCGCCAGAGTCGCGGACAGCTAGAAAGGTTACCGCAGGCGAAGCATGCTACATACGTAGAGACTTAGAGAGCAACGAGAACCAATCAGTTGTCTATGACAACGTTGTCAGGCTTGCTGTTTACGCGCCTTCCAAAGCAGTGATACTTTTGGACTGGATTCAACTAGTCTTAATACTGTGTTAGTTTCTTTGTCAAAGCTGTGTATATAATCGGTGGAAGATCCGTAGATTAGCAATTTCTCTTCAAAGTCTCGCGGCACACTCCGGAAATGTTCGCGGCACACCAGTGTGCCGCGGTACACCGGTTAAAAACTGGCTTAGGAGATAAAAATTCTAGAAAATCCCGAGCAAAACATCACGTATTTTGTTTGCATCGATCGCGAAGACGGTTCTCTAAGCAAACAGCAATTAAAAATCCATATCCCATGCTCTTAAATGATCTGTGAGGTATAGAATAAAAACTTAATTTTGATAGAGAATAACATTTACTACAAGATAGTCCCCGAGACCATATAATTACGACTTATAGTTTCAGCGATAAAAATTCGAGAATCTCCCAATCTTTCGATACCGTTTCATACGTATTTCCCATTAAGAACCTTTGAAATCTCTGCGTATTCCATTTATGGAGTATATTTTTCCATCTTTTTTACTTTCTCCATGAGTAGTACCTATAGGGGAAAGTATTTTCATGAAACAAATCGATTTCGAGATTTCAACGGAAATACACGTTTTGAGGTCCCTTGAGTTATTAACGCATAGATACGTCTTAGTGGCGCTTCTTTTTATTTTATTAATTGTTGGAGATTCCCGGCTATATCCAATATCAGAAGGCTACGGAATGAGTCTATTTCCGTTCTTTGTCAAGTTTTTAAATTTTCTCGCAGTTCCTTAAAATATTCAGTATCATTTAACCTTTTTGGAATTTTTACTTTCTCCATAAGTAGTATAGGGGAAAGTATTGTTTTCATGAAAAAGTCAATTTCGAGATTTCAATGGAAATACACGATCTGAAGTCCCCTGAACACGTTTCGACCATTTTCTCGATGATCTGTGCGTGTGTGAGTTTTTTGTGGGTGCTCTAACTCCAAAACTAATAATTAGATCAATGCAAAATTTTATGTTTAACATTTTAATAACAGTTACAAGAACTTATTAGTTTTTGTAAAAGATCGGTCAACTGGAAGTGGGTGTTTACTCTTGTCACTTATCCGTTATTTTGAAATATTTCCTTTAATATTTGATTAATGTAAAAATGTATTGGAATAAAAGTTGTAGGAAATGTATTTTTCTACAACCTTTGTTTGAAATATTTTCCGATAAAATGCATCGTTTAAGAGATATTTTAAAAACTAATGTTTTAGCTGCCACCACCTACCGGCGACTGTTGTTAACAATTGACGCTTAGTTACGTCTTAGTTAATACTCCTTTTTATTTTCTTAATTGTTGGAGATTCCTGTCTATATCCAATATCAGAAGGCTACGGTATGAGTCTATTTCTGTAAATTTTTCTCGCAGTTCCTTAAAATATTCATTATCATTTAACCTATTTGGAATTTTTATAAATATTACAAGTATGGAGAAAGTCATGTGGTGGCCACATCAGATTTTTAGAAATATGACAGGCATGGAGAAAGTCATGCAGTGGCCACATCAGATTTTTTGAAACATTTTTGTTATTCGCTATTGGTACCTGATCAAAGCAATCCTACCAAATTTGGTTGTGGATTAAGTATTAAATTTAAGGCACTTTCCATTCTTCCTCCTTTTCTCTCTTCCTCTCTCCAATCCTCCTTCCTCCCATTCTCCCTCCTTACCCCCTCTCTCCTTCTCTGGAAAAATAGACTTCCTAGTCTCAATCTCGTCCTAATAAAGACCATCTAGGTATCTATCTCTCCCTCACCCTCCTTCTCTGTCTCCCTCCCTCCCTCTCCCTTTATCTCTCTCTTCCTTACTATCCCTTTCTTCATTACTATCTCTCTCCCTCCCTCTCCCACTCTCTCCTTCTCTGGGAAAATATACTTCCTAGTCTCAACCTCATCCTAATAAAGAAGACCGTATTGTCCCGAATATAACGCGATGTTTTTTTCCAAAAAATGAAATTCTTAAAGTAGCCCCCGCGTTATATTCGAGTGCTAGTGATTTTAAAAGACCATAAAATCGTGTTTCGAAAAATCACCGTACATTCCGCACGTCTGTTTACGGGATACAAGATACTTGTTACATTGTAGATGCATTAAGTGTACGTTATATTATACTTGAAAAGCATCCGAGTCGAGAATAGATCGGCGGCTGAACCTCTCGATAGTCATTGCACTGAAACTATAACTGCGTCCAGGTATTCTTTGTAACTACCTTAGCGAGTTTTTACCCATCCGTTATTTTAATAATGTCTGACAAAAAGGTTGTTGATCATGTTGAGAAAAAAAGTTCTTCCAAATCCCAGGTTAACAGAGGAATCCGACAAAGTTATCACATGAATTTTAAAATAATCATAGTTAAATCGGTGTTGTTAAAATCTACCGGAAATGAGAAATCAAGGAAAACTGTTATACTTGGGCCAAGGGGCAAAAACTGACTCCCTAGGTAATTTTAAACCGTAAAAGGATGCCAAGGGTCAAGTTACCGTCAGGTGTAATCTTTCACGCGCAGGAGACAGACAGACAGACAAACGACTTTATATAGGGCGAAATTGATACTATATAGTCCCTTCTTACATTTAGCCCTTTCGTCATATAAGTAATTACAATACATATTAAAAGAAATTGAGTTACATAAATATTACAGTAAAATATATACAAATTACAACAGGGGACCTAAAATTGAGCCCTGCCTTGGTTAATATTAAGCCACGAAGACGAGGAGTCGTTGGAGATGACTTTTTGGAAACGGTCGCTAAGGTACGAGGAGAACCAATCTATTGCAGGTGAAGAGAATCGCATGCAGCGGAGTTTTGCTAGGAGTATGTCTTTGTCTACTGAGTCGAACGCTTTGCTAAAGTCAAGCAACACTAGTACTGTGAGTTTTCTGTCATCCATGTGTCTGCGTATATCATCGGTGATTTTAATTAGCGCGGTGGTGGTGCTATGTGACTTCCGAAAGCCAGATTGATAGGAGTCAAGAAGATTATTTGCGTTGAGAAAATCTGTTACTTGTTCATGCGCAAGTCGCTCAAGAGCTTTTGATAAAGTGGGAAGGAAGCTAATCGGCCTATAGTCATTGTTTGCGGAGAGAGATTTCTTAGGAATTGGGTGGACTAACGCGTGTTTCCATTGCGATGGGAATTTTCCCTGTAATGAGGAGTGGTTGACAATGTTAGTAAGTACGGGGAGTAGTAGATGTTTTTGTTTATGATAATTATAGGAATACCATCAGCACTCTGGGCTGTAGTTTTGATTCTGCGTATTGCTGAAAGTACGTTAAATTGCGAAACAGCTTTAAAGAGGAATTATGGAGAACCGGATGACTCGTTCGCTTTTACAGTAAGACTACTAATTACTTTGCGTTTTCGTTCTATGTCGATTGTTGTTGGATTTGTCGAGAAGCTATCGTTAAGAGAATCTAGTGACATGTTTGAAGGTAAGGAAGAATCCTTGGACTTGCCAATTCCAAGATGTCGCAGATTGTTCCATAAGGCGGATGTTGTTACATTGGAGCCAGATATAGAATAAGCGAATTTTATTTTGGCATTTCTAATCTGTTGCTTGGTTTTGTTTCTAATATTTTTGTAGGTATTGAACGTATTTGGACATTTATTTGATTTGAAGAGACGAAAAATTGAATCGCGTCGAGCCATCAATAGTTTTAAATCGGCCGTTATCCACGGGGCGCGAGGTTTAGAGACGCGTGTGGTTTTGATGGGTGCGTATTTATCGAGTAAATGTAAAAGAAAAGTGTTAAGTGCTTTAATTTTTGCGTCTATGTCGTCTGCATATTCAATAGTGTGCCACGGAAGACACGCAGCTTCGGCAATTAAACTATCATAGTCAAGGTTTTTAAAATTTCGTTGAGAGATGAATTTCTGCTTAAATTTTGGAGAGTTTAGGGAGTAGGCTAGAAAAATTACGTCATGGGAGATAGATAGATAATCGTCTTTATTCGGGCGAAATTTAGACCATAAGGTCCATTCTTACATTTAACCCTTCGTCAATATAATAAATATAAGAAATGATGAAGTAAGATATTACAATACGCATTACATAAACAGTATATACCTAAATCATACAGAGTAATATATATATATATATATAAGAATGGGTGGATGAACGAGGAACTTGTGTTAGATTGGCTGAAGGTTATTTGGGGTCGCGTTATATTCGAGGTTTAGTTTTTTCTTGAAAAACTTTCCAAAAATCTTAGGGTCGCGTTATATTCGAGGTCGCATTATATTCGGGACAATACGGTATTATCTATCTCTCTCCCTTTTCTCTGTCTCCCTCCCTCTCCTCTCTCACAGGGGGGTCTATCTCCTTCTTTCTTCCTCTCTCTCATTCTCTCTCACGTATTAAAACATTCAAAGCACGCTTTCTTTACGCATACAGTATAAGGGTTGAGACGACAATACAATCTCGATGTTTAATAATGACACAGTCGGCAAGACAACATATCGTAAAATTTTTTTTAAATTTTCCAATAAATATGATGTAGACGGATAACTTGAGCGATTTCGAATTGTAGGCGAAACGTGACGACAAGAATAAGAAAAGTTATTTATTTTTCTTTAAAACGGTCCAGATCCGAAGATCACAGGTCAATTATATCTAATTTTAATTTGCAAAAGATTAAAATCCTGTAAGTTGAAAAATCGATTTTTACGTGTTATCTTATGGAAAATTGAAATAACCCTCTGGAGTCGAAAGACCGTTTTTGAAATAATTTTTTGTCATTCGCTATTGGTACGTGATCATAACAATCCTACCAAATTTGGTTGAACTGGCTGAAGAAACGGCTGAGATATTGAGCGTCACGGACAGAATAACCAAGTGACCAAGAAAATGAGCGTTTTATAGTTAAGTGATTAAGAAAGAAAATCTAACTAAAAGGGAAAATATTCAGGCCTAATTTTTAGGCGCTTCAGCAAGAGTTGTATACTGAACTGAAAATTGTCGGCAACATTAGACTCCATCCATCTGTAATAAAACTCTTGTCACAGTGGTGCATGGAAAATATTTCAAATCCCGATCACGAAACTTATGAAAAAACATCGCTTACTTTGTTTTACCTAACGTAGTGAAACATAGTAGCCAGTTCATTTGCAAGGGTTATGCATAATAGTTACACGCAAATAAAAAAATCGCCTTTTCTCATTGCGATCTTTCGTAGGATACAAAGGAGTGACACCATTTTAAACGCGGGATCTAGGTTAATGAGAAACTTCTTGACACCAGTGAGACTTTTGGGAAACTCTCCGAAGCAGATTTAATTCCTTGACGTAGAGTATATTGCACTGACTATCGTGTTACTTGCTATATTGAATCGTTTCTTGGTGCCATAAATAAAACTTTTCCGATCATACTTCTATTTCTAATTACACTTAAGATATGGCTCAGAAACCATTACTTCTATTCCACAGAATAGCAGCTTGAGTGATTATGTCTCCAAGAAAGATGTATTACTAGCTTATGACAATTAATTAACTGAGATGATCGTCTCCAACGACTATCTAATTTTAGAATGATTGCAGATTGGTGTGATAAATGGCTGCTTGACTAAAAGATTGAAATGTGGTTGATAAATAGACCTATATATATGGGAACGTCTTGAGTAATAGGTTGGATGCTAACCAACCACCGTCGCTGTAGAACTGTCGGTATTGATGTACTCGTAATGAGTAAAAGACGTTGCTACCGTTAAACGTAGAAAGTTTAGAAAAACGCATCATACAAATCCAAAAAAACTTTTCGATTGCTTTGCAAAACTATCTTTATAACGAATCATTATAATTAGCTGCTTCTTACATATACATATAGGATATATTATATAAAACCTAAGGTACTTCTAGAAGTGCTACATTTAATCGGGTGTTTCTTTGTCTTTCAAGGTTGTGTCGCAGACGAAGTTCTCTTGATTCTCGTGTTTCTCTTTCATAAAAATTCATCCTATTTGTTCTTAAGCGATCCAAACGATCCGCCATCTTAATACAATATTAAAGATATTATCAATTGTTGGATCAAACAAACACTAATTTTTTACTCTATAGCTTAAATTATTACTTATATTTGTGTAATAACGTTATTAATCATAAGAAAGGTTGTGTCAATCCTTGTATCTAATGCACTTAGTAATTAATTTGATAATTTTTTAATTCTGTATTTTAAACACAAATTGCAATATGGCGATTTTATTTACTTTTTGAAATAATCGGCCAATAATAAAAAAGTAAATATAAAATTGTATTTTCTGTTAAGAAAACAGTAAAAAAATTTAATTTGTTTAATTAAATAATTTTCCCCTGTAAAGTATGCCACCTGTATAACGGTTCTACACAAACTATTATCTTTATTTGTAAGATTAAGATACAAGACATGCACCCTACTGTGGATGAAAGAATGAATTGTATTTTCTTTAAGACAAAATTCAAATCCATGCTGAATTTGCGTAAAAATTCGATTTTAATAAAAATATTATTGTTTTTCGGTTTTCAGCAATGAAAAACATTAACTACCATAGCAATGACTCCAATGCCTTTCAATGGGAATTAATTTTCCATACTTCAAGAGCATTGAATTAATGCTTTTAACGAGAATTAATGGACTATATTACATAATATCGTTAATGTAAATCAACGAGTAAAACATATAGTGGCGTCTTAATCCTATCACATAAAATGTTCCATTTATTTCTAGAACTATGTTATTATGCCACTGATTTGAAACTTGTGATGACGTCATTATACTAACACACGAAATTTAGTAAAACATGAAAAGTATTTTAATGTTGTGTTTTGTAGTTTTTCGAGAAATTTTAATTCTTTTTAATTGTTAATATAATGGCGTCATACATGTTCCGCGATATTTTTATCCAAATACGTGCTAAAGGCACCGATGATGATGAAATAATCTTAACACAAAATATCCTAATTTTCCATAATTTTAGTGCATAGGGTATTGTCTTAATGATGATTATTATTGCTCATGCAGGGCGATCTGAGTCACGAAACTTAAAATACGTAAAGTTGGACACAAGCCGAATGGCAGAGAATTTGGAAATTACAGATAGTTGCCTTAATTTCGCGGGAAATTATAAATATTCTGAGAGAACTCATGGAATTTATTATCTAATACATAAGAGCTCCACGTGGCTCAAGTGCTGTTGCCCTGGAGACCGCATTGATTTATTTACGAGTTTAGATCTTAGTGTACGGCGATATTTTTAAGCGCTTGCAGTATGCAAGCACTGACAACTCGTATAATAATTATAGATAAAAACTATCACGAATACTTAATTAATTCATATTATACATAAAGTCTATTTAATGCGTTCCTGTAGTCTAGTACCTAGGATATATGATTTTCACCCAGAAGGCTTCGATTCGATTCATGGCACGGGAAAATTATATTTTGCTGGCCTTGATAGATTGGTTACATGAATGCTCGTAGTTGAATTTTTTCTTTTCACAGGTATGGTAAACATGTGCCTTTAAGAGCGGTTGAAAAAAAACTTTTAAAAATAAAAATATATACTTATATGCAGGACGACTCCAAGGAACAGACTACGCTCCACATTCGTACTGTTGTGGAATACAGGAAAGTACGGACTCTGTGCTTCGTGGAAGAAGATATCTACGTTTCTCTCAAAGCGTTCGGAATAGCATACGCTTCCTTAGACGACGTAAGTCCCGCATGCAGAGGGCTCTGGAGCATCTTATTCAATAGCCATATACACGCATTTATCTAACCTCCGGCCTAGTCATTCATCCATAATACGCGCAGACGCTGGCTCCATTTTGCTTTATATGCAGCGGAAGTATAGAGTTACCTCGGCAAGTGTGTTCCTGCCTGCTCTGATGTGGGGTGCAAGGAAAGGATGTGAGACAAAAGGACGTAAGAACGCGGGTGGTCTGCCGCTGCGCGTCAGAGTACGGTAAAAAAGCAAATAAATGCCTTTAAAAATAATGAGAATCTCTCCGCATTGGACTGGAATCCCTGTTTAGGCGGTCTTATTGGCCGTAAATGCTATAAAAGACGAAAAGGTGCTGAAAAATGGCCATTTAAACAGTTCGCAATAATAAAATGAGCTATAATTAGTTCTTCTATATTCCAAATAACGATGCTGATTGATTCTCAGGCCACATTTTGAGTTTCTAAAACTATTTACACTGTATTCACTTATTTTTCAGAATCTTTAAAGTAACCTTATTTCTAAGTCAGTTAAGTAGTTCTACCTCGAGGTGTGGTGGTTTTAAACGTTGTAACAAGTGAAAGAAACATTGAAATTCGACTGGCAGAAGCTTACGCTACATTAGTCTCGCATATCATAGGTTCGACATCCTCGACTGTACTCGAAAGAAATCGAGGCGTTACTTTAATTAAAATACAATTCGGTTGTTTAATTTTGAAGCTAACTCCGTTTTTAACACACGAAGAAACCCAAATTGAACTCCATATTGATAATAAAGTAAGATAAAAAACGAAAAAAAATACATCCCCTACTGGATTCGAATCTTTGATCGAAGATTGTGTCTCGATGAGGATTCGATGTCCAGACATCATTTTTGACCCGTCAATCTTGTACATCTTTAAATAACCTCATAAAAAGCTATTCGGTCGATTTCGGAGCAAAATCAAAACTTTCCTTCGGGATTTTTTCCACTCACGGGATCGATTTGATTCTTCCCCGATAAAAGAGTGAATGCTCCTAGAAGAGAAAGATTTATTCTTTAGAGACTTAATGGCACGTGAGCTACGAAAAATATTTTATTGTGACTTGAATAAGCGTAAAAGAACTTAATTAACTAGAGAAATATCGAACTCGTCTCATGGCTGCAAATTTTCAAGAATAAGGGCTTAAATATAAAAAATCTGATGTGGCCAACACATGACTTTCTCCGTAGCTGTAATATTTCTATGAATTCCAAATAGGTTAAATGATAATAAATATTTTAAGGAACTGCGAGAAAAATTTAGACTTTAAAAAGAACAGAAATGTATTTATTTAAAAAACATTGCAATTTGGCCAGCCGGCCAGGTGGCAAGGAATACATAGTATATAATACTAAAATTCCAATTTTACAAATAAAGTCCTCATAGATTATATTAGAAATACTAAAATATATTTAAAAATATTTAAAAATATACAATTTCAAACTAATTACAATCAGTGCCTTGAGTGCGGATTTTCGTGGGTTCATGGAAGGCCTTCACGGCTACCGTAGCGGTCACGGGGCCCACGAAGTCCCTACCGTACTTCACACTTCCAAGCAATCCCCTACTTTTCCTGCGCTTAGGTACAGTTACATAGATATGGATGTTACTAATATTCCTCCTCACAGTTCGTCTTATTTTTACCATGCATATATGAACTAACTCTACGTTTATAATATTTCGCGTCCTTAGGTAAGGGCTTGAAGAGCACTTCAGGCAACTTGTTCCACTCGCTGATTCCCCTGTTTAGAAACGAATACTTTGCTGTATTTGTTTTCTGCGGCCTAAGTTTAATTTTAAATTCATGGCTATTTTTCCCTAAAAAATTCGGCACCTGCATTCTACTTCTTAAGTCTTCCCATGCTTCATTATTGCTGTATGCCTGGTCCCCCTAATCTGTTAATTCGTCTCCTATTTTATAATGATTCCCAATCCAGAATTTTCAACATTTCTGTAACGCTGTCTTCCTTTTTAAACCTACCTAGCACATATCTCGCAGCTTTCCTCTGAACTTTCTCTATTATCCTTTTTTTGACCTATACCATGCGGATCCCATACATTCGTCGCGTATTCTAATATTGGTCTGACAATAGTTTTGTGCGCCATTTCCTTCGCAGCCCTGCTACTTCCTTTAAGATTACGCATAACATAATGTAGGTTTTATATGCTTTTCCTATAATACTGTCAATATGCCTATCCAATCCTAGATCTTTTGCTACGTGGACGCCTAAATACTTGCAGCAATCATATTTTGGTACCATTTCGCCGTGGAGGTTGTATCTGCGCTCACTTATTAGTCTTTTGTTTGAGAACGTAACGTGTTTGCTTTTGTTAATATTTACACTCATTTTGTTTATCCTAATCCAAGATTCTAACTTTTCGATATCCTCTTGTAAAATTTCCCGGTCTTCCTCACTTTTTATTTGCCTATCATTATATATCGACGTTTCTTACAGAGGAGGAGGAGGATATAACAGATAACATATAGGAGGATACTAATGTTTAGGCACTTCCAGATGAGCTGGAGATTCGAAATTTTTTTCATAGATAGGATTTTGTGAAAAACCGACTAGAAAAAACAAAAATCTTCAAAAAGTGCAACAATGCGGACGCTAAAAATTCGCAATTGTTTAAACAAATTTTCAAGGTTTATGTATTTTCGAATGTGCTACGGAGCTGAAATTTTTTTAAAGGTAGGATATGTAAAAAAACGAAATAGGGATTATACAAATTTTGATATTTTCATTTTTTGGCAGCTAAAAATTCTTAAAGTTTAAAGAAATAGGTAAATGTTTAGATACTACGGGGCGAGTTAGAGAGCTGAAATTTTCAAGTTAATTAGAGTTTAGTCTATTTAAATGAATGAACATTTCAATGTATCTATGAAATACTTATTGCGGCCGTTAAAAATTATTTAAATTTTAACAATTAGATAAATGTTATTTCACTTCTAAATGTGCTACAAATTTTTAATTTGGCATAAATGTGTGGTATTGTTAACCTTATGTGGAAAACGTATAATATTCATAAAATTGCAAAAGTTAGCAATTGTTTTATTCCATTATTGTACCATAAGGAAAAAAAGAAATTTGGTCCCTAGGAGAAATCATTTGAATTAAAGAAATATTTCCCATGAAATATCTCGCCGAAAAATTAATGTTTTTTCAAGGTGAGATGAAATGCTTGCAGTATGCAAGCACCTTCTACTAGTATATAATAAAATCATCCGCAAATAGACGAATCCTTGAATTAATAATAATAATAAACTCAAACCATAGCTTTCTGATATTAGATATAGCACCAAAGCTCCAACAATTAAGAAAGCGTAAAATGTTTACAATAATCGCCGGTAGGTGGTGTAGTTGTGGCAGCTACGAATTTAATTTTTTAAATATCTCTTCAACAATGCATTATATGGGAAAATGTTTAGAACAAAGGTTGTAGAAAATTAAATTTCCTACGACTTTTATTCCAGTACTGTTTTACATTCATCAAATAGTAAAGCAAATATTAAATAAATAGAATATCTCCTTAACAATGCATTCTACGAAAAAATGTTTCATACAAACGTTATAGAGAATAACATTATCTATGAAGTTTATAATAAACAACATTTACACTTTACAACATTTAAAAGAGTTATTTGCCAAAAACAAAAACAAAAAAATGACTAAACATCCACTTTTGGTTTAGCGATTGTTGTCAAAACTAATCAGCTCTTCTATCTAAATATAAAATGTAAATTTTTGAGTTAGAGCGCCCACAAAATCCTATCACATACAGACAGACCGACATAGAGACATCATCGAGAAAATAGTCAAAACGTGTTCAGGGGACCTTGAAACATGTATTTCCGTTTAAATATTGAATTCGATTTTTTCATGAAAACAATACTTATCTCAGGTATCTCTAATCTTATTGTGGCTATTGGGGATACCGGAGATAGGAACCTTTTAGTGCTTTTCGTCATTGATGAAAAGAACTATTATCTTCGTGATGTCTGTCCGTCCGTACGCATATATCAGGTAAGAAGTGGCTGAACCAATTTCAACCAAATTTGGTACATAGAATATTCACATAAATTAATGACCAAAATGACATATTTGGACCGGATCGACTAGGCAGGGGTGCAGCAATTGCAAAATAAACTTTTCGGTAAAAATTAATTTGGAAGGAATTGGCTGAACCGATGTCGACGAAATTTTTCATGAAGGAGGCGTGCAACATAAAATAACAAAATCAAGATTTTTAGTATAGATATAGAGACAGGGCAGCCATAATACAAGGAATAATAAATTTTCTTTTTATACGTATTTGTGTTGAATTGACAGCATAAATTTTAATCAAATTCAACACTTATAATATACACATATATACAAACCATATTAACATATTTAAACCGAATCCGTCAAACAGGGGTACCACAAATACAAATTAAAATATTTCAGTAACTATGGATTTGGAAGGAATTGGCAGAACGGATGTCAACTAAATTTTATATATAAGGTTTGTACAAAATACCATAATTAAATCAAGATGTTAAGAGCAGGGCTGCCACAATAAAAGGTAAAATAATATTTCTTTTACGCGTATTTCTAGAGAAATGTCCGTATGGATTTTAACCCATTATGGTATATATAATATTCATATAAATAAAATACCAAAAAATAATATTTCAACCGGGTCGACTAAACAGGGCTACCACAATATCAAGGTTAGAATTTTTCTGTAACTATGAATTTCGAAGGTACTGTTGGCTGAACCGATTTCAATAAGAAATTTCGTTCGTAGGGCGAGTATAGAATGGCAGAATGAAATGAACATATTTAGAACGGATCTAAAAAGCAGGGCTACCACAATATAAGGAAAAATAATTTTCTGATTTCAAAGCAAGTACATCAGTATACGATTATACTACGGCGAATTTGGCGAAAAGCATTTCTGTAGCACGGTAAACCTGCGTACATCCCTACTTATTTCAATTTCTTTATATTTAAATGCTTATTTTTTAATAAAAAACATGTTAATTAAAAAATTTCTATAACAAATTCTTCTCAACTAGGCAGAAAAGACGCTAAATACTTTAAATAATTTCCTGGGTTGGAAATGTTTGTAAAAGCTAAAAACATACCAAATATATAATTTCTAACCATAAAGGTAATCATAATAAAAAAGTGTTTCGTCTTGTTGGCAGATAAAGCAGGGATGGCAATGTAGGGCGCTTGAGTTGGTTGCTCCATAGTCCCTCAAGGCCAAAATCATCCTTTACGTATATGACCATGAATCTATTTTGGAATGCACACCTAGTTCCCATAAATCTTTTCTATCCTTGATTGGAAGACAATAGGACAGACATTATATTACACAAAAAGCAGTCTTCCTCATATATTGCATCGAAATTGCTCTTATTTTTTTTTCAAATAAATGTGAAATATATTTCTTCAGATTGGATCTTTAATTTACATGGCATACTGACGAACGTGAAATCCTTCCACATCTATCGTGCACTTATTGCCACACACATCGACCCTGCTATATCATCCCGCATGAGTACGGTTCTAAAACTTTTACAGTAAAATTAAACGACCGACGATATTTCACGTGAAGCTCTTCCGAAAAATTCTGCCGGGCTGGACACGTGACCCCGAGTGAAAAATCTCCCTTCGTGATCTCTCTAAATGGCGCCATCTTTCCTCTCTCCGCCCCACCCACCCTCGCGCGGTGGTGCTTCACACCTTGCGCGCTGTCTCATCCGCCACCCCTATAGCCATCCATCCATCCAGCAGCAGGAGGAAAAGGAGGGAAACGGGGGCGCAGCGGGGAGGGGAGAGAAATGGCGGAGATGGGAGTATGGGGGAGGGAGTATGCGGAGTGTATGGGGGAGGGGAGTATGAGGGGGGCGCCTAAGGTTGCGTCACTCCGGAAGGGGTGTGAGGAGAGTGACAAGGAAGGTGGATGTGCCAAGAGAGAGGTAGAAAGGAGGATGTCGAAGGGGTGAGGTACGTGGGAAATGAACGCCGACGGCCCGAGAGAAAGGTAAGGGTTACAGCTCTTCCGATTAGCCGGGGCATGGGCGGGAGAGGGCTTCCTCCGGGCAGATCGTCTCCCTCATTTCTTCCCCTCCCCCGCCTCCTCTTCCTCCCACCTCCTACTCCTCCCTTCCCGTGCTCCCTCCCAACCCAGACGACGCCGCCCCCTTCCCTCCGAATCACTTGTATGTTCTCTTCACGCCTATCCGATGTCTCGCCAATGGAGCACGTACTGGTCTCGCTACATCCCTCGCAGACCCACGCTCCCGCTGACGGATTTAAAAAAAAGAAGGGGTCAAGAGACAAAATACTACCTAAATGAATCGCTCGCGTCGCTCGGGTGCGGAATACGTTCGCTGTGGCGGTTCTCCGGATTGCAGCCTTCACAAATGTCACCGAATTTTCGGAAATGTGCGCAAAAATAAATGTGTTGGACGGAGAGACTGAATTGGATGATACTAATATAATAACTAGTGCAAATGCCCGTCAAAAATATCGGGTATGCATGAATAAAGTTTCAAAATCGAGATAATTCCCATCCTACCTCCCTCTCGCTCACTCTCTCCCCCATATTCTCCTTCTTTCCCTATCAGTCTCCCCTCAACATTTAGTTATCTCCCCCATCTCCTGGTGGTGATGCGCGTGACAGACTCACAGACAGCTCATTATTTAAATATATTTGCCTCCCATGTGAAAAATAACTAAACAGATGCACGAGAAGTTGTTCTAATTAATTCAGTAAGCGATTAACGGATAATTTTAAATTATACCGTTATGCTAAAATATTTTCCTTTGTGTCATTGACATTCAAAAATATTTCCATCGTTTGAGAATATAACGATACATCCATCCCTCGTCTTGCGAAGTGGGATGTTTCTCCATTAGGATATACGAGGTTGCATTTGGGCGCCGCCTTGAGTATAACATGTAACGATTTAATTATACTGAATTCAAAAGTGCTTTCTTTTATAATTTCTTATAATGTAGACGTCGAAATAAAACTTTTGTGATTTTTAATGCTCGAAGATCGTTCGAAAACCATGTTAAAGAGAAACTGATGATCATGAAATCCGAGACATTTATTTAAAAATAAAACCGTGCCAAACTGAAAACGTGTAAAGCGGAACGGTGAAATTCAAGGGATGAATGTAGTCACTAGAATGAAGCGGCTTCACAGCAGGCGCATTAAAGCAAGCGCACTGTCATTTCTCAAGGTTCATGCTATCTTCAGAAACACTTTAGGTTAGCGTAAATGTTCTTTCGTCAAAGGCAGACACAAGCGCTTCATAACGAAAGAGGACCGATTTTTTTGTCCAACAGACCGAAGCTGTCCACGTCAACAGATTTAATACTATAAAGTGACCAGGACGGCAATCACCCCATCCCCTCCTTAGATTTACCACATTCATACACACACCCGGAAATCTTCGAAATCTGGGGCATGTAGAAGAATACAGAAAATAACATGGACGGATTAAGTCTAAATATTCTGCAAAATTGGAGATAAAAGAATAATTCAGCTGATAAGAAAGAGGAAGGCAGATTGAATCGGGAAAGCTTAAAGGCAAAAGAGCAAGAGGAAGAAAAATGTTACAACTGATCGAGACTTGAGGAATCATTAGGCTACTTAGGAATTTCTTGTCAAGAAATTAATCAAGTTACGTATATTTTTTATGATACAGATGAAGCAGCCAAATTTACTTCAGAAAAGTCTTTTAGAAGTTTCCCTCGGGAAATATAATCCAAAAAGTCGCGGGTGCGTTTCAAATCCTATAAACACTTTCAAAGGATACGAATGTAGTTATAAACAACAGACACAATTACAACCGCAGTCCTCGATTGATTTAACGCGCTTCGGAGGGGTATGTTCCGACGTTTTAGTGTCCCTCTTATGACGCTCGGTTTCCTTCAGAACCATCCGTTTCCGCATTAGGCTGCCGCTTTCGGATGGTGTGGCTGGTGGATGAAGGTAGAAGGGTGAGGGAACAGTTTCAGAGGGTAGAGGGAGCATGGGGAGTTCAATTAGTGACGCGGAGGTAGGATGAGGAAGGATAGAGAGAGAGAGAGAGGAAAGGGGAAGGCCGATGTTTTACGATCCATTTCGCGTTGATCGTCACTTGGCTGATAGCTTCCCGGCCTCGTGTATCTTTCAAGAGGAAGCGATGAAACGGAGAAACCGACTTCTCTCGTCTTCGAATGGCGCTCTCCACACCAGATTGGAAGACAACGGACTAATTCGTTTCGTCGAAAATATCGAATCGATACGATCAAAATCAGGCGTCTCGAAAAAATAAATTTTTTGGCGTTTAAATCTTTCCCACGTTTTAGCTCACTTTTTAAAAAACGCTTTACTTTGTGCAAAACTTAATATCTATGAAGGTTCCATAAACATATATATTAAACAGAGCTGCAGAGTGAACAGGAGGGTCGAAATTGCGCCACAGAGTATAAAATCAAATCATTCATAAAACGATTTACAGCTGTAAGAGATATGATGTCTGCGTTAACACAGTAGCAAAACTGAGCCACTTAAACTATTTCGCCACAAACATGGCGGTAAAAATCATTATTCGGGAACCATACTGCATTCTTCATAAGTCAATTAGACTCCATCTAAGATTACATTTTGTAACACAATTTATACCTTGCCGTATAATGACTACTCGCTTATAAAAAAAATATCGATGATCGCTTGACAACGCCGAGACGCGTGACAGTAGAATAATAAATATAACTCACATAAGCGTCTTAATGCGCACTCGCATTGTATTATAATTCCCGCCCACTTCCATCACATCTCCGAACTCTCTTCTCATTACCTACCCATTCAACTCTTCCACTTCGCTCTCTCCCTTCATATCTCACCTCGTACGGAAGGTTCCAACCCTTCCCTTACTTAAACCCCACTCTCTCCTCTTGGCAAGCACCGAGTATCCTTAACTCCTCACCTCCCACTCCCTCTCTCTTCTCCGTCTTACGCATCCTTCTCCTTTCAAAACTAACCCCTTCCCTCTACTCCTCCATTCCATCCTCGAAAAACTATTCTTGCGCCACGATTTCCTCCTTCACCTACGCCGACCTCTCCACCCTCGCCCCTCCGCGTCTCTCGTCACCCCACTCCCGCTGCTCGCCCTCACACCCGCACAACGTCACCGCTATCAGCGCGGGAGAAGGAGTCCAGGCAGACAGCTGGTCGCCGCCCTCTCCTCGAACGCTCTCGGCTAAATCCACAACACTCGAAAAGCAGTCTCGAGCGGTTGAAACCGGTGAGCCTCTATTTTATATGCCAAGAATACGCACGCACACACACAGGCCGAGCCCTGTAGCTCTCTCATAAGCCACACCCAATTTTATGCACCGAATGTATATATATATATATATATATATATATATATATATATATATATATATATATATATATATATATATAAATAAATAAAGGAATACGTGTCAGCTTTCGCTTAGAAAAACTGAGTCGCGAGATTAGGGAATATTTTGAATTTCTCGAAGACAAGCAACTCTGCCTTATATTTTTAAATGGCGAAATCTTTCTGCGTGTATTTCACTGCCGTTTCCTAATATCTCCGTGTTAGTATTTAAAGACGTACAGATGATGAAATATCCTCGCCAAATGCCGCAACTTTGACTAAGGATGCTAAAGGGCAGTCCTATAACGTTGGGACACAAAACTCGGAAAATCCCGTTACTGCGGAAAATCCGTTGTGGGAATCCCATTTGATCAAACGAAGGAATGGTTGATGAAAGAAGCAGCTCCGGGATTAAAACAAAACTCTCGAGTTCTACCAAGGGAAACAAATCAAAATTAACGCAAAAGAGGATAGAGCTAGAAACCAAAGAAATTGACAAGATTAAATGAGAGATTAAATGAAAATTCAATCATACTTTTTTATGTATTTCCAGGAAAGGGCCAATGTTTCTGTCTACGAAAATTCTGTTCAGCGAAGTACAAATAAAATTAATGAATGCATTAAATTATTTGTTTCCACGATCCACGTTATGTTCGATATATGATTGTCTACTTTATTCCTAGTATGGTTATATAGTTTTTCTCTTTGCAATAGTCGCATTTAAGGCTTCAAAAATGATGCGAAGGAAATTTCTACAACTACCCATGTTGAACTCGTAAAAAAGTGAATTTCGCATCGCCATACTCTTCATATTCGAGTATAACGCTGGTGGGCGTATCTGAAATTCATCGCACGAGACTATATCGCTTCATCTCGTGACGCTAAGATATACAGAAGTGGGACAACAGGGGCCCTCCCTACTGCACGCAGCTGCAATTCTCCCACACGTTCCTCGGGCAAAAGCTTGGCGCGAATGACGCATATGAAAGAGATTGTGCGTGTTTACCCCGATCGGACTCTAGTTCCATTCCATCTGCTAGGAGAGTTTTCACCCGTTCCCATGCATGGGGATTAGGGAAAGCCACCGGACGAAGCGCTATCAATCAGATGGGAAGGGTTTCGAGGGAGAGGAATGGGGAGGAGAAAATTGCGCGACCTGCGATGGGAAGGAGAGAGAGAATGGAGAGAGGGGAAAATAAGGAGATGAGACGTCACGTGGGTGGGAATGAGCAATTTTCATTTACAGCGTGGAGAAGGTAATAAATGATCTTGCTCACTTTCACCCTTCTCCAAAGAGGCAAGATACTCTCTCGGATCATTTGAATTAATCGGTTCCCGAGCATCTATATCAGCGGTTCCTAAACTTTTTGCAAGTATGTCACCCTTTCAAACACAAACAGAATTTCGCGGCATCTCCACCTTGGAACAAAGATTTTAGCCTACTTTCCAGATGGAAATAGGCGTATAGTTTCGTCGTTGTGTGTCTGTCCGTCCGTCTGTCTGTCCGTCTGTCCCCACCTATTAACTTTTGAACCAATAGACCGATTATCATGACACTTGGTGGAAATCTCTTGATACTGGGGCCGAGCTCCCGAGGATAGTTTTTGCTGCGAAGATTGAATCCCGGTTTTGATTCCAGGAACTATCCTTCCCATTTGATCTACATGGCAAATCTGAAATCCATCGTACAGGGTAATATTCTCTTGCAAATTAAAATATCTTAGAATTGTAATTTTTGGAGGGGGTACTGTTCTCTGAGGATAGGAATTGAAATTCTAATTTTCGCACATTAAATTGGTTTAAACGGAAGCCAAGAAAAATATCGTGAATTTGTTGCCAAGAGGATTTTCTCTAAAGAATTTTCAACTTAATTTTAGAATTACATATGTACATATAATCGAAGTTGCTTAAGTTACATTTAAAAACAAAATTGAACATTAAATTTTAATTTAAGTATCTTTGATTTAAATAAGCAATGGAGAAATCAACATGATGGAAAAGTATGTACACTCCATAAATGGAATACAGAGAGATTTCAAAGGCGTTCTTTAACAGTAATACGTATAAAACGGTATCGAACTAGAAGTCGTAATTATGTGGTGTAAAGGACTTTTTTGTGGTAAATGTTGTCCTCTATCCGAATAAATTTTTTAATATATACCTTACAGATCGTATAAGAGCTAGGGAGAGAGAGAGAGATATATGGTTTTGTAATTGTTGTTTCCCAATATAGTTGTCGTATCGACCGATGTAAACAAAATATGCGATATTATACTCGTACTTATAATTTTCTCGAATTTTTATCTCCGAAGCTATAAGTTGTAATTATGTGGTCTTGCGGATTTTTTTGACAAATGTTGTCCTGGATCTGAATAAAGTTTTCAATATATACCTTAAAGATTATATAAGAGCTAGAAAGAGAAAAATACGGTATTTAATTGTTGCTTGACGGATGCCATTTAACTAGATGCGAGTATAAGTTTATTTAAGTTCTTATATTAAGTGGAGGTTCTAATTGACGGATGCAGTTCAAATTCAACTATTATTAAGTTAGATTCAATAAGTTTTAAATGACTTATAATTTTCCCAAATATTTCAGGTAAATTTCTATCGATTCTTCGTACATTATATCTTATTATTTCGATTATGCTCTTATTTTCAGCAAATATTTGGATAATCATTTGGTCTCTCTGATAATATTCATTTAAACGATATAATTAAAAAAGTTGACTTTCAAAGACACTGATTTGATTGCGCATGAAATGCAAACCAGATCATAGCAAATTTTACTGATTTATCATATCGAAACCAAATATCTTTGGAATACTTTTATGATGATCACGCCCTAATTGACGGGCAATTACACTAGTTATATACATAATATCCTAATTCTCCGTTGGAACGCCACTTTGATTCGTATTGAGGGAAATCTGAAACTCGATCGCGATCTTTTTAACGTGTTTTGACAAATTTCCCGACTAGGTAGAAGATTGAAATTTGGTAGAAATGTTTTGTTTTTATAGTAAAAGCTATTTACAAAATAAAACCACAAAAATGATCCCGGTTAGACTCCAGTAGATAATTTATATTTCCAATAAGATAACACGCAAAAATCGATTTTTCGACTAACAGGCTTTTACTCTTTTGCAAATTAAAATTAAAAATAATTGACCTACAATCTTCGGACCTGGACTGTTTTAAAGAAAAATAAATAACGTTTCTTATTCTCACCGTAATATTTCGCCCACGATTCGAAACCACTCAAGTTATACGTTTAAATCATATTTATTGCAAAATTTTAAAACAAATGTAAAAATGTATTAGAATAAAAGTTTTAAGAAATTTCATTTTCTACAACCTTTGTTTGAAACATTTTCCCATATAATGTATTGTTTAAGAGATATCTTAGATTTTTAGCTGCCATCACCACGCCACCTACTGACGACTATTGTTAACAATTGACGCTTAGTTACGTCTTAGTAACGCTCCATTTTCTTTTCTTAATTTTTGAAGCTTTGTGGCTATATCCGATATAAGAAGGCTATGATTTGAGTTTATTTCTGTTCTTTGTAAAGTCTAAATTTTTCTCTAAGTTCCTTAAAATATTTATTATCATGTAACCTATTTGAAATCCATATAGAATAATTCTCAAGTGTCCGTCTCCCTGTCTGTTACGGCACTTTTGGACATTCTACAATGGAATTAACAGCTGAAACTTTCACAATCGTTAAACCCCCATGAAGTGGTCGCTAAAAATATCAAACACCCAGGAAAAAGTCCCGGATTCAACTCCTGGAGACGATTATATTTTCCCATAAGTTTACACGGAATTTTCGATTTTTCAAGGTGCGAGATTTTATTCTTTCATTCATCAAAATACGTAAATATGGACCAATTTTCTCCGTATTTGTATATTCGGCTGCTAAAAATATAAAATATCTTAATCTTGCAATGTTTTGTGGTTACACAGAGGAATGCCAGAAATACGCATTTCCTTTCGATATTTTATGGCTTTATCGTACTCTTTCCGGGTGTCGCCAGGGCGATCCGCATTGTTGCCTCCGATTCAATCAGCGTCTATTAGGCCATCAAATAGACGAAAGAATTGCGTTATTCGCTTCGCCTTTTTATGAAACATCGAAATTATTGTCGCAGCAACGTTAAACGTAATACATTGCAACTTAAACAAGATTGGACAGGCGTACTCCATGTCGGAGTACAGTTTCCAAATGCGTTCTTTGGGATTTCACATGTTCTCAATATTTTTCGCTCAGGTAAGTATTTAATGAGAAGTTAGCGAGGTACGTTGTAAAATACATGTAAGTCATTATGTAAGGTTGTCATTATTGTCCCATTTTAACCAAAATTGGAATCGGTGGACCAAGTTTTGCAAAACACCCCAATACCAAATTTAATCAAAATATGTCCATCGGTTCCCGGGTTGAAACAAAGGAACATTGTAAACTACATGTAGGTCATTTAAAGCGGTCGTAATTGTGGTCCGATTATAACCAAAATTGGAATCGGACGACTAAATTAAGCAAAACTCCCCAATACCAAATTTCATCAACATACGTTCAGCGGTTCCCGAGTTGAAACAAAGGAGCATTGTAAACTACATCTAGATCATGTAAAGTAGTCGTAATTGTTGTCCGATTTTAACCAAAATTGAATAGGACGACCAATTTTAGCAAAACTTTTCAATACCAAATTTCATCAAAATACAAAATACAAAGGAACATTGTAGGTCTTCATGTAAAGTGGTTGTCATTGTTGTCCGATTTTGACCAAAATTGAAATCGGTATTGGGGAGTTTTGCTAAACTTGGTCGTCCGATTCCAATTTTGGTTAAAATCAGACAAAAATTACGACCACTTTACATGACCTACATGTAGTTTACAATGTTCCTTTGTTTCAACTCGGGGAACGCTGGACGTAGAGTTTTGTAACCGGGACTTCCCGTTCCCGGGAATTTACTTGATATTTCTTATTCTCGATTCCGGGAAAAGTTTTAATGATTCCCAGGAATTGTTCGTTTGAATTTTGTGCCGAGTCAAGATTTTCCAGAATTGTCTTCTGAGCTGTTTTTTTATATTCCTCCGATTTTCAGCCCCAAATGTTAAGCTATCACAATTAGTTTTGATTTTGTTTATTTTATGCATGTTATACCAATAGAATTTCTGATGAATACTAAATATTCTTTCAGTGAATGCTATTTATTAACCGAGTTATTAGGAGTTTGAGATTAAGGATTAGGTTGCGTTTCTCGCTATTAATTCAATTTTAATGGAGCGCTAATACAATGTCAAAATCGCTTCTTCTCGCGTCTGTGAATGTCATTGGTAAAAAAGGTCCAAAATGGTTGCATGCATCTGAAACTAGGCTCTGAAGTGAACTACCTTCCCCCCCTCCCTCTACACCATCGATCAAATTAGCTACTCTGAGCAAGTTCATTATATATAAACTAGGAAGACGCCCGTTAAGATTCAACGGGAAAGTTTTTTATGAAATTTCGTGAATAGATGCGACACGAAGCTATTATCCAAATCAATGGTATTTTCTTAATTGTTGGAGCTTTGTGGCTATATCCAATATCAGTAGGCTATGGTTTGAGTTTATTTCTGTTCTTTGTAAAGTCTAAAATTTTCTCGCAGTTTCTTAAAATATTTATTATTATCTAACCTATTCGGAATTTTTAGAAATATTACAGATATGGAGAAAGTCATGTGGTGGCCACATCAGATTTTTTGGTTTGTTCTTAGGTTTACTCTTTTGGAAAAATCAATATTATCGGGATCGAAAAAATCGTGGTGGATACATCAGATTTTTAATGATTAAAATTTTGCTTTACATTAATTTCCTTTCAGCTACCTTCACATTGACTTTTTATGTAATTAACTATTTTTATAGTTATTTTTACTTTCTCCATATATGAAGTGCAGTAAAACCTGGTTAATTCGAACCTCCATATTTCGAAATTAGACATTATTAGAAAAATTGTAGCCTCCTTTCCAGAACGGTTTTGTCATTGTGTCTGTCTGTCCGCCCCCCACTATTAACTTTTGAACCAATAGACCGATTTTCATGAAACTTGGTGGAAATCTCCCGAGGACAGTATTTGTTGCCAAGATTGAAGTCCCGGGTTCAATTCCAGGAACTATCCTTCCCAATTGATTTACACGGGAAATCTCAAATCCATCGTGCAGGGTAATTTTCTCTTGCACATTAAAATATCTTAGAATTGTAATATCGGAGCGAGTTTTGTACTATTCTCTGAGGAAATAAATGAAGATTCTAATTGTTATCGTAGAATCTTGCTTATCGATTATATTTCTTATAATTTCGCGTAAATGCTAGCGACTTTGCAGTTTTTATCACTCATTACGAGAGTGTTGCCACAGTAACAACTATTGTTGGACTCACAAGGGGAGGACCAGATATCGATGTCCCAAACTGTGACCAACTTTCGCTGGTGGATAGAAACATAAAAATAAGCAGATACGTGCCTCAGCTTTTGGCTCCATAGGCCCTAGTTCACAAGAAATCGGGGGTCAAAGTTTATAGAAACTTACTGCGCTCATTATAAGGTCTTCACAGGGAGTTAAACAATGCATAGTCAGGTTAGGGTTTGCGTGGGAAAAACAGTTCCTATTGCCTATGTAATGCATATTCATTAACAGTTGATTAAACTTATAAATTAATTTCAAAGCAGTAGCATTGTTGAACAGCAGGATGATATAGCTGGAAAAATCTTTTATTATTTTGAAAATACAACTTGTATTCGAGAAAAAGAAAGAACTTTGTCACTTCCACAAATTTATTTTGCACGACCGGTTTCACTACGATCGTAGCATCATCAGGTGGTGCTACGATCGTAGTGAAACCGGTCGTGCAAAATAAATTTGTGGAAGTGACAAAGTTCTTTCTTTTTCTCGATGAGTAAATTACACAGGGTTGAGCCTGACCTCATTATTAATACAACTTGTATTCTTTCATTTTGAATTGTTAGTCCTCTCTCCATTGGAATTGAATACATTTTTAAAATAATAAAAGATTTTTCCAGCTATACCTTCCTGCTGCTCAACAAAGCTACTACTTTAAAATTAATTTATAAGTTTAATTAACTGTTAATTAATATGCATTACGTAAGCGAAAGTAACTGTTTTTCCCACGCAAACGCTAACCGAGTGTAATTTGTTTTTCTAAAAATAATAATCCAAAGCATTATTTCAAAACAGAAAAAAACTTATACAAAATTGTACTTCATTGTAATAGATTTAAAAAAAACAAAAGAAAAACTGCCAGTATCGGGGTTCGAACCACAAAAAATCTTCATCTTCGTAGTTTAGCGCCTTGACCACTCGGATAACCTGACTACACATTAGATGAAAACTCGTGAAGACCTTATAATGACCGCAGTAATTTTCAATAAACTTTGACCCCCGATTTCTTGCGAACTAGAGTCTATGGAGCCAAAAGCAGAGACACGTTCTACTTATTTTTATGCTTCTATCTACCAGCGAAATTTGGTCACAGTTTTTGACATCAATGTCTGGTTCTCCCCTAATCAGTCCGGTATATTCTAATACGTACACGCGTTATTTTTGCCGCACAAATACGCGTGATCAATTTAATATTCTGTTATAATGTATTTGTAGTATTTTATAACGCTAAATTATGAAATTTGGGAACACAAAGAGCTACATATCCGCGATGACTTTAAAGCTATTAAAGCCAATATAAGTATTAAATAAATGATTAAATGGAAAGTAGGCATCATAAGTTCTGTTTGGATATTCACATAGAAGACCGAAAAAGCCAATTTCATACAAATGTGTTTCAATAATTCGAAAACCTCACTAATTCATTATTAGAAATAATTTTTAGCCCGATTCTCAGAGTATCGACATAATTCGAAACAAAACTTACTAAAAAGAAACGAAATCAAATTTACGGAAATATGTTCGGTACCATGCCGGCTTGTTTACAAACATCGTGCAATCGTGAGCATACCGACAGGGCGTTGGGTATTGTCGCCGGATTCGGTCCATTCCCCCTTCGTTCTTCACCGTCGGTTCTTCCCCTCACTCGGTTCGCCTCTCACACGCGTTTGTTCTGTCCGCTCTTGCCCACACCTTATCAGTTTCCCTTGAACGTCGTCCTTGCCTGTTTATGTCTTGATTTATCTACTGCTTTGCGAGTTTTGTGCGGAAAACGCGTTCCAGTATTCCTTTGCTTCGTTGCTTGTTTTCGTATTCGATTGTATTTTTCATCGTCCCTTTGTTACTAGTTCAAGTGACATTCTTAGTTTAATAATTGCGAGAGAGACTATATTTAAAATTATTTTTATAAGATTCTTTTTAATTTGCCCTCCAATGGCACGTACGTAATACATATAAGACTCTGACTCTTGCAGAAAAAATGTCCTTGCTGCAAGACATTGACAAGAAGTCCGAATCGAAAGGGAAACTGGCATCAAAGTATGGGATTCCGAACTCGTCTTTAACTACAATTTTAAAGAATCGGACGAAGGTTGAAGTTAGTTTTTACAAATTTAAAGGGAGTGCTACACGTCAGCGTTCGCAACCTGCAAAAAACTAAGGCCTCGAAGAAAAATTGTTCGAGCTTTTTTTTTCACAAGTACGAGCGGTGAATACACCTGTGACAAGCCCGATGCTTATTGAAAAAGCAAAGAGTCTTGAGAACGCTTTGAGAATTTTAAAACGTCCAATGGGTGGTTGGATGGGTTTAAAAAAAACACCACAACATTGTTTGCCTCGCCGTTTGTGGCGATGCCCAAAAAATTAATGAAGAGGAAGTGACGGCCTGGCTGCAAAGTAATAAACATGTTTTGGAGAAATATGCGCCCAAGGACACTTATAATATGGATGAAACACATTTTTTCCAACATGTTGCCACTCCGAGGCGAAAAATATCACGGCGACAAACGTAGTAAGGAGCGTCTCACCGCAGTGCTCTGCACCAATATGGAGGGGTCGGATAAAGAAAAACTTGGAATTATCGGAAAATACGCCAAGCCAAGCTGTTTCAAAGGTATTAATCGTGATAATTTGCCTATAATTAACGAATATAACAAAAAGACGTGGATGAAGAGAGACCTATTCAAAAGATTTTTTAAAAAAGAATGCAAAGGCGTATGGCGGTGCAAAATCGTAAATTTTGTTAACACTTGACAACTGTTCTGCTCACCATATGGCTCAGATAAATACGCCCAATGTTGATTTGCTGTATTTGCCACCAAACACAACCACTGTTCTCCAGCCACTCAACCAGGGCATCATTCAAAATTTAAAGAGCCATTACAGAAAAAAACTATTGTCTTCATGCTTGCTGGAAATTACAAATGGGTGTTCGCAGGAAGATTTACGAAAATAGATTATTTTAGATGCCTATGAGGTATGTATACGTACTACACCCATTTGTTTTCTGTATATTAAGATAGTGCCATATTCTTTTTTTTCTGTAATTTATATATGCATTTTTAAATTTGATAAATCACGCTGTTTTGTAAATTTCGAATTATAGAGGTTTACGTAATTCGAGATTCAATTTATTTGGTCTCCTGAATTTCGAATTAACCAGGATTTGCTATATAGAGAAAGTGTTGTTTTAAGGAAAAATGTCGAATTCAAGATTTCAACGGAAATACATGTTTTAAGGTCCACTGAACACGTTTTGGATATTTTTTCGATTATGTATGTGGGTGTGTTTGTTTCATTGTAAGCTTACAATTAGTTCAAATGCACTTGGAAGCCCAAGTCCAACAATGCAAAAATCCGAGGTCAAAAACAACAACTACCCTAGCAACTTCCTTTTTGAAATGTGTAAAATCAGATAAAATCGAATACAAAATAAATATGAGCGAATACGAATTAAACAACAGAATCGACGTTAAAAATAAGAATCTTCATTTCTTTTTGTGAAATATATAGTGTAAATCTCGAGTCAAAGCCTCGATCGTAAGATATTTTATAATGTTAAAGACGTGTTAATCAAATGCAAAAACGAAAACTATCCTCCTATCAAACCCATACCTTTTCGGGAGGAGACCCATTTCAAACCTGCAAGAGTTCGCGCCGAGTATTCTGGCGAAAGATTCGTCGAAATCGAGCGGGCCGTTCTTGATTTATTTGCGATCTCTCTCTCTCTCTCTCTTCCTTCCTCCCATTCTCTCTACTTTTCTCGCTTCCTTCCCCTATTCTCCATCCCTCTCTCTCTCTTCCTTCCCCTTGATAGTCTTTCAATTTTTGAAACTGAAGTAATAGCTCGTTATGCCATCTCTTATTTACATGAATAACTAACTGACCTTGAATTCATGTCAATGTCATTGGTTTACGATATTGAGTTTGGCAACAATATCGGTCGCCATGGAAAGGAAAACTATTTCATTAAAAAAACTCGAGATTATGTAGTTTAAAACTCAATTTTGGAAAAATTCGATCTGTATCTGAAATTTCACCGTAGGATAATGAAACTTCGTAATTCTCTTCATCTTCGAGTTCAAGTGCTGATTTTGTACGATGGTTTTTAGTAATTTTAATGTACAAATGAAAAGTAGTGTACACTCATCTCCATGTTATTAAATGGGGAAAATGAAATTAGAAAATATTTTTAAAAATAAATTGGTCGAATGAATGTTTAAAAACAAGTCTGCTATAATATACTCGTCATTGCGATTAAAATGATACATTTCACTTGTATCTACGTTATATAGTTTTTGAGTTATAGATACATACTTATACTTGACCGGACACCACCTCAGACACTAAATTATTTATATATATAGTATGATTATACATCTACTGCAGCAATGCTTAAAAAGGCCTATTGAAAAAGAAAAGAACATCGACGAACAATTTAAAATGAAAAACTAATACCAAACTCACAAAATGAACAAAAATATTTTAATTCTACGTCTAAAGACATAACACTTACAAAGGACTTTTATTTATTACCAAATGTTTGGTTGAAATAAAAAAAATCAATGAAAAATATTTCAATGCGTAACGTTAGGCCGCAACACTTCTTTATAAACAATATTTTTGATTTTTCCAAAAGAGTAAACCTAAGAACAAACCAAAAAATCTGATGTGGCCACCACATGACTTTCTCCATATCTGTAATATTTCTATAAATTCCAAATAGGTTACATAATAATAAATATTTTAAGAAACTGCGAGAAAATTTTAGACTTTACAAAGAACAGAAATAAACTCAAACCATAGCCTTCTGATATTGGATATAGCCAAAAAGTTTCAACAATTAAGAAAAGAGATGGAGCGTTACTAAGACGTAACTAAGCGTCAATTGTTAACAATTGTCGTCGGTAGGTGGCGTGGTGGTGGCAGCTAAAAATATAAGATATCTCTTAAACAATGCATTATATGGGAAAATGTTACAAACAAAGGTTGCAGAAAATTAAATTTCCTACAACTTTTATTCCAATACATTTTTACATTTATCATGTATTGAAGAAAATATTTCAAAATAACGGATGTGACAAGAGTAAACACCCATTTTCGCTTGACCGATTTTTACCAAAAACTAATCAGTTCTTCTGACTTTTATAAAAATGTTAAATATAAAATTTCGCGTTGACCTGATTAATAGTTTTTGAGCACCCACAAAAAAGCTATCACATACACACACAGACATCATCGAGAAAATAGTCAAAACGTGTTCAGGGGACCTCAAAACGTGTATTTCCGTTGAAATCTCGAAGTTGGTTTTTTTTCATGAAAACTATACTTTCCCCTACACTACGTATGGAGAAAGTAAAAACAAAAGGGAACAAACGAACCAAAGATCAAACCAAAACAAACAAACCAAAATAAGAATAAGAAAACAATAGAAAATTAATTAACCCAACTACATGAACGATCGCTACAAAGAATACAACACTTTCTCAAAATACTTTGTATTTGAGAAATAAAATAAGCAAAAAAAGAAAGAACAAAACAAACAAACAAAACAGAATGAACAAATCACTCAAATAAACGATCAAATGACAAAACAAATACGCCAATAAAACGAGAGACCAAACCAATGAACAAAGCGAAGCAAACCAATGCGAAAAATGACAAACAAACCAACCAGAAACAAACCAACTGTTTTAGAGAACAATATTCTCTGTGCATGAACACTGTACGTTAGATATATAAGTATTCACCAGCGAATGAATCGCACTATCAGCTGAAACATCCACCTCTTAGCTCGGATCTTTCAGCAATGAGGCAATGAATTATTTCAATGAGTGTTTGTTTATACTAACAATACATTTACTACAATGAAGAAAATAGATTCTATAATTTTGATAATCGAATTTCATCTTTTATTTAAAACAAATGTCATAAAATATTTGAAAAGGGTAAGTTGGTGTTAATAGGTCAACCGTAAAACTTATGTTTACTTATTATGTGTTGAATTGCACTGGTTTCATTAGTAAACAATAACTAAAGAACATACAAAAGTAATACTTAAATACAATAATTTAAAATATTACTGAATAGATACAATTTTATAACTCACAAGATCGATATAAATGTCAATTATTACTATAATTATGATATGCTAGTCTTTTAATATCTGAAACTGAAGAAATAGCTTGTTTTGCCATCTCTTATTTACATGTATAATTAACTACATTGCCGAGGCTGCGGAGGCGGTAGCGCGCAGGATGTTCGAGCATGCTAGGGCTTTTTTAGGTTAGATTTAAGGAATGGTAATTATTCACCAAGCGTTGAGATGCACGTCAATAGTAGTAATACGTCCGACCGTCATTCCACTATAAACGCGATGTTAATTAACAGTAGAATACATTCTAAGCGTAGAAACAGTCGACGTAATAGGGAGGACAAGGAGGCAGTAAATAATAATAATAATGCAGTAGCGCGCGAGGCATCGTTACGTAGTGATAGCGATAAACTAAAAATCATCACGGTTAACTGTCGCAGCATTCGCAGGAAGGAGGCCGAACTTTAACATCTTATTCGTAGTCTGCGTGCTGATGTAGTGATACGTATAGAAAGTTGGCTAACGGCGGACATAACCAGTCAGGAGATCTTTCCTCGTGACTATAGCGTTTTTAGAAAAGATCTATGTATCCGGTCGGGAGGTGGAGTCTTTATAGCAGTTAGCAATAAATACGAAAGTTGCCCTATACAGATTAACGACGACGAAGTCGAAAGTGTTTGGTGTAGTGTGAAGGGGAGCCACTGTAAAACTGTAAATATATGCGCCTTTTATAGACCACCAAATACGAGCGTGGAAATTATTTATTATCCAGAGAAACAAGTGGCGACGCTAAGTTCGTTTAATAAAGATAAAGCCATTATAATCGGGGGCGATTTCAATCTTCCGTCAATTGATTGGAGCCATAATTGCTTTTATCCCGGTGGTAGAGAGCGTGAATCGTGCGAGGCTTTACTTAAAACTTTCGGTAAACACTCATTGTATTAGTTAGTGAGATTTCCCACGAGATTTAATTATATATTACATTTATTGGCTACTAATCTTCCTGAGCGTATGAATAGGGTATCTGTTGCTGAGGGAATAAGCGATAACAAGGCAGTGTAAGTTGAGTTTCAGTTAAACATTGAGAAACAGGTTAAGGCGAAAGAAAGCTTTATGTATTCGCTAAAGCCGATTTCACAAGATTTAGGTCTTTTCTGCGAAATAAATATACTAATTTTTGCGAGGTAACGATGAAGAATCCTGGTGCATGTTCGGAGATATGATGCGAGAGTGCATAGATAAATTTATTCCAAGCAAACTGAAGCGTGAAAATGCAGAACCTAGATGGTACAACCAATAAGTTAGGAGCGCTCTCCGATGGCAAAGTAAACTCCACTCTAGCGTAAATAACACATCCTCAACAGCTACGGTCGAACAGATTGCAACGTTAAGGCAGCAATACAAGGAGGCGCGCTCCATAGCCAGAGTGTCAATGCGTAATGCGTTTAACAATTACAAAAAGAAGGTTTTACTGGATAACTTGAAAGAGAACCTAAAAGCATTTTGGTCTTATGTCAGAGAAGTCCAAGGTAAAAGCCCCACTATTGCGTCACTGAGTTCGGAAACGGGAAATGTAGTTCACGATAGTGCTAAGAAAGCAAACTTTTTAAATGAACACTATCAAAAAAGCTTTTACTCCTAATGATGATGAATGTGAAACCCCTATCCCTATGCATCAGGACGACTCGTTGGAAGAATTGATATTTTCCGAAAATGGTATCGCGCTCCAACATCATTCAGTTAGAGAAAATAAATCTTCTGGGACGGAGGAAATACCCGCGCGAGTATTGAAAGAGTTAGCATATGAAATCGCGCCGTATTTAAAAATTATATTTGAGAAATCCATTACGGAAAGTGTAGTTCCTAAAGATTGGAAGATGGCACACGTTACGCCCGTCGTGCAAGATACTTGAGCACATAATCTTTAGTTCTGTAATGCGCTATTTAGATAGTCACTCATTGCTTAGCGGATGCCAGCACGGATTCCGGAGAGGTAGATCATGAGAAACGCAGCTCGGCTTGTTCGTGGATGATTTGTTGCGATGCGGAGAGAAAAATACTCAGGTCGATGCCATATTCATTGTCTTCAAAAAGGCGTTTGATAAGGTATCTCATAAGAAATTAATTGCGAAGTTAGGACAATATGGTATCAATCCGAAAGTTGTCAGTTGGGTGAGAGATTTCCTCTCGAATAGAGAACAGATAATTGTCATCGATGGGAAATACTCGTCCCCCGTTCAAGTTGCGTCGGGTGTTCCTCAGGGAAGTGCATTGGGCCCTCTGCTCTTCTTAACCTATGTAAATGATATCTGCTCGGTAGTTCGTAAAATTAGACTTTTTGCCGATGATACCGTTCTATATAAAGAAATAAAAAACCGGGAGGACCATCAGTCGCTGCGAGAAGACTTAAAAGCCATTTCAACGTGGCGCAAAGAATATAAAATTGAAATTAATTACACTAAATGTGCCGCAGTTACATTCTGGAAAAATAAGAACATAAAGTAGGTTTCGAGTATAAAATAGATGGAATAAATATTTAAGCAGCCGAATATGTAAAATATTTAGGAGTAACCATTTCTCGAGATCTTTCATGAGACATGCACATTCGTCGAGTTATAGGTGCGGCCAACAATAAACTGGCTTTCATAGGTAGGATAGTACGGAACACTAAAGAAAAAGTACGGAAAACTATAGAAAAAGTATGTGAAACATGTTACTTATCACTGGTTAGACCACATGTGGAATACGCCTCATGCATATGGGATCCGTACGAGAAGGGACACATAATTCAACTAGAAAGAGTGCAGCGCAGAGCAGCCAGATTTGTAAAACAAAAGTACGAACATAAGGAAAGCGTCACCTCATTATTGAGGGATTAGAACTGGGCACCACTGGAGGATCTCAGATTGAACTCAAGGTTGCGGCCTCTGGAGAAATATAGATCGGAATATCTAAAAGACGAGGTTGTAGGAATAATTGAAGCACCAACGTATATAGGTAGGAACGGCCGTGACAATAAGATACGTGAGATCGATTGTAGGACGAATCGTTATCTAGGCTCGTTTTTCCGAGGACAATACGAGATCACAATATAAAATTTCAACCAGCGATAGACAATCTTTAGGTAGATTTTGGTGCATTGCAGGGTAACATGTAGATATAGAATTCATTTTAATGTCAAAGGCTTAGGATATTGAGTTTGGCAACAATATCGGTCGCCATGGAGAGGACACCCTTTTCATTTTTAAAAACTCGAGATTTTGTTGTTTAAAGTTCAATTTTGGAAAGATTCGACCCTTATTTAAAATTTCACCGTAGGGAAATTAAACTTCATTATTTTCTTCGTCCTTGAGTTGAAATTCTGACTTTGTACGGTGATTTTTAGTAATTTTAATGCACAGGGTGAGCGAGAAGTCAGCGTACCCTGGCAAATCTGAAAAATGAAAACTTGCGACGCTAAAAAATTAAAAATGACAACCCTGCTAAACAGTGCAGTGTTTCAGTGAGATCACTTCAGTTGAGTTATGACTATCGCCGACACAAGCAGTTATTCGGTTGAAGAGAGGTTAGTGGCAACTGTATGGGTGCACGAGAGAAGACACACAGGTCAAACAATGGCCCAGGTAATGGCTGTGTCGGGAACGATTCAATAAGGCTCCTCCACGAAAAGCAACATTGTTATACTGGGAGAAACGTTCGTTCGCCCTTGGGAGTGTTAAAGACCGGCCGAGGAGTGCGCGAAAGATAGCACGCTTGTCAACGTGTGAAGCTGTTGACGCCTCCGTCACTCGTTCCTCACTGAAATCGACGCGGAGACGATCATCAGAGCTTGGTGTCAACAATGCCAGACCATATGAAGAATGACCAGAAAGTGAAGCCGTATCGGCCGTTATTCATAAGTGAACTGTCGGACGATGACATGAATCGGCGCCGTGAAGCATGTCGTGCACTGCTGGACACTTTCCCGAGGGCCGTCTCCCGCTCGAAGGTTATCTTCTCTGACGAATGCGCCATTTATCGCAGTGCCAGTGCAAGAAATGTGGTGTTTTGGGCAAAGGAGAACCCGAACCCTAGCGACTGGGGGTTAGCGCACGTTACCCCAATTCATAAGGGCGGCGACAAGGAGAACCCAGAAAATTACAGACCGATTTCCTTAACTTCGATATCGTGTACGATTCTCGAGCATATACTCGTTAGCAACATAATGCGATTTCTTGATAGTAATTTATTGTTAGATGATTGTCAACACGGCTTGAGGAAAGGTAGATCTTGTGATACTCAGCTCGGTCTTTTTGTGAATTGTATACTGAAAAGCGGAGAAAAGAATACGCAGGTCGATGCCATCTTCTTAGATTTTAGGAAGGCCTTTGATAAGGTACATCACAGGAAGTTAATAACGAAATTAGAAACCTTAGGCGTTAATTATAAAATCGTTAGTTGGATCCGTGAATTTTTAAATCATAGGAAGCAGATGGTTGTTATAGATGGGAAATCTTCGAACTTAGTGGAGGTTGTCTCTGGCGTTCCACAGGGTAGTGTAACTAGCCCGTTATTATTTCTAATTTATATAAACGATATCAGCTCAGTAGTCAGAAGTAAAATTAGGCTTTTCGTGGACGACACCGTCATCTATAGAGAAATAAGCAATCCGGAAGACCACCAGTATCTCCAAAATGACCTAGAAGCTATTTCTACATGGTGTAAGGAATGGCAGTTAGAGATCAATCAAAAGAAAAGCTGCGTCATCAACTTCTGGAGAACCAAGAGTATCTCGTTGGATAATAATTATTCGTTAGACGGAGTAGAGATTCCAGTTTCAGACTCCATTAAATATCTCGGAGTCACGATCCATCGTGATCTCTCGTGGGACACCCACATTCGCCGATTGATAGGTGCCGCTAACAAAAAGCTGGCCTTTATAGGGAGAATAGTTCGAAATAGCTCCGAAAAAGTGAAAGAATTATGTTATTTATCCTTGGTTCGACCGAAGGTCGAATATGCTTCAGCTGTGTGGGATCCCTACGAAAAGGGACTCACTAACGAGATAGAAAAGGTTCAGCGCAGGGCAGCTAGATTTGTAAAGAGGAATTATGGATGAACGGGAATGGGTGAGCGGATTATGTGCTTGGTTCCTATCGCGCATGCCCGGGTCCGATTTTATATTTTTTTTAATTATCCAAGAATAATTTGAAAAACAATATTTTCCGACAAAATGACGCTGTATGTATAATTTATAATCGGAGAGGTTGAACGCAGTAACATGTTATAATGAGCATTTTAAATATCGCAGTTGATGAAGCAATGATTCGTAGCAGGTAGGTACCAATAAATATACTTCTGCATAAAAAATTCTTCTTTTAACACATATTTCCTCCAAATAAAAATTATAGAGCTTCGAATGGCCATATGCAAGTTTTTTTGTTAACTAACTGAAATGCAAAATTTTCCTTTATGTTTTTGCTATACACAATAAAACATTTGGTAGTGTTTTTCCTGAAGCAGTAAATGAATATTGTACTATGTATGAGCGTGTTTCCTTATTAATGCCTCCAAAGTTAACTTACGTGTTTCTTTAGCCAGTTTCTTTTCCGCCCCATTTTTTGCGTTTGTTTTTCTAAAATAATCGCTCGCACATATAGTTTGTCTGTCCACCCGTCCGTCTGTGGATCATAATACGTGGTTAAATTCATCAAAATTCTGCGTAATAATATTTTTTTTATTCCTGCCCTAAAATCCTGTTTTTATTGCCGCCCCGAAATCTCGCCGACCCTAGGCCATTCCCTACTTTGGCCCTATTTCAAATCCGCTACTGATCGTACTTAATAGCAAAGTACGAAGCTGCTGAAGTGATTGCCGAGGTAACACTGGAAAAAAAACCTGCGGCCAAAGTAATGACGAAAGTGATGGGTGGAGACAAAGCGAGCAAAGCGATTGATTGTGTTCCCCTGTCTAATAACAATGTTCATCGTAGAATCACAGATATGGCCGAAAACGTAAAGCAGCAATTATTGTTACGATTGCAACTGAGTCGCTACTATGCACTGCAAGCCGATGAATCCACCGATATTGTGAATTTAGCTCATCTCTTGTTGTTTTCAGATACGAGCCGAATGGAGAAGTCCATAATGATATTTTGTTCTGCCAACCTTTGCAAACACGTATCACTGGGGATGCTACCTTCAAAGTTATTTATGACTTTATCAAAGACAGTCACTTGGATTGGGGTCGAAGTGTTGGGATAAGCACAGATGGGGCCGTAAAGAAAGGAGTTGTTGCATGAAGCCGTTGCACCGGAAGCAAAATCGACTCACTGTTGTATACACAGGGAAGCATTCGCCACCCAGGACATACCTGCAGATCTTAAGCAAGTGATAGATGATGTCGTTAAAATTGTCAATTTTGTGAAAGTTTTGCCACTGACTGCCAGGCTTTTTGCTCAGCCCTGTGAAGAGATGGACAGTGACTATACGTAGCTCCTATTTCACATTGAGGTACGTTGACTTTCGCGTGGAAAAGTGCTCACTCGCCTGTTTGAGCTGCGAGAAGAACTTCAAGTTTATCTGGATGAAACCTCCAACCTGCGAGGCGGTGTGCATGACTGGAAATGGCTATATAAATCAGCATACATTGCAGATATCTTTGTCAATTTGAAGTCTCAATCTAACCTTGCAAGGCAAGGTGATATTTATATTCCATATTCAAGACAAAGTGAACATGATGATCGCAAAACTGGAGCTGTGGTAATCGCCGTAATCGTGGATAATTGGATTTCTTTCATGACGTTTTGGTCAAGTTAAGTAAAAAGACACATTAAGCAACAAGAAGCACAATAAAAGACTATTCATATAAATAATGACCGGAACTTCATAATAAACATACAAGCAACACCTATAGTTTTTACACCACTTTATATGTACATGTATGAAAAACAGTAGTTTTAATTTAAAACTTTCACTTTCAATACTTATACATTAATCGTCACCAAAGAGATATTTAAATGAATTTTAAATAATACAATATAATAATATACAAAGGGAGTGCCGGTGGTGAAGCAGTAAGGGCGTTGGCCTGCTACGCTAAGCGGCTACCGGGCACGAATCCCGCGAAAGTGGGATTTTTCGAGGTCGTCCGTCCCCCTAGTTGTGCGGTTTGAGGAGATCGCGCAAAAAGTCCTTCGGAAGGAAGGTTAAACAGTTGGCTTCCTTGGTGCTCTTCGCAAAGAGTAGGCAAATGCCGGCACCGGGTTTCCCTCCTCCCTTCTATGTGTGTGTCCGGTGTAGAAGGCAACGGGAAACCACCACCGCGTATGTATATTCCCTATTCAAAACCAATCAATGATTGGTAGAACCTGTCGTAAGACAGAACACTAGAATGAATGAATATACATAATAATGATACATTTATATAGTAATATAAAACAGAGCAATAACCTTTTCTAAGTGGCTCTCTGTGATATTTTGCATGCTTTCTTCAACTCCATTGTTCGAAATCATTTGACAATAAAATAAAATAAAAAAGAACAGCAATAACGGGTTCCAAAAGCGCTCTTTTCGAGTGTTCGCGTAAATTTTCAGAATCTTTGTCTTCTTCTCCCTCTTTCCTCATTGCATTATCATTTTTAAAAAACCTGATGTGGCCACCACATGACTTTCTCCATACCTGTAATATTTCTAAAAATCTCAAATAGGTTAAATGTAATGAATATTTTAAGGAACTATGAGAAAATTTAAAGACTTTACAAAGAACAGAAATAGACTCATACCGTCACCTTCTGATATTGGATATAGCCAGGAATCTCCAAGAATTAAGAAAATAAAAAGGAGCATTACTAACATAAGACGTGACTAAGCGTCAATTGTTAACAATAGTCGCCGGTAGGTGGTGGCTTCTAAAAAATTAGTTTTTAAAAATCTCTTAAACAATGCATTATATGGGGAAATGTTTCAAACAATGGTTTTAGAAAATTAAATTTTCTACAACATTCATTCCAATATTTTTTACATTAATCAAATATTACAGCGAATATGAAAAAAAATGTGACAAGAGTAAACACCCACTTCCGGTTAACCGATTTTTATCATAAACTAATCAGTTCTTGTGGCTGTCATAAAAATGTTAAATATAAAATTTTGCGTTGACCTGATTAATAGTTTCTGAGTTAGAGCACCCACAAAAAAACTCACATACACACACAGACATCATCGAGAAAATGGTCAAAAACGTGTTCAGGGGACCTCAAAACGTGTATTTCCGTTGAAATCTCGAAATCGATTTTTTTCATGAAAACCATACTTTCCTCTATCCTACCTATGAAGAAAGTAAAAATTAGCATTAAAACAAAACGTAAAACCCAAAATTGACCAATAGTGATTTAAAACATACCTCGCCACAGTTAAGCAGTTGTAACATGATATTTATCCCTTTTAGAAAGATAATTGAACGAGTTTACGCTTCGCTTTTATTGATATAGCAACATAAAAAAAACGAAACTTAATCACAGTAACGGACCCGTATAGATAGCTAATAAGGTTTTTTTAATCCCGCTAAAAGTCAAAGGGACTGACGGACGTAACCCAAAATCAATAGGGTGCATGTCTGTCACCACTCGAAACCATACTGAGAATCTTATCTTCCCAGATCTCGTTATTTAAAAATTTTGCGCACGGACGGACGAAGTGAAAACAGACGATTTTTTAATGCTATGTAATTATATGTCGCTACACGCTTGTTTTAACCGCATAACAATCGTCATTAAACAAACTCCAGATTTAGCAATAAATTCGAATTAAACCACTGCAGATTGATAAAACGTTATTGCGAAATTTGTTCACTGACAAAAACTCGTATGCACCGCGTTCAGATAATACATTTCTTCAAGTCATTCATTACAAAAAATTCCATTGTCTCGAAATAAAGCTTTAAACTTCTCGTTTTTTTCAATTTCTTACAAACCAAATAAATCAATGTATACATCTCAAATGACGTGACAAATGGTGGATACAAAGTTAATGGGGAATTTACCCCCCTAAGGAAGATGATCAATCTTTATTAAAATATTATCTCAATTCATGTTTTTATATTATTTGCATTCTAAAAATATCTTGCAAATATCTAACCAATGTATAATAAACACTGTATTTTTATTACAATGAGACGTTATTATCTTACATAAATATGTATCGGCTAGACCCGCCTCTGGGCGTGATTCGCATCGGGTGAAGTATTGCCTGGACCTCAATGTCTTTGTAGAAGGGAATCAAATTAGAATGAACCATGACGCGCGCGACCATATTGAATACGTTAAGACGATCGTCTGGGAGCGAACATTAGGATGGATGGAGATTGTGACGACATGATCACAAACGACAGAAAAGAGAGCGTGTTACAGAGACGCAACCACGTGGTATGAATGACTACGTGACGCTCTGATTGTTTGGACCAAGAATGAGTAGCTATACTGAGAGAGAGGATATGAGAATGCTATAAATATGAATTCAACAGAGAACAATCGAGCTCGTCTTATGGCTGAAAAAATTCTAAAAGAACGAATCTACTTTCGGTGAATTACCACTGAAGTCCGCTGCTTTGTAGCCGACATACGCATATGGTTTTTTGTTGTGGCTATTGGATATACCGAAGGCGAGTTCATTTTTAATTGCTTGTTTTTGCATAAATATGAAGACAAAAAAACAAAACTTAATTTTCGGATTGTATTTGACCATGGACAAAAATGTATCATTTATCTATATCAGTGGTCCCCAACCTTTAAGAGTGAGTGGGCCACACTGACTCTTCAAGATATGATAACACACTGTGGGGAGAGTCGCACATTTCAAACGAGAAGAATATTATTACAACTTTTCCCTCATTTTAGTGTCATAAAGGGAGAAAATTCAGGCTAGATGTAACAAAATGAAATGTCGATGAACTTGAAAACATCAAATTAATGAGAAAAATAATCAACATGAAAAGAGATACGACAGTAAATTTTGTGAATCTTAATCTACAATTTCTTAACAGAGTAAAATAGTTGAAGAGTGAATCAAACTATACTACAGTATCCTGCTAAAGAGCCATTACTGATTGAGTTTGACCATTCCCGTTGCTAAGGTGGAGAATCAAACTTAAAAAGTGTGGAAATTGTGAAACTAGTTAGTATGAGTCACATATACAAAGGTGGTATGTTGCCCATCCGCTGATGAATAAATTGAATTTATGCATAAGATTGATAAATTCAGATTCCTTGTTCTAGTTGAAGTCATGATTAATTTTTAAATAATATGTTATAGATGTAAGGTGGAGTATTATTTTGTATTGTGGTTAAAGGTACTAATTCAGGTAATCTCCCATTGCCTCAAAGGCTGAGGGCCGCACAAAATTGTCCTGGGGCCGAATGAGTAGGGTTGCCAGATGCACTGATTTAGGAAGTACAGTACTGATTTTCTACTGTCTTGCTTGACATGTACTTCTTTTCAATAATTTGCAAAGAAGTATACATTGAAGACATTAAAGAAAATCCACTGGTAAGAATCAAATCAAATACAATGTTAATTAATTAAAGTAATATGAAGCTAACAAAATTGTAGAGTAATTAAATTTATTGACTTAAATACAACCAGTTAGACGTAATTCGTTTATTCTTTCATTAAATATTCATTATTGGCAGTGCCGCAGTCGTGAAAAAAGCAGAGTATACCGTATACGGAAGTAAAACTTTGAGGGGGGGGGGGGGTCCTACCCAGTTTATTAAGAGCAAAGTATATGACTATAATGTTACGATGGCAGGAGAAAACGTATGAGCTTAATTTGAATTTTCTTGAAAATTATTTCAATTATATTTTAGCGATGTATATAAAAAATTCAAAAATAATAAGTACAGTATTTATTTTCAATCCGATCAAAACAAAAGTAGTATTAGAAAATTGTTATTAAATCACTTCGTGGGCCGCAGATTTTCAAAAATTGCAGGTGCAGCTTCAATATTTGGGGCCACGAAAAAAGGAGGAATTAGCTGTTTTTTTCAATCAGCCTGTATAATTTCTCATAAGACCAGGATATACGCTATTCATTCGAAAAAACAGAGAGACCATATTCATTCGAAAAAAGCAAGGGGTATACGGCATATACCACCGTATACCCTCCACTACAGCACTGGTTATTGGGCTTACAAATTAAAATGAGGGCATCTTAAGTAAAACCGAATGAATTTCATAAGTTTGTTAACTAGTTGTGAGTCTTACGATCGTGCCGTTCTCTGCACAAATATGTCATTTCTCCATGGATTATTTTCAACATCAAGCACTTTTACATACTTGACCTTCTCACCATATCTAAACGGAGTTTTTTTATGGAATAAGGTGAGGTTACTCTTTCCTTTTTATTGTAATCTTTTCTGATGCTGTTTTTAGTTTAGTTCTTTTTGTTATTGATTTTATGAAAGTTTTTTAAATTTAAATTTTAACTACTTAAAATTTGAATTAATATGCTAATTTAGGAAACTGCGTACCTTATTAGTTTTTAAGAAAAATATGAAGTAAAAATATTTTTGAATTTAAAGGCCCTTTTTTAAAATGGAAACAAAACCGTTAGTAGAAAATATTTCTGAAGAAGAGAATAATACAGAAGACGAGCACCAAAGTCGAAAAAAAGAAGAGGAACTAATCATTTTAACGAAGAAAGGGAAAAACAATATTCTTGTATTGCAGCCGGAAAGGATGGATATGCAAAATGTATTTACTGTAGCACGGAATTCAGTATTACAAAAGCTAGGATTTCTAACGTGAAACGACACCTAAAAACGGTAAAGCACCAAAAGCTTGAGAAAACAGTAACGAGCACCGGAAATTTAAGTTCTTTTCTTTCGACATCTTAATCGTGTTCATTATCTTCTTTTAAAAATACGGCAGCTGCAGAAGCAACTTTTATTTTTCATGGTATACAGCATGCATATAGTTTTAATTCTGTTAACTGTAACAGTGCCTTGGTTTCTGTAATATTTTCGGATTCTAAAATTGTGTCCAGATTTACTTGTGGATGGACAAAAACTTCCAAGATTGCAAATATTTTAGTAAAAGAATCTCAATGTAAAATCATTAACGATATTAAAAACAATAATCTTCCATTTTCGATAGCAACAGATGCATCGAACAAAGGAAAAATAAAAATATTTCCATTAGTACTGCGATATTTCTTGAAAGACGAAGGCGTGCAAACAAAGATTTTAAATTTTTTTTAATGCTCAACAGAAACATCTCAAGAGATTGCTAATTGTTTAATTTTAAAAATTGAAGAAGCGGGTTTGAGTTTGAAACACATTATCAGTTATTGCGGAGATAATGCAAACATAAATTTTGGAAGTCATCAAAGTGTATTCACTGAATTAAAAAAAGTAAACCCCGATATTATAGATATTGGACGCCTCGGTCAGATGATTGCTAATTCCATTAAAAAGGCTTCCAATTTCTTAAAGTTTGATCTAGAATATATTGTTGTAAAAATATTTAACGAATTTAGCTCCCATACAAAAAGGAAACGAACTCGGATAGAATGTTATGAATACTGTGACCTAGAATATTCCGAAATGTTGCGGCATGTTTCTACCAGATGGCTCTCTCTGCTACCGGTTATAGACCATTTATACGAAATTTTTGAGCCAATTAAATCTTATTTTAATTCAAAGACTTCCGCACCAGTTTTATTGTTAGATTTTTTAAATAATGAACTAGCTGAGGCATATTTAGGTTGTTTCAAATGTAGGAGCGGTTATACAAAATGTAATTTTAAAGTTGGAGCAAGAAGGTCCTATTGTAATTGAAATGTTTGAATTACTAAAAAATCTGCAAGTTGCACTAAAATCTCGCATAGAAGAAAAGTTTTATGGTATGATTGCAAAACAAAAGCTGGATAGTTGTGATAACATGACCGAAAAAAATTATTTATCGAAAGATCAACTAGGTGTTTAGAAAAAATATTTGAGTACGTTGAATCTAGATTTACTTTTTCTAGAAATAAATTTGAGGGTCTTAGTTTTTTAAATTAGACGAAACTCCGCATTTTGAAGAACTCTTGAATGTAGTAAAATTATTTCCTATGTCGAATCTTGGAATTGATTTTGATGTTTTGTTTGATGAATTTCCTCATTTAAAAAAATTGGTGCCCGTCATTAAAAAAAATTTCATATGAAGGAAGATGGAAAACTTTTTTAAATACATACAATGCTCCAAATGTGCAAAAAATAGTTCAATTTATATTTGCTCTTTCTCACTCAAACGCAATGAGTGAAAGAATGTTTCGCTTGATGTTTTATACCTGGAGAAAAGAAAGAAATCGCCTACTGCTAAACAATGTGGAGGCAGAAATTTTAGTTAAACATAATTTCAATAAAACTTGCAAAAAAATTTACGAATTTGTTTTGCAAAATGATAATTTATTGAAAATAATAAGTCAAGTGAAAAGTATGAATATTAACTCAGTTTATTTTGAAGAGTTGCCTTATAAGATTTGTTTATAGTTTTTAACACATACAATGTTAAAAATATAATTTGCCAAAAGTGATTGAATATAAAATCATACCGCTTATACTTTTCACTCTCTCCATTGTAACTGTACCAAATTGTAAATTAGAATTAATTGAAATTATTTGGTATTAGGAAATTAATGATATTGTAAAAAATTATTATCAAATATTTAATAAAACAACAATTGTAAGTTTCCTGTTTATGAATATCGCTTGGAATCATTGAGTATATTTTTATTAATTAAAGAACCTTGATAAGTTTTTCACTGTTGTATGTTTAAAAAAGAAGATTAATTTATCGCATCTCTGTTTTTAAATAAAGTTTTTTTGTAACTAAAAACATCTTTATTTAGCCGAATAAATACTTTTTTTTAACAAAACCTCTCCTACACCTATGTACTGATTTTGTAAGAAATTTACCAACATGTTCTGATTTTTGGAAATTTTCTTCTGGCAACCCTACGAATGAGGTTCTTGAAATGCAGGTTTGTGACACCTGATCTATGTAGTTTTATTCAATCTACGAGGAATAAAAACATATTGCTTCTAATTGACTGAAAAATTGCTTAAACGACTTAATATACCTACTTCAAATCCAACAAATTTATTTTATGAAACGAGTTCTTACAATTCAGTTTAAGTGGATATTACTGACCAAACTGGAGAATTGTGAGACTTTTAAGAGCATTAAAAGTATAATCAACAGTTACGAATGTGCAATTCCTTTCAGTTGATAATTATTTATTAAAATTTAACCTAGACACTATTAATTATAAATACAGAAAATTCTAGAAATTTTCCATCCTAATCGTCAAACAAATTGAAGCTATTATGTTCCAAAGTTAATGTTGTAAGGCTGAAGTAATGCCCATCAATATACGTAGGCATGTCATCTTTAAATTACCTAAATGTAATAATTAACTTTCCTAATCTCGGATAAATGATAATATTTAAAAAGTGATAATAATATGCAATATCAGAATTGAACTGCATGACTATCTTGGGTAAGTTACTTAATATGACTTGAGCAGGTGCATTGCAAAATAATGTTTTTAAATTATGAATCTTGGCTTAAATTTAAAATATTATTTTATCATTTACTATGTACCGTATTCCATGATTAAATTCTAGCCCTTAGTTAGTCTATTATGAGAGTAGACGTCTCAATAATTAAATATCGTTCTCAGGTAATAAAAGCGTTATTTCTTAGAATGTATTAATTAGGCTCCGCGCGTTCATTTCTCAGAAGAATTTAATTAAAATTATATTAATTTTTATAACTTTAAATTCTAACAGAAATAGCTTCGATAAATATAAAATGTTAAGACTTACTTCTAGTCTTCGTAAAATTTACCTCTGCCCGCCATTCGCTGAGTAAGTCAACATCACATCCGTAGTCGCCAGCTAACTGAAACCACTAGCGACGTGGGCGGTTGATAGATGTACTTAACTACTTGCCGATAAATAATCGTTTGTATCACTTTATTTGCGTCGAATTGATTGCGTTATTGCATTACAAATATCAAAAGCAAAAATGGTCTCTTGGAGTGTCACTTTATTACTATCAACGCTATAACAACCACGAATGCCACGATTGTAAACCGGAATTTTTCTAAATTTAAAAGAAGCGGCTTTCAAATCAATGGCGTCCGAGAGCTTCGTCACTTGTTTCAGTGACTGCTGATTGGTAACGATGCAATGAAAGGCGTTATTCTTTTGTTAAATGGACAGTTTGGAATAATTTTATACTGTTTGTCATATTGAAGCTAGTATATGTATGTACTGTATCTTTGTAGTAATTTAAATGTCAGTTTTTCATTACTTAATAGTGCCTTTCATAAGTGAATAGCCTTGAAGCTATTATTTAGACATATCCATGTAATACTTGCCTAATTTGTTGCATGAAAACAACAATAATGATAAATTTTTTCTCTCACGAAGCTTATTTTAATAACCAATTTTGTCGAAATGGATGAGAACGAAAGGACTTTATGGTGCGGCAACCTTTCCGAGAAAGTCACCGATGCGCTTCTATACGAGCTTTTTCTACAGGTAAAGTGATACTTGACGGTAACTGAGGGCAATGCTATCATAAATTTACTCGTTTTCTGTTGACGTTAATTTTTTAGTTGTGATTTTATAGCATTTGAATGCATTGGATGTCTAGATTAAAATAATTTTGAACATGGTGTATAACCAGAGAACGTTCGGGTAACATGCTAATATAAAGATTTTTAATGCATTGAACAAATTTCTCTGTTATGGGCGTAAACAGTTGCTTATAACCAATTCTTGTTAGTGAAAGTACCATTTCAATGAAGCGCTCTTGCTTAATAATCACATGCAATTAGTATATCCGCTTATTTGAAACCTAATCATTAAATGAATGCAAAGATTCTAGAGCTGTAAAGCCTCGGCGTATTACGGGTACTAGTGAAAATGTAGTTGTATGTACAAAATTTTTATACATCCATATATCCTAGAAAAAATGCCTTTTTCGTAATTTTCATTTTGGAAATATTGTTCCTTAAAATGATGAAAGCATGTTGTTAAATTCTGAAATTTTGTTTCTTGAAATTTATCAGTAACGTTTTTTGTAGGGAGGTCCACTGGAGAAAGTACTCATTCCCAAAGATAAGAATGGTAAACAGAGAAAGTTTGCTTTTATTGTATTCAAACATGCTTGCTCTGTACCATATGCTGCAGCATTGTTTGAAGGAACAACTTTGTTCCGAAGAGAATTAATATTACAACACCGGCAATCTGTAGGTGGTGATGCTTCTCACTCGACAATTTCATCTGCCCACCAGCGAGCTTTGTCATGTCCAGTTAACTTAAATGCTGCTTCTGCAATGCAGCCAAATTCACAACCTTTGATAACAAATCCATTTCCAGAAGCCTTGGGTGTTCAAAATTTGCTTCAGTTGTATCAAAATCAATTGATGAGCATTCCAAGCCCAGTAGGAAATATGGGTTCCCTTGCTAAAAGTAGTTTGATGGGTACTTGGAATAGAAATCACCCCTACACAAGTTCCTTAAGAGGAGAAAGAGACCATGATAGACATAGAGGCTCGGGATATAACAGAATGGAACCAGACACTCATAAAAAGTATAGCAGGGAAGAGACAGACTTTCATAGAAAATCCAATCGGCTTGAGCCAGACACACATAGGAAATATAATAGGATGGAGCCAGATTCACACAAAAAGAGTGATCATCATGCTAGGAGGTACCACCATAGAAAGGATTATCATTAGAACTGGAAAAGAGACATTATCTACCTGATGATAAGTGTATTATTTTGTACTTCGTAACCTTAAAAATTTCAGTGCATGAAGTTGTGTATAATGGGATGAGTTTATCAAATTTAAAATTGCAATTTCTTTTTGTACGCCTATTGTGTCAGGTATTTTACAGCAATATTTTCCTTTGTTGTGTGAGATCATGTTTAACTTAAAAATTGAAATTTTTATTGCTTATGGCTTGAAAGTATTTCAATTTATATATGAATAAAAGTTAAATATTTTATAGATGGAAGAGGTATACAGCAGAAAAATACTTTTCTTCTCCTGGTGACTACAAGTTAGTTGTGAAGAGCACCAAATTTGTTTAGTCTTAAATGAAAGATCTCTGATTCACTCATGTTTTTATTCACTAACCAAAAATATTATGATGCATGAATTTGTTGTTCAAGTTATAAAGAAAAAACTTGACCTTTGTTATGTTCTGTCGAATTTTATTTATGAGCATTGTATTGATCAACTTAGAAAAATATTTAATGTGGATATTTGGTCATTTAAGATTTTTATAACTTGATTGTTACTGACCAGGTGAAACAAAATTGGTTGAGGATACTTTTAAGTTTGAGGTAAATGTCGGAAATATTAATACTGTAAACAAAATTTCACAGCCTCTGAGAATATTATCCTTGGGAAAATGGAGAAATGATGAAGACCTAGCAGAAAAGTTAAATTATTTATGTACATCTTTAGACTTCAACCATATATTTACATTAGCTGTGCATATGATGCGAGAGATATTACAGTACATATGAAGCAGGGAATGGGTGGTCCAATCTCAAAGTACTGTTCTTGTACAATTCTTGTTTGACATATATCTTAATAAAAATTTATAAAAGGTGAAAAGTTTGGTTTATTTCAATAAATAAGGATAACTATTGCCCTACCATTATGATCTCTTTATTTATTACCACATTAAAGATGAACAATTATAATTACCACCAAATAAGTCTGCTCATACTCGCATTCTGCTCTTTGATATTTATTTATTACCGTACTCTTTTCTTGTTGACATAATCTTAAAATATTAGCTTCCACCACTGATACAAATAATAAATTGTCAAAAATTAAGAGTCGACGGTTCCTAACATGGCAATTAATGGTTGAAAGAATAGCTTGGAAAACTGAAGAATGGAATATATTTTCACTATCTGTAACAATCATTCCTAATAAATGTTAGGGTTTTAGAAGGATGTATCACCTGCTTGATAACCTCTTAATCTCATATCCATTGCTGACCTTACTCCTGTTTGTTGCAGTTGCTATTACAGATTACATGCATAAACTTAATCTTTTTGCAATATCTATCAGCCCCCACATGATTCTAAAATGTGAATAGATTATGGTATTAGGAGACCTTTCTGGCTACTTAGCACATTGGGAATCCTACATAGCAAGACTAATGCCAGGGATATATTTTTGTCAAATAAGAGATGGATACCTCTACAAAAATATAGAACTTTTAATTATAATTTGCATTTTAAATAAATTAATAGTGTATTTTATTTTCAAGAATTCTCCCTTACAAAACTAGCTGAAGTACTGATGTGCTTATTTATTACATGAAAACCCAAAAAATCTGAGATCATTGGCATCTTTTCTATAACTTGGATTGATAATTTAATTGTTGAAGCAAATTTTTTCTAAAATCTGAGCAGCATTATTCATATTTGTTGGCCCATAAGAAACTAAGCTATAAAAACAAAATATTCAGAAAAATATCTCAATTCATACATACACATTTACAGTTATTTAGAAAACAAAATTGGCAATGCAACAAACTAAAACAGCCAATCAAACCTAAGTATGCATTCATCTTAGAGCCCATGCTGTTTCAAAATGTACATGAAAGAACAAATTACTGCATTAACTATGAAACACCCCAACAAAACACTATTATGATATTTTTCCTACAGTTTGGGCGACCAAGTAGGTAATGCTATATTGAGGAGTACAAAACCAACATCCAAGTTGTTTTAGAAAATGACCTCTCTGTATCTCGGTTAAAAAGTGACCATAATCTTCCTTTGCCATGATGCTAGTTATTTTGTATGTAACTGAAATTCATATAGTTATTTTTTTAATCAATTTTTATTGGCCTAGTTCTTTGTTTTCTTCCCGTTCCAGCTATTTTGAAGCATCAGATTCTTCAAAATTTATTGTTCAATATGGTCGGCACCAAATTCAGTTAAATTGTTGATGGAGTGATTTTGCTTAAAAGCAGCCTGCCATGAACAAGTGCTGCTACTTTTCCCACTTGTTGGCAACCCCCTCTAAATCTTTTCTTAAACAGACATTAAGACTTGAGTACATGGATATCTATGGCCTATAAAAATGTCAATTTTTGGCAATTTCCTGAAAAAGTGCTTCTTGCTGACTGGTAAATGCAGCATGTATGGCAAGACCTCACAAATATGTCTTTTTTTTAGAATTTCCGGGTTTTCAAAAACCTATGCCACCATTAAATAAAGAAAGAGAACATTTATCCTTAAATTTTCATATCAAATTATCATTTTATTCCCCTTTCACAAGCCAGAGTAATACAGTAGCTATACATAGGCAGAGATGAGGGTAAAGTGACCAGTGGGATGAGAGCGATATAAGATAAAGGATTTTTTTAAAAGTAGAGGATGACTATAACCAGAAGGCATGATTCTGAAAAAAGTTATTAAAATAAATAGTTTTCAGGAGGAGCCGGTTTCTTGAATGCAGATTTCTAGAGTTAATATTTGCACCAAAAGGATGACAAACCTGATAGCAAATAGGATGTTAAAAGAAATGTTTATCATCTATCTCAATGTTTTTCAAAAATTCTCTTACAAGACTACTGCTAAAGGCAACAAAAAGAGAAGAATCCTTAGACAAGAGCTTTAATAAAATCCAATTGATGCTAAATTAAACAATTATGTAATAGGAGCATTTTGTTCAACTGATTATGCTTGAGCATTCACATTTTTCTTTTAAGCCTTGCAACTTAGTAGTGGTTTGCCAACAGTACTTTGAAAAATGCTGATCTACAAAAAGGCTTTTGAAGACCAAAAGGTACATAAAAAGAGCAACAGATATTATGATTCATCTTACAGGGAGACAGATTTGATAATCATCATTTTTGGACAAAGTAATTTAAAAAGCCTAAGCTTTTCGCATACTCCTGGTAGTTGATTAACCTGTTAACTGGCCATGACGTAATATTACGTCATAATAATTTGTCTCTGGCAGTGGCCATGACAATATTACGTCATGGCAATTTGAAGACCTATGCATAGAGGCCTTGAGGTACCACACCATAACTATTGAAGAGATTGGATTCCTAGTACATTTCTGAATCATTTGCGACTTTTATACCAGATGATAGGTCACCAGCAGTTTTCCCTCTAATTTTTTAAAGTCCTGCGAAGCCAGCCAAACTAAGTGAGCAACAGTTGTAAGATGGTGTGCAAAAAAATTCCAAAAGTCAAGGGTTCCATTGGCTCCCCTCAATGTGGAAGAAGAATTTTGTCTATGAATGATGTCACAGGAACTAGAAATATTTTTCTTTTTAGAAAAGGAACGCCTTGTGTAATGTTCTCTGCGATTTTTCATGTGATATTTTTTTACTTGTGTGTGGCGAGAAAATAACTGTGTGCCTGCATACCTGCACAGCTTGGAGGGAACACTGGTTTACCAGTTATAACACAAATAGGTGCTGATGGCCGTGCATACATTTAAATGTACACTGGGCCCTGACAATGAGTCTACTAATATGAATTCCTAGGCCCATGATATCAGCTCGACTTTGTGGAATGACGTGATCTTTATGGAATGTGATTAACATCACTTCAGGTGAAGAGTAAAACAATGTAAATATCCAATTATCTTAGAGATAGGGTGTTTTCTACTTGAAAAGATGGCTAAGCAGAGGCCCAATTGTGATTTGATGCTTACCCAGCAGTGCCTCTTGATTCTGTATACCTTTCGGCTGCGTCTCACTCATCTCTATCCAAGGCTTTTCTTTTTATTCTGTCACATGGTATAAGGATATCTCTTGAGTGTATTCCCCAAAAATGATTGTGCTAGTCACGGAAGAAGGCATTACATGGTGGAGATGCAAAAAAATTGCCACTGTGAGTGAGTGAGATAAGCTTCGAAAAACAGGTCACTTAACAGATTAATAATTGCAACTTGGCAGGTTGTACAATTTTTTAATAAATTATTAATTGAACAAATGTATTTGTTGGGGTAAGGGAGAGAGGGATCGGAGGGTTGCCAACTTTTTGTATCTCCAAAGATGGACATCTTAAAGTTTTAAGAGTAGAAAATAAATAGTGATAAGGTAAAAGGGGAGGGAGAGAGGAGGTGGTTAAGTTTATTGATCAAGTTTATAGAATTTTTTCAACGTCACTTTAAAAACCAATTTAAATCGATCTAATACAGTGTACAGGTAGTTCCCACTTAACACAAAATTCGCTTTAGCACGATTTACCATTTGGGGAACCTGTTCATTTTACACAAAGAATTCCCAGTTTTACATGAGTTGCAACACGATCCATTATGTAAAAATAAAATTTAAAAATGTTGTCATTAAGGCAATGTGTATATTAATTTATATTTATTCATACAATACTAGATAATATATAATTTGCTGTCTAAAGTCGAAGTAAAACTTCGCGTAGCCATTTTTGTGACATTTACCATGAAAGAGTGAAAGACGAAAAAGAGAAACTTCACAAATGAGGGACCACTAGACTAAAACATGCAAAATAAGCTTTGGAAAATGAATTTTGATTGTAATGCCTTTTGTGAAAAAAAGCCGTTGTAGATGTAAAACCAAAAACAGTATCAAAACATAAGATATATCATGATCATGATGAATATCAAATAGCCACCACTAAGATAATGAAAACGTTTTAGATTTGATAGTTTCCAGGTACGACTCACAGGCAGAGCTCATCTTTTGCGAATTCTACTTAATGTTTTTCATCACTTTCATGGTTAAAGTTGCAGAAAGTATTACAAGAAGTTTTGTTTTAAATTTGCAGATGCAAATTAAATTAATGAATATTCTAAGTATATTTATGTATAAAAAAAATTATATATCCACTGTGATACGACGATCTCTCTCGCTCAAACACGTATCTCCCACACTTTATTTGGTTTCTTATGGGATTTGTATTCCCTTAACACAAATTCGTTTAACATGACACTTTTTAGGAATGCATCTCTCATGTTAAGCAGGAACTACCTGTATTCATTATGTATTGTAGTAATTTAAAAAAATATCATTTGGTTCATAACATAAGTAAATAAAGAATTCAAATTAAAAATATATAAACAAAAAGCTGGTGAATAGCATATATCATACTGAAAATTTCAATAAACAAGTATGGTTTATTTACTTTTTCTTTAATTTAAAAGCAAATGTTTTTAGAATGTTTTTTAAAGTTATATATTTGTTCTCCTTTAATTCCTAGATTTAAGAAATGTTTGATAATTTTTATCAAATTTAAAAATTCAGTACAATTTTCTAAAAAATTAAAAAAGACTAGCAAGTCATCTTTGATTAATTTTATTGAACATTAATTCTGTTCATCCCGCTACCTTGTACCCATGATACTGAAAATCCTCTCGCAGTAAGCTAATATACTAGGTATGCTCATAATGTAAGAAATGACAAAGTATTTTCAAATTCAAAATTTGTAAATTTCAGGATAATGTGTCATTTTTTACTCAAATACACTGCTTCAATAAAATCTTTAGTTTTTGAAATTTCATCAAAACAGGTTTTTATTGTTGTAATTTCTTCAAACAGTTAATTCATATTTAAATTTGCTTTATTTGCCAAATTGAAACTTTTAATAATTTCCACAAAAAATAAGTTGGGGAAATACATTTTTTTTAAACGAGAACTTTGAAAGCTTTCCCATTTTTGTTGAAATGTAACATTTAAATAATGCAGCGCAGGTTTAAAGAAATTTTTTAAATCTGCTTTCATTTTATTTTTTTCTTGTTCCTCTAGACCAGCGTTTCCCAACCGGGGTCCACATGGACCCCCAGGGGTCCATAGAAGCTTTGAGGGGGTCCACAAGAAAAATATTGTGTTTCGGGGGTCCATAATATGAACTAAGGGGTTCATGATAAAATATTATAAATAAAATAATTTAATAATAATAATAAAATAAACTAATGTCATAGAAAAGTCCAGAAATTCGCAGTTAGAAGATACTCGTATTTTCTGGAACCTTGTTTAGTTGACGGAAAAAAAATTTCTTTCCCTAGAAAATTCTCGAAGAAGAAAACATTATTTAGGCACCGACTAATCTAGAACGAGTCAGTCAGTCAGAGGCAGTCATTTCATTCTATAGTGAGTAATCGGCATCGTCGTGGTGAAATCTATTGTTTGTGTTATTGAACGTTATTGTTCTAGTGAACTATATTTCCATTAGTACCTACAAGCATTTCCAACATTAAATATTTGAGGTTAATAATATTATTATTGTTTTCAGATTACCCATGGCTCATGCAAAGAAGAAAACAAGACAATATTCGACTGAATATCTGTCGTATGGTTTTATTGAATCACCAGAGAATATCACAAAACCAATGTGTCTTATATGTATGACTGTGCTGTCTAATGATAGCATGAAGCCAAGTAAGCTTCGTCACCATTTGGAGACAAGGCACAGCGAAAAGAAAAATAAATCAGTGGAGTATTTCCGAAAACTACGAGACAATTTTCAAGGAAGAAACAAATTGGATCAGATTTTCAGTAAACAAGCAAGCAATAAAGATAGCGGTTTATTAGCATCATATGAAATCAGCAAAATAATAGCAAAATCTGGAAAGCCACATAGCATTGGTGAAACTGTCATCTTGCCTTCGATATCAGTTGTAATTTCAACAATGTTAAACAAAAATGCACGTGAAATTACCGATAACCTTCCTTTGAGCAATAACACAATATCCAGACGCATTGATGAACTGTCTGAAGATGTAGAAAATCAACTTATTGCTCAATTACGAGTGAAACAGTTTTCAATGCAACTCGATGAATCAACTTTGATGGGCAATGAAGCACTTTTATTGGCATATGTAAGATATATGGATGATAATCAACTCAGAGAGGAAATGCTTTTTGCAAGCTTCCTCAAAACAGATACTAAAGGTGAAACAATATTTAAGGAAGTCCAGTCTTATTTTAGAGAAAAAAATATTCCACTAGAAAATTTAATGGCTTGTGCTACTGATGGCGCTCCTTCCATGGTCGGTAGGTACAGGGGGCTTATCATTCATTTAAAAAATGCATTGCCAAAAGTATTTTGCATACATTGCGTGATTCACCGCCAAAATCTGGTGGCGAAGAGATTGAGTGGACGTCTTCATGAAGCCTTAACTCTTGTAATAAAAGCTGTCAACCTCATTAAGGCTAATGCTCTTCAAGATCGTCTGTTTCGCAAACTTTGTGATGAAAATGAAGAAGGATTTGACCGTCTTGTACTGCATACAGAGGTGCGATGGTTGTCTAAAGGCAATTGTCTTCGTCGCTTCGTCGTCCTTTGGGACAGTATTGTATCATTTCTAAACGAAAAGGAGATTGAAAAACAGTTGGTTGCCATGAAAACAGACATATTTTACCTCTCAGATGTGTTTGAAAAACTGAATTCTCTTAATAAGCTGCAGCAAGGACATAATTGTGATTTAATATCTAGCAAAGAAGCCATTAATGCATTCCTAGGAAAACTCAAATTGTACAGTCTTAATATCTCACGCCGTGCGTTTGACCAGTTTCCAAACCTTGCTTCAGTTAGCAGTGATTTAAAAGATGATGATTGTGTTGTGTATGTTGATCATTTAAAAAAAATTTATGAAGACATGCAAGTTCGGTTCAAGGACCTACTAGAACTGAACATCCCAGACTGGGTGCTGATTCCATTTGAGGTAAATGTTGCTGATGTTGAAATTGATTTACAAGAGGAACTTGTTGAATTGCGGTCTGATGAGACAGTCCGAAGTCTATTCAAAAAAGGAAAGCTTGATGTATGGAAGAATAGTGACATTGCCTGTAAATATCCGCTTTTATGGGAGAAAGCTAAAATGTATGTCATTGTTTTCCCATCATCTTATCTTGTGGAATCTGGCTTTAGTCGTGTAACACAGTTGTTAACAAAAAATCGTAATCGACTTGATATAGTAAAAAGAGGTGATCTTCGTCTGACTCTCACAAAATTGGAGCCAGATATTAATATGCTAATATCAACACATCAGCCACAAGGATCTCATTAATAGGGCCTATTTAATGGAATCCTATTTAATAGCCTTAGAAATAAATTTATATATGTTGTTTGAAATAGTATTTTTTAAAATTTTTTTTACTATTTCTGTCATTACAATTAAAAATATGTTTCAGTTTTATCAATTAAAATTTTCAAAATTTGTAATTTACATTTTTTATATTATATTGGAATTGTTTAATTATTATCTTTTACTAATTTACAAATAAATATTTCATTTAGGAATTGTTTAATTATTAGCTTTTACTAACCTACAAATAAATATTTCATTTAGGAATATTACATATGCGTATATGGGGGTCCACATACGTAAAGTTAGGACTCAGGGGGTCCACAAGCAAAAAAAGGTTGGGAACCCTTGCTCTAAACCTACGAAATTTTTTGACAAATAGTATATCCAAAGAACTCATCCAAGCGTTTTTATAATTGGTTTTTTTAACTCCAATATGATCAGGAAAACATCGCTAACAGTAATTTGACTGCATTCTAGCTCTATAGAATAGCTGTTTTGAAAAATTCTACAACATGGTTTACAAATAATAAATAAATTTCCACCGCTGGAGACATTTCTGAAATCTTTTTTAATCACACTGACAAGTCAGCTGTATTAAAATCGTGAGAACAAAGAATTTTTAAAGTCAATGCATGGACTGGCAAATGAACTCATAACCATGACCTCTTTGCCTGCCAACTAAGTTGTGTTCAGGTTTAATGTTACCAAAATATATTTTATATTATTATATATACAAAAAAATTAGTAGTAAATGGTAAAATTTACGGAAAGATGGACAAATCACGTCCATCCAGGGGTTAGGGATGGACAAATCTTGTGAAAGATGGATGGTTGGCAACCCTAAATGAACGTGAACATAAAGATTATATTACTGCTATTTGAATAAGGTATGTTTCAAATAATTGTTGATTGTTTTATTAATTACAACTGATGAGGAAATAAGTCGGTGAATCAAAAAAATTGATATTTCCATGGCATCACAACTGGCATATTATTTTTCAGTTCTTAGACATTATACTAATTGTAAGCCATCAATATGTATCTTTTTTGACACGATTGCATAAATCGTAAAGAACACCTCTGTCATGCATGTATGTGAGCATCTTTCCTCTCTTGTTATATTATAGAGAGAAGAGAGATAGTGGATAGCTCATTCAAGCTGCAAGAACTATTGCCCATCTAAAAGGATCTTTGGTCTTTATTTTTAGGAGTTATTATGTGGACTATATTTTTCCTTCATTACAATGATATTATTAGTTTCACATGAATTTTTTGGATAAAAATAAAATTACATTTATTTAAAATGTCAGGATCTAAAATATTAACTCATTCACTCTGATATAAATCTTTGAGGATTATATTTGCTATAGGAATACATAGTAAATTCAAAGAAAGGCTTTTGCCGACCCAAACCAAATTATCCTATGCAATATTGAGGATGATGTACAGAAAATGTGAACTATTTACTAAACAATTTTTCAACTGAAAAATCTCTTAATTAGATAGAGGCTCAAACACAACCATTGCATGGAAAGCAAATAACAATCTCCTAAAATGCATCAATAATAAGTTTTCAAAGAGGTACAAGGATCTCACTTATGTTATTTACCTCAACATGAATGCGAAGTATTTAAAGCTTGTGCCTTCTGCAATTTGTCAACTCATATTTTATGTACCTACACTTTAATTCTTAGTTTGGTTTGAAAAACTCAGTGAAAGTATTCTTTTCATCACTTTTTTGCCATTGCACATGAACAAATTAATATCTCTGATTATTTCTTTCTAAGGATGAGAGAGTAGTGTAAGAAATTCATTAATAAATGGCAAATGTTTGTGGAGAAATCTTTCCTTTCATCATACATACTAAACCTCTTTTAAGGATAAAGTGAGGAAGGAAGTCAATGAGAGATATCACAGAGATGGTTGATAAGTTGGTGCTAATCAGGAAACTGTCAAGCATATTTCTCATAGAATAAATACATCATAGTCTCATTTATTCCTCATAAACTGTGTATTTTTGAGGATATGGTTACTAACATCATTTATGAACAGTAAGAAACACTTGCTAAGGCAGGTGGTGAAAGCAGGTTATCTTAGAATTTTTCAGGGTTCCTCCTATGAGGGGCGAACCCGAACCATTGGAATGTAGATCATCATTACAATTTTTCCATCCATGAAAACTTCACCCCTCTAGCTTCAGTAGTTTGGATACAACACCACTTCAAAATTTTGAATTTTTCAAAATTGAAGCCATCTAGCAGAAAATCTATGAACTACAGTAAAACTTCACCAAACGCGGGGGTTAGGTTCTACAAGGGTGTCGCGTTGCGCGAATCCACGTTGGAGGAATCATTAGTCTTATGGGAATAAAAGGGTTCCATTTGAGTTCGGAAAAATGTACTCCTTGAAGGCGTTTTTTCGATAATAATGACATAGTTTGCTTATATTTCCTTGAAAAAAGATTATAAACATCGCATCAACTAATTATATACAGTAGTATTGCGTTTAAAAAAATATTTATTAAAAAATTAAAATTAAATTCTTGCGTAATTTTACACTAGGCAGACATTCACTTTTATAGTTTTCCCTTTATATTTGGAAATGCTTGCTTAAATACGACACTTTCATCGCTCGCAGTGATAAATATTTAGAAACAAGTTTTGAAATATTTAAACTTAATGTTCACAGAACTGAAACAATACATATTAAAAACTTGTTGATTAATATCGACAGCGAATCCAACGATCGGTCCTCAGAAAAAAGGAACCTCATCTCCAGGTTGGAGTTGAAGATAAAAAAGCAGTTAAAAACGCTGAATGATTTTTTATTGGGTGCCGACAGCCTTTACAAAACACTATAATCATAGTACGATTTTCTCTTACTAATGATCTTTTCAGGGCAAACCTTTTATTGAAAATGGTCATTCAAGGAAATCGCGTAAAAGTGAATCACTTCCCGTGGTCGGTGAAGCTCATCACGCATTTGAGTACTGCGTAAATTTTAAACCGTGTTGCGGGAAGCCGCGTTCGGCGAAGTTTTACTGTACATGGAATTCCCAATCAGTGGACAATTCATAGATTGATAAGAGCTATCTAATTCAAAAAGAATTTTACTAATATTCCCAGTATTTTGGCTACAATTCGGTATTCAAAATGATTTTGAGGACAGGGCACAGTTCAATTAAATTGGTTATGAAGAGTTCTGGATCAAGCAATGATGTAACCTACAACAAAAATGACTATGTGAAACTGTCAAATTTGCATAATTACTCCGCTCGAGGCTCAGAGCAAGGTGGTGAATGCTATGTTTCTGTGCAACATTGTTAGTGGCCAGATTAATGCCAAAATTTGTTGCAACTTGCAAGTTTTGTAACCCTTATGAGAAGATCACAGCACACTCCCCTCTTCCATGAACCCTACTCAAGAGTAAATATATATGACTGAGAAAATGAATGAGAGGAGAAAATGGAAAAACGTGAACAATGAAGTAGATAGAATTATTTATAGAAAAATAAAGCAACCAGTTAAGAAGAGCGACAGGTAAGTCTAAAGGAAACAATAAAAGAAAAATGTGAAAAAATGCAACAGATGGAAAAGCTAAGGAGGTACAACATGATATAACCAAGTGCACTAGAATTAGAAAATAAGTCTAATCACATCTGTGGAATAAAATGAGCTCACAATGTAAGACATTCACAAAGGAACCACAGGATGTAGCACAGGTATGGGAATTATACCTATATTAAGGAACTATATAACAAACTGGCAAGATTAGCACACATAGAATTGGAAAAAGAGGCTGATGTTGAATAAAATAGCTAGGGACCAAGTATTATTGAAAGTGAAGTAAGAAAAGTGGTTCCAGGAAAATCTACAGGCAGTGATGGAATACTGACAGAAGTACTTTAAACTATGAGATCTAGTAATGACAAAATTAATTAACAAGATTTATGACACAGGAGAGTGACCTCAGAATTTCCTAGATGTAACAATGATGCCTCTAAAATAGAAGTCAAAGGTAATGTATTGTGAGGACTACAGAATGATAAGCCTACTGTTGCACATGCCAATGATCATCACAAAAATTCTTTACAGATAGATATGCTGAACAAGAAGAATTCTGAAAAAGTCTGTCTTGTTAGTTCAGCAGTTAGAATATCACCCCAACAAGTGAAAGACCCAGGTTTGATTCCTGGTCATGGCCAAATTTTTTCCTGCTTTTTCAGAATTCATCATGCCCACCATATGTCTATCTGCATAGAGTTTTCACCAACACTTTCATTTGTGTTTATCTGGCCATCTTACCTTGGGGATGTGAATGGATTTTCTTTGGACCCTCATTGAGGACATTTGTGTGTGTTTTTGGCTAATAAACCTCTTGGATTATTATAGCCATAGCTCCTTCCACACTGAACACACTCACAAGGGAGTAGGGAAACCCAGTGTATTAGCCTACTCTTAATGAATAGCACCAAGGGGGCCAAAGGCTTAATGCACTTTCCGAAGGATGGAACATTGACTTTGAACAGTCTCCTCAAACCACACAAACAGGGGGCCGGATGACCTTGGAAAAATGCTACTTTTGCAGGATTTGTGCCTGCTGCCCTTTCAAGCAGCAGCCAAGTAGCAGCCAGTGTCCTAACCACTACACTACCGGCACCCCCACTGAGGACATTTGTTTAGGGGATGTTGATACTAGCTTGGCTAGCCTGACCTCCATGTGAGAAATACTCTATTCTAAAGCAGGAGAATTAGTCTGCCTCAGTAGTTAGAATATTTGCCTGGCAAGTGGAAGACCAGGTTTGATTTCCGGTCAAGGCAGAATTTTTCTTCTGCTTTTTCAGAATTCTTCATGTCCAGCATATCTGCATAGAATTTTCACAAACTCTTTCATTTTTGTTTACAAGAATTCTCACTAAATGTTAAATAAAAAGTCCAAGGAAATGCTAGTGGAAGATCACTTTTGTTTCAGAAAAAGATGTGGAACAAGGGATACTATTGTAGTAGTAGCCGGCCTTGGCAGAGGGGTGGTTAGCGTGTCTAGCTCCTCAATGCCAGGGTCGCGCGTTCGAATCCCGCCGAGGGCATGGTCGTATGTGCTTGTTGTATATCTATTATAACACATGTAATTTTGAGAAATCTGTTTGTGTTAAATAAATGATTGATTGAGTAGAGAGCATCATATCATATCAATAAGGCCAATAGAGTACTGCTGAATGTTAATGATCAAGTTCTTCTAGGAAGAAAGGAAAAGGAACACCAGAAAATGATAAACAGGCTGGTAATAACAGGTAGAAATACAGAAAAATTCAAGGTCATGCAAATATTAGGAAAAGAAGAAAATTTGAACAGAAGGATTGCTGGAAAGCCACTGGATCATGTTTCAGGCCATTAATAAGTTGGAAGTGTCATAACATGACATGCAAAATGCATCAACGAAGTAAGGACTAGAATTGCAAAAGAAAAAACCACCTTCAGAAGAAAGAAACTTGATAATTGATGAAATTCTATGTATGGAGTAACGTTCTGTATGGAGTTTAAACATGGGCACTCAGGAATAATAAGATAAAATACTTGGAAAGCTTTGAAACATGGGCATGGAGAAGAATGCAGAAGATAAAATGGAAAGTATAAAAAATGAACAAGTACTGTGAAGAGTAAGATAAAAGCAAATGATTGTACAGATTGTAAGAAAGAGAAAGACAAACTGCATCAGACATTACCCGAGGAGAGAAGGCATGATTAAAGACATATTAAAGGAAAACTGGAAGAAAAGAGAGTGAAGAAGGAAACTGTTTCATATTCTAGATGACTTAAAGAGAGCTTCCTAGAAATGATGAAGATTATAGAAAATAGGAGTATGTGGAGAACTAGGTTTGACTGAAAATAATCACAGAACTACCCATGGGTAGACTCCCATATATACATACATACAGTGGCAGATTTAGGCCTTCTGGAGTCTCTGAAGCTATACAATTAGGGGCCCTGCAATCTAAATACATATACAGTGGAACTACCATAACTCGAACATCTATAACTCGAATTTTCTGTAACTTGAAGTGAATTAATTTTACCGGGCAAAATCTCTATGGGAAAAACGTATTTCCATAAGTCAAATTTTCTATAACTCAAATATTTTTTTGTTTCCCTTGAATTTCAACATATGGAAGTTCCATTGTATAGTGAAACCTCTCCTAATAACTACCCAATTATGTGATCCCTCTTCATCATTTTTCTATAGAATCATAGAAAGGTTTCACTGTGAGGAGACAAAAATAACCAACCATAAATACTATGAAAAGTTTTATAAATTGAGATATTTAATATTTCTGATATTATACATAGAAACATTTTTCAGGACCTGTTACTTCAAGGGGCCTTAGTGTGTGCCAAGTGCAACCATCTATAAATATACCACTGCATACACCAATTCTTTTCTTTGTTATGAAAAAACGGAATATAAACTATTTATTCAAGTGGTGAGAAAGTGCTGAGTAAACTTTTTAATGGGGCAAATAAAATATTTTCAACACCAAACCTATCCAACTTGATAAATAATAACAAGAAAGGAAAGATGCATGCATACATGTGAGGCAGAGGCATTCTTTATGATTCATGTTTACAGACAGTGATGCCAAGGAAATATCGATTTTTTGGTTCACTGATATATTTACTAATCGGTTGTAATTAATAAAACAATCAACAATTATTTAAAACACCTCACCTGAATATTAGTAATATACACTTTATGTTTACGTTTATTCCTTTGTTGTATATTACCCACTTCTTTTCACTTACAAATGCTGTGTATACGTAAAGAAAATAGATGTATTTACGTTCATTTCTTCATCATAGATAATCCATTTCCCTTCATTTAACAAATGTTGCATGCGCACAAAATAAAATTAAATGTAATTAGGTATTTACAGCAGATGTTTACTTCAGTTGCCACGATGACAACAATTTAGAAAAACAGGAAAAATTCTCTAGGTTCAAAGTGAATTATGACTTTCTGGAAATCGGCTTCTCCTTTGATAAAAAAGTACTAAACAAAACATATACTATTTGATTAGTTCTACAAATTATGTTTGAAGAATTTTTTGTTATAAGTAATATTTTATGAGATATAAAGAAAAGTTCATTTTTTGTCACTAGGAAAGTGGCACTCCTGATTAGGCTATGTGAACCATTTATATAATTTTCTATGCCTTTATGTCCTAAATGCCAAATTTCATGAAAATCCACCCAGTAGTTTCGCAGGTGAAACATGCGGACAGACAGGTGGACAAAACCTGACCATAAGGCATTCTTTTTTTACTTAATATGAAGAACGCCTAAAAATGGGTCATCTCAGTACAGTAGTCACTCTATGAGGCTATTGTTATGTTCATGTAGAGCTAAAATTTGAAAGAATTGCACAGTTTTTTTATGATTGAGTTGTTGGTTATTTATAAAGAGCAATAATCAAGATACCATTTGACTTGAAAATTCTAAGAATCATGATTTTTAGGAAAATTAAATCCTAAATGAATTATTTAATATAAAGGAATACCAAAGACTATCTGTTTGACAAAACTATTTTAGAAAGAATCCCTCCTTAACAGTAAATTACAATATTTAGAGATTCACAAAGAAAGGGGAGAGATAGTAAATGATAATAGGGATAAAAACATACACAAAGAGAAAAGAAAAAATAAATAAAAACTATATTATCCTTTACTCTCTCCTTCCCTCGTCTTTATTCCAACTTACAGTTAAGGACAGGGCTGGCATGAGGAATGTTCAGTTGGTTCTCTGGAACAGGGCACCGCACTTTATTAGGTCCTGCACAAGGCTCAATTCTCATGTATTGATAGTGCAATTTTTTACTCTTTATATGTAATATATATAATTGATAATGATTCAGGAACACATTAACAAAATTAACTCTATTTCTAAAACCAATTCAATTTACAAACATTCAGCTTACGAACACATTTCATGGTACGCATTATGTTTGTATGTTGGGGTTCCACTGTATTATTTATAATGTACTACCTTTCGTATATTTCGTAGGTGGCTCGCCAGATACTTTTTATATTAAATGTGGCTCATGGCTGACAAATGGCTTAGGACCCCTGGTGTAGAGTGCTGTTAATCTCAAAACAGTAGTAGCAGCCAGTCTCTCTCTCCCGGTTCATTCCCGAATACCCCTCTCCACTACAAAACTGGGTAAGACTCTAATTGTGTGCGAAATTAAGATGAAGCATAAACAGAACCAGAACCCCCATATGTGAGAATGCTTATCCTTCTCTTCTCTGACGCTCTTTCAAAACACAAACATATTTTTCACTTAATTTTTTCTGCCATTAGAGCATCATGATCTTATGTTCGTCAGCAAAAGCACTTGCTTGTCCTTTCTTCTGATTTGATCATTTCTATTAATTTTTAAAATGTCTGAAAGTTCCTTTTATTGTAAATTTCTGCAAATTTACCGAAATTTAACTATGACTTTAAGAATGCTACTCACTACACCTGTTACAGGTGCATCTGCAGAATGCTCATTTTCGAAACTTAGAATTATAAAGAATTAATTAATTAAAAAAAAGATTCACAATAAGTCAAGAGCGATTCACTTCCCTCGAAATGTTATCAATAGAAAATGACAGCAAAAACTTTAAATTTTGATGATATGTCAAGAATTTGCTGCAAAAAGAGTGGGAAAAATTACTTAAAAAATATTTTTTCCATATACAGTCAAACTCGGATATAACGAGCGCCACGGGACTGTCTAGTTTTGCTCGTTATAGCCGTTAAACTTAATATCCGTGAAGGCAAAAGCATGCATGCGTATGGTGAAATAAGACATAAGAAGTAAAAGTGAATATATAAACAGAAAGTTTATTTAGTAAATTTATGGAAAAACATAAAAATGAGAATAAACTAGAAAATTTAAAATAAACATTTGTACATATAAAATTTACTCACAGCTGCATCCTTAATCACTCCCCTTTTTAGAAAAATAACTTTGAATGGTAGCCTGTTTCATAGATTTCACTTTGAAGTCTCTTAAGTTTCCTCTTATTACGCTTATTGCACTAAAAACACCATCGGAAATGTCAATGTTTTCAAAAAAATCATTTAATGTTTCCACAGCATCCTGAGCTTGAGAGTAAGTTGGCACGGCTTTCGTCGGGATTGTGTCTTCGACACATTCAACAATGTCTTCATCACTGTCTGCTGTGTTTTGTACTGTCTCTATTATTTCACTCTCCGTAGGAATTCCACTGGTAATCAAATCATCATCAACACATTTGTCACCTTTGAATTTAAACGTTGCATCAGGCATTATGTTGTAAAACAGTCCAGTTTCGTCGGCATTGTAGATGTCTTCTTCTCTGTAACCTTTTCGACACTCCTCCCAAACACTTTTCACCCATTCACTTGCCGTTTTTGAATCTGCTGACAGGGCCTCTCCACTGACTTTCGCATAAACAATGTTATGCCGATTTTTAAAACGATCGAGCCACCCATTATTGCATGTGAAGTTTTCATGTCCTAACTGTTTTGCAAATTTATCTGCCTGTACCTTTAAAATGGGGCCGTTGATGGGGAAACCAGCATTTCTCTGCGTCTTAAACCACTCCAGCAGTGCTTGATCAACAGTACCCAAGTCACACTTCCTCATTTTCTTGTTCGTTGTTAGGTTGTTCTCTAGTGCAGATAAAATCGCTTCTTTGTTTTTCCATAAGGTTGAAACCGTAGACGACGATAAATTAAATTTTTTGCACACTTCAACATTTTTTTCACCACGTTCTAACTCTCGAATAATATCAACCTTTTCGCGAATAGACAGACACTTCCTTTTATGTACGGACATGTTACTCGTTCAAGGGCAAAATCTCAACTGATTTTTGTGATCAACGCTACGAACTTTCTTTGCAAACTGCGAGCATACCAATTCCAGGAAGAGTTAATGAGGAGACGGATTAAATCTTTACGTGGGAAAGGGTGTTGGGTGCATTCGGCTGAGCCACGGGGGCGGGCGCCATTGTACATGCCCTTAGCCCCTTACCCCCCTTCCAAACACAACCTCCTGGCTTTAAAAGAGCTGTGGGTTGGGAGGAGAGGACAAAGGACCTCCGCGGGTGCCACTGTACCTGCAAGTTGGGAATTCTTGGTTTGGACGAAGGGATTATTTTTTTAACAACAACGCCGCAGTCTTTTACCTCCCCGAGGGATAGGGTGTAGAGGCTGGACTCAAGAACACAAGGTTACATATCTTGGGTCACTATGAGGATTGAAGGGGCTGACCGCCACCGCGTTTGAGACAGTGAGACGTGGTCGAAGTTTGCTCGATATATCCGTGGAGTGTGCTCGTTATATACATGAAATATTTGTATGTAAATACTCGTAAACTTATCTTGGAGGTAGCATTTGCTCACTATAGCCGTGACCTCATTACAACCGTGCTCGTTATAAACGAGTTTGACTGTATTTAATAAAACTATTTGATTTTGTGATTTTATAAAAATCTGTGATACTTGGTCGTTCATGTTGTGTGTAATTATATGTGATTACATTTTATATCTATTCCATTATGATATTGTTTTATGTTCCATTAATAAATATTTTTACTCCCAGATTTTTAAACAATCAAGTTTCTACTAAAAATTAATTTTACCAGTAACTATTTTTTATTTAAAAAACTACCCTTGTCCTTAAAAAAACGTCATTTTTTGCACCATCGGTTATAAATACATACATAAATAGGACCCACCCCTGCTCACTATTGAATTGGCCTCACAAATAATCATCCCAGCTCTGGTTAAGGAGGAATTCTTTCCACATATAAACATTGTTGTAATCTCAAAAATTAGTTCTTAATTACAAGTATTCTACAGAAAAGTAGAGTATGTGCAATTAAAATCACTGCTTTCATTAATGTAGGCATAACAATCTCTTTAGCAAAAATATCTTGTTTCCAGCACATGACTTTCTCCAAACAGTAATGAATATGACTGCAATAGTACTTACAAGTTGTTCTTGACAACAGCATCCTCAAGAATAACTATTGGCAATTACACTCATGAATAATTTTTAAACACTGAATAATTTTCACAATGAGGAATACTTGGAATAATTTTTCACACTAAAAACAATAAGTAAACATAACTTATTTTTTGCTATGCATAACAAAATATTGATTACCATTGGCAGCATTGGCATCCCTGTCAACAATTTTAAAAATCTTATTACATATGGCAACAGAAACAAAGCTGCCACCTTGTAACATTCAATATACTGCACAAATTTAGATGGATAATCAAAATATCTTTGAAACAATCCATTCTATGAAAAAAGTCGTAGAAAATTGTATTGTCTACAACTTTGATATTGACAAATATTTACATTAATGTAGCCTTAAAGGAAATATTTGGCAAAAATGACAATAGTAAACCTTCACTTTCAGTTGGTCAATTTCAACCAAAATCTTATCAGAACTTAAACTTCCAATATAAATCTTAAATATAAAGTTTTATGCTGATTTGATAATTAGTTTTTGAGTTAGAGTGTGCTTCATAGAGAAAATATTGAAAACGTATTCAGAGAACCTTAAAACATTTCCCTTGAAATTTCATATTAAATTTTTTCCCAAAACAATACTTTCTCTATACTGTACAAGGAGAGAGTAAAAACCTAATCAGCAGAGAAACGTTTTCAGAAGTAATTGCAAAATGCATTAATATGTTGCAAATATAGCTTACTATGTGGAATTTTAACTTATTTTTGGATCATATTGGTGTAACAGGAGAGGGAATGGTTAGGAAAGGAGAAGAAAATGTAACTTTTCTAGCATTATATTAGTGATTACAAGTTAGGTGAGGATCTGACTCACGTTCTTAACAGACAGTTTTCATACAAGTTGCACTTACAATGGACATGCTGCAAAAATCAGAAATACCCATGCCAATATGTCACACTGTTCTCGTATTATCTATCAAAAATATCACTGATGATGACTGCTTGACAGATGAAATATGCATTTGGTTTTCCTTGTTTTGGCCATTGGAAATACCAGAGATAGTACTTTTCACAATTTTTTGTGCTTACTTTTTTAATGTTTTTAGTCATAAGACAAGCTCAATAATTCTCTACTGAATTAACTGCTGCACAGACTTATCTGAAATGACACAACACCAGGGAAAGTTCACTTTTGGTTTGGATTTCCCAGCACTATAGAGGAATCAAGGTAATAACCCCATTTGGGATGTTATTTTTGGAAAGTAAAAGTTACAATTTAAAACCATAGCTAATTATCACAATTATGAATCCAAATGCATCTAGAAAACCTTTCTACAGGTTTCATTTTAAGGAACAAGTGACGACTAAATAGTCATCAAAGCCCTAATTTTCCATTCTTACCATAAAATAAGTGCAGTTACTGAAAAGATTCAGCCATAGTTTACTGCACTTTTACTTTCCCATGTATGAAGTATATAGAGAAATTACTGTGATTATAAAAAAATAGACATTGAAATTTTTATGACTAAGCTTGTTTTAGGTGCCCCTGAGACCAAGAATGAGGGTTTTTTGATTCCATCTGTCTTTAGTCTGTTATCTATGTGTGGCTCTTGGGGATAATTGGTTTCACAAAATTTGACAAATTTCATATTTATGTTGGAGATCGCCAAGATTATAAAGTTTGCAGAACTAAACCATATTGTGCAAAAATGGATAGTAGTTTATTCTTTTCATTTTTCACAAAATTCCAATTTACATAAAAATGGGTGCATGGTTTTTGATTAAAATTCATCCAGATATAAAGCTCAATGTCATAAACAATAACTAGAAAAATAAGTACATAACCTACAGTGACATCATGACATAACAAGATTTACATCCTGCAACCACCCAGCACCACAACTAGGGAGGAGCAAGCGGGGCATCTGCCCCGGGCGTAACTAAAGAAGGGCGCAAAAATTGTTAAAGGCAAGTTGTGCATGTCACAAAGACAGGAGATTTCACTATTATACTTGTTCCAGACATTATGCATAGCAGAAAATTTAATTTTGATGATGCCATTGATGAGTTTGCTGCATTAAAATCACATAGAATAACTCTTTAATATTAAAATATTTATACTTTCTGCATTTAATTATGAATGTGTGTAATTATGTATGTAATTATATTTATAATAATGAATTTAATTTATGTACATTTATAGTAAGAAATTATATTATTTATAGTTTATTTTTATTTATTAATTGTTCACCCTAAATCCATATAGGTATTCGAGAATTTTTTATGGAGGGGGCATATTTGGTAGTTTGCCCTGAGTGCTAAAATAGCTAGTTACAGCGCTGCAACCACTAGTCTTTCACCACTAACTGCAGCTATGAGTCAGACCATGTGTAAATGTAAGCAGTGACATTATTGTGCAGACTGGAAGCATACAAATATGAGAAAATATTTTCAGTATATGTTGCACTGATTTTTATATACGAGTAGCATAACAACATCTTAAATAACTGATTTTTAAATTCCAGCTAATAACCTTAAAGTAAGATGTCAATAATCATGGTTCAAGGTTGAGCAACTTTTCACCAATCAAACAAAAATTTCACTCGCCAAATCCAGGTGTTTTATTTTACTGATACTTGGTGTCTTTGTTTCGAAGCCATTTTATATTTACAGGGCCAATTTCTTAATTGCAGGTAATTTCAATGGAACAACACCCTTTAATTACTTTTAAAAATTGATTATAATGAATCTTCATGAATTTTATTTTTATGCTATGTTCAAATAAAAATGGAGAAGATATATTTCCCAGTAAATTAGCAATGATATAACATATTCAAATAATAATGGCATTCGATGAATGTAAACCAAAATTAATTTAAATACAATAATTTTGGAAAACAGAAATCCAACCAGACAAGGATTGAGAAAATAGAATGAAGAGACCTAAAACCATCCCTTATCATTGGCTATGTGTGTAGTGCACCAATGGTCCTGCATCTATTTTCTGATATTACCTTTAAGATTTAATTGCAATTTTTATATTAACAAATTTGTAGATTTTGTGCATCTGGCCCATAAATGAGCCTAGAGTGGCAAAAATCTATCTACCTAACTCAAAACAAATAATTATTAGAAGAACAGTAAAACACTTGTCAGTCATGGGGAATCAAGTATTTCTCTGTTTGTCAATAGTGATCATGATAGAAGACTGTAAGATGTTGCAGCATGGAGTGGTAACATTTAAGATAGTATGAATAAGCAAGGATATTTTTATTGCATTTATGTATATTCCAGGACCAGTCTTAAGATGTTAACTAATTTGAGTACAGGCATCCCTCACTTAGTGCTCTTAATTGGTTCCTGAAAAACAGCACTAACTGAAACCACATTAAGCGAGAGAACTTTTCTCAAAACTAATGTAAATAGATTTATTCCAAACTTCCAACCTACTCTCAGTGCTAATAAATTCCCAATACACGATATATTTTTGTGCTTAAATCAGAGAAACAAATAAAATATATAAAGATGTGTTTTTTATGATCATATAAAAACACAGCCTTTCCTCTTATCATTGATCCCGCTTATTTCAATGCTTTGCGAACATTAACTTGCCATTCTTCACCTTCAATTCGTAAAATTACCACAAGTTTCACTGCAAGTGACAAAGTTTTTCTTTGTTTCTTTTCAAAAACACCATAAGCACATGTATTTTCATGCTTTTGAATTGGGGTGGCCGAGTGGTTAGAGTATTGGCCTTCCACCCCGCAGTCCCAGGTTCAAATCCGGTGGAGGTCAGAATTTTCAATCTGGGATCATCCCGTCCCCTACTTGTGTGATTTGAGAAGACCGCACAAGTCAGCACTCCATCCTTCGGAAGGGACATTAAGCAGTTTGCCCCCTTGGTGCTCTTCATAAAGTATAAGCTAATGCCGGCACCAGGTTTCTTTCCTCCCTTGTGTTTGTGTTCAGTGTGGAAGGAGTAATGGCTATAATAATCCAAGAGGTTGATTAGCTAGAAATTCCATACATACAAATGCATTTGATTCTTTACAAATAATACGAGGGTTCAAAAAAATAGAAAATTAACTCCTTTGACACACTAAGCACACATCTACGAGGGGTGGTACAAAAGTAATGCCTCCAATTTTTTTTCTTCAAAATCAATGTACACAGAAAGCTGCACATGTCACTGAATGAACAGTTGAAGTCTCTAGTTTCTCATAATACTACATCAGACAAGACTAAACGAGGGTGGGTGAGGTTTACATTTTTTTCTCGCGGGGGATTTTTTTTCTTACTTATTAAGGAAGAGTGGCCGACTTGCCAAATGAATTACCTGTACTTTCAGTGCTGCCATCCCAGCACGTTTTGATGTAAGTCTAATATATTTTTAGAAGTGAACTAGCCTCAGAATGAGCTTAAACAAAAATTCCTTTTGCGTAAGAATATTATTGTCAAATTAGGGAGATGCCCATTGAAATTCAACGGGAAGGTTTTTTTAATGGAATTTTGTGAATAGATGTGACGTGAAGCTATTATCCAAGTCAATGGTACCCAATTACGTGAAACCGGCAACAATGCGAATCACTAAGAATGCTTCAAATTCTCGCGTTAAAAACTGATGTTTATCGATTCGACTTGTATTAAAAAATCGATAGCAGGAAAACAAACTTTCGTTCTTTTAGGCATTCGTAGTTTCAAGCCTAGAACTCCTACCATGATTCTAAGTAATTTTAATATGCGAATGATTAATGTTATATACTCAAATTTATTCCTTCTTGTAAATAATACAATGAATGTTGTTTACATTCATTGCTTTGAAAATCATTTCTCCTTCCTTCTCTCTCTCTCTCCTTCTCATATTAAAGCATTCAAAGCATGCTTTCATCCATAAGGATTGAAAAAACAGTAGGATTTTGAGGTTTAACAATGTAATGGGTTGGCAAGGCAATATCCTGTTAAAATGGCAAGATTTCCCCAAAATATATTAATTAAACATTTACCACGAGGATTTTCAAGTTGTAGGCGAAAAAACGATAAAAAAACTTGAGAATTTTTTCTTTTAAATGGTTCAGATTCGAAGATTGTAGATTAATTTTTTCTAATTCAGATCTCAAAAAGAAAAAAAGCCTGCTAGTCGAAAAGTCGATTTTTACGTTATTTTATGGGAAATGGAAGTCTTCCTTGGAGTCAAACCCAGGAAATTTTTGAGATTTTTTCGTTGCCGCCTTAAAATATGTGAATTTAGTATTCCTGCCCAATTTAAAAAATATAGCTCAATTTTTTATCGAGTTATTCGCATTTTGATAGCGTGACAGAGGGAGCCACAAAGGGACAGAAGTAGGCTATTATAGATTTTAGATAGACAATTCATAACCAAGTGGAAGTTAATGGAGAAACTAATAAGCGCTACATGTAGAATATACAGATAAGAAAATAAATGAAGGCTACTCATCACAGCAAAATCAGATAATGAAGATCTATTAATCCTGATATCGACAAAATCTACAGTAAATTTGCTGTCATTGAAATAGCACCAAGAATCTTTAGAAGAGATAACATTTTTTGTTGATTGGTTTAATGATGTTTAATTTAATCATAACTTACCTACAATACTAATTAGGCATAATAAATGTTATGAGAAAGTTATGTGTATGTAATATATGATCAAAACAATGGGTCAATGATTCAGCACTTAGCGAAAGCACTATAACACACACTTGCACCATTATTCATATGAATTAAAGTATCAACTCTCGAGTAGATAGTATATTTTCCAAAGTTTAACCCCTCCAGTGTGCATGACATTTTTATCCACAAAATGATGTCAACTAATGGTTTGTTATACTCAATTACCATGCATATTTTTCTCGCAGGTTAATTAATTTTCAATTTTCAATTAATTTTGAATATAGTTAATGTGTTAAAAGAAAGAAACTGAATTAATTACCTTGAAACGGGCATCTCCTAGGAGAAGATGGAATACTTTAAACAATGCAGAAAAAAATTACACTTGGAGGGGGGAGGGGTTAAACACAACTTGATTCACACCAACCACTGAATTCTCCTCTGAGGGACTTATCACTGAAATCAAAGTGAAAGAAATGTGTTGAACTTAAGAGAAAATTAATAGTATGATGATGGCATTAAAAAAGTTAAACTCCACATTTTAATACTCAGATAAATGTCTTATTGAGTGACTTTATAAATTATGATTTGATTAATGATGCAAATAATTCTTAAATGTTTAATGGTGGTATAAAAATATAAATAAAAAATCTGGAACACAGTATAACCTCTCAAATCTGGAATCCAAAAAACTGGCTACCATATATACTTCTATAATTGCCTCCATTGCATTATTGCCCCACTTGAATTATGAAGAAATAAAAGATTACCATATTTGCCTGAATATAATGCGCATCCCAAGTTTCAAAGGTCGATGGCCCTGGTAGAGGGATGGCTAGCACGTCTGGCTCCCAATGCCAGGGTCGCGGGTTCGAATCCCGCCTTGGTCATGGATGTTTGTGATTGTATATGTTAAAGTTATTAATAATTCTATTAAAATACATGTAATTGGGGTTAACTTGTATGTATTAAATAAATTATTATTATTATAAGAAAAAACATTCATAGAAAAGTGCACAATATATTCAAGCAAATAAGGTATATTTATCACCACATAATTTCCTCTCTTTTACTTCAACAAGATGTTTCTTTTGACTGTATATACATTAAAATGTTGAGTTTGAATCTCATTTTAAACAAATTTAATAAATTTTCACTCTTATAAAATTCAAGAATAAACACAAAAATTTGATGTGGCCACCTCATGACTTTTTCCATACCTTTAATATTTCTAAAAATCTGACGTGGCCACCACATTACTTTCTCCATATCTGTAATATTTCTAAAAATACCAAATAGGTTACATAATAATAAGTATTTTAAGAAATTACGAGGAAATTTTAAACTTTACAAAGAACAGAAATAAACTCAAACCATAGCCTTCTGATATTAGAAATAACCACAAAGCTCCAACAATTAAGAAAAGAAAAAGGAACATTAATAAGATGAAACTAAGCATCAATCGTCAACAATAGTCGTTGGTAGGAGGCGTGGTGGTGGCAGCTAAAAATATAAGATATCTCTTAAACAATGCATTATATGGGAAAAAGTTTCAAACAAAGGTTGTAGAAAATTAGATTTCCTACAACATTTATTCCAGTATATTTTTACATTTATCAAATATTAAAGCAAATATCTCAAAATAACGGATAAGTGACAAGAATAAACACTAACTTCCGATTGACTGATATTTACCAAAAACTAATCAGTTCTTCTTACTTTTAAAAAATGTTAAATATCAAATTTTGCGTTGACGTGATTAATAGTTTTTGAGCTAGAGCACCCACAAAAAAACTGTCACACACACAGACATCATCGAGAAAATGGTCAAAACGTGTTCAGGAGACCTCAAAACTTGTATTCCCATTGAAATCTTGAAGTCGATTTTTTTCATTAATATAATACTTTCCCCTATACTACGCATATGGAGAAAGTAAAAAACGGATGTGACAAGAGTAAACACCCACTTCTGTTTGACCGATCTTTACCAAAAACTAATCAGTTCGTGTGACTGTCATAAAAATGTTAAATATAAAATTTCATGTTGACCTGATTAATAGTTTTTGAGATAGAGCACCCACAAAAAAACTGTCACATATATACACAGACATCATTGAGAAATTGGTTAAAATGTGTTCAGGGGACCTCAAAACATGTATTTCCATTGAAATCTCAAAATAAATTTTTTTCATGAAAACAATACTTTCCCCTATACTATGAATGGAGAAAGTAAAAATGAAAAAGTACATACTTATCTTAGGTATCACCAATAGCCATAGCAAAGTTGTGATTAGAGATGTCCAAGAAAAGTATTTAATTTTCAATTTCTTGATATTGAAGTGCTTATTCTTAAATTTATTTTCAGCTATAAGATGAACTCGATAATTCTCTAATGAATCCCACCATGCTGAAGAAGCATTTAAATCACTCTATAACAACTTTGTCCATCCTTTACTTTAACATGATGGTTATCACTGTTCATGGTGCCTGATTCACTTGAAGAGATTGTCAAGTTTTTATAGTGTTCTTATAAAACAGTTTTTGTCAAGTTTTTATAGTGTTCTTATAAAACAGTTTTTGCGGGAACAAAATGCCAGTAAATTTTTAACATTGCATTATCCATATACTTCATTCTGAAAAGTTCATTCTCTTACTATGTGGAGAAAATCGCATGCTTTCCCCATATTTGTTTTAATGTAAAAAATTGCAGGAAAAAGTGGGGCAATTACGCAAGTAAATATGATATTTTAAGCATACAACCCAAAACCGTGTCTTCTTGCTGCAGAGGTATATTAATCTTTAAAAAAATCCTTTACATATACAATTCAGTGAGCTATAACTTTGTGGAATTCATATTTATGGCATTTTCTTTCTTTTTCATAATATCATAAAATCCTATACCTTATATCACTGTCACCTCACCCTCTTCTCCATCAGTTTAAAATTATGTAGTATTCCTCTGCACATTCCTTGCCTATTTGAAAAAGGAAAAGAGGGTGATAATTTGTTAAGTACAACAAATAGTAAACCCATTTAATTTTTTATTCAGTATTTTATATGTATCCTTAATGTTAAAGCTACAGTAATTGTTCAGTAAATATATTTCCAAGCTTTCTAAAACTAACGTTTGGTGAGGTGTTAATTACTGATGAGGCCTTTAAAATGCACACATCTTGAAGACATTCTGGAAATGCAGGAGAAAAATTTTGCCGTGAATGGGAATTGAATCCAGGTCTTCCACTTCACGGGCTGATATTCTACCACTGAACTACTGAGGCACACTAATTCTCCTCTTTCAGAATAGGATATTTCTCATTTGTGCATGCATCTTGGTTGGCATGTTTCTGAAATCCAGGCACTTCTGAAAACCAGCAACTTCCTAGCCCCATTTGGGAGATTTTAATGAAGAGAAACATCTCATAAATTATTCAGAAGTAGATTTTTTAAAATATGCATCAAAAGTAGATGGGAAAATAACTCCACTAACTCACACCCACTATGCTGCAATAATGTTATAGAATAAAAGTACAATTTTAAACTTGAAAAGATTTTTAAGACAATTCCTATTTTTTTTAGCAAATTAACAAATTAACTAAAGCTTCATAAGAAAAACCACTCATAGAAGTTATAATAAATGAATGAGGCAATGTAAAGCCCAAAAAGAGCTTGCAAGATTTGTTTCCAGATAGTAATATTAATAGTAACTGTCACCTTGCTTTTAGAATTGATCAGCATTTGCAGCTATCGAGGGCAATTATTAACCAAGTCAAATTTGTAATCTTATTAAAATATTCCGATATATTTTAAGCTTCCCAAATCTGAGATAGACATAACTTCCAACAGAAGATTACTACAATAGAATGTATTTAAAATATTATGTGCTACAGCATAATTTTTACAGTACATTTTCAATGACCTTTGTTTCATTATCTCTAAATCAATTTCAAAAATATTTATATTAGCTGAAAATAAAATTAATCTTTGCATCAACATTTATGAAGGATTTATATCAGGATTATGTTGTTAAATAAAAAGTGTTCAATTAAGAATCCAGGCAATACTTTTCAAATATTCTATAACCATATTCATGTTGCTTGAAAACCTCTGAGAAAGATAAAGCTTCTTATATAACACAAGCGCTGAAATAGTTGAGAAGTAATTTTTGTAATCTAAACAAATCATTATCACAGATTTATATCATAGAACCATCTATAAATTATTAAGAATTTAACATATATTCACCTTCAAAAACAGGCACAAATCCATTTAATAAAATAAAATATCTTTCCAATAGACTCGACAGTCTTGGCCTTAACTTTGAGGTATTCCATCATAAAGAATTAGTGAAAAGGCACATTTCTATGTACCACTATTTTACCTAGACCTATCCTATACATACATGTATATGTCCTGGGATGAATAAAATTATTACCTAATGATGAAGCCAAACATTGAAACCCGGTAGTGTTTTTGTTTGAATACATTAGTGGTATGTAAAAGTTTGCCTTTTCACTAAGCCTATATCTTTACAAATTGAAATTAACAGGTTCATACAATAGCTAATTCTCTTAATAAGTAGAGTGCTGATTATCAGGGCCAGCTTGGGTCATGGACAAGCTGGGTGGCTGCCTATGGTGCCAAAATCTTGGTGATGTATTCCCAACAGTCAATTAATAATTATTATTTCAGGATGGATAAATATTGCCCAGAAATGAGTATCTCTGAGCAGCCTGGCATTTTTACTGTACTTTGTAATTTTTTCAGTTTCCTTTTTTCAATTTTTATCACTTCATGTACCTTCAAAATGGCTTCACAAAATTCTTTTAAATAAGGGGATGCAAGAAAATTCCTTCCCCATTGTACCAAAATACCTTGTTCCAGCCCTGCTGATTATCACACAATTTGCAATATAAACAATTGCATCGAGGTTTATAAATTAAAAACGAGAATGGAATGGCCTTAAAAAATTCTAAAGTTAACCTGTAAATGCCATTAAACTCATAAGGTTGTTGCTATATCCAACATATATAAGACCACTTTCCAATTTTAAAAAATTCAGTAACTGATTTGTAAGTTATTTTTGCTTCTACAATAAAATTATATGCAGGCCTAAATTTCCATCATTTTGATTATTTGTACTTTGATTATGCATACAAGTAGGAACATTATCTAATCTATTACTAATTAGGCGACAAAGACAAAACTGTGCACTAAATTTAGCTAAATAAATCATCATCAGCAAAATTAAGCTTAATACCGGTTTAACTTATGTCTTTCATTCATTCAACAACTTTGAGTTAGCATTGGAATGGTATGAGAGTAGTTTTAGAATCTAGACTGCTTCAAAAGTTGTTCGAGTCATTCACATTTATCTAAAAAACCAATATTTTGCTCGGGTGACAGATTTTATATATGAGATATTAAATCAGGCAAGTGGATAGACATGGCGGTATGGAGAAGGTACAGACAGAAGGAAAGGTTCCAGTAATTGGAGAAGTTACAAGATGAAAGTTATATAAAATGACATTCAAACAAATAATGTAGTGCATGAACATGAATGTAAATCAAAGTTCTATATTGCCCCGATTTTATTGGCTACTAGCTAATTACCTGGGCTTTACCCCAGGTTTGCAGTTTCAAATTTTTCATGCTCATTTCACTCACTAATATTTTCATTCAAACTCAAGGTACTCCTGGGATGAGTGACCAACATTCTCCTTAAATAGTATGAACAAATTAAATATAGATTCAAATTTGATATTTTGCAAATATTAAAAAAGTTGTAATTTTATAAAAACAACACGGGCCTCAAGTCAGGTTATGATTTGTATGACACCCCCTCTCCCCAAAAAATCAAAATTCTGGGCCAGAGGTGCACATCCTCAAGGTCTCTTTCGTAAGTGTACCAAGTTTCAAGTCTCTAAGTTTCTTGGTTTTTGATAAATGCTGTAGGATAGGTTTTGTATGGCACCCTCCTCCTTTTCTTCCACCACCACAAAAATCAAAATTCTGGCACAGAGGTATATATCCTCAAGGTCTCTTTAGTATGTGTACCAAGTTTTAAGTCTCTAATACTTGGATTTTAAGAAATGCAGTAGAATATGATTTGTAAGACATCCCTCTCCCCTTCAAAAATCAAAATTCTGGCAACGAGATATACATCATGAAGGTCTCTTTAGTAAGAGTACCAAGTTTTAAGTCTCTAAGTTACATGGTTTTTGAGAAATGCTGTCCACACATACACACACAGACACTCCGCCTTTTATTTATTAGATTACTTAATATGGCCACAAAATTCTACATGAGACTTCACAATACAACATTTTATATTTTTCCATCCAATTCAACAAATGCACTCGAATTATTTACTATAAAATTTCTCTTATTAATTAATTAACAAATGAATAGCTTTACCTCATTCACCTATCATATGATCAAAATTTACAACTTGGGATGCTATGGACAAACAGAATCCTAAATGAGATTTCACAATACGATATTTTATATTTTTGCATCCAATTCAACTAATGCACATGAATTATTTTAATATTAAATTTCTCTTTTAAATTAATTAACATATGCTTTACCTCATCTACTTATCTTATGATAAAAATTTACAACTTGGAAGTTATTGGGAACTAAAATTAGTATGATAAATAGTCTAATTTTTTGTTAAATTGCAAGGTTTCCCAGAGTATAGACCGGTTTATGCTGTTGCAAGAATAACCATGTTAAACATGCATGATAATTCCCAACCTTATGCAACCATGAAGTTTAAAATAAGCCTGCTAAATGAACCTCAAAATTCCAATAAGACCATTCACAATTTCACTTTGCTGTTTGGTACTGTAACTATCTCGACAATGTGACAATGAACAAAAACTGGAATGTATAGCTACATGAGATTTTTGTTGAATTGTGCTGTAAAAACAAGTGGGACAAAACAAACAAATATTACAAAGATAAAGCTTTAAGAAATTCTAAATATTAGACCAAATGGAAAGATTTGGATTTGGGACCACAAAGATTAAATTTGGAAGTCTTACTAAAATTGAAACACACTGCTTGATGACTCTCATTTGAGAAGCTAAGGCTTCTTCTTTCTTCGAGGATTTTTTGCTAACCTCAACATCAGCAGTTTATAAGCAACTAAAACATTGCTGCATTGGTTAAGATATTTCAGTAAATGAATTTAGATTGTAAAAAGTATGAATGTAAACAAACACTTTTAGGCTTTCCATATTGGATATTCAAACATGCTTAGCACCAAATGTCTGTAAATGACCAAATGTAAATATGCCTAAAATATGTTAAATGAGTCCTCTAAAAAGCAATGCAAATAACCAGCACCAAATTATGTCCTGAATATGTATTTATAGCTTTTGTTCAATCTTTTAAAGGTCACAGAAATTTTAAAAATATTTACCATACTGGAAAATTTAATCAAACATCCCGCGTTGCTCAATTTCAGGGCATCAACTATTAATTTAATAAAATTATCACATAGCTTATCTATATATTTGAATGTCTGGATTTGGAGAATAGATTTTCTCTATTTAGAAAGTTTATAACTGATACTTCATAAATATAAGAGATTACTTTGTAAGTCATCTTCAAAAAATCGGAAAGTTATATGTATGTAAGAATTCAACTTGGCCCATAAAAGATCACAACAGTAAAATGTTACTAAAAAAGAAGCAAACCATCCCTATGGATTATCATATTCCAGATTTTGTCAACACCTCATGCAACATCTTCATAAAACCAGAATAGATAATCTATTTGTACTCTACCAATAGCTCAATTATTTTAACTAAAATCCTTAAAGCAGTTATGATGTAAATGATCAATTTCAATATAATTTATATTTTTTATTAAATCATTGCACATGCAAAAGAACATGGCACTGACTAAATGAGCATCCAAATATGACTAGACAAAAGCAGTGATATAAAATAGCCATAAATAGAGTAACAATATTTCCTGTGGCACTGCCCTAGAATTGCTTTATGAGGCACATGCCTTGCATGTTAATCACATTTTGGCTACTTATGCTTCACCATTTTAATTTTTTCCACAAATACTGTACAAAAGGCTCCCAAATAAATAACTATACAAATTTTCATTTTCTCATTAAAGCAAATACTTTACACTAATGACAAAACATGCGAGCCACAATTTCTTTTACAAATGATCAGCATCTCATTACATTACATTTTTCTTTTGAGAGGCTAGAATTTGTTCTTAAAAATATATATTTTACTTTCCACATATTTAGCCGATTCATCTGTTACTGCTGAAAGCAGTTCTGTATAAAAGTCCACAACACTTTTTAAAGCTCATATATTTTGCATGGTGAGAGAAAAGGTCAGAATAAATATTATTTTTCTCTAACAGAGTTACAATGATACACCACCTTAATCCAATACAACTACATTCTTTTAAACTGCTACACTAACAGCGTTGGAATTAAATTATGCACTCACTTAATCAGTTACAAAACAAAACTTCTACTATAAAAATTTAGAGCTGTCGTTTGCTTTGCAACATAAAAGAAACTCCATTAATAAACTCTGTTTAGAGTGAATAATATCATATTATGCATTTATAGCAAGTTAATCTTTTATCATTTTAGTTGGTTTACAGTAATTTTTGTAAAAGTGATTGGCAATGGATACCATGAAAACCCAAGATATAACATACAAAGCTATTGCTAGGCATCTTGCTTCAATGTCGGTACTATTATGTGTTAGAACTGAAAATAATAGAAAGCTTCCAGCAATTATACGCATAACAACAAACATAAACATAAAAGTTAACTCAACAACCTTGTAAATAAGATGTTCTTTATAGCCTGCATTGCGAATAAACCACCTTAATTGTAGCAAAGGATTAGTACATTCCAAACCACCAGCACCTGCAGACGCTTCTGCACCAGAAAAACCTTTCATCATTATTCGAGATATAGCTATAACACTAGTTATGTGGTGAGCAAGCATAGTAATTCCTTCTGTTTGATGACAAAGGCACCATGCCAAATCATAAATGAAGTATCCTAGGCAGACACTCAGAGTGGCAACTTGTTGTGGAGTATTTGGCCCACCTGTAAAATTAAATATTTATGCAAGATCCTAATGAATGATAATTTGAATATTACGTATTTTTACAATAATAAATGCAACAATTCCAGCCAAATTCCACCTACAGAGGTACTTTCTTCTTCAAACATTTAAAAAATGCATTATGATCATTTTATCACCTCTAAAAAAACTGACATTAACTAAAATCCACATATTTTAATGTGAATTTCAACAATGTTTCACATCATGTTTTTAGTAAAGTTAAAAAATAAGATGTTATGAGACTGATTAGTGGTAGATAAAATGAACAACATTTAATATACTGAAAAAAGGAATCCTAGGTTCGAATACAAGAATTTGTGAATGCTCTTAATTAAAAGAAGCAAATAATTTGTCAATCCCTTATTTCTGACCAGAAACATTCACAACAGTGAAAAACTTTTTAGGTTCCTGTATATGAAAGTTTATTCAATGCAATATTATATATAAGAATCTCATGATTTTTGTTTTCCTTTGTCCAAATGAATATTTTTAGATAAGACCATATGTAAGCTACAGAAATGAAAATGATCTAGAGTATGATACTTAAAAAGAGATCCAAAAGAAAATTAATCATGTATTTCAGTCTTCTGATATTAAGCTGAAGTTCTTTCACTGAAAAATACCTCTGGTGGAATAAAGAAGTTAAATTGATATATACAATAGATAACCGACTTTTTAGTGATTTATGAAGCTTAGAAAGGCTTTACATAAGATTAATATAACTTTAAAATTATGTTCATGTATGACAATACAAAAAAGCTTTGCTTGCAAAGCAATACTTAAACTTTCCACTAAAAAATACAGCACAAGTCCTTGCATCCAACTTTTTGGACTTCAATATAGCACCACTCACACACCAACAATCATGCTATAATTTTCATGTTTGAAGGTAAGAGGCTATCTATGCATTTTTATAATTCAAATTTTAAAATGACAACAATAGAAAATCTAACATCTTCGTGCCTATAAGCACCAAGTAATGACTGAGCCATCCCAATGTCTATCAACATTTGGTGTGAATTCAAAGCATTTATTTCATGCAACCTTAGCATATCATTATGCAAATGTAGCATTTTAGTAAAAAAATCATTTTCTCACTCTTTGATTTTTCTCTCATGGTTCAACTATTATCTGGCATAACTTAGATCCAAAGCAAGTCAGATACAGGACTTAACTGCATAAAATAAATTTACCTTGAGCCAAGAGTCTTACTTACTGAATGTATTACTTATTAAGTACTTCAGTATAAAACATTTATCTACAATTTGTTTTCCATGCATATTCATCTATTACAAGTTCTCATTTAGTAGATTATATAACTACCCAACATTATATATAACTGAGAAAGATTTCTATTAGAAGAAATGTCCTTGAAAATATAATAATCAAATTTTTGTTATGAAACTCAAGATTATATTTTATTCTACTTTGACATTACTACTTAGCAAAGCAAACCAAAAAAATTGTACAAATAAATATGCGAGCTGCCTTTGGTGTGAAGTTAAATGAAATTTTAATCACCTCATACACAAAAAATAATAAGTAAATACTGGTGATAGTAAACACACACACACCTACCCAATTTACGGATAACTAATTCTCTCCAGGGACCAAAGTATTATGCATGCGAGTTTGCAGGAAAATGATTCTGCACAAGCACAAACACACACAGAAAATCAGACAACTACACCAGTATTTATTTATAACCCTAATTGCACATTTTGATGACAATGTCATTTTCAGTAGGAAATTTTTCCTACTGACGATGACATCATTGGTTGAAATATGCATTTAGGGTTATAAATAAAATCTGGTGTAGTGAACCGATTTTCTGAGTGTGTTTGTGCTTGCACCCAAGTCCCTGGCGAGGAATCATTTTCCCACAAACTCACACGCATAATACTTTGGCTCCTGGAGAGCATTAGTTTTCCATAAATTAGGTAGGTGTGTATACTATCACCAGTATTTACTTTTTTTGTGTATAAGGTGGTTAAATTTTTCAAAAAACATTGTTTTCATATACATAGTTTTTAGTTATTTCATTTTACTGCCATTGAAATGATCTACATGAAAGAATCTAGCACATATTAATCTATTTGCTGAATACCGATGCTATTTCCACACCACTCCCTTATGATACACATTGATTTAAAATAATTGAATCCTCATTCACCCATTGCCGTTTTTCATCGTAATTTTTTAAGTAAATCTACTGCTAAATATTCATTTCCTTGAGTGATCCCTTTTAGAATTTAAAATAGATAAATGAATCCCAATTTTTTCTTTGAACTTTCTGATGGTGCTATATTTCAACTGGTTCATCTTAAAAGCATTTTTTTGTGGCAATTGCACAACATTACATGATTTCACAAAAATTGGGTTAATTTCTTATGATAGTGTTTCAATTAAGAAGCAAGACATAGTCTTCAGCCTGCAAATGTGCGTGACAAGAAATTTCAGAATGTAAACCAAGTGCAAAACACAAATCTTTAGTAACAGGCTAAAATACTTACCAAACTGAATCTATTTTCGGTGAATTACTGCTGAAGATGGTTGCTTGGTAGTCAAAATGCGCATATGGTTTTTTAACCTTGTTGTGGCTATTGGAGTTACAGATACCTGATACAAGTACATTTTTTAAGTTGCTTGTTCTTGAACCATCAATTTTGTTTCTTTTATAAAAATCTACCATTTTGTCCTCTTTCTAATGCCAAAATACCTAATCTCACTACTGTCCTTGCCTTGCCCACTGCAGAATTCCAATTTACCATGAATACCAAGTTCTTTTTGGCATTACTTCTCTCATAACCCCCTTGAATTGATCATACAACTAATCCAATTTCTCCTTGTATGACCACTAAGTTGACTGGTTCAGGCTTGACCACCACTAACATTAAATTATTGCTTAACTGCTGGATGTTAATGACCCTGCTTTCTCATCTAAAACTAAAGCTACTATTCTCTGGCTCTCATTTTTAAATGTTCTTTGCATGAAGTGAACACGTACAGGGGATGTCCGTCTGTCTGTATGTTAAAACTACGGAACCGCTCAACTCCTTTACATGAAGACCTATAATGCTCCTTTGTTTCAACTTGGGAACCACTGAACGTATTTTGATGAAATTTGGCATTGAGGAGTTTTGCAAAAATTGGTCAAACGATTCCAATTTTGGTTAAAATCGGACAACAATTACGACCACTCTACATGTAGTTTACAATGTTCTTTTGTTTCAACTCGGGAACCACGATGTATTTTGATGAAATTTGGTATTGGGGAGTTTTACTAAAATTGGTCGATCAATTCCAATTTTGGTTAAAATTGGACAACAATGATGACCACTTTACATGAAGACCCACATGTAGTTTACAATGTACCTTTGTTACAACTTGAGAACTGTTTGACGTATTGTGATGAAATGTGGTACTAAGGAGTTCTGCTAAAATTGGTTGACCAATTCCAATTTTGTTTAAATTGAACAATAATTACGACTACTTTACATGAAGAACTACATGTATTTTACAACGTACTCGCTTGCTTCTCGTTAAATTCTCATCCGAGTGAAAAATATTGAGAAAAATGTGAAATCCCAAAGAATGCATTAAACTGTGTACTCCAGCATGGAGTACACCTTTCCAATCTTGTCCCTAATATTAAGGTGACCAGATTTTCAAAAATTGAAAGGAGTACAATAGGGCAGGGTCATGTCAAATCCTAAACCTCCCTGCTCAGTGAATTTTTTGTTTTACTTCGCTTTAAGAGTGCATAGTACTTTGAAAATAGGGTCTTCTACATTTCAATTGTTGATGAGGAAGAGAGCAAAAGTTTTCATCATTTTTTCAAATTGTATTCACATGGGAGTGATTCTCTTTTTTTACACCATTAAATATCTCAACCAATGTCATATATAACAGGGGTGGCCAAACTTACTTCATCTCGGAGCTGCATACGATAATCTTCAGAAGTTTGAGAGCCACATGAAAAAAATTCCGTGCTCGTATATTTACAAATAGTAAAACATATCCTGCACCCGAAGCAATTCAGATATAATGCATGTCTTATAGGTATCCCCAACACGTCCCAAGTCACACAATCTCATTTTGTTCTGTAGTGAAAATGTTGACAAGCCTTTGAATGGAAATTTGAAAGAGCCACATTCTAAGTTAAAGTATTAAAAGAAACTGATAATAATGACAATTTAATTGATAAATGTTCTAAAGTTTTCAAGCATTGTATTCAATACGAAATACATTCTTATCATATCATACTAGGCTCGGAAATAAAAACATTTTTGTAGAAATGAATGTATGGAAATACAATAAAGAAAATGCCTTGGCATCTGAACAAACACGGAAAAATAATTCGCCAGAGAAAGAAATAAAACACCTTAATGATGTAGGTTAGTGGAAGACTTCAACGAACAAAATTCAGTGATGATTTTGCATCATTTATATTACAACTTGGAGAATATATTGCTTGAACTATTCGCTGCTTGAATCAAGATATAACAGGCTTCTATTTTTTAACAATGTCCTTCACACGACCTTACCTTGTGTGATTATGTTGAGAGATCGCGAACTTGTAGGCCATTTCCGTATAAAAACTAAATACTCTTTTAAACATTGCTTTTAAAGGAATCGATATCAGCATGCCCCTATGTGGAGGATATGTTACGGTAAAGGTATGTAATCAGGAAATGTGTGCATTTACTGGTAAATGTGCACGTTTACCACGAACCTTGGTAAATTTAAGTTTCCAGAAATATGTATTATCCATACATTTCCCATTAAATGTGCACTTTTACCGATGTGCCTTGGTAAATGTGGAAATAAGTAAGAATGAGAAATGCTACACTTTGTTAATTTATAAAAAAAATCGAGGGTTCGGCTCCACTGGTATATTAAGTTGAACGCTTCCCAACCCGAGGGGGGAACAGAGTGAACGTGAGGAGGAACCAAAAACACTTTGATTAACTTACCCAACCCGGTAGGGTCGAGTCAAATTTTCCTTCATGTTCAAATTTAGTTTAGTTAGTTGTGCACATTTACCAGGAAATTTACACATTTACCGGACAATGCACATTTACCATACTTTTAACCACTTATCTGGGTATTTAATTTTTCAAAACCGGAGGTGGGCATTTAAATTGCAATTGTGGTGAATCAAATCGCAAATCAATTAAAAGATATGTTAATTATTCAGTATCTGAGTTGTTTATTCTTAAAAATTGTCAAACTATTTTTACCACAAGACATGAATTACAATGTTAATATATATTTATTATTACAATAAAATTTAATGTTAATAACATTTAATGAACACAAATTACTAAAATATGGTATAAAGGCATTAAAAATTTACACAATTACTAAGCAATTTAAAAAAAAATTATAAATAACATGATGTTAATTTTAAAATTAGGGTAACGGAAATGCAACCCGCAAAGCAAAGTCAGGGTCTAAATACAAGAAGCTTATCTTTTCCAAATAAAGAAGTGAAGCCCATTTACTGCCGAAATGGTCAACTAAAAGGATGCAGCCAGTTGCCAGAGAAGCTGTGATGGAATATTACAGCATACCCATAGCAAACAGCATGACGTATATATACGGCATACCCAGATGAGTGGTTCAACTGCAACAGATGTTCGCGACACCACCATATTGTGGCATGTGTTGCGATGTTTATCCACATTTACCAGTGTCTCTAGGTAAATGTGTACATTTTCCTAATCCAATCAGTAAAAGTATGTTATACTTACATTTACCAAACTTGGTGGTAAATGTGCACATTAACCGGGAAATGTACACATTTACCATGACATATACATTGCGAGACAATGTATTGCAAGTTTGCAAAGGAGTACATGATTTTGCAGGAGTACTAAGTCGCTGAAATGAGTATGTCTGGTCACCTTACCACTATGTATTACTCTGAAATCATCACTCCAAATTCTTTTCGAGAAGTACCTCAAATTGCACAACCATCAATTGACCACAGTTATGAAGCAATCCCAGAGGATTAAATAGCATAACTTGTTTCAGTTCAACTAGGAGATCATGTGAAAGGATAAAAGAAGCAATGCTGAATATAAGGATACGCGTGCACTGGCAACTTCAGCTGAGCAATTATTTAGTTGCCTGGATGAAACATATTGCCTTTTATGAGAGTACAGGCACAAGCAACTTTTTTGTTGCGGCAACTAAGAAGTTACAACGTACTCCATTTTCGAGGCAACGAAACTGTTGCCGGTATTAATGGAACATTCATGTTTGAGGCCAACCGCACGCACTGCTGATTATTTAGTTGGTTACTGCCTATAGTGGTGTAAACATCTCTCGGCTATTTTATCGCCGCCATGTCTCTTTTGGAAATTGGTGACATAGAAAAGTTAATGTGAGGTGGAGAAAAGACCAGCGTTATATAAAACAACAAAAAGCACTAATAAATTATTAAAGCTTTCGATACTCATTCTGAAATAGTTTTTAAAAATTCTTCTATAGATTCTTAAATCCTCATATTATTTATAAAACTGCCCATTTTTAAAAGTCTTGGACTATGGGATGTACCCAATATCGATTTTTGTCGAACTTTCTGTATGCCAAGTAGTAGAGCACATACACATGCTGCCTCTCTTAAGTCCATTATATACTGAAGGAAAAAAATAACATACAAGCAAATTGTCAGTTGCAGTGAACGCAAGACCGCAACAGTTTAGTTGCCAGTGTGCGCGTAGCCTAAAGTAACTAAATTGTTGCATGCTAAGTTCAATATAGTGCTCAAATGTAACCTCATGCATCTTTAAGTGGAATTCTACCCCACTTTGCATGATTTGGCTTTACACAATCTTTACCAGGAATGCATGCAGTGCACGGGGAATGGGTGTAATTACTTTGAACCGTCCTATTTTTAAGTTCAAATGAAATTAAAACTATTTTTTGTCATAATGTGACAATACAGTTGAAAAAAGATAATACCCAATAACTAGTGCATTCATATTTCCTTCTAGAACAATTAGCAGTCTGACGAAAATATTTAAGTCCATTGATTTGATGTCATGTCGATGAGTAATTTATAGCTTGTCACTTTTAAACTTTTATTAGTTAATAGTATGATTATTTATAAACTTTTAAGTAATTAATCACACAGCCATGCTTGATTTATGAATACTAGAACTTGAATGAGAAATAAGTAGTACAATAATGCTAAAAAATACTAACATCAGCTAAATCATTTATGCCACAATGGATATTGTGCTGATTTGCAGAAATAACACATTCATTTCTGGTTAAAATTATTGCTGTAAAATTTCTCCTAAAAATATAGAGAAGTGACACATTACAAATACTTCAAGATATCACTAAAATCAGCACTTTTGAAAACAAACGTTTGAGTTTCTAAAAACACATTCATTCAATTTCCAATGAAAAAGAGGAATTGAAATAAAAAATAAAGGCTGTTTCGAAAATCTTTACTGAAAACAAAAAATTTTAAAAATACAAACATGCAACAAATGTTAATATGCATATAACAAGTCAGCTGCATTAATTTGAATGAAATGCTTTAAGAAAAAGCTTTCTTGCAAAACAATAATCCCATATTGTGTACATAAACATCATTCTGGTTTTCTTTACATTGCAGCCACGCTGTAAACATAAGGTCACATTCAAAAACGTATCATTATTAAAAAAATTATCTGATTAAAATAAAAATTGATACATGATCTTGCACAAAAACCATCATTTTGTTACAAGTAAATAAAATCCCTGACTGTATCTTGTAAAAACTATCATCACAAAGGTATTACTATATACCAATTATTAAGTAAGTGCTACAGTTAGAAATAATAAAAAACAAAAATATGGAGCATACAAAAATGCAGGGCTGCTTCAATTTCATTGTGCCTTGAAAAGAAATTTCCATGCATAGCATTAACAAAATTTCATAAAGGCAGGTTTACACGGTGCCTTTTTGTGCAATATTGCATGCCACAAATTGCCAAGAGTGGCATACAATGACACATGCCATTTTTCCTGGAAAAGTTGAGTGGCAAAGGCTTGCATGAGTTGCCCAATCTGTCTTTTAGCACTTGCTTCTTGAGGCATGCAATATTGACTGCGATATTGCACTAAATGTGGCACCGTGTAAACCCACCTTAATACACAGCAATTAAAATACATTATTAGCTCTTTGGATATTTTATAGACTTCCAGCATGTAATTAACACCACTGTTCCTTTAGGCAGCATTTCTAGGTCATTTTCATTTATTTCACATGACTTTCAGCTGACTATGAAATACAAACCGACTGTAGCATTCATGCAACTTTTAGAAGAAACATCTATTACAACTTTAGGCTATAGCATGGCATAAGAAGAAAATATTAACAAAAATGTAACCATAAAAAACTACCTCTTTTCTGATGCATAATACCAAAGTTAAGCAAATGAAGAAAGTATGGGATTATTCCATGAAATTTTCTAAAAATTGATTTAATTCTCAAAGAGCATCTTCCAACACATTTGAAAGGATGAATATGCTTTTTACACCTGTCACAGCTATGCTGAAATGGAGAGCAGATCTCTGATTATTCTCATTTACACAAAAAAGCTTAGCAACTTACGCATTATTGAAGGTTCATCACTTCTTATTCAACAAATATACAAAAAAAGCTTGAAGACATAATTAGATCGAAAAATAAGTCAACTTATAACCTCAAGAAATATCAAAATTAATACAATATAGTAAATAGGAAAAGCCACAGAATGTTCATAATAATGACCTCAAATAAATAATAAATAGACCATCACTCGCATAAAGCATCTATTGCATAAAAATATATCTTGCTACAGCAAAACGTCTCACATGAAATTAATATTAATGTATAGTAACTATATAATGGGTTATCCACTCATAAATATATGAAACATTAATGAATGTACCTATTTGCAAAGGAATTTTTCTTGGTACATTTTATTCCTCTAATAACTTAGCAAAGCAAGTAAAGCAATGAGCAAGTAATGAGAGGTCTACATCATTATGTAATCATTATTTAAGCATAGTTTGCCCTAGATTTCCAAGATAGCTATACCTAAAAATTAATTAATGAAAATGATTGTCTGCAATAATTTTTGGCATTCATTAGGAAAAGCTTGTAGACAATGATAATTAAATGTCATGACTACAGCAAAATGTATTAATATTTTATGAAGGCCAATAAACGATATAAGTAATATAAATTCTTTCCAGGAGATTATTAAGAAATACTTGTATTAAAAATGTGTGTATATATATATATAATTAATTAATTAATTGGATGTGTATAAAATATGAACAAGCATTATACACCAGACAGCTATAAAACCTTTTGCATAACAACTGCAGGAGACATGCTGTTTTTAAGTTTCTTGCTTTGCTGTTTCTAAAAAGAAAAATAACACGAACATTTAGTTATCAAGACTCAACGTCCAAATAAATTAGGACAAATTCAATTTCTGCCCTCAATCACTTCAAATTTAAAAATGCTAAGAAACCAAGCTATTCAGTAAGTTTCTGCTCAATATCCCCACGTGGATGATTGAACGTTTACTTTCAAAACATTTTAGCTCCAAATTTGTGATACTAACTTCTACTGTTGTCGAGCTCATTGAGACACTACGTATTTAATAATAAATAAAACAATTGCAATGAAAAGTTGCCAATAAAGGCGATTTCTCGACTCCCATTAAGTTGGTCAATGAAAAAATCAGCGAGATTATTCTACACTCACTAAAACTTAAACTAAATAAACTTTTACATTATCCTAAACTACTATAATACTCATAACAGGCATCATTGAGCTAAACACTCGTACAGATTGAACATTTGCAAACTAAATAAAGAATTTGCTCGATTAATCATCTTCATCCGGAATTCTACTATACATTCTCAGGTTTTTAAAATGAAAAAATAAAACTTACGTTTTTAATACAACATGACCACACAAATAAAATGTTCCCAGAAAAATGAATGGACGAGGAGGTTAAGATAAAAATATCTTCAAAATAGGTGAAGCTACCAAATAAATATTCAAACTTCATAATTTTCTCTCGTAAACATGTTACCGGGGTCTATTTAAAATCAACTTGTAAACCAGCTATATGATAAAAGATATTTAATAAACAATACATCATAAGTTCAAGGTAACCCAAATCGGAAAAAGTAGGGCACGCTAGTTACCATAAATAACCACTGTAATAGTCCATACGAGTAACATCACTATCTGTATAAAATTTGAATACAATATACATTATAGATGAAAACATTTTTGCAAGAATTAGAAAAACATAATAAGCGAACCCACTTTAAGGTCTGTAACCGAAAACAACATGAAACCAATGTCATGCAAGATGTAGTAAAATAAACATCCTTTCATGGTTGACACATGGCCATCTGCACGTTTCATAAAATATTTTGCTAACCTGGATCTGTAAATGGCCATGGTCCAGTTGCAAGAGCTATCCCAGACAAGATTGTTGCGACAAGGCCGTGAATAGCTGCAACAATTCTGCTAGTGGGTTCCGGTTCATATTTCCATAAATGTTTTATTATAAAATACAATGTAGTCCATGATGCTATACTACCTACAACTTGCAACCATTGAATCATAGATGTATGCAACCGACGTAGACGATTATTTTAATCCCTGTAAAGAAAGTAAATAGTACTGTTATTTGAAAATTAACATTTTTGCCACAAAACAAGAGAATATCTCCTACTAGCTGAGGAAGAGGTCGATATGCTTAAAAAGTACGAATTATTCTATCAAGGTAATCCGACTCTTCGGAATCAATTGGTCACATCACACAAATCTTAATAGAATCTCGCGTTAGTACTGCGGACAATACTAGGATTTAAAGATCGGATTCCTAGGAACTACCTTCTTTTTTTACCACTTATTGGTAAGTAAAATATATTTCATAATTATAACAATTGAATGTAATAAAATGTTATAATAATTTTAATTATTTATTTATTTTGAAAACTATACTAAGATAATAATTATTAAAAATCAAATTTTTAGTGTAAGAATCTATAAAATAGTCAATAAAAATGTTTTACAATAGATGTCGCCATTTGCCACACATCGGCGCGAAAACGGTGGCAAGCGGAGAACGGCCATGAGGAGGTGCCACACTATCGTTGAAATTCAATGGCTTGACGGTAAGTCTAGGTACATGTAGGATAGTCTACTACCTAGTTTCAACTATATACGCAGGAAAGTTAGTTAAAATTGATAGCTGTAATCAGTAAATTTAGTGAGTATGCTGTAGCCGATAGATTAGAGGGTTAATAAGTTAATTTTGAGGTTATGCTTGTCAACCACGTGTTGGATGCCATTATCTTTTCGACCCTTACCGATTTTTGTTAATAGGTTTTCGTTAACATGTTATTGAGATGCGTATTGATCGCTGGCATTTCTCGTTTTTAATAAGGTGTAGTATAAATAATATATAGTTACGTAAGGAAATTTCAGTTTAAATTCGGAAATGATTTCGCTTAGGGACCGTTACGGTAGAACCTTGACGTGAAAGTTTTCATGTATATTTGATGTGGGTAGTAATTGGCGCATACGCGTTCTTAGTCGGTAGTAGTTTTATTGATTAATCCGATTCTGAAATTGAGTTCATTGACTGATATTCACCACAGTTATTGTATTTTCAGGTGTGGTGCGATAATATACTAAGTATGAATCCGATTAATGAAGTAGGTTGAACTCAATATGGTTTCAGAGTTCGTTGAAGGATGGACAATCGCCCAAACTTTGGGCGAGGGAGCGTTTGGAGAGTGAGTATTATTTTCTTGCCTTGCATGTAACAAAATGATCACAATTATCGGTTGACTTGATTTTTTTCAGAGTAAAACTTCTCATCAATCGACACACAGGGGAAGCAGTGGCAATGAAAATAGTAGATCTTGAAAAACATCCGGATGCGAAAACTAGCATACGAAAAGAAACATGTATTCTCCGGATGTTATCGGACCCCTACATAATCAGATTTTACGGCCAACGTCGTGAAGGAAATGTCGAGTACATATTTTTAGAATATGCAGCTGGAGGGGAACTGTTTGATAGAATCGGTATGCTAATCATAAATTGAACTTAAGAGTTTAGATCGAAAAACATCGGGTACAAGTAACCGAAGTTTCATTTTTAGAGCCTGACGTAGGAATGGCAGTTTGGGAAGCCCAAAAGTATTTCAAGCAACTTTTGGCCGGAGTGGTAAGTTGTAAAACTAATTAAGTCCTTTCTGGGTGATTTTGATTTATTTAGTTCCGTTCCATTATTTAAAGTCAAATTCCGTGCAAGTCACGCACAACACGCACCGATACAAGTACCATATGGTTTTCAATTTCTTGTTAATTTTTTGAGTAAAATTCAGTGTGATTTTCGACTGCTATTGAACATTTCTATTCGTCGAGGTAATAGTGAAATTGTGCCTAAAACCTCTGTTTAAATACTAGAAAGATTTTCGGTATTCGATGTTTTTATGTCCATTGTAACACTTTCGTCCCACAGGAATATCTACATGGAAGAGGTATTGCCCATAGGGATTTAAAGCCTGAAAACCTATTACTGGACGAACATGACAACTTGAAAATAACAGATTTTGGGATGGCTACATTATATAGAATGCAAGGCAAGGTAAATTACTACAGTTGCTACTTTAAAAAATCCAGCGAGTGAACTTTTTAGTATGAACATTTCTAAAGAAGAAAGATCGTTAAATGGTGAAATCCGTTGTACCTCGGTGTGCTAGAAATAGGAAGCTCATAATTTGGATTCAATTTTTAGTTTGTCTTCATTTGTCATTACAGGAAAGAACTCTTGAAAAACGGTGTGGTACTTTACCATACGTTGCTCCAGAAGTTCTTCTAAGGCCATATTATGCAGAGCCAGCAGACATATGGTCATGTGGTGTAATACTGGTGGCCATGTTGGCTGGAGGTAAATGTTTTATAAAGGTATTGAAATATTACTCAGAGTTTCAGATCTGTCTTAATAACTGGAAATGAAATTTCAGAGCTTCCATGGGATAAGCCTACATCAGGCTGTCTGGAGTTTAAAGATTGGAAAGCAGGTAAATACACTCGAACTCCTTGGAGTAAGTTGGACAATATGGCTCTGTCATTGGCAAGGAGAATGCTTGTGCCACTTCCCTCTAGTCGTATTACTTTAATGCAACTCAAGAATCATCGTTGGTATCAGAAGAGGTTTTTAAAATCTTTGGGTAAGTTTGTTTTTACTTATTATCTGCAAATTTTAAATGTGGTTTATAAAACCTTTAACATATTGCTTGGTGTCGCATAAAACCAATTTTAATGTGTGCTTAATGATTTAATTGGTAATTGTTATTCATTTAGTAAATATTGATTTGCAATTTGCAGTGATATGCATATTTAAAATTAAAACTTGCTGCCTTACTTGTTCAGGTACTGAGTGACTCTGAGTTTCTATGAATGCTCAGGTGTACTTGGTATCTGGGTGAGTGGTGTGGAATTCTCAGCTACTTTCCAGGATGTTTGACTGGCTTCATCAGTGTTATTCACATCTTTGTTTTGAGGGTAACAGTACTATTAAGTCCTGCTTTTTAATCTAAATGATTGCACTTGTCTGAATCCATTGACTGCTGTTTGCCAATTTTCATGTGATATGCTATCAAGTTGGTATTCATGAAAATAGCTTGACAGCTGTAGGTATTTTGTATGTGAGAATTTCAATTTTCGGGCTATTTAATTACCTTGTTTTATTGAATCACTTAGTTGTGCTGTTTCATATTAATGGAACCACTATCATGTGATTATGAAGGTGAATGACTTGCCATTGATTCATGGCAGAATGACATTTTACATTCCCAACAGTATGGTGAAAATATTGTCTGCAAATCTCTTTAGATTTAATAATTCAATACTAATGTATGTTGTTTTTAAATGTATGGAAGTTGTACAGCCTCCAGTTTTTTGTTTTATAGTGGAAAACTTGCCAAGATTTCTTTACATATACTTTTAAATGGTAAATGTGCAGCTCTGCGTTCATACAAAAGTAAAATTTGCCATATTATCTTTGAAATGGGTTGCATTTATTTCTGTTGATTCTCTTGGTAAGTTTATTTGGTGCACTGTATGGAATATTTGGCAGTCGGCAAGAAAAAACAAGAGTTTCTTGGCAATAGAGCCTTTGTCTTTTCTTTGGTGATGTAGCTGTATGATTGCTGTTAAAGGATTATAAAGCTTGATTACCAAAGCAAAGAACATTGGCTTGATCACCATTCATTGATTCATCATTCAGCAAGTTGACTGTTTCCGGTTGCTGTGGTCCTATCTTTGGTGATCTAGCTGTATGAGATGGAGTGGATTTCATAAAGCTATATTACCGAAGTTAGGAAGACAAGCATTTGCCTTCAAGCTGGATGAAGACCAAAATGGAAGGGAAAGGTTTTTAATCAATTATTTAGTAGGATCATTTTCTTGGGAGTAGATTAATATTGAATTTTGTGTGCAATATGATAGTTGATGCATGATTACTTAAGTGTTACACCATACTCTATCTTATATTTGCAAGAAGAAAAAAATTGTTTCAAGAATTTTAAGCATCCTAATGTATATTACTGATATGGCCCTCAGCAAAAGTATGCATATTACTTTTAAAAAACCTTGAGTGATTACAGTAAGTGTAATTGATGGCAGGTTAATATAAAATTATTTTACTGTAGCAATTTATTTTTGTAAATATTGGTTTGTGTCGAAAAATATTTTGTCATTTTAACTGTCAGATTTGATTTATTGCCCATGTTAGGGTTGTTTCTCGATGCTTATGAACTCGAGGCAATTTATTGTGGCTTATTAGAATTTTGCGTGAATCTATTGCAGTCCTTTGCATTTGACAATGAAACGTGGATAATGGAAATTGCTTGGGTTAAATCTTTTAAGAATATTAAATTTGTAACAATCCAATATGAAATGAATTTGTTTTTATACTCTCTTGGTTTTGTCATTAAACAAAAGCTACATTTTAAATTGTTGTTGCTTTCCTATATATATTATATATATATATAAGGTTAGACATTTTATGGATTTATCCATGAGGTAAGGTCGATTTCGAGGAAGGATACATAAATCGTATGTGTTACTTTCATTTCAGTTGCAATTGTTAAATTTGTTTTATATGGCAGTTTTATGTATGATTTTAAATTGAATGAGATTCTGCTCACATCTTGGTTTTGGAATTGGTTGTACTTCTAAAATAAGCTGTTGCCACATAAGCATTTTTCCTTTTTCACATTGTGCAACATTATATTCAGAAAGCACAAAATAGTATTATTACCAGTCTTTTGGAGATGACATGAACCTAGTCTTAATGGAATGTCAAAAGTTTGCCATCAATGATTTTATGCGAGAAAGTGCAGTGGAGGTTGAGCACTATATGTAAACTTCTTTGGATCCTTCCAATTTTTTACAGCAAGGCCAGCAGAACTGACTCCAGTGAAAAAGAGACAATGCTCAGGCCTTGATTTATCATCTCTTGAGGGGGCTACTAGTCTAGAGGCTGCTAGGCTATGTTCTTCACAACCAGAACCGTGCCCAGGGGGTGCAATAGTCATGCATGAACAGGTTTTGGCTTCATCTTTTTCATTTTCACAACCTGCTCACATGGAGGATTTGTTATTAAACTCTCAGCTTCACTGTACTCAGCCAGCATCATCATCTGGTTCTCAGGTATACTTTTGTTTCATCAATACATGTTTGCTAAATGTTTTGCAGGAGTTGGGCAGTTGACTAATTTATTTTTTAATATTGCCATTGTTGTCATTTCAGAACTCTTACCAGAAGCTGGTTCGACGAATGACAAGATTTTTTGTCAAAACTAACCATGAAGAAACCTTGAAAGAACTCTGTGGAGTTCTGGAGAAAATGGGATTTTGCTGGAAGATGAATGTTGCTGGAGTGGTACGTTTCTTTAAATGTAGTTTTATTCATGCTAATTATTATGAAATAGGTTTATTATTTTCTTTTCCTTTATAGCTTACAATTGTTACGGTTGATAAACGGAAAATGAAGTTGGTTTTCAAAGCAAACCTGTTAGAAATGGGAGAAAACATTCTCTTAGACTTCAGACTTTCCAATGGCTGTGGTTTGGAGTTCAAGAAGCTGTTTGTGAAGCTCAAGGAATCTCTCAATACGATTATAGTGAAGGGTCCTGTGATGTGGCCAATTGCTATTGCTACAAACTCTGTTCCTTAGTGTGCCAATGACTTATACAGAAAGTGGCAAACATGCTATATTGTTATTTTTATACTTTTATTAATCATTTTACCTTTTGTACAGTGATTTTAGATTGAGAAGTATTAGTGAAAATAAAGTATATTTTTGGAGTTTTTATCGAATTGTTTCTCATGCTTGAGTTTTTACCTTGTGTAGAATTATTTAGTATAAAAATGTCCTGCATTTTGTGTTGTGTGCAGTGCATGTATCGTAAAATGAAGCTACTATGTCGTAAACTTGACAGCTGTAAATCTGAATTGAACTCTTCCAGTTGATCAAAGTGTTCGTTAGCATCTATCATTGCATGAAAATTTGGTTTTATGACTGCTATATATATACAAAATTGTAGTCAAAATAAAAGACATGGAGAGAGGTAATTGGCTGATCGAAGAGTGGTCTTTCTATTCGAGTCCCTGTGCACTTCACCTGTTTGTGCAATACTGCTGTCTATTTTCACTAAACTTCTGGTGCATATTCAAATAACAAGTTGCATGCCTATAGTTTTTCTAGAACACCCCTTATAGTTTTTGTGCAATTTGCGTTTGCACCACTTGCTAAATCTTAGCAAATCAAAACAAATGAAACATAAAAATTTCTCTAAAATGTAGCCTCCCAGAGGCATGCTATTTGTTTGTGCAGTCTCTCCAGTTGGGTCCCTGTGCACTTTTGTTTGTTTTGTAATTGCTGTCTCAAATGAAATTTTGTAAACAGAACAATATAGACTATTTGAAGACAAAAATAAGAAATATTTTACTGCTGAGGGCAGTGCAATTTTATTCAAATTTTGCATCCATTAAGTACAGGAGAACTATGAAGACAATAATATTGAGCAGGTGATTCCTCCCATCACCCCTTAGTGGGCTGAGCAAGGCCAAAGATCCCATGGATACTCGAGTGTATAAATGTTGGTTGTTCTTGGATGATATACCTGTTACAATTTTTCATTAGCATCATCATCATAGCCATTCTACCTTTTGATGTTTTTGGCTCATCCAACACAATGTGTACTATTCAAGGCCTTTCTCTTCTTCTCAGATCCATTAACTTTCTGGAATGAATCTAGTATTCATTTCTGTTCCTTTCTCTGCCTCTCTTCTAACATCATTCCATTGCTTAGCTGATGTACCTTATCAAAATTTGACCTGTCTTTCCCTTATTATTCTTATGCTCCTCCCTCTATTGCATTTAAAATTAATTTTTTTCAGTTCAAATAAATTTTCTCCATTATATGCTATACCTGTAGTTGGTTCTTTTGTCACTCCTGCTTCATTAAATGCCCCAACTTAAGTCCCGGTTTAAAAAAAATCATATACCTCAAATTGTCATTTAACCTGCTTGAGTGCTCTCACTGATCAAACCAATCTACCATATTTCACAGCATAAGACTTCTAGAAAAATGAGTCCTAAAATCAGCCTGCGTCTTATACGCTGAAGGTAAGATTATTACTGTTCTCGATACTGACAATAACGAGCACACTCATCCCCTAAATGGAATAATTGGCAGTCATTCGTTGCAAAAAGTATAATTATTAATAATTAGTGACAAATTTGTTAATATATGCAGTATACCTTAAGCAACGTGAATTCTGAGGATGCATTTTCATAAATACTTTTTAATACATGTCTACTCAGTGTTTACAGGACGTTTGCAATGTTTTAGTTCCTAATGAGCCCGTTGAATAGCGCGATTAATGCCACAACAGAATTTGTGTAATGTCATAAATATTTTATATATATCTAGGATAAATAACGTTACGTGTATTGAGATTGCAATGGTTACAAAAGTGAAAAGATATCCCTATGCTATTAGTTATAAGCTTCAGGGGATTCAATACGCAAAAATGCATCGAAACCGAACAGCAGAACAATATTTTGGTCCAACCTCCCACAACAAAAGATCCATGAATGGAGAAAATGAAAAGCTGATGTGATAAGAGAAAGTCTTCTAAAGGTTGGTCTTAAATGACCACAACTAGAGGAGGAAGTGATGGATCGTTGAACAGGAAGTTTGAAAATTGTTATGTACAAGGCGAAAAGAGTTGAAGAAAAAGGACTAGTTTAGCATGCATATCATTGTTACATATGCATTCCATTTATTGTTTATCCCAATATATTAAAATATCATCTTGCACTTAAGTTTAAGAAAGTATTATTGGTAAAGGGTATATATACATGCAGCACACTCCGACAGTTTTAATTAATATGACTGCCGAGTCCATGCAGGGCACATTTCGCTATATAAGGCTCGATGCAATTATATGTTTTAGATCATCCCTATTTATTTTACGAATGAAGTTTATCTAAAATATTATATTTAACAGTTGTCACACTGTAATATTTTCTGTAAATGTTGCCAAATATGGACTTAATCACGGCTGAAAATGATACGATGTGGACCTTCCTAAAAGTCTTCGTGAACCAAAATTTCCTGAAAACCTAAAAAACCGGGTTGCGTCTTATACCCCAATGTGTCTTATATGCTGAGGAATACGGTATATGATATCTATTACATCTAATGCTGATCCATCAAATCCAAACCACTAATTATGTTCCTACTTCCCGAATATTCTCAAAAACATTCCAGACTTTGACAAAGGGAGAGGTGGAAAATTCCTATACTCCTGATTGAATAACAGCAAGAAAATTTACCAGATTGCAGTGTGTTATAAGAGAGCAGAGCACCTTTATGTATCCAGCAGTGTGATTGTCTTCATCATTTTAAAAATTTTTGTAAACATTTTTTGGTGTCATCAAACTTGAATTGTGAACATTTTCACATTTCTCTCTGGTTTGTCTTGAGATATAGCTAATTTTCATAGTTCTCAAATAAAAGAATGACCATACCTATTGGAAGCTCAATTCTAGGGTATTTTCCATCTACATTTGGAATTGTTCAGCATTAAGATATGAACTAGTGTGTATGAGGAGGGTTCCACTGTGGTGTATGTACTGAAGGTGGGAATCTTGAGTTGGGATACAAATCATTAATCACAAAGTTGCCAATAATTATATTTTAAATCTTCAACATTGAGAACAATCTCGTTATCAAAAGTAGCGAGTTTATCTAGTTAATACTGAGTAAATCACCAATACAGCGAAGAGCAAGGTATAGTTTTAATGATTACCATTTAGAGGGAATGGGCAGAGCTGTTTTGCGGAAAGGTAAAGGTGCTATAGATCCTATTTGGAAGAGGGTGTCAAAATTAGAGAAATTAAAATCTTAGCAATTGAAGAGATACAGAAAAGGCATGATTGATTGAGGGGTGAAAAGAAGCAGACTCACTGCAGATGCTGAGGGTTCTTAAAAATTGTTTTAAAAACATTTTTTACAATGAAATAGAGTGATCAGGATAACCCTTAACTTTATTATAGCAAGTTTTTTAATGTATTATTTGTCAAATTACATTTGATTTCAGTTTTTTACCATTCAGGTTAGTTTAACTTGTGAAATTCATGGTTGTATTGGTTTTACTTTGTTTGTATGAAGCATAAATTTAAATGAGTAGTACCCAAGCATTCATAAAAATGAGCAATTGTTAGGGAATTTTGAGTAGCCATGGCTTTATAATTGTGATGGATGAGAAGTTATATGGATGATTACTTCTATGGTTGAAACTGTACCAAAGTTTTATGAATCTTGAAGCATAGCTGAGGTGGTGTAGGTCGTGAATGCAACATTCACCTGTTTATAGATCTCTAAATCTTTTGTTTGGGGTCAATTAAAAGAAGGCTAATTAACTTTATATTTCACAAGAATTATGATTGTAAGGTAACCTAAAGTGATATGGACTGTTTCAGCGTAATGTAATAATTTCAGCATAACCCTTAGTAATCCAGTTTATAAAAAGCTTTTATTACAGTAATATTCATTAAGGGAATTTTACAAAGTTTTTACACTTTTTTAACATGATGAATGCATTACTTGAACAGAAGATGAGCATCCTTGCTTACAGATAGCTTGCCTTAAACCTTACTCAAATGGCTATTATAATTGTCCCTATTCAGTTTATTTTATGCAGGATTGCCCATCTTTTGCAGTTTCACCACTGACCTCAGTTTTGCCTTTTAACTCACTTCATTTGCCATCTTGCAATAAATGATTATGAAATATTTTCGAGTACTTATCTCAAACTAGTTTTTGGTATTGGAAACTTTAGGATCAGTTTTCAAACATTGCAAAGCCATGCCACCCTCACCTAAGCAATGGATATTTGCACCTCTCACTATATGGGGTGATGACACTGCTTTGTGTTATAATAAGCTAGTATTTTTACTCATTACTTTTAGGATTAAAGCTGTCAATATATACATAAGAAATATATGTAAATTATATAATATACATATAAAGATATTATAAAGGTTGGTGGCTTGATTACCTTATGGCTCGATTTATCATCGGTGGGAAAACTCCTTAAGCCATAAAATTTTATAATAAACCCGATGCATTTCGTCCACTAAGAGGGCTAAGTCACTGTCGAGAGAAGTTCGCACTTGAAGATGCCCACTTAGTGGGCAAAATGCATCGGGTTTATTACAAACTTTTATGGCTTAAGGAGTTTTCCCACCGATGATATAAACATATGCTTACAGAACATGTATATCATAAAATCAAGGTACTATATAAGAAGAATCACTTGTGTTCACATATTTAGTAATATCACATTCTACTCTACCATTAATCATATGTTTTGAGTACAGGCAGCATCTGCTTTATGTGCATCCACTCATACGAACATTACATATTGGTACTATATGTCTGTATGTACGTAACATCTGTCGATATGTACATTGTTTCACTCTTGCATGGATGGGTTGAACGAGATTAGGTGGAGTGAAGCCAGATCCTCAGACACCCTTGGGGAGTGGATCTGTCTCCTGTCGTATCAACATCTTGAAGAAGGCATGCCTCTTGAAATGTTTGTAAACAGAACTCATCTAGCTTTAATAGTGCATCAACTGAGTACCATTTTCTGTTGACACAGCTCGTTGTCATAGAGAGACAGCTGCATAAAAGACATTTTTGTTCTTAAGGAATGCGGGCGAGGGGTGTCCACTATTTTCATCAAGTGTTGTAGAACATTACATTTCCTATAAATTTTATTCCAATATATTTTTACATTTATCAAATATTAAAGCAAATATTTCAAAATAATGAATGTGACAAGAGTAAACACCCACTTCCAGTTGTGCGATTTTTACCAAAAACTGATCAGTTCTTGTGACTTTTTTATAAAAATTTTAAATATAAAATTTCGCGTTGACCTGATTAATAGTTTTTGAGTTAGAACACCCACAAAAAGCTATCACACGCAGACATGAAGAAAATGGTCAAAACATGTTCAGGGGACCTCAAAACGTGTATTTCCGTTGAAATCGTGAACTCAATTTCTTTCATGAAAACAATACTTTCCCCTATACTACATATGGAGAAAGTAAAAAGATGCCAAGGAGACTCCAGAGCAGATCACAGAGGAAGTTGCGACAATGGGAAGGAAACTTCATCTGGAGTTGGATGTGAATGAATTGCAGGAGTCGCATGCAGAGAAGCTCTTTACTGAAAATTTGACTGAATTGCAGGAACAAATCGCAATAGGCCAATCAGAAGGTGATAGCGATGAAGCCATCTCCCCTCAAAGAAGACTTTGAACCTCAAAAATTTAGATGAAATCTTCAAGAAGTTGGATGATAGCATAACAGTCATAGAGGAGTGCAACCCTGATGTTAAACAAAGTTCTTCCATGGTTAAAACTCCTTGCAATGGCATGGCTGACTACAAGATGTTGTATGATGAAAAGAGGAAGGCCTCTGTTCAACTTTCTTTGGACAAGTTCTTCAAAAAGTTAACAGAATTGCTGCAACTCTAATACCAAAGTCTCCTTTATCCCCAGCTAAATCCTCTTCAAAATCGCCTGATTCATTATTTTATTATGATATGTTTTGCTGTATTAGTCGAAGTTTTAATATCGAAAATTAGTCCAACAGGTCCATATCCCCCCATTTCCCATAGACTTTAGTTATCCTATAATGTCTCCCTTTTACATGGTGTCTTTCATTCCCTTGCATTATATGAGGAATGACTATAGATGATGACAGTCATTCTGCACTTTGCAATGGAACTTGTTCAATATCACCAAGATTAAAGATATGAAAAAATATAATGCAGAATTAACTAGAATCTTTCAAAATAACTAGAATTGTTACACAAAATTGAAGGGAGAGGGAACATTTTTAGTAATGGACAGGAATTTAACCTAGATCTTCCACTTGATGGAAGGTGCAATTGAGATTTCAAACAGGCTGATTATTGATCCTTAATTGATCACTTTTCAGAGCATCTGCCAAGCAATTAAAAGACCCAGGTTTAGACAAGTGTAGAATTCTTTCCCTTACCTTACATGGCTTTTACAAGATATATGCTCCCATGAATATAAAGTCAACTCTTTTACTTTCTATGTCATCACAAAATTTTTTCTATTTTTCTAGAACAGGAGTCCGCAACCTTTTATGCATGGTGGGCCACATTTGTTGTTGTGAAAGCTTTGGAGGGCTGCATAAGAGCTATGGTAGGCTGGATAAGCATTTACATCACAAATAACCTATTGATTTTTAGGCCTCATATTAATGAAAATCACATATAAATAATTTACTGGCATTCATACATCAATGGAAAAGTTTTAAAGACTATCATTTTACTGAAAAAAAATGAAATTTTGCCAATCACTTTTTCATCACAGCTTTATGGGTTGCATAAAGCACTCAGGGCTGTAGGTTTCTAGAACAATACACAAATGGGATGTGGCCTCCATGAGCCTAGCAATGACAATGTAATTTTTTTTACTTTTAAGCTCTCCTTATGAAACATTTAGCAGGCATTAATCATTATATCCCCTCATTGTCCAAGTCTAAATTGACTGTGCAGGATTTTTGAGTCAAGCAGAGAGCCAGTAAGTTGATCCAGTGAAAGTATAATGGTTAACAGGATATAACTTTAAAAATTATCAGATTAACTTTCTATATTCTGGCCACAGCAAGTGAGTGCTTATGCTGGTAATATTTTATCTTATACTCTCGAAGTTTGGTGTCCAATGTTGGCAACATTGAGTCAAGAGAGTCAATTACTGCCTCATCCATATTTTCCATCTCTGGTATGGTAGGCAAAGAAGGAATGTAAGAAGATTGAAGATATGGAGCTGTTTTAATAATATCAGACTTAAGATTAAACCATTTTTTAGAAGTATGCTTTAATTTTTGCTGTATTGAATGGAGATATGGATCAGGAGAAAGAATATCTTTGTGAAATAAACTGGATTTAGAAATTTTTTCCTTTTCAGTGGGAAATATTCTTTTCCATCTCATTAAGTTATTCTTGATTCTTGTGGTTTTAACTACATCAATAAAAGAAATATCTCTAGCTTCATGATCAGTCTCTCCAGCACTAAATGATTTATCATAAGTTGTTAAAAGTGAAATTTTACGTCTAGTCAGATCAGTTACAACAAGACTAGGCTTTTTGAAAGATTTAGACTTTTTTCTTGGAGGATGAAGCTTTGTATCAATCAGTGACAATTCTATAGTTGTGTTGGGGATTATAGAAATTGAAGCAGGAATGGATATTTTTCTTTTACTCTCCAAGCCTGTAGACGATGTTATACTCTCTAAGGATTTTGAGGTGCTTGGCTGTTTTGATGAACTGAGAACAGATTGTTTGGAAAATGACTCAATCTCATCCAGTTCTTTACTGTCAAGATAAGACTCAGTTTTGGGCAGAACTGCTTCAGAGGCTATAGCTTCATGACTTTCCTCATGTACGAGTTCCCTTTCAAATAATAATCCTGCTCTAAAAATGTCTTCTGTATACATGTCATCCTTTAGTTCCTTCTCTGGTATTGTCTTTTCTTTTTCTTTTATTATTGGTGGATGAGACCTTGGTCTTAAGCTCTTGCAATGCTAAAGAGAAGAAAATGTTTTCAAAATTTTTGTTTTTACAAGTAGGTATATATTGAAATGAAGAAATTATGATTTCTTTAGATAGGTATTCAATGTGAAAATTATAATTATTTATATTAGTTCAAGCTGTTGATGTTCAACCAAAATATTTTAGTTCAATTTGGCACTGCTTATTATTGTCTTAAATTATTTATTATAGGTACATATGCTCTAAAATAACTCCCAGAAAAATCATTAACTTTCATTAGTGTCATTTTAGGAAACCATTGGAATTTTGTTACTATGAACAAAACTGAAATGTATAGCATGGTCAAATTTATGACACAAAATTTATTTTAAATTAAACACATTTTTTGTTATTTGTAAAACCAATTGTTAGTTTTTATTTTAATTTTTCATTACCTTATTAAAACATTTGCATACCTTAGGAATAATTCTTTTATATATGCTGTCTTTCATTTTCTTTTCAATTCTCTCAATCCTTTTGTAATTTCTATCAGCTTCTTGTGCTTTACGAAGTGCAGTCTCTTGTTTCAAAATTAATCGCTATAATATGAAGAATTTTAGTAAATTGTGACATTTGAGTTACATGAAGGGAGAAAGCACTGGAACGATCAACAAACTCACAAATAACTAAAAATGCTATGGATGATGATAACCTTAATTATGGTATAAAATCACATGTTAAAATTGTATATACTTACAGGATAAGCAGAATAATGTAAAAATAAATGCACTTTTCTCTTTAAAGCATGTATTTACAAGCCAATGCATGATAAGTTCACTATCCACTGTGACAGATTTATCACTAAATGGAAAATGACCTTAATTTTGGAGCCCTGCAAGCTATCAAATAAATGTGTCCATATTAATCTAATGAATAAAAGGTGGCGTGTGTATCTGTGTGAGTGGAACAGCATTTCTCAAAAATCAAGAAACTTAGACACTTAAAACTTTGTACATTTACTAATAAGACATTGAGGATGTGCACCTAGGGGCCAGAATTTTTATTTTCTGGAGGGGGTGCCATAAAAAATCATGCCCTAGAGCATTTCTCGAAAACCAAGAATCTTAAGAGACCTAAAACTTGGAACATGTACTAAAGAGGATGTGCACCTCATGCCAGAATTTTGATTTTTGTGGTGGTGGGGGAAGGGGAGGGGGATGCCATAAAACTCTCACCCAGTGTTTTTCAACTGGTGCTCATTGCCTAAGTGTTCCACGAAATATTCCACCAAAAATAATTTTTCTATAAATTTAGATTTCTTAATGAATTTAAAAATATAAAGTATTTTAATTTTACTCTCACACTGTAAGTCCATCTATTGGGGAAGCAGAAGTAGCAGGTTACAACTTCTTACCTGCTGCAGTACCCATGTGCATTCCCACAGCCATGGTGTATATATATATATATATATGCATATGTACAGGATGTATCATTTAAACGCAACCCAAACATCAATATTGTTCACAAGCGCAGATATTGCATCAAGAGGGATACTTTCCACTCTTTGTTGATTCCTCTCACACTACTGCACATGCACATTTCAAGATGACCTTGACTATCTCATAGCTGGCATCCTCAGCCGCCGAATAGCATTGGAGGTGCAAACATGGTTTTTACCCAAGGAGAATGTGTGTTTATTGTTGAGCATTATTTTTCTTTGAAATCTTTTACTGCAGTTTGTGAGGAATTCAAGAATGCATATCCAGCAAAGGAAGTACCAGACAAAACATCAATATACCGTCTAATAAAAAGATTTCGTGAAACAGGAACCATGCCATTGAGGAGGAGGTGGACATTTTTAGCACCTTCTGTAAAATGGTTGACACTATTTTTGACAAATAACTAACAATGAAACTTGTAATAAATGATACTTTCTTCCTGTGCATTGTGTTTTAAATGGTACACTCTGTATATAGGTGTTCTGCCAAAATATGTGTACGTATATAGGTGTTCTGCCAATTTTTTCTCCATCTAAAGTGTTCCGCCACCCAAAAAAGGTTGAAAAACACTGCCCTAGCATTTCTCAAATACCAAGAAAGCTAGAGTTTTAAATTTGGTACACTTACTAAAGAGACCTTGAGGATGTGCACCTTTGAGCCAGAATTTTGATTAAGGGGGAAGTTTGGTAACATATCTCGATAGTACGTTAAGTTTTAATGAAAATATTAGTGAGCAAAATGAGAAAAAAATTCAAAACTGTAAACCTGGGGCAAAGCCCGGGTAATTAGGTAGTATATTTATAAAAGTAAAATACAAGGAGAGACAAGCTTATAAATCCAGCAATAATGGATTCAGTTTTCCTTAGTTACAAAAGATTTTCTTCTCAAAGAATCTTGAATTTTCGCATTCAAAACAGTTTTATGGACCAATTCAAATCATACGTGAAAATCAGCGCTAGGAAAATAAAATTTCATTCTTTTAGGTGTACTTTGGTTCAAGTGCCAAGTTGTTACAATGATTGTAATAAATTTTAATGAAAAATACGATACACCAAATCCAATCCTATTCAAATAGGAGAATAAAATGCCCCTAGGATCAAACCTGGTCCATTATTGTACTCGGTGATTGTCCATATCTACTTTAAGGTGTAAGGTTGATAATGCGCCAAAAGAATGACCACAATCAATTGGATCATTCTTGAGTTATTCACTCATTAAAAGTGTTAGGGAAAGACAAAATCGGCTCAATGTATAATAAGATATGAGTTATCTACATCTATATGTTAACAATTTGAGGTTACATCAGGACAACATGATAGCTAAATCCCTGAATAACTATGTAACTTGTTCTAGTTGAAGAACAATTAAAGATAAGTAATAGGTATTAAATATAGGAAGAAACGTTTACCTTACCTCAACTAGTGCTGGAGGCAGGTTGCTCACTTCTATTAGTACCCTTGAGACATCTGCTGTTAACTGGTTAAGCATTACTGTTAATCCAACCTTTAATTTACCTGGATTAAGTAACATGTTGTATGCTCCTTCAACAAGGGCTCTTACTTCAATGTGAGAATCACTTAGAACCTTACTCTTAATGTTATTTTTTTCATTTCTGTTGATAATAAATGTTTCATATTAATATTTCGCCCACTGCTCTCTCATCAGATTTACATCAAAATAAAAAAATATTACAAACATAGCAATATTATTTAATTCATTTCTCCTCTCTTTGAACCATGTAAAACTTTCTATGAAATTGTTATGTTCGTTTTTCATTTTTTGCAACTCCTTCTTGGTAGCATTCTGTAAAAAATTCAAATCACTTATGAATCTTTAATTTTAAATATTCCCTTTGTAAATATGTAGATAACAATAATTCATAGCAATATTTTGAATTTATTTCAGTAAAAGTACTTCACCTCCTATCTACCGTAAATACCTGCGTATAATGCGCACTTTTTTTTCGAAATATTCGAGTTAAAAATTAGGATGCATGTTATACGAGGGTACATAATCTTCCTATTTTCATTTGACCTCATATTTCCACAATTTCGGCACAGTAATTACTGCCCAGGTATCCTCATATTTTTATTGGTGATTTTTACGAAAAGTAAGATAGAAAATAGTAAAAATTTATTAACTAATTCTATAAACATACATTAATTACATATGAAAAGAATTAATTCAGTATTTATTCATTTTAAAAGCCAAGAAATTCTTCGTCACTGGACCATTCTTTTTCGATGTTGTTATCAGAATCGTCATCTTACGCATGACGTCACCCTACACCGGCGCCCGGCCTGGTGGTGAGGTTATTCCTTGGTGAGCTACTGGTACTACTTACAATTAGAAACAATGGCAGCTGATGCCTTTGAGTACGCTGGGAGTTGATGTTTCTTGTATAACTAAATAAAGTTATGGTTCCCTACCTTTCTCTCAGCATTCATACGTGATTTATTCTTGATTCTTCGAGTTTGTAGTTAATTATGGTTATTTGCAATCGTGTTTACGTGCTCCCGAGTGTTCTAATAAGGGTAAAACTGAAGGTTGGACGAACTCGTCCACCTCAGACGTGACAAAAACATATGTAAAAAACATTGGGTTATCGTCGTTCCATTTTATTAGCTCAAAGAATGTCATACTATGAAATTAATATAATTCGATTTATTATGTTCTAATATCACCTTGCAAGTAAACAAAATATGTAATGATTGAGTTAGCTGACGTACTTTTGGAACGTTATTCGAAAATTTCATTTCGCACTTTCATCATGTTACCAATACATAATACCAATAATTCGATCATTGCTTTAGAACACGTTACACCATCTACTTTATTCTGGAACGGTAATGCTAAAAAAATCGGTGTGCGCTATACGCGGGTATATAGAAAAATCATAGATTACGAGGCTGAAAATCCCCCTGCGCATTATACGAGGGTGCGCATTATACGCGGGTATTTACGGTATTTATAATAATTTTAAATATACATATATGTATAAGCTGATTCAATAATAGATAATAATAATTAGTATTTATTCAAAAATATTTTTTTAAAGAATTTTGCATTTGTGTTAGTGCATAAGCACTTAGCTTGATTACATATTTGGTTCATTATGAGAATATTCTGATAAATGGATATTCTATCTTAATAAATTTCTACTAAGATAATTTTAATATTTGTTCAATAATTACAATACATCATGAAGCTATGCTTAAAACATTTCAAGCTAATACCTAATATTCATATGCAAACTTTTTAGGTGTATCAATTAAACTTTAACTGTAAGAAAAGATCTCCAGTTAATCTTACAATACTCACTTTTATCTCCTTTAAAAATCTGTTCAATACTCTGCAGTCCTCGTCTATCATCATTGCATGATGAAAAGTATTTGAATTTAACTCCACAATGAAATCAAAGAAGTTTTTCAATTGTTTAGGCTCTGCGAAGAACATTTCTAAAAAGAAATAATTATAAAAAACACTTCGCAACTAATTCAAAGTAGCTGTGTGTTTGTATTTTCCATTGACTTGCAATGTGGCTGATATAATAAAATTATAATATTTTGCAGAGAAAATTTGCATGAAATCTTATGTTAAATGAAATGGAATTGTGGTAATTTAGTAAGGAGTTAATTGTTTGTATACCATGGTTTTATCACTTTAAAGATGAATTTCTCAAAAAAGTGCTTATATCACAAGACTTCTGCTACTTGATGAACTTTAACTTCTTAACTATTTCAACGTAAATAAATATTTATTACTTTTCCATTCTTAAGTCATCATCATCATTTGTCTAATACATCTTTGGACATACGGAGGTGCAAAACCCAGTGTAGGCTTGAGGCATGATACAACTGCATCCAGCGCCACACTCCCCACATAATCTCCAAATTCAATTAATTATATTTATTACTCTTTAAATGCCAAACGTACCCATATGGGTATGCAAAATTCAATTGCTCATGGACATATATTTTGCATACTATTTTTCTGACGTTTTTCTTTCTGCTAACAAACAGAAACATGCAATTCATCATTATTTTTACTATATAATGCCTATTATTTGAACATTTAATTACCAATAGTTTTTGAGATATGCAATTTTTCATAAAATGAACAAAAATACTCCAAAATAAATCAGGCATTTAAAGATTAATTATTATTGATTCATTATTTTATTATGAGTGATGTATTTTTTTACGTATTCAACAGAGTGCTCCCTCTGTGGACACCAATGTTTTGACATACAGTAAATGCTCAAAATTTGCAGATTCAGCATTTGCAGCTTAGATTATCCAAGGGGGATGTCTGTCTACACCAGGGGCATATATTCAGGATGTGCTAGGTGTGTGGTGCACACCTAATGATTCAGGATGTATGTGATATTTTATTTTTCAATTTAATCCCACATGCTCGAAAAATTATCACTGGAAAATCCTTAAAACATGCAATATGGGCTATGCACACCTCCTAGACTTGAGTAGAGCAGCAGTGTAGGGTAGAGATACTTCAGTTATGTGATGTAGATACTGGCCTGATGAGCATTCGATGACTCATCAGCACCTCTCACGGAAAACATTTCACTGGAAGAGCCTTGAAGCATGTGATCTGGGCTAATGCACACTCTCTAGCTTTGAGAAGCCTTGAGCAGAACAGCTGCGTTGTGGATAATGGTTTGAATGGCATGTGGTGTGTCAATAGCACATATAAAGGAATTTGGTGTTAGTAGAAAGTGAGCTGTCCAGTGATTATGGCATTGATTTACTAAGTGTTCATTTCTTGTGTTACAGTGTTTATAAAATTTGTTTTGTAATTGTTTTTTAAAATATTTTTTATTTTTTGACACTCCAAATTATTTGCCCATCTTATACAATGAGGAACAGTGTTGAAGACTTATTAACCCTGCAGTGCTTGCATTGCACCTACCAGGTTCATTGTTTCTTACTTGTTTTGTATACACAAAGACAACTATTCTTGGAATTGGGAAGACTCCCTCTACCTTCCCCCCACTCTACGAGTAACACATCAAGACAATAACCTTTTGAATAGTACCACTCTGCAGTCCAAGCGACAAGTTGTTTCTGCAACGTACATTTTGTGAGCCTCTCAGGCTCAGCGTGAGTAATCACGTTACAAGCAAGTTACTTATCTTATTACATCAAAATGCATTATATCTTGTATTCCATGAAATTCTTTACCAATACAAAATGTTTAACCATTAGTTGAGCCAGTTATAACATTCTCTTTTATAAATTTGCGATCTTTTTATATTTTTTTGCATTACTCTGCCTAATTTCACATTCTTGACATGTTATCAGTCATGGCAAAAAAATGAGGTTTGATCAAAATAATCATCTGATTTGGAAGAGATCAACAAAATGTTGACAGAACCTCTTGTGGAGTCGGACTCATCAGAAGAAGAAGATGAAGAAGACAGCATAGAAGAAAGAGATAGAAACTCTGAAACGGAGCAGGAAGTAGACAGCAGTGATGACTCTAAACCAGGTACCTCTGAACATATATTTGTTAAAGATCAAGTTACCAAGTGGTTGAAAAATCCTCCAGCAAAAAATGTCCGAACCAGGTCCCACAACATTGTGTTACAATTGCCTGGGATAAAAGGCCAAGCCAGAAATGCACCCTCTGTTTTGGAATGTTGGCAATGCTTTTTTGATAATGAGATGTTGAAAATTATAGTAGATAATGCTAACATTCAAATTCATTCTGTCCGAGATCATTACAGTAGAGAGAGAGATGCAAAAGAAACAGGTATCACTGAAGTGAAGACATTATTTGTCCTTTTATATTTAGCTGGTGTCTGGAAAATGAATCGTCTCAATACTGTAAATACCTGGGCTTCAGATATGACTGGCATTGAAATGTTTCTAGCAGTAATGTCGAGGAAACATTTCCATTTTTTGCTTCAATGCTTGTGGTTTGACAATAAGAAAAGTCAGGAAGATCGGAAAAAAATTGACAGACTGGCACCGATTTGGGAATTATTCAATAAATTTGTCAACAATTGCAAAAATGCATATACCATCTGCAAATACACTACTTTTGATGAGAAGCTTGATGGTTTCAGAGGACGTTGTGCTTTCCGGCAATATATCCTTAGTAAGCCCAATAAATACAGCAAAAAAATATTTTTGCACTGGCAGATGCTAGAATGTATTATGCACTAAATTTAGAGATATATGCTGGAAAACAACCAGATGTTCCATATTCTCTAAGTAATAGTCCTTCTGATATCGTAAAGAGATTATGTTCTCCCCTATATGGTAATGGTAGAAACATTATAATAGACAATTCAATCACCAGTTTTGGTTTGGCGGATGATTTGTTGAAGCATAAAATTACAGTAGTTGGGACCATCTGGAAAAACAAGAGAGAGAGATACCGCCCAGTTTTGTTCAGGTAAAAAACCATCCTGAAAAATCACGTGACTTTGCTTTCCATAGAGACTGCACTTTAGTGTCATACATTCCCAAAAAACTAAGAATGTTCTTCTCATCTTGACTGTACACCACAATAAAAACATTGATGAAAGGTGATGAGAAAAAATCAGAAATAGTAACATTTTATAATAGTACCAAGTCAGGTGACAATACATTGGGCCAGCTATGCACAACTTATGATGTTTCAAGAAATACCAGACGTTGGCCTATGGTAGTCCTTTTTAGTATGTTGAATATTGCTGGCATAAATTCCCAAATTGTTTATATTGGAAATAGAAACCCTCAATTACAAGGGAGATGGTTTTATCTGAGACAGCTGTCAGTTCAAATGGTGGAGGACCACTTGAAGAGAAGAGATCAAAGCACTACCTAAACATGTAGTGGAAAAAATCAGCCGGTTTGGACCAGAGGAAGAAGAAGAATTGCTCAAAGAACAGAGAATATAGTAAGTGCCGTGGATCAAGAAAGAAATGTGTGGTACAAAAAAAGAACAGGTTAACAAGATATCATTGTGAAAAATGTGGAAAGGTTTGCTAGAACATGCACATTTCATATGCAAAGAATGTTTTGAAAAATCTAGTTAGGAAACATTTCTTTTTCTGAATGATTTTCAGATATTTTTTATAACAAAATACTTTCTTTCTATTGTTCCAAAACTTATAATGAACACAATAGTTCCTGTCTATTGTTCCAAATCACATATAATGAAAATTATGTAATTGTTATTTACTTATATTCTAATGTATTTACTGTACTTCAATAATTATAATCTATTCACAAATTTTGTATACTTATTTGCCTAGAACCTCCAATATCATTCAATAAACATTCTTACTAATATTGTAAGCCATGTGAACAAAAATTTTACTGATATAAGAGAATTTTCACAGAAAAACAAAAGACTGAGCCTGACAGGCTCAGCACGAGTAGACTTGTTTCCCTAAGGGGAGCGAGCACTGCAGGGTTAGGTGTAACATTTTTAATTCAAAACTATGCTGATTGTATGAAAATTGTGGAAGAAGGTAAGTCTTGTCCTGATCTTCTGTATCTGCTTTGTAAACATAAAGATGCAAAAATCGGAATATACAAGACATTTTTCTGTTTCATGTAATGAACCAGTGGAATGGTTAACTGTGAAGTTAGATCTAGATTTTTTATTCTCAAAAAAGAAGGGTGTATGGAATAAACATGGGTTTTCCGATCTTAACCATTTAGCAATATCACTGCAAAAGCATGAAAAATCCCAATCACATGTTCAGTCTTTTCTGAATCTTAAACTGTTTGGAAAACAGAGAATCAACACTTTAATTGACAACCAACGAAAAATTGAAATAAGTCGACAAAGAACAAGTGAAAAAATAGAGATATTTTGAAAAGGCTCATTGATGCAATATGCTATTTATCTAAACAAGAACTTCCTTTGCAAGGTCATGACAAGTCTTTAGGATTCGCCACTGGCATCATGCCTATTTCATGATTGTTTTTATCCAAATACATGCTAAAGGCATAGATGATGATGCAGTGGCAAATACTGAGATTTTTTGAAATGGAAGTAATTAATATTGACAATTAGATCTTACCTTGTTATTTGAAATGCAAAGGAATTCCTCTTTCCTTCTTTGCTAATTCTGCAATGACATCATCATAGAACACAGGTTTTTGAGAAAGTTCTTTGATGAGGGCTTTTTGATTGATAGAATTGATAATTTAGAGAGTCCTTCTTGATTTGCGGAATTCGTCATGAATGTTTTGATACATTTGAGAGCTGAAAAGCTCCGTTCAGTTGAGGCACTGGTCACAGGCATTGTCAATACTAATTCACATAATTTTTCCACTTGAGAGTAATCTTTGTCTAAACCGTTTTCTTTAATGAAATGATATAAATTGCTAACATTGTTTTTATCAATATCTTCTATTTGATATATAACCAAATGTTTAGAACACAAAGTAGCTATGTCAAAATAATTTCTGTAACTCTTCTTGAGGTGGTTGAACGCATCTTGTTTAATTTTTTGCTGTGCAACTTGGACAACACATGAAATAAAATCATTCTGTATTGCACTGAATGTGCTGCAAAACACAGTGGAATGTTCCAAATGGTTTCCCAAAGTTTCGTCATATTTAGCAACCAATTCGACCAAGCATGGGCATCGGCAGGGGGGGGGGGGGGCAAGAGGGGCAGTTGCCTCCCCGTGGAAATATGAAAAACGTAAATATTTCATTAGATTTTACTTTTAAATGGGAATAAACTGGAAATGCCTAATAAATTAACATGTTAACTATGGATGACGAGAATTTTTACCATTCAAACCACTTTATTGTAACAAATATATTTTTTATTAACAAAATCTTAGGTTTCGTTTATCTATTACTGAATACAAAGCTTGCGAGCACGTTATAAAAGATTTTTTAAATAAGTAATATTTATTAAGAACTTCTATGAATTATTGAAATCAACTCCACTCACTCACCGAGAGGACATGGATGCTGGGGCAACATTCCCGGGGTGCAGGACTCTGGGAATACGGGGATCTGGAAGGTCCAAAATTAGGAGCAGTCAAAAAAATTTCCTATCTTAATAAACAGATGCATGCGAGATAGCAGAACAAAACGATAAAATCTATCATTTGGAACAGTGCAGAGGGGCCTTTAAGTCTGTTTATAATATTTTCCAACGTCCGAACAGCGGCGGATTTCCCTTTCCCCTAGAGGCCAGAGGATGAGTGGATGTTCAGGACCTTCGGTGCAAGTAAATTTTTCTTTTAAAATACATGCATTTTAGCATAGGATTTCCAGTCTAATAAAATTTATTGAGAAGAATCTATGTTCAAGATATTGACCAAGAAATATTGGTTAATAAGCTAACATTATCAATTTTTCATTCACTTTTATCATTCTACTAATTGAAGATTTTCTAAGCACAACAAAGTATAATAATGACATATGTATTCCTTAATTACTCAATAAAACTCAAAGGTGCAGTTTGCAAATATTGCATATTATTTCCACAAACTGTTCATCGAGGCACGCAAGGAGATTTCATCAATAAGCCATTCAAAAAATAGAAAGTTTCATCAGAGTGCTAAAAATCATCTTTCGAGTTCCTGGCACAAATATGCACAAATAGATGCCAGTAATGTTTTTAAAATAAAGAAAACCCCAGAACAGAATATTGCTTGTCAAATTGACAGTTCATCAAGGCTAAAGGTTGAATAAAATAGAAAGATGCTGTTTCCCATATTATCCACTCTCATATTTTGTGGCACACACAACATTGCACTTCGTGGAAAATCCAGTAATATTGGGAATGTGTAAAGCCTTTAGGAATTTCGGATCGAAGCAGGGAATGAAACACTCCGTAAACATTTAGAAAATTCTCCAGCTAATGCTTGATACACATCGGTGCAAATAGAACATGAGCTGATTGAACTCTGTGAAGAGAACATTAGGCAGAAAATCGTTGCAGAAGTCAATAAATCAGTCAGATTTTCTATATTGGCAGATGAAAGCACTGACATATCAGGTAAAGAACAATTGTCTCTTGGTGTGCGATTTGTAGACAGTAAGGACATGATACGAGAAGAATTTTTGGGGTTTGCAACCCTTACTAGTTTTGATGCTAAGTAATTGGACAAGGGTATGATGGGTGTGCAACAATGGCTGGGAAGGAGCGAGGAGTGCAGAGCATTATTAAAGAAATATGTCCTAAAGCCATTTTTGTGCATTGTTCTGCAAACAGACAAAATCTAGTTGTACATGATTTAAATGCAGTGCCAGAAATAAGTAACACCATTGGCTCAGTCAAAGCCATTATAAACTATTTTTGTGGAAATCCTAAAAGAAGATCTTTAATTCTGTCTATACCAATGCTATGCAAAACTCGTTGGAGTGCTAAGTACAAAAGTATTAGAATTTTCACGCCTAACTTTTTGAAAATTCACAAAAAATTAAACCAAATAGCTGAAACAGAGTTTGGTAAAGCATCCCAAGAGGTGCATCAACTAGTCAATGTCACAAACACAACAAGTTTTTTGCCTAGTCTCATTATTATTTCGACCTATTCATCAATACTAGAACCAGTAACGCAAGCTCTTCAGACCATTCAGTTGGATATTTTGAAAGTTCATGAGCATATACTAAAGCTTTTAATAGTGCTCTGAAATCACAGACAAAATGTTGATAGTCATTTTAACGACATTTTTTTGGAAGCCGAAAAACTGAACATTAATCTAATGCTACCAAGAACATGTGCATGCCAGACCTATCGATCCAATTTCAAAGATTTGCCTGTGGAGGATTATTATCATAGTTCTGTTTTTATTCCATATTTGGACTTGATTATCTCATCGCTTGAATGCCGATTTTCTCCAAAAAATGAGAAGCATTTCAATCTTTTTATACTCCGTCCAAAACAAATGAGTCAATTGGGATGACAGGAATATAAAAACAGAATTTTGAATCTTAACATAATTTATGAAATTGATAATTTGGAAAATGAAGCGATGACATGGTATGATATGTGGTCAAGTAAGGCGGATTTTGAGTTGGAGAATGGCATAACTGATTTCATTGATCACACAGACCTTTACCCGGCTATTAGGAAAGCAGTTTTAATTGTATTAACTTTGGCTGTTTCTACTTGTACGATAGAACGAAGTAAGACCAAGAAGTAGAAAAATTTGGTGCTGCCGCAAGATGTTTGCAATTTTTGTTTAAAAATTAATTTCTTTGATTTTGAGAACGACTATTCTGTTTTTGTTAATAGTTTTTGTAAATAAATGAATTTTTAGGAATTTTATTATTTGTTTTCTCATTATGTATTTTAACCTGAAAAATGTTCTGCCAATGCAAATGTACACATTCATGGTTGTTCGTTAAAGGTGGGTATTTAAAAAATATTATAAACATGCAATATTTATATTCGACGTTAATCATTCCGTGAAAATTAGGCAAATCAAAGATTAATACATATTTTTTATTTGCATCAAAGCAAAGCCTGTCAGAGTACATTTTACCGTGCTTCAAGGGAAAAACAATCATCATGCACAAAGTGAAAAACTCAAGACAAACGTACCCTCAGCTAATTTCAATAGAATAGTCAATAGAATTTGGTTCTTTGGTGTAGATTTGTCGTCACCTGGAGGCCGGTTAAGTAAAATTTTCACGGGTTTCAAAAAATCGTGTCTGCCCCTGTGTGTTAGGCATTTTTGTGTTTTTCCCCCGTGCAAGATTTTCTGCCGACGCCCATGCTACCAAGTCCACGTAATTACCTTTATTTACAGAGTCACTGGATTCGTCATGACCACTAAAGCCAAGTTCATGCTCTCCCAAAAAAAACAATCTTTTTAACATTTTCCGATATTTTTTACTGCTTCGTTATGCTGGCGATGAGTAATTTCCAACTGCTTATCTAAAACATGTTCTATTCGAGTCCTTCCAAATGTTTTGTTTTGAAGAATTGACCGTAAATGTTCTTTACTTATCAAATGTTTCTTTATTACCTTACGAAGATTATTTAAATTAGAAAATCCTGTTTTAGTCCATTTTTTTTAGTTTGAAAAAAGTTAGCATGGTCAGCAACATAATTTTGCTTTGCTCTCACATCCAGTCATCCATTCCACATTGTTATAAATATCTATGTTAAAATGTCTTGTGCATGATTTCATTTTTATATTTAAATTTAGGTGAGGTTTTGGCCTACCTGTTTAGATAATTTCACTCTTTGCCTGAAAAACTTTTCGTTAATAAATTACACAATGCACAACATGAAACCTTGCCAGAGCTGCTTGAAAGCACAACAGAAGCATTTGAGGCGTTTGGTTCACTTATGTTTGCAAATTTCAAATCGTTTCCACTCTGTACTTTATTATGCGGAGAAAAACCATGAAATTCCTCCTATCCGAGTCAAACTTTTTGGAAATAATATCTGTTAATGCACTAATATAACATAAACACTTCTATAAGCATGGAGTTTCATGTGAAATGTCAGAATTGCTACTTAATGAAACTGTAAAATAATTCAAGCAGATGCCTAGTCTCCAACTGTGTACTACAGTGAATGGCTCATCGACATGGACGCAATAATATTCTTGCTTCGTAGTATGATAGTAGTGTAATTTTTAGTGGATTTTTAAAATGTCGCACGATTTTACTGAAGGTGTGCTTCTAAAATTGTGCTTGTGAATGAGTAATTTTATTGTTATTACTGTTATTATTTTAATTTCTAAATTGGAAGCAATGCTTCCCTTGCTTCCATGGAGGATTCACCTCTGTGATGATGCCATCATTTTAACACAAAATATCCTAATTTTCCATAAATTTAATGTGTAGGGTATTGTCTTAATGATGATTATTCTTATTGCTCATGCAGGGTGATCTGAGTCATGAAACTTGAAATACAAAAATTTGGACATGAGCCAATTGCTAGAGAATTTGGAAAATACAGATAGTTGCCTTAATTTCATGGAAAATTATAAATATTCTGCTATTACTCATGGAATTTATTATCTAATACATTTAGGCTCCACATGGTTGAAGTGCTGTTGCTCTGGAGATCGTGTTGGTTAATTTATGAATTTAGATCTTGGTATATGATGATATTTTAGCACTTGCAATATGCAAGCACCCACAACTCGTATAATACATATATGTTAATAATGACATATCATAAGTAAGAAGCATCAATATAATATAGATATATAGGAGGATACTAATGTAGAGGCACTTCCAGAAGAGGTGGAGATTTAAAATTTTTTACGTCAGTAGGGTTATGTGCAAAACCGACTAGAAAAAGCAAAAATCTTGAAAAGTTCAACAATGCGGCTTCTAAAAATTTGAAATTTTTTAAACAAATTTTCAAGGTTTATGTATTTCCAAATGCGCTATGGAGCTGAAACTTTATTTAAAGATAGAATTTGTAAACAAAGGAAATGGGGGTTATAGAAATTTTGATATTTTAATTTGTTTGGCTGTTAAAAATTCTTAAAGTTTAAACAAATAGGTAAATGTTTAGGAACTATGGGGTGAGCTAGGGAACTTAAATTTTAAATTTATTTAGAATATAGTGTAAAAGCAAAAATAAACATTTGAAAATCTTGATGAATACGTTGCGGTCGGTAAAAGTTTTTAAAATTTAAACAATTAGATAAATGTTATTTCAACTCTAGATATGCTACAACTTTAAAATTTGGCAGAAATGTCTGCCTTTAGTACCCCACAATAGAAAAAGTATAATATTCTTAAAATTGCCAATTTTAGGGATTGCTTTACTCTATTATTGTTCCATAAGGAAAGAACAAAAATTGGTACAGATGTGAAAACTTTTGAATCAAAAAATATTTCTTATAATGAAATATCTCTCTAAAAAAATTAATGTTTTTCAAAGTGAGATGAAATGCTTGCAGAAGTATGGGACCCCTTATCTGGAATCCTGAAGGACCCAAAAACTGGAAGGTTGCCGTGGTTGCAAAAGCAAAGCTTCGTTCCACTACCAAAAGATGGCACTAGAGGCATCCTGGTCTGGGAGTTTGTCTTTTCTTTGTACTGCACAAAATTACTGTGGCGTGTTGATTATTTACTGTAAATAGCATGCGTGAGAGCGGGTTATGATTGAAAAATGTGACAGTTATTCAAATAATGTATTCCTATGAATGCTAAATACAGATATTAGCAAAATATTACGATCTAGAAATTTAGTTGAGGGGTATGTGGTGACTCATCATTTTTTATGGGCAAAACCACTAGCGCAATAATAAAAGCTTCCTTGATGACATCGCTATAAATCTGAGAATGTTCCTTTGGAGTTTAGGATAATACCATATTTTTGATAGATAACGTGCATGTTATCTATACAAAAAATATCTAAATCTGGCAAAAATGGTCATAAGACCTTCCTTCTGCTTTTTACATACCATGTTCAAATCATTCTTTAAATTTGATTGGTAATGCTTCAGCAGTGTTGCTTGGAAGTAATTTCATATTTCAACTTGATTCAAAATATCTATGTACATATACTTATCTGCTTCCACACATCGATGGAACCTACTGAAATAAAAATTAACCTAAAAAAGCGGCGATTCTATTACAATTAATAAAATATGTGATACTAGGTGGTTGGCTAGAGCAGATGCCATTGCCACTATTAAATTAGGTTACAATGAAATCATTCCAACTTAGCAAATTAAGTGAAGTTCATCTCAATTAGTGAAAAATAAGTGTGCAAAAAATGAAAACATTAGAATTTATTATTTTAACAAATGTCTGGAATGCAATTTTAAGCCATTTAGATGCAGCAAGTAAAAGTCTTCAGAATCCATGTAGTTGTTTAAATGTAACAATAAATTTGTATAAGAGTCTTATTGAATATGTCAAGCATATTAGAAACAAGTTTGATGGTTTTGAAAATGCATCTCTGACAATGACTGATATATCATTTTATAAAGATGAACAAATAAACAGAACGAAGAAAAGAAAATTCTTTTTTGATGAAAATGATAATGATGATCCTCCTTTAGCATGAAAAAATGCATTTATTTGGGATGTATTTTATCCTGTTTGCGATAAACTAATAACAATTGACAAACAGATTTGAATCATATTCGAACATTGACAATAATTTCACCATATTTTTGAAAGATTCTCAAACCATTGAAGAAATTAATTAAAATTGCTGCACAACAATGACTTAGAAATTGATGATATTGATAACGAGCTGAATCAGTTTCTTTTATTAACAAAAGTGAAAAATTTAAAATCACCACAAGAAATGATAAAATTCTTAATAGAAAGTAATATATTTTGCTACATTTCCTAATCTTGAAGTATTATTAAGAATATATTTGACAATTGCAATAAGTAATGCTTGCAGAGAAAGAAGTTTTTCTACTCTAACACTAGTGAAAATTTTCCAACGAAGCACATTATCTCAAGATAAATTGAGTTCATTGTCATTACTTTGTATTGAAAGTTAAATTATGCAACAAATCAATTATGATGACATAATTGAAAAGTTTTCATCGATTAAGGCGAGAAAAAATGTTTAAATTGAGTTTTTTTTTTGTTCATTAAAAAAACAATTAATGTCATTTTTAGTCAATTTATTTTGATTAATTTTATAGTTCCTTAAAATGTAGTATCTAATGTTTATTCTTTACTTATCAAAATGTGATTTTTGTTTATAACAAAATGTGATTTTGACTATTATTACAAAATGTGATTTTGTTTATTATAACTAATTGTGAATTGTTTATTTACCTATATTTTAAAGATTTAGTTTTTGTTTATGGTTCTTTAAAAATATTAAATAGCAAAATATCCTTTATTTACAGTATGATATGATAACTAAATATGTGATTTTTTTTCATTCTAAAATAATGTGTTTTAATTTTCGATCAAGGGCACCATAAATCTGATTTGCCTAGGATCCAAAATATGCTAAATGCAGCACTGTTGGTGGCGCGTAACCATCTGAATTCGAGGTACCGCAAGAAATGGATTGGGAATGGTGGTCCCGTGCCATGGCCGACAAGGACTTGAATCTACGGGATTACTTTTTCTAGAAACATCTCAAGACCTTAGTGTACGACACAACCGTGGGACATGAGGAAGATCTCGTCTCCCACATTCAAGCTGTGATGAAATTAGGAGCATGCCCAGTATCTTTGAACGTGTTTGGCAAAAAATGTCACGTTGGTGCGCATTTGTGAAGTTTGAGGCCGCCATTTCGAGCAGCTTCTGCGATCACTGAGCATGGTGTAAGGGTATTAAAAACCTGCATTACACAAAGAGCCAGTTACATTCACTCTATCTTCTTGTACCTCACAGCAAAGGGATGCCAAAAATTGCATACATTTGACTCACCATACAATCAGGGTGCCTACCTCAACATGTCAACTTCCAAACCTCATATCTCAGACGGTAAGTGGTTCCGGAAACTGGGACAAGGAGTTTCGTGCTCTATGCAAAATATATATATATATATATATATATTTTGGGGTAGATTTTGTTCCTTCATATCTCTTGAACTGATGAGTGTATTGAAATGAATGTTGCATAGATTGAAGACGCATAATTTGTAGATGGTTCTTAGGCCATACTCAATTTCATATCTGTTCCAAAAATGAAACTAAGGTTTGAAATTTCCAAATGTCTATGTGTTGTAGATGGCTCTGTTGGTGGGTCTGTGAGCTTAGGATTGACACCTCTGCCTTTATGATAGTAACATAACTGGTGCATAGCTGAGATGGATAAGGCACATTCCCGGCAAGCGGAATCCCTGTCACTCTGGAATTTTTCCTCATTTTTTTCCTTTGCGAGTCAGAATATTTTGCTATGCATAAAAATATTTATATATTGATTATTATTTTTACATTGAATATTACTCATTTTAGCACTTAAAACATGAAAACAAGTACGAATTTAAAAAAAATAAAATATATATTTTATAGTGTTTCACAAGAAGTCGTTCTTAAAAGAAGAAAACAAGAAAAATATTTCCGACTATTTGTCCATTATAAAAGATTTTGGTTTCCTGATTACCTAATTCACTTTTCATTTTTACTATTTGGGGGATTTTCCAAAATTCGAAATTTTTTTAAGCACTTAGTGAAATTATCATATTCTAGGCTTGGATATGCAAACTTAAGTTATGTAAATAAATAGTAATGAATTGAAAACATGACACCAAAATATTTTATAACGGACAAATAGTCTGAAATATTTTTCTGTTTTCTTCTTTTAAGGATAACTTCTTGTGAAACACAATAAAAGATTTTATTTTTGAATTTTTGTAAAATTTGTACTTGTTCAGTATTGTATATCTCAAATGAAAGTGTATTCTATTTGTCATTTTGGTTCAAAATTATAATTAGTCTAAAATATTTTCTTTTTTTATTAATTAAAAAAAATTATACCAGGTGGATCCTCTTCCTCAGTAACTTCATAAAACAGATTTATTAATTCTTCAAGTGCTGGTATTGGTTCATCTGCATTCAAACGATAGAGTTCATAAGTTGCTGATGTAGGAGTTATTATCAGTTTGTCATCATGAACATTAACTCTATCATATTTTTTTCTCCATGATAGTGGACTAACTCGGTAAAGGAAAGCTTGAAAAATTTTTAATGTTCTCCAGTTTTCTTCTAGTCCATATAAATTACAACGAACACTTTGAATCATGTTTTGCAATCTTTTTAGTTTCTGAAAAGCATTTATCCTGTTTTGTTTTGCTTCTTTTTCCCTGTCAGTTTTGAAGTAGGTTAAAATATCAACATATAATACATCAGTTCATATTATTTTCATATCCACAGCTATTTACCTTGAATGCACCTCAGCTGTGACTTCAAAATCTTTATATATATAATTATTAGATTGCATATCATGAAATGGAAAGCTCTTGGAAGCATCACTGAGCATCTTTTCTCTTACACTAATGCTCTTTTTTAGAATTTCCACATTTTCCTTGATATCTAGTATAGACGCCTAAATAAGCCAATAGTTTGCATATTAATAAATTAGTTTTGCCAATAAATTTTGCCAATTGTAGAAAAATATTAATTACTTACCCTTGTTAAAAGAAGTTCCATCTGTTTTTTCAAATATTCCCTTCGTTTAAAATATCTTTTTGTAGGCCTGCCTTCTATTGTTGTGAAAAATCCAGGATCTATATCAGTTTTGGTCTGAAGTAAAATATCAGGAGCTTCAACATAAAGTCTTTCATGAAGTCTAGTTTTTATTTGGGTGAGATGGGTAGGTTTTTGGTGCAATGGATCCAGCTGATTTCGTAACCTAGACTGTTCGAGGTTGGAGAGGTTTGGTTAAAAAAGTTGCATTCTTGTTGAAGAAGGAAATAATTTAATGCAAAGAATAATGCATAGTTTTATCATAAACGTCACAAAATCATTCCATACTAAAAACATAATGCTAGGTCAGTACTGTTTGATGCATGGTGTCCAGCGGACAAGGGAGCCCAGTAGGCCAACCCTGTGTTGTCTTGACAAAAGCCTTTCCAAGTGTTGATGGAGAGCAATAATCTGTTACACATTACAAATTTATGATTTGGGTGGTGCCTTAAACGTGCTGTGCATGGGGCCCATGAGTCATTACCCAAAAGTACTCACTGTAAATAATTATGAAGTTATGTGATTTGCTCATTAACGCCAAATCTTGTGTTAATTATGTGCTTCAGAATTAAATAGTTCAACAAGAATAAAGTGATTAGATGCTGGAAAATGTAGGAACTAACTCAGTAAGGTATTTAATAATAATAATAATGCTTATTATCCATAAAGTCCCTACAATTAAATTGCAGGTATAGGATTCGTCACAAGAAGAAAGTATACATGATCACAAGATGAATAATAGAATAATCACATAAGATATAGAGTACATCATTAAAGAGAAATTAATAGCAATCCATTCTTCATCCAGGTAGCACATTAAATTGAATCAGGCATCAAATACTCATTTTCACTGTAGTAGCATTTACTGACCAGAAACTCAAAAACAGATCTCTGAACCATAGATAAACTTCCAGTCATCTTTATGTGGGGTGGAAGTTTATTGTACAGTTTTATGACCATGGCTTTTGGTCCTTTGTTACAAATTGATAAGTTGGAGTTTAGTGTACGTAGATGACAAATGGCTAATTGGACGATGTGCAATTAACTTTTATTAGACCGCCAAAAACGTCTTATATATTATTCCATACTTACCAAAGGCCATATATCCATCACTTGAACTTAACAATCTCCCACTTACAAACTGCAGTGAAATAAAATTCTTAGATATTAATTTAACTGAAACTCTTGACTGGTAAAAACATACTGATTTTCTAGCCAATAAATTACACTCATACTTTCTGTACTATAAAACTTAAGTTACTCAGATTACTCAAATATGTGTCTACAAAGTCACTATGCATATTTTTACTTCCAAATTAGATATGGCATAATTTTTTGGGCCAGATCTTGCCATATGGACTGCATTTTCAGAAGACAGAAAAGAACTATTAGAGCCATTGTCTGTGTAAATAACCTATTCTCATATAAACCACACTTCAAAACTTATAGCACTCTTCCTCTTCCATGCATACTGGTTCTTGAAATCACAATATTTTCAAAAACCCATTCTAATTTTTTCTGACTTGATAGACAATTATATCTTCCATGTAAGATATAATTTTAAAATATCTGATAAAACTCCATATCATGCAGTAACCCAACTATATAATAAATTACATTCTGATATAAAATCCATAAATAATATAAATCAGTCCAAAACTAGTTAAAAATTATTTATTAAACAATTTATACAGCTGGATACCTTAATGGAAAATAATTGTATTTGTAACTTATTTGTTTCTTTATTTATTGTGTATGCATGACTTTATGCATGTATCCACTCAACATGTCTTATGTCTGTACTAGACCTCCTGGGCCAATAAATAATAATAATAAAGGTATACCCTGGTTTACATTGGGGATGCATTCCTGACACCCGCCAGCTGAGACTGGTTTTCTCACATTATTGTTTATTTTGATCATCATCATTTAGAATATATGACTGCTTCTTTGTATTGCAACTTTTTACACTCAATATATATATTTATTTCCCTTCTTGCACTAAGCTCCTGGTGCTTTTAACACTCTCTAGTGGCTTTAGGTGCGAGGCCCTCAGAGGTGCAAGGCCCTAGGTGGTTGCCTAGTTCACCTGACCTTACATCTGCCTCTGGTTTTTGGTCTATGTCAGGGACTAGAATGTAATTTCATTTTTACTGTTTAATATGATTTTGCTCTTAACCTTTCAATCTAAGCACTATTTCCAAGGATGACATTTAAAGTGATGGAATAATGTAGTCAACTCTGGATATAATGGCACCCTTGTAGAATTGTTGGTGCCATTATATCAAATATTCCATTATATAGAGAATCCATTTTATAAGGGGGTATAAATAAAAAGCAGACATGTCAGTGCTGCCAGTTTAATCAAAATATTGAAAAATACAGAACAACTTACATACAGAATATAAATAAAACAATTAATGTAAAACTGTACTTCATAATAAAAAACGGACATGTGTGTCGTCTATCTGCAATACCAGCCACATCAAAGTTTTAAAAATTTTATTTTTTTGCAATGTTCCTATACTGTCCTAATAGATGGTTATAAGTGACTTAGCCACGGATAATCACGTTATCCCTTTTCCATTTTTTAAAAATCTTTTCTTTATCCATATTTATTTAAGGGAAACAATCCATTTTGGATGCAGTAAAAAATACACCTCGACTGAATCACAATGTATAATTTTTTATTGCTGGAGAAACAGTAACTTTCTGTTGTCAGCAGAAAGAGTGAAGGCACTTCTCTCATGGAGCAAATCTGAACTATGCCGATGTAGCTGGTTTTGCAAGTAACCCTAAAGTTTCTCACTTTTTTCACCGTGATGTAGCTTGTTTTGAGCCATAATAATTTGCCACCACATAAAAGTGTCTACGGACTTGTGAAAAATGCAGACAAATAATTTTCCAAAAAAGTGATGTGGCTGATTTTGCAGATAGATGACTCATGTCAGAGCTGCCAGTTTAATCAAAATATTGAAAAATAAAGAACATACATACAGAACATATATAAAACAATTAATGTAAAACTGCACTTCATAAAACATATTCACAACACTGTTTACTTCTCTTCTGTTAACTGCTGCTCTTCTGGTGTTGATGTTGTATCAAGTGAGGAAGTTGATGGAACACTTCCTTGTGATTTCATAATTGCTTTCTTGAAAATTTGCCTATGTCGGCCTGTTTAAAGCATGCTTGCTTTTTTGTAATCATTGTGTTATGCAAAGCATGAGTATGCATAACCCCTTGCACAATAAAGTTTGTATTTTGCTCTAAAAATGATAGAACAGTTTGCATGCCTTGTTCCACAGCAATCCAAGAAGTTTATTCTTTTTGTACATCTTCTTTTTCAGAATCATCGCTAACTTCTTTTGGCTTCTCTGGATTAACAACACTATCAATGATTTGTTGATCTGAAAAGGATTGTGAAACTTCAAGTTCTTCATCAAAGGTGATCCATTATTTAATGTCTTCTGAATTTAGGTTGTTAACTGGGTTATTTGCAGGTGCCGCTTGCACTGTTTGAATAATTTCTTGCACACATTCGAAATCTTCACCGTCAGAAGATAAATCAGCAAACATCACATTTGGCCATAATTTTCTCCAATTTCTCTTCAGAGTGATAGGCTTCACTGTATTCAATACAAGTGAAATAGAAAAAAACTGCATCTTTAATTGTGAAGACTCGTTGGAAATAAAAAATAGAGCAGTCAGCATTTATCAATTTTTTCATGAAATCGTTTCTGTAGTGGCGCTTAAGATTTTGCATAATGCCCTGATCCATTGGCTGTATCAGAGAAGTAACATTCGGTGGCAAATAGCAATAAAAGATATTCCCATAATCGGAGACTAATTTTGATTCATGTGGGTGGGTCCTGCAATTGTCTAAAAGTTGAACACATTTTGATTCTTGAAGCTTTCCAATCTTTTGAAGGTTTCCTTTAACTGAAGGAATGAAAACTGTAGTGAACCAATCAAGAAAAATTTCTTTATCCATCCATGCACTTTCCTGTGCTTTATATACAACAGGCAAATGCGAAACTCCTTTGAATGCTCATGGGCAAGCATATTTGCCAATGACTAAAAGCTCAACTCTATGTTCGCCTGAAGCATTAGCACATGTACACACAGTTAATCAGTCCTTATTAAGCTTAAAACCACTTGCTGCTTTCTCATCTGCACCAGCCAAAGTTGACATTGGTAAACACTTCCAAAATCTGCATTGCAAATTTGATTGGCAGTAAGGTTGTCGTCCATAATCAGCTGCTCAAATTTGTCCTTGTATTTATTAGCTGCTTCCATGTCAGCAGACTTTTTCTCACCAGAAATATCTAATTTCCTGATTCCAAAGTAGTAGTAATTGATTTTTAAGTGCGTTGACTGCTATGGTCATTTTGCACTGTCATCAACTGGACATACACACAAAAGGGAGGAGAGAAACTCAGTGCCGGCATTAACCTACTCTTTATGAAAAGGATCAAGGAGTCCATGGCTAAACGTCCCTTCCGAAGGACAGAATGCTGAATTTGCACGGTCTTCTCAAACCACACAAACAAGGGGACAGGTGACCTTCTAAAAATCCTACTTCAGTCATGTTCATTTTCTTCTTAAAATCCTTTGCTTTGGTGATAACCATAGGTCCTGAAATAGCAATTTCTTCTGATCGTTTTAATGAAAACTACTCGTACACCACTTTAGCAAGTTGGTCAAATTTAGGCTTGCATAAGTTTTTTCGTTCATTAATGGATTTGTCGAAGTGAAGTCGAGAAGTTTCTTCTTTGAATGCCTAATATCATACAATGATGATGAACCCACATTGTACTCATGCATCAAAACATTCCTGCTTACACCTTTTTCTAATCTCTTAACTATTTCAATTTATCGGCAATGCTTAGTGTAGGTCTTCATTTCTCTACAGTGTTTACTTTGTCAATCTTAGGAGCCATTGTTAAGGGGAGCACTGAGTTGCCACCAAACTGTGGCATGAGATGCCACTACTTCTGTGTTTTACCGCCAGAGCTGTGATGGTTTGACTCGTGATTGGCAATTTCGAAATGTGCTGTTAGATAGACATTGCTGTTAGATAGAGTGCTGTTATATCCAGAGTTTACTGTATACAGCACAACAGGTAAGGAGAATTTTTGACCAGGGACCACATTATTATGAAGCAATGCCATATTCAAAGATATGAAGTTAAAATAACTATGTAATTAAATTGGTGCAAAGTGAAAGCAAGTTGAAATGTCTTAAGAAAATTTAATAAGTAATTCATGTTATTCTACAATGGTAGAAACTATGTTTCTCCAACAGATATAAAAAGGTTGGATAAACCAAATGTGCATTTGGAATAAAAATCAGTTATCATCCGTGGTAATTCATCAAATGCAAATAGGGGTTTCCCCACTTTTATATGGCTATTGGAAAAACATAATTTCTAATTTGATTTCAGTCATAAGATGAGCTCAATTTGATCTACAGTTGCCTTTTGCATTTTGAAACTATTTAACCAGTTTGATTCAAAAATAAAAAAAACTTGAGTAAACCTATGGTGTGTACTTTATGTAAGAAATAAAATACAGGTGACCACCTTTACAACTTTGAGGGACAAGTGAAAAGGAAATTAAACTTTAAAAGAATGTGGAACTAAACATAAACAGTTTTACGGGTAGTTACACCAACCTGAGGATAATGTCACACATGCAAAGGTTTAGAATAAGTTATTCCATGCCAGGGAACTATTCATACTCAATAGAGAAGAAAAGGCAATCACATGTTCCACTTCAAGCAGTAGATTTTCACCTGTATAGTATAAAATTCTTCTATGATGAGTTCAACTAGTCCCTGGCATGGAGTAACATCCTCTAAAACAGTGTATGAGGTGGCTCTGGGAGTTATGTAACTACCAATAACCCCGCATGTGTTCGGCTCTGCTTGCTTTATGAGCTTTTCCTTTTTACTTGTCCTTCAACCAGCTCTTCTGGCATGAAGGCGGTCAACTGTAATTTATTTAATACATAAAATTTGATACAAATAAATTTCCTCGTACTCAATGCATTCACGTGATTCTCTTCCACGTTTGTCCTCGATAAATCTTTGAAAAGCAAAAACAGCAATAAGGAGCGCTAATTTCAGTGGTGTAGGTCATGGAATGGCAAAATTTTGATAAGATTAGCATCTTCTGAAAGTGGACTGTTCTTCCCAAAGGTTTACGTTTCGTTACCTTATCTATCAAGGGGAATGACAGAACTGAAAAAAGGCGTCATGTTTAAAGCTATGAATACGAATGTAAATAGGATCATTAATGTCTCGTTTGAAGTTCTAAGTTTGAGGTAAATATAATCATGCAATACTTATTATAAATTAGAAATTTTCGGCTTACATCTTTACGAATTTCTAATGCTGGTCTGTAAATTGGTCGGTAGCATTTGGCTTCGTTGCCCTCTTCGTTTAGTCTTTTGCTTAACTTTAGGACTTTCAAACATTCGCTTTTTACTTCAGTAAAATAAAATCCAATTTTCTTGCACTTTTGACAGTGAAAGTTATGGTTTGGTGATGAGACACCCAAACCGTTGTCTCTTCTCCATATTTTACGATTTTTATCATCAAGTTTTAAAGCTGCTATAAAACTTCGATCGAACGTCGTTGCAGCACTAAAGAGAAAATATTTACATAAATTGAATTTTTATTGTGCCAAAAAATTTATAATATAACAGCCAATATATTAAACTTGCGAAAGTAAAGAGATACCGCCAACCAAACCTTTCCATTATGCTAAAACTCTTTCAAAAATCACTTAACGCACAAATGGAAAGTTCTACCCGCGTACAGTTCACTTTCACAAGGTCGCGGTGTCATGGAGACAGAGAAGTAACAATAATGTGTCACTTACTAACGCATACTACGCATGCTACACATCGTCCTAAGCAGCAGGATAGATTTCTTAGTCAGAGCGTATTCATGAAAATAGTCATCTACGATGCGTATGTAAATTGACATTAAATTATTTACAAGACCTATGATATTTTATCAATAGTATTTTTCTGTTTGGTTTTACTAAACTTTGGTTAGCAAGCGACGCATACATATATTCTTTGCCGTGCATTTCAGATTTTCTTTCCAGAACACAATAATGTAAATAGATTTGACTATTTATGAATTAGAATCTCAACAGCATTTTACTGTACATTAAACTTTGGGAAATGCTATGCCGAGACTATTTATCAATTACAAGTACTGTGATGATTAATGTGAAGAATTCAATCTTGAATTTATGCAGCGTAATGTTTAAGTGGTTTAAGGGACTTTTTCGCTGCTCAATTAAAATTATTAAAATGCACCGAAATAAAATTTTATAGCAATTATTTATTGAAAGGGGACAACAGAAATATACATCTTGGAAAAACCTCTTCCTATACGATTGAAAAATTGAGAATATCAATTCCTAAGAGTGGGATAAAGATAAATATGAAGCTTTTATTTAATATTTGTAATTATAGTTAAAAATCACGAAGATTTGTCTTATTGTAGATTACCAATTAGTCACTAGAGGCGCTAGTAGCCTACTTTGTGGGAGTTTGGATAGCGGGAATTTGAATGTCTGTATTTTTTTTGCTTATCAACTCTTGGATAGGGCCGGCGTGAGGCATGCTCAGTCGGTTCCCTGGAACACGGCTCCGCCGCTCCGCGCTTTATTAAGGGCCCTGCACAAGGCTCAATTCTCATGTATTGATAGCGCAATGTTTTACACTCTTTATACGTGGAAATTGATTTTTGATGATTCAGGAACACATTAACAAGATTAACTCTATTTCTAATGGAAAAACCAAATCAACTTACGAACATTCAGCTTATGAACACATTTCATGGTATGCATTACGTTTGTATGTTGGGGTTCCGCTGTATTATATATAATGTACTACCTTTTGTATATTTCGTAGGTGGTTCGCCAGTTACTTTTTATATTATATAATTTTCTACAACCTTTGTTTGAAACATTTTTCCATATAATGCATTGAAGGAAGGATAAAACTCCAGCCAAAAACAAGTGGTATTAGCCCGATGCATTTCGCCCACTAAGTGGGCATTTTCAAGGGCGGTGTTCTTTCGACAGCGACTGTGCCGGAGTCCCGGAGTGGAGGGACCAAAGGTGGAGAAAGAACGAAAGACAAAAGAAAGACGGAAACACGGTGGAGTAAGAACAAAAGACAAACGACAACAGAGGCGCGTGCATTATCTCTGGTCAATAAGTCTGTAGTGTCTTGTTGAAGTCAGTGTCACTGTTCATCAATGTATCTCGATTTTTGTAAATGTGAAGGTTTTCTAGGGAATTTAAAGAAGTATTAGATGAGATTACCAGTTTTAAGTCCTTTAATTGAATGCTGTGGCCGGTTTCAAAAATGTGATTAGCGACACTGGATTTCTCAAATCGGTTGTATTTATAGTGGGCTAAGTGCTCCTTAAAGCGAGTGACCAGCTTTCTCCTAGTTTGGCCTATGTACTGTTTGGGGCAATGCGAGCATTGAACTTTGTATATTCCTGACGTCTAAAATTTCCGTTTTGTCTTTCGTGTTGCCCAGAGAATTTTTCAAACTGTTGACTCGTGTAAGTTATTTTAATATCCTTTTTCCTGAAAATTCTGTCCAAATCCCTGTTAAGTGAAGGAAAATATGGCAATTTAATATATTTGTTTTCCTTTTTATTATCTTTTGTGTGGGTGGTGGAGTCTAAAATTAATTTTTGGAGGCATGTTTTTGAACCAGCTTGTTGATGAGATTCTGATGGTACCCTAATTTGGATGCTGTTTCCTTAATATATTTAAGTTCTTTCTCATATCTCGTTTTGTTAAGTGGAACATTAACAAGTCTGTGGGTTAAAAACTGGAAAACAGCTGTTTTATGGTTGGAAGGGTGAAAGGAGTTGTGGGGGATGAAGTTATCTGTGTGTGTTGTTTTCCTGAAGATGTCGAACTCTAATTGATGCTGGTTATTTATAATTAATAAGTCTAAAAACGGTAAAGTGTTATCTTGTACTTCATAAGTAAATTTTATGGAGGGATATATGTTGTTAAGTTGATTGACGAAGGCATCAAGGTTGTGTAGATTTAAATCAAAAATGTCATCAACATATCTGAGCCATGTTTTGGGGAAGTAACTAAAGTTGTTTTTGCATGTATTTTCAAGGTGAGACATAAATGTGTTGGCCACAAAGGGTGACAAGGGATTACCCATGGATGTACCTTGAGTTTGTTGGTAGTATTCGTTATTAAATTGAAAAAAGTTTTGATTCATGCACAGATTTGTGAGTAATAAATATTTTTTTACCATGTCTTAAGGAAAATTTTGGTTTTCTAGTAGTGTTTTTAAGATCTGAGATGTTTCAGGCAAGGGAACACTAGGGAAGAGACTTTTTACATCGAAAGAGACCATAATTTCTGTATCTAGTAAAGTTACATTTTCTAATTTCTTTATCAAGTCAAAAGAATTTTTGACAGAGTGATCTTCTGGGAAAGGTATATTTTTAAATTCGTTGTTTAGCCATTTGGCTATATTATATGTAGGGCTATTTAAACCTGATGCTATTGGTCTCATGGAATGGACCTGTTTATGTAATTTGGGGAGTCCATATAGTTTTGGAATATTTGGGTTTGAGATATGTAATTTAAACCTTTGGTTCTTGTCTAAAATTGTCTTGCAGTTTTTAATAGCTTCTTTGGTTTTTCGGATCATTGAATTCAGGGGGTTTTTATTTAATTTGATATAAGGGCCATCGTTGAGCATAAGTTGAATCTTATTAAAATATTGTTTTATCCATAATTACTAATTTGTTGCCTTTATCAGCTTTGATATAAAAGCAGTCTTTTTCTTTAAGTTGTTTGATAGTTTTGAAAATTGATTTTGAATTGGAAGTTGTGCACTTGTTAATGTTGTCTTTTAGTTGTATGGCACAATTTTGTCTGATGTAGCTTTTGGAATTTTCATCAAGGAATTCAATAGATCTCTCGATGTCTGTAACTATTTCTTCTGTAGGAGGTTTTCTTGGAGGAAAGGCAAACTTTAAACCCAAATTCAAGAAAGAATTCTTCATTAGAGAAGGAAGTTTGAGACAAGTTTTCTACAAATTCAAATCTTTGTGTGGTTTTATCTATTGTTTTAGTTTTATTTTTTGTGTTGACATTGTATTTTTGAAGTAGCATCTTTAGTTTATAGTCTAGTGTTAATGTTTTCTTGTGAAACTTAAGGTTATTGGTCTCATGCATCCTGTGTTCAAAGTTGTTCCAGGCTTCAAAGCCGATCTCGTCTAAGTGTTTGGTTATTTTTAAATGTAAGTTGTACGCCTCTATTTCGACGTGACTCCTTTTGGCATATTGATTTTTAATTTCCAATTGCAACCATGTGTTAGTGGTTATTTGCTGGACTTTGTGTGATGTGGTTCTTTGTTATTTTCTTAAAAATGTCCATGAATTTTGGGGTTACATGGTGTTCCTTGCATCATTTTAAAAATTTGATATCAGCTCCTATATTATTAATCCTTGTGTGTAAGTTGTGAAACCGATTTAGCTCTTTAGTCCGTAAATTAAAAGAATAATCACTGATCTGTGACATGTCTCTCGATAAAATAGTATGTAAAAGTAAACAACGTTGAAAAACTTAGTCAAGAACAGAATAAAATTATAGGAGCAAGGAATAAAACACTTAAAAGATAAAACTGACAGTGCGGGGGCGGCGCCCGTGTTAGAAGGATCCAAAGTGTGGGCAGAGATCAATCCAGCCAGGAGTAAAGTGTGAAAGCCCCTAGAATAAAAACAGCAAGAGAAGTAAATGGGGGTAAAGGTTAAAATTGGAAACAATATTGGGAAGTTACACCCTAAAAGGTGTGGCCGCAAACGTGTACGGTAAAACGTAAATAAAAAGGACGATCGCAAAGCGTGATCGATACTGTCGAGCGTTGCTGTGGAATCGAGCGAGCCGTGCAGGAGGACAAAACTCTCTGACGGATACCAAACGGAGATTGACAGACCCCCACGTCTGCCAAGATACCACGATGGCCTCCAAAGCCGATCAAGGGTTCAAGGAATTGCCTGACGAAACAAGAGATTGACTGACCCCCATGTCTGCCAAGAAACCGCATAAGCCAAGGAGCCGGAACAGCTCGTAATAACCAAAGATGGCTCAAAACACTTTTGGCATAAATTGAAGGAAGGATAAAACTCCAGCCAAAAACAAGTGGTATTAGCCCTACTGATGACTATTGTTAACAATTGATGCTTAGTTACGTCTTAGTAATGCTCCTTTTTCTTTTCTTAATTGCTGGAGCTTTGTGGCTATATCCAATTTCAGAAGGCTATGGTTTGTTTATTTCTGTTCTTTTAATGTCTAAAATTTTCTCGCAGTTTATTAAAATATTTATTATTATGTAACCTATTTGGAATTTTTAGAAATATTACAGATATGGAGAAAGTCATGTGTTGGCTCCATCATATTTTAGCCATTTAAGAAAGAATTATCCGTCTTGATTTTTATAATATTTTTAATACGTCAACTTTTATATTTTTGTTAATCACTAGATTTTCTTATTTTAGCTTGTAAGTTTAAAGCAAATTTAATATATTTATACATAAAATTCTTAGCTAATATATTTACTTTTTTCTAGAAAACATGTCTGGGAAACTAATGGTAAATTTAAATTTGAAACAAAAATACGAAGTTATTGAAATAAAGGAGACAAAAAAATTTGAAAGTCAAACAAATTGCTGATCACTTCAATGTGGAACAACCCAGATATATGAATGTTTGAAGAACAAAGGACCCATTAAGGAGAAATACTTAGAAGCAAAGTATAACGAATTAATCGTGAAGATACTGCAAGAATCATCAAATATGGAGCTTAATGATATGGTTTTTGAGTGGTTTTGTATTTCAAGAGCTAAAAAAATTCCAATTTCTGGTTCAATTCTTCAAGTGAAAGCTCTAGAAGTAGCCCATAAGCGAAATTTGAATGAGTTTAAAGCTTCAAACGGTTGGCTCAGAAGCTTTAAGACAAATTGTGGAATTGCTTTTCGAACCATCATGGGAGATGCAAATAGTGTGGATGAGAATTCGGTGGCTTTGTGGAGAACAAAACTCGGTGACATCTGTGAGGGATATGATCCTGGAGATATTGCTAATTGCGACGAGACTGGATTATTTTTCAGAGCATGCCAACCAAAACTTTGCATTTAAAAGGTGAAAAATGTTCAAGTGGAGGGTTTTCAAAAGATAGAGTGACAGTCTTACTGACAATATTCGCTGATGGATCAATCCTGAAACCAGTAGTAAACGGAAAATAAAAAAATCCACATTGTTTTAGAAAATTGGACAAAAACAAATTGAAAGTGGATTATCATCATAGTAAAAATGCATAAATGACTACAAATATTTTTTCTGACTACTTGATGAACTCAATAAAGAAATGGTGAAGCAAAACAGAAATATTTTGCTGTTTTTAGACAATGCGTAATGACATGGAGACCTCGAATTATTGAATATTGAGCTTCCATTTCTTCCACTGAAAACAAAATCAGTTAACCAGCATTGTGATGGAGGATTTACCAGAACTTTTCAAAGCTCACTACCATATTTTTATGATGAGGTATTTATTTGCCAAAATGGAGGAATGTGAAAGTGGTGCTGATCTTGCTAAAAACATAACAGTGCAGGATGCTTTTATTTTTTTGACCAGGCTTTGAAAGCCGTAACACCAGAGTGCATTAAAAAATGTTTTTCAAATTGCAGATTTTCAGTAATTACAGAAGAGATAAATTCCAACATAACAAAAGATCTAATACAGCACCAAACAAGATGAAATAAACTCATTTTAATTCTTCAGCTTTGTGACTTCATACATTGATATCATCATTTGGAATTATAACTATAACCCACCATAGAACGTATAGAAAAATAATGAAAAATACTACTGGGTCGCAATCAAATCAGAATTTCGAGATAATACAGGACAGGTATATAAGTCTTCGAAAAAGAAAAAAATGAAAAACACAACATAGTTCTAATGAAAATCGATAAAATTAAAGCTAAATAGGAAGTTTTGGAGCTATATCATAGAAGTTAAGTCAGCGAGGTGGGTGACCAAAAAATATCTTAATTTTTATTATGATATTTTTAAAAAGATAATTTTTTAGATCCGAGATTTTAAACCCTCAAAAGTATTACTCGTGTATAGTTCGGCCCCCAATTTTTAGCACAAAAATTTGGTGTTAGAAACTCGAACTATACACAAGTATATACGGTAGGTTAAATGATAATAAATATTTTAAAGAACTGTAAGAAAAATTTAAAGACTTTACAAAGAACAGAAATAAACTCATACTGTAGCCTTCTGATATTCAATATTTATTTATTCAGTAATTCCACATACAGCTCTGGCAGCCATTTTACAGTGGAAACAATAACAATAGATGACACATACAACCATGACCAAGGCGGGACTCAAACCCCCAACCCTAGCATTGGGAGCCAGACGTGCTAGCCACCCCTCTGCCGAGGCCCCAAAGCTCCAATAATTAAGAAAATAAAAAGGAGCATAATGTGTTTACAATAGTCGCTGGTAGGTGATGTGGTGGTGGCAATTAAAAAATTTAGTTTTAAAAATATCTCTTCAACAATGTATTATATGGGAAATTGTTTCAAACAAAGGTTGTAGAAAATTAAATTAACTACAACTTTTATTCCTGTATATTTTTACATTTATCAAATATTAAAGCAAATATTTCAAAATAACAGATAAGTGACATGAGTAAACATCCACTTCCGGTTGACTGATTTTTACCAAAAACTAATCAATTCTTCTGACTTTTATAAAAATATTAAATATAAAATTTCGCATTGACCTGATTAATAGTTTTTGAGTTAGAGCACCTACAAAATCCCGGTCACAGACATCATCGAGAAAATAGTCAAAACGTGTACAGAGGACCTTAAAATATGTATTACCGTTGAAATCTCGAATTCGACTTCTTTCATGAAAACAATACTTTCTGTATACTTCGTATATGGAGAAGGTAATATGGTAGTAAATAACAAAAATGCTAAAAATATACCAACTTATAAATAAAAGTTATAATAACAATTACTAGGTACTACTAATAATAAGTAGGTACATGATACACACAATAATATAAATAATAAAAGTGCAAAAACTATAATAAAATTTATAAATAATATGCTGAAAATAGATACCATAATCTTATCAATAAAAGTTATTATAATAATTATTACTACTAATATCAAGTAGATACATAATGCATATAATAATATAAATAATAAAAGTACAAAAAACAATACAATTTGTAAATAATATATGTTATAATATATAACATATAAAAATAATAAATGCCTAATACAAGTATATAAAGAACAAAAATATAATTAATATAATAATATGTACCATATACTAAGAATAATAAAAGTCAAAATATATGTAATCAAAGTACATAATAAACCAATTTATAAACAATAAACATAATAAATACATATTGGTAGTAAGGTACAAATAACTAAATTACAAAATATAGTAAAACAAATTACAAACAAACAAAATTAAATAAAACCATTAAATCTAAGTGCCATTAAGCTTAATTATGCTAATAATTAGTGTATAGTTGCACTACAGATGCTTAAGACTTTACACTAGCCCCTTGGCCAATATTGCACTTAAAAATCTTTCGTTTAAAAAAACTAGGGTTATCACTGACAATGCCAATGAAATTTGTAAGTTCATTTGCTAGCCTAGTCATTCTTAGAATTGATCTGTAATAACTATAGTTAGTTGAATCAAATTCTCTGCTAAACAATTGTTTTAACCTTGTGTGGGTGGCAGGAACATGAAACTTAATTGATTCAAGAAGGACGGGGTGGTTAATAAATTTATTCAAAAATACTAAGTTGAAGGATTCACGCCTGAGGTATAGTGGTTCGAGATGCAACATATAATGTCTAAGTAGGGAATGTTGCCATAAGTATAACCTAGCCTAACTGCAACTATTCTTACAAAGCGCCTCTAGACACGTTTTATTTTTTCGGAGAGCGACTTAGTGTAAGGAGACCAGACAACACATGCATATTCAAGAATTGATTGGACAAGAGTACAATAAAGTGACCTTAAAATATAGGTATTGGGAAAGTCTCGGGAAAATCTGGTGATGAAGCCCAGCATCTTAAGAGATTTGTTCACCACAGAGTTAATATGCTGGTTGAATACCATAGAAGGAACCATAACTATACCAAGATCTTCTGTCAAATCAGTACGAGGGAGTTTCTGGCCACAAAGCATATAATTATATAAAATTGGATCTGGATCTGTGAAAGGTTATTATTGAACATTTATTTATGTTTAGAAACATCATATTTTTATTGCACCAGTCCTGAATTTCATCTAAGGCCAATTGAAGGGATAAACAGGCTCATTTTTGACGCATCACAGATTAGCTTAAAATTATCAGCAAACAGTAAATAAGGAATTATTATCTCAGAATCTATATCATTAATAAAATGATTGAAAAGAAAGTGACCAAGATGAGATCCTTGAGGGATACTGGAAGTTGCAGTAAACTCATAAGAGGTACAAGACTTGAATTTTACTGTTAGCGTATGACCATCAAGATAGCTAGAGAGCCAATGATGTAAAGGTCCATTGATCCCAAGAGCTTCCAATTTAGCTAAGAAGTGTGGGTGACTAACTGTATCAAATGCTTTCATGAAGTCTGTACAGACAACATGAACTTGGTGTCCAATTTGAAAGAAATTTAATGTGATTTAAGAATACAATCAGGTTAGATGATGTTGAATGGTTGGGGGTGACCCCATGCTGCTCATTGACAATGATATTCCTGAAGTGGGGGCTCAACTTACTTAGCACAAGACTCTCAAACACTTTAGTAAGGGATGATTGTATTACAATTGGCTGATAATTTTTTACATCACTCCTGTTTCCTGATTTAAAAATCGGTATGACAAAACTTCAAAATATTAGGAAAAATGCCACAAGCAAGAGAATTATTAAATAATCTATAAAAAGGATAGACTAGAATGAGCTATGTTTCAAAACAGATGCTGGTATACAATCAGGACCAGCACTTTTACCCATGTTCAGTGACACCAATGTCTTTCTAACATCATCAATTGTAACCTCACAGGTAAAAACACGTGTTAAATGGTTAGTTGGGTAACTAAGCGGAGATGTGGAAGTAGTGGTGTATATATTAGAAAAATGTTCAGCAAAGAGATTGGAAAAATTTTGAGCAGTATTACCAAGTGACTGGTTCAGAAACATTGAGTCAGGTAAAACATTCTGATTCCTTAAAGCAGTGGTTCTCAACCAGTGTGACAAGGCACGGTCGTGTGCCATCAGACATGAACTGGTGTGCTGCGGAATTTTGGGAGAAACGATAAGGATACACTGGAAAATGGGGGCGGTGTGCCTCCATTACTTGTTTTATTTGTGTGTGCCATGGAATGAAAATAGTTGCGAAATGCTGCCTTAAAGCATATATTTCCAAAAGTGGTTTACATTGAAGGGAAAAGTGGACTCCATATTGTTAACAAATTCGTCATAGCAGTTTTGAGATAACTTATTGCATAAGGAACGTACAGGTGAGAACTCAACATAATCACTTGCACAAAAAGATTGTTTATATACTCTATGCAATTGTTTTTTAAAAATCACCATGGACTTCAATTCCTCAGAAAACCAGCAAGGAAATTTAAACTTGGAAAGTTTCTTTAAACAGTAGTTTCTAATAACTAAATGTACCACATCACAAAACTGAGAAAAAGCAGTATTTCTATCTAAGTTGGAAATAAATGAATCCCAATAAATATTTCTCAAAACCTCGAAAATAGACAACAAAACAAACAAAACTGTTGTTTTGGCTAAAGGAGTATTCCACTTTTGTTAGTTTTGGCCAAAGTTATTGAGCTACTATCAATTATCTCGAAAATAGAGTTAAGATCAGTATTTTTATAATCAGAATAGGAACTTAACTCAACCAAATTTTCAATTTGACTCATATTATTACTTGCGGTAATAGCAGGATGGTAATTCTCAGTAGGAAGTAAACTGCTGGTCACTCTATGTACTTCAATGTGTTGATTAGAGCTAAGAAAAAGATCTAGCATTTCATTATGGTGGTTCATTACATTGTTTATTTGGTAAAGTTCTAAGTATGAAATAGTTTCAACTAGAATATTAGCAGCAGCAGAAATTTCATTTGGACATGAAGGTAAACCATCAGAACAGTTTAATTCAGGAAAGTTATAGTCGCCTACAATCAAGATTTGTAGATAGAGCTTCTTCAACAGCTAAACAGTGCAAGGTATATGACTCAGCTGGTGACTTGGGAGGTAAATACACTCTCTCTACAAGAAAGTTCCTATACCCTTTTTTGATATTGACAAAAATGTTCAATATTTGATTAGGTTGATGCAACTTCCATGGCAGTGTGTTCTTTATGTACTGCTACCAAAGTACCACCACCACAGCATTTAAGACTAATTACGGGGGATGTCTTTACGAAAGTTGTTATAATTGATAAGAAAAAGCTCGGGTGTGGAATATCACAATTCAAATTTCAGTCAAAATAATAATATCACTGAGGCAAGAGGACAAACACACGTAATTTTGAAAGTAGTGTATTTTGGTAATAAAGATCAAGTTGCCCATTACAATTCGACAGTTTAAAGGAATCAAGGAAAATACGTTTGTAAAAAATCATTCAAGAACACTGCAAGGGGTTCAGAAATTAAATGAATTATTTGTTTAAGAAGGTTATTAGATAGTCATATCCTTGCAGAAAGAATTCTTCATACAATGAATAATTTTTTTAACCTCAAATGGAGTAACAAGGCACCATGAGAAGAGAACAGAAAATTTGCGCTTGGAGAGATCATCAGAAAGCATAAGATTAGTTTTAGTTATAAATGTTTTAATCATTCTGAGTCAACAAAATAATAATTAAGTTCATTGGGTGAAATGCCAATATAAGGGTTGTTCATGCCAGTTTCATTCTTTGATTTTCAATGCTGCTCTGCATTTATTAGTAGAATTACTAATATAAAGTTCAGTAGCATTTTGTTTTGCATTACGAATACTGTTTATAGATTTTTTTAATAATCAGTTTAGTTTTTTATCTAGGACATTATTAGACCTTTTGAAGAGTGTGTAAATAAATTTACTCCTCATTGAGAGTTCTGGAGTGAACCATTTAACAGAGACGTTTTTGTTGAAGTGTGACTTACCTAGTTTCACAGGAAAACAAAACTCAAATAATTAGGTGAACATATTAAAGAATGTATAAAATCTAAAGGCCACATGATGGCATGACTTGAGTAATACCCAATCGGTATCACTTAACAAGCTCCTAAATAATTTAATTACCTGATTCTTAAGGTATGACTGTTGCTCTGACTGCTAGAATGGAGAGAATACACTAGACCGAATTTTAGAAAAGCAAAACAAGAAACATTTTTGTTAATTTATGATGTGTTGCCTATTTATTTCCGTTCAAATAAACTTTTTGTTATAATATTCTTAAACAAATCAACAGAATAATTGCTTTAGCTGGAAATTAAAGTTTTGTCGGGCGCCTGCAGCAGAGCAAATTAGATATATTGCCGTAAAAGTAAGTCTATGAGAAATAAACATGTACATTACGTAGTTCTCTTTATTGCCACTCAAGACGTGGCGACCGTTCAATACAAGATAACCAAAAAACCATTTTAAATAAATCGTGCGTTAATTGTAATTAAAACGTGCGTTAATTGTAAATTTCCAGTTATATCAAGGAAATTTAAACTACAGTAGATCATAAATGCGTTTCTCTAGCAGAATCGATTGTCGCTGCAGCCGCAGCCCTCCAGCAAATGCGATATGTTCGTATCGCATGAACCCCATGAACATAGCGTACGTAGGCTTACTAGTCTTTGGTTGGAGTTGATCTTTACGCGTGACTCTTTGCTTGTGTCATTTATGTCTTTTTCTGTTCGTTGCAACGTTTCCAATAGCTTTGTAGAATCGTAGAATGAGCGAAGGAAAGAAAGGTCCCCAAATGCGGAAGTGCTTCGCAATGAACAGCGGGAGGACGAGGGGACCGAACGCGTAACAAAATTTAAAATTACATTAGTTTCCTCTTACGGAATCCATGTGAGTGCCAAATGTATATTGCTCAAAATAGTATAATTATATACAGTAATGCCTCGATATAGGAAGTAGAAGCGTTTAGTGATCGTCTTTCGTGTATTGAAATTTAATATATCGATTAAGTACTATATATTTTATGACGTGCACTATTAATATGATATACCAGTGTTTCTCAACCGGGGTGACATCACACCCCAGGGTGACGCGAGAATTATTGAAGGGTGACGCAAATATTTGTTCAATTCACAGTGTATCATATTCTGGCTTATAAAAATAAATAAAACCAGAATAATACCTGCCTCTGCTTCTTTGAATGTATAAATGTTGATCTTTATGTTGTAGATAAAGCCTAATTTATCTTTAAAGATGACAGTAAACGGGGTGACGCATACAAAAAAGGTTGAGTTACGTTTCTTTATCACATTAATCTTAATGTGGCTGTGTTTACGTCGGCGAAATGAAATCCAGATTGCAATTTGAAATATACACGAACCTTTTTTCCCCCAACTCAGCTTAGTTGTTCTTTATGATCCTTGAATAAGAGGCTGAGAATGTTCTTTCGAATGATGTGTTTGTTTCTTCCTAAAGGGTGTAGCCATATTTATGCTATCTGTTGCATAATAAGGAATGGGATTTCAATTTTTAGCTTGGAACATCTCTCGTTTCGAGATAAATTGAGTATATCGTGCACTACCTGTAGTAAAACGATCATCAGTTCGTTGTGCCGATACTTAGTATACAGATATTTCGCATATTGAGGTATTCCTGTAGTTGGATATGTATCTCAGCATTTTAAATTTTAATAATAGTTACCATTTAACGACATTCTTCACTGTGGCTTCTTTTCATGTAATGCATACCTTCACTTTAGACTCTTGAGAAGCAAAGTTGTAGTTGATGCATTTATTGAAGTTTTATTAATTCTATAATTTTATCATTCCAGCTGCCGAGGATGGGTTTTTAGGGCAGGGAACCCCGCTTTATTTGGTATGCCCATTAGAACGCTTAATAGTAGGGCATATTTGTGCGAACATCATTTCACATTCCAGATTACATGTGCTAAATAAAAGAACCTTTGTGTGGAAGGAAAAGGTTCAGGCGATTGAAGATATTTGTGAGACTTAAAAATCATATTGTGGTAGAACGCCGTTTTTGGGGTGATACTGTCAATAAATTTATATTTACTTGGTAACTTTTTGCTTTTGATAATTATGTTAACTGCATCATTATGCTGTATGTTAGATTTCCCAGGTGGTTGTAAGATAGCCTTGGGTGTTAGTGTTGTCATATTGATAAAGTACTTTGGAAGTGATATATTGGAGCTCGGTGTGGGATTTTTAATATTAGTGGTAATCCATTGGAGGTGTTGGTACACTGCAATTGATGTTTGCCAGCTTAGTGTATTGCCTTGGCTAACGTTTGGGCACAATCACAATTAATGAAATGGTTTGAGTGTATCAAATAGTGGGTTTTTTACTTTGCTTGTGGTTCTTTCATGTTAATTAGAGCGAGGGACTCCTGCATGCTTCAGCATGACAAACATAAAGCACTGTTACTGAAAATGCTTGATAGACATTGCATGAACTTTATGCATGAATTACCCATTCCTACTTTGTTATCAAGTGTGGGTGAGTGGCAAAATACTTTGTATACTTAGTGGATGGTGACTAACTTTAACGTTTAATTGCTATTTCAATCAACATTTGTGTTGATACCTATGCTTATTATATTATTATGCTTATTGTTTCTTTTTAGCTGCAGTAATTATGATGCTTTTTGTGTGGTGGCTGTCTTCTGCAGTTTTCATGTCTTTGAAACATGATCTGCCTTGCTTCAAAATTGTTTTGACTATGTTACAAACATTCTGCTGTAATGTTTTTTAATGTGTGCGTACTTCCTATATTTATTAAACAATAATTAATCTGGTTCAATTCCATTTTTTATCTGTTATATGTCAATATGTACAATATTTCTTCTGCAATAAAACTTTAAATTTAAATTGCTGGTCCTTCTGTTCTCACCTATTACTTATGTGGTTGCGTTATTCATAAAAATAAATTTGCTAAATAAATTAACGTAATTTATCGGAAAATAATGAATAAAATTAAATTGTTAATATTTTTAAAATTGCGCTCATGGTCTTTGAGCTGCCATTGGCTGCTAAAATTCGTCTGCTAGATGGCTATACTGAGCCGTGATTGGCTTCTGAAATAACGTCATATGTCACGTGGCGACAGTAGCGACAGCATTATTGCATACATGGTCTAGCCAGCAAGGCACACGTATTTAACTGTATTTAACACAGGAGTTAACTCTCACCGCCATCCTTCCATGACACCACTTACCACTGGCGAGCCAGCAAGGATCACATTTTTAGCACGGTAGTTCTATCCCCATGATGATACATATCAAACCCCAAAGCACTGGTTAATGCAGGTTACTGATAAAAGGGCACTCAAAATGGCTGAAGTGGTTCTTCAATGCTAGACAATTTACTTTGTAATATTTTAGACTAAATTTCTCTAGTTTATTGTTTTAATATGACGTAAGTTCATGCTATTAATTTGTCATAGTCTATTTATTAGAGAGAGACATTGTCTTTTAAGATATGTGTATTGGTTAATGTTCTGGTTTTCTTGTACACATTTTATATTCGTTGTTGGAACTATTGGAAGTAATAATGTTTCGGCGCAGATTTTGTAGTAAGTTCAATTTGATAACGTTCTTAATATTGTATTATGCAATTAATGGGAAAGTTGGCGATATGCATTGCGGATATTCCAGTCTCGGGTATAACACATCAGTATCATAAAAATATATAGTTTTATTTATTTTTAAATATTCTTGTTTGTAGTCATCGTCCACCCTGATTTTCTGTCTAATTTTTATTATGAACTCAATATACTTCAACTTCTTAAATCCTCCATTTAATGTAATATTGGAGAAGTATAATTCTTGGTATTGGCTTCAGGATGTACATTGCATCTACCACAAAACCAGTTTACTGTTCGGAAAAAAACGCCCAAATTCTTTTTACGTTGGATGTTGGGTTTAATTTAAATCATTTTTGTATTATAACACCATAATTCTTGATACTGGTTTCAGAATGTACATTTTCTACTGCAGAATCAGTGGAAGTACAGACTTTTGGGAAATGTAATAGGCATCATTATCATTTCTTTTAACTTTGTGGTATCTTTGCTAATGATATAAATCATTTTCAGTTGTCATAGATGTTTTTTTCTTTGTCACTGGTAAAGATTTTATGTTAATTGTTTGTTGATATTTTTGGTTCCATGAACATGAAGTCTGTATGAGTATAACATTTTCATTTGTCCACCAGTTATGTGGCATTCATGTATTTTTGTCTACTCACCAATAAGATGTAATTTGGTTACAGTCTCATTCTTGGTATTGAACCTAGTCCTTTGTGCTGACTCTAGTTGTACTTCAGTTTTACTCTGCTACATACGCTGGCTCTTTTCATTGGTCTCAATCCCTGATGATTCATATCACAGTCTCCATCATTTCCATAATGATACAGAGAGTTCATGATAGAGATGTACATTATTGCAGCTGTAGTACATAGCTTCTCCCTTTGTGATTTTCTGTTTGTGGTTGGGGAAAATGTTCTGTGCTGCTGTCACATGGCATTGGAGTATGTTTTCATATAGAACACATGTTCTTTATATCGTAAATTATTTTCTACAGGATATATTTTGTTGTGTAGTTTTACAAGGTCTACATCATTGACACATGGATAGTGTAATTTCGTTCTTTATGCCATGCTACATGATTAACCACTGTACAATCGAGTAATCTGAAGAGCTACAGCTATGTGTTGTAATTTTTATTTGATATTGTAATTGATTTGTGAATTGAATTTCAATTTGTACAACTTAGTTGCTTATGTTACACAAAACTTGATGGAAGTTTCTAGCTTAGACAATAATATTATTTATATTGAATATCTTCATCAGTTGTTCTATGTGATTTATCCAGACTGTGAAATAGTTTTATAATACTAAAGAAAAAGTTAAAATTATGGAAAAACTAATTAAGCAAAGGTTCTTGTTGCATTTCTTCATTGTCCAAGGTTTATTTAATGCCCAAATAAGTGTTCAGAAGTTGAAAATAAGGCAGCATATCCATTGCAAGTATCTGGTGCTGGCACAGTCTTGCTTTAACTTTCCCAACAAAGATTTAGGTTTTACATATGAAGCAGCATCATCTTCTGTCACTGTGGTATTGGTGTAAGCAAATTATGTAGCTAAAATTTCTATCCACGTTATGGATAAATGCATGATGCTGAAATTACTTCTTTTTTAATGCAGAAATCCATTTTGCCATTCCAATTTTGCATTGGGGATACAATAATAACTCTTCACTGACCATTCTTAAGATTTAAAAATATTTTTGTGTTATTATAAATGCACTTATTAGTCATTACCAACTCGGTGCAAGAAATTTCAAGAAAATTCTTCAAACTTAACAATTGTTATTACCTGGAATTAATGCGTACATTTGAAGTGTCTTATGTATGTGATTTCTCTTGTATAAACTGTTTTTGTACAAAGTAGAAATGTTAGGAGTTTAATAAAATATTATTAGTGATACATGATGTTTCGATGATATCTCTTGTAACATTGTTTGGGAGTATTGTGGTCTGAAACTGTAGTGAAGTATTAAAATTGTTTTAGGTGTTTGATATAGTTTTGAGTCATTCTTGTTTTCTTGTAAAACTTTAATTGATAATGGCTTCACAATGCACATTCTGTCTGCTGGAATGACTTTTACAGCTCAGGTATACTGGATATACTTCGGAAAATGTAATTGGCTGACAATTATTTGAATAAATTCTGTGGTGATTTTGTCAATAGCCTTTTGGCTAATGATATAGAACATTTTCAAATCTCATAGATGTATCATTTTCATTGTAATTTATAATTTGTTAATTGTTATTGTTGATATTTTTCCATAAACATGAAGTCTGTATGAGTGTAACTATCATTTGTTCACCATTTGTGTGGTATTTAGCATTGTATTTGTGCCTACCTGCCAGTAAGGTTAATCATTGTTGACTGATTTTTATTCTCGGACTTGGAGTAAATAGGAGACATATTTATAAATGGTGGTCAATATTTTCTCAGTAACAGTGATGGGCTGGTATTTGTTCAAGCACATTAAGACTGGTATAATGCCACTTTTATTTTCACATTATTGAGTGCACTATGGATAGCATTACACCCGCATTGGCTTTATTATTGAGAGCAGTGGTTTTTTTAAAAGCCTTTTATCATTTCCTGATCCAATTCATGTTTTACTGTTATGGAAAAAAACATTCTGCTTTTTAAAATGTAAAAGGTATAATTATCATTTGAGTAAATTTTATGTTATCTTTGCCTATACCCTTAGGTCTAATGATATGAAAAATTATTTTCAAATGTTGTAGATATTTTATTTTCATTCTAAATGATAAATGTTTTAAGTTAATTGTTATTAATGTTTTCCATAAATACAAAGTTGTGCACAAGTGTAACAATGGTTTTTGTCTGCCAGTCATGTAAGTCTTCATTTTATTTGTGCCTTCAAGCCAGTAAAATATGTCATTGGTTGACTATTTTCATTCTTGGGCTGCGTGTGAAGAAGACATTTGTAAGTGGTTTTTAATGTTCCTCAGGGACAGCAAAAGCCTGGAATTCATTAAAGCATGTAGATTCTGATCAAGGTGTTGCTCATGTTGTTATATTTTTAAATGCTATTTAGAAATAGAGAATTGATCAATTTCCTTTATGTATCTTCTTGCATCTATTGATTCATCTATGAGAAACTGAAGAAGCAAATGTCGCTACATGGATAAACCTGGAACTTGTGTAATAGGTTAAGGAACGATAGCAATTAAAAAATTGTTGATTGGCAATTTATAAGTATTTTCTGCTTTAATTGCTAATCTTGAAAGAAGTAAGAACTTATTCAATTGTGCCCAATGCAGTCTTCCCACAGTTTTACTTATCCACATATGCTGGACCTTTCCATTGGTCTCTATCATTGCTGTTTTATCTCAAGCTTAGTCAATCCCATAATAATGTCCAGCGTTCACATGAGATATGAAAATTGTTACAGCTGTAGTACATACATAGTTTTTGTTGGAATTTTTTATGTGACTGGAAAAAGTTTTTCTTGTGCTGAAGTTCTTCATATGGCATTTGAGTACACACTCACAAAGATCACATTTTCTTTATATCCTAATTTATTTTCCACAGGATATTTTATTGTTGTGGAAGGTTTCATCTTGTTGCCTGGCCAATGGGCATACATGGATTAGAGTATCAACTGTTTTTTCTCCCTCCAGTTGAAATTTTTTTTTGCCCTGTTATAAACTTAAAAGTAATACAATCAAGAACATTTGTAACATTATGTTGGTGAGTTGTGGTGTGAAGAATTCAAAATGTTTTGGGTATTGGCTGTTAAAAATCATTCAAGTTAAGCTTGTTTTCTGGTGAAACTGTAATTGTTGGAGGTGTTGTGGTATGAAAAGTAGTGAAAAATTAACAGTTTTGGGTGTTGGCTGTTAAATTTCATTAAAGTTACACTTGTTTTTTTGTCAAATTGTAATTGTTGGGTGAGTTGTGATATGAGACCGTATTAAAAATTGATGTTTTGGGTATTATATGTCAAGTTTCATTAAATTTATTTTTGTTTTCTTGTCTATAATTGCTGGATTAGGTGTGGTCTGTGACCATTGTGAAGAATTGAAAATGTTTTGGCTATTGTACGTTAAATTTCATTAAATTGACGCTTGTTTTCTTGTGAAACTATAATTGTTGGATGAGGTATGGTCTGTGACTATAGTGTAGAATTAAAAATATTTTGGATATTGGCTGTTAAATTTCATTCAGGTTATGCTTGTGTTCATGTGAAACTATATTGTTGGATGTGTTGTGGTATAAGATCATAGTGAAAAATTAACAGCCCCTCATGGGGGCAGTGGATTGGTGACTGAGCAGGTTTGGATACCGCTCACCATCCACTGTAGAACTACCTTCCGGGGGGTAACCCGGTGTGTTTTTGGCTACCTGCTGGGGGGTAACCCAATATCCTTGCTTTCTTTCTTTCCTCTCTTTTGTATCACTTCATGTGGTACCTGTTGTTCTGCTGCCCCAAGACCAACCAAGAGCAGTACCAAAGAAAGGAAGTAGCTCGTCCCCCGCCACCACCTACATGTGGCTGAGGGGGGGCAACGAGTCACTACCTGACTCGGCGAAGAAGCCGCATCCCCAAAAAGTTCTTCCCCTTTTCCCTTTACCCTTGATGATGGTGGAAGACATTCCCCCATCAAAAAGATCCCGCCCAGACCTGGGCGGGGGAGAACCGTTTAGCGGCACTTGCCGTAAATATTTGACCCTGAAATGTGCTAAGAAAGGTAAAACCCTTACCAAGGTTTCTCCCTTCCTAATATACAAAGTCCTGTCATCGTCAGTTCCTGGTGATTTAGAAAATGTGAAGAAACTCAGAGATGGAACGCTGCTGATAAAGACATCCAACTATGTTCAAAGTGAAAAGCTGCTGGCTATGAAAAATCTCCAAAATATCGATGTGGCATGCACATCGACTGATATCAAATCAGAAGGGCCGGTTACACAAAGGTTATAATCGAAATAATGATTAACATGTATGCAATTTAGTGGACTGTATAATTAACGTAGTCTAAAGGTTCTACACACAAAACACAAGCACTGTAGTCCGCAATTCGTCGTCAGTTGTTCTCCGTCCTCTTTCTCGAGCGTCTCAGCACACACTGTCGTCTCTCTCGAGCATCTCAACACACTGTCCTCTCTCTCGAGTGTCTCAGCACACACTGTCCTCTCTCTCGAGCATCTCAGCACACACTGTCCTCTCTCTCGAGCGTCTCAGCACACACTGTCCTCTCTCTCGAGCGTCTCAGCATACACTGTCCTCTCTCTTGAGCGTCTCAGCACACACTGTCGTCTATGCCGTGCGTAAAGCCTCCGAAGCTTCGCTTCACCCAAACAAAAGAGTTTTATAAACCGCAACATAAGCTCCCCCCGTTGAATTTACACATTCAAAACAATTAACATATTACATACAACAACAAAAATTACATTGCAATACTAAATACTATTAAACACTTTATAAGCACATTATTGTAAGGGTAAAATTATCAATTTGTGTATAGGTCTCTTTACAATGCCGGTGGGAGTTTTTATGCTGGCTACTCGAACCAGCCCATCTTCTCCCGGAAATACTTCCTGGATGACTGCAATCCTCCAAGAAAGTGGAGGTAGGTTGTCCTGCTTGACCAGAACCACGCTCCCAGGTTGAAGATTCTTCTGTTCCGAATGCCATTTTCTTCTCTGCTGAAGTGATGTTAGGTAATCCATGGACCACCTCTTCCATAACTGCTGCGTCACCTGTTGAATATGCTGCCATCTAGAAAGATGCTTCAGCGACACATCAGACAGACTAGGCTCAGGGAAGGAGGTTAAAGGACCACTAATGAGGAAATGACCAGGGGTAAGATAACTCGGATCATTAGGGTCGTCAGATAAGACTGTAATAGGTCTGGAGTTTAAGCAAGCTTCTATTTGTGCGAGAAGGGTTGACAGCTCCTCGAAAGTAAAAATGGAGGTTCCCGTTACTCGTTTTAAATGATACTTCATTGATTGCACCCCAGCTTCCCATAATCCTCCAAAGTGTGGAGAACTGGGAGGAATAAAATGCCATTGAATTCTCTCAGTAGCTGCAAAGCCCTGTATCTTTTTATTACACTCTTCAGATATAAATAGTTGCCTCAGGGCATATAGCTCACGGTTTGCTCCTACAAAATTAGTGCCATTGTCACTGTAAAGTTTTTGAATTTTGCCTCCTGGCGATAAATCTTCTGAGTGCAGCTATAAATGCTTCTGTTGTTAGTGAACTAACCAATTCTAAGTGAATAGCCTTGGTTGCCATACATATAAATACTGCAACATAACCCTTAACCAGGGTTTTGCTTCTCACCGTTCCTATCTTGATCTGTAACGGACCTGCATAATCAACTCCTGTATGTAGGAAAGGACGTGACGGCTGAACTCTGGTTGCAGGTAATTGGCCCATAAGCTGCTGGGTGGCGGAAGCCTTTAGTTTGAAACACGGCAAACACTGATGTATTACTGGTCGGACTAGATGTCTGATCTTGGGGATCCAGTACTCTTGCCGAAGCAATGCAATGAGCAGTTGTGGTCCTGCATGTAGTAGTCTGAGGTGTTCCGCTAATACTATCATTTTGGTTAAATGATGGCTGGGTGGTAAGATAAGTTGGTGATTACTGTCATATCCCAATTGGGCATAATGTAGGCGTCCACCACGTGAAGCAAGTTGTTGTCATCCCTAAATGGGTAAAGATCTCTTAGTTGACTCTTGGGTGAAACTTGTTATCCATTTTCAAGATCCTTGAATTCTTGTTTGTAATCTGCTTGCTGGGCTATCTTAATGCAGATGTTAAGTGCTAGCCGTAAGTCGGACGTCGTCAAAATGCCTCCTCGTTTATTTTCTGGGTACTTGGCATTGTGATAGAATCTCAGGCAATATGCAACTACTCTCTGAAGTCGGGAAAGCGATGAATATCTATTAGTTATGTCATCTATGACTGGTTGAGTTGCCATCGCTGTAAGTGCTGATGCCCGTTGCTCTGGCGTCTCCTCGAATTGCATGTTGCAGTTTGTAGTCGGCCACTGTAATTCACACTGACTTAGCCAGGCAGGGCCTTGCCACCATAAGGTAAGTTTACACAGGGTTGGAGGGTCAGAGCCACGAGAAATCAGGTCTGCTGGATTTTCTTCGGAGGCCACCTTTCTCCAGTGACCCTTAGCTGCAAGCTCCTGAATCTGGGCTACTCTGTTTGCTACAAACGTTTTCCATCGCGCAACTGGCACTGCCAGCCATGATAGGACAATTGTTGAGTCTGTCCACAACATTGTCTTGTAAATATCTAAATTCAAAATAGGTGCTACTTTGTTTACCAGTCTAGCAAGCAACAATGCTCCACACAATTCCAGTCGAGGGATCGTGATACATTTTACTGGTGCCACCTTTGATTTTGAACACAGAAATTTTGTTACTACCTCCCCATGTTGAGACACCGAGCGCAGGTATAAACAAGCACCATAAGCTCTTTCACTTGCATCTGAAAACCCATGTAATCGTATGTCTAACAGGATTCCTTTGGCTAACACACGTCGTTCGATTGGAATGTTCTTAACTTCAGGGAGAAGTGAACACAGTTTCTTCCAGTCTGCTAATAACTCAGTTGTAAGACATTCATCCCATTGTAGATTACACTGCCATAATTGCTGTAGAAACATTTTATATATAATAACAATGGGACTTACTAGCCCAAGCGGGTCAAAAATAGATGCAATCACAGAAGACACTGTACGCTTAGTGACAGGTGAGTTTGGCTGATCGCTTAACAACATCGAGGATAATGATGGTGTCTTGATAGCAATTGAAAACATGTCTTGCGTTGGATCCCATAATAACCCAAGTGTTTTGACTTCATTAATGCTGTCAAAATGTCTTGGCAGTTCCGTTTCTCTGTATTCTGGTGGGACAGCTTCCAGAATGGCAGAATGATTAGAGCAAAACTTTCTCAACTGAAAGCCACCGGTACGGAGTATATCTATCAATTCCTGTTGCAATTGATGCGCTTCCTTGCAGTTGTTTGCCCCGCAGAGCACATCATCAATGTAAAAGTCTCTTCGCAATACTTCAGCAGCGTGAGGGTATCTGATTGCTTCTTCCTCAGCTAACTGCTGGAGACATCTCGTTGCAAGAAACGGAGCTGATGCCATACCATATGTGAGTGTGGTGAGCTCATAGATGTTCACTGGATCTGTAAATGATATTCTCCAGAGAATGCGCTGGAGTCTGGTATCGTCAGCATGCACCTGTACCTGTCTATACATTTTAGCGATGTCTGCTGTAAACACCACTTAATGAGTTCGAAATCGTATAACTATGGAACTCAGATCTTGTTGTAATGTGGCTCCAATTAAGAGCGTATCATTGAGGGATGTTCCTGTAGTCGTCTTGGCGGAAGCATCAAAAACTACCCTCGTATTGGTGGTGGAGCTAGCTTCTTTGATCACTGCATGGTAGGGCAAGTAAAACAATTCCCTCTGGTTGTTGGTTGCATTGTCATCTAGCCTTTTTATATGACCAAGCTCTTCATACTCTTGAAGAAAGGCATTGTAAGTCTGACGCAAAGGTGGCTGTCTGTGTAGTCAGCGTTCCAATTGTTGTAGTCGTGTGCTTGCCTGTTGATATGAGTCACCTAAATGTCCTACTCCCTGGCGGCAAGGCAATCGAACAATGAACCTGCCTGTAGAGTCTCTTCTGGTGTGTTCCTTGAAATGTTGTTCACATAACTCTTCCTCCCTCGTAGGTAATGGTTGAACCAGTTCCTCGATTTCCCAAAAACTTTGAAGTTGCTTATCCAATACGTTGTCTCTCCTAGTAAGGAATGATCGCTGTGAAGCATATCCTGAGGTCTGGCAGGGAAGACTTCCAGCTATGATGTATCCAAACTTGGTATCTTGCAGAATTGGGTAATTGCCAGTTCTGGTTCTTTGATCAGGGCATAAGAGCTGAAGGTAGAACTCCGCACCTATTAGAAGATCTATCTTGCTCTGCTCATTGAACTTGTCGTCTGCTAACACAATATCTGAAGGTATACCCCAATCCTTGTATTCGATGAAAGTTGAGGGAACGTTGTCTGTTATCTTCTGAAGAATGGAACAATTGAGGTTGACCTTGAAGTCATTTGTTCTTGAATGGACACCTACATTAACACTGTGCGTGGTGCCTGCAGTCACATCTCCGATGCCTTGTATCGGAATTACGCCTCGAATTTTCTTTAAATTGAGTAGTCTAACCATCTCTTCAGTAATGAAGTTGCTTTGTGAGCAACTATCGAGAAGAGCGCGGCATTGATGAAGTCTACCTAATGAGTCCTCCACATTTACAATAACTGTCGACAATAACACCTGCTTAATCAGTCGTCGTTTTAAGGCAAAGTGACTCCCCAATGTCCTTGAATCGTTCTCTAATTGGTTGGGGCTGACGTTCCTGGAGTGGTCACTAGTTGAGCCACATTGTAAGTGTGGTAGTTCATTCTGGTCAGGCAATTAGCTGTCACCGGTCTATCAAAATGAAGCAGTGTATTGTGTTTCCTATCACACTTCCGACAGTTGCCTGATTGGCACTCCTTAACGCTATGAAAAGCCTTTAGACAGTTAAAGCATAATTTCTTTCGCTTAACACACTCTATTTGTTGTTGTACACTAGCATTAGCAAAGGATAAACATTTCTGCAACCCATGATTTTGTTCACAATACGGACAAAATGTACTATTGCTCGTTGTCATAAAGGAACTAGATGACCTGGTCTTGTTTAATTTGAATTTGGATTCCACTGGTTTGTATATATTGCGGCCGCTAGCCTTAACTGGTTGACTGGGTTGCAATAATTCTAACGTTTGACATTTTTGTTCTAGGAATTTAATAAACTCATCTAATTTGGGAAAGTCATGTAACACTGATGTAGTCTCCCACTCTTTTCTGATAGAAGGGCCCAACTGGTCTAGAGTGAATTGCATAAGCATTATTTCATGCAATGGTGTTTCTAGGCTTAAAGCTTCAAGTGCATTTAAATTGCTTGATAAATGATTAACTACTTGTCTCAACTCTGTAGCTGAATCATCGCTAGCCTTCATGGGCATCAACAAAGCCTTAACATGCTTGGATGCAATGAGTTTTGGATTGTTGTTTCTCTGACATATGAGGTTCCATGCAACACTAAAATTTTCATTTGACATTGTCAAATTCTGTAACAATGCACGTGGTTCATCCTGTAAGGATGAAATCAAATAATAAAACCTTTGAATATCTGGAAGTGCTGGATTGGCTACAATCAAACTTTCAAACATGTCTCTGAACTGTATCCATTGTGTATAACACCCAGAAAATTGAGGTAATTGTACTGTGGGAAGTTTCACACTGTTATTATGAACCGGTGTGTTCGCACTTCCTACTCTACTATTTTCACTGGGAAGTGACCTATTGTCAGCTTCTTCTAGAAGAGTATTCATTTTTGCTTTCAAATCCCAAAAATTATTCTCGAAAATGTCTCTGTCAGCAGCATGGTCTTCCTCGCCGTCATAAATTTCTAACTTATTCTGAACCTCATCATATCTCTCCCAGATGTTTGTCAAAGGTTCACCTCTAGCACGTATAAGATTTAAATTTAAACCTGGCTGAAACTGCTCTACGTAAGTTATAATTCGTGTTAAACTACTCTTAGCTAAACCTTGTTGTTTAATGAGTAACTTTCTCTCACTTGATTCCATGATTACATAACATATACAATGTAAGGCAGGGTAAATATGTATGGGAAAGGATAAGAGCCGTCAAAGTCTGTCTGACCTGGATGATGCGTAGACAATGTTGAATTTGGAACAAAGTAGGATGAATCTGCTGGGCGCCGTCTGGTCTGGACTGGAAACCACGGTCGGTGTCAGGCAGCTCTTACGTCATCCATCCCGTGCAGTTGGTAGCCTGGTAACACTCGCGGAGCTGGCGTGCCTTCTGACCTTGAACGCACCTTTCGCCCGATAACTTGTCTTTCTTGAGCCAATGCACATGAGTTTTATATAAAAGATTTCTCAAAACTAGATGCTTGAAACCAATACTAAATATTAATTTAGCACGAAGATCCGGCCCGAAGGACCAAAATGTGGCATGCACATCGACTGATATCAAATCAGAAGGGCCGGTTACACAAAGGTTATAATCAAAATAATGATTAACATGTATGCAATTTAGTGGACTGTATAATTAACGTAGTCTAAAGGTTCTACACACACAAAACACAAGCACCGTAGTCCGCAACTCGTCGTCAGTTGTTCTCCGTCCTCTTTCTCGAGCGTCTCAGCACACACTGTCATCTCTCTCGAGCATCTCAACACACTGTCCTCACTCCTGAGCGTCTCAGCACACACTGTCCTCTCTCTCGAGCATCTCAGCACACACTGTCATCTATGCTGTGCGTAAAGCCTCCGAAGCTTCGCTTCACCCAAACAAAAGAGTTTTATAAACCGCAACAATCGAGGTCATGGTTGAGCCACATTAAATGCTTAATACCTGTCAGAGAGTAATTTCACATTATGACCTATTATATGTCGAGGTTGATGAGATAACGAAGGAGATGACTTCTCAAGGAGTTGTCCCCTGTCGTAGACTCACAACGAAGCGGAATGGCGAGATCATCAACACCACCTCAGTGATGCTCACATTCATCCTTGATAAACTTCCAGAGAAGGTATTTGTTGGATACGAATCATGCCCAGTACGGCCATATATTCCGAACCCCATGCGATGCTTTTATTGCCAGAAATTTGGTCATATTGCACCAAAATGCAAAGCAGGAGCGATATGCCCACGATGTGCCAAAGCGAAGCATGATTGGGATTCCTGTGCCGAGCCTGCTCTTTGTGGCAGTTGTGAGGGACCACACCCGATGTACTCATGGAATTGCCGAAAGCTGCAGGAAGAACGTAAGATCATGGAGATCAAGGTGACGGAGAAGATCCCATATTTTGAGGCCAGGAAAAAATACAGAACTTCGATTGCCCCAACCTTCTTGAAATCCTTTGTGGCCGTAGCAGCTCTTCCAAAAAAGATGGTTACCATTGTGACCCAAACAGGAACAGAAGAAAAGCTGAAAATGAGTACCAAAAAGCATAAGCAACTAGAAAATATAAAGCCTGTGGAGCAAAAGCCTACCAGGACTTCTGCGTCAGATGATGCAAACAAAACTAATGGTGAGGGTTCTCTGAATAGAAGTATCCCACCAAAAAACAAAAGATCCCCAGAAAATCCTCCTTCCTCCCGGCAAGAGGAGCACTGCCATGCAGCACTCCCTGTGCTGAACAAGCATCAGGTGAGGATGGCATGGAGGAAGACCAAATGGACGAGGACCAATTACAGGCCTTCCTCCTTAATAGACACAAAAGGGGAAAGACGAAGCTTAAGCGCTAAGATTTTTCACACCTTTATATATTTTGTAGTTCATACAAATACTCGATCTATATTTTTATGTAAATATTTCTATCTAGTCAGACGTTTTTAACATCAATTATATTCAGGGTTTTAAACTTAATTTCCACTTTTTAATGCCCCTATTCATACAGTGGAATTGTAATGGTTTTTATACACACAGAGAGGAGCTGGTGATTTTATTAAAGGATTTTAACCCTGCTTGTATTTTATTACAAGAGACCCATTTTAAAGAAACAGACAAGGTTAACTTGAAAGGTTTTAGTGTTTTTTGAGTTGACAACCTTAGTGGAAACAGAGCCCAAGGGAGGGTCGCCGTGGCCATCAGGGAGGCCCTTTACACCTCCCAGGTGGACCTTAGGATGCCCTTCCAAGCCATAGCTGTTACTGTAGCCACTCCGGAGGTAATTACGTCATGTAACGTATACCTTCTGGAATGGGCTCAAGTCAACAGGGCGAACCTTTAAGACCTGATCAATCAGTTACCACAGCCATTCATGCTGCTGGGCAACTTTAACGCCCACAAAACACTCGGAGGGGACATGATGGCTGACCACAATGGCAGAGGTTGTCTTTTAGAAAAACTTTTTAATGATTTTAACCTGATTTTATTGAATGACTTCAAAAATAAACATTTTAATGCTTTTAATTGGGAGTACTCCTCCATAGATTTAGTTATTTGTAGCAGCACCATTGCACTACTATTTACAATGTCTGTGCATAATGATATTTGTGGTAGTGACCACTTCACTCTTAATTCAGCAGAAGGCTAACATTTCTGTTGACTCTAACCGAGCAAGAACATGGGTTACACGTAGAGCCCATTGGCCGGATTTTAAATCAAATTTTAAATTCAATTTTGACAGCAGTCGAGGGGGAATACGCAATGCCGAGGTTTCTACGGCAGCTGTACTCAATGCTGCTAGTAATAGCATTCCAATGTCATCTGGGAAGACATGCCACACTCCCATTTCCTGGTGGAATGAGGAATGTGCGGTGGCCATTTGGAAACGCAAACGGGCATTGTGAATTTTTAATAGACATCCCAAATCTTACAAATCTTGCGGCGTTTCAATGACTGAGGGCAAAAGCTCGCCAGGTCATCAAGGATGTGAAAAGGTCCTTGTGGATAAAGTATGTATCCTCCATTAACCACAGGACTGCAGTTGCACAGGTCTGGAATAGGGTTAATAAAATCTCGGGCAAATACCACCCTACAAGCATGCCAGGGCTAGAAATTGGAGGCCAACTTATAACATCTTCTGCTGCCATTGGCGAAGCATTAGGCCTCCATTACGCCAAGGTTAGCAGCACGGCCGAGTACGAGCTTTCTTTCATTCAAATCAAAGAGAGAATGGAAAGAACTGTTCTAAACCTTGGCAATGTCAGCAGTCCAGCCCCCTACAATGAACCTTTTTCATTGTGGGAGTTGAAGTCAGCGATTGGGGATGGTAAGGACTCTTCTCCTGGCTTGGATAGTATCCACAATGCCTTCCTCAAACATCTGCCCAAAAATGCTGAACAGGATTTGCTGGAAACCCTCAATCAGCTTTGGGCTGAGGGGGCTTTCCCTGAATCTTGGTGGGAATCGGCAATTGTCCATATCCCTAAACAGGAAAAGGACAAGAGCCGGCCATCCAGCTATCACCCAATCTCCTTGACCAGTTGCCTGTGCAAACTGATGGAGAGAATGGTCAACAGATGTCGGTAACCTTCTCTCAAATGTCCAGTGTAGTTTCCGACGTAGCAGGTCTACAGTGGACCACATGGTCAGGATCGAAAGCTTTATCCAAGTGGCCTTTCTCCTATGCCAGCATGTCATGAGTCCTTTTTGACATAAAAAATGCATATGACAATACCTGGTGATACAAGATTTTATGCACCCTTAAAGACTGGGGTTTTAAAGGTAGACTACCAATTTTTACCCAAAACTTTTTAACGTGGCGTACTTTTAGAGTTTGTTTGGGCAATCACCTATCACAGTCTTTTACCCAAGAAAATGGTGTTCCTCAGGGTTCTGTTTTAAGTGTTACAATATTCGCAATAGCCATCAATGATGTTGTAGACTGCATTAACCCACCAGTTATAGGCTCAATGTTTCTCGGTGACCTAGTTATCTTCTGCAGGTCATCGAATTTGAGGATGGCTGAAAGGCAAATTCAGCTGACCCTGAATCGGCTCCATAAATGGTCTTGCAAAACTGGCTTCCACCTCTCCGAAGAGAAGACCAAGTGTATTCATTTCCATAGACAACGGGGAATATTTCCTGATCCCTCTCTTACACTTGGTGGAATTACCCTACCGGTGGTGGATTCTGTACAGTTCCTCGGAATGACACTCGACAAAAGATGGAACTGGAGAAGTCATATTGGTATTTTAAAAGATAGGTGTTTTAAATGTTCTATGATACTTGTGTAATTCGTCATGTGTTGCTGACTGCAAATCCATGCTTCTCTTATACAGTGCATTGGTACAATCAAAGCTTGATTGTGGGTCCTTCATATATTCTGCTACACGAGTGTCTTATCTCCTCCCACTGAGTACAATTCACAACTCTGGCCTCAGGTTGGTTTTAGTGTAGTCCCACCATGGCAGATGTGTTATCCAAAAATTAATATGGATTTGTCTTGCTGCAACAAATCAGGCACACATCCTAGTGTATATCTTTATTGATTTATGGACATTTTGGAAAAGTACCGTAATGCCACTCACATTTACACGGATGGCTCCAAGTCAGACACTGCCTGTGCATGTGCTGTAACATCTTCCCAAAATATCATCTCCATGGTGAAGCTGCACTCGCTGTGTAGTGCTTACACAGTGGAACTGTATGCAATCAAGACCGCCTTGGATGAAATAGAGTCACGAAACATGTCCTATTTGATATGTAGTGACTCTAGGAGCGCATTGCAAACCATCCTTTCCTTTGATTCCTATCATCCTCGGGTCCAGTTTATTCACTCCCGTCTTGCCCTTTTAGAGGCCATGGGGAATAACATACTCTTTGTTTGGGTACCAGGGCATGTGGGAATCAAGGGGAATGAGAAGGCTGACTCTGCTGCCAAGGAAGGCCTCTACAAGCAAGAAATAGACTCGCGGTCCATGACAGCAGCAGACCTAAAAATTTTTTTTAGGTTAATTGTAGCAAAATAATGGCAGGACTCATGGCTGGGTTTACAGAACAACAAATTGCAGGACATAAAGGCTGTTACAACTTCTTGGTCCTCCTCTGTCAGTAAAAGTAGGCAGGAGAAAGTAGTGCTGACCCATTTGAGGATTGGGCACTGTGCCCTTACTCACTGTTATCTGTTCACACAGGAGAAGGATGTACCACACTGTGACCATTGTGACTCCTGTTTCACTATAAGACATATCCTGACCGAATGTACCCACTATCAAGGTATGTGAAATAGTCTTTCGATGCAAGGCCAGCTTAACGATGTTCTGGGCGATGACCCAGTTAAGATAGACGTGGTATTCAAGTTCCTCAGGGAAGCTGAATTGCTTCCATACATTTAACTAATTTTTAATATTACATTTTTCTATACACATTACCTGTGTACAATTTCAGCAATATAATATACATATTTTATTCAGTTTTTTATCTCTATTAGTAAGGAAATATACATAATAACTTTTATAGTATTACTGCATTTTCTGGTCTATAACGCGTGCGTTATCTATACAAAAAATATAAAAATCGGGAAAAAACATCATGCGCATTATACAATGGAAAATAAAATAAATTGTTCCTCATGAAACGGAATCCCCAGGAAGGATACGCTTTGAAGCCCACGATGTCCATCTCTTGAGCAATGCATTTCGCTTGCAATAAGACCCTTGTTGTTGAAATCCTAATGCCTTTTGCCCTTTCTCGTATCACCCACTCATACAATTCTTCCTCGAGTTCTTGCCAAAAGCATTTTCTAAAACGCATTGCTCGTTTTTTCCGATGCAACTTTTTCAGCACCAATTCGCCTTTACGCCATTCTCGTACACTTGATTCCCCTATGTTTAACTTTCTTCCAGCCTCACGATTTCCTTTTTCTATAGCGAATTTTACGACTTCTAATTTAAACTGCGAAGTGTATGATTTTCGCTTTCGCATATTTTCGTTTTCCATGGTAAATTAAAAACTTTTTCAATACCGACGCCAAGCTAATTCAAGACTCCATAATACCATGTGGTGTACAGTGAAAACAACTGAATAACGGAAAGCCACAGCAAATTTTAATTGATTCATTTTTTCAGAAGCGCTTGTTTCAAATCGATTTTTTTTACTGCGCGTTATCTATACATTTGTACCAGGTTTGAAGAAAATCACTTGCACGTTATCTATATATTTGTACCAGGTTTGAAGAAAATCACTTGCACGTTATCTATAAGGTGCGCGTTATAGACCAGAAAATACGGTACTAGTTTGAGTACGGTGTGAAATGACCTTGCTGTCGATGCACCTTGTAAAATCAACTCTACTACTACTACAATCACGAGAAGCTAAGGATGGATAGGGAGATGAACGACTTTGAATTGCTTTAAAATGTTGAGTATTGAAAATGGTTTTGGCGGAAAAGTAAACATTTTGAAAAAACTTGCTTTCTCAAATCTCTCCTCACTGTTTTTAAGTAACTAGTAACTCTCTTGAATACTTTGTTTTGCATTTCTTGTGATTGAGATTCAAGGAAATTTGAAATTGATGGAAAAAGGGTCAATTCATTTTTTTCTTTCAAATTTAAACTTATATTTGTCATTGTGTCATGAAATTTCTTGATTATATAAACAGTATCAACTTTGGTTAAGCCTGGCTGTTGAAGCTTGCAATTTAACAAACTAAATTTAGGAAAAAGTCTTGCAAGAATAAAATACATTAGCGCACAACACTGTCTTGCAACTGCTGAGTAGGATCCATGTTGCAAAGCAATCATAACATTGTCATATAGTTCACATAGGCATTGAAAACTTGATTCAAAACTTAACCCTTTGATGCATGATTTTTTAAATTTCTGTTTAAATATTTTTCTTATTTAAAAACACAAAATGGTGTAGAAATACTGGAAAATATTTAGGACACATGGAAAATCTATGAAAACCAAAATCATTACTGTTACATATTTGCAACACCATGCAGTGATGGAAGTTGGAAAGTTCATTTTCCACCCACCCAAAAAACACCCATATTACACTTCACTTTAAGCCATGCCTTTTTATTGTTGAAAATTATGAAAACAGTTGTTTTTGCTATTTAAGCATAAATTTATGTTACATTTGGAGCACTTCTCTTGGGTGTAACGTGCAGTTTTTCTGTTTACACCTTGTTCTTGTTGCCTGAAATATCGGCCAATGGCTCGTCTGGTCTTTTCTTTTGACCTACAAAAGATAGTAAATAAAAATAAAAAATGGCTGTCTTACACAGAAAACTAAGACGGTATGTACTTACCTTGCTTGGGATAGGTGCTGAAGATTTTGCATTATTGCAAGGTCATTCAGTCTATTTTGTCCCATTGTGGAGTGCAAATACGTTTTTATCAACTTTAATTTTGAAAATGACCTTTCACCACTAGCCACAGTAATAGGTAAAGTTAATATAATAGAATTTATTGGTACAGTTGATTTGTACAGGCAAATATAGGACAAGTCATACAAATTTCAAATAGACAAACATGGAAGAGGGGGAGGAGAAGTATATGTACATAGGTAGTACAATGATGTCATTAATATAATGCTATAAAATTAAAATGCAATGCATACATACACTGACATTTGTACAGTTAATTGCAGATCATATAGTAAGCAGTAGAAATACAATTGTTAATTATGAAAGAAATTAAATTAATTTGTAGTAACATCCAATAGCATGATTTGAATTTTCTTTTTGGAAACATTAATATTTACAACTGATTTTATGTCTTCAGGCAATTTATTAAGACATTTGAGACCCATCATATATGGTCCATCATAGTATATTTTAAATCTACAGGTTGGAGTGTGGATTTTGTTGCAGTTATGTGTACCATGATTGTGTAATGAAGAGTTAAGCTGAAAAATATTTTGATTTTTTCTTACAAATAACAAAAGCTGCATGATATATAAACAGGGGAGAGGTAATATCCCTAGTTTTTTAAATAGGGGTTTGCAATGATCTCTTGCTTTGGCTCCTGTTATGAACCTTATGGCTCTTTTTTGAATCAGGAATAGACCATTTGCATGGGGAGATGAGCCCCAGAAAATTAAGCCATATGTAATCCTAGACTGGAATAAGGTGAAATAAACATTTTTAATAGTTGTCATGTTTACCACTTGTTTTAGTTGTTTTAACATATAGCACACAGAACTAAGTTTAGCCATAAGGTTATCAGTATGGTTGATCCAAGTCAATTTGTTGTCAAGGTTAAGACCTAAGAATTTGACAGAATCAACTTCTTGCATTGAGTTATCATTGAGTCTAAGTAATAGACTTTCTATTGGTGTTTGCCTATTGGTTGTATATTTAAGCATAACTGATTTGTTTACATTTATATTAATGGAGTTAATTTTTCACCAATTGGTTAAACTGTTCACTGTCCGCTTAGCTGTATCTAGGACAGAGTTGTTTGAGTTTGCAGAAATTAGGGAACAGGTATCGTCGGCATATATGAGTGGATGAGCATCATCTGGAGAGACGTTGGGTAGATCATTGATAAACAGGAGAGGTCCGAGACCGATCCTTGTGGTACACCTATCTTAATTGATAGTAGTTTGGATTTGGCATCGGCCAATACTACATATTGGTACTTGTCAAACAGGTATGACTACACTGCAAGGAAACCCCTCATATGCCATAGCATTTCATTTTCTCTAATAACACGTTGTGATTAACAGTATCAAAGGCTTGACTTAAATCAAATTAAAGGCCTAGTGTGGTATATTTTTCATCCAGAGCTGTAAGAACATGATTAATTACATTATAAATTGCTAGTTCGGTGGATTTGCCCTTTCTGAATCCGTATTGGAATTGAGATAGTATTGAGTGTTTCTCTACAAATAACATCATCCTTGTATAAAAAAGTACTTCAAAAAGTTTTGCTAGAGAATTCTGTATTGCTATGGAGCGATAGTTTATTAAGTGTAATGTGTTATCTTTTTTGTGGATTGGTACTACTTGAGAGAATTTCAAGAGGTGAGGAAATATGCCTTGCTTCAGGGGTTCATTACAAAGGTAAACTAATGGTTCTTTTAGTTTTTTTCTGCTGATTTTCTTAACAATGTTCGCTATTTCGAGTTCATTTGTAGGATACAGGTAAAGAGAATATGGAGCTATTTGTGATGAATCATAAGACGATGTATTTTGAATTGATGATTGGGGTATTAAGTTGACAAAGAATTCATTGAAGTGATTAGCAATATCAGCTGAGTTGGTTATTATATTTCCATTGCCATCATTGATTCTATTGATATTAACTTTATCTTTGATGGAAGTTGCTTCACTTACTATATTCCATAATTCCTTTGCCTTGTTGCTGGCTTTATCGAGTCTCTCGTCATTGAAGGTCTTTTTAGATGAGGAAATTAACTTTCTATAGGTTTTTTTAATGTTTATGAGTTTGTCATGAGATTCGGGGGTATTGGACATTTTGTAGTCAACATACACTTGTTTGACAAGAGCTGACATCGTGCATATTTCATCAGATATCCACCCTTTTTTGACACTCCTGCTGTTATTTTTGAATTTTATTAGAGGAAACAATGAAAGTGATACTTGGGTAATGAGTAAAATTTTTCAAAACCGTCATTAAATGCATTCAAGGAGTATATTTCTGACCAATTGGTCCTTTACAAAATTGACATAAACATCTGTATGTTTGATTCATTGAACCTCCTACTAGATTGGTAGGTAGTATTTGTACTAGGGGAATTTATAGCAGTCAAGGATAGCTCCACAGCACTGAAATACAAGGTTCTATAACAGAGACTTCAAAAGTTGTATCGACTAAATTACAAAAAATGTTATCTATGGTTTTCTGTGATTTTGGTGAAATTCTTGTTGGGTCTTTTACTACTGCTTTAAGGTTATAAGAATTTATTAAGTTTATAATGTGGGTTTTTTGATGACTGTCACTAGAGAAGTCCATATTGAAATCCCCTCCTAACCCTACCATCCTATTTTTCGAGAAAATCTTATCCAGGAGATTTTCAAAATTGCGTAAGAAAAGATCAAAGCATCCTAGAGGATATCGATGCATGGAAATTAATGTCATATTATTGCCATTAAAATTATAACTAATGCAGGTAAATTCAAAGTCTTTTTCAATGCTCATGACATCTTTTAGGTTTAGTGGAGTTACATAATTGGTGAGACATTTCTTAACAAATATGGCAACACCACCATTCTTGGAATTCTTTCTACAAAATATTGAGGCACATTTGTAACCTTGCAATACAACTGCTGTACTGTCATCTACTGAGAGCCAGTGTTCATTTTCACAAAATACATCGGGTCTGTTATGATGAAGAAATACATTAATTTCATCAATCTTATTTCTTATGCACTGTACATTAAAAAACATAATTTTGAAGTTATTTTCTTTTGTGCTATTGATAGTCTTCATTTGTCATAAGTCTTTTCATTTTAGCATACCTGTTTGCATTCATGTAATCACACCAGTGATTGAGTTCTGTCTGACGGTGTTTACATTTTCTGTTGAGGAAGTTAGCACAGCACCTTCCTTGACTGAGGGAGTATTTGCCTCAGTTTGATCTTTATCCAGACAATCGGGGATTGAAGGTATTAATATTTATTTACTTATTGGCAGAACCATGTACAAAAAATTATATACAAAATTTAATCGGGACACAAAATAAGACATTAAAAATTCAATAAGTATAAAATTACAAGTTTTCACATGCTGTTTTCTCATTACTACCATTTAAGAAAGATAATACTAATATAAATAAGTATAAATATAAATAAAGTTACATAAAGCAGTATACACAAACAATAAACAAAAAATGAAAAACATACAACATTACTAAGAAATAAATACATTTGAGTCCTCCTGAGCCAAAAATTGGCTCATCAGGAGATGCTCTAATTAACCTTTACCCACTATAATCTTATTAAACAATCTTTGCAGTGAGACTCTAGAATTTTAACATTATCTTCACTATTAATAATCATTTTTCATGTCAATACATTTAAATCTTGAAGTTACAGAGGGTCTTACTTTTCAAGCAGATGTATCCTTAATTTTTTTTTTAACTTCCCCAAAAGTCTTTAAGTCATGCATATGTTTCGGCAATGCATTAAACAGCTTAGGTATTACAACTGTCATTCTATTACCACCACAATTATTGAAATATTTTGGAACAACATAGTTATGTACCTTTCTTTTCCCCACATTATGATGTCACTTTCAATGTTTTAAACCTATTGGCAAAATAGCTGTTTGTTACTAGAATATATGTAAGTCTTCAAGGGGCAATATTTTCAAGCAGTTATAAATATAATAATAATAATAATTTTACTTGTCCCAGGACATATACATATATGTATAGGATAAGTCAAGTTGGCTATACAAGTAAGTGAGGATAGAAAAAATAAAAAGAATACAAAACAATTACATGACAAGTAAACATTTAGGTACAATTAAATTAATAAATCAAAAAATTACATCAGCATTTACCCATAAATTTATCTATTGAGTAAAAACAATTTTCTACCAGGTATTCTTTCAAAGCCCTTTTAAATTTATTTATTTAAAACTTAGTGCTACAAGTTGGCGATCTGCCAGGTGGTAACATAAAGAAACCTCGTAGGTCTCTCACACATCCAACAATGAGATCTAAAGACAAACAATATGACAGCAATAAAAAGATCTATAGTAATGGCATAACAAAAATATTACCCATAAGAAATATCACTGCAAACAAGAAAATTCAAAAGTTTCAAAAAGGAAGGAGAAATATTTTTAAAAAATCACTAATGAATCACAAAACAGCTTTACATCTATTCCTAAAAACATTTACACTCTTTGGGAAGGGCTCAAATAGTTCAGCAGGCAACTCATTCCAGTCAACAATAGTTCTGAAAGGGAAACATCCGTGTTCAGAAACGAGAGAAAATGTTCTGCTACGATAGTTCAGAGGTAGAATATCCGCCCGGCAAGTGGAAGACCCGGGTTCAATTCCCGGTCATAGCAGACTTTTTTCTCGTTTCAAAAATTGTTCCATTTTCCAACAATAGTTCTGTTTAAAAATGAATATTTTTTTACATTTGTTTTTTGTTTTCTACACTTAAATTTGTATTTGTGATCATTTTTCCCTTTAAAAGATGGTTCTTCCACCCCCTTGTGTAACTCACTCCATGCTGCCCCCATATTTATTACATTAAAAAAACCACAAAGTCTACTCCGTTTCCTTCTCCTTTGCAAGCTCTCCCAGCCCAGTATTTCTAGCATCTCCGTCACGCTATCCGTTTTCCTGTGCCTACCCAATACATATCTGGCCGCCTTTCTTTGAACCTTATCCAGCTTCCTGATATGCCCTTCTTCGTGCGGATCCCATACCAAGGAGGCATATTCCAATATCGGCTGAACTAGAGATTTTTATGCTTTCTCTTTGTAGCTGGACTGCTTCCTTTTAGATTCCTCATAACCCAGTGCAGCATTTTGAAAGCTTTCCTTTTTATGAAATCGACATTTAATCCCCATCCTATATCTTTTGATAAATAGACACCTAAATATTTACAATGATCACTTTTTGGTATAGAATTTCCCGAAAAATTATACTCCCTATTTGACACTAATTTCCTATTAGTGAATTTCATGTACATACTTTTACTTATATTGATGTCCATTCCTTGGTATTGGTCCAATCTGAAAGATTGTCGATATCATTTTGGAGGGTATTACGGTCGCTTTCACTCTCGATCCGCCTATAAATTATACAATCATCCGCAAAAAGTCTTATCTCGGATGGACTCGAAATCGGGTTTCCACTTCCTTAGCCACCGCTCGTGCCCACCTTTGCATGATACTGGGGGCCAAGGCGTGGCCCATGGGGAGGCGATTAAATACAAAATTCCGGCCTTCGATATAGATTCCATATAGGGATCGATATTGGTCTGCAAGCGGGATTTGAAAGAAGGCATCTTGAAGATCTATCTTTATCATTAAGGCATTAAATGGAATTTTAACCATAGCTTGCACGGCGTCTCTTCGGTTAAAACCCCTCTCTGGACTAAGTTTTCTACCGCGGCAATCAATTCTGGGCTGTTATGTGATGGAGCATAAACGTACAGGGCTTCTGTTGGCTTTGGAAGATAGGCTCCTGTAGTAAATAGCGATTAGACTGATGCGCTTTCATATGGATATGAGAAAGGCACTGACAGTGGCGTACTCACGGGGGCAACCGGGGGTGGAATTCCTGGGGCAGGGCCTGTGTCATCCCACGAGAAGGGTATGCTGCTGCCAGGGCCATCATCTCCCGGACCATCTGGGCCGCGTTCCGATTCGTCCTCGGAGACGCCAGAATCTCTGGCGTCCGAGGATGCAGTAGTGCTCGCCATGTCCGGGGTCCAAGGAACCGGATCGTCGGGTTCAGCAGAGTTTGTCCAGGCCAGAAAAAGGTTGGCCAGCATCGGATCCACGCCCGGGTCTGGGCCAGGTGCTGGAGGTCCGGGTACATGTAGTGTCGCGGACTCAGTATCGTGCGGCTCGGGGTCCCGCTCGTACACGGCCGCGTCCTCGGGGGGGGGCTGAGATCGGTAGGTTGGTCGGGAATGGGAGGTCTGGCCGGAGGTAGAGGGCTGCTGATTTACTACCACCACTTGTGGTTTTGGGGCTGGTAGGATGCTTGGAGGTATATGCAAAAGCTCATCATCCACCGGGACCGTCAAGCGGGCAGCTACCTCCCAACCGTGATGAGCTGCTACACCTAAAATGCATAGGCGTTGGTATAAAAATGCTTTGGTTGGCATGGGGAGCTGTTCTCAGGTGGAGGCTAGGTTTAGCAATAAGGTGGCCTCATCCAGGTCGTGGGCGCGAAACTTGCTCGATGTTACTGCTGCTGATACCAATCCGGCTAGCTGCAACACCTCGGCGTCTGGAGGCAAATCTACTATCTGATCTCCGCAGGCTCGCCCACGATAAAGGGGGTGGTGGTGCCAATACTGCTGATGTGGCTGTACTATTGTGGGAGGATCTAGTATCGAGAAAGACTGCCATCTGCTGGGAAAGAGTCTCGATCCTTTCCATCGCTTGTTGGAAGCGGGGATCCTCCGAAAACAATGAGGGAGATTGACTACGCTGATGTCTTGTCGGTGAGGAAAAAGTGGCCATGGCTGATGTCGAAGGAGGTTTCTGAGCGATATTGCCTGTGGAGGTGGTGGCGCCGGGGGTTGTAGGCTGTTGGCGTGTACGAACCATTAAACACTATCAGGATGATGATGGGCACACGCTCTGTCCCAAACTCAATCTTTGCCGTTATTCCTTTGAAATTTAGAAATGTATAGAATTTTAGAGTGTGATGATTTAAGAGTTACTGCTTGGGTCCTATTAATTAAAAATGATTTAATCCAATTGTTAGCTATTCCTGTTATACCATATGAATATAGCTTCCGTATTAGAATATCATGGTCAATAGAATCAAATGCCTTAGAGAGATCATAGAAAATCCCTGTGATGTTTTCATGGTTGTCTAGACTCTGAAGTATGGAATTAATAAATTTGTAGATAGCCATTTCTGTACTCCTCCCTTTAACAAACCCAAATTGGTTAGTAGACAAAATATTGTGTCTATTAATAAAGGACATGATTCTATTATACATTGCATATTCAAAAACTTGTTAAGGATCACCATTAACTCCTTTACATCAGTGGGATAAAGAAAAATTGAATTTGAGCTTGCTTGTTTCTTAGGGACAAACCTTTGAGAGTGGGGAAGGATGATATTGAGTTGATTGTCCAAATTTAAGAAATGATCATTGAGAGAGTTTGCAATAGTACTTAGGTCGGTAACTGATTTCCCTTAATGGCAATGGATTCTATACTAGACTTCCTATTACAAGTGGAGGTATTACTTTTGATTATATTCCAAGCAGCTTTTGTTGGGTTTGTTAGATTTTTTAATCATATCAATGTTAAAAGACTTTTGTTTCCTGCACGAGCTTGGCATAGAACCTTTTACACTGTAAATAATGATTTTTATCAGACTCAGCTTTAGTTGACCTGTAGTCATTATACAAATGTTTCATCTGAATTGATAAGGCACTAATTTTAGGGGTAACCCAATTTTTCTTCTTTGATTTAACATTATTGTTTAATACAAGATTCTTTAAAGGGAAACACATGTCAAACTTGTGCAAAAAAATCTTTAAAAAATTATCAAATTTATCAAGTTTATCTACTGAGTGAACTTCTGACCAATCTTCAAGTTGAAAAAGATTACCAAATGTACTCTTTGCTTGTTCAGTAAAAAATCGTTTCACAGACAGAGTGTATTGCTTGGGTTCAGTCCTTAACTCATAAGAAAATGAAGTCGACTGAGCAAAATGGTCAGAAATGCATGCATTAATCACAGAACAATTAGTAACGTTTAAATTGGAGAAAATATTATCTATATCAGTGGCTGATGTTTTACTAATTCTAGTAAATTCATGAATAGTAGGTCTTAAATTTTGGACTCGAAATACATCTAGAAGTTGAAATTTCTGTGGGCATTGAGAGCTCAAATCAACATTAAAATCACCACACACAATCATTGAGCCAGTATTATTACTAATAATATCTAGTGCAGTGGATAGTTTCTTCCTTTCTTTGTATCATGTTCATTTGGGTCCTCAGCCCCCCAACATCTGTCTCCTTTTTTGTAAACCATTTTAACTATTCTATTTTGCATACTACACAACTTTTTTGTGTGATCGACTGTTATGTCCCCAGACAGTAATGTCATACCTCAGCATTGACTCGGCTTAAGTAAAATAAATTATTTTCTTTATATTTACAGGCACAGAATCCCTTATATGATACATTAGATAGCTCACTTTCCTTAACTTACTACATAGCTTATCACAATGCTTTCTAAACTTAAACGTTTGATCAATTGTGACACCCAAATATTTATACTGAGAACCCTGTTCCATGTTTCTACATTTACATGATACTTTGTTTACATTTCTATGCAGACAATCATGTTCATGCATTGTAAGGAGAATGGGCTGCCATTTAGCTAAATTGATGACAATGTACATAACCTTAGATTTCTTTATATTGATTATAAGATCATGGTCATGTGACCATTTAGCAAGGTTGTTCACATCATTCTGCATATGCCTATTGGCAATGTTTAAATCACGATGAGCTGATATTAACACTACATCGTCTGCATAAAGTAAAATATCACAGTTTGCAATATGTTCAAATATACTGTTTAGATAGAGTAGGAACAAAATTGGGCCCAAAACTGAGCCTCAACTTTACCAGGATTACTAATGCAATTTTTAAATTTAACTCTAATTCTCCTATTAAATAGGTAACTTCTAAACCATTCCAGTATAAAACCTTTTATGCTTATATTTTGCAATATCTGCAACAACCCGGCAAACAATTAAGGATGCTAAAAAGGTCTCCTGGATGAAATATGTCACTTCCATAAACCACAGAACACCAATAGCACAGATCTGGTCAAAGGTGAGAAGTATCTCAGGCTTAGGACACGTATCTCCAGTCACTGCCCTGGAAATAGGTGGCCGCATAGAAACATCCATGCCAAAAATCAGTGAAGCTTTCGGCCTTTACTATGCTGATATTAGCAGCACAGCAAATTACGATCGGGCTTTCTTGACCATCAAACACAATGCGGAGCATTGCAGCCTTGACTTTGAGGGAGGTAGCAATGCTGAGCAATACAATGATGCCTTCTCTTTATGGGAGTTAACCTCCGTTATCAAGGAAACCAAGGATTCCAGTCCAGGAGTAGACGAGATCCACAATGCTTTCCTCCGCAACCTCCCAATTTAGAGTTTAAGGAATTTATTAGACACCTTTAACCAGATTTGGAGTGAAGGAAGTTTCCCGGTGGGCTGGCGTGAATCCATTGTGATTCCAATCCCTAAACAGGGCAGGGAAAAGAAAGCTACTTCGAACTTCCGTCCTATATCCCTTACTAGCTGCCTGTGCAAGCTAATGGAAAGAATGGTTAATAGATGGCTAATTTGGTTCCTTGAGTGCCAAAACCTCCTTTCAAACACCCAGTGTGGCTTCCGACGACGTGGAAGATCCACAGCGGACCATTTAGTTCGAATTGACAACTTTATCCAGGAGGCCTTCCTCCTTGGCCAGCATGTAATAGCCGTATTCTTTGATATTGAAAAGGCATATGATAAGACATGGCGGCACAAGATATTAAAGACTTTACACGACTGGGGATTTTGCGGCAATCTTCCAATTTTCATTCGCAACTTCTTAGCAAACCGTGTATTCAGGGTATGAATTGGCAAGTATTTATCATGCCCCTTTCACTTGGAGAATGGTGTGCCTCAAGGGTCAGTCTTAAGCATCACACTCTTCGCGATTGCCATTAATGACATTGTCAGGTGTATTACATCCCCGGTGTTGGCAACATTATATGTCGACGACCTGGCAGTATTTTGCCGATCTGTGAAACAGGTCTGCAGAGCGTCAAATTTAGTTGACGCTGAACCGCCTCGAACATTGGTCAGAATCTAATGGCTTCAATTTCTCCAAGGAGAAGACCAAATACATACATTTTTACAGGGGCAGAGGCATGTATCCTCAACCTAGTTTGCGCCTTGGACGAACACCTCTAAAATTTGTTGAGACCATCCGATTTCTTGGTTTGGTGTTTGACAAGAAATTGAACTGGCGGGCTCACATCTGCAGTCTTAACCCTCCATTAGTCGCGCCACTTTTTAAAACACATTTAGTCGCGTGGCGTCTATCAAACTCCATTTAATTATTACTTCAGGAAGTGTACAGACTTACAGAGAATAACTTAAATTGATAATATTTATTCACTACAAAGGTATGAGTAATGTAATCGGTACAAAAATATCTATAATTTTAATGTACATTAACATATATTGTTAATAGATTTGAGTGCACGTTCCTCTGACATACATTTAAATTTTATCGCATAGTAAACAATATTTAACTAGTTTTATTTGTACAATTAACACAAATGTTTTCAGAATGCTCTAAGCAAATATAATTGTTACAGTTTGTACATTTATATTTTGTCATGCGATTATTTTTTCGCTCACAAATGTAACACCTTTTTCGAGCAGTAGTTTTACTCTGTGTTTCTCTTTTCTCTGTCTCCTTGTGTAATCGTTTAGAGGTGCAAGCACCTAACTCGGGGTGTTCCTTTTCAATTTCAATCTGAGTACTATGTTCTACTGTTCTTTTGTTTAATTGTCTTGGTAAACAGGTAATTTGAGACCTTTTTTATATGTGTTCTGCTACTAACTCTTTTGCAAGGGTTTTAATGAAATATCTTCTCTTCCAAAGTTTTTGGGAATCAGTATTATTATTTTCTAGGTAAATAACCTGAGCATTTATTGCTCCTACATTTAGCATTGTATAAAATATAGTCATAGGCCACCGATTGGTGTTTCTTGAAACAGAGTAGGTCGCGCATAATGTATCTACGACATCAACTCCACATTTCGTAGCATTATAGAATGTCACTATTTCTGTTTTTTTTTGGCTGTACCTGTTGTTTCGTCGATAGCAGAATCATGATGCATTGAAGAAAGTAGGAGGACATTTTTCCTTGCTTTGGGTATGTAAGACATTAAGGTGCAATGCTTTTGAAAACCAAAACGAGATGTAAATGGTTCCCGACCTTGTGCTGATGCAAAAGAGGGTGGAAGCTGCCTTTTATTGTTCCTTATTTTACCTACATATGTAAGCCTGTCACTTTTTAAAATGTCTGTAAGGAGTTCGCAACTAGTAAACCAATTATCTGTGGTAATATTATGTCCAATACCACTAATTGGCATGATTAATCTTTTGACAACATCATAAGGACTGTTGCTAACCTGAAATGGACCATGGCTGTTTCCCTGTGTATATTTCTAAATTTGCTGTGTAAAAGTTTTTAGCGTGTGCCTGTAAAAATATCTTTATTCCATATTTTCCGGGTTTGGTGGGGATGTATTGCCTAAAACTGCACCTTACCCTAAATTTTGCCAGCATTTCATCTATAGTTGCATATTCCCCCAAGGAATAACTTTCATGGCAGTTCTGAACAAATATACCAAAAGCTTCTCTTACAGGTGCAAGTTTATCTAAAACTTTTCTTTCATTCCTGGTTACTTTGTCATCAAAACGAGTATTTTGTAAAAGGAAATGAAAGCATTTCTGAGACATTACTAGACGAAAAAATTCAATCCCAGTACTATTAGTATTCTACAAATCACTTGTATTTAGTTTGCTGTTTCTAAGGAAACCAGCCAATGAAAGCTCTAATACAAAGAACAAAACATAGTAAGTAAATAAATTAACAAATATACTATATATTTGTTATAAATAAAATAAAATATAATGCATTAAAAATTATTGCAATGGACAGCGCAAAAATAATGATGTAACTCAATGGAACGTAAGTTGTCGCGTGGCATCTATCAGACTCATAAAATATAAAATAGTACTATATAACCCGGTGAGGTGACGAAACCCGAAAACGTTTAAAAGATGGGCAGATAAGCTTGAAATAATAAGATACGCAAAAGGAGAAGTTCATAAATATCCAAATCTGCTGTGTGCAAAGAAAATAATATTACATGGCGTCCAGCAGACGCCACGCGACTAAGTGTTTATGATCACTAAGTATTTTAAGATTTTTAACTAATTCAAATTGGGGCGCAGACCGCACATCAATGCTTCTCCTTTACAGAGCGTTAATACGGTCTAAACTTGATTACGGGTCCATTATCTATGCCTCAGGAAGGGTATCATACCTACGACCACTTTCGACCATTCATGAAGGCATTTTCACTATTCAGTTGTTATGCCAATCGCCAACAATCACTCCAAAGAGAGGTGGTACAAAATTTACACAAAATTCACTCCACTATATTTGTAGATATCAATACACCAACACTTCCTCGGATGCAAGACACATTTATCTTTTCACCGGACGGGTAACAGAACGAATAATATGGATGAAGATTATTTAAATAGCCAAAAATCACAGAGCCTCGGGTAGGCACTACATCATGCAACTCCAATAGATGTCAACATCGTTACTAACTATAATCGAGTTAGGTTTATTGGTATGAAAATTAAATCTGTGTACCATGACACTGGTGGGCCAAGTAACACTCTTGTAGAGTTCACTGAGGAGAGAGAATCAGCACCTACTTTAAAGGAGGCTGTATTTTCATTACTAAATATTTTTTCACAGCTAATGTCTTTTTCGGGAAATTTAGATTTCAAATGACTAATAATTACATCGCAAGTTTTTTCCGCTTTAACATGACTCAAGTGAAGCCACGCTTTACAGGGAATACCAAATGAGCTATTACTATTCACTTGATCTGTGAAATTTCTGTGCATTACCATTTTGTTTCATAGATACTTTTTTTGGCGGACAGTAATAAACCCGTCATCATCATTACCTGCCTTGTTTCCAAGTTTGCCATTTTCATTAGGATCACTTGGTGAAAAGGTTTCAATATAAATAACATTGGTATCACTCTTGTTAACACATGGGCTAACTTCACACTTCACTTCATTATCTTTTTTGTTGCTTTCCTTATTTTCACGGAACGATTCACCTTTCACCAACTGCTTTGATGATTTCACTCGTTGACTGTTCTCAATTGCACTTAATCGTCTAGTGACATTTTCAAGGATCTTAAATATATCTTCTGATCCATCCTTAGGTGGCTTTAGCTGTACATGAATTGCATAGCCACTTGATAGATTTTTTATTACGAATAACAGGAAATTCTATCTCAGTAATATCGGTGCATTCACAATGATAAACAGCCCCACAAGCACCTCTACAGGTCAATGATAATTGAGCAATATTCGGTTTTTTGCAAGAGTGACATGTGTGTGCTGTGTTATTGTCTGCCATCTTGCATTGCATAATCCGACCTCAATAAATAGAATTTTAAAACCAATATAAATATTTGGAAAAATTTATTTGATTTGGTTTTCACAAATATAAAATAACACCTTCAATGTAGTTGAATTTTCTTGTATTCTTTGTGACATAAGTTTAAGTTCTGAACACAAACTATCACCACAAATATCCTTTTTTTCTTCATGTGTTAACTTTTTTTCTAGATTTTTACAAAGTTCAAGAAGTTCATTAGAATCCACATGTTTTAAGGTACTAATATTAAACAAAAAATTAATTATTTTTCACATTATTAAATAAACTAAATCTTTCTTCAGTTACAGATATACTTTTTTCAATCAAAAAATTATCAAGTTCTCTAAATTTTAGTCTGGGATTGTCAATTGATTTAGTTTCATTTAATACGTTTTCATCAAAAAATCTTTTTCATTTCCGTGTTCTAGTTTGATCTTCATCAAAATCATTAGGAACATCCAATTCATCACAGATACTTTTACCAACTAATAAGAAACTTTCAAACTTTTGATCACATTTTAAGCTAATAAGGAAATTTTTGGTTGATTCAAGTGAGCTGGTAACAAGACTTGGATCTGTTGTGATGGATTGTATAATTTTACTACTTAAATGTATTTCATTCAAAATATCATGCCAGATTATCATCATCGTTAAAAATTTAAAATCGGTAATGCTTGCAGCAATAGATTGAGCTTTGATTTTAATTATATTTGAAGCATCTACTTTTGCCACATCTTTCAAAGCTTCATATACTTCTGCAATTCCAAATCTGAGAGCTTTTATAGCATTTATGTGACTCTCCCACCGTGTATCACTTAAATTTTTCAATGTTAGTTTTGGACATCTTTTCATTAAAATATCCCATCTATGAGTAGAACCTGAGAAGAAGAGATAAACTGACAGAATTATATAAAAAAACAACCATTTCAAGTGAAGATTTTACCATGTCAACTACAAGCAAATTCAAAGTATGATTATTGCATGGGATATATGGAGCTCTGGGGTTTAATTCTAATATTTTTCTGGACTCCCTTGTTTTTCCCTTTAATGTTTGCTCCATGATCATAGCATTGTCCTCTGATATCTTCAACATTTAAACCATATTCTTCCAGTCTGTTTACAATTTCTTCACTTATTTTAGCTCCAGTGGTTTTGTTCATATGAATGAATTTAATCAAGTTTTCTTCAACTTTAACCTTTGCAGTTTGATCTATTGATCTTTGTATTGCAATTACATGCCTAATTACAATTGTAAGCTGCTCCTTGTGGCTGGCATCTGGAGTGCAATCAAGGATGATGGAAAAGTATTTATTATTTTTTTCTATTATATGCTCTCTTACTGCATTATCAATTAAACCTATAATTTCATTTTGGATATTTTTTCCAAGGTAATGTACTTTTTTCTTTGAATCCTCTGCAGATGCTCCTTCATTACATCATAAAATTCTGCTAGTAATTCAACTAGTTTTAAGAAACATCCATTATTTCTTGAATAAAGCTGCTCAGAAGACCCATGGAATGGCATATTTTGTGATGCCATCATCAAAATAATAGAAAAATTCTTTTCAGAACATTATTCCAATGTTCTATTTCCTTTTGTAACTGGAGTTGCAATGATCTATCTATTGTGTTTCCAGATTGAAGTCTCTTATAAATGGCTTTCCGTTTTGCAAAACTTTCAATATGTTCTGGCAAATTTTCATGTCTTTTTAAAGTTTGAGAAGTATGTACCCAATCATCAAATCCATTTCTACTTAGATCAAAAAATTTTTTACTCAGTAGTTTACAACAAAAACAAAATATTTTGTTTGCTGCTACAGAGTAAACTAACCAACTCCTTTCAATTTCTTCTCCATTGTCCAATTTTCTTTTTTAATTATCAACAGAAAACCCTCGATTTCTAGAATTTTTTGGATAATCATTAACTATCTCTCTCTTAGGATTTCTTGAAATAATAATATCAATGAATTTTGGTGTAAGTACAGGAGACCACAAGGATTGATCATCATAACAAATCATATTAGACTCATCTTCATCAGTAATATCGTTTTCTATAGATGGATCCAGTTTGGGCTGTCGAGTAACTGTTTCATCTTCAACATTGTCATTTTCAGCTACACACCTAGATTCATTTGCTGAAAGTAGCACTTCATTGACTTCATTTGGACATTCATTAAAATTTTTATTGACTAAAAACTTATGCAAAGCATTCTTTTGTTTCTTAAGTTCTTTATCCTTGTGAATTCTTTTGAGATGAAACTGGTGTCCAGATAATTTTTTCATTTTCGAAGCAGATGGGCCATCCATTCTATAAATTTATAAAAATGGCTGTCAATAATGTGTACGAAAATTATGTTAGTGAGAATCGAAAGCATAGCTATAAATATTTTGTGATGAATATGATGATTCTAATTTTACAACAACTTATTGAACAACATGGAATTCAATATCATTAGATTATATCTTTACTCGATTTTAAAACACGAAGAAAAGACAGTAAACACACCTTGCGGTTGATTTGAGAAAACAGTGGAACAAATATAATCTACAGACAATCCTTTCACTTTGAGGATTAAAATTGAATCATTATATTCCTATTTGAAATATAATTGCACGTTGCATTATTTTGTTTCTGTGGATATTGAAGACAGAAGACATTAATATAAACTTAATATGTTTATATCACAACAAAGGGAGAAGAGAATTGCGCAATAACTCACTATTTGCAAAGGTTACACATTTGATTTTAGCTACCGTAAAATGTAGTCACATTGGCAATACGACTATATGAGATATGCAGGCAGGATGAGTCCATCCTCAAAACGGAGCTGCCTGTAGTTGAGGCCGTGTGAAGTCTTGCGCCCCTCCATGTTCATTTCCGCACTCTTGTATACAATGCAATATCTCGAAAACTATTAAGGATATCGTTACAAAATAAAAATCTCAACCTTTCTGAGCATTTCACTCGCGACAAGTTCTTCGTCACGTGAAAAAACGAAGTACTTCACAGAGACGTCAAAATTTGCCTGCATAGTCATGAATTGTGAAGGTTATGTTATACAAAAAGAATTTTTGGAAAGAGTTTCAAAAACTTTTCATGGTTTTGAAGCAGACATTCGCCATCTTCAATCTTGAAAAAAGCTTCAGAAAAAAACTGATTGATTTTGATGAAATAGGAGTGAGATAACGCAATTTTAATTTTACTGAAACGGAAAAAGCACCATTTCCCGATCGTTTCTGCTTTTCAGCAAGGTTATTTATGTTTAATAAATATAATTCTTATACTTCATGATTAATTAATACATAACTTTATATTTAAAACAAAACCGTATTGTAAAAACAAGAAAATAAACCAATAAATCATGCTTAAACAATATTTCTGTTGAGAGACTATTTTTTCGCTATAGGGAAGTATACATGGAAATCGAAACTCCCGTAAGAACATGTACTACAGTGAACTTGAGATGAACAGTAGGTGCAGGAAAGATAAGCGCGAACCTTAGTGCTGTGAAGTTGCCTTTCCCCTTATGGTTTCCCCTCCTTCCTTAACTTCCCCTCCCCTTCCTTACCTTCCCCTCCCCCTTCCTTACCTTCCCCTCCCCCTTCCTTACCTTCCCCTCCCCCTTCCTTACCTTCCCCTCCCCCTTCCTTACCTTCCCCTCCCCCTTCCTTACCTTCCCCTCCCCCTTCCTTACCTTCCCCTCCCCCTTCCTTACCTTCCCCTCCCCCATCCTTACCTTCCCCTCCCCCATCCTTACCTTCCCCTCCCCCATCCTTACCTTCCCCTCCCCCATCCTTACCTTCCCCTCCCCCATCCTTACCTTCCCCTCCCCCATCCTTACCTTCCCCTCCCCCATCCTTACCTTCCCCTCCCCCATCCTTACCTTCCCCTCCCCCATCCTTACCTTCCCCTCCCCCATCCTTACCTTCCCCTCCCCCATCCTTACCTTCCCCTCCCCCATCCTTACCTTCCCCTCCCCCATCCTTACCTTCCCCTCCCCCATCCTTACCTTCCCCTCCCCCTTCCTTACCTTCCCCTCCCCCTTCCTTACCTTCCCCTCCCCCTTCCTTACCTTCCCCTCCCCCTTCCTTACCTTCCCCTCCCCCTTCCTTACCTTCCCCTCCCCCTTCCTTACCTTCCCCTCCCCCTTCCTTACCATCCCCTCCCCCTTCCTTACCATCCCCTCCCCCTTCCTTACCATCCCCTCCCCCTTCCTTACCATCCCCTCCCCCTTCCTTACCATCCCCTCCCCCTTCCTTACCTTCCCCTCCCCCTTCCTTACCTTCCCCTCCTCCTTCCTTACCTTCCCCTACCCCTTCCTTACCTTCCCCTCCCCCTTCCTTACCTTCCCCTCCCCCTTCCTTACCTTCCCCTCCCCCATCCTTACCTTCCCCTCCCCCTTCCTTACCTTCCCCTCCCCCTTCCTTACCTTCCCCTCCCCCTTCCTTACCTTCCCCTACCCCTTCCTTACCTTCCCCTCCCCCTTCCTTACCTTCCCCTCCCCCTTCCTTACCTTCCCCTCCCCCTTCCTTACCATCCCCTCCCCCTTCCTTACCATCCCCTCCCCCTTCCTTACCATCCCCTCCCCCTTCCTTACCTTCCCCTCCCCCTTCCTTACCTTCCCTCCCCCTTCCTTACCTTCCCTCCCCCTTCCTTACCTTCCCCTCCCCCTTCCTTACCTTCCCCTCCCTTACCTTCCCCTCCCCTTCCTTACCTTCCCCTCCTCCTTCCTTACCATCTCCTCCTCCTTCCTTACCATCTCCTCCTCCTTCCTTACCATCTCCTCCTCCTTCCTTACCATCCCCTCCTCCTTCCTGACCTTCCCCTCCTCCTTCCTTACCTTCCCCTCCTCCTTCCTTACCTTCCCCTCCTCCTTCCTTACCTTCCCCTCCTCCTTCCTTACCTTCCCCTCCTTCCTTACCTTCCCCTCCTTCCTTACCTTACCCTCTCACGCATCGACCCTTGCCTTCATAAAACGGACATAGTGTAAAGTTGGCCACACTGACCTTATTTGTTTTGTTTTGTCATCTGTACATCAAGTTTGGCAGCTTTACTTCGATCTTCATTTAAAGGCACAGGCTGTGCCAAGAACACCTATGTGCGCCAATCTGACAATGAAATACCTACTATGGAGAAACCGGAAATGATCTTCTGAATGGAGCAAAGGAGAATCATGGGTCGAAGAGAACGTTGTAATAGTATATTACTGTTCCTTCTTCTTTCTCTCTAAGAATAATTTGTCTGGGATTTTTATTTTAACCTTAATTTGAATGTCTAATAAAAATAAAAAAATAATATTTTTGTGTCTTAGTTCCCAAGTTTCACACCCCTAAAAACTTTGCGCTCGGTGCTTTGCACCCTTCGCACCCGCCTTAAGCCGGCCCTGCCATTTATGATGCCTGGAAATGTGACTGCATTTAGCAGTATTGTGGCAATTGACCTTATAGATATCAATTTATTTTACCAGATTTGCATCTGGGGGCTGGTTGCTATGATAACAATCACTGGGCGATGAGGTCATTAATTCTCGACGGCGGACTATTAACAAGGATCATAATCCTTACAAATCAGTGTGTCTGTCAACAGGACAGGAAAAGAGTGACTTCCAAGTGGAAAATGAAAAAACAAAACCAAAACACAATCACCCAAGGACACTCCTCATGCTTGCACATCTAAACATGCTTACAAAACTTAAAATAATTCTGAACATTTGAATACAATGGGTGATTAATTAACAGAAAAGCCAAAAAATGTCAAACTGTCTTTTCATACCAGCATAAAGTTTCTTAAATTGATTAAAAATGGTATGTGGTAAGTGAGAATGACAAATATTACCTTATGGCCACAAAATATTTCATAAATTTCATTAACACTGATACAATATAATTATTGCTCAATGGCAGAAAAATATTTCATAATATAAATAATGTAGACACGTGATAATTAAAAATAACAAGTTATTGCCTACTGGAAGGAAAATATTTCTTAACTTGGCTAACATTTACTATACGGCAATAATTTGGGTTGTCTGGCTACCTTAGAGAGAGAGAGTTCCAAGAGTAATTTTCCTGTCGACCACAAAGTGTCCTTCTCGTAGGGGAGAAATTTTGGTGGACACTATATTAACTTTGGAAACTTTGGGCACAGCTCTAAACACAACCTGTTCACCTGGTGAAAAGGCTTTTGGAGAATGTCTAGCATTATTTTTGCTAGCAACGTGCTGTTGTGATTTGGCGAAATTACTTAGCACCTTGTTCCCAAGTTCCTGCCCTGAAGCTGAATTACAATCAGCTGATGCCAACTCGTTTGGCAATTCCCATTGAAGCGACAATGGATGAGGTAGCTCACGACCCCAAAATACCTTAGCAGGTGAAATACCTGTTGAAGAGTGTTTTGCCGAGTTAAAAGCAAATGTCAGCGAAGGTAGGAATGCATCCCAATTATTATGGGCATCGTCTGTGAAAGCAGATCAGGCATACTTTAAATTTCTATGTACTCTTTCTGCATGGTTGGGCCTGGGATAATAGGGGGCAGTATATATTTGTTTAATCCCTAGGCGTCATAAAATAATTTAGTTTTGAAAGAGAGAGACAATATATTTGGGAACCCCAAATTTAGAAAAGACCAGCTTTGTTAAGATATCAACCACAGCTTTACTTGTTGAATTTGTAACCGGTTGAATAATTACAAATTTGCTAAAGCCATCAATTATGATTAAAGCATAAACATGACCATATTTACTCCTGGGTAATGGACCGAAAAAATTAATAAATAATCTTTCCCAAGGATAAGTGGAGAAATTAGCTGAGTGACGACCTGGGGGTAAACAATTTCTGGGTTTAGTTATCTGGCAGTCATGACAACTTTTAACCCTTTTCAAAACATTTGCTCTCATATCTAACCACCAAAACTCACGAGAGATTTTATCGTAAGTTTTTGCACTGCCAAGATGACCACCAATAGGAGAAGAATGAAAGTATTGGAAGATCATCTCTCTCAAAGCAAGAGGTATTACAACTCAAGGCTTCTTAGAGCCCAGGGAATGGTGACGTGGTAAGTCGCCTTGCAAGGAATAATTAGGAATGGTTTTCTCTGACATGATTTGCTCTATTATTTTGCAAATATCTCTGTCCGAAGCCTGATGATGGCGAATATTGGTAAAGGACAATGGAACATGGTGCAATAAACAAGAAACATGAACGGGGGTTGGATCGGAATGGTGATCAAAGATTCTAACCTGAGATAAGCAATCAGCAGTCCTATTACGAGAATCAGATGCATGGTGAATTGTAAAACAGGAACAAGATAGCTTTAAGACCATAAGACCAATTTTACCTAGTTGTTTAGGGTGATTAACTCGTAAACGCCATCAGACGTACTATTACGTCCTGCGAAAACTGTCCAATCGGCCATCAGACATACTATTATGTCCTGCGTCAGCCATAATTTCTTTTATCTTTTGACACTAGAGACTTCTTTAAATCTAAATAACCTTTATATATTTTGAAAGAGGAAGCTTTGTTCTTCCTATCTATGCTGGTCCTGTATTTTTTCCTGTTTTTAAAAATATATAATCAACGTTGAATTTTGCGATGGAATTTTCAATTTTGCTACGATATGACGGTGTTTTTCCGTATAAAAATAGCTTTTTATTGCGGCAAGGAATCTTTCCTTGGTGTTTGAAATGCAATGTAGCAATTGTGTATCTTTTCAAAGGAGAGCATGATTTTTCTCCTCTTTTTTCCTGGTGGAGCCATTTGGCTTATGTTGTGCGAGAAAGGTCTTCGTCGGCATGTAAAAAAAGAAAGGAAAACATCTTATTAGAAATGTTTATGATGCAATTCATAAAGAATGGAATTGGTTTGAGTAAAATCATTTTGGTAAACATTTGCTTTCATGATCACGTGATCCTTTGTTCCTCGCTGCATAGGAGAGCATCAATGCCAACCAATATCTGTTATTTCGTCCTCTTTGAGGTGGTTCGGATTACTATGGTTTTTTGCATCCCCAAAGCAGGTTAGTTGAGAAGGAGCCTTTGTTCTTTTCGGAGAGGAATTGCGAGAAATTGTGTATATCTATTTATATGTATTTGTTTACACATAATATACGTTTAATTTTGTGATAGAATTTTAGTTTTTACCACTGACCTACGGACTTTTGGTCACCTGAGGAAAGAGAACCCACAAAATTGGGTTCCTTTTCTTTGTCATCTGAAAGAAGATGTAGGGTTTGTTTTCCTCTTCAGATAAGGACTTTCTCTGTTGTGCTATCTAGTGGGACCAAAGCAGCGATGAAGCGAGTGAGCAAGAAGAGGACACGTCATCAAAAATCACGAACAGTGAAGCTCTTCCATATATTTACACATTATTTTACTAGAAGTGTTTACTAAACTATAAGGCATTTCTTGCTGAATCCTGTTACGCATGTGTTGTGTATTGCCTTGCAATGACAAACCAAAATTTTTGGTTTAACAATGGCTGTATTTGCTTCTTATGATACACAATACTGATGCCAGGGATATGCGACTACACTCCCAGATGGTCACGTTACAACTGCTTGCCCACTGAGAATCAAGAACATGGTGGAGTGGCAAAAGACAAACGAACATTGTGCAGCGCAACATAAACAAACAAAACATGAAATGCGGCCCTATACATAATAATTAAAGTACAATAAATGAATACATAATAACTCCTCCCCCTTTTAGCTTGAAGAGCCACACAATTTTGTAAATTAACATTAATTCATAATATAGCAAAAAACTAAATACATATCACGTTGCCTAATAAGCACTGTTCACAAAAAATTAACCAAACTCTTAGGTCCGAGCAGTATGGCACTTATAGTCCTTCAGGTATCCTGGAACCCTCTTTATTCTCACTGATGCTCTTGTAGCCTGCTGCGGTGATGGTAAAGTTTCATCACTCTGGGCTGACATGGCGGCAGCAGATGATGGTTCACCATTATCTGGAGCACCAATGCTGGTAATACCTCTAGCAGGATTTGTCTGCACTTCATTTGGAGGGATCTGCTTTCCTACTGGGACATCAGGCATCGAGGGACTAACATTTTTTACAAAATTATCAAAAAGAAGAGGATAAAAAACATTATTTGGATATGACACACTATCTCCAGAATCTTTAAAACTATCTGATGAGGAGGGGAGCACTGCTGATGTGTTACGATGCATCAACTGGTTTACATGGCGCCTTTCAGTTCTCCCATCTTCACATGCAACTTCAAAATTGCAGGGACCCTTGGTTGCTTTTATGTATCCCGGCTACCATAGCTTTCCACCTGCATAGCTATGAAAATATACAGGATCTCCTTCGGCAAAAAATCTAAATTTATATATTGGCATATTAACAGCATTTACGACTTTCTCCTCCCCCTCAGAAGATTTTGGCTATTCCACTGGATGTAGTTTATCCAGCATTGTTTGTATACGCCGGCCCATCAACATCTCTGCCGGGCTTCTACCAGTGGAAGTGCTAGGAGTGGTTCTCAAGGTAAGCAAGAAATTTGCCAACTGCAGCTTCCATTCTGCTGGTGGTAGCTTTTTTAGACAGCTTTTTAAGGTCTGCACCACCTTTTCTGCTTGGCCATTTGATGCAGGGTGATGAGGTGCAGCTTTAAAATGGGTAATGCAATTCTTTCTGACAAAACTAAGACATTCATCTGACCTGAAGGCTGGTCCATTGTCAGTTACCAGCTGGTCAGGAATGCCATGGGTGGCAAACCATCTTCTAAGGCAATTGATGGTGGTTAAGGAGCTCATGGACCCTTTTGTCTCCTCAACTTCTATCCATTTTGAGTATGCATCCACCAGCACTAGAGATGTATGGCCATAGGTTGGTCCTGCAAAATCAAGGTGAAGGCGCTACCATGGCTTTTCTGGAACATTCCAAGGGATGACAGGTGCCCTCCTTGGATCTGGCCGCGTCTCACGGCACCTAGGACAAGACAATACCAACTCTTCAATGTCCTTATCAAGGCCAGGCCACCAGACATAACTCCGTGCCAATGCCTTAGTGCGGACGACTCCCTGATGCACCTTATGTAGAAGCTGCATCACATTCCCTCTCAGCTTCTCTGGGGTTACGACCCTGCTACCCCGGAGGATGCATCCCTTATGCACCGTGAAAGTGCCTGCTGGCTCTCTGAAGAAAAGCTTTGCCTCCTTGGATCTGGAAGCAGCACTCCACCCTCGAAGTAGCCCCTCTCGCACCTCTGCCAATAGTTTGTCCTCACTGGTGGCTTCTGCTACAGCCCCAGCTGTCAATGGTGAGTCCAAAAGAGCTTCTTCTAGGAGCATCACACCTGCTGGCTCAGGGAATATTGTCTCAGCATCCACCTCCTTGCTGTCTAATGGAAGGCGACTGAAAAAATCTGCATTTGCATGCTGCTTCTCTGGGAAGTATGACAATTTAAGATCATAATTAGATAGCGTTAAGTACCAGCAAAGCATCTGTGGAGTCAAGACATCTGATATGGGCTTTCCTGGCTTAAAAATTCCTAACAGGGGCTTGTGGTCTGTTATAATCTCAAAAGTGCACCCCAACAAATACATACAAAATTTCATGATCCCAAATATAATAGCCAGTGCCTCTTTGTCCAATTGCGAGTAATTTTTCTCACCTTCTCTAATCGTAAGAGTTCCTGAGGCATATGCCACTGGTCTCTCCTGGTTATCACTATACACGTGAGACAACACTGCCCCAACTCCATATGATGAGGCATCACATGACACCGTTATAGGGCACTTACGGGAGTAATGTGCAAGCACTGCACCTTAAGTCATGATAGCCTTAGCATAAGTAATGCAGGCTTCTTTCTTTTCTGTCCACCTCCATTGGACACCTTCACCTAACAATGCATATAAAGGAGCAAACCTAGTGGCCTTCTGAGGGAAGAATCTATCATAATAATTTATGTAGTCCAGGTAGGCTTGAAGTTCAGCCACATTGGTTGGGGATGGAGTCTCTAGTAATGCTTTCACTTTACTATCCGTTGGCCTAATGCCATCTGCTGAAACTAAATATCCCACAAATTCCAAATTTCTAGCAGAAAATTGGCATTTACTCAACCTTAACCGAAAACCTGCCCCCTTAATCTTTCTAATACTCCTCTAACTTGATGCCATAGCTGGCCCTCTGATGATGCTTGACATAGAACATCATCCATATATACAATTACTCCCTCCAGGCCAGCAAGGATAGTTTCCATGATACATTGAAAAATTGCAGGCGAAGAGGAGAGCCCTGGGGGCAACCGAAGCATTCTGTACAACCCCCTATGGGTATTAAGAGTTAACACCCGTGACGTTTCCTCATCCACCGAAACCTGCATAAAGGCTTCAGATAAGTCAAACATGGTGAACCATTTGCCTCCTGCCAATTTATTTAAAAGCTCGCCCACAGTTGGGAGTGGATAAATCTGTCTCATGCATTGCGGATTTATTGTGGAGCTGTAGTCACCACAGATTCTAATGGTTTTGTCACGCTTGACTACATTAACAGTAGGGGTGGCCTATTCTGAAAAATCAACCCTCTCTAGGATGCCCTTCTTCACCATCCTATCTATTTCCTCACTCACTTTCTCAACCATTGCAAGTGGAACCGGCCTAGCTTGGCGAAAAACGGGATTCGTGTTATCTCGCAATTGAACTCGCGCGGGGGGACCCGCGTATTTTCCTAAGGCAGATTCGAAAACATCCCTAAAGTCTAAAATTTGGGGTGGTAATTTGGACTGCTCTACGGAGTGCACTCCATGAAATTTGACACCCAAATGCTCAAACCAATTACGGCCCATTAGGCTTGGACCATCTCCTGCCATCACCACCAAAGGGAGTTTTACCTGACGCGGAGGCAAGCACACACTGACCAAAATTTCACCCCTAACAGGCAATTCTTCTTTCCACCAGGTATTTAGCATTACGGTTGGCTTAGAGAGGGGTATGTGCCTGAACATGGAGTTGTAAGTTTCTCCCCCAATTAAAGAAAATCCTGTACCGGAATCCACCTCCATCTGCATGGATTTTCCCTCAGCCCATACAGTCACATTTATCGGGGGCGGTGCAGGAGCAGACGGTATGTGGAAGAGTAATGAATGCAACCTTTCACTACCGTCCCCCTCATTTTCATTCAGTGCCGAGCCCGCTAGGCCTAAATTACGCGTGGCTGACATACGCTGCTCGCGAAAACGGTTTCCTTGATGTGGCCTCAAATTCTGGAGCGATCCACCGCCTCCCGGCCGTCCGCTCACGTTAGCACTGGGTTGCCTTTTTTTCTTGAAACAGACCCTGTCGATATGGCCTACCTTTCTACAGTACCTGCAGATTGTCCTTTTATAGACGCACGAGGCCACATTATGCGGTCCTTCGCAGCGATAACATGGTCCCTCAACCGGCGGCTGGGATGGCGGTCCTCTATACCTGTCCTCCCCTTTAGAGAATGTATGCTGCATACCGGTGCGATGGACGGCGGCGGGAGCCGATGGACCCTGGAGTCAGCTCACGTGGTCCCTCGCTGCTTCCGCGGCAAGCGCTCTGTCGATCGCCTTACTAAGGTCGAGGGAATCGGCAGAGAAAAGAGCCTCCTTCAGGCATAGATCCCGGAGGCCCAGTAGAACTTGGCCCAAGAGCGACTCCTCGAGGTTCGAAAAATTGCAAGTCTCTGCCATGAGCCGCAGATCCGCCATGAAGTCTTTAAAGGACTCGCCCGGTTGCTGCACCTGCTTATGAAACTCCTCGCATTTCACCCACTTGCACGGCGTCGGATTTATATGAGAGTCTAGAAGCTGTATGGCCTCGGCGAACGTTAATACGCCCGTGCTGCGCAGTTTGCAGAGCTTAATGGTCTGTTTTAAAATAAATTCGCCCGGAGCCATGAACAGAATGGTTTTTTTGCTACTGTCCTCAACAATATTGTTCGCGATAAAATAATACTCAAGTTTTTCCTTGAAAATTGACCATTCTTCCGCATTATCGGACGAGAAACTTGGCGGCGTGCCTATGGTGCCAACGTATGTAACCTGATGGGAAACACGTGGTTCCGGTTCGGCCATGATGCCAAAAAAAAATTTTGCACACGGTCGCAAAAAATAAGATGGTAAACAAAAAATTTTGAGACAAAAGCGCGGATTTTCGTCATCCTTGTCGCCAATTGTTGTGTATTGCCTTGCAATGACAAACCAAAATTTTTGGTTTAACAATGGCTGTATTTGCTTCTTATGATACACAATACCGATGCCAGGGATATGCGACTGCACTCCCGGGTGGTCACGTTACAACTGCTTGCCCACTGAGAATCAAGAACATGGCGGAGTGGCAAAAGACAAACAAACATCGTGCAGCGCAACATAAACAAACAAAACATGAAATACATAATAATTAAAATACAATAAATGAATACATAACAGCATGTGTAAATTTTTAAAAAATATTTGGAAAGGACACATAAGCTAGTTTAACTTTTGAAAGTTTTCCATGTTTTGCATCTAAATTCATTTCTGATGTATACATCGTCACATCTTCCTTTCCAATGAACGAAATGTTATCATTTCTTCTATGTGACTTTTGTAATGACCAAAAATAATGACTATATAACTAAAACATTACATTATAAATAAATCGTCTTCTATATAAATCAGTAATACTACATTTACTTAAAAATTTCCAGTCAAGACATGAAAAAGTTGAGATACATAAAACTTTTCACCTAATTGGTTTAGATGGGTAGATTCGTAGAATAAAATATTTACTAATTTAAGTTATTCTTTTATTAAGATTGTACATCAATATCTTTCATAGATTTCCCGGTGCTGAATGTTATATATAAAGCGTGAACGCTAGGGTGGTCCTTATTTTTAAGTTTTGGAAAACTGGAGGGGGCACATTTTGAATCTGTTCCATTATGAAAAAAAATAATTTTGGTAAAATTTAGGTTAGTTTTGAATAATATTTAGGGGTCGCTACCAAGATCTGAAAAATCGCAATACATCATAATGCTAAATATAGGTGCCTCTATTTCTATCTCATCCTCAGCTGGGCTCTCCATATCCTCGGTCCAACCTGCTAACAGTAGAAAAGCCTCGGGGGAAGGGGCGCCGGCCTGTGGCTCCGGCAAAGAGGTGTGGGGGACTTTCCTGGGCCTTCCTCTTTTCCTTTCGCCGGAACAATCTGCGGCGGTAGAGGGGGGGGTTGGGAGGTGTGGTGTTGCCAATAATCACACTACTGCCGTGAGCTCCAGAATGCAACTGCTGCCGGTGGCGCTTTATTTCTGTTTAGTGTACTAAACAAGTGAAGTTTTACAGGCACATGGTTAAGTGCACACAGGCACCATATTCAATACACTACAATTCCTTCCCTTCCCACAAAAAACATTGAAAGAAAAAAAAATTATTAAAAAAATCACAAAATATGCCATATACAAAAAAATTATAAAACAAAAAAAATACTCTAAGCAAAATACGTTAATATATATCCATGTGAGTCCAAAACAAGCGAACATTTCAAATTCATATATACAAAATACATTGATATCCATATGGTTCCAAGACAGGCAGACATTACAAGTTCATTCTCTCTCTGTTTGTGATCTCTCAGTGGATATCTCCTATATTCCTGTCCCACTGCTTCCTTAGCATCCACTGGACCTTCCCCAGCACTCTCACTCTGTGTTTGTGTTACTTCACCATTTCCTAAGTCTCCTGAATTGGGTTCCTCGCTCAGTATGGCACCTGGAGTACACTTTACTTGTGCCCAAGTACCAAGTTTTCAGCTGCCCCATTTGTGGCTGGATGATATGGAGGGGAGTTTCTCTGCTCTATGTCGTTCGTTCTGCAAAACATTTTGAACTCTGCTGATGTAAAAGGGGACCCATTGTCAGTTACCAAAATTTCTGGGTGTCCAAAAGTGGCAAACAAAACTCTTAGTTGTGATATTATTTCCTCTTAATTCCTCCACCTCGGGCCATTTTGAATGACTGTCCACCACTACCAAGAATATTTTGTTCTGAAAAGGCCAAGCCAAGTCTATATGTAACCTTTGCCATGGTTTATCAGGCCAATTCCATAGTTTGACTGCCCCTGTGTTGGGCATTGGTTTGTGAACCAGACAAGACTGACAAGAGTTTGCAAGTGATTCCACTGACTGATCTAATTTTGGCCACCAAACATATGATCTAACCAGGGATTTCATTTTTACGATACCTAAATGGCTTGAGTGTAGCTCATCCAATATCTTTGGCCTTTGTGACTTTGGGATCACCACTCTGTTTCCCCACAACACACACCCCTGCTCTATGGTGAGTTAATTTCTTCTGCTAAAAAAGGTTTTAATTCCTCCCCCACTACTGATGGCCATCCAAACATGCAGAAGTCTGTAACCCTGCTTATTTCACTGTCTACTTTAGACTCCTGGCTGATGGTTTTTGCAGTGACTGGTAGGAATTCCCTTTCTCCTATGTCTAAGTATGAAAATTCCTCAATGAGAGCCCCTTCTACTGGCAATGGTAGCCTTGACAACCCATCAGCTACTCTATTCTTAGCTGCCTTGATGTACTCTATCCTATAATTGTAAGCCTGCAAAATAACTGCCCATCGCTGCAACCTGTTAGCTGCCATTTGAGGAATGTCCTTCTTTTCTCCAAAAATATAAATCAGGGGTTTGTGGTCGGTTCTTAAAGTGATGTGCCTGCCATATAAATATTGATGGAACTTCTTGACTCCAAGAATAATAGCCAAAGCCTCTCTATCAATCTGAGCATAATTTCTCTCAGCTTTTGCTAACGACCTGGAGGCAAAAGCAATAGGCTGCTCTTTCCCATTTGGGAACTTGTGAAGTATAACTGCTCCCAACCCATAAGGGGATGCGTCACATTCTAGAATGACTGGGAGGGATGGATTATAATGAGCTAAGACTTGGGTAGAGGTGATAGAGTCCTTGATCATCTGAAATGCGGCATTACATTCATTCGTCCAGTGCCACTTAGATTCCTTTCTGAGTAATCCATGCAAAGGTGACAACTTGGTAGCTAAACCTGGCAAAAACTTGGAATAATATTCAACTAATCCTAGAAATCCTCTTAGATGAGACACATTCTGTGGTAAAAGTGATTTGACTATGGCTTCTACTTTGCTTTTAGAAGCATGAAGCCCATCTCTGTTGATAGTATGCCCCAAAAACTCTACAGACTAGCATTAATCAGCATTTGCTCCTATTAACCTTAAATCCTGATCGGTGTAACTTGTCTAAAAGAGTCTCCAGGTTTCTCAGATGTTCTATGTCATTTTTGCCTGTGATGATTATGTCATCTTGAAAGCAGGCAACCCCTTCTAAGCCTTGTACTACTTGGTCCATTATTATCTGAAAGATAGCAGGGGCAGATGCTATTCCGAATGGGAGACTACTGTATCTGAAATGTCCCCTATGGGTATTTATGGTGCAAAACTTTTGGGATTCTGGTTCTAAAGTCAATTGCTGGTAGGCTTGGGATAAATCAATTGTTGAGTATTTCTCTCCACCTTGCAATTTGGAAAAAAGTTCTTCCACCCTAGGTAATGGGTAACGATAAATTTCTGAGGATTGACCATGATTTTAAAATCCCCACATATTCTGACACTCTTAGCCACGGGAACAATGGAAGTTGCCCAGTCACTAAATTCTACTGGATAGAGTACTCCTAATTGCACCAGCCTGTCCAATTCCCTCTCTACCTTACTTTTTACTGCAAATGCCAAGGCTCTAGGATGACAAAAGAATGATCTTACATCGTCCCTTAAATGTAATTTTACATTTCCTTTGTTGAAAGATACAAGCCCTCCGTCCCACATCTCTTTGAACCTTTCCCACAAGTTGTTGACATTCTAAACTGTTGACAACTGAATATTATTAACTGGTTGGGCGAAATTTAATTTCCTGAACCAATCCCTTCCTAGCAGTGGTGGGCCCCCGTTTTTCACAATGAAAAGTGGTAACCTAAGGCAATCTTTTTTGTAATACACTTTTACCCATGCTAACCCCCATGGGCGAATCATTGTGTTGGCGTAGGATCTTAACCTGACATTGGTACTCTGAATAAGGATATGCTTAAGTTCTTTTAGATAAAAGTCGTCCGACACCGTCGAAATAGCTGAACCCGTATCAATTTCCATTTGTATGCCTTTATCCTCGAGCATGATGTTTGCAAACCACGGACCCTCGTCACCGATCCACGAACTCTTAAAAAAAAAATAGAGGCAGGAAATCCTCCTCAGGTAACCCAAGACTTTCGGTTACCCCTAGCCGGCCCATTCTTGCATCGGGAATATTTTCGGAAACAACGTGATGAAAAACATTCAATTGATTCATGTAATTATTTTACCTAATAAAACTGTTGCGTCAAGAGATTCGTATGTGCGCTTCTCATATTGTGCTGAAACGGCAAGGCTTCGCAACCGGTGTGCCGCGATAAAGTCCATGATGTGCCTCGCTATATTTTACGTTATGAGCAAGGGAAGAATATTACTGCGTTTTATTATCCTACAGCTACGACCGCGGAAATTTCCTTTTTTAATAAACAGAGATACTTTACGGCCGAATTTGTACTCCAATCTTTTGCCTACTCATGTCATGTGACTATCTCGATCTATACCATGGCACTCGAAATTTCTTTAATGGCAGTGACAGTATTACTGTACTTACTCGCATAATTCACGCACCTTTCACTTCGAATTTCCTGGCCAAAACTATTATATTACTAGCAAACACTACTACCCATAATATAAAAACTATAAAAGCCCGTCAGTATGACGGGGAAAAATTTATCTTTCGCAGGATATGTCCTCAAAGACCTTAAAAAATTCAGCAATTTTAATTTCCACATATGACATCATGAAATGAATATCAACAGTAATTGAATATTTGTTTGGTTTTTTTACCGTCGTTCAAACAGCGTCGAAAATTCTTGAACATAATCAGAACCAACTAGCGGAAGAAAGCTCTACTAATGAGCATTACATCTGATTCTATCGGACGTCAAGTTCGCGGAAAATAGTACAAGTATACTAGTTGAAGCATATCTTCGCGCCTTGAAAAAACATTCATTTTTCAGACAGATATTTCATCATTGCAAATATATTCTTAATTTAATAGATTCCACCTCCGCAGCGAATTTTGTTTTTCCCTTATGTCAAAATAGTAGGTTAAAACAATCCCCATACTTTGAAATTTTAAGAATTTTATACTTTCTCCATTATGGGGTACTAATGGTTCACATTTCTGCTAATTTTTGAAGTTTGATCACTTTTAGAAGTGAAATAATATTTTTCTAATTGTTTAAATTTAAATAATTTTTAACGGCCACAGAAAGAACTTCATGAATACACTGAAATAATTAATCGGTTACATAGACTAAAATCTAAGTAGTTTTATAATTTCAGCCCTCTAACTTGCCCCGTAGTGTCTAAACATTTACCATTTATCAAAATTTTTATAATTGCTAATTCGTTTTTTTATAAATCCTACCTCTAAAAAAAATTTCAGCTCCGTAGCACAATCGGAAGTACATAAACCTTGAAAATTTGTTTAACTCCTATATGTTACATATATATGTGATATGCATGTTACATCCTCCTCTGTAGGAAACGTCGATATATAATGATGGACAAATGATTCAAACAAAGTTGTAGTAAATTATATTTCCTACAGCTTTTATTCTAGTATATTTTTCCATTTATCAAATATTAAAGCAAATATTTCAAAATAACGGATAAGTGACGAAAGTAAACACCCACTTTCGAGTGACCGATTTTTACTAAGAACTAATCAGATCTTGCGACTTACAAAAACATGTTAAATATAAAATTTCGCGTTAACCTGATTATTGGTTTTTGAGTTAGAGCACCCACAAAATAACTGTCGCATCCTCGTGTCAAAGTCAATTTGTTTTTATTTTCTGATAAGCCATACATATTTCATTTACATACCCTTTACATTTCAATTATTTACACATGGCCAGATCGGAAAATACCCTGTTTAGGCAAAAGGCCTCTTCAGGGTAAATTCAGGTGCACATAGTTCAATTGTATTCGTTTAACCAGTAGTATTTCGATCTTATTTCTTTCTCTGGGGGTGGCTTTTGCCTGGCATTCGCCCGAGATGGAAGGGAAACCCGGCAAAACCTTCCGTACACAGACGGAATGACTAGATGGTCACTATCACATTTCTACTTGCTCACAGCACCAGTTTTTCACAAAGTTCTTAGTAGTAATAATAATAATAATAATAATAATTTTATTCATCCGGAGATCTGTACACAGATATAGGATTTGTCATATAAATATTTTCAAAAGAGATGTCGTCATAAATATTTCAATAAGAATAGATGAGGTATAAATGTATACAAAAGAAATATCATCATAAAATTACATGTGTATAAGTATACAGGAAATCAGTCATTGAGAAATTCATCAATACTATAATACATTTTGTTAAGCAAAAAAGATTTAACCTTGTACTGAAATGAAGACATAGACACAATACATTTTAGATTTTGAGGTAGCTTATTATTAAAGCCGAGTCCCATATGCTTAGGACCTAGTGATGTAGATTTGGTGCGAACAAATGGTGTATGTAATTTGCTTGCACCACGAGTAGCATACTGATAAATGTCAGCATTGACCAGGTATTCATTTAAATTTCTTTTGGTGCATACAACAGCTGTTAATATATATATACATGCAAGAGGTAGGACATTAAAATGCTTAAAAATTGGACGACTTGGGGCATCAAGATTTTCATTCGCCAGTAATCGTAGTATTTTTTTTTGGAGGTAAAGATTCTGATGGCATGAGGCGAGGAGCCCCAAAGCAAGATACTGTAGGCAATATGGGAATAAAATTCACCATGATATAGAGATAGTAAAACTTCTGAGGAAACTGTAGAACGAATGCATCTCAGCAAGTAGCAGACAGAGCTAAGTTTACTGGCAAGTTTTCCGATATGGATGTCCAAGTAAAGGTGAGCTTCAATATTGACACCAAGAAACCTTGAGGTGTTGACTTGAGGGATACACTTGTCATCTAAAGGAATAGACAACGGCTGTGTTGTTTTATTTTTGTTGGTAAAGTAGATTACTTGTGATTTATCAATATTCAATTTTAGAAAGTTGTTTAGACACCAGATATTTAGGCAGTGAGTGACAAGATTACAGGTGTGCTGCAAGTTCTGAAAAGAGTTGGAGGAAACAATGACATTGGTGTCATCAGCATAAAGTGTGGGTTTTGTCCCAGCTGATTTGTAAATTCTCTGGGGGAGATCATTAATATAAATTAAGAAGAGAATGGGTCCTAAAACTGAGCCCTGAGGAACTCCTTGGTCCACTATTTTAGCAGGGGAGACATATTTAGAGCCATTATTAGTAATAACAACACATTGAGTTCTGCCCTGAATATAAGATATGAGCCAGTTTTTAGGTGGCCGCCTGCGTCTATGATGGCCGTGAGTTTTTTCACGACCACTTTTTCCAGCATCTTTCCCAGGACGCTCGTAAGGCTGATGGGGCGCTAATTTTTCGCGTCTTTCCCCCGTTTCAGGAGCATGATGGTGTGCGCGTTTCTCCATTGTTTTGGGTAGTAACCCATGGAGAAGCAGGAATTATAAATCATTAGGAGGAATTTTTTAAGCGTGGGGAAATACCTGACATGCGTTTGTTGCACGTTATCGTCCAGGAGGTTGAGGAGCAGAATTCTTCGTGCATGGCTATGGCTTCTTTCAGGTCGTCGTCGATGATTCCTTCCTCGGTTTCCTCGCTGATATCTGTAGGGATTAAGTTAGGTATAATGTTCTGCATTACCTCTATGGATTTTCTGTGAAATTTCTCGTCGAACCTTGGACCGTCGGTCGGCGTGTGTATTTCTTCCAGCACGCGTTACAATTCCTCCGCTTTTTTTCCTACGTGCAGAGGCTTTTCCCGTCGTGAACTAGGTGGGATTCTTCTTGTCGTATAGCTCCCGAGAAGCCTTTGAATCGGACCTAGTACCTTTTGCTGTACCTGAAATCTAGACACGCGCAAGTTTTCAGCCATAAATCGTTTTTAGAATCAAGTCATGGTTTCTGTTCCAAACGATTTTTAATGCTGGGTCCTTCCTCATTTCGAATTCTTGGTAAATCCTTCAGTTTTCCTTGATGAGGGCGACGACGTACTAAAGCAGAGGCGTTTATTTTACGTCTATTTTATTCCTTGGGGTGCATTCGTCTGCAGCCTTTTAAATAATATTGTTTATTGTATCCATTGCATTCTCTAACTCAGTGGTTGTCTTAGGTCTCTCTACAGGGAGTAATCCTACGGCGATGATTTCTTCGAACATTCCCCAGTTCACTTTTGCCCTATCCATATTGTTTAACGTCCTCCGGTGGTGATGGGGAAGATGAGTGGCAGGTGGTCCGACGTGATGGTATCCACGGCTTTGACGTCCCCGACAAGTTAGGCGAGCCAGCTCGCGTGCCAGCTCGCGTGCCAGCTCGAGTGCCAGCTCGCGTGCCGGCTCGCGTGCTGGCTCGCGTGCCTGCTCGCGTGCCGGCCCGCGTGCCAGATCGCGTGCCGGCTCGCGTGCCGGCTCGCGTGCCGGCTCGCGTGCCGGCTCGCGTGCCGGCTCGCGTGCCAGCTCGCCTGCCAGCTCGCGTGCCAGCTCGCATGCCAGCGTGCGGTTCAGCGTGCGTGGCAGCGTGCGTGGTTGCGTGCGTGCCAGCTGGCGTGCCAGCGTGCATGCGAAGATAGGAGCGTGAAATCATGCAACCCTTGACCTAGTCCAAAAAGAAGAGAAAGTTGGCGAGGGTGGTAACAACATCGTAGAGAAGCATCGAGGGGATGAAAGGAAATGGTTGTGTTCGCAAACGCATTATCTTTACGAAAATAATTTTTTTATACTTTTTCGAATTTTTTAGGCAAAAATTTTATGAGCATATCGGCTTTTTTTCGAATTACGAATTATCAAGGTTTTCGAATTATCCAGGTATGAAATTAGCTTATTGGTTCTTCAAATTAAAAGAAATTTCGAATTATACAGAAATTTTGAACTAAAGTGTTTCTAATTATCTAGGGTTTACTGTACTTGTAAATTGTATGCATACGCAGATGCACCATCACATAAAATCCAACATTTTAGCCCCGAATTCTACTGATTGAAGGGGCATTTTCATCTTGGGTGTATAACTTCTGCAAATTTTCCACCCAAAAATCCCAAACAACGCGTATGGGTGCCAATCTGTCACCTTTCCGTTGTTTTTTTCTGCCATCTCTATTGTCAAATATTAAAACTCCTGTAATTTTATAAAATCTTTCAAGAGACATGACGGCACTAAAAATCGGCCTACCATGTACTTCGTCCCGCAAACATTTCAATGATTCTTTATGAGATCTGTAATGCCTGCCAATACCAAAAGTCCAATATAAGGCTCTATGTGAGCATAGTCCAAATCTTTCCAAGCTTTTCCATTGACACGCCTATCTTCTATATTGGCCATTGTTATAATTTTGTTAGTGATAATTATCATGCCAAAAGATGATTTTTGGGTGGTTATGCGACTTGTGGGATATCTTGTTAGTCCTAGAGAAAATTCTATTACGTTATGATACGACTTGATTTACAAATCCATGCAATCCTTTTTATCTTTTGAGATCATCGAGACGAATCGTCTAAAATAAGGCCATCCTTATTTTTAGAATATTCCGTCTAATATCCTTCATATTCCGCGTTATCTTCTAATTCTGAGACATTTTTACATAAATCCTCATCATGAAAATATTCCATATCAGAATCACAAAATAGATCAATTGTTAGGGTTTAAAAGAAGAACGTTTTTAGGAAAACAATAAAAATATTTTCACGTGTAATTAGGAATTAGAAATTACAAAGCAATAAAAATAATATAATAACTAAATTAGCTATAATTTCACAGTTTTCCTTCAAATAAGTTTTCAATCTCACAGTGAGAATTCAAAACTGATAGATTGTTATTGGAACGGTTATATTTGTATTATGAGTCTTAATATGGCAAACGACAAACGTGTCACCAACAGAAGGAGCGTAATTCATTTATTTCCAAGAAATCCATATATTTTGTTTAACTTCCTGTTCATCGATACAAAACTCTGATATGGCCATCACATGACCTTCTCCATACTTGTAATATTTCTAAAACTTCCAAATAGGTTAAAAGATAATAAATAAAAAAAAAAATTCCAAGACTTAACAAAGAACCGAAATAAACTCAAATGGTAGCCTTCTGATACTTGATTTTAGCCACGAATATCCAACCATTAAGATAAGAACAAGAAATCCAAACCAGGACTAATGCAGGCAAGTTTCCCAAAGTTTACGTACCGAATTGATTACTCATATATTCACAGGAAATGTTTCAGTATGTGTTAGTCATTCCAAGAAATTCTCATACCATAAATACGACTTGTAGCTGATAGTTTATCTATGATAGATGAAAATTGTAAAACAAATCAATAGAGCATTATCAGTATCAAGAATGAGGTCAGGCTCAACCGTGTGTAATTCTGAATTGTGCCACGCTCTTAATTGGCTGGAATGGTCAACTTTTGATGACAGTGTCAGACAACGTGTAAGTGAGATTGGTTTTTCCAAGCTCTCTACCCTTAGGAAAAAACTGGCTGCTCTTTCCTCAAAATCAGTGCAGTGTAGTGATTCCAGTCCTTGTAAACTCAATGACAACAAGTTCCACCCACCAATTTATCCAATTGTGTTTCTATTTTGAACGAGTTTATCTTAGGCCTGAAATTCGCCACTAGCCTCCATTTATCTACACGTGTGTTGAAGAATCTAGTCGTCGATTGTGATTTGGCCCTACAAAAAGAATCTCATTCGTTTAAGCACGGTTTTGCTTGTAAAATTTCTTCCTTCCACAATGTTCGTCGACCCAGACCACTATCCCGCTCACACTCTCCCGCCTTCCTTTCTAGTGTTAATAAAATTTGATTGGTTTAAAGGCTGATAAAGTTAATGGCATGGTGGTGATGTACTGAGACGTTAATTGGAGAAATGTTATGATTTCATTCGAAACAAAAATATTTCGGTTTCGAAAAAAAACCCTCTCGCGAATCATCAACCTGCGATCCAAAAAACTATTCTTCGACTTCTTTTCTTTTCACTCCTAAAAACAATTACAACTTATAAGTGGTGAACCCCTTTCCCCTTATACTTCATGACTTCACAAAAAGGATTACCCTATTAAGCCTGTTGTCTCCAGTACCTCTGCGCCTGCCCATAAACTCGCCTTCAAACTCAATACACTTCTTCGTCATTATTCTCATTTTAGTCCAAAATTTGGTATTAAAAGTTCCATAGAGTTGACGCCCACCTTCAAAGTAAAGATTTTCCACAACAATTCAAAATTTGTCTCTTTTGATATTTTTGCCATTTTACTTTTGTTCCCGTTAAAGAACTCGTAGATTTTGTTGTAGATATGCTTTCCAAAGCAGATATCAATCAATTTTTGATAACTGAGTTTCCTAACTTACTTGTAGCACATTCTGACAGAACCTATTTCTTTTTTAGTGTAATTTTTTTAAACAAACGCATAATCTCGCGATGAGGTCCCCACTTTCCCCTCTCCTTGCCAACATTTATATCAACAATTTATAAGTTAACCTTCTTAATTCTGGCGGAGGAGTTTTGACAAGAGGATTAAGGAGCATAAGCAATGCTTCCGTTTAAATAATTTGAATTCTCAATTTGCAAAACATCTTTTAAACCTCAGTCATCATAGTTCCTTCAATCCTAAATTCCTCTGCTTTGAAAATTAAGGTCGCAAATAGGATGCTCTTGAACAGCTAGAGATAATTATTTGTGAAGACCTGTATCTCTTAAATGTATATCTTTTCCGCAATCATTCTTCTCAATTTTGCTTACCAAATATTTTTTAAATGCTTTGCATCAAAATTGTTGTCTTTGGCCCCTTTTACCAAGTTTGATTAACATTTTATAACTTTATTTTCCTTTCCAACCCCTTCCTTTTCCTAACAGTCTATTTATTTACCTTCCATTCGTTTTCTATGTAACCCGTACTCTGCCCCTCTCACTCTGATCTCTCCTTGTCCGCGCGGCCTTCCGGTCGCGCATCGTCCAGTCGGTCGTTCCAAGTAGGCAATTTGCCACCTTCTACGACCTTCATGTGTTGCGAGCTTAGTGTCTTTTGTGCGTGTTAGTTTGGCTTTACAATATACCTAATAGGTGTGTATGGTTAAGGAAGAAGAGGAAAGAACTCGCAAGGGAGTTGCAAAATATACATTTATAGCCCTCTTACAAACTAACTCATTCCTCGTGAGTGAACAAAAATTTGAAAAATAAATAATGTACAAAGGAATGCGTAAAAATAAAATAAAACTATGAAAAAAGGGGGGTAAAAGGGAACAAAAATAGGGGAGACGCGGCAAAACATTGCCGGAGTGCTTGGGGAGAGGTAGGGGAAGGTTTTCGGTCACGCCTGGCTGCATCTTCCCCTGCCAGGTCCGCGACCCGCAGTGCTCTCAGCTGTCTCTGTGCCGATCGATACTTTACGTAATTTTTGTTTTGAAAATGAACTTTTTTATTTACTATTGGATTTTTTTAGTTCTTTTTTTGTTATGTTCCTTTTGTTTAGTTTTTAAATATTTGCTCGTTCAGATGTTTTGTTGAACGCTTACTTTTTTTTTTGGAACTTATCTTTCTTTCTTTTTTAAACAATATTTAATTTTTTCTGAAACCACAACTACAAAAGTATGTTTTTTGAAGCACACTTTGCTTGCTTTGCTAAATCTAAATAAAGAAAAAACCTTTTTTACTAAATCTATTGTTAGTGTCAAGTAACAGAAAAAGGAAAGTTTGTGCCTTCACTACTGAAGGAGTATTTCTTTTGGTCGTTTAAATTTGCATTTTTTTGTCGCGTCATATTGCCAAAGTCGGACGGTGAGTGGGTTGAACTGTAGGGACTGTTCGAAGCGCTGGGCACGCTTGCGAACGAAGTCGTGTATCGTGGGGATTTTGTGCGCGTTTCTAATCTCGTAAGCCGTAACGAGTCGGGAGCTGTTTGTGATGTAGCGCAGTGTGGCGTTTTGGAATGTTTCTAATTTTCGCATGTTGGTTTTCTCCGTGTTACCGAATAGCTCGCATCCGTACAGCAGGGTTGGCCGAATATGAGATAGGTATAGCCGAATTTTTTCGCCCCTTCGTAATTTAGAATTTTTGCTTATGAGGGGCATGAGTAATTTCCTCATACCCCTCGCTTTGTTTATCGCCTGCTGTACGTGTGCACCCCATGTCAGTTTCTGATCGAGGTGTAACCCTAAGAATTTGCGTGTTTCGCATCGGCATCTCAGTGCCTCGGAATTCAAGGCGGAGGGAGGGCGTGAATTTTTGCTTCTTGGTAAAGTTGACAAGAACGCTTTTATCGGCGTTAATCTCAACTTTCCAGTCCAGCGTCCACTTTTCTAGCAGGTTAAGATGATTTTGGATACGTCGTACAGCTGCGTTGACCTGTTGCGACTGCGAAGAGATCGCAGTGTCATCCGCAAACATGTAGACTTGAGTTTGTGGAGAAGAAGGAAAGTCATTGACAAAGAGGTTGAAGAGGATCGGACTCAAGATTGCCCCCTGGGGGACGCCACAAGAAATCTTCTTGGAAGAGGAGAGCCGACCATCCACAGCGACTCGCAGGGACCTTCCGGAGAGGAAGCTCCTGCAGATCTTTTGCAGGTATAATGGAAAATCCATTGCGGCGAGTTTAAGTAGCAGGCCTTCGTGCCACACCTGATCGAAGGCCTTGGCGACGTCTAGGAAAAGTACTTCCGTCCGTCCTCGGGAGTTGAATCCGTCCGTTATGTTCTCCACCAAACGAAGGATTTGGTGGGGTGCGGAGGTCTTTCGTCTGAAACCCATCTGCTCAGGTCTTATTAGGTCGTTAGTCCGGATGTGGTGATCGAAGCGGGAAAGGATTATCTTCTCGAATACCTTCGAGAGATTTGAGAGGAGGGATATGGGTCGGTGGCTGGCTGGGAGAGACGGATCTTTCCCCGGTTTTGGAATCATGACGGCTTTGCCACGCTTCCAATTCCAGGGGAAGTGGGATGCGGTAAGGCAGGCGTTGTAGAGGTTTGTTATTGACGAAATAGCACCGGGGGTGAGATTCATGAGCATCCGGTTGCTAACTTCGTCTAGGCCTGAAGCCTTGCGGGGGTTAAGCTCCTTGATGAGCTGTCTTGTTTCGTCGTCCGTAGTGGGAACTGGGGGTGGGCAGGGGGAGAGGCTAAGCAAGATTAAATTCCTCCTCGCCTCCTCCTCCGTCTTGGTCTTTTCCCAGTCCTCGCGTAGCGTCATGGTGCCGGCCAAATGCTCCGCAAATAGCTCGGCTTTTGCCTCGGCGTCGTGGATGTACTCGTCCAAGTGCCTAAGGGGCGTCGGTATGCGCGCTTGACCCGTCAGCCGCTTGGCCATATGCCAAGTCGAGCCGTCTTCCAAGGAGAGGGAGGAGATCTTCCTCTCCCACTCCCGGTTATGAAACTCCGTCATTCCTTTCTTAACACGATAAGAAAGGAAGTTGTATAGTCTTTTGTCCAGCTGGTCGCGATTGCGTTGCCATCTTCCCCTAACGCGGTTTCGCTTCCTGATGAGGTCGATGAGGGGTTGGGGTAGGGATGGGACCAGAGGCTTTGCTCGAACCCGAGGAAGCGATGCCAGCCTGTAGGCGCTGGACATCGCGCCCGTGATTCGGCTAACCTGCGCGTTCACGCCTTCGATCGTGGGATCGATAAGGCGCGGTAATGAGGCGAACGTCTCGTCAATTGATGATTTGTACATGCTCCAATCTGTACGGATGATGGGGGGAGGGGGAGGAGCCGAGAGATGATCCGTCATAATGTCGATCCTTATAGGATAGTGGTCCGAGGTAAGCGCTTTTATCACTCGTGGAGTACCGTGGCTGTAAAAATCTTTGGTCAGGGCGAAGTCCAGGACGTCGTCTCCCTCAGGACCGTAAGAACTGACGTGCGTCGCCGAGAACGGCGCTTCGATCGAGGCCATCGCCGTCGCTGCAAAATTACGGAGAATCAGTCCGTTAGAATTCCCATGACGACATCCGAATTGGATGCTCTTGGAATTCCAGTCGCCTACATAGATGGCCGGTTTTTCCGTGACGAGCCGCTCCAGGTCAGCCTCCAGGAGCCGTTTGGATCCGGGTTGGTAAACAGAATAGATATGAAGGTTGCCCGTCGAATGATGAATCGAGATACCGATGCTTTCTAATTGGCTAAGGGCATCCGAGTTCAGTGGGGAGTGTTTAATCGTGGATTTCACTGCGATGGCCACGCCACCATGAGGGGTTTTGCGGTCTCGCCGATATATTTTATAATTTGGTAGCCAAAATTTTTTGGCGTGTGTGAGATGCGTCTCCTGAAGGGCGACGACATCGTAGCTGCCAGAACTGATAAAATGAATAAACTCTTTTGCCCTAGAGAGGATTCCGTTGGCATTCCATGACACCAACGTGAGAAACCGCGGTTCGCGTCTAATAGCCATTATCCAGGATTGCGCCAATCTCCCGTAGGATAAAAAGCTTCTTCTCGGCTAACGACGAGAATTTTGAAAGGTTATCTAAAACCGAAATCATCCAGGCGCCGAGTCCCTGGTTTGAAGTGGGGGGGAGGGAGGGGAAGGGGGAGAGGGTTGCTGGGAAGGAGGCGAAGGGACCGACGGGCGAGAAGGCTGAGGGGTGGGGGCGGCCGCTGGGGTGAATTTCGCTTGCGCTGCCTCGCGGCGAGGGTCGGCGGGAGAAGGGGGGGGGAAGGCAAAGGGACGAGGGGTTGGGCGGGGGGAAGGTAGGGTAGGGTGAGTTGCGGCCGAGAAGATGAATGGAGAGGTGGCGGGGGGAGGGGCGGCTCGGTTGGAGAACCAAGCGTTAGTGGCGGGGATGGGGGCGGGGACAAAATTTTGCGTCGCTCGGGCTGATCCTCGCGACGTGTTTTGAGTGGACCGCTGCCTGCGGCTCTCGAGGATGCCCTGATATGCCTGGCATCCCCGATAATTGGCATATGAAATAGCTTACAATTCACGCACTGCGCCGGCGCAGTGCGATCTCTCTTCGGGCAGTCACTCGTGAGATGCGCCTCGAGGCATTTCACGCAACGCGCCGTATCAGCGCAGTAGTTTTTTGTGGCCGAAGTTCTGGCAGCGCTGGCACTGAACGATGCCCTTAGGCTTGACATATGGCCTGATGTCTACATTAGACGAACCCATCAAAACTCTTGTGTCGAGGATCTTGGCGTGATCCTCGCACTTTTCGAGAATAACGTGAAATACCGGGGTGTTCCTCCTGGGGACGGTGTTAAGCCCAGCGGCGCGTTCTTCCCTCGACGGCTTGGTTGACATTATCTGCGTCACTGACTTGACGCCCCAACCAAGCCGTTCGAGGGCTTGTTTTACCGATGCCGCGGTAGCATGCTCGTGAAGCGAGCGCACGGTGTATTGCGGGAGGCGGTCCTCCGGCAGCTGATAACCCGAAAAAGCTAAATTACGGGATTTGAGTATTTCCCGCGTCTTGCGGTAGTCCGCAGCGCTTGCACACTGGATGTGCATAGCGCTGCGGCCTTTGACCTTGCAGACGGGCTGCACCTGTAGGTCGTCAGATAGGGCTTGGAACGTTGCCTCCTAATTTCTCGTATCCCGCACAATTAGCACGGGAATTTTCGAGGATTTGGCCGGAGGAACCACCTCCATCGCGGTCGCGGTGTCCCCAGGAGTTATCGGGGCGAAGCGATTCGATGTGGCTGTCAGTGACTCTTGGGATGCAATTCGCATCCGTTTGAGGCTGACAGCCTTCTTGCCTTCGACGAGGGTGAAGCCCTCGTCGATCTGATGGGTCGCGGGTTTTGGTAGGGCGCCGAAAATTATCGGATTTTCCTGGGTTGCGGAATATGCTCGCAACACATCAAGTGCCGCCGAGACGGCGGAAGGCAAATTTTGGCTTACCGACTGGACCGGCTCGGCTGAGGCGGACTGGTGGTCCATCGGCTGTGGCGTTGAAGAAGGAGGCACGGCCTTGGCGGGGTCCGGCTGTTGCGCCGCGTCGGGAAGCGGCTTTCCCTTCCTCGCGTCTTTTTTTTCTTTGTTGGCGGGTTGCTGGACTTACAGGGGCAGCTGTTGGGGCTTGCACACGGCCTCAGCGGCCGATTTGGCAGATGCCCTCGGCATCGCGTGTTGGAAAGTCGATGGGGGGTGGAGGGAAAAGGGGACGAAGGTGAGGGGGGCGGCTGTCGCCGGGGGAACGGTCGCTCCCGAGTCCAGGGAGTCCGTCGTCGCTGTATCGCACAACACACAAGACGCAGTACGAAGTTCGGCGGGCAGACTAATGGTTCAAGAGACCTCGGAGTCAACAAGTCACTCGATAGATCGCAATCAATCAGAATAATAGATTAAACAATCAATCTCTGTAGCTGATGAGATCAGAATCTCCTCCCATTCAAATCTCTCTTCTCCTCACTTCTGCCCCTCTCACCGTTTTTTCCCTATATGTATTGAACTGTATTTATATTTTATCACCTAATGATACTATGATCGTAGTGAAACCTTTCGTGCCAAATAAATTTGTGGAAGTGACAATGTTGTTTCTTTTTCTCGAAGAGCATTATCAGGTTAAAAATGCTAAAAAAGAATGCCACTTTCTAGCATTTCCCTTTTACATGTATTTTTTTAAATAAGCTAATTAGTTAAATGTTACTGTTCACACGCTTATATATCTGGACCAACCTTCTATTGCTGATGGGTAGTCAAACGTAAAAATATCAAGTCATGATATAAAAATGAATTATCATAACCATTTTTTATATATTTTATACTTTAATATCAATAAACCCTATAATATAATTATGATAACCTTTCTGCTTTCATGAGTTGCAAAAGTGTCTACCTGCTCTTGAGAGACGTGGGGTTATCCCAATTTAACCGTTAATCTTTTTACAGTTGTGAGAATAGCAGACAGAAGTAGAGAACTGTGAGAATGTTTTGTAAATAAGTAGTAAGAGGTTCGATAGCATCTTTTGTTTCATAAATATCAATACTGACTTGTAAATTCCTATTACGTAAAATCAACGAATATAGACTGCTAGTGCAGAGAAAAACAGTTTTAAATACTAGTAGCAGCGAAATTGTTGAATATTTCATATTTTAGTGACCTAACTGAAATGACAAAAATAATAAATTGTTCTTTTCCTAACATCATATCAACCGTCCATATAAAACCACTGCATAAGCATAGTTATCTGAAGAATTGCTAAACTACAACGTGACACTTTAAACATTTTTATTTAAATATGTTCAAATTTAAATCCTTTAAAACAGCATTACCTATCTTAAATAGTGAAAAAAAGGAATATGATATTTAATGTGAGGGCTTTTAGAATAATGTAGGAACAACTGATCTTAAAGGTCTATAATTATAAAAGATTCCATCGAAAGTAAAAAAAGAGGCAAGTGAACAGTTCCAAAGAATAAAATTTTCTAAAGTAGTTTTCAAATGAATTTTCATTGTAAACTATTCCGAGAAGATCGCTTTAATGATTATTAATAGTAGAGCAATACGAATGTGATTATAATTTAACAATAATAAAATACATGTATCGTATAAGGCAATATTATAACAGGAACAATAAGAATTTAATAATAATAATAAAATTAATCAAAAGTTTACATGTACCTCGATTTTCCGGATGTAATTCTTAATAAAACTCATAGGGAAAAGGTTTTTACATTAACCTTAAAAAAATAAAAATAAAAAGTTTTTAAGATAAATAAAAACATACCAACAATAATAATAACGACAAATAAAAACTTATAATAATTAACAGAAATATCCCTTCAAAAAACGTAGGAATGCTAGTATCAATACAGTCCACATTAAAATAAACTTCTCTTACACCATCAACAATTACAATAGTTTTTTTAATCTCGTTGCTAAGATGGACGCGTTTATCTTCCAACGAGAATTCAAATAAACATTTATCGCAGCGCCAACGCAAGGATCTGGTGGCCGAGGTGACTGAATCACTCGGCTTAGAAAATTCGCAAATGATTAAACAAACATTTAATGTTTATGTACTTCTGAATGTGCAACAAATCTGACGTTGGTAATAGTAGAAATCTAAAAATAACCGAATAGGGGTTATGAAATTCTGATATATTAATTAATTTTGATGTAAAAAAATTCCTAAAATGTTAACAAATAGATAAATGTTTCATTACTAGGGTGCAAGCTAGGGAGCTGAAATATTTTAATTAAGACCTCAGAAGACGCGGCGGCTCGCCTCACTAAGACGCGGTTTGTCAAGTCAAATTTCTCGTAAAATATAAATGATAAGAACTTCAAATTGAAATATTTTAAATAAAAATACCCAAAAATTGATTCATGTAATAATTTTACCTTATAAAACTGTTGCGTCAAGAGATTCGTATGTGCGCTTCTCATATTGTGCTGAAACGGCAAGGCTTCGCAACCGGTGTGCCGCGATAAAGTCCATGATGTGCCTCGCTATATTTTACGTTATGAGCAAGGGAAGAATATTACTGCGTTTTATTATCCTACAGCTACGACCGCGGAAATTTCCTTTTTTAATAAACAGAGATACTTTACGGACGAATTTGTACTCCAATCTTTTGCCTACTCATGTCACGTGACGATCTCGATCTATACCATGGCACTCGAAATTTCTTTAATGGCAGTGACAGTATTACTGTACTTACTCGCATAATTCACGCACCTTTCACTTCGAATTACGTGACCAACACTATTATATTACTATCAAACACTATTGCCCCTAATATAAAAACTATAAAAGCCCGTCAATATGACGGGGAAAAATTTATCTTTCGCAGGATATGTCCTCAAAGACCTTAAAAAATTCAGCAATTTTAATTTCCACATATGACATCATGAAATGAATATCAATAGTAATTGAATATTTGTTTAGTTTTGTTACCGTCGTTCAAACAGCGTCGAAAATTCCTGAACATAATCAGAACCAACTATCGGAAGAAAGCTCTACTAATGAGCATTACATCTGATTCTATCGGACGTCAAGTTCGCGGAAACTAGTACAAGTATACTAGTAGAAGCATATCTTCGCGCCTTGAAAAAACATTCATTTTTCAGACAGATATTTCATCATTGCAAATATATTTTTAATTTAATAGATTCCACCTCCGCAGCGAATTTTGTTTTTCCCTTATGTCAAAATAGTAGGTTAAAACAATCCCCATACTTTGAAATTTTATGAATTTTATACTTTCTCCATTATGGGGTACTAATGGTTCACATTTCTGCTAATTTTTGAAGTTTGATCACTTTTAGAAGTGAAATAATATTTTTCTAATTGTTTAAATTTAAATAATTTTTAACGGCCGCTGAAAGAACTTCATGAATACACTGAAATATTTAATCGGTTACAAAGACTAAAAAAAAAGTAGTTTTAAAATTTCAGCCCTCTAACTTGCCCCATAGTGTCTAAACCAAGGGTTCCCAACCTTATTTTGCTTGTGGACCCCCTGAGTCCTAACTTTACGTATGTGGACCCCCATATACGCATATGTAATATTCCTAAATGAAATATTTATTTGTAGGTTAGTAAAAGCTAATAATTAAACAATTAAACAATTCCTAAATGAAATATTTATTTGTAAGTTAGTCAAAGATAATAATTATGCAAGTCCAATATAATATAAAAAATTTAAATTACAAATTTTGAAAATTTTAATTGATAAAACTGAAACATATTTGTACTTGTAAAGACAGAAATAGTAAAAAAAAATAAAAAAAAATACTATTTCAAACAACATATATAAATTTATTCCTAAGGCTATTAAATAGGATCCCATTAAATAGGCCCTACTAATGAGATCCTTGTTGCTGATGTTTTGATATTAGCATATTAATATCTGGCTCCAATTTTGTGAGAGTCAGACGAAGATCACCTCTTTTTACTATATCAAGTCGATTACGATTTTTTGTTAACAACTGTGTTACACGACTAAAGCCAGATTCCACAAGATAAGATGATGGGAAAACAATGACATACATTTTAGCTTTCTCCCATAAAAGCGGATATTTACATGCAATGTCACTATTCTTCCATACATCATGCTTTCCTTTTCCTTTTTTGAATAGACTTCGGACTGTCTCATCAGACCGCAATTCAACAAGTTCCTCTTGTAAATCAATTTCAACATTAGCAACATTTACCTCAAATGGAATCAGCACCCAATCTGGGATGTTCAGTTCTAGTAGGTCCTTGAACCGAACTTGCATGTCTTCATAAATTTTTTTAAATGATCAACATACACAACACAATCCTCATCTTTTAAATCACTGCTAACTGAAGCAAGGTTTGGAAACTGGTCAAACGCACGGCGTGAGATATTAAGACTGTACAATTTGAGTTTTCCTAAGAATGCATTAATGGCTTCTTTGCTAGATATTAAATCACAATTATGTCCTTGCTGCAGCTTATTAAGAGAATTCAGTTTTTCAAACACATCTGAGAGGTAAAATATGTCTGTTTTCATGGCAACCAACTGTTTTCCAATCTCCTTTTCGTTTAGAAATGATACAATACTGTCCCAAAGGACGACGAAGCGACGAAGACAATTGCCTTTAGACAACCATCGCACCTCTGTATGCAGTACAAGACGGTCAAATCCGTCTTCATTTTCATTACAAAATTTGCGAAAGAGACGATCTTGAAGAGCATTAGACTTAATGAGGTTAACAGCTTTTATTACAAGAGTTAAGGCTTCATGAAGACGTCCACTCAATCTCTTCGCCACCAGATGTTGGCGGTGAATCACGCAATGTATGCAAAATACTTTTGGAAATGCATTTTTTAAATGAGTGATAAACCCTCTGTACCTACCGACCACAAGCCATTAAATTTTCGAGTGGAATATTTTTTCTCTAAAATAAAACTGGACTTACTTAAATATTGTTTCACCTTTAGTATCTGTTTGGAGGAAGCTTGCAAAAAGTATTTCCTCTCTGAGTTGATTATCATCCATATATCTTACATATGCCAATAAAAGTGCTTCATTGCCCATCAAAGTTGATTCATCGAGTTGCATTGCAAACTGTTTCACTCGTAATTGAGCAATAAGTTGATTTTCTACATCTTCAGACATTTAATCAATGCGTCTGGATATTGTGTTATTGCTCAAAGGAAGGCTATCGGTAATTTCACATGCATTTTTGTTTAACATTGTTGAAATTACAACTGATGTCGAAGGCAAGATGACAGTTGCACCAATGCTATGTGCCTTTCCAGATTTTGCTATTATTTTGCTGATTTCATATGATGCTAATAAACCGCTATCTTTATTGCTTGCTTGTTTACTAAAAATCTGATCCAATTTGTTTCTTCCTTGAAAATTTTCTCGTAGTTTTCGGAAATACTCCACTGATTTATTTTTCTTTTCGCTGTGCCTTGTCTCCAAATGGTGACGAAGCTTACTTGGCTTCATGCTATCATTAGACTGCACAGTCATACATATAAGACACATTGGTTTTATGATATTTTCTGGTGATTCAATAAAACAATACGACAGATATTCAGTCGAATATTGTCTTGTTTTCTTCTTTGCATGAGCCATGGGTAATCTGAAAACAATAATAATATTATTAACCTCAAATATTTAATGTTGGAAATGCTTGTAGGTACTAATGGAAATATAGTTCACTAGAACAATAACGTTCTATAACACAAACAATAAATTTCACCACGACGATGCCGATTACTCACTATAGAATGAAATGACTGCCTCTGACTGACTGACTCGTTCTAGATTAGTCGGTGCCTAAATAATGTTTTCTTCTTCGAGAATTTTTTATGGAAAGAAGTTTTTTTCCAGTCAACTAAACAAGGTTCCAGAAAATACGAGTATCTTCTAACTGCGAATTTCTGGACTTTTCTATGACATTAGTTTATTTTATTATTATTATTAAATTATTTTATTAATAATATTTATCATGAACCCCTTAGCTCATATTATGGACCCACGAAATACAATGTTTTTCTTGTGGACCCCCTCAAAGCTTCTATGGACCCCTGGGGGTCCATGTGGACCCCGGTTGGGAAACGCTGGTCTAAACATTTACCTATTTTTTAAAAGTTTAAGAATTTTTAACTGGCAAAGAAATTAAAATATCAAAGTTTTTATAATTGCTATTTCGTTTATTTTATAAATCCTACCTCTAAAAAAAATTTCAGCTGCGTAGCACATTTGGAAGTACATAAACCTTGAAAATTTGTTTAAATATTTGCCTCCTATATGCTATATATATATATATATATATATATATATATATATATATATATATATATATATATATATATATATATGTGATATGCATGTTACATCCTCCTCTGTAGTAAACGTCGATATATAATGATGGACAAATTATTCAAACAAAGATGTCGTAAATTATATTTCCTACAGCTTTTATTCCAGTATATTTTTCCATTTATCAAATATTGAAGCAAATATTTCAAAATAACGGATAAGTGTCAAGAGAAAACATCCACTTTCGAGTGACAGATTTTTACTAAGAACTAATCAGATCTTGCGACTTACAAAAACATGTTAAATATAAAATTTCGCGTTAACCTGATCATTGGTTTTTGAGTTAGAGCACCCAAAAAATAACTGTCACATACTCGTGTCAAAGTCAATCTGTTTTTATTTTCTGATAAGCCATACATATTTCATTTACATACGCTTTACATTTCAATTGTTTTACACATAGCAAAATATAACAAGGTTGAAATAGGTATAAATTTATATAAATAATAGTGATAAATATATATATGCTTTTGTTGGACTAGCGCCGTCTATTTCTTTTTCTTCTTTGGCGGCAACAGGGGCAATCCGTCCTGAGGGCACAGGTGGGGGGAGTTAGGGAGTTGGTGCGGGCGTAGAGGGGAGGGGCGTCTGGCCAATAGAGCGACAGCGTCGCCTCTATTATCCTGCCGGGGTGGGGCGCTTGTGTTTGAGGTGGGTTAGGAGGATAATGGGTAGGGGAGCGAGGATTTGTAGGAAGAGGTGGGGGATGTGTGCCCTCATTCTTTCGGCCGCTCTGCAGCGGAGTCTCGACATTCGGTGTAGGACCGGTTCTATTTCGGCCCGCGCGCGTACCTCGGCTCTGGGTGTGCGGATCGGAGCCCTCATGATGTTGCGGAGGATGACTCTCTCGATGGCTGCCAGCCTCGAGATGTTTCCTTTTGCGAGCGGCGTGATGGCAGGGGCGCCATACTCGATGACGTGTCTGATGAATGATTTGTACAAGTGTATGGCCGTCTCCTCAGAGACGCCCTTTCCTCCCACTCGTACGGCTCGGATAAGGTTGCTGCGCCTGGTTATGATGGATATCAAGTTTCTCAGATGGGTGGCGAACGTCAGGTGGAGATCGAGGGTAACACCGAGGCATTTCCCCTCTTTCTGCAGGCCGACACTTTTCCCCCAAAGGGTGACGGAAATCGGTTGCTGCGGACCTCCTAGTTCTCCCCCTTCGTGAGTGAATGTCATCAGGATCGATTTTTCTGGGTTTGGCCGAAGGCGCCACTTTCTCATTCACTCCTCGAGCCGCCGGAAGTCCTTTTGGTAGATAACGTGCTGCGGTGTCAGATTTGCGTGCCGTGGCCCACAGCGTCGTGTCGTCTGCGTACTGCGCGAGGGTCACCTGTGGAAGAGCGGGAGAAGGCATGTCAGCGCAATACAGAATAAAAAGGAGCGTCGATAATACCGTTCCTTGGGGCACGCCAGATTGAATGCGGAAGGGATTGGACAGGGTGTCACCTACTTTGAGCCTTGCATGTCGGTCGGAGATAAAGGAGTATTGGAATCGAGATTAGTTGGGTGGGATGCCGGGAATTAGGGAGATTTTTAGGGATAGCCCGTCATTCCAGAGTTTGTCGAATGTCCTTTCGATCTCCATGAAGATCGTGGCCGTGCACCCTCTTTTGTTGATTTCTTCTGCCGCCGTGTTGGTGAGCAGCGTCAGTTGGTCTGTGGTGGTCCTGTGCGCACGGAATCCGTATTGATCGTCTGGGAGGATGCCGCCTGCGTCTAGGATGGCCGTGAGTTTTTCCAAGACCACTTATTCCAGCATCTTTCCCTGGACTCTCGTAAGGCTGTTGGGGCGATAATTTTTCGCGTCTTTCCTCCGTTTCAGGAGCATGATGGTGTGTGCGTTTCTCCATCTTTTTAGGTAGCACCCCTTAAAAAGCAGGAAATATAAATCATTAGGAGGAAATCTTTAAGCGTGGGGAAATATCTGACATGATTTTTTTGCACGTTATCGTCCAGGAGGTCGAGGAGCAGAATTCTTCGTGCTGGCTATGGCTTCTTTCAGGTCGTCGTCGATGATTCCTTCCTCGGTTTCCTCGCTGATATCTGTGGGGATTAAGTTAGGTATAATGTTCTGCATTACCTCTATGGATTCTCTGTGAAATTTCTCGTCGAACCTTGGATCTTCGGTCGGCGTGTGTATTTCTTCCAGCACACGTCAGAATTCCTCCGCTATTTTCCTCCGTGCAGACGCTTTTCCCGTCGTGAACTAGATGGGATTGTTCTTGTCGTATAGCTCCCGAGAAGCCTTTGAATCGGTCCTAGAACCTTTTGCTGTACCTGAAATCTAGAAACGAGCAATTTTTCTGCCATAAATCGTTTTTATAATCAAGTACCTTTCTATAGATGATGGCCTGGTTCCTGTGCCAAACGGTTTTTAATGCTGGGTCCTTCCTCTTTTCGAATTCTCGGTAAATCCTCCAGTTTTTCTTGATGAGGGCGACGACGTACTTAAGCAGAGGCGTTATTTTACGTCGATTTTATTCCTTCGGGTGCATTCGTCCGCAGCCTGTTAAATAATATTGTTTAATGTATTGATAACATTGTCTACCTCAGTGGCTGTCTTAGGTCTCTCTGCAGGGAGTAATCCTTCGGCGATGATTTCTTCGAACATTCCACAGTTCGCTTTTGCCCAATCCGTATTGTTTATCGTCCGTCTCGGTCTTTTGGCGGATCCTCCGGTGGTGATGGGGAAGATGAGTGGCAGGTGGTCCGACGTGATGGTATCCTCAGCTTTGACGTCCCCGACAAGTTTGGCGTACCAGCTCGCGTGCCAGCTCACGTGTCAGCTCGCGTGCCAGCTCGAGTGACAGCTCACGTGACAGCCCGCGTGCCATCTCTCGTGCCAGCGTGCGTGTCAGCGTGCCTGCAAGGGTGCGTGGCAGCGTGCGTGGCATCGTGCGCGGCAGCGTGCGTGGCAGCGTGCGTGGCATCGTGCGTGGCATCGTGCGTGGCATCGTGCGTGGCAGCGTGCGTGGCAGCGTGCGTGACTGCGTTCGTGCCAGCGTGCGTGCAAGGCTGCGTGCCAGCGTGCGTGCCATCGTGCGTGGCAGCGTGCGTGGCAGCGTGCGTGACAGCGTTCGTGCCAGCGTGCGTTCAAGGCTGCGTGCAAGCGTGCGTGCCATCGTGCGTGGCAGCGTGCGTGTCATCGTGCTTGCCAGCGTGCGTGACAGCGTGCGTGGCATCGTGCGTGGCATCGTGCGTGGCAGCGTGCGTGGCAGCGTGCTTGACAGCGTGCGTGCCAGCGTGCGTGCCAGCGTGCGTGCAAGGGTGCGTGGCATCGTGCGTGCCAGCGTGCTTGCCAGCGTCCGTGGCAGCGTGCGTGCCAGCGTGAGTGCCAGCGTGCTTGCCTACGTGCGTGCCAGCGTGCGTGCCAGCGTGCGTGCCAGCGTGCGTGCCAGCGTGCGTGCCATCGTGCGTAGCAGCGTGCGTGGCAGCGTGCGTGCCAGCGTACGTGCCAGCGTGCGTGGCAGCCTGCGTGCCAGCGTGCGTGCCAGCGTGCGTGGCAGCGTGCGTGGCAGCGTGCGTGGCAGCGTGCGAGGCATCGTGCGTGCCAGCGTGCTTGCCATCGTGCGTGTCAACGTGCGTGCCAGCGTGCGTGCCAGCGTGCGTAGCAGCTTGTGTGGCAGCGTGCGTTGCAGGGTGCGTGGCATCGTGCTTGCCAGAGTGCGTGGCAGCGTGCATGGCAGCGTGCGTGGCAGCGTGCGTGCCAGCTTCCGTGCCAGCTTGCGTGCTATCGTGCATGCGTAGATAGGATCGTGAAATCATTCAACTCTTGACCTACGCCAAAAAGAAGAAGAAGATGGCGAGGGTAGTAACAACATCGTAGTGAAGGATCGAGGGGTTGAGAGGAAATGGTTGTGTTCGCAAACGCATAATATTTACGAACATAATTTTTTTATACTTTTTCGATTTATTTAGGCTCAAATATTATGAGCATATTGCTTTTTTCGAATTACGAATTATCAATGTTTATGAATTATCCAGGTATGAAATTTGCTTATTGAGTCTTCAAATTAAAAGAAATTTCCAATTATACAGATATTTTAAACTAAAGAGTTTCTAATTATCTAGGTTTTACTGTACTTGTAAATTGTATGCATACGCAGATGCACTATCACATAAAATCCAACTTTTTATCCCCGTATTATACTGATTGGAGGGGCATTTTCCTAGACGCTTTTAACTGTTCATCTATAGATACATTTTCATCTTGGGTGTATAACTTCTGCAAATTTTCCACCCAAAAATCCCAAACAACGCGTATGGGTTCCAATCTGTCACCTTTCCGGTGCTTTTTTCTGCCATCTCTATTGTCAAATATTAAAACTTCCGTAATTTTATAAAATCTTTCAAGAGACATGACGGCACTAAAAACCGTCCTACCATGTACTTCGTCCCGCAAACATTTCAGTGATTAGTTATGAGATCTTTAAACGCTTGCCAATACCAAAAGTCCAATATAAGGCTCTATGTGAGCATAGTCCACATCTTTCCAAGCTTTTCCATTGTCACGCCTATCTTCTATATTGGCCATTATTATAATTTTGTTAGTGATATTTATCATGCCAAAAGATGATTTTTGGGTGGTTATGCGACTTGTGGGATATCTTGTTAGTCCTAGAGAAAATTCTATTACGTTATGATACGACTTGATTTACAAATCCATGCAATCGAATATCCTTCAAATTCCGCGTTATCTTCTAATACTGAGACATTTTTACATAAATCCTCATCATGAAAATAGTCCATATCAGAATCACAAAATAGATCAATTGTTAGGGTCTAAAAGAAGAAAGTTATTAGGAAAACAATAAAAATATTTTCACTTGTAATTAGGAATTAGATATTACAAAGCAATAAAAATAATATAATACCTAAATTAGCTATAATTTCACAGTTTTCCTTCAAATAAGTATTCAATCTCACAGTGAGAATTCAAAACTGTTAGATTGTTATTGGAACGGTTATATTTGTATTATGAGTCTTAATATGGCAAACGACAAACGTGTCACGAACAGAAGGAGCGTAATTCATTTATTTCCAAAAAATCCATATATTTTGTGTAACTTCCTGTTCATCGATTTAGTACTATATACGACAAAATTCTGATATGGCCATCACATGACCTTCTCCATACTTGTAATATTTCTAAAACTTCCAAATAGGTTAAAAGATAATAAATATTTAAGGAACTGCAAGAAAAATTCCAAGACTTAACAAAGAACCGAAATAAACTCAAATGGTAGCCTTCTGATACTTGATTTTAGCCACGAATATCCAACCATTAAGATAAGAACAAGAAATCCAAACCAGGACTAATGCAGGCAAGTTTCCCAAAGTTTACGTACCGAATTGATTACTCATATATTCACAGGAAATGTTTCAGTATGTGTTAGTCATTCCAAGAAATTCTCATACCATAAATACGACTTGTAGCTGATAGTTTATCTATGATAGATGAAAATTGTAAAACAAATCAATAGAGCATTATCAGTATCAAGAATGAGGTCAGGCTCAACCGTGTGTAATTCTGAATTGTGCCACGCTCTTAATTGGCTGGAATGGTCAACTTTTGATGACAGTGTCAGACAACGTGTAAGTGAGATTGGTTTTGCCAAGCTCTCTACCCTTAGGAAAAAACTGGCTGCTCTTTCCTCAAAATCAGTGCAGTGTAGTGATTCCAGTCTTTCTAAACTCAGCGACCACAAGTTCCACCCACCAATTTATCCAATTGTGTTTCTATTTTGAACGAGTTTAACTTAGGCCTGAAATTCGCCCCTAGCCTCCATTTATCTACACGTGTGTAGAAGAATCTAGTCGTCGATTGTGATTTGGCCCTACAAAAAGAATCTCATTCGTTTAAGCACGTTTTTGCTTGTAAAATTTCTTCCTTCCTCAATGTTCCTCGACGCAGACCACTATTTCGCTCACACTCTCCCGCCTTCCTTTCTAGTGTTAATACAATTTGATTGTGCTAAAGGCTGATAAAGTTAATGGCATGGTGGTGATGGACAGAGACGTTTATTTGGAGAAATGTTATGATTTCATTCGAAACAAAAATATTTCGGTTTCGAAAAAACACCCACTCTCGAATCATCAACCTGCGATCCAAAAAACTATTTCTTCGATTTCTTTTCTTTTCACTCCTAAAAACAAACACAACTTATAAGTGGTGAACCCCTTTCCCCTTAGACTTCATGGTTTCACAAAACTTCACAAAAAGGATTGCCCTATTAAGCCTGTCGTCTCCATTACCTCTGCGCCTGCCCATAAACTCGCCTTCAAACTCAATACACTTCTTCGTCATTATTCTCATTTTAGTCCAAAATTTGGTATTAAAAGTTCCATAGAGTTGACGCCCACCTTCAAAGTAAAGAATTTCCACAACAATTCAAAATTTGTCTCTTTTGATATTTTTTGCCTTTTTACTTCTGTTCCCGTTAAATAACTCGTAGATTTGGTTGTAGATATGCTTTCCAAAGCAGATATCAATCAATTTTTGATAACTGAGTTTCCTAACTTACTTGTAGCACATTCTGAACAAAACCTATTTCTTTTTTAGTGTAATTTTTTTAAACAAACGCATAATCTTGCGATGAGGTCCCCATTTTCCCCTGTCGTTGCCAACATTTATATCAACAATTTATAAGTTAACCTTCTTAATTCTGGCGGAGGAGTTTTGACAAGAGGATTAAGGAGCATAAGCAATGCTTCCGTTTAAATAATTTGAATTCTCAATTTGCAAAACATCTTTTAAACCTCAGTCATCATAGTTCCTTCAATCTTAAATTCCTCCGCTTTGAAAATTAAGGTCGCAAATAGGATGCTCTTGAACAGCTAGAGATAATTTTTTGTGAAGACCTGTTTCTCTTAAATGTATATATTTCCCGCAATCATTCTTCTCAGTTTTGCTTACCAAATATTTTTAAAATGCTTTGTATCAACATTGTTGTCTTTGGCCCCTTTTACATTTTATAACTTTATTTTCCTTTCCAACCCATTCCTTTTCCTAACAGTCTATTTATTTACCTTCCATTCGTTTTCTATGTAACCCCTACTCTGCCCCTCTCACCCTTTTTTCCCTATATATATGGAACTGTATTTATATTTTATCACCTAATGATACTATGATCGTAGTGAAACCTTTCGTGCCAAATAAATTTGTGGAAGTGACAATGTTGTTTCATTTTCTCGAAGAGCATTATCAGGTTATAAATGTTAAAAAAGAATGCCACTTTCTAGCATTACCTTTTGCATGTATTTTTTAAAATAAGCTAATTAGTTATATATCTGGACCAACCTTCTATTGCTGATGGGTAGTCAAACGTAAAAATAACAAGTCAAGATATAAAAATGAATTATCATAACCAGTTTTTATATATTTTATACTTTAATATCAATAAACCCTATAATATAATTATGATAACCTTTCTGCTTTCATGAGTTGCAAAAGTGTCTACCTGCTCTTGAGAGACGTGGGGTTATCCCAATTTAACCGTTAATCTATTTACAGTTGTGAGAATAGCAGACAGAAGTAGAGAACTGTAAGAATGTTTTGTGAATAAGTAGTAAGAGGTTCGATAGCATCTTTTGTTTCATAAACATCAATACTGACTTGTAAATTCCTATTACGTAAAATCAACGAATATAGACTGCTAGTGCAGAGAAATTAAGGTTTAACTACTAGTAGCAGCGAAATTGTTGAATATTTCATATTTTAGTGACCTAACTGAAATGACAAAAATAATAAATTGTTCGTTTCCTAACATCATATCAACCGTCCATATAAAACCACTGCATTAGCATAGTTAGCTGAAGAATTGCTAAACTACAACGCGACACTTTTAACATTTTTATTTAAATATGTTCAAATTTAAATCCTTTAAAACAGTATTACCTATCTTAAATAGTGAAAAAAAGGAATATGATATTTAATGTGAGGGCTTTTAGAATAATGTAGGAACATCTGATCTTAAAGGTCTATAATTATAAAAGATTTCATCGAAAGTAAAAAAAGAGGCAAGTGAACAGTTCCAAAGAATAAAATTATCTAAAGTAGTTTTTAAATGAATTTTCATTGTAAACTATTCCGAGAAGATCGCTTTAATGATTATTAATAGTAGAGCAATACGAATGTGATTATAATTTAACAATAATAAAATACATGTATCGTATAAGGCAATATTATAACAGGAACAATAAGAATTTAATAATAATAATAATATTAATCAAAAGTTTACATGTCCCTCGATTTTCCGGATGTAATTCTTAATGAAACTCATAGGGAAAAGGTTTTTACATTAACCTTAAAAAAATAAAAATAAAAAGTTTTTAAGATAAATAAAAACATACCAACAATAATAATAACGATAAATAAAAACTTATAATAATTAACAGAAATATCCCTTCAAAAAACGTAGGAATGCTAGTATCAATACAGTCCACATTAAAATAAACTTCTCTTACACCATCAACAATTGCAATAGTTTGTTTAATCTCGTTGCTAAGATGGACGCGTTTATCTTCCAACGAGAATTCAAATAAACATTTATCGCAGCGCCAACGCAAGGATCTGGTGGCCGAGTTGACTGAATCACTCGGCTTAGAAAATTCGCAAATGTTTAAACAAACATTTAATGTTTATGTACTTCTGAATGTGCAACAAATCTGACGTTGGTAATAGTAGAAATAAAAAAATAACCGAATAGGGGTTATGAAATTCTGATATATTAATTAATTTTGATGTAAAAAAATTCCTAAAATGTTAGTTAACAAATAGATAAATGTTTCAGTACTAGGGTGCAAGCTAGGGAGCTGAAATATTTTAATTAAGACCTCAGAAGACGCGGCGGCTCGCCTCACTAAGACGCGGTTTGTCAAGTCAAATTTCTCGTATAATATAAATGATAAGAACTTCAAATTAGAATATTTTAAATAAAAATACCCAAAAATTGATTCATGTAATAATTTTACCTTATAAAACTGTTGTGTCAAGAGATTCGTATGTGCGCTTCTCATATTGTGCTGAAACGGCAAGGCTTCGCAACCGGTGTGCCGCGATAAAGTCCATGATGTGCCTCGCTATATTTTACGTTATGAGCAAGGGAAGAATATTACTGCGTTTTATTATCCTACAGCTACGACCGCGGAAATTTCCTTTTTTAATAAACAGAGATACTTTGCGGCCGAATTTGTACTCCAATCTTTTGCCTACTCATGTCATGTGACTATCTCGATCTATACCATGGCACTCGAAATTTCTTTAATGGCAGTGACAGTATTACTGTACTTACTCGCATAATTCACGCACCTTTCACTTCGAATTACGTGACCAAAACTATTATATTACTAGCAAACACTACTGACCCTAATATAAAAACTCTAAAAGCCCGTCAATATGACGGGGAAAAATTTATCTTTCGCAGGATATGTCCTCAAAGACCTTAAAAAATTCAGCAATTTTAATTTCCACATATGACATCATGAAATGAATATCAATAGTAATTGAATATTTGTTTAGTTTTGTTACCGTCGTTCAAACAGCGTCGAAAATTCCTGAACATAATCAGAACCAACTAGCGGAAGAAAGCTCTACTAATGAGCATTACATCTGATTCTATCGGACGTCAAGTTCGCGGAAACTAGTACAATTATACTAGTAGAAGCATATCTTCGCGCCTTGAAAAAACATTCATTTTTCAAACAGATATTTCATCATTGCAAATATATTCTTAATTTAATAGATTCCACCTCCGCAGCGAATTTTGTTTTTCCCTTATGTCAAAATAGTAGGTTAAAACAATCCCCATACTTTGAAATTTTAATTTAATTTTGAATTAATATTTTTCTAAAAGTTTAAATTTAAATAATTTTTAACGGCCGCTGAAAGAACTTCATGAATACATTGAAATATTTAATCGGTTACATAGACTAAAATCTAAGTAGTTTTTAAATTTCAGTCCTCTAACTTGCCCCGTAGTGTCTAAACATTTACCTATTTTTTTAAAATTTAAGAATTTTTAACTTGCAAAGAAATTAAAATATCAAAGTTTTTATAATTGCTATTTCGTTTTTTTTTTAAACCTACCTATAAAAAAAATTTCAGCTCCGTAGCACATTCGGAAGTACATAAACTTTGAAAATTTGTTTAAATAATTGCCTCCTATATGCTATATCTATATATATATATATGTGATATGCATGTTACATCCTCCTCTGTAGTAAACGTCGATATATAATGATGGACAAATTATTCAAACAAAGTTGTAGTAAATTATATTTCCTACAGCTTTTATTCCAGTATATTTTTCCATTTATCAAATATTAAAGCAAATATTTCAAAATAACGGATAAGTGACGAGAGTAAACACCCACATTCGAGTGATCGATTTTTACTAAGAACTAATCAGATCTTGCGACTTACAAAAACATGTTAAATATAAAATTTCGCGTTAACCTGATCATTGGTTTTTGAGTTAGAGCACCCAAAAATTAACTGTCACATACTAATGACAAAGTCAATCTGTTTTTATTTTCTGATAAGCCGTACATATTTCATTTACATACGCTTAACATTTCAAATGTTTTACACATAGCAAAATATAACAAGGTTGAAATAGGTATAAATTTATATAAATAATAGTGATAAATATATATGCTTTTGTTGGACTAGCGCCGTCTATTTCTTTTTCTTCTTTGGCGTCAACAGGGGCAATCCGTCCTGAGGGCACAGGTGGGGGAGACAGGGAGTTGGTGCGGGCGTAGAGGGGAGGGGCGTCTGGCCAATAGAGCGACAGCGTCGCCTCTATTATCCTGCCGGGGTGGGGCGCTTGTGTTTGGGGTGGGTTAGGAGGATATTGGGTAGGGGAGCGAGGATTTGTAGGAAGAGGTGGGGGATGTGTGCCCTCATTCTTTCGGCCGCTCTGCAGCGGAGTCTCGCCATTCGGTGTAGGACCGGTTCTATTTCGGCCCGCGCGCGTTCCTCGGCTCTGGGTGTGCGGATCGGAGCCCTCATGATGTTGCGGAGGATGACTATCTCGATGGCTGCCAGCCTCGAGATGTTTCCTTTTGCGAGCGGCGTGATGGCACGGGCGCCATACTCGATGACGTGTCTGATGAATGATTTGTACATGTGAATGGCCGTCTCCTCAGAGACGCCTTTTCCTCCAACTCGTACGGCTCGGATAAGGTTGCTGCGCCTGGTTATGGTGGATATTAAGTTTCTCAGATGGGTGGCGAACGTCAGGTGGAGATCGAGGGTAACACCGAGGCATTTCCCCTCTTTCTGCAGGCCGACACTTTTCCACCAATTGGTGACGGAAATCGGTTGCTGCGGACCTCCTAGTTCCCCCCCTTCGTGAGTGAAGGTCATCAGGATCGATTTTTCTGGGTTTGGCCGAAGGCGCCACTTTCTCATTCACTCCTCGAGCCGCCGGAAGTCCTTTCGTAGATAACGTGCTGCGGTGTCAGATTTTCGTGCCGTGGCCCACAGCGCCGTGTCGTCTGCGTACTTCGCGAGGGTCACCTGTGGAAGAGCGGGAGAAGGCATGTCAGCGCAATACAGAATAAAAAGGAGCGTCGATAATACCGTTCCTTGGGGCACGCCGGATTGAATGCGGAAGGGATTGGACAGGGTGTCACCTACTTTGACATTTGCATGTCGGTCGGAGATAAAGGAGTATTGGAATCGGGATAAGTTGGGTGGGATGCCGGGAATTAGGGAGATTTTTAGGGATAGCCCGTCATTCCAGAGTTTGTCGAATGTCCTTTCGATCTCCATGAAGATCGTGGCCGTGCACCCTCTTTTGTTGATTTCTTCTGCCGCCGTGTTGGTGAGCAGCGTCAGTGGGTCTGTGGGGGTCCTGTGCGCTCGGAATCCGTATTGATCGTCTGGGAGGATGCCGCCTGCGTCTAGCATGGCCGTGAGTTTTTTCACGACCACTTATTCCAGCATCTTTCCCTGGACGCTCGTAAGGCTGTTGGGGAGATAATTTTTCGCGTCTTTCCTCCGTTTCAGGAGCATGATGGTGTGCGCGTTTCTCCATTGTTTTGGGTAGCAACCCATGAAGAAGCAGGAATTATAAATCATTAGGAGGAATTTGTTAAGAGTGGGGAAATACCTGACATGCTTTTGTTGCAAGTTATCGTCCAGGAGGTCGAGGAGCAGAATTCTTCGTGCTGGCTATGGCTTCTTTCAGGTCGTCGTCGATGATTCCTTCCTCGGTTTCCTCACTGATATCTGTGGGGATTAAGTTAGGTATAATGTACTAAAAGTAATATGGCATGTGCTATGCCGTAATTACGAACGCGATTTAAATGTGGAATTCACCACATATTGAAAAGAATTCAGAGACATAAAAATACATTTAAAAAACAAATTCGCCGACTTAATAAACTGCAGCAGTTTTCTATTAACTTAATCTTATACAAACTAAAATTTGGCCGAAGACGTCAACGTTAGAGGACATGATGTGTCGTGTTCCGAAGTAATTGTTTCTTGAGATGTTCCGGGTAAATGAGCTAGAGAATGCAGTGTTATTTATGAATGTAAAGGTTTGGCAATATGTGACGGCTTCAGATATGTTGTTCGGATCGTCTGATACTCCTTCACATGTACTAATACGCGCCTGGGAGCATCCATATCAAAAGGGTGGATATACAGTAGTTGCGAAAGTAATATGGCAGGCAAGTGTGAGGAAGCCGAAAACGAGGACTCTACCGATAAATTACCTAAAGTTCTAACTATAATGAGGAAAACGTAAGTCAATTGCGCCCTTTAAAGACTTGCAAGGGTTGAAAACTGAATTACTAGTGAAGGCCACAGCAATGGAGACTCTGTGTAAATGTATAAGGAGACGGACGAGAGGAAATTCTCGCCATTATCCGAAAAAAAACAGAAGTGCGGGATGGAATAAAATATCCTGGGAATTATGTGATCAGAGATTCTTCTGTGAATCGGGCAGTACCCTTGGTCATGAAGTGGAATATGTACCGGAGATAATAGTGGAGCAATTGGAAAAGAAAATAGAAGCATAAGATTATGAACGTATGTAAAATGTCTTCATGGTTCAAGTTTGAAGAAGCGATGTAAAGGGGCGAAGACTGAGGATCAAGTGATCGGATTACTATGGGTTATTTGAACGGCTGCATAACAGTAATTCAGACTTGGCAACGTCGTCGATAGTGCAATCGGCCAAAGACGAGTCGTAGAATACAAAAATGGATAACATCAAGGAACGTATAGCCGGATTTTTCAGTTAACGCGGCCATTTTTCCTTTGATCTGATCTGAAGGATTTTGGTAAGTGATTGTGGCCGACACGGGATTCACTTGTAAATGTGTATGCAACCAACGCATATCATTCAAAGGAACATACGAATTTTTCATCGTTAAATTTGAAAAAGGATTATAAATAAATGCCGTTTTTATAATAGATAATAAATAATTAATTATGTGTAGGTATATATAATAATATGGAAAATAACAATCTCATAAAGTACGAAGATCAGATTATGTGGAATAATTTTTGACTAACCTCGAGTATGTGTGTAAGCGTCGTCCATGTCCACCTCCACCACGACCACCGACACCATAAGAGCCACATCGGCAACTGCCTCAGCCACGGACCCAGCAAACAGATGCAGGAACTACCCCGCATCTTCGGTCGCGGGCGTTCCGCCCTCCATCTCCGCCTCCATATGAACCACGGCCGTCCTTGCTGATAACGGATAAACGATTTTTTTCGTTAAACTTGAAGATGAAACATAAATACTGGTTCTTCTTATAAAACTGTGTATGTTTATGTATAATAAAATAAAAAACAGCAAACACATTAACACGGTCGAGCAGAGTAAACAGCATTATAAGTGAATTACCTGCAGCATTTGCGTTTCCAGTTTATTTGTCCATGGTCACCACCTCCGTCTCCTCCTCTAACTCACCGGCGCCTCCCACACATCCTTTACCTCAACCGCCACCATTAAGCCATCCACGGCAAACGACTCAGCTTCGGACGGAGCTTGAGTCGAGCGCCTTATGGACCCGTCTCCTTCCTCCGTCATTCTTCTCTCCTAACCCTCTTCAGTCAAATCGCTGGAGGGATTTAAATTATTTACGAGTGATCGTTATTAAAATTCAACTCCCAATTCTGATATGATCTGTAATTTATAGATTATAATAATAATTTGTATATAGGACCTTTTTTAACAATAGCTAAGTTTTAAAGACCAAATATTACGAGTTACAGATCGGTGATAAAAATATCTTTTACATTTTCAATTAACCGTCGATCAGTCCACAATACGCTGAAGATTAATTGTTTACTTCCATATGACAGTTTCAGTATTTTGCCTCAATAAATACGGAAGCCTGTTGAATTTCTGATGCACATTGTAGGGAAAAATATTCCATGCAGAATCCTATTAATGTCTACGATGATCACTGCGAAGGTTTGTAGTTCTTTTTAAAAAAATTATATCTTCGCGTTCTTCCGAATACAGAAATGAAATTTTCCTGAATTTCTGGTTTCACCAAAGAACGAAAATCTCATCTCATTCTCTTTTTTGGAATACCAACGGTTGGAGTTGTTTCCGCAGTTTCTTATTTACGTCTTATTCAATTCTTCTCACTTTCTGCAGGTTAGCACTTTTTCTTCAACTGTTTACATCTGTATATATAAAACACCATAAAACTACCTGAGCTCGTGTAGGTATCCGCTCTTTTCTAGAAAACTTCATACTTCATAAAATGCATTTTACCGCTTTTTATGAAACGACGTCCATGTATTGGGTTCATCGCCCTCTGCCTGTCTGTCTCTGTGCATAATGATTTAAAAACGACTGATGTTAGTTTTCCATGTCATGTTTGCTAATTATTATCACAAGGATGAAAAGTTCATTATATACATATGGTAAAATATTCGTATGCCTCTACAGAATTCACTAATATTATTCTTTTTTACATTGCGATAATATTTAACTACTGCTACTTTCCAATTAGGGACCGACGGCATGAAACCGGGTCATTTAATGAAATCACTGGTGAACAAGCAGGAAACGAGAAAAACACCAACTGTTTTACTGCAATTGCCTTCACATCTACTTCTATGTACTTCTCTGGTGAAATATCAATGCGACCTTCTGATGACAGCAGCACAGATCGTGAAGACATTGGAATAAAGATGGAAAATACTAAAGCACGGTCAAAGCGACATTACATTGGATTAATGTTCTAGGAATCACACTGACGGAGCTATGGCAATAGTTGGAAAATCCGCTGGAGCTGTAGCACGTACAAAACGTTTAGCTCTTCATGTAATACCTAATGTCATGTGTAATCATATTCGTGATGACATGCCGCAATAATTGAATGATATATCGAAAGAGATTCTAAGAATGGTGAACCTTATAAAAGCAATGTCACTGTATTCACATTTATTCGCTTTGTTGTGCGAATAAATTGAAAGATATTATAAAGCATTAATTCTCCATAAAGTAGCGCGATGGCTATCGTGCGTGAAGGTGTTGGCTCCATTCGATGAATTAAGAGATGAGATAAGACATATTTTTATACAAAAATCCATTAGTACGGACAGATAAATGAAATTACAGAATTTGGAACAAACGGTTGGCTTCTGTGACAGGCAATTTCGTTTACCTTCATGAAATGAATGTTAAACTACGAGGTATAAATGCGAACGCATTCAAAGTTAATAGTTCAATAAAATCACTTACTTTAAAACTCAATACTTTTGCGTTAATAGGCGTTAATACGAAGTTTTCCGAGTCCCAATGTTTACATTTTTACCAATAATATTTTCTTCGAAGAATGTTTCAACATTTCTATAGGTCAAACAGGGCGTAAACTGTGTCCGGCAATAACGGGGTATTTTACAACTCAGCCAGGTTCATAGAATTGGCTTCACAATCATTTAGTTACATCATTTGTATCTAAATCAGGATTATCACTGAAAGAAAGCGAACAGTTAATTGATAACTCCACAGATTTAACTTTAAAACTAAGTTCAATGAAACAGAACATATGCATTCTTGGGGTTGTCACATAAACGAATATGCTGAAATTTCCATCGGCACTTCGAAATTTCTCCCGGCTTTTGAATCCAATTATCATTTTGAGAAATCCTTCACCCTATATAACGCAGGTAATTTGTTTCCTTCCTTGTTAACGTAGTCTTTTAGAAGAGTAGCTACATGATTTTTAATTTATCCAAAAAAGCTTAGTATATGCGAATTATTGAATAATGTAAATTTCTTTTCATTATTTCATGCAATGCACAGGTAGAATATGATTTGAAAAATATAAACCCTACAATTGCTATATTATGTATCGTAAAACAAACATATATGTCTTAAAGGGTAATGACTACAATACCGAAGAAATCACAAGTAAATCAAAAATAATTCTAATCTAAATTAATTTTAATGCAATAGATTTATCACCCCTGGGTTCGTGTACCGTGAAAATTGATAATTATCTTTAAGTGGTAAGCGGTGTTACAATGCTTGGGAGAGAGAGTATCAAGACAACTATATTTGTTTTGGAAAATACACAGATTACTTACTGCTTAACAGACCGAGTCAAAATTATTGCCGTTTTTAAATATAAGATGGTGAAACTGTCACGAATCTAATATTCCAGAACTGCTGCAATCAATGGCTTCATAGGATTATCTAACGATATACTCGTAGCTCCTCGTCAAATATTTGCCCCACACCATGCACATTTACTAGGATTCTATGTGAACAACTACCTTCAGTTCCCCTTTTAAAAAGTACGATTCAACGAACTCGCCAACAAATGAAGAACCACATTTTTGTTGCGAAAGTAATATGGCTTGCAAATCTGAGGAAGCCGAAAACGAGGACCCTACCGAAAAATTACCGAACGTTCTAACTATAATGCACGGCTGCAAAACAGTAATTCAGACTTGGCAACGTCGTCGATAGTGCAATCGGCCAAAGACGAGACGTAGAATACAAAAATGGATAACATCAAGGAAGGTATAGCCGGATTTTTCAGTTAACGCGGCCATTTTTACTTTGATCTGGTCTGAAGGATTTTGGTAAGTGATTGCGGCCGACACGGGATTCACTTGTAAATGTTTATGCCACCAACGCATATCATTCAAAGGAACATACGAATTTTTCATCGTTAAATTTGAATAAGGATTATAAATATATGCCGTTTTTATAATAGATAATAAATAATTAATTATGTGTCGGTATATATAATAATATGGATAATAACAATCTTATAAAGTGCGAAGATCAGATTATGTGGAATAATTTTTGACTAACCTCGAGTATGTGTGTAAGCGTCGTCCATGTCCTCCTCCACCTCGACCACCGACACCATAAGAGCCACATCGGCAACTGCCTCAGCCACGGACCCAGCAAACAAATGCAGAAACTACCCCGCATCTTCGGTCGCGGGCGTTCCGCCCTCCATCTCCGCCTCCATATGAACCACGGCCGTCCTTGCTGATAACGGATAAACGATTTTTTTCGTTAAACTTGAAGATGAAATATAAATACTGTTTCTGCTTATAAAACTGTGTATATTTATGTGTAATAAATGAAAAACAGCAAACACATTAACACGGTCGAGCAGAGTAAACAGCATTATAAGTGAATTACCTGCAGCATTTGCGTTTCCAGTTTATTTGTCCATGGTCACCACCTCCGTCTCCTCCTCTAACTCACCGGCGCCTTCCACACATCCTTTACCTCAACCGCCACCATTAAGCCATCCACGGCAAACGACTCAGCTTCGGACGGAGCTTGAGTCGAGCGCCTTATGGACCCGTCTCCTTCCTCCGTCATTCTTCTCTCCTAACCCTCTTCAGTCAAATCGCTGGAGGGATTTAAATTATTTACGAGTGATCGTTATTAAAATTCAACTCCCAATTCTGATATGATCTGTAATGTTTAGATTATAATAATAATTTGTATATAGGACCTTTTTTAACAATAGCTAAGTTTTAAAGACCAAATATTACGAGTTACAGATCGGTGATAAAAATAACTTTTACCTTTTCAATTAACCGTCGATCAGTCCACAATACGCTGAAGATTAATTGTTTACTTCCATATGACATTTTCAGTATTTTGCCTCAATAAATACGGAAGCCTGTTGATTTCTGATGCACATTGTAGGGAAAAATATTCCATGCAGAATCCTATTAATGTCTACGATGATCACTGCGAAGGTTTGTATTTCTTTTTTAAAAAATTATATCTTCGCGTTCTTCCGAATACAGAAATGAAATTTTTCTGAATTTCTGGTTTCACCAAAGAACGAAAATCTCATCTCATTTTCTTTTTTGGAATACCAACGGTTGGAGTTGTTTCCGCAGTTTCTTATTTACGTCTTATTCAGTTCTTCTCACTTTCTGCAGGTTAGCACTTTTTCTTCAACTGTTTACATCTGTATATATAAATCACCATAAAACTACCTGAGCTCGTGTAGGTATCCGCTCTTTTCTAGAAAACTTCATACTTCATAAAATGCATTTTACCGCTTTTTATGAAACGACGTCCATGTATTTGGTTCATCGCCCTCTGCCTGTCTGTCTCTGGGCATAATGATTTAAAAACGACTGATGTAAGTATTCCATGTCATGTTTGCTAATTATTATCACAAGGATGAAAAGTTCATTATATACATATGGTAAAATATTCGTATGCCTCTACAGAATTGACTAATATTATTCTTTTTTACATTGCGATAATATTTAACTACTGCTACTTTGCAATTAAGGACCGACGGCATGAAACCGGGTCATTTAATGAAATCACTGGTGAACATGCAGGAAACGAGTAAAACACCAACTGTTTTACTGCAACGACCTTCACATCTACTTCTATGTACTTCTCTGTAGAAATCGCAATGCGACCTTCTGATGACAGCAGCACAGATCGTGAAGACATTGGAATAAAGATGGAAAATACTGAAGCACGATCAAAGCGACATTACCTTGGATTAATGTTCTAGTAATCGCACTGACGGAGATATGGCAATAGTTGGTAAATCCGCTGGAGCTGTAGCACGTACAAAACGTTTAGCTCTTCATGTAATGCCTAATGTCATGTGTAATCATATTCGTGATGACATGCCGCAATAATTGAATGATATATCGAAAGAGATTCTAAGAATGGTGAACCTTATAAAAGCAATGTCACTGTATTCACATTTATTCGCTTTGTTGTGCGAATAAATTGAAAGATATTATAAAGCATTAATTCTTCATAAAGTAGCGCGATGGCTATCGTGCGTGAAGGTGTTGGCTCCATTCGATGAATTAAGAGTTGAGATAAGACATATTTTTATACAAAAATCCAATAGTACGGACAGATAAATGAAATTACAGAATTTGGAACAAACAGTTGGCTTCTGTGACAGGCAATTTCATTTACCTTCATGAAATGAATGTTAAACTACGAGGTATAAATGCGAACGCATTCAAAGTTAATAGTTCAATAAAATCACTTACTTTAAAACTCAATACTTTTGCGTTAATAGGCGTTAATACGAAGTTTTCCGAGTCCCAATGTTTACATTTTTACCAATAATATTTTCTTCGAAGAATGTTTCAACATTTCTATAGGTCAAACAGGGCGTAAACTGTGTCCGGCAATAACGGGGTATTTTACAACTCAGCCAGGTTCATAGAATTGGCTTCAAAATCATTTAGTTACATCATTTGTATCTAAATTAGGATTATCACTGAAAGAAAGCGAACAGTTAATTGATAACTCCACAGATTTAACTTTAAAACTAAGTTCAATGAAACAGAACATATGCATTCTTGGGGTTGTCACATAAACGAATATGCTGAAATTTCCATCGGCACTTCGAAATTTCTCCCGGCTTTTGAATCCAATTATCATTTTGAGAAATCCTTCACCCTATATAACGCAGGTAATTTGTTTCCTTCCTTGTTAACGTAGTCTTTTAGAAGAGTAGCTACATGATTTTTAATTTATCCAAAAAAGCTTAGTATCTGCGAATTATTGAATAATGTAAATTTCTTTTCATTATTTCATGCAATGCACAGGTAGAATTTGATTTGAAAAATATAAACCCTACAATTGCTATATTATGTATCGTAAAACAAACATATATGTCTTAAAGGGTAATGACTACAATACCGAAGAAATCACAAGTAAATCAAAAATAATTCTAATCTAAATTAATTTTAATGCAATAGATTTATCACCCCTGGGTTCGTGTACCGTGAAAATAGATAATTATCTTTAAGTGGTAAGCGGTGTTACAATGCTTGGGAGAGAGAGTATCAAGACAACTATATTTGTTTTGGAAAATACACAGATTACTTACTGCTTAACAGACCGAGTCAAAATTATTGCCGTTTTTAAATATAAGATGGTGAAACTGTCACGAATCTAATATTCCAGAACTGCTGCAATCAATGGCTTCATAGGATTATCTAACGATATACTCGTAGCTCCTCGTCAAATATTTGCCCCACACCATGCACATTTACTACGATTCTATGTGAACAACTACCTTCAGTTCCCCTTTTAAAAAGTACGATTCAACGAACTCGCCAAAAAATGAAGAACCACATTTTTGTTGCGAAAGTAATATGGCTTGCAAATCTGAGGAAGCCGAAAACGAGGACCCTACCGAAAAATTACCGAACGTTCTAACTATAATGCACGGCTGCATAACAGTAATTCTGACTTGGCAACGTCGTCGATAGTGCAATCGGCCAAAGACGAGACGTAGAATACAAAAATGGATAACATCAAGGAAGGTATAGCCGGATTTTTCAGTTAACGCGGCCATTTTTACTTTGATCTGGTCTGAAGGATTTTGGTAAGTGATTGCGGCCGACACGGGATTCACTTGTAAATGTTTATGCCACCAACGCATATCATTCAAAGGAACATACGAATTTTTCATCGTTAAATTTAAATAAGGATTATAAATATATGCCGTTTTTATAATAGATAATAAATAATTAATTATGTGTAGGTATATATAATAATATGGAAAATAACAATCTTATAAAGTGCGAAGATCAGATTATGTGGAATAATTTTTGACTAACCTCGAGTATGTGTGTAAGCGTCGTCCATGTCCACCTCAACCTCGACCACCGACACCATAAGAGCCACATCGGCAACTGCCTCAGCCACGGACCCAGCAAACAGATGCAGAAACTACCCCGCATCTTCGGTCGCGGGCGTTCCGCCCTCCATCTCCGCCTCCATATGAACCACGGCCGTCCTTGCTGATAACGGATAAACGATTTTTTTCGTTAAACTTGAAGATGAAATATAAATACTGGTTCTTCTTATAAAACAGTGTATGTTTATGTGTAATAAAATGAAAAACAGCAAACACATTAACACGGTCGAGCAGAATAAACAGCATTATAAGTGAATTACCTGCAGCATTTGCGTTTCCAGTTTATTTGTCCATGGTCACCACCTCCGCCTCCTCCTCTAACTCACCGCCGCCTCCCACACATCCTTTACCTCAACCGCCACCATTAAGCCATCCACGGCAAACGACTCAGCTTCGGACGGAGCTTGAGTCGAGCCCCTTATGGACCCGTCTCCTTCCTCCGTCATTCTTCTCTCCTAACCCTCTTCAGTCAAATCGCTGGAGGGATTTAAATTATTTACGAGTGATCGTTATTAAAATTCAACGCCCAATTCTGATATGATCTGTAATGTATAGATTATAATAATAATTTGTATATAGGACCTTTTTTAACAATAGCTAAGTTTTAAAGACCAAATATTACGAGTTACAGATCGGTGATAAAAATAATTTTTACCTTTTCAATTAACCATCGATCAGTCCACAATACGCTGAAGATTAATTGTTTACTTCCATATGACATTTTCAGTATTTTGCCTCAATAAATACGGAAGCCTGTTGATTTCTGATGCACATTGTAGGGAAAAATATTCCATGCAGAATCCTATTAATGTCTACGATGATCACTGCGAAGGTTTGTAGTTCTTTTTAAAAAAAATTATATCTTCGCGTTCTTCCGAATACAGAAATGAAATTTTCCTGAATTTCTGGTTTCATCAAAAAACGAAAATCTCATATCATTTTATTTTTTGGAATACCAACGGTTGGAGTTGTTTCCGCAGTTTCTTATTTACATCTTATTAAATACTTCTCACTTTCTGCAGGTTAGCACTTTTTTTCAACTCTTTACATCTGTATATATAAAACTACCTGAGCTCGTGTAGGTATCCGCTCTTTTCTAGAAAACTTCATCCTTCATAAAATGCATTTTACCGCTTTTTATGAAACGACGTCCATGTATTGTGTTCATCGCCCTCTGCCTGTCTGTCTCTGGGCATAATGATTTAAAAACGTTTGATGTAAGTTTTCCATGTCATGTTTGCTACTTATTATCACAAGGATGAAAAGTTCATTATATACATATGGTAAAATATTCGTATGCCTCTACAGAATTCACTAATTATTCTTTTTTACATTGCGATAATATTTAACTACTGCTACTTTCCAATTAAGGACCGACGGCCTGAAACCGGGTCATTTAATGAAATCACTTGTGAACAAGCAGGAAACGAGAAAAACACCTACTGTTTTACTGCAATTGCCTTCACATCTACTTCTATGTACTTCTCTGTTGAAATCGCAATGCGACCTTCTGATGACAGCAGCACAGATCGTGAAGACATTGGAATAAAGATGGAAAATACTGAAGCACGATCAAAGCGACATTACCTTGGATTAATGTTCTAGTAATCGCACTGACGGAGCTATGGCAATAGTTGGAAAATCCGCTGGAGCTGTAGCACGTACAAAACGTTTAGCTCTTCATGTAATGCCTAATGTCATGTGAAATCATATTCGTGATGACATGCCGCAATAATTGAATGATATATCGAAAGAGATTCTAAGAATGGTGAACCTTATAAAAGCAATGTCACTGTATTCCCATTTATTCGCTTTGTTGTGCGAATAAATTGAAAGATATTATAAAGCATTAATTCTCCATAAAGTAGCGCGATGGCTATCGTGCGTGAAGGTGTTGGCTCCATTCGATGAATTAAGAGATGAAATAAGACATATTTTTATACAAAAATCCATTAGTACGGACAGATAAATGAAATTACAGAATTTGGAACAAACGGTTGGCTTCTGTGACAGGCAATTTCATTTACCTTCATGAAATGAATGTTAAACTACGAGGTATAAATGCGAACGCATTCAAAGTTAATAGTTCAATAAAATCACTTACTTTAAAACTCAATACTTTTGCGTTAATAGGCGTTAATACGAAGTTTTCCGAGTCCCAATGTTTACATTTTTACCAATAATATTTTCTTCGAAGAATGTTTCAACATTTCTATCGGTCAACTGTGTCCGGCAATAACGGGGTATTTTACAAGTCAGCCAGTTTCATAGAATTGGCTTCACAATCATTTAGTTACATCATTTGTATCTAAATCAGGATTATCTCTGAAAGAAAGCGAACAGTTAATTGATAACTCCACAGATTTAACTTTAAAACTAAGTTCAATGAAACAGAACATATGCATTCTTGGGGTTGTCACATAAACGAATATGCTGAAATTTCCATCGGCACTTCGAAATTTCTCCCGGCTTTTGAATCCAATTATCATTTTGAGAAATCCTTCACCCTATATAACGCAGGTAATTTGTTTCCTTCCTTGTTAACGTAGTCTTTTAGAAGAGTAGCTACATGATTTTTAATTTATCCAAAAAAGCTTAGTATCTGCGAATTATTGAATAATGTAAATTTCTTTTCATTATTTCATGCAATGCACAGGTAGAATTTGATTTGAAAAATATAAACCCTACAATTGCTATATTATGTATCGTAAATCAAACATATATGTCTTAAAGGGTAATGACTACAATACCGAAGAAATCACAAGTAAATCAAAAATAATTCTAATCTAAATTAATTTTAATGCAATAGATTTATCACCCCTGGGTTCGTGTACCGTGAAAATAGATAATTATCTTTAAGTGGTAAGCGGTGTTACAATGCTTGGGAGAGAGAGTATCAAGACAACTATATTTGTTTTGGAAAATACACAGATTACTTACTGCTTAACAGACCGAGTCAAAATTATTGCCGTTTTTAAATATAAGATGGTGAAACTGTCACGAATCTAATATTCCAGAACTGCTGCAATCAATGGCTTCATAGGATTATCTAACGATATACTCGTAGCTCCTCGTCAAATATTTGCCCCACACCATGCACATTTACTACGATTCTATGTGAACAACTACCTTCAGTTCCCCTTTTAAAAAGTACGATTCAACGAACTCGCCAAAAAATGAAGAACCACATTTTTGTTGCGAAAGTAATATGGCTTGCAAATCTGAGGAAGCCGAAAACGAGGACCCTACCGAAAAATTACCGAACGTTCTAACTATAATGCACGGCTGCATAACAGTAATTCTGACTTGGCAACGTCGTCGATAGTGCAATCGGCCAAAGACGAGACGTAGAATACAAAAATGGATAACATCAAGGAAGGTATAGCCGGATTTTTCAGTTAACGCGGCCATTTTTACTTTGATCTGGTCTGAAGGATTTTGGTAAGTGATTGCGGCCGACACGGGATTCACTTGTAAATGTTTATGCCACCAACGCATATCATTCAAAGGAACATACGAATTTTTCATCGTTAAATTTGAATAAGGATTATAAATATATGTTTTTATAATAGATAATAAATAATTAATTATGTGTAGGTATATATAATAATATGGAAAATAACAATCTTATAAAGTGCGAAGATCAGATTATGTGGAATAATTTTTGACTAACCTCGAGTATGTGTGTAAGCGTCGTCCATGTCCACCTCCACCTCGACCACCGACACCATAAGAGCCACATCGGCAACTGCCTCATCCACGGACCCAGCAAACAAATGCAGAAACTACCCCGCATCTTCGGTCGCGGGCGTTCCGCCCTCCATCTCCTCCTCCATATGAACCACGGCCGTCCTTGCTGATAACGGATAAACGATTTTTTTCTTTAAACTTGAAGATGAAATATAAATACTGTTTCTGCTTATAAAACTGTGTATATTTATGTGTAATAAAATGAAAAACAGCAAACACATTAACACGGTCGAGCAGAGTAAACAGCATTATAAGTGAATTACCTGCAGCATTTGCGTTTCCAGTTTATTTGTCCATGGTCACCACCTCCGCCTCCTCCTCTAACTCACCGCCGCCTCCCACACATCCTTTACCTCAACCGCCACCATTAAGCCATCCACGGCAAACGACTCAGCTTCGGACGGAGCTTGAGTCTAGCGCCTTATGGTCTCGTCTCCTTCCTCCGTCTTTCTTCTCTCCTAACCCTCTTCAGTCAAATCGCTGGAGGGATTTAAATTATTTACGAGTGATCGTTATTAAAATTCAACGCCCAATTCTGATATGATCTGTAAGGTATAGATTATAATAATAATTTGTATATAGGACCTTTTTTAACAATAGCTAAGTTTTAAAGACCAAATATTACGAGTTACAGATCGGTGATAAAAATAACTTTTACCTTTTCAATTAACCATCTATCAGTCCACAATACGCTGAAGATTAATTGTTTACTTCCATATGACATTTTCAGTATTTTGCCTCAATAAATACGGAAGCCTGTTGATTTCTGATGCACATTGTAGGGAAAAATATTCCATGCAGAATCCTATTAATGTCTACGATGATCACTGCGAAGGTTTGTAGTTCTTTTTAAAAAAATTATATCTTCGCGTTCTTCCGAATACAGAAATGAAATTTTCCTGAATTTCTGGTTTCACCAAAGAACGAAAATCTCATCTCATTTTCTTTTTTGGAATACCAACGGTTGGAGTTGTTTCCGCAGTTTCTTATTTACGTCTTATTCAATTCTTCTCACTTTCTGCAGGTTAGCAGTTTTTCTTCAACTGTTTACATCTGTATATATAAAACACCATAAAACTACCTGAGCTCGTGTAGGTATCCGCTCTTTTCTAGAAAACTTCATACTTCATAAAATGCATTTTACCGCTTTTTATGAAACGACGTCCATGTATTTGGTTCATCGCCCTCTGCCTGTCTGTCTCTGGGCATAATGATTTAAAAACGACTGATGTAAGTATTCCATGTCATGTTTGCTAATTATTATCACAAGGATGAAAAGTTCATTATATACATATGGTAAAATATTCGTATGCCTCTACAGAATTGACTAATATTATTCTTTTTTACATTGCGATAATATTTAACTACCGCTACTTTCCAATTAAGGACCTACGGCATGAAACCGGGTCATGTAATGAAATCACTGGTGAACAAGCAGGAAACGAGTAAAACACCAACTGTTTTACTGCAACGACCTTCACATCTACTTCTATGTACTTCTCTGTAGAAATCGCAATGCGACCTTCTGATGACAGCAGCACAGATCGTGAAGACATTGGAATAAAGATGGAAAATACTGAAGAACGACCAAAGCGACATTACCTTGGATTAATGTTCTAGTAATCGCACTGACGGAACTATGGCAATAGTTGGAAAATCCGCTGGAGCTGTAGCACGTACAAAACGTTTAGCTCTTCATGTAATGCCTAATGTCATGTGTAATCATATTCGTGATGACATGCCGCAATAATTGAATGATATATCGAAAGAGATTCTAAGAATGGTGATCCTTATAAAAGCAATGTCACTGTATTCCCATTTATTCGCTTTGTTGTGCGAATAAATTGAAAGATATTATAAAGCATTAATTCTACATAAAGTAGCGCGATGGCTATCGTGCGTGAATGTGTTGGCTCCATTCGATGAATTAAGAGATGAGATAAGACATATTTTTATACAAAAATCCATTAGTACGGACAGATAAATGAAATTACAGAATTTGGAACAAACGGTTGGCTTCTGTGACAGGCAATTTCGTTTACCTTCATGAAATGAATGTTAAACTACGAGGTATAAATGCGAACGCATTCAAAGTTAATAGTTCAATAAAATCACTTACTTTAAAACTCAATACTTTTGCGGTAATATGAAGTTTTCCAGGTCCCAATGTTAATATTTTTACCAATAATATTTTCTTCGAAGAATATGTCAACATTTCTATAGGTCAAACAGGGCGTAATCTGTGCCCGACAATAACGGATTATTTTACAACTCAGCCAGGTGCATAGAATTGGCTTCACAATCCTTTAGTTACATCATTTGCATCTAAGTCAGGAATATCACTGAAAGAAAGCAAACAGTTAATTGGTAACTCCACAGATTTAACTTTAAAACTAAGTTCAATGAAACAGAACATATGCATTCTTGGGGTTGTCACATAAACGAATATGGTGAAATTTCCATCGGCACTTCGAAATTTCTCCCGGCTTTTGAATCCAATTATCATTTTGAGATATCCTTCACCCTATATAACGCAGGTAATTTGTTTCCTCCCTTGTTAACGTAGTCTTTTAGGACAGTAGCTACATGATTTTTAATTTATCTAAAAAAGCTTTGTACCCTCGAATTATTGAATAATGTAAATTTCTTTTCATTATTTCATGCAATGCACAGGTAGAATTTGATTTGAAAAATATAAACCCTACAATTGCTATATTATGTATCGTAAAACAAACATATATGTCTTAAGGGGTAATGACTACAATACCGAAGAAATCACAAGTAAATCAAAAATAATACTAATGTAAATTAATTTTAATGCAATAGATTCATCACCCCTGGGTTCGTGTTCCGCGAATATAGATAATTATCTTTAAGTGGTAAGCGGTGTTACAATGCTTGGGAGAGATAGTATCAAGACAACTATATTTGTTTTGGAAAATACACAGATTACTTACAGCTTAACAGACCGAGTCAAAATTATTGCCGTTTTTAAGTATAAGATGGTGAATCTGTCACGAATCTAATTTTCCAGAAACTGCTGCAATCAATGGCTTCATAGGATTATCTAACGATATACTCGTAACTCCTCGTCAAATATTTGCCCCACACCATGCACATTTACTACGATTCTATGTGAACAACTACCTTCAGTTCCCCTTTTAAAAAGTACGATTCAACGAACTCGCCAACAAATGAAGAACCACATTTTTGTTGAGAAAGTAATATGGCTTGCAAATCTGAGGAAGCCGAAAACGAGGACCCTACCGATAAATTACCGAATGTTCTTTCTAAAATGCACGGCTGCATAACAGTAATTCAGACTTGGCAACGTCGTCGATAGTGCAATCGGCCAAAGACGAGACGTAGAATACAAAAATGGATAACATCAAGGAAGGTATAGCCGGATTTTTCAGTTAACGCGGCCATTTCTACTTTGATCTGATCTGAAGGATTTTGGTAAGTGATTGTGGCCGACACGGGATTCACTTGTAAATGTGTATGCCACCAACGCATATCATTCAAAGGAACATACGAATTTCATCGTTAAATTTGAAAAAGGATTATAAATATATGCCGTTTTTATAATAGATAATAAATAATTAATAATGTATAGGTATATATAATAATATGGAAAATAACAATTTCATAAAGTACGAAGATCAGATTATGTGGAATAATTTTTGACTAACCTCGAGTATGTGTGTAAGCGTCGTCCATGTCCACCTCCACCACGACCACCGACACCATAAGAGCCAAATCGGCAACTGCCTCAGCCACGGACCCAGCAAACAGATGCAGAAACTACCCCGCGTCTTCGGTCGCGGGCGTTCCGCCCTCCATCTCCGCCACCATATGAGCCACGGCCGTCCTTGCTGATAACGGATAAACGATTTTTTTCGTTAAACTTGAAGATGAAATATAAATACTGGTTCTTCTTATAAAACTGTGTATGTTTATGTGTAATAAAATGAAAAACAGCAAACACATTAACACGGTCGAGCAGAGTAAACAGCATTATAAGTGAATTACCTGCAGCATTTGCGTTTCCAGTTCATTTGTCCATGGTCACCACCTCCGCCTCCTCCTCTAACTCACCGCCGCCTCCCACACATCCTTTACCTCAACCGCCACCATTAAGCCATCCACGGCAAACGACTCAGCTTCGGACGGAGCCTGAGTCGAGCGCCTTATGGACCCGTCTCCTTCCTCCGTCATTCTTCTCTCCTAACCCTCTTCAGTCAAATCGCTGGAGGGATTTAAATTATTTACGAGTGATCGTTATTAAAATTCAACGCCCAATTGTGATATGATCTGTAAGGTATAGATTATAATAATAATTTGTATATAGCACCTTTTTAACAATAACTAAGTTTTAAAGACCAAATATTACGAGTTACAGATCGGTGATAAAAATAACTTTTACCTTTTCAATTAACCGTCGATCAGTCCACAATACGCTGAAGATTAATTGTTTACTTCCATATGACATTTTCAGGATTTCGCCTCAATAAATACGGAAGCCTGTTGATTTCTGATGCACATTGTATGGAAAAATATTCCATGCAGAATCCTATTAATGTCTACGATGATCACTGCGAAGGTTTGTATTTCTTTTTTAAAAAATTATATCTTCGCGTTCTTCCGAATACAGAAATGAAATTTTCCTGAATTTCTGGTTTCACCAAAGAACGAAAATCTCATCTCATTTTCTTTTTTGGAATACCAACGGTTGGAGTTGTTTCCGCAGTTTCTTATTTACGTCTTATTCAATCCTTCTCACTTTCTGCAGGTTAGCAGTTTTTCTTCAACTGTTTACATCTGTATATATAAAACACCATAAAACTACCTGAGCTCGTGTAGGTATCCGCTCTTTTCTAGAAAACTTCATCCTTCATAAAATGCATTTTACCGCTTTTTATGAAACGACGTCCATGTATTGTGTTCATCACCCTCTGCCTGTCTGTCTCTGGGCATAATGATTTAAAAACGTTTGATGTAAGTTTTCCATGTCATGTTTGCTACTTATTATCACAAGCATGAAAAGTTCATTATATACATATGGTAAAATATTCGTATGCCTCTACAGAATTCACTAATTATTCTTTTTTACATTGCGATAATATTTAACTACTGCTACTTTCCAATTAAGGACCGACGGCATGAAACCGGGTCATTTAATGAAATCACTGGTGAACATGCAGGAAACGAGAAAAACACCAACTGTTTTACTGCAATTGCCTTCAAATCTACGTCCTCCTCTGTTGAAATCGCAATGCGACCTTCTGATGACAGCAGCACAGATCGTGAAGACATTGGAATAAAGATGGAAAATACTGAAGCACGATCAAAGCGACATTACCTTAGATTAATGTTCTAGTAATCGCACTGACGGAGCTATGGCAATAGTTGGTAAATCCGCTGGAGCTGTAGCACGTACAAAACGTTTAGCTCTTCATGTAATGCCTAATGTCATGTGTAATCATATTCGTGATGACATGCCGCAATAATTGAATGATATATCGAAAGAGATTCTAAGAATGGTGAACCTTATAAAAGCAATGTCACTGTATTCACATTTATTCGCTTTGTTGTGCGAATAAATTGAAAGATATTATAAAGCATTAATTCTTCATAAAGTAGCGCGATGGCTATCGTGCGTGAAGGTGTTGGCTCCATTCGATGAATTAAGAGATGAGATAAGACATATTTTTATACAAAAATCCATTAGTACGGACAGATAAATGAAATTACAGAATTTGGAACAAACGGTTGGCTTCTGTGACAGGCAATTTCATTTACCTTCATGAAATGAATGTTAAACTACGAGGTATAAATGCGAACGCATTCAAAGTTAATAGTTCAATAAAATCACTTACTTTAAAACTCAATACTTTTGCGTTAATAGGCGTTAATACGAAGTTTTCCGAGTCCCAATGTTTACATTTTTACCAATAATATTTTCTTCGAAGAATGTTTCAACATTTCTATAGGTCAAACAGGGCGTAAACTGTGTCCGGCAATAACGGGGTATTTTACAAGTCAGCCAGGTTCATAGAATTGGCTTCACAATCATTTAGTTACATCATTAGTATCTAAATCAGGATTATCACTGAAAGAAAGCGAACAGTTAATTGATAACTCCACAGATTTAACTTTAAAACTAAGTTCAATGAAACAGAACATATGCATTCTTGGGGTTGTCACATAAACGAATATGCTGAAATTTCCATCGGCACTTCGAAATTTCTCCCGGCTTTTGAATCCAATTATCATTTTGAGAAATCCTTCACCCTATATAACGCAGGTAATTTGTTTCCTTCCTTGTTAACGTAGTCTTTTAGAAGAGTAGCTACATGGTTTTTAATTTATCCAAAAAAGCTTAATATCTGCGAATTATTGAATAATGTAAATTTCTTTTCATTATTTCATGCAATGCACAGGTAGAATTTGATTTGAAAAATATGAACCCTACAATTGCTATATTATGTATCGTCAAACAAACATATATGTCTAAAAGGGTAATGAGTACAATACCGAAGAAATCACAAGTAAATCAAAAATAATTCTAATCTAAATTAATTTTAATGCAATAGATTTATCACCCCTGGGTTCGTGTACCGTGAAAATAGATAATTATCTTTAAGTGGTAAGCGGTGTTACAATGCTTGGGAGAGAGAGTATCAAGACAACTATATTTGTTTTGGAAAATACACAGATTACTTACTGCTTAACAGACCGAGTCAAAATTATTGCCGTTTTTAAATATAAGATGGTGAAACTGTCACGAATCTAATATTCCAGAACTGCTGCAATCAATGGCTTCATAGGATTATCTAACGATATACTCGTAGCTCCTCGTCAAATATTTGCCCCACACCATGCACATTTACTAGGATTCTATGTGAACAACTACCTTCAGTACCCCTTTTAAAAAGTACGATTCAACGAACTCGCCAACAAATGAAGAACAACATTTTTGTTGCGAAAGTAATATGGCTTGCAAATCTGAGGAAGCCGAAAACGAGGACCCTACCGATAAATTACCGAACGTTCTAACTATAATGCACGGCTGCATAACAGTAATTCTGACTTGGCAACGTCGTCGATAGTGCAATCGGCCAAAGACGAGACGTAGAATACAAAAATGGATAACATCAAGGAAGGTATAGCCGGATTTTTCAGTTAACGCGGCCATTTTTACTTTGATCTGATCCGAAGGATTTTGGTAAGTGATTGTGGCCGACACGGGATTAACTTGTAAATGTGTATGCCACCAACGCATATCATTCAAAGGAACATACGAATTTTTCATCGTTAAATTTGAAAATGGATTATAAATATATGCCGTATTTATAATAGATAATAAATAATTAATTATGTGTAGGTATATATAATAATATGGAAAATAACAATCTCATAAAGTACGAAGATCAGATTATGTGGAATAATTTTTGACTAACCTCGAGTATGTGTGTAAGCGTCGTCCATGTCCACCTCCACCACGACCACCGACACCATAAGAGCCACATCGGCAACTGCCTCAGCCACGGACCCAGCAAACAGATGCAGAAACTACCCCGCATCTTCGGTCGCGGGCGTTCCGCCCTTCATCTCCGCCTCCATATGAACCACGGCCGTCCTTGCTGATAACGGATAAACGATTTTTTTCGTTAAACGTGAAGATGAAATATAAATACTGGTTCTGCTTATAAAACTGTGTATATTTATGTATAATAAAATGAAAAACAGCAAACACATTAACACGGTCGAGCAGAGTAAACAGCATTATAAGTGAATTACCTGCAGCATTTGCGTTTCCAGTTCATTTGTCCATGGTCACCACCTCCGCCTCCTCCTCTAACTCACCGCCGCCTCCCACACATCCTTTACCTCAAGCGCCACCATTAAGCCATCCACGGCAAACGACTCAGCTTCGGACAACCTTGAGTCGAGCGCCTTATGGACCCGTCTCCTTCCTCCCTCATTCTTCTCTCCTAACCCTTTTCAGTCAAATCGCTGGAGGGATTTAAATTATTTACGAGTGATCGTTATTAAAATTCAACGCCCAATTCTGATATGATCTGTAAGGTATAGATTATAATAATAATTTGTATATAGGACCTTTTTAACAATAACTAAGTATTAAAGACCAAATATTACGAGTTACAGATCGGTGATAAAAATAACTTTTACCTTTTCAATTAACCGTCGATCAGTCCACAATACGCTCAAGATTAATTGTTTACTTCCATATGACATTTTCAGTATTTTGCCTCTATAAATACGGAAGCCTGTTGATTTCTGATGCACATTGTAGGGAAAAATATTCCATGCAGAATCCTATTAATGTCTACGATGATCACTGCGAAGGTTTGTAGTTCTTTTTAAAAAAATTATATCTTCGCGTTCTTCCGAATACAGAAATGAAATTTTCCTGAATTTCTGGTTTCACCAAAGAACGAAAATCTCATCTCATTTTCTTTTTTGGAATACCAACGGTTGGAGTTGTTTCCGCAGTTTCTTATTTACGTCTTATTCAATTCTTCTCACTTTCTGCAGGTTAGCACTTTTTCTTCAACTGTTTACATCTGTATATATAAAACACCATAAAACTACCTGAGCTCGTGTAGGTATCCGCTCTTTTCTAGAAAAGTTCATACTTCATAAAATGCATTTTACAACTTTTTATGAAACGACGTCCATGTATTGTGTTCATCGCCCTCTGCCTGTCTGTCTCTGGGCATAATGATTTAAAAACGTTTGATGTAAGTTTTCCATGTCATGTTTACTACTTATTATCACAAGGATGAAAAGTTCATTATATACATATGGTAAAATATTCGTATGCCTCTACAGAATTCACTAATTATTCTTTTTTACATTGCGATAATATTTAACTACTGCTACTTTCCAATTAAGGACCGACGGCCTGAAACCGGGTCATTTAATGAAATCACTTGTGAACAAGCAGGAAACGAGAAAAACACCTACTGTTTTACTGCAATTGCCTTCACATCTACTTCTATGTACTTCTCTGTTGAAATCGCAATGCGACCTTCTGATGACAGCAGCACAGATCGTGAAGACATTGGAATAAAGATGGAAAATACTGAAGCACGATCAAAGCGACATTACCTTGGATTAATGTTCTAGTAATCGCACTGACGGAGCTATGGCAATAGTTGGAAAATCCGCTGGAGCTGTAGCACGTACAAAACGTTTAGCTCTTCATGTAATGCCTAATGTCATGTGAAATCATATTCGTGATGACATGCCGCAATAATTGAATGATATATCGAAAGAGATTCTAAGAATGGTGAACCTTATAAAAGCAATGTCACTGTATTCCCATTTATTCGCTTTGTTGTGCGAATAAATTGAAAGATATTATAAAGCATTAATTCTCCATAAAGTAGCGCGATGGCTATCGTGCGTGAAGGTGTTGGCTCCATTCGATGAATTAAGAGATGAAATAAGACATATTTTTATACAAAAATCCATTAGTACGGACAGATAAATGAAATTACAGAATTTGGAACAAACGGTTGTCTTCTGTGACAGGCAATTTCATTTACCTTCATGAAATGAATGTTAAACTACGAGGTATAAATGCGAACGCATTCAAAGTTAATAGTTCAATAAAATCACTTACTTTAAAACTCAATACTTTTGCGTTAATAGGCGTTAATACGAAGTTTTCCGAGTCCCAATGTTTACATTTTTACCAATAATATTTTCTTCGAAGAATGTTTCAACATTTCTATAGGTCAAACAGGGCGTAAACTGTGTCCGGCAATAACGGGGTATTTTACAAGTCAGCCAGGTTCATAGAATTGGCTTCACAATCATTTAGTTACATCATTAGTATCTAAATCAGGATTATCACTGAAAGAAAGCGAACAGTTAATTGATAACTCCACAGATTTAACTTTAAAACTAAGTTCAATGAAACAGAACATATGCATTCTTGGGGTTGTCACATAAACGAATATGCTGAAATTTCCATCGGCACTTCGAAATTTCTCCCGGCTTTTGAATCCAATTATCATTTTGAGAAATCCTTCACCCTATATAACGCAGGTAATTTGTTTCCTTCCTTGTTAACGTAGTCTTTTAGAAGAGTAGCTACATGGTTTTTAATTTATCCAAAAAAGCTTAATATCTGCGAATTATTGAATAATGTAAATTTCTTTTCATTATTTCATGCAATGCACAGGTAGAATTTGATTTGAAAAATATGAACCCTACAATTGCTATATTATGTATCGTCAAACAAACATATATGTCTAAAAGGGTAATGAGTACAATACCGAAGAAATCACAAGTAAATCAAAAATAATTCTAATCTAAATTAATTTTAATGCAATAGATTTATCACCCCTGGGTTCGTGTACCGTGAAAATAGATAATTATCTTTAAGTGGTAAGCGGTGTTACAATGCTTGGGAGAGAGAGTATCAAGACAACTATATTTGTTTTGGAAAATACACAGATTACTTACTGCTTAACAGACCGAGTCAAAATTATTGCCGTTTTTAAATATAAGATGGTGAAACTGTCACGAATCTAATATTCCAGAACTGCTGCAATCAATGGCTTCATAGGATTATCTAACGATATACTCGTAGCTCCTCGTCAAATATTTGCCCCACACCATGCACATTTACTAGGATTCTATGTGAACAACTACCTTCAGTACCCCTTTTAAAAAGTACGATTCAACGAACTCGCCAACAAATGAAGAACAACATTTTTGTTGCGAAAGTAATATGGCTTGCAAATCTGAGGAAGCCGAAAACGAGGACCCTACCGATAAATTACCGAACGTTCTAACTATAATGCACGGCTGCATAACAGTAATTCTGACTTGGCAACGTCGTCGATAGTGCAATCGGCCAAAGACGAGACGTAGAATACAAAAATGGATAACATCAAGGAAGGTATAGCCGGATTTTTCAGTTAACGCGGCCATTTTTACTTTGATCTGATCCGAAGGATTTTGGTAAGTGATTGTGGCCGACACGGGATTAACTTGTAAATGTGTATGCCACCAACGCATATCATTCAAAGGAACATACGAATTTTTCATCGTTAAATTTGAAAATGGATTATAAATATATGCCGTATTTATAATAGATAATAAATAATTAATTATTTGTAGGTATATATAATAATATGGAAAATAACAATCTCATAAAGTACGAAGATCAGATTATGTGGAATAATTTTTGACTAACCTCGAGTATGTGTGTAAGCGTCGTCCATGTCCACCTCCACCACGACCACCGACACCATAAGAGCCACATCGGCAACTGCCTCAGCCACGGACCCAGCAAACAGATGCAGAAACTACCCCGCATCTTCGGTCGCGGGCGTTCCGCCCTTCATCTCCGCCTCCATATGAACCACGGCCGTCCTTGCTGATAACGGATAAACGATTTTTTTCGTTAAACGTGAAGATGAAATATAAATACTGGTTCTGCTTATAAAACTGTGTATATTTATGTATAATAAAATGAAAAACAGCAAACACATTAACACGGTCGAGCAGAGTAAACAGCATTATAAGTGAATTACCTGCAGCATTTGCGTTTCCAGTTCATTTGTCCATGGTCACCACCTCCGCCTCCTCCTCTAACTCACCGCCGCCTCCCACACATCCTTTACCTCAAGCGCCACCATTAAGCCAGCCACGGCAAACGACTCAGCTTCGGACAACCTTGAGTCGAGCGCCTTATGGACCCGTCTCCTTCCTCCCTCATTCTTCTCTCCTAACCCTTTTCAGTCAAATCGCTGGAGGGATTTAAATTATTTACGAGTGATCGTTATTAAAATTCAACGCCCAATTCTGATATGATCTGTAAGGTATAGATTATAATAATAATTTGTATATAGGACCTTTTTAACAATAACTAAGTATTAAAGACCAAATATTACGAGTTACAGATCGGTGATAAAAATAACTTTTACCTTTTCAATTAACCGTCGATCAGTCCACAATACGCTCAAGATTAATTGTTTACTTCCATATGACATTTTCAGTATTTTGCCTCTATAAATACGGAAGCCTGTTGATTTCTGATGCACATTGTATGGAAAAATATTCCATGCAGAATCCTATTAATGTCTACGATGATCACTGCGAAGGTTTGTATTTCTTTTTTAAAAAATTATATCTTCGCGTTCTTCCGAATACAGAAATGAAATTTTCCTGAATTTCTGGTTTCACCAAAGAACGAAAATCTCATCTCATTTTCTTTTTTGGAATACCAACGGTTGGAGTTGTTTCCGCAGTTTCTTATTTACGTCTTATTCAATTCTTCTCACTTTCTGCAGGTTAGCACTTTTTCTTCAACTGTTTACATCTGTATATATAAAACACCATAAAACTACCTGAGCTCGTGTAGGTATCCGCTCTTTTCTAGAAAAGTTCATACTTCATAAAATGCATTTTACAACTTTTTATGAAACGACGTCCATGTATTGTGTTCATCGCCCTCTGCCTGTCTGTCTCTGGGCATAATGATTTAAAAACGTTTGATGTAAGTTTTCCATGTCATGTTTACTACTTATTATCACAAGGATGAAAAGTTCATTATATACATATGGTAAAATATTCGTATGCCTCTACAGAATTCACTAATTATTCTTTTTTACATTGCGATAATATTTAACTACTGCTACTTTCCAATTAAGGACCGACGGCCTGAAACCGGGTGATTTAATGAAATCACTGGTGAACAAGCAGGAAACGAGAAAAACACCAACTGTTTTACTGCAATTGCCTTCACATCTACTTCTATGTACTTCTCTGGTGAAATATCAATGCGACCTTCTGATGACAGCAGCACAGATCGTGAAGACATTGGAATAAAGATGGAAAATACTGAAGCACGATCAAAGCGACATTACCTTGGATTAATGTTCTAGTAATCGCACTGACGGAGCTATGGCAATAGTTGGAAAATCCGCTGGAGCTGTAGCACGTACAAAACGTTTAGCTCTTCATGTAATGCCTAATGTCATGTGAAATCATATTCTTGACGACATGCCGCAATAATTGAATGATATATCGAAAGAGATTCTAAGAATGGTGAACCTTATAAAAGCAATGTCACTGTATTCACATTTATTCGCTTTGTTGTGCGAATAAATTGAAAGATATTATAAAGCATTAATTCTCCATAAAGTAGCGCGATGGCTATCGTGCGTGAAGGTGTTGGCTCCATTCGATGAATTAAGAGATGAAATAAGACATATTTTTATACAAAAATCCATTAGTACGGACAGATAAATGAAATTACAGAATTTGGAACAAACGGTTGTCTTCTGTGACAGGCAATTTCATTTACCTTCATGAAATGAATGTTAAACTACGAGGTATAAATGCGAACGCATTCAAAGTTAATAGTTCAATAAAATCACTTACTTTAAAACTCAATACTTTTGCGTTAATAGGCGTTAATACGAAGTTTTCCGAGTCCCAATGTTTACATTTTTACCAATAATATTTTCTTCGAAGAATGTTTCAACATTTCTATAGGTCAACTGTGTCCGGCAATAACGGGGTATTTTACAAGTCAGCCAGTTTCATAGAATTGGCTTCACAATCATTTAGTTACATCATTTGTATCTAAATCAGGATTATCTTTGAAAGAAAGCAAACAGTTAATTGGTAACTCCACAGATTTAACTTTAAAACTAAGTTCAATGAAACAGAACATATGCATTCTTGGGGTTGTCACATAAACGAATATGCTGAAATTTCCATCGGCACTTCGAAATTTCTCCCGGCTTTTGAATCCAATTATCATTTTGAGAAATCCTTCACCCTATATAACGCAGGTAATTTGTTTCCTTCCTTGTTAACGTAGTCTTTTAGAAGAGTAGCTACATGATTTTTAATTTATCCAAAAAAGCTTAATATCTGCGAATTATTGAATAATGTAAATTTCTTTTCATTATTTCATGCAATGCACAGGTAGAATTTGATTTGAAAAATATAAACCCTACAATTGCTATATTATGTATCGTAAAACAAACATATATGTCTTAAAGGGTAATGACTACAATACCGAAGAAATCACAAGTAAATCAAAAATAATTCTAATCTAAATTAATTTTAATGCAATAGATTTATCACCCCTGGGTTCGTGTACCGTGAAAATAGATAATTATCTTTAAGTGGTAAGCGGTGTTACAATGCTTGGGAGAGAGAGTATCAAGACAATTATATTTGTTTTGGAAAATACACAGATTACTTACTGCTTAACAGACGGAGTCAAAATTATTGCCGTTTTTAAATATAAGATGGTGAAACTGTCACGAATCTAATATTCCAGAACTGCTGCAATCAATGGCTTCATAGGATTATCTAACGATATACTCGTAGCTCCTCGTCAAATATTTGCCCCACACCATGCACATTTACTACGATTCTATGTGAACAACTACCTTCAGTTCCCCTTTTAAAAAGTACGATTCAACGAACTCGCCAAAAAATGAAGAACCACATTTTTGTTGCGAAAGTAATATGGCTTGCAAATCTGAGGAAGCCGAAAACGAGGACCCTACCGAAAAATTACCGAACGTTCTAACTATAATGCACGGCTGCATAACAGTAATTCTGACTTGGCAACGTCGTCGATAGTGCAATCGGCCAAAGACGAGACGTAGAATACAAAAATGGATAACATCAAGGAAGGTATAGCCGGATTTTTCAGTTAACGCGGCCATTTTTACTTTGATCTGGTCTGAAGGATTTTGGTAAGTGATTGCGGCCGACACGGGATTCACTTGTAAATGTTTATGCCACCAACGCATATCATTCAAAGGAACATACGAATTTTTCATCGTTAAATTTGAATAAGGATTATAAATATATGTTTTTATAATAGATAATAAATAATTAATTATGTGTAGGTATATATAATAATATGGAAAATAACAATCTTATAAAGTGCGAAGATCAGATTATGTGGAATAATTTTTGACTAACCTCGAGTATGTGTGTAAGCGTCGTCCATGTCCACCTCCACCTCGACCACCGACACCATAAGAGCCACATCGGCAACTGCCTCATCCACGGACCCAGCAAACAAATGCAGAAACTACCCCGCATCTTCGGTCGCGGGCGTTCCGCCCTCCATCTCCTCCTCCATATGAACCACGGCCGTCCTTGCTGATAACGGATAAACGATTTTTTTCTTTAAACTTGAAGATGAAATATAAATACTGTTTCTGCTTATAAAACTGTGTATATTTATGTGTAATAAAATGAAAAACAGCAAACACATTAACACGGTCGAGCAGAGTAAACAGCATTATAAGTGAATTACCTGCAGCATTTGCGTTTCCAGTTTATTTGTCCATGGTCACCACCTCCGCCTCCTCCTCTAACTCACCGCCGCCTCCCACACATCCTTTACCTCAACCGCCACCATTAAGCCATCCACGGCAAACGACTCAGCTTCGGACGGAGCTTGAGTCTAGCGCCTTATGGTCTCGTCTCCTTCCTCCGTCTTTCTTCTCTCCTAACCCTCTTCAGTCAAATCGCTGGAGGGATTTAAATTATTTACGAGTGATCGTTATTAAAATTCAACGCCCAATTCTGATATGATCTGTAAGGTATAGATTATAATAATAATTTGTATATAGGACCTTTTTTAACAATAGCTAAGTTTTAAAGACCAAATATTACGAGTTACAGATCGGTGATAAAAATAACTTTTACCTTTTCAATTAACCATCTATCAGTCCACAATACGCTGAAGATTAATTGTTTACTTCCATATGACATTTTCAGTATTTTGCCTCAATAAATACGGAAGCCTGTTGATTTCTGATGCACATTGTAGGGAAAAATATTCCATGCAGAATCCTATTAATGTCTACGATGATCACTGCGAAGGTTTGTAGTTCTTTTTAAAAAAATTATATCTTCGCGTTCTTCCGAATACAGAAATGAAATTTTCCTGAATTTCTGGTTTCACCAAAGAACGAAAATCTCATCTCATTTTCTTTTTTGGAATACCAACGGTTGGAGTTGTTTCCGCAGTTTCTTATTTACGTCTTATTCAATTCTTCTCACTTTCTGCAGGTTAGCAGTTTTTCTTCAACTGTTTACATCTGTATATATAAAACACCATAAAACTACCTGAGCTCGTGTAGGTATCCGCTCTTTTCTAGAAAACTTCATACTTCATAAAATGCATTTTACCGCTTTTTATGAAACGACGTCCATGTATTTGGTTCATCGCCCTCTGCCTGTCTGTCTCTGGGCATAATGATTTAAAAACGACTGATGTAAGTATTCCATGTCATGTTTGCTAATTATTATCACAAGGATGAAAAGTTCATTATATACATATGGTAAAATATTCGTATGCCTCTACAGAATTGACTAATATTATTCTTTTTTACATTGCGATAATATTTAACTACCGCTACTTTCCAATTAAGGACCTACGGCATGAAACCGGGTCATGTAATGAAATCACTGGTGAACAAGCAGGAAACGAGTAAAACACCAACTGTTTTACTGCAACGACCTTCACATCTACTTCTATGTACTTCTCTGTAGAAATCGCAATGCGACCTTCTGATGACAGCAGCACAGATCGTGAAGACATTGGAATAAAGATGGAAAATACTGAAGAACGACCAAAGCGACATTACCTTGGATTAATGTTCTAGTAATCGCACTGACGGAACTATGGCAATAGTTGGAAAATCCGCTGGAGCTGTAGCACGTACAAAACGTTTAGCTCTTCATGTAATGCCTAATGTCATGTGTAATCATATTCGTGATGACATGCCGCAATAATTGAATGATATATCGAAAGAGATTCTAAGAATGGTGATCCTTATAAAAGCAATGTCACTGTATTCCCATTTATTCGCTTTGTTGTGCGAATAAATTGAAAGATATTATAAAGCATTAATTCTACATAAAGTAGCGCGATGGCTATCGTGCGTGAATGTGTTGGCTCCATTCGATGAATTAAGAGATGAGATAAGACATATCTTTATACAAATATCCATTAGTACGGACAGATAAATGAAATTACAGAATTTGGAACAAACGGTTGGCTTCTGTGACAGGCAATTTCATTTACCTTCATGAAATGAATGTTAAACTACGAGGCATAAATGCGAACGCATTCAAAGTTAATAGTTCAATAAAATCACTTACTTTAAAACTCAATACTTTTGCGGTAATATGAAGTTTTCCAGGTCCCAATGTTAATATTTTTACCAATAATATTTTCTTCGAAGAATATGTCAACATTTCTATAGGTCAAACAGGGCGTAATCTGTGCCCGACAATAACGGATTATTTTACAACTCAGCCAGGTGCATAGAATTGGCTTCACAATCCTTTAGTTACATCATTTGCATCTAAGTCAGGAATATCACTGAAAGAAAGCAAACAGTTAATTGGTAACTCCACAGATTTAACTTTAAAACTAAGTTCAATGAAACAGAACATATGCATTCTTGGGGTTGTCACATAAACGAATATGGTGAAATTTCCATCGGCACTTCGAAATTTCTCCCGGCTTTTGAATCCAATTATCATTTTGAGATATCCTTCACCCTATATAACGCAGGTAATTTGTTTCCTCCCTTGTTAACGTAGTCTTTTAGGACAGTAGCTACATGATTTTTAATTTATCTAAAAAAGCTTTGTACCCTCGAATTATTGAATAATGTAAATTTCTTTTCATTATTTCATGCAATGCACAGGTAGAATTTGATTTGAAAAATATAAACCCTACAATTGCTATATTATGTATCGTAAAACAAACATATATGTCTTAAGGGGTAATGACTACAATACCGAAGAAATCACAAGTAAATCAAAAATAATACTAATGTAAATTAATTTTAATGCAATAGATTCATCACCCCTGGGTTCGTGTTCCGCGAATATAGATAATTATCTTTAAGTGGTAAGCGGTGTTACAATGCTTGGGAGAGATAGTATCAAGACAACTATATTTGTTTTGGAAAATACACAGATTACTTACAGCTTAACAGACCGAGTCAAAATTATTGCCGTTTTTAAGTATAAGATGGTGAATCTGTCACGAATCTAATTTTCCAGAAACTGCTGCAATCAATGGCTTCATAGGATTATCTAACGATATACTCGTAACTCCTCGTCAAATATTTGCCCCACACCATGCACATTTACTACGATTCTATGTGAACAACTACCTTCAGTTCCCCTTTTAAAAAGTACGATTCAACGAACTCGCCAACAAATGAAGAACCACATTTTTGTTGAGAAAGTAATATGGCTTGCAAATCTGAGGAAGCCGAAAACGAGGACCCTACCGATAAATTACCGAACGTTCTTTCTAAAATGCACGGCTGCATAACAGTAATTCAGACTTGGCAACGTCGTCGATAGTGCAATCGGCCAAAGACGAGACGTAGAATACAAAAATGGATAACATCAAGGAAGGTATAGCCGGATTTTTCAGTTAACGCGGCCATTTCTACTTTGATCTGATCTGAAGGATTTTGGTAAGTGATTGTGGCCGACACGGGATTCACTTGTAAATGTGTATGCCACCAACGCATATCATTCAAAGGAACATACGAATTTCATCGTTAAATTTGAAAAAGGATTATAAATATATGCCGTTTTTATAATAGATAATAAATAATTAATAATGTATAGGTATATATAATAATATGGAAAATAACAATTTCATAAAGTACGAAGATCAGATTATGTGGAATAATTTTTGACTAACCTCGAGTATGTGTGTAAGCGTCGTCCATGTCCACCTCCACCACGACCACCGACACCATAAGAGCCAAATCGGCAACTGCCTCAGCCACGGACCCAGCAAACAGATGCAGAAACTACCCCGCGTCTTCGGTCGCGGGCGTTCCGCCCTCCATCTCCGCCACCATATGAGCCACGGCCGTCCTTGCTGATAACGGATAAACGATTTTTTTCGTTAAACTTGAAGATGAAATATAAATACTGTTTCTGCTTATAAAACTGTGTATATTTATGCATAATAAAATGAAAAACAGCAAACACATTAACACGGTCGAGCAGAGTAAACAGCATTATAAGTGAATTACCTGCAGCATTTGCGTTTCCAGTTCATTTGTCCATGGTCACCACCTCCGCCTCCTCCTCTAACTCACCGCCGCCTCCCACACATCCTTTACCTCAACCGCCACCATTAAGCCATCCACGGCAAACGACTCAGCTTCGGACGGAGCTTGAGTCGAGCGCCTTATGGACCCGTCTCCTTCCTCCGTCATTCTTCTCTCCTAACCCTCTTCAGTCAAATCGCTGGAGGGATTTAAATTATTTACGAGTGATCGTTATTAAAATTCAACGCCCAATTGTGATATGATCTGTAAGGTATAGATTATAATAATAATTTGTATATAGCACCTTTTTAACAATAACTAAGTTTTAAAGACCAAATATTACGAGTTACAGATCGGTGATAAAAATAACTTTTACCTTTTCAATTAACCGTCGATCAGTCCACAATACGCTGAAGATTAATTGTTTACTTCCATATGACATTTTCAGGATTTCGCCTCAATAAATACGGAAGCCTGTTGATTTCTGATGCACATTGTATGGAAAAATATTCCATGCAGAATCCTATTAATGTCTACGATGATCACTGCGAAGGTTTGTATTTCTTTTTTAAAAAATTATATCTTCGCGTTCTTCCGAATACAGAAATGAAATTTTCCTGAATTTCTGGTTTCACCAAAGAACGAAAATCTCATCTCATTTTCTTTTTTGGAATACCAACGGTTGGAGTTGTTTCCGCAGTTTCTTATTTACGTCTTATTCAATCCTTCTCACTTTCTGCAGGTTAGCACTTTTTCTTCAACTGTTTACATCTGTATATATAAAACACCATAAAACTACCTGAGCTCGTGTAGGTATCCGCTCTTTTCTAGAAAACTTCATACTTCATAAAATGCATTTTACCGCTTTTTATGAAACGACGTCCATGTATTGTGTTCATCGCCCTCTGCCTGTCTGTCTCTGGGCATAATGATTTAAAAACGACTGATGTAAGTTTTCCATGTCATGTTTGCTAATTATTATCACAAGAATGAAAAGTTCATTTTATACATATGGTAAAATAATCGTATGCCTCTACAGAATTCACTAATTATTCTTTTTTACATTGCGATAATATGTAACTACTGCTACTTTCCAATTAAGGACCGACGGCATGAAACCGGGTCATTTAATGAAATCACTGGTGAACATGCAGGAAACGAGAAAAACACCAACTGTTTTACTGCAATTGCCTTCACATCTACTTCTATGTACTTCTCTGTTGAAATCGCAATGCGACCTTCTGATGACAGCAGCACAGATCGTGAAGACATTGGAATAAAGATGGAAAATACTGAAGCACGATCAAAGCGACATTACCTTGGATTAATGTTCTAGTAATCGCACTGACGGATCTATGGCAATAGTTGGTAAATCCGCTGGAGCTGTAGCACGTACAAAACGTTTAGCTCTTCATGTAATGCCTAATGTCATGTGTAATCATATTCGTGATGACATGCCGCAATAATTGAATGATATATCGAAAGAGATTCTAAGAATGGTGAACCTTATAAAAGCAATGTCACTGTATTCACATTTATTCGCTTTCTTGTGCGAATAAATTTAAAGATATTATAAAGCATTAATTCTCCATAAAGTAGCGCGATGGCTATCGTGCGTGAAGGTGTTGGCTCCATTCGATGAATTAAGAGATGAGATAAGACATATTTTTATACAAAAATCCATTAGTACGGACAGATAAATGAAATTACAGAATTTGGAACAAACGGTTGGCTTCTGTGACAGGCAATTTCATTTACCTTCATGAAATGAATGTTAAACTACGAGGTATAAATGCGAACGCATTCAAAGTTAATAGTTCAATAAAATCACTTACTTTAAAACTCAATACTTTTGCGTTAATAGGCGTTAATACGAAGTTTTCCGAGTCCCAATGTTTACATTTTTACCAATAATATTTTCTTCAAAGAATGTTTCAACATTTCTATAGGTCAAACAGGGCGTAAACTGTGTCCGGCAATAACGGGGTATTTTACAAGTCAGCCAGGTTCATAGAATTGGCTTCACAATCATTTAGTTACATCATTTGTATCTAAATCAGGATTATCACTGAAAGAAAGCGAACAGTTAATTGATAACTCCACAGATTTAACTTTAAAACTAAGTTCAATGAAACAGAACATATGCATTCTTGGGGTTGTCACATAAACGAATATGCTGAAATTTCCATCGGCACTTCGAAATTTCTCCCGGCTTTTGAATCCAATTATCATTTTGAGAAATCCTTCACCCTATATAACGCAGGTAATTTGTTTCCTTCCTTGTTAACGTAGTCTTTTAGAAGAGTAGCTACATGATTTTTAATTTATCCAAAAAAGCTTAGTATCTGCGAATTATTGAATAATGTAAATTTCTTTTCATTATTTCATGCAATGCACAGGTAGAATTTGATTTGAAAAATATAAACCCTACAATTGCTATATTATGTATCGTAAAACAAACATATATGTCTTAAAGGGTAATGACTACAATACCGAAGAAATCACAAGTAAATCAAAAATAATTCTAATCTAAATTAATTTTAATGCAATAGATTTATCACCCCTGGGTTCGTGTACCGTGAAAATAGATAATTATCTTTAAGTGGTAAGCGGTGTTACAATGCTTGGGAGAGAGAGTATCAAGACAATTATATTTGTTTTGGAAAATACACAGATTACTTACTGCTTAACAGACGGAGTCAAAATTATTGCCGTTTTTAAATATAAGATGGTGAAACTGTCACGAATCTAATATTCCAGAACTGCTGCAATCAATGGCTTCATAGGATTATCTAACGATATACTCGTAGCTCCTCGTCAAATATTTGCCCCACACCATGCACATTTACTACGATTCTATGTGAACAACTACCTTCAGTTCCCCTTTTAAAAAGTACGATTCAACGAACTCGCCAAAAAATGAAGAACCACATTTTTGTTGCGAAAGTAATATGGCTTGCAAATCTGAGGAAGCCGAAAACGAGGACCCTACCGAAAAATTACCGAACGTTCTAACTATAATGCACGGCTGCATAACAGTAATTCTGACTTGGCAACGTCGTCGATAGTGCAATCGGCCAAAGACGAGACGTAGAATACAAAAATGGATAACATCAAGGAAGGTATAGCCGGATTTTTCAGTTAACGCGGCCATTTTTACTTTGATCTGGTCTGAAGGATTTTGGTAAGTGATTGCGGCCGACACGGGATTCACTTGTAAATGTTTATGCCACCAACGCATATCATTCAAAGGAACATACGAATTTTTCATCGTTAAATTTGAATAAGGATTATAAATATATGCCGTTTTTATAATAGATAATAAATAATTAATTATGTGTAGGTATATATAATAATATGGAAAATAACAATCTTATAAAGTGCGAAGATCAGATTATGTGGAATAATTTTTGACTAACCTCGAGTATGTGTGTAAGCGTCGTCCATGTCCACCTCCACCTCGACCACCGACACCATAAGAGCCACATCGGCAACTGCCTCATCCACGGACCCAGCAAACAAATGCAGAAACTACCCCGCATCTTCGGTCGCGGGCGTTCCGCTCTCCATCTCCTCCTCCATATAAACCACGGCCGTCCTTGCTGATAACGGATAAACGATTTTTTTCTTTAAACTTGAAGATGAAATATAAATACTGTTTCTGCTTATAAAACTGTGTATATTTATGTGTAATAAAATGAAAAACAGCAAACACATTAACACGGTCGAGCAGAGTGAACAGCATTATAAGTGAATTACCTGCAGCATTTGCGTTTCCAGTTTATTTGTCCATGGTCACCACCTCCGCCTCCTCCTCTAACTCACCGCCGCCTCCCACACATCCTTTACCTCAACCGCCACCATTAAGCCATCCACGGCAAACGACTCAGCTTCGGACGGAGCTTGAGTCGAGCGCCTTATGGACCCGTCTCCTTCCTCCGTCATTCTTCTCTCCTAACCCTCTTCAGTCAAATCGCTGGAGGGATTTAAATTATTTACGAGTGATCGTTATTAAAATTCAACGCCCAATTGTGATATGATCTGTAATGTTTAGATTATAATAATAATTTGTATATAGGACCTTTTTTAACAATAGCTAAGTTTTATAGACCAAATATTACGAGTTACAGATCGGTGATAAAAATAACTTTTACCTTTTCAATTAACCATCGATCAGTCCACAATACGCTGAAGATTAATTGTTTACTTCCATATGACATTTTCAGTATTTTGCCTCAATAAATACGGAAGCCTGTTGATTTCTGATGCACATTGTAGGGAAAAATATTCCATGCAGAATCCTATTAATGTCTACGATGATCACTGCGAAGGTTTGTAGTTCTTTTTAAAAAAATTATATCTTCGCGTTCTTCCGAATACAGAAATGAAATTTTCCTGAATTTCTGGTTTCACCAAAGAACGAAAATCTCATATCATTTTATTTTTTGGAATACCAACGGTTGGAGTTGTTTCCGCAGTTTCTTATTTACATCTTATTAAATACTTCTCACTTTCTGCAGGTTAGCACTTTTTTTCAACTCTTTACATCTGTATATATAAAACTACCTGAGCTCGTGTAGGTATCCGCTCTTTTCTAGAAAACTTCATCCTTCATAAAATGCATTTTACCGCTTTTTATGAAACGACGTCCATGTATTGTGTTCATCACCCTCTGCCTGTCTGTCTCTGGGCATAATGATTTAAAAACGTTTGATGTAAGTTTTCCATGTCATGTTTGCTACTTATTATCACAAGCATGAAAAGTTCATTATATACATATGGTAAAATATTCGTATGCCTCTACAGAATTCACTAATTATTCTTTTTTACATTGCGATAATATTTAACTACTGCTACTTTCCAATTAAGGACCGACGGCATGAAACCGGGTCATTTAATGAAATCACTGGTGAACATGCAGGAAACGAGAAAAACACCAACTGTTTTACTGCAATTGCCTTCAAATCTACGTCCTCCTCTGTTGAAATCGCAATGCGACCTTCTGATGACAGCAGCACAGATCGTGAAGACATTGGAATAAAGATGGAAAATACTGAAGCACGATCAAAGCGACATTACCTTAGATTAATGTTCTAGTAATCGCACTGACGGAGCTATGGCAATAGTTGGTAAATCCGCTGGAGCTGTAGCACGTACAAAACGTTTAGCTCTTCATGTAATGCCTAATGTCATGTGTAATCATATTCGTGATGACATGCCGCAATAATTGAATGATATATCGAAAGAGATTCTAAGAATGGTGAACCTTATAAAAGCAATGTCACTGTATTCACATTTATTCGCTTTGTTGTGCGAATAAATTGAAAGATATTATAAAGCATTAATTCTTCATAAAGTAGCGCGATGGCTATCGTGCGTGAAGGTGTTGGCTCCATTCGATGAATTAAGAGATGAGATAAGACATATTTTTATACAAAAATCCATTAGTACGGACAGATAAATGAAATTACAGAATTTGGAACAAACGGTTGGCTTCTGTGACAGGCAATTTCATTTACCTTCATGAAATGAATGTTAAACTACGAGGTATAAATGCGAACGCATTCAAAGTTAATAGTTCAATAAAATCACTTACTTTAAAACTCAATACTTTTGCGTTAATAGGCGTTAATACGAAGTTTTCCGAGTCCCAATGTTTACATTTTTACCAATAATATTTTCTTCGAAGAATGTTTCAACATTTCTATAGGTCAAACAGGGCGTAAACTGTGTCCGGCAATAACGGGGTATTTTACAAGTCAGCCAGGTTCATAGAATTGGCTTCACAATCATTTAGTTACATCATTAGTATCTAAATCAGGATTATCACTGAAAGAAAGCGAACAGTTAATTGATAACTCCACAGATTTAACTTTAAAACTAAGTTCAATGAAACAGAACATATGCATTCTTGGGGTTGTCACATAAACGAATATGCTGAAATTTCCATCGGCACTTCGAAATTTCTCCCGGCTTTTGAATCCAATTATCATTTTGAGAAATCCTTCACCCTATATAACGCAGGTAATTTGTTTCCTTCCTTGTTAACGTAGTCTTTTAGAAGAGTAGCTACATGGTTTTTAATTTATCCAAAAAAGCTTAATATCTGCGAATTATTGAATAATGTAAATTTCTTTTCATTATTTCATGCAATGCACAGGTAGAATTTGATTTGAAAAATATGAACCCTACAATTGCTATATTATGTATCGTCAAACAAACATATATGTCTAAAAGGGTAATGAGTACAATACCGAAGAAATCACAAGTAAATCAAAAATAATTCTAATCTAAATTAATTTTAATGCAATAGATTTATCACCCCTGGGTTCGTGTACCGTGAAAATAGATAATTATCTTTAAGTGGTAAGCGGTGTTACAATGCTTGGGAGAGAGAGTATCAAGACAACTATATTTGTTTTGGAAAATACACAGATTACTTACTGCTTAACAGACCGAGTCAAAATTATTGCCGTTTTTAAATATAAGATGGTGAAACTGTCACGAATCTAATATTCCAGAACTGCTGCAATCAATGGCTTCATAGGATTATCTAACGATATACTCGTAGCTCCTCGTCAAATATTTGCCCCACACCATGCACATTTACTAGGATTCTATGTGAACAACTACCTTCAGTACCCCTTTTAAAAAGTACGATTCAACGAACTCGCCAACAAATGAAGAACAACATTTTTGTTGCGAAAGTAATATGGCTTGCAAATCTGAGGAAGCCGAAAACGAGGACCCTACCGATAAATTACCGAACGTTCTAACTATAATGCACGGCTGCATAACAGTAATTCTGACTTGGCAACGTCGTCGATAGTGCAATCGGCCAAAGACGAGACGTAGAATACAAAAATGGATAACATCAAGGAAGGTATAGCCGGATTTTTCAGTTAACGCGGCCATTTTTACTTTGATCTGATCCGAAGGATTTTGGTAAGTGATTGTGGCCGACACGGGATTAACTTGTAAATGTGTATGCCACCAACGCATATCATTCAAAGGAACATACGAATTTTTCATCGTTAAATTTGAAAATGGATTATAAATATATGCCGTATTTATAATAGATAATAAATAATTAATTATTTGTAGGTATATATAATAATATGGAAAATAACAATCTCATAAAGTACGAAGATCAGATTATGTGGAATAATTTTTGACTAACCTCGAGTATGTGTGTAAGCGTCGTCCATGTCCACCTCCACCACGACCACCGACACCATAAGAGCCACATCGGCAACTGCCTCAGCCACGGACCCAGCAAACAGATGCAGAAACTACCCCGCATCTTCGGTCGCGGGCGTTCCGCCCTTCATCTCCGCCTCCATATGAACCACGGCCGTCCTTGCTGATAACGGATAAACGATTTTTTTCGTTAAACGTGAAGATGAAATATAAATACTGGTTCTGCTTATAAAACTGTGTATATTTATGTATAATAAAATGAAAAACAGCAAACACATTAACACGGTCGAGCAGAGTAAACAGCATTATAAGTGAATTACCTGCAGCATTTGCGTTTCCAGTTCATTTGTCCATGGTCACCACCTCCGCCTCCTCCTCTAACTCACCGCCGCCTCCCACACATCCTTTACCTCAAGCGCCACCATTAAGCCAGCCACGGCAAACGACTCAGCTTCGGACAACCTTGAGTCGAGCGCCTTATGGACCCGTCTCCTTCCTCCCTCATTCTTCTCTCCTAACCCTTTTCAGTCAAATCGCTGGAGGGATTTAAATTATTTACGAGTGATCGTTATTAAAATTCAACGCCCAATTCTGATATGATCTGTAAGGTATAGATTATAATAATAATTTGTATATAGGACCTTTTTAACAATAACTAAGTATTAAAGACCAAATATTACGAGTTACAGATCGGTGATAAAAATAACTTTTACCTTTTCAATTAACCGTCGATCAGTCCACAATACGCTCAAGATTAATTGTTTACTTCCATATGACATTTTCAGTATTTTGCCTCTATAAATACGGAAGCCTGTTGATTTCTGATGCACATTGTATGGAAAAATATTCCATGCAGAATCCTATTAATGTCTACGATGATCACTGCGAAGGTTTGTATTTCTTTTTTAAAAAATTATATCTTCGCGTTCTTCCGAATACAGAAATGAAATTTTCCTGAATTTCTGGTTTCACCAAAGAACGAAAATCTCATCTCATTTTCTTTTTTGGAATACCAACGGTTGGAGTTGTTTCCGCAGTTTCTTATTTACGTCTTATTCAATTCTTCTCACTTTCTGCAGGTTAGCACTTTTTCTTCAACTGTTTACATCTGTATATATAAAACACCATAAAACTACCTGAGCTCGTGTAGGTATCCGCTCTTTTCTAGAAAAGTTCATACTTCATAAAATGCATTTTACAACTTTTTATGAAACGACGTCCATGTATTGTGTTCATCGCCCTCTGCCTGTCTGTCTCTGGGCATAATGATTTAAAAACGTTTGATGTAAGTTTTCCATGTCATGTTTACTACTTATTATCACAAGGATGAAAAGTTCATTATATACATATGGTAAAATATTCGTATGCCTCTACAGAATTCACTAATTATTCTTTTTTACATTGCGATAATATTTAACTACTGCTACTTTCCAATTAAGGACCGACGGCCTGAAACCGGGTGATTTAATGAAATCACTGGTGAACAAGCAGGAAACGAGAAAAACACCAACTGTTTTACTGCAATTGCCTTCACATCTACTTCTATGTACTTCTCTGGTGAAATATCAATGCGACCTTCTGATGACAGCAGCACAGATCGTGAAGACATTGGAATAAAGATGGAAAATACTGAAGCACGATCAAAGCGACATTACCTTGGATTAATGTTCTAGTAATCGCACTGACGGAGCTATGGCAATAGTTGGAAAATCCGCTGGAGCTGTAGCACGTACAAAACGTTTAGCTCTTCATGTAATGCCTAATGTCATGTGAAATCATATTCTTGACGACATGCCGCAATAATTGAATGATATATCGAAAGAGATTCTAAGAATGGTGAACCTTATAAAAGCAATGTCACTGTATTCACATTTATTCGCTTTGTTGTGCGAATAAATTGAAAGATATTATAAAGCATTAATTCTCCATAAAGTAGCGCGATGGCTATCGTGCGTGAAGGTGTTGGCTCCATTCGATGAATTAAGAGATGAGATAAGACATATTTTTATACAAAAATCCATTAGTACGGACAGATATATGAAATTACAGAATTTGGAACAAACGGTTGTCTTCTGTGACAGGCAATTTCATTTACCTTCATGAAATGAATGTTAAACTACGAGGTATAAATGCGAACGCATTCAAAGTTAATAGTTCAATAAAATCACTTACTTTAAAACTCAATACTTTTGCGTTAATAGGCGTTAATACGAAGTTTTCCGAGTCCCAATGTTTACATTTTTACCAATAATATTTTCTTCGAAGAATGTTTCATCATTTCTATAGGTCAAACAGGGCGTAAACTGTGTCCGGCAATAACGGGGTATTTTACAAGTCAGCCAGGTTCATAGAATTGGCTTCACAATCATTTAGTTACATTATTTGTATCTAAATCAGGATTATCACTGAAAGAAAGCGAACAGTTAATTGATAACTCCACAGATTTAACTTTAAAACTAAGTTCAATGAAACAGAACATATGCATTCTTGGGGTTGTCACATAAACGAATATGCTGAAATTTCCATCGGCACTTCGAAATTTCTCCCGGCTTTTGAATCCAATTATCATTTTGAGAAATCCTTCACCCTATATAACGCAGGTAATTTGTTTCCTTCCTTGTTAACGTAGTCTTTTAGAAGAGTAGCTACATGATTTTTAATTTATCCAAAAAAGCTTAGTATCTGCGAATTATTGAATAATGTAAATTTCTTTTCATTATTTCATGCAATGCACAGGTAGAATATGATTTGAAAAATATAAACCCTACAATTGCTATATTATGTATCGTAAAACAAACATATATGTCTTAAAGGGTAATGACTACAATACCGAAGAAATCACAAGTAAATCAAAAATAATTCTAATCTAAATTAATTTTAATGCAATAGATTTATCACCCCTGGGTTCGTGTACCGTGAAAATAGATAATTATCTTTAAGTGGTAAGCGGTGTTACAATGCTTGGGAGAGAGAGTATCAAGACAACTATATTTGTTTTGGAAAATACACAGATTACATACTGCTTAACAGACCGAGTCAAAATTATTGCCGTTTTTAAATATAAGATGGTGAAACTGTCACGAATCTAATATTCCAGAACTGCTGCAATCAATGGCTTCATAGGATTATCTAACGATATACTCGTAGCTCCTCGTCAAATATTTGCCCCACACCATGCACATTTACTAGGATTCTATGTGAACAACTACCTTCAGTTCCCCTTTTAAAAAGTACGATTCAACGAACTCGCCAACAAATGAAGAACCACATTTTTGTTGCGAAAGTAATATGGCTTGCAAATCTGAGGAAGCCGAAAACGAGGACCCTACCGAAAAATTACCGAACGTTCTAACTATAATGCACGGCTGCATAACAGTAATTCTGACTTGGCAACGTCGTCGATAGTGCAATCGGCCAAAGACGAGACGTAGAATACAAAAATGGATAACATCAAGGAAGGTATAGCCGGATTTTTCAGTTAACGCGGCCATTTTTACTTTGATCTGGTCTGAAGGATTTTGGTAAGTGATTGCGGCCGACACGGGATTCACTTGTAAATGTTTATGCCACCAACGCATATCATTCAAAGGAAAATACGAATTTTTCATCGTTAAATTTGAATAAGGATTATAAATATATGCCGTTTTTATAATAGATAATAAATAATTAATTATGTGTAGGTATATATAATAATATGGAAAATAACAATCTTATAAAGTGCGAAGATCAGATTATGTGGAATAATTTTTGACTAACCTCGAGTATGTGTGGAAGCGTCGTCCATGTCCACCTCCACCTCGACCACCGACACCATAAGAGCCACATCGGCAACTGCCTCAGCCACGGACCCAGCAAACAAATGCAGAAACTTCCCCGCATCTTCGGTCGCGGGCGTTCCGCCCTCCATCTCCGCCTCCATATGAACCACGGCCGTCCTTGCTGATAACGGATAAACGATTTTTTTCGTTAAACTTGAAGATGAAATATAAATACTGTTTCTGCTTATAAAACTGTGTATATTTATGTGTAATAAAATGAAAAACAGCAAACACATTAACACGGTCGAGCAGAGTAAACAGCATTATAAGTGAATTACCTGCAGCATTTGCGTTTCCAGTTTATTTGTCCATGGTCACCACCTCCGTCTCCTCCTCTAACTCACCTCCGCCTCCCACACATCCTTTACCTCAACCGCCACCATTAAGCCATCCACGGCAAACGACTCAGCTTCGGACGGAGCTTGAGTCGAGCGCCTTATGGACCAGTCTCCTTCCTCCGTCATTCTTCTCTCCTAACCCTCTTCAGTCAAATCTCTGGAGGGATTTAAATTATTTACGAGTGATCGTTATTAAAATTCAACGCCCAATTCTGATATGATCTGTAAGGTATAGATTATAATAATAATTTGTATATAGGACCTTTTTTAACAATAGCTAAGTTTTAAAGACCAAATATTACGAGTTACAGATCGGTGATGAAAATAACTTTTACCTTTTCAATTAACCGTCGATCAGTCCACAATACCCTGAAGATTAATTGTTTACTTCCATATGACATTTTCAGTATTTTGCCTCAATAAATACGGAAGCCTGTTGATTTCTGATGCACATTGTAGGGAAAAATATTCCATGCAGAATCCTATTAATGTCTACGATGATCACTGCGAAGGTTTGTAGTACTTTTTTAAAAAATTATATCTTCGCGTTCTTCCGAATACAGAAATGAAATTTTCCTGAATTTCTGGTTTCACCAAAGAACGAAAATCTCATCTCATTTTCTTTTTTGGAATACCAACGGTTGGAGTTTTTTCCGCAGTTTCTTATTTACGTCTTATTCAATTCTTCTCACTTTCTGCAGGTTAGCAGTTTTTCTTCAACTGTTTACATCTGTATATATAAATCACCATAAAACTACCTGAGCTCGTGTAGGTATCCGCTCTTTTCTAGAAAACTTCATACTTCATAAAATGCATTTTACCGCTTTTTATGAAACGACGTCCATGTATTTGGTTCATAGCCCTCTGCCTGTCTGTCTCTGGGCATAATGATTTAAAAACGACTGATGTAAGTATTCCATGTCATGTTTGCTAATTATTATCACAAGGATGAAAAGTTCATTATATACATATGGTAAAATATTCGTATGCCTCTACAGAATTCACTAATTATTCTTTTTTACATTGCGATAATATTTAACTACTGCTACTTTCCAATTAAGGACCGACGGCCTGAAACCGGGTCATTTAATGAAATCACTGGTGAACAAGCAGGAAACGAGAAAAACACCAACTGTTTTACTGCAATTGCCTTCAAATCTACGTCCTCCTCTGTTGAAATCGCAATGCGACCTTCTGATGACAGCAGCACAGATCGTGAAGACATTGGAATTAAGATGGAAAATACTGAAGCACGATCAAAGCGACATTACCTTGGATTAATGTTATAGTAATCGCACTGACGGAGCTATGGCAATAGTTGGTAAATCCGCTGGAGCTGTAGCACGTACAAAACGTTTAGCTCTTCATGTAATGCCTAATGTCATGTGTAATCATATTCGTGATGACATGCCGCAATAATTGAATGATATATCGAAAGAGATTCTAAGAATGGTGAACCTTATAAAAGCAATGTCACTGTATTCACATTTATTCGCTTTGTTGTGCGAATAAATTGAAAGATATTATAAAGCATTAATTCTCCATAAAGTAGCGCGATGGCTATCGTGCGTGAATGTGTTGGCTACATTCGATGAATTAAGAGATTAGATAAGACATATTTTTATACACAAATCCATTAGTACGGACAAATAAATGAAATTACAGAATTTGGAACAAACGGTTGGCTTCTGTGACAGGGAATTTCATTTACCTTCATGAAATGAATGTTAAACTACGAGGGATAAATGCAAACGCATTCAAAGTTCATAGTAAAATAAAATCACTTACTTTAAAACTCAATGCTTTTTAGTTAATAGGCGTTAATATGAAGTTTTCCGAGTCCCAATGTTTACATTTTTACCAATCATATTTACTTCGAAGAATGTGTCAACATTTATATAGTTCAAACAGGGCGTAAACTGTGTCCGACAATAACGGAGTATTTTACAACACAGCCAGGTGCATAGAATTGGCTTCACAATTATTTAGTTACATCATTTGTATCTAAGTCAGGATTATCACTGAAAGAAAGAGAACAGTTCATTGATAACTCCACAGATTTAACTTTAAAACTAAGTTCAATGAAACAGAACATATGCATTCTTGGGTTTGTCACATAAACTAATATGCTGAAATATCCATCGGCACTTCGAAATTTCTCCCGGCTTTTGAATCCAATTATCATTTTGAGAAATCCTTCACCCTATATAACGCAGGTAATTTGTTTCCTTCCTTGTTAACGTAGTCTTTTAGAAGAGTAGCTACATGATTTTTAATATATCTAAAAAAGCTTTGTACCCGCGAATTATTGAATAATGTAAATTTCTTTACATTATTTCATGCAATGCACAGGTAGAATTTGATTTGAAAAATATAAACCCTACAATTGCTATATTATGTATCGTAAAACAAACATATATGTCTTAAGTGGTAATGACTACAATACCGATGAAATCACAAGTAAATCTAAAATAATACTAATGTAAATTAATTTTAATGCAATAGATTTATCACCCCTGGGTTCGTGTTCCGCGAAAATAGATAATTATCTTTAAGTGGTAAGCGGTGTTACAATGCTTGGGAGAGAGAGTATCAAGACAACTATATTTTTTTTGGAAAATACACAGATTAGTAACTGCTTAACAGACCGAGTCTAAATTATTGCCGTTTTTAAATATAAGATGGTGAAACTGTCACGAATCTAATATTCCAGAAACTGCTGCAATCAATGGCTTCATAGGATTATCTAACGATATACTCGTATCTCCTCGTCAAATGTTTGCCCCACACCATGCACATTTACTAGGATTCTATGTGAACAACTACCTTCAGTTCCCCTTTTAAAAAGTACGATTCAACGAACTCACCAACAAATGAAGAACCACATTTTTGTTGCGAAAGTAATATGGCTTGCAAATCTGAGGAAGCCGAAAACGAGGACCCTACCGATAAATTACCGAACGTTCTAACTATAATGCACGGCTGCATAACAGTAATTCTGACTTGGCAACGTCGTCGATAGTGCAATCGGCCAAAGACGAGACGTAGAATACAAAAATGGATAACATCAAGGAAGGTATAGCCGGATTTTTCAGTTAACGCGGCCATTTTTACTTTGATCTGATCTGAAGGATTTTGGTAAGTGATTGCGGCCGACACGGGATTCACTTGTAAATGTTTATGCCACCAACGCATATCATTTAAAGGAACATACGAATTTTTCTTTGTTAAATTTGAATAAGGATTATAAATATATGCCGTTTTTATAATAGATATAAAATAATTAATTATGTGTAGGTATATATAATAATATGGAAAATAACAATCTCATAAAGTACGAAGATCAGATTATGTGGAATAATTTTTGACTAACCTCGAGTATGTGTGTAAGCGTCGTCCATGTCCACCTCCACCACGACCACCGACACCATAAGAGCCACATCGGCAACTGCCTCAGCCACGGACCCAGCAAACAGATGCAGAAACTACCCCGCATCTTCGGTCGCGGGCGTTCCGCCCTCCATCTCCGCCACCATATGAGACACGGCCGTCCTTGCTGATAACGGATAAACGATTTTTTTCGTTAAACTTGAAGATGAAATATAAATACTGGTTCTTCTTATAAAACTGTGTATGTTTATGTGTAATAAAATGAAAAACAGCAAACACATTAACACGGTCGAGCAGAGTAAACAGCATTATAAGTGAATTACCTGCAGCATTTGCGTTTCCAGTTCATTTGTCCATGGTCACCACCTCCGCCTCCTCCTCTAACTCACCGCCGCCTCCCACACATCCTTTACCTCAACCGCCACCAATAAGCCATCCACGGCAAACGACTCAGCTTCGGACGGAGCTTGAGTCGAGCGCCTTATGGACCCGTCTCCTTCCTCCGTCATTCTTCTCTCCTAACACTCTTCAGTCAAATCGCTGGAGGGATTTAAATTATTTACGAGTGATCGTTATTAAAATTCAACGCCCAATTCTGATATGATCTGTAATGTTTAGATTATAATAATAATTTGTATATAGGACCTTTTTTAACAATAGCTAAGTTTTAAAGACCAAATATTACGAGTTACAGATCGGTGATAAAAATAACTTTTACCTTTTCAATTAACCATCGATCAGTCCACAATACGCTGAAGATTAATTGTTTACTTCCATATGACATTTTCAGTATTTTGCCTCAATAAATACGGAAGCCTGTTGATTTCTGATGCACATTGTAGGGAAAAATATTCCATGCAGAATCCTATTAATGTCTACGATGATCACTGCGAAGGTTTGTAGTTCTTTTTTAAAAAATTATATCTTCGCGTTCTTCCGAATACAGAAATGAAATTTTCCTGAATTTCTGGTTTCATCAAAAAACGAAAATCTCATATCATTTTCTTTTTTGGAATACCAACGGTTGGAGTTGTTTCCGCAGTTTCTTATTTACATCTTATTAAATACTTCTCACTTTCTGCAGGTTAGCACTTTTTTTCAACTCTTTACATCTGTATATATAAAACTACCTGAGCTCGTGTAGGTATCCGCTCTTTTCTAGAAAACTTCATCCTTCATAAAATGCATTTTACCGCTTTTTATGAAACGACGTCCATGTATTGTGTTCATCGCCCTCTGCCTGTCTGTCTCTGGGCATAATGATTTAAAAACGTTTGATGTAAGTTTTCCATGTCATGTTTACTACTTATTATCACAAGGATGAAATTTCATTATATACATATGGTAAAATATTCGTATGCCTCTACAGAATTCACTAATTATTCTTTTTTACATTGCGATAATATTTAACTACTGCTACTTTCCAATTAAGGACCGACGGCCTGAAACCGGGTCATTTAATGAAATCACTGTTGAACAAGCAGGAAACGAGAAAAACACCAACTGTTTTACTGCAATTGCCTTCAAATCTACGTCCTCCTCTGTTGAAATCGCAATGCGACCTTTTGATGACAGCAGCACAGATCGTGAAGACATTGGAATTGCATTGATAATTACCGCCCCATATCTATTCTTCCTGTTCTTTTCATCCTCTTTGAACGCATTATTCACAGCCGCCTCCTGTCGTTTATCCTCCCTTACATTTCCCCCTATCAACATGGTTTCCTTTCCGGGAGCTCATGCCTCACCAACCTTTCCGTCATTCACTATCATATTACCAATGCTTTCGAACAATCTTCCCAACTCGACGTTTGTTACGTCGATTTTTCCAAAGCTTTTGACACCGTGGATCACATCCTTTTAATTCACAAACTTACCAATCGTTACAATATCCATGGACCCCTTCTTAGTCTTCTCACCAGTTTTCTATCCAACAGATTTCAACGTGTTACAATCGACGGCGTTACTTCCCCTTCCCTTCCAGTTCCTTCCGGTATTCCACAAGGAAATGTTCTTGGTCCCCTTCTTTTCTCTTTATATATTGATGATATTGTTGATTCCGTTCTTCCCCATTCCAGCAACATACTGTTATACGCCGACGATTGCAAGATATTTAAGCAAATAGACAACTCCAATGACAGTCACTTGCTTCAGCTTGCCCTCCATTCAATCTCTATTTGGAGCTCTGCATGGAAACTTAAAGTTAATCCCACCAAATCTAAATTTATACAGTCCACCCTTCGAACCAAACCCATCCCTTGAGTTTATTTATACTCCGCCCAACCCATACCCGAAGTTTCCTCACACAGTGACCTTGGAGTGCTCTTCGATTCCAAGCTCACCTTCACCTCACATATAAGAAAAATTTCATCCAAAGCCATGTCCCTTGTTGGCCTGTTGTACAGATTCACAGAAATCAACAACCTTCAGGCATTAAAATCAGTTTTTTCCGGTTGTGTCCTACCACTACTTGAATATTGCTCTCCTATATGGTCCACGGCATCTCCCACCAACCTTAAACTCCTAAATCGCCCTCTAAATTTCTTCCTAGCAATCGTGCGCCATCGAGTCCCCACTTACCGTAACTTGTCTCGCGAGGAATTGCTTTCAGTGATGGGTATTTCCTCCCTGCAATTGCGTCGGAAAACATCAGACCTAAAATTTCTCCATGGAATAATGAATGGTAAATACCGACCAAATGAACTTCTTACCTACTTCTCTCTTCACGTCCCCCCTCGTCCCACCCGCAATCCCAACCCCTTACACTTACCCAAATGCCGACTCTCCATCACCAAAAGATCTCTCTTCTATCGATTGCCCCAAACATTTAATTCCCCGGTTCGTTTGTTCCCTGTTATTGATATGTTTTCCCCCATCTCATCCTTTTCTGCACTAGTTGCCCGGTCACCCCCATAATTCTTATTGTCTAAACGTTTTTGAATATGTTTCTGTTTTTGCATTTTCCTGTTTGGAACAATTTAATATATGTTCCACGATTGTTAATTTAATTTATTTTATTTGTTATTTTATGTTGTTATATTACGGATCCATTGTAAAAGGCCAAAATTTGGCTGTTTATGGACTTTTTTAAATAAATAAATAAAATAAAGATGGAAAATACTGAAGCACGATCAAAGCGACATTACCTTGGATTTATGTTCTAGTAATCGCACTGACGGAGCTATGGCAATAGTTGGAAAATCCGCTGGAGCTGTAGCACGTACAAAACGTTTAGCTCTTCATGTAATGCCTAATGTCATGTGTAATCATATTCGTGATGACATGCCGCAATAATTGAATGATATATCGAAAGAGATTCTAAGAATGGTGAACCTTATAAAAGCAATGTCACTGTATTCCCATTTATTCGCTTTGTTGTGCGAATAAATTGAAAGATATTATAAAGCATTAATTCTACATAAAGTAGCGCGATGGCTATCGTGCGTGAATGTGTTGGCTCCATTCGATGAATTAAGAGATGAGATAAGACATATCTTTATACAAATATCCATTAGTACGGACAGATAAATGAAATTACAGAATTTGGAACAAACGGTTGGCATCTGTGACAGGCAATTTCATTTACCTTCATGAAATGAATGTTAAACTACGAGGCATAAATGCGAACGCATTCAAAGTTCATAGTAAAATAAAATCACTTACTTTAAAACTCAATACTTTTGCGGTAATATGAAGTTTTCCGAGTCCCAATGTTTACATTTTTACCAATAATATTTTCTTCGAAGAATATGTCAACATTTCAATAGGTCAAACAGGGCGTAATCTGTGTCCGACAATAACGGAGTATTTTACAACTCAGCCAGGTGCATGGAATTGGCTTCACAATCCTTTAGTTACATAATTTGTATCTAAGTCAGTATTATCACTGAAAGAAAATGAACAGTTAATTGATATCTCCACAGATTTAACTTTGAAACTAAGTTAAATGAAACAGAAAATATGCATTCTTGGGGTTGTCACATAAACGAATATGCTGAAACTTCCATCGGCACTTCGAAATTTCTCCCGGCTTTTGAATCCAATTATCATTTTGAGATATCCTTCACCCTATATAACGCAGGTAATTTGTTTCCTTCCTTGTTAACGTAGTCTTTTAGAACAGTAGCTACATGATTTTTAATTTATCCAAAAAAGCTTTGTACCTGCGAATTATTGAATAATGTAAATTTCTTTTCATTATTTCATGCAATGCACAGGTAGAATTTGATTTGAAAAATATAAACCCTACAATTGCTATATTATGTATCGTAAAACAAACATATATGTCTTAAGGGGTAATGACTACACTAACGAAGAAATCACAAGTAAATCAAAAATAATACTAATGTAAGTTAATTTTAATGCAATAGGTTTATCACACCTGGGTTCGTATTCCGCGAAAATAGATAATTATCTTTGAGTGGTAAGCGGTGTTACAATGCTTGGGAGAGAGAGTATCAAGACAACTATATTTGTTTTGGAAAATACACAGATTATTTACTGCTTAACAGACCGAGTCAAAATTATTGCCTTTTTTAAATATAAGATGGTGAAACTGTCACGAATCTAATATTCCAGAAACTGCTGCAATCAATGGCTTCATAGGATTATCTAACGATATACTCGTATCTCCTCGTCAAATGTTTGCCCCACACCATGCACATTTACTAGGATTCTATGTGAACAACTACCTTCAGTTCCCCTTTTAAAAAGTACGATTCAACGAACTCGCCAACAAATGAAGAACCACATTTTTGTTGAGAAAGTAATATGGCTTGCATATCTGAGGAAGCCGAAAACGAGGACCCTACCGAAAAATTACCGAACGTTCTAACTATAATGCACGGCTGCATAACAATAATTCTGACTTGGCAACGTCGTCGATAGTGCAATCGGCCAAAGACGAGACGTGTAATACAAAAATGGATAACATCAAGGAAGGTATAGCCGGATTTTTCAGTTAACGCGGCCATTTTTACTCTGATCTGATCTGAAGGATTTTGGTAAGTGATTGTGGCCGACACGGGATTCACTTGTAAATGTGTATGCCACCAACGCATATCATTCAAAGGAACATACGAATTTTTCATCTTTAAATTTGGAAGAGGATTATAAATATATGCCGTTTTTATAATAGATAATAAATAATTAATTATGTGTAGGTATATATAATAATATGGAAAATAACACTCTCATAATGTACGAAGATCAGATTATGTGGAATAATTTTTGACTAACCTCGAGTATGTGTGTAAGCGTCGTCCATGTCCACCTCCACCACGACCACCGACACCATAAGAGCCACATCGGCAACTGCCTCAGCCACGGACCCAGCAAACAGATGCAGAAACTACCCCGCATCTTCGGTCGCGGGCGTTACGCCCTCCATCTCCGCCTCCATATGAACCACGGCCGTCCTTGCTGATAACGGATAAACGATTTTTTTCGTTAAACTTGAAGATGAAATATAAATACTGGTTCTGCTTATAAAACTGTGTATATTTATGTATAATAAAATGAAAAACAGCAAACACATTAACACGGTCGAGCAGAGTAAACAGCATTATAAGTGAATTACCTGCAGCATTTGGGTTTCCAGTTCATTTTTCCATGGTCACCACCTCCGCCTCCTCCTCTAACTCACCGCCGCCTCCCACACATCCTTTACCTCAACCGCCACCATTAAGCCATCCACGGCAAACGACTCAGCTTCGGACGGACCTTGAGTCGAGCGCCTTATGGACCCGTCTCCTTCCTCCGTCATTCTTCTCTCCTAACCCTCTTCAGTCAAATCGCTGGAGGGGTTTAAATTATTTACGAGTGATCGTTATTAAAATTCAATGCCCAATTCTGATATGATCTGTAAGGTATAGATTATAATAATAATTTGTATATAGGACCTTTTTAACAATAACTAAGTTTTAAAGACCAAATATTACGAGTTACAGATCGGTGATAAAAATAACTTTTACCTTTTCAATTAACCGTCGATCAGTCACAATACGCTGAAGATTAATTGTTTACTTCCATATGACATTTTCAGTATTTTGCCTCAATAAATACGGAAGCCTGTTGATTTCTGATGCACATTGTAGTGAAAAATATTCCATGCAGAATCCTATTAATGTCTCCGATGATCACTGCGAAGGTTTGTAGTTCTTTTTAAAAAAATTATATCTTCGCGTTCTTCCGAATACAGAAATGAAATTTTCCTGAATTTCTGGTTTCATCAAAAAACGAAAATCTCATATCATTTTCTTTTTTGGAATACCAACGGTTGGAGTTGTTTCCGCAGTTTCTTATTTACATCTTATTAAATACTTCTCACTTTCTGCAGGTTAGCACTTTTTTTCAACTCTTTACATCTGTATATATAAAACTACCTGAGCTCGTGTAGGTATCCGCTCTTTTCTAGAAAACTTCATCCTTCATAAAATGCATTTTACCGCTTTTTATGAAACGACGTCCATGTATTTGGTTCATCGCCCTCTGCCTGTCTGTCTCTGTGCATAATGATTTGAAAACGACTGATGTAATTTTTCCATGTCATGTTTGCTAATTATTATCACAAGGATGAAAAGTTCATTATATACGTATGGTAAAATATTCGTATGCCTCTACAGAATTCACTAATTATTCTTTTTTACATTGCGATAATATTTAACTATTGCTACTTTCCGATTAAGGACCGACGGCATGAAACCGTGTCATTTAATGAAATCACTGGTGAACAAGCAGGAAACGAGAAAAACACCAACTGTTTTACTGCAATTGCCTTCACATCTACTTCTATGTACTTCTCTGTTGAAATCGCAATGCGACCTTCTGATGACAGCAGCACAGATCGTGATGACATTGGAATAAAGATGGAAAATACTGAAGCACGATCAAAGCGACATTACCTTGGATTAATGTTCTAGTAATCGCACTGACGGGGCTATGGCAATAGTTGGAAAATCCGCTGGAGCTGTAGCACGTACAAAACGTTTAGCTCTTCATGTAATGCCTAATGTCATGTGTAATCATATTCGTGATGACATGCCGCAATAATTGAATGATATATCGAAAGAGATTCTAAGAATGGTGAACCTTATAAAATCAATGTCACTGTATTCCCATTTATTCGCTTTGTTGTGCGAATAAATTAAAAGATATTATAAAGCATTAATTCTACATAAAGTAGCGAGATGGCTATCGTGCGTGAATGTGTTGGCTCCATTCGATGAATTAAGAGATGAGATAAGACATATTTTTATACAAAAATCCATTAGTACGGACAGATAAATGAAATTACAGAATTTGGAACAAACGGTTGGCTTCTGTGACAGGCAATTTCATTTACCTACATGAAATGAATGTTAAACTACGAGGTATAAATGCGAACGCATTCAAAGTTCATAGTAAAATAAAATCACTTACTTTAAAACTCAATACTTTTGCGTTAATAGGCGTTAATATGAAGTTTTCCGAGTCCCAATGTTTACATTTTTACCAATAATATTTTCTTCGAAGAATGTGCCAACATTTCTATAGGTCAAACAGGGCGTAAACTGTGTCCGACAATAACGGAGTATTTTACAACTCAGCCAGGTGCATAGAATTGGCTTCACAATCCTTTAGTTACATCATTTGTATCTAAGTCAGGATTATCACTGAAAGAAAGAGAACAGTTAATTGATAACTACACAGATTTAACTTTAAAACTAAGTTCAATGAAACAGAACATATGCATTCTTGGGGTTGTCACATAAATGAATATGCTGAAATTTCCATCGGCGCTTCGAAATTTCTCCCGGCTTTTGAATCCAATTATCATTTTGAGATATCCTTCACCCTATATAACGCAGGTAATTTGTTTCCTTCCTTGTTAACGTAGTCTTTTAGGAGTGTAGCTACATGATTTTTAATTTATCCAAAAAAGCTTTGTACCTGCGAATTATTAAATAATGTAAACTTCTTTTAATTATTTCATGCAATGCACAGGTAGAATTTGATTTGAAAAATATAACCCTACAATTGCTATATTATGTATCGTAAAACAAACATATATGTCTTAAGGGGTAATTAATACAAAACCGATGAAATCACAAGTATATCAAAAATAATACTAATGTAAATTAATTTTAATGCAATAGATTCATCACCCCTGGGTTCGCGTTCCGCGAAAATAGATAATTATCTTTAAGTGGTAAGCGGTGTTACAATGCTTGGGAGAGAGAGTATCAAGACAACTATATTTGTTTTGGAAAATACACAGATTACTTACTGCTTAACAGACCTAGTCAAAATTATTGCCGTTTTTTAATATAAGATGGTGAAACTGTCACGAATCTAATATTCCAGAAACTGCTGCAATCAATGGCTTCATAGGATTATCTAACGATATACTCGTAGCTCCTCGTCAAATGTTTGCCCCACACCATGCACATTTACTACGATTCTATGTGAACAACTACCTTCAGTTCCCCTTTTAAAAAGTACGATTCAACGAACTCGCCAACAAATGAAGAACCACATTTTTGTTGAGAAAGTAATATGGCTTGCAAATCTGAGGAAGCCGAAAACGAGGACCCTACCTAAATATTACCGAACGTTCTAACTATAATGCACGGCTGCATAACAATAATTCTGACTTGGCAACGTCATCGATAGTGCAATCGGCCAAAGACGAGACGTGTAATACAAAAATGGATAACATCAAGGAAGGTATAGCCGGATTTTTCAGTTAACGCGGCCATTTTTACTTTGATCTGATCTGAAGGATTTTGGTACGTGATTGTGAACGACACGGGATTCATTTGTAAATGTGTATGCCACCAACGCATATCATTAAAAGGAACATACGAATTTTTCATCTTTAAATTTGAAAAAGGATTATAAATATATGCCGTTTTTATAATAGATAATAAATAATTAATTATGTGTAGGTATATATAATAATATGGAAAATAACACTCTCATAATGTACGAAGATCAGATTATGTGGAATAATTTTTGACTAACCTCGAGTATGTGTGTAAGCGTCGTCCATGTCCACCTCCACCACGACCACCGACACCATAAGAGCCACATCGGCAACTGCCTCAGCCACGGACCCAGCAAACAGATGCAGAAACTACCCCGCATCTTCGGTCGCGGGCGTTCCGCCCTCCATCTCCGCCTCCATATGAACTACGGCCGTCCTTGCTGATAACGGATAAACGATTTTTTTCGTTAAACTTGAAGATGAAATATAAATACTGGTTCTCCTTATAAAACTGTGTATTATTATGTATAATAAAATGAAAAACAGCAAACACATTAACACGGTCGAGCCGAGTAAACAGCATTATAAGTGAATTACCTGCAGCATTTGGGTTTCCAGTTCATTTGTCCATGGTCACCACCTCCGCCTCCTCCTTTAACTCACCGCCGCCTCCCACACATCCTTTACCTCAACCGCCACCATTAAGCCATCTACGGCAAACGACTCAGCTTCGGACGGACCTTGAGTCGAGCGCCTTATGGGCCCGTCTCCTTCCTCCATCAATCTTCTCTCCTAACCCTCTTCAGTCAAATCGCTGGAGGGATTTAAATTATTTACGAGTGATCGTTATTAAAATTCATCGCCCAATTCTGATATGATCTGTAAGGTATAGATTATAATAATAATTTCTATATAGGACCTTTTTTAACAATAGCTAAGTTTTAAAGACCAAATGTTACGAGTTACAGATAGGTGATAAAAATATCTTTTACCTTTTCAATAAACCGACGATCAGTCCATAATACGCTGAAGATTAATTGTGTACTTCCATATGACATTTTCAGGATTTTTCCTCAATAAATACGGAAGCCTGTTGATTTCTGATGCAAATTGTAGGGAAAATATTCCATGCAGAATCCTATTAATGTCTACGATGATCACTGCGAATGTTTATAGTTCTTTTAAAAAAATTATATCTTCGCGTTCTTCCGAATACAGAAATGAAATTTTCCTGAATTTCTGGTTTCACCAAAGAACGAAAATCTCATCTCATTTTCTTTTTTGGAATACCATTGATCTCATTTTGTAACGGACGGTTGGAGTTGTTTCCGCAGTTTCTTAATTACGTCTTATTCAATTCTTCTCACTTTCTGCAGGTTAGCACTTTTTCTTCAACTGCTTACATCTGTATATATAAAACACCATAAAACTACCTGAGCTCGTGTAGGTATCCGCTCCTTTCTAGAAAACTTCATCCTTCATAAAATGCATTTTACCGCTTTTTATGTAACGACGTCCATGTATTGGGTTTATCGCCCTCTGCCTGTCTGTCTCTGGGCATAATGATTTAAAAACGACTGATGTAAGTTTTCCTTGTCATGTTTGCTAATTATTATCACAAGGATGAAAAGTTCATTATATACATATGGTAAAATATTCGTATGCCTCTACAGAATTCACTAATTATTCTTTTTTACATTGCGATAATATTTAACTACTGCTATTTTCCAATTAAGGACCGACGGCATGAAACCGGGTCATTTAATGAAATCACTGGTGAACAAGCAGGAAACGAGAAAAACACCAACTGTTTTACTGCAATTGCCTTCACATCTACTTCTATGTCCTTCTCTGTTGAAATCGCAATGCGACCTTCTGATGACAGCAGCACAGATCGTGAAGACATTGGAATAATGATGGAAAATACTGAAGCACGATCAAAGCGACATTACCTTGGATTAATGTTCTAGTAATCGCACTGACGGAGCTAAGGCAATAGTTGGAAAATCCGCTGAAGCTGTAGCATGTACAAAACGTTTAGCTCTTCATGTAATGCCTAATGTCATGTGTAATCATATTCGTGATGAAATGCCGCAATAATTGAATGATATATCGAAAGAGATTCTAAGAATGGTGAACCTTATAAAAGCAATGTCACTGTATTCCCATTTATTCGCTTTGTTGTGCGAATAAATTGAAAGATATTATAAAGCATTAATTCTCCATAAAGTAGCGCGATGGCTATCGTGCGTGAATGTGTTGGATCCATTCGATGAATTAAGAGATGAGATAAGACATATTTTTATACAAAAATCCATTAGTACGGACATATAAATGAAATTACAGAATTTGGAACGAACGGTTGGCTTCTGTGACAGGCAATTTCATTTACCTTCATGAAATGAATGTTAAACTACGAGGTATAAATGCGAACGCATTCATAGTTCATAGTAAAATAAAATCACTTACTTTAAAACTCAATACTTTTGCGTTAATAGGCGTTAATATGAAGTTTTCCGAGTCACAATGTTTACATTTTTACCAATAATATTTTCTTCGAAGAATGTGTCAACATTTCTATAGGTCAAACAGGGCGTAAACGGTGTCCGACAATAACGGAGTATTTTACAACTCAGCCAGGTGCATAGAATTGGCTTCACAATCCTTTAGTTACATCATTTGTATCTAAGTCAGGATTATCACTGAAAGAAAATGAACAGTTAATTGATATCTCCACAGATTTAACTTTGAAACTAAGTTAAATGAAACAGAAAATATGCATTCTTGGGGTTGTCTCGTAAACGAATATGCTGAAATTTCCATCGGCACTTCGAAATTTCTCCCGGCTTTTGAATCCAATTATCATTTTGAGAAATCCTTCACCCTATATAACGCAGCTAATTTGTATCCTTCCTTGTTAACGTAGTCTTTTAGAACAGTAGCTACATGATTTTTAATTTATCCAAAAAAGCTTTGTACCTGCGAATTATTGAATAATGTAAATTTCTTTTCATTATTTCATGCAATGCACAGGTAGAATTTGATTTGAAAAATATAAACCCTACAATTGCTATATTATGTATCGTAAAACAAACATATATGTCTTAAGGAGTAATGACTACAATACCGAAGAAATCACAAGTAAATCAAAAATAATACTAATGTAAATTAATTTTAATGCAATAGATTCATCACCCCTGGGTTCGTGTTCCGCGAAAATAGATAATTATCTTTAAGTGGTAAGCGGTGTTACAATGCTTGGGAGAGAGAGTATCAAGACAACTATATTTGTTTTGGAAAATACACAGATTACTTACTGCTTAACAGACCGAGTCAAAATTATTGCCGTTTTTAAGTATAACATGGTGAAACTGTCACGAATCTAATATTTCAGAAACTGCTGCAATCAATGGCTTCATAGGATTATCTAACGATATACTCGTAGCTCCTCGTCAAATATTTGCCCCACACCATGCACATTTACTACGATTCTATGTGAACAACTACCTTCAGTTCCCCTTTTAAAAAGTACGATTCAACGAACTCGCCAACAAATGAAGAACCACATTTTTTGACTGAATTATTTTTTTCAAGAGTTCGCCAAATCGTTCAAAGACATCGAATTTTGCTTCAACATAGTGGAACATCAAATTACATAATTCTTCATATATACGTAACAGAATTTAGTATTGATGGGATACTTCCCCGATGATTCCTTCAAATGCGTACCTCAAATTTATTGCAATCATGTATTCATTCTTTCGTCCGTTTCGGATATTAGGCATTTTCAAAACGAGGTCTTTTTGGAATAAATATTCATAACATCGCCCATCGCAAAAAAAATAACTGCGACTTGGAGAATTAAGCAGTGCTTAAACACGAATGCAAACATTTTCTCTTATACACGGAGGGCTTGCTTAATCATATTAACATACGTAAGGATTCCGGAGTTTCACGCCGTCGAGAATGCACTTGGAGAGCCAGTCACAGCATTGAACGTTCACGTTAGGAATAAATTCCACTTATTCACTGTCTCTTCGTTCCATTGCGATACCTCCGAAGAGCTCGTCTTCCTCATCAACATCGAGTCAGGTTGACCAGTTCAGGTTTTAAGAAAAATGGGGGTGTATGAACATCTACACAACTATGGGAGAATGAATTGATTTCATATATCGTGAAGGCACTCCTCGTCGCTTCCACAACACGACCATTCCAACGAGAAGGTTACATGTACCGGGGCAACTTTCGGGATGTTACTCTCTCTAACGGTGGCCGCGGGTACTTTGAACAGTTCAGAGCAGCTCGATACACCTATACCGTAATGAAGCGCAAGTCTATATCGGAGTAAATGCCGTAGTAAGAGGGAAATCCCAAGCGACTCCACCTAGCATATTTCTTCCCATTGTACAACTGCGTCCGTATACATGTCGTCACCATGGCGACCACACATTGTTGCGTACGTTGGAACGAACTTACATTTCTCCGGTTTGCCTTTAATATTTCAGTGATAAATAAGAATCTGCTAGCCAAAAATTTCTTTTCCCCAACTCGCTTTGTGTTTTTTCATAAACAAATTCTTAGTAAATAATTGTTTTGCATATTACTTGAGGTCGATCACATATGTAATTGTGATTTATTTTAAATAAGCATATATTAATAATTTAATAATTTTCTGGATTAATACGGTGAAACCTTAGGAATCCTAATTTTTATTGTGAAAAAATATAAAGAGATACGAAAAATAAAATTAAATAGGAAAACCGGTAAATTAACTGAACTGTGAAAATATCGTTATCATCGATGGATTGGCGAAAATTGTATAAATATTATTATGGGTTTTGAAAAAATGAAAACTAGACGATAACAACGATAAATCATCGTCTTTGTTAACATTTATTAGTGAATAAATCAGGTATAGCCCTATGGTGCGGCGATAATCTCGGCGAGCATAATGTACGGACACGAAGCATTATATTCTACTGAGAAATTGAGACGAACCATCGCAGTAGAACTAAATGCGATAGGAATTTTATGGAATAAAATGAAATCTTTCCGGAAACGACTCTTGTGACAATGTGATACCTGCATTGTATAGAATGTTGCTCCCTTCATATATATTTTCCTACTCAGAGAGAATCATAGAAGGAGTCGTGGGGTGCTATGCCGTATTTACGAACGCGATTTAAATGTGCAATTCACCACATATAGAAAAGAATTCAGAGACATAAAAATACATTTAAAAAACGAATTCGCCGACATAATAAACTGCAGCAGTTTTCTATTAACTTATTCTTATAAAAACTAATGTTTTGCCGAAGACGTCAACGTTAGAGGACATGATGTGTCGTGTTCCGAAGTGAATGTTTCTTGAGATGGTCCGGGTAAATGAGCTAGAGAATGCAGTGTTATTTATGAATGTGAAGGTTTGGCAATAGGTGACGGCTTCAGATATGTTGTTCGGATCCTCTGATACTACTTCACATGTACTAATACGCGCCTGGGAGCGTCCGTATCAAAAGGGTGGATATACAGTAGTTGCGAAAGTAATATGGCTTGCAAATCTGAGGAAGCCGAAAACGAGGACTCTACCGATAAATTAGCGAACGTTCTAACTATAATGAGGAAAACGTAAGTCAATTGCGTCCTTTAAAGACTTGCAAGGGTTGAAAACTGAATTACTAGCGAAGGCCACAGCAATGGTGACTCTGTGTAAATGTATAATGAGACGGACGAGAGGAAATTCTCGCCATCATCCGAAAAAAAACAGAAGTGCGGGATGGAATAAAATATCCTGGGAATTATGTGATCAGAGATTCTTCTGTGAATCGGGCAGTACCCTTGGTCATGAAGTGGAATATGTCCCGGAGATAATAGTGGAGCAATTGGAATAGAAAATAGAAGCATAAGATTATGAACGTATGTAAAATGTCTTCATGGTTCAAGTTTGAAGAAGCGATGTAAAGGGGCGAAGACTGAGGATCAGGTGATCGGATTACTATGGGTTACTTGCACGGCTGCATAACAGTAATTCAGACTTGGCAACGTCGTCGATAGTGCAATCGGCCAAAGACGAGACGTAGAATACAAAAATGGATAACATCAAGGAACGTATAGCCGGATTTTTCAGTTAACGCGGCCATTTTTACTTTGATCTGATCTGAAGGATTTTGGTAAGTGATTGTGGCCGACACGGGATTCACTTGTAAACGTGTATGCCACCAACGCATATCATTCAAAGTAACATACGAATTTTTCATCGTTAAATTTGAAAAAGGATTATAAATATATGCCGTATTTATAATAGATAATAAATAATTAATTATGTGTAGGTATATATAATAATATGGAAAATAACAATCTCATATAGTGCGAAGATCAGATTATGTGGAATAATTTTTGACTAACCTCGAGTATGTGTGTAAGCGTCGTCCATGTCCACCTCCACCACGACCACCGACACCATAAGAGCCACATCGGCAACTGCCTCAGCCACGGACCCAGCAAACAGATGCAGAATCTACCCCGCATCTTCGGTCGCGGGCGTTCCGCCCTCCACCTCCTCCACCATATGAACCACGGCCATCCTTGCTGATAACGGATAAACGATTTTTTTCGTTAAACTTGAAGATGAAATACAAATACTGGTTCTGCTTATAAAACTGTGTATATTTATGTATAAAAAAATTAAAAACAGCAAACACATTAACACGGTCGAGCAGAGTAAACAGCATTATACGTGAATTACCTGCAGCATTTGCGTTTACAGTTCATTTGTCCATGGTCACCACCTCCGCCTCCTCCTTTAACTCACCGCCGCCTCCCACACATCCTTTACCTCAACCGCCACCATTAAGCCATCTACGGCAAACGACTCAGCTTCGGACGGACCTTGAGTCGAGCGCCTTATGGGCCCGTCTCCTTCCTCCGTCAATCTTCTCTCCTAACCCTCTTCAGTCAAATCGCTGGAGGGATTTAAATTATTTACGAGTGATCGTTATTAAAATTCATCGCACAATTCTGATATGATCTGTAAGGTATAGATTATAATAATAATTTCTATATAGGACCTTTTTTAACAATAGCTAAGTTTTAAAGACCAAATGTTACGAGTTACAGATAGGTGATAAAAATATCTTTTACCTTTTCAATAAACCGACGATCAGTCCATAATACGCTGAAGATTAATTGTGTACTTCCATATGACATTTTCAGGATTTTTCCTCAAAAAATACGGAAGCCTGTTCATTTCTGATGCAAATTGTAGGGAAAATATTCCATGCAGAATCCTATTAATGTCTACGATGATCACTGCGAAGGTTTATAGTTCTTTTAAAAAAATTATATCTTCGCGTTCTTCCGAATACAGAAATGAAATTTTCCTGAATTTCTGGTTTCACCAAAGAACGAAAATCTCATCTCATTTTCTTTTTTGGAATACCATTGATCTCATTTTGTAACGGACGGTTGGAGTTGTTTCCGCAGTTTCTTAATTACGTCTTATTCAATTCTTCTCACTTTCTACAGATTAGCACTTTTTCTTCAACTGTTTACATCTGTATATATAAAACACCATAAAACTACCTGAGCTCGTGTAGGTATCCGCTCCTTTCTAGAAAACTTCATCCTTCATAAAATGCATTTTACCGCTTTTTATGTAACGACGTCCATGTATTGGGTTTATCGCCCTCTGCCTGTCTGTCTCTGGGCATAATGATTTAAAAACGACTGATGTAAGTTTTCCTTGTCATGTTTGCTAATTATTATCACAAGGATGAAAAGTTCATTATATACATATGGTAAAATATTCGTATGCCTCTACAGAATTCACTAATTATTCTTTTTTACATTGCGATAATATTTAACTACTGCTATTTTCCAATTAAGGACCGACGGCATGAAACCGGGTCATTTAATGAAATCACTGGTGAACAAGCAGGAAACGAGAAAAACACCAACTGTTTTACTGCAATTGCCTTCACATCTACTTCTATGTCCTTCTCTGTTGAAATCGCAATGCGACCTTCTGATGACAGCAGCACAGATCGTGAAGACATTGGAATAATGATGGAAAATACTGAAGCACGATCAAAGCGACATTACCTTGGATTAATGTTCTAGTAATCGCACTGACGGAGCTAAGGCAATAGTTGGAAAATCCGCTGAAGCTGTAGCATGTACAAAACGTTTAGCTCTTCATGTAATGCCTAATGTCATGTGTAATCATATTCGTGATGAAATGCCGCAATAATTGAATGATATATCGAAAGAGATTCTAAGAATGGTGAACCTTATAAAAGCAATGTCACTGTATTCCCATTTATTCGCTTTGTTGTGCGAATAAATTGAAAGATATTATAAAGCATTAATTCTCCATAAAGTAGCGCGATGGCTATCGTGCGTGAATGTGTTGGATCCATTCGATGAATTAAGAGATGAGATAAGACATATTTTTATACAAAAATCCATTAGTACGGACATATAAATGAAATTACAGAATTTGGAACGAACGGTTGGCTTCTGTGACAGGCAATTTCATTTACCTTCATGAAATGAATGTTAAACTACGAGGTATAAATGCGAACGCATTCATAGTTCATAGTAAAATAAAATCACTTACTTTAAAACTCAATACTTTTGCGTTAATAGGCGTTAATATGAAGTTTTCCGAGTCACAATGTTTACATTTTTACCAATAATATTTTCTTCGAAGAATGTGTCAACATTTCTATAGGTCAAACAGGGCGTAAACGGTGTCCGACAATAACGGAGTATTTTACAACTCAGCCAGGTGCATAGAATTGGCTTCACAATCCTTTAGTTACATCATTTGTATCTAAGTCAGGATTATCACTGAAAGAAAATGAACAGTTAATTGATATCTCCACAGATTTAACTTTGAAACTAAGTTAAATGAAACAGAAAATATGCATTCTTGGGGTTGTCTCGTAAACGAATATGCTGAAATTTCCATCGGCACTTCGAAATTTCTCCCGGCTTTTGAATCCAATTATCATTTTGAGAAATCCTTCACCCTATATAACGCAGCTAATTTGTATCCTTCCTTGTTAACGTAGTCTTTTAGAACAGTAGCTACATGATTTTTAATTTATCCAAAAAAGCTTTGTACCTGCGAATTATTGAATAATGTAAATTTCTTTTCATTATTTCATGCAATGCACAGGTAGAATTTGATTTGAAAAATATAAACCCTACAATTGCTATATTATGTATCGTAAAACAAACATATATGTCTTAAGGGGTAATGACTACAATACCGAAGAAATCACAAGTAAATCAAAAATAATACTAATGTAAATTAATTTTAATGCAATAGATTCATCACCCCTGGGTTCGTGTTCCGCGAAAATAGATAATTATCTTTAAGTGGTAAGCGGTGTTACAATGCTTGGGAGAGAGAGTATCAAGACAACTATATTTGTTTTGGAAAATACACAGATTACTTACTGCTTAACAGACCGAGTCAAATTTATTGCTGTTTTTAAATATAAGAATGTAGAACTGTCACGAATCTAATATTCCAGAAACTGCTGCAATCAATGCCTTCATAGGATTATCTAACGATATACTCGTAGCTCCTCGTCAAATATTTGCCCCACACCATGCACATTTACTACGATTCTATGTGAACAACTACCTTCAGTTCCCCTTTTAAAAAGTACGATTCAACGAACTCGCCAACAAATGAAGAACCACATTTTTTGACTAAATTATTTTTTTCAAGAGTTCGCCAAATCGTTCAAAGACATCGAATTTTGCTTCAACATAGTGGAACATCAAATTACATAATTCTTCATATATACGTAACAGAATTTAGTATTGATGGGATACTTCCCCGATGATTCCTTCAAATGCGTACCTCAAATTTATTGCAATCATGTATTCATTCTTTCGTCCGTTTCGGATATTAGGCATTTTCAAAACGAGGTCTTTTTGGAATAAATATTCATAACATCGCCCATCGCAAAAAAAATAACTGCGACTTGGAGAATTAAGCAGTGCTTAAACACGAATGGAAACATTTTCTCTTGTACACGGAGGGCTTGCTTAATCATATTAACATACGTAAGGATTCCGGAGTTTCAAGCCGTCGAGAATGCACTTGGAGAGCCAGTCACAGCATTGAACGTTCACGTTAGGAATAAATTCCACTTATTCACTGTCTCTTCGTTCCATTGCGATACCTCCGAAGAGCTCGTCTTCCTCATCAACATCGAGTCAGGTTGACCAGTTCAGGTTTTAAGAAAAATGGGGGTGTATGAACATCTACACAACTATGGGAGAATGAATTGATTTCATATATCGTGAAGGCACTCCTCGTCGCTTCCACAACACGACCATTCCAACGAGAAGGTTACATGTACCGGGGCAACTTTCGGGATGTTACTCTCTCTAACGGTGGCCGCGGGTACTTTGAACAGTTCAGAGCAGCTCGATACACCTATACCGTAATGAAGCGCAAGTCTATATCGGAGTAAATGCCGTAGTAAGAGGGAAATCCCAAGCGACTCCACCTAGCATATTTCTTCCCATTGTACAACTGCGTCCGTATACATGTCGTCACCATGGCGACCACACATTGTTGCGTACGTTGGAACGAACTTACATTTCTCCGGTTTGCCTTTAATATTTCAGTGATAAATAAGAATCTGCTAGCCAAAAATTTCTTTTCCCCAACTCGCTTTGTGTTTTTTCATAAACAAATTCTTAGTAAATAATTGTTTTGCATATTACTTGAGGTCGATCACATATGTAATTGTGATTTATTTTAAATAAGCATATATTAATAATTTAATAATTTTCTGGATTAATACGGTGAAACCTTAGGAATCCTAATTTTTATTGTGAAAAAATATAAAGAGATACGAAAAATAAAATTAAATAGGAAAACCGGTAAATTAACTGAACTGTGAAAATATCGTTATCATCGATGGATTGGCGAAAATTGTATAAATATTATTATGGGTTTTGAAAAAATGAAAACTAGACGATAACAACGATAAATCATCGTCTTTGTTAACATTTATTAGTGAATAAATCAGGTATAGCCCTATGGTGCGGCGATAATCTCGGCGAGCATAATGTACGGACACGAAGCATTATATTCTACTGAGAAATTGAGACGAACCATCGCAGTAGAACTAAATGCGATAGGAATTTTATGGAATAAAATGAAATCTTTCCGGAAACGACTCTTGTGACAATGTGATACCTGCATTGTATAGAATGTTGCTCCCTTCATATATATTTTCCTACTCAGAGAGAATCATAGAAGGAGTCGTGGGGTGCTATGCCGTATTTACGAACGCGATTTAAATGTGCAATTCACCACATATAGAAAAGAATTCAGAGACATAAAAATACATTTAAAAAACGAATTCGCCGACATAATAAACTGCAGCAGTTTTCTATTAACTTATTCTTATAAAAACTAATGTTTTGCCGAAGACGTCAACGTTAGAGGACATGATGTGTCGTGTTCCGAAGTGAATGTTTCTTGAGATGGTCCGGGTAAATGAGCTAGAGAATGCAGTGTTATTTATGAATGTGAAGGTTTGGCAATAGGTGACGGCTTCAGATATGTTGTTCGGATCCTCTGATACTACTTCACATGTACTAATACGCGCCTGGGAGCGTCCGTATCAAAAGGGTGGATATACAGTAGTTGCGAAAGTAATATGGCTTGCAAATCTGAGGAAGCCGAAAACGAGGACTCTACCGATAAATTAGCGAACGTTCTAACTATAATGAGGAAAACGTAAGTCAATTGCGTCCTTTAAAGACTTGCAAGGGTTGAAAACTGAATTACTAGCGAAGGCCACAGCAATGGTGACTCTGTGTAAATGTATAATGAGACGGACGAGAGGAAATTCTCGCCATCATCCGAAAAAAAACAGAAGTGCGGGATGGAATAAAATATCCTGGGAATTATGTGATCAGAGATTCTTCTGTGAATCGGGCAGTACCCTTGGTCATGAAGTGGAATATGTCCCGGAGATAAATGTGGAGCAATTGGAATAGAAAATAGAAGCATAAGATTATGAACGTATGTAAAATGTCTTCATGGTTCAAGTTTGAAGAAGCGATGTAAAGGGGCGAAGACTGAGGATCAGGTGATCGGATTACTATGGGTTACTTGCACGGCTGCATAACAGTAATTCAGACTTGGCAACGTCGTCGATAGTGCAATCGGCCAAAGACGAGACGTAGAATACAAAAATGGATAACATCAAGGAACGTATAGATGAATTTTTCAGTTAACGCGGCCATTTTTACTTTGATCTGATCTGAAGGATTTTGGTAAGTGATTGTGGCCGACACGGGATTCACTTGTAAATGAGTATGCCACCACCGCATATCATTCATAGGAACATACGAATTTTTCATCGTTAAATTTGAAAAAGGATTATAAATATATGCCGTTTTTATAATAGATGATAAATAATTAATTATGTGTAGGTATATATGATAATATGGAAAATAACAATCTCATAAAGTACGAAGATCAGATTATGTGGAATAATTTTTGACTAACCTCGAGTATGTGTGTAAGCGTCGTCCATGTCCACCTCCACCACGACCACCGACACCATAAGAGCCACATCGGCAACTGCCTCAGCCACGGACCCAGCAAACAGATGCAGAATCTACCCCGCATCTTCGGTCGCGGGCGTTCCGCCCTCCACCTCCTCCACCATATGAACCACGGCCATCCTTGCTGATAACGGATAAACGATTTTTTTCGTTAAACTTGAAGATGAAATACAAATACTGGTTCTGCTTATAAAACTGTGTATATTTATGTATAAAAAAATTAAAAACAGCAAACACATTAACACGGTCGAGCAGAAAAAACAGCATTATACGTGAATTACCTGCAGCATTTGCGTTTACAGTTCATTTGTCCATGGTCACCACCTCCGCCTCCTCCTTTAACTCACCGCCGCCTCCCACACATCCTTTACCTCAACCGCCACCATTAAGCCATCTACGGCAAACGACTCAGCTTCGGACGGACCTTGAGTCGAGCGCCTTATGGGCCCGTCTCCTTCCTCCGTCAATCTTCTCTCCTAACCCTCTTCAGTCAAATCGCTGGAGGGATTTAAATTATTTACGAGTGATCGTTATTAAAATTCATCGCCCAATTCTGATATGATCTGTAAGGTATAGATTATAATAATAATTTCTATATAGGACCTTTTTTAACAATAGCTAAGTTTTAAAGACCAAATGTTACGAGTTACAGATAGGTGATAAAAATATCTTTTACCTTTTCAATAAACCGACGATCAGTCCATAATACGCTGAAGATTAATTGTGTACTTCCATATGACATTTTCAGGATTTTTCCTCAATAAATACGGAAGCCTGTTGATTTCTGATGCAAATTGTAGGGAAAATATTCCATGCAGAATCCTATTAATGTCTACGATGATCACTGCGAAGGTTTATAGTTCTTTTAAAAAAATTATATCTTCGCGTTCTTCCGAATACAGAAATGAAATTTTCCTGAATTTCTGGTTTCACCAAAGAACGAAAATCTCATCTCATTTTCTTTTTTGGAATACCATTGATCTCATTTTGTAACGGACGGTTGGAGTTGTTTCCGCAGTTTCTTAATTACGTCTTATTCAATTCTTCTCACTTTCTGCAGGTTAGCACTTTTTCTTCAACTGTTTACATCTGTATATATAAAACACCATAAAACTACCTGAGCTCGTGTAGGTATCCGCTCCTTTCTAGAAAACTTCATCCTTCATAAAATGCATTTTACCGCTTTTTATGTAACGACGTCCATGTATTGGGTTTATCGCCCTCTGCCTGTCTGTCTCTGGGCATAATGATTTAAAAACGACTGATGTAAGTTTTCCTTGTCATGTTTGCTAATTATTATCACAAGGATGAAAAGTTCATTATATACATATGGTAAAATATTCGTATGCCTCTACAGAATTCACTAATTATTCTTTTTTACATTGCGATAATATTTAACTACTGCTATTTTCCAATTAAGGACCGACGGCATGAAACCGGGTCATTTAATGAAATCACTGGTGAACAAGCAGGAAACGAGAAAAACACCAACTGTTTTACTGCAATTGCCTTCACATCTACTTCTATGTCCCTCTCTGTTGAAATCGCAATGCGACCTTCTGATGACAGCAGCACAGATCGTGAAGACATTGGAATAATGATGGAAAATACTGAAGCACGATCAAAGCGACATTACCTTGGATTAATGTTCTAGTAATCGCACTGACGGAGCTAAGGCAATAGTTGGAAAATCCGCTGAAGCTGTAGCATGTACAAAACGTTTAGCTCTTCATGTAATGCCTAATGTCATGTGTAATCATATTCGTGATGAAATGCCGCAATAATTGAATGATATATCGAAAGAGATTCTAAGAATGGTGAACCTTATAAAAGCAATGTCACTGTATTCCCATTTATTCGCTTTGTTGTGCGAATAAATTGAAAGATATTATAAAGCATTAATTCTCCATAAAGTAGCGCGATGGCTATCGTGCGTGAATGTGTTGGATCCATTCGATGAATTAAGAGATGAGATAAGACATATTTTTATACAAAAATCCATTAGTACGGACATATAAATGAAATTACAGAATTTGGAACGAACGGTTGGCTTCTGTGACAGGCAATTTCATTTACCTTCATGAAATGAATGTTAAACTACGAGGTATAAATGCGAACGCATTCATAGTTCATAGTAAAATAAAATCACTTACTTTAAAACTCAATACTTTTGCGTTAATAGGCGTTAATATGAAGTTTTCCGAGTCACAATGTTTACATTTTTACCAATAATATTTTCTTCGAAGAATGTGTCAACATTTCTATAGGTCAAACAGGGCGTAAACGGTGTCCGACAATAACGGAGTATTTTACAACTCAGCCAGGTGCATAGAATTGGCTTCACAATCCTTTAGTTACATCATTTGTATCTAAGTCAGGATTATCACTGAAAGAAAATGAACAGTTAATTGATATCTCCACAGATTTAACTTTGAAACTAAGTTAAATGAAACAGAAAATATGCATTCTTGGGGTTGTCTCGTAAACGAATATGCTGAAATTTCCATCGGCACTTCGAAATTTCTCCCGGCTTTTGAATCCAATTATCATTTTGAGAAATCCTTCACCCTATATAACGCAGCTAATTTGTATCCTTCCTTGTTAACGTAGTCTTTTAGAACAGTAGCTACATGATTTTTAATTTATCCAAAAAAGCTTTGTACCTGCGAATTATTGAATAATGTAAATTTCTTTTCATTATTTCATGCAATGCACAGGTAGAATTTGATTTGAAAAATATAAACCCTACAATTGCTATATTATGTATCGTAAAACAAACATATATGTCTTAAGGGGTAATGACTACAATACCGAAGAAATCACAAGTAAATCAAAAATAATACTAATGTAAATTAATTTTAATGCAATAGATTCATCACCCCTGGGTTCGTGTTCCGCGAAAATAGATAATTATCTTTAAGTGGTAAGCGGTGTTACAATGCTTGGGAGAGAGAGTATCAAGACAACTATATTTGTTTTGGAAAATACACAGATTACTTACTGCTTAACAGACCGAGTCAAATTTATTGCTGTTTTTAAATATAAGAATGTAGAACTGTCACGAATCTAATATTCCAGAAACTGCTGCAATCAATGCCTTCATAGGATTATCTAACGATATACTCGTAGCTCCTCGTCAAATATTTGCCCCACACCATGCACATTTACTACGATTCTATGTGATCAACTACCTTCAGTTCCCCTTTTAAAAAGTACGATTCAACGAACTCGCCAACAAATGAAGAACCACATTTTTTGACTGAATTATTTTTTTCAAGAGTTCGCCAAATCGTTCAAAGACATCGAATTTTGCTTCAACATAGTGGAACATCAAATTACATAATTCTTCATATATACGTAACAGAATTTAGTATTGATGGGATACTTCCCCGATGATTCCTTCAAATGCGTACCTCAAATTTATTGCAATCATGTATTCATTCTTTCGTCCGTTTCGGATATTAGGCATTTTCAAAACGAGGTCTTTTTGGAATAAATATTCATAACATCGCCCATCGCAAAAAAAATAACTGCGACTTGGAGAATTAAGCAGTGCTTAAACACGAATGCAAACATTTTCTCTTATACACGGAGGGCTTGCTTAATCATATTAACATACGTAAGGATTCCGGAGTTTCAAGCCGTCGAGAATGCACTTGGAGAGCCAGTCACAGCATTGAACGTTCACGTTAGGAATAAATTCCACTTATTCACTATCTCTTCGTTCCATTGCGATACCTCCGAAGAGCTCGTCTTCCTCATCAACATCGAGTCAGGTTGACCAGTTCAGGTTTTAAGAAAAATGGGGGTGTATGAACATCTACACAACTATGGGAGAATGAATTGATTTCATATATCGTGAAGGCACTCCTCGTCGCTTCCACAACACGACCATTCCAACGAGAAGGTTACATGTACCGGGGCAACTTTCGGGATGTTACTCTCTCTAACGGTGGCCGCGGGTACTTTGAACAGTTCAGAGCAGCTCGATACACCTATACCGTAATGAAGCGCAAGTCTATATCGGAGTAAATGCCGTAGTAAGAGGGAAATCCCAAGCGACTCCACCTAGCATATTTCTTCCCATTGTACAACTGCGTCCGTATACATGTCGTCACCATGGCGACCACACATTGTTGCGTACGTTGGAACGAACTTACATTTCTCCGGTTTGCCTTTAATATTTCAGTGATAAATAAGAATCTGCTAGCCAAAAATTTCTTTTCCCCAACTCGCTTTGTGTTTTTTCATAAACAAATTCTTAGTAAATAATTGTTTTGCATATTACTTGAGGTCGATCACATATGTAATTGTGATTTATTTTAAATAAGCATATATTAATAATTTAATAATTTTCTGGATTAATACGGTGAAACCTTAGGAATCCTAATTTTTATTGTGAAAAAATATAAAGAGATACGAAAAATAAAATTAAATAGGAAAACCGGTAAATTAACTGAACTGTGAAAATATCGTTATCATCGATGGATTGGCGAAAATTGTATAAATATTATTATGGGTTTTGAAAAAATGAAAACTAGACGATAACAACGATAAATCATCGTCTTTGTTAACATTTATTAGTGAATAAATCAGGTATAGCCCTATGGTGCGGCGATAATCTCGGCGAGCATAATGTACGGACACGAAGCATTATATTCTACTGAGAAATTGAGACGAACCATCGCAGTAGAACTAAATGCGATAGGAATTTTATGGAATAAAATGAAATCTTTCCGGAAACGACTCTTGTGACAATGTGATACCTGCATTGTATAGAATGTTGCTCCCTTCATATATATTTTCCTACTCAGAGAGAATCATAGAAGGAGTCGTGGGGTGCTATGCCGTATTTACGAACGCGATTTAAATGTGCAATTCACCACATATAGAAAAGAATTCAGAGACATAAAAATACATTTAAAAAACGAATTCGCCGACATAATAAACTGCAGCAGTTTTCTATTAACTTATTCTTATAAAAACTAATGTTTTGCCGAAGACGTCAACGTTAGAGGACATGATGTGTCGTGTTCCGAAGTGAATGTTTCTTGAGATGGTCCGGGTAAATGAGCTAGAGAATGCAGTGTTATTTATGAATGTGAAGGTTTGGCAATAGGTGACGGCTTCAGATATGTTGTTCGGATCCTCTGATACTACTTCACATGTACTAATACGCGCCTGGGAGCGTCCGTATCAAAAAGGTGGATATACAGTAGTTGCGAAAGTAATATGGCTTGCAAATCTGAGGAAGCCGAAAACGAGGACTCTACCGATAAATTAGCGAACGTTCTAACTATAATGAGGAAAACGTAAGTCAATTGCGTCCTTTAAAGACTTGCAAGGGTTGAAAACTGAATTACTAGCGAAGGCCACAGCAATGGTGACTCTGTGTAAATGTATAATGAGACGGACGAGAGGAAATTCTCGCCATCATCCGAAAAAAAACAGAAGTGCGGGATGGAATAAAATATCCTGGGAATTATGTGATCAGAGATTCTTCTGTGAATCGGGCAGTACCCTTGGTCATGAAGTGGAATATGTCCCGGAGATAAATGTGGAGCAATTGGAATAGAAAATAGAAGCATAAGATTATGAACGTATGTAAAATGTCTTCATGGTTCAAGTTTGAAGAAGCGATGTAAAGGGGCGAAGACTGAGGATCAGGTGATCGGATTACTATGGGTTACTTGCACGGCTGCATAACAGTAATTCAGACTTGGCAACGTCGTCGATAGTGCAATCGGCCAAAGACGAAACGTAGAATACAAAAATGGATAACATCAAGGAACGTATAGCCGGATTTTTCAGTTAACGCGGCCATTTTTACTTTGATCTGATCTGAAGGATTTTGGTAAGTGATTGTGGCCGACACGGGATTCACTTGTAAACGTGTATGCCACCAACGCATATCATTCAAAGTAACATACGAATTTTTCATCGTTAAATTTGAAAAAGGATTAAAAATATATGCCGTATTTATAATAGATAATAAATAATTAATTATGTGTAGGTATATATAATAATATGGAAAATAACAATCTCATAAAGTGCGAAGATCAGATTATGTGGAATAATTTTTGACTAACCTCGAGTATGTGTGTAAGCGTCGTCCATGTCCACCTCCACCACGACCACCGACACCATAAGAGCCACACCGGCAACTGCCTCAGCCACGGACCCAGCAAACAGATGCAGAAACTACCCCACATCTTCGGTCGCGGGCTTTCCGCCCTCCATCACCGCCTCCATATGAACCACGGCCGTCCTTGCTGATAACGGATAAACGATTTTTTTCGTTAAACTTGAAGATGAAATAAAAATACTGGTTCTGCTTATAAAACTGTGTATATTTATGTATAATAAAATGAAAAACAGCAAACACATTAACACGGTCGAGCAGAGTAAACTGCGCTATAAGTGAATTACCTGCAGCATTTGCATTTCCAGTTTATTTGTCCATGGTCACCACCTCCGCCTCCTCCTGTAACTCACCGCCGCCTCCCTCACATCCTTTACCTCAACCGCCACCATTAAGCCATCCATGGCAAACGACTCAGCTTCGGACGGAGCTTGAGTCGAGCGCCTTATGGACCCGTCTCCTTCCTCCGTCATTCTTCTCTCCTAACCCTCTTCAGTCAAATCGCTGGAGGGATTTAAATTATTTACGAGTGATCGTTATTAAAAATGCGAACGCATTCATAGTTCATAGTAAAATGAAATCACTTACTTTAAAACTCAATAATTTTGCGTTAATAGGCGTTAATATGAAGTTTTCCGAGTCACAATGTTTACATTTTTACCAATAATATTTTCTTCGAAGAATGTGTCAACATTTCTATAGGTCAAACAGGGCGTAAACTGTGTCCGACAATAACGGAGTATTTTACAACTCAGCCAGGTGCATAGAATTGGCTTCACAATCCTTTAGTTACATCATTTGTATCTAAGTCAGGATTATCACTGAAAGAAAATGAACAGCTAATTGATATCTCCACAGATTTAACTTTGAAACTAAGTTAAATGAAACAGAAAATATGCATTCTTGGGGTTGTCACATAAACGAATATGCTGAAATTTCCTTCGGCACTTCGAAATTTCTCCCGGCTTTTGAATCCAATTATCATTTTGAGAAATCCTTCACCCTATATAACGCATGTAATTTGTTTCCTTCCTTGTTAACGTAGTCTTTTAGAACAGTAGCTACATGATTTTTAATTTATCCAAAAAAGCTTTGTATCTGCGAATCATTGAATAATGTATATTCCTTTTCATTATTTCATGCAATGCACAGGTAGAATTTGATTTGAAAAATATAAAACCTACAATTGTTATATTATGTATCGTAAAACAAACATATATGTCATAAGGGGTAATGACTACAATACCGAAGAAATCACAAGTAAATCAAAAATAGTACTAATGTAAATTAATTCTAATTCAATAGTTTTATCACCTCTGGGTTCGTGTTCCGCGAAAATAGATAATTATCTTTAAGTGGTAAGCGGTGTTACAATGCTTGGGAGAGAGAGTAGCAAGACAACTATATTTGTTTTGTAAAATACACAGATTACTTACTGCTTAACAGACCGAGTCAAAATTATTGCCGTTTTTAAATATAAGATGGTGAAACTGTCACGAATCTATTATTCCAGAAACTGCTGCAATCAATGGCTTCATAGGATTATCTAACGATATACTCGTAGCTCCTCGTCAAATATTTGCCCCACACCATGCACATTTACTACGATTCTATGTGAACAACTACCTTCAGTTCCCCTTTTAAAAAGTACGATTCAACGAACTCGCCAACAAATGAAGAACCACATTTTTGTTGCGAAAGTAATATGGCTTGCAAATCTGAGGAAGCCGAAAACGAGGACCCTACCGATAAATTACCGAACGTTCTAACTATAATGCACGGCTGCATAACAGTAATTCAGACTTGGCAACGTCGTCGATAGTGCAATCGGCCAAAGACGAGACGTAGAATACAAAAATGGATAACATCAAGGAAGGTATAGCCGGATTTTTCAGTTAACGCGGCCATTTTTACTTTGATCTGATCTGAAGGATTTTGGTAAGTGATTGTGGCCGACACGGGATTCACTTGTAAATGTGTATGCCACCAACGCATATCATTCAAAGGAACATACGAATTTTTCATCGTTAAATTTGAAAAAGGATTATAAATAAATGCCGTTTTCATAATAGATAATAAATAGTAATTATGTGTAGGTATATATGATAATATGGAAAATAACAATCTCATAAAGTACGAAGATCAGATTATGTGGAATAATTTTTGACTAACCTCGAGTATGTGTGTAAGCGTCGTCCATGTTCACCTCCACCACGACCACCGACACCATAAGAGCCACATCGGCTACTGCCTCAGCCACGGACCTAGCAAACAGATGCAGAAACTACCCCGTATCTTCGGTCGCGGGCGTTTCGCCCTCCATCTCCGCCACCATATGAGACACGGCCGTCCTTGCTGATAACGGATAAACGATTTTTTTCGTTAAACTTGAAGATGAAATATAAATACTGTTTCTGCTTATAAAACTGTGTATATTTATGTATAATAAAATGAAAAACAGCAAACACATTAACACGGTCGAGCAAAGTAAACAGCATTATAAGTGAATTACCTGCAGCATTTGCGTTTCCAGTTCATTTGTCCAATTTTCACCACCTCCGCCTCCTCCTCTATCTCACCGCCGCCTCCCACACATACTTTACCTCAACCGCCACCATTAAGCCATCCACGGCAAACGACTCAGCTTCGGACGGAGCTTGAGTCGAGCGCCTTATGGACCCGTCTCCTTCCTCCGTCATTCTTCTCTCCTAACACTCTTCAGTCAAATCGCTGGAGGGATTTAAATTATTTACGAGTGATTGTTATTAAAATTCAACGCCCAATTCTGATATGATCTGTAAGGTACAGATTATAATAATAATTTGTATATAGGACCTTTTTTAACAATAGCTAAATTTTAAAGACCAAATATTACGAGTTACAGATCGGTGATAAAAATAACTTTTACCTTTTCAATTAACCGTCGATCAGTGCATAATACGCTGAAGAGTAATTGTTTACTTCCCTATGACATTTTCAGTATTTTTCTTAAATAAATACGGAAGCCTTTGATTTCTGATGCACATTGTAGGGAAAAATATTCCATGCAGAATCCTATTAATATCTACGATGATCACTGCGAAGGTTTGTAGTTCTTTTTAAAAAAAATATATCTTCGCGTTCTTCCGAATACAGAAATGAAATTTTCCTGAATTTCTGGTTTCACCAAAGAACGAAAATCTCATCTCATTTTCTTTTTTGGAATACCAACTGTTGGAGTTGTTTCCGCAGTTTCTTATTTACGTCTTATTTAATTCTTCTCACTTTCTGCAGGTTAGCACTTTTTCTTCAACTGTTTACATCTGTATATATAAAACACCATAAAACTACCTGAGCTCGTGTAGGTAACCGCTCTTTTCTAGAAAACATCATCCTTCATAAAATGCATTTTACCGCTTTTTATGAAACGACGTCCATGTATTGTGTTCATCGCCCTCTGCCTGTCTGTCTCTGGGCATAATGATTTAAAAACGACTGATGTATGATTTCCATGTCATGTTTGCTAATTATTATCACAAGGATGAAAAGTTCATTATATACATATGGTAAAATATTCGTATGCCTCTACAGAATTCACTAATTATTCTTTTTTACATTGCGATAATATTTAACTACTGCTACTTTCCAATTAAGGACCGACGGCATGAAACCGGGTCATTTAATGAAATCACTGGTGAACAAGCAGGAAACGAGAAAAACACCAACTGTTTTACTGCAATTGCATTCACATCTACTTCTATGTACTTCTCTGTTGAAATCGCAATGCGACCTTCTGATGACAGCAGCACAGATCGTGAAGACATTGGAATAAAGATGGAAAATACTGAAGCAGGATCAAAGCGACATTACCTTGGATTAATGTTCTGGTAATCGCACTGACGGAGCTATGGCAATAGTTGGAAAATCCGCTGGAGCTGTAGCACGTACAAAACGTTTAGCTCTTCATGTAATGCCTAATGTAATGTGTAATCATATTCGTGATGACATGCCGCAATAACTGAATGAAATATCGAAAGAGATTCTAAGAATGGTGAACCTTATAAAATCAATGTCACTGTATTCCCATTTATTCGCTTTGTTGTGCGAATAAATTGAAAGATATTATAAAGCATTAATTTTCCATAAAGTAGCGCGATGGCTATCGTGCGTGATTGTGTTGGCTCCATTCGATGAATTATGAGATGAGATAAGACATTTTTATACAAAAATCCATTAGTACGGACAGATAAATGAAATTACAGAATTTGGAAGGAACGGTTGGCTTATGTCACAGGCAATTTCATTTACCTTCATCAAATGAATGTTAAACTACAAGGTATAAATGCGAACGCATACAAAGTTCATAGTAAAATAAAATCACTTATTTTAAAACTCAATACTTTTGCGTTAATAGGCGTTAATATGAAGTTTTCCGAGTCCCATGTTTACATTTTTACCAATAATATTTTCTTCGAAGAATGAGTCAACATTTCTATAGGTCAAAAATGGCGTAAACGGTGTCCGACAATAACGGAGTATTTTACAACTCAGCCAGGTGCATAGAATTGGCTTCACAATCCTTTAGTTACATCATTTGTATCTAAGTCAGGATTATCACTGAAAGAAAATGAACAGCTAATTGATATCTCCACAGATTTAACTTTGAAACTAAGTTAAATGAAACAGAAAATATGCATTCTTGGGGTTGTCACATAAACGAATATGCTGAAATTTCCTTCGGCACTTCGAAATTTCTCCCGGCTTTTGAATCCAATTATCATTTTGAGAAATCCTTCACCCTATATAACGCATGTAATTTGTTTCCTTCCTTGTTAACGTAGTCTTTTAGAACAGTAGCTACATGATTTTTAATTTTTCCAAAAAAGCTTTGTATCTGCGAATCATTGAATAATGTATATTCCTTTTCATTATTTCATGCAATGCACAGGTAGAATTTGATTTGAAAAATATAAAACCTACAATTGTTATATTATGTATCGTAAAACAAACATATATGTCATAAGGGGTAATGACTACAATACCGAAGAAATCACAAGTAAATCAAAAATAGTACTAATGTAAATTAATTCTAATTCAATAGTTTTATCACCCCTGGGTTCGTGTTCCGCGAAAATAGATAATTATCTTTAAGTGGTAAGCGGTGTTACAATGCTTGGGAGAGAGAGTAGCAAGACAACTATATTTGTTTTGTAAAATACACAGATTACTTACTGCTTAACAGACCGAGTCAAAATTATTGCCGTTTTTAAATATAAGATGGTGAAACTGTCACGAATCTAATATTCCAGAAACTGCTGCAATCAATGGCTTCATAGGATTATCTAACGATATACTCGTAGCTCCTCGTCAAATATTTGCCCCACACCATGCACATTTACTACGATTCTATGTGAACTACTACCTTCAGTTCCCCTTTTAAAAAGTACGATTCAACGAACTCGCCAACAAATGAAGAACCACATTTTTGTTGCGAAAGTATTATGGCTTGCAAATCTGAGGAAGCCGAAAACGAGGACCCTACCGATAAATTACCGAACGTTCTAACTATAATGCACGGCTGCATAACAGTAATTCAGACTTGGCAACGTCGTCGATAGTGCAATCGGCCAAAGACGAGACGTAGAATACAAAAATGGATAACATCAAGGAAGGTATAGCCGGATTTTTCAGTTAACGCGGCCATTTTTACTTTGATCTGATCTGAAGGATTTTGGTAAGTGATTGTGGCCGACACGGGATTCACTTGTAAATGTGTATGCCACCAACGCATATCATTCAAAGGAACATACGAATTTTTCATCGTTAAATTTGAAAAAGGATTATAAATATATGCCGTTTTTATAATAGATAATAAATAATTAATTATGTGTAGGTATATATAATAATATGAAAAATAAGTATCTCATAAAGTACGAAGATCAGATTATGTTGAATAATTTTTGACTAACCTCGAGTATGTGTGTAAGCGTCGTCCATGTCCACCTCCACCACGACCACCGACACCATAAGAGCCACATCGGCAACTGCCTCAGCCACGGACCCCGCAAACAGATGCAGAAACTACCCCGCATCTTCGGTCGCGGGCGTTCCGCCCTCCATCTCCGCCACCATATGAGCCACGGCCGTCCTTGCTGATAACGGATAAACGATTTTTTTCGTTAAACTTGAAGATGAAATATAAATACTGTTTCTGCTTATAAAACTGTGTATGTGTATGTATAATAAAATGAAAAACAGCAAAACACATTAACACGGTCGAGCAGAGTAAACAGCATTATAAGTGAATTACTTGCAGCATTTGCGTTTCCAGTTCATTTGTCCATGGTCACCACCTCCGCCTCCTCCTTTATCTCACCGCCGCTCCCACACATCCTTTACCTCAACCGCCACCATTAAGCCCTCCACGGCAAACGACTCAGCTCCGGACGGAGCTTGAGTCGAGCGCCTTATGGGCCCGTCCTCTTCCTCCGTCATTCTTCTCTCCTAACCCTCTTCAGTCAAATCGCTGGAGGGATTTAAATTATTTACGAGTGATTGTTATTAAAATTCAACGCCCAATTCTGATATGATCTGTAAGGTACAGATTATAATAATAATTTGTATATAGGACCTTTTTTAACAATAGCTAAATTTTAAAGACCAAATATTACGAGTTACAGATCGGTGATAAAAATAACTTTTACCTTTTCAATTAACCGTCGATCAGTGCATAATACGCTGAAGAGTAATTGTTTACTTCCCTATGACATTTTCAGTATTTTTCTTAAATAAATACGGAAGCCTTTGATTTCTGATGCACATTGTAGGGAAAAATATTCCATGCAGAATCCTATTAATGTCTCCGATGATCACTGCGAAGGTTTGTAGTTCTTTTTAAAAAAATTATATCTTCGCGTTCTTCCGAATACAGAGATGAAATTTTCCTGAATTTCTGGTTTCACCAAAGAACGAAAATCTCATCTCATTTTCTTTTTTGGAATACCAACTGTTGGAGTTGTTTCCGCAGTTTCTTATTTACGTCTTATTTAATTCTTCTCACTTTCTGCAGGTTAGCACTTTTTCTTCAACTGTTTACATCTGTATATATAAAACACCATAAAACTACCTGAGCTCGTGTAGGTAACCGCTATTTTCTAGAAAACATCGTCCTTCATAAAATGCATTTTACCGCTTTTTATGAAACGACGTCCATGTATTGTGTTCATCGCCCTCTGCCTGTCTGTCTCTGGGCATAATGTTTTAAAAACGACTGATGTATGATTTCCATGTCATGTTTGCTAATTATTATCACAAGGATGAAAAGTTCATTATATACATATGGTAAAATACTACACTACAGAATTGACTAATATTATTCTTTTTTACATTGCGATAATATTTAACTACTGCTACTTTCCAATTAAGGACCGACGGCATGAAACCGGGTCATTTAATGAAATCACTGGTGAACAAGCAGGAAACGAGAAAAACACCAACTGTTTTACTACAATTGCCTTCACATCTACTTCTATGTACTTCTCTGTTGAAATCGCAATGCGACCTTCTGATGACAGCAGCACAGATCGTGAAGACATTGGAATAAAGATGGAAAATACTGAAGCAGGATCAAAGCGACATTACCTTGGATTAATGTTCTGGTAATCGCACTGACGGAGCTATGGCAATAGTTGGAAAATCCGCTGGAGCTGTAGCACGTACAAAACGTTTAGCTCTTCATGTAATGCCTAATGTAATGTGTAATCATATTCGTGATGACATGCCGCAATAACTGAATGAAATATCGAAAGAGATTCTAAGAATGGTGAACCTTATAAAATCAATGTCACTGTATTCCCATTTATTCGCTTTGTTGTGCGAATAAATTGAAAGATATTATAAAGCATTAATTTTCCATAAAGTAGCGCGATGGCTATCGTGCGTGATTGTGTTGGCTCCATTCGATGAATTAAGAGATGAGATAAGACATATTTTTATACAAAAATCCATTAGTACGGACAGATAAATGAAATTACAGAATTTGGAAAACGGTTGGCTTCTGTGACAGGCAATTTCAATGACCTTCATGAAATGAATGTTAAACTACGAGGTATAAATGCGAACGCATTCAAAGTTCATAGTAAAATAAAATCACTTACTTTAAAACTCAATACTTTTGCGTTAATAGGCGTTAATATGAAGTTTTCCGAGTCCCAATGTTTACATTTTTACCAATAATATTTTCTTCGAAGAATGTGTCAACATTTCTATAGGTCAAACAGAACGTAAACTGTGTCCGACAATAACGGAGTATTTTACAACTCAGCCAGGTGCATAGAATTGGCTTCACAATCCTTTAGTTACATCATTTGTATCTAAGTCAGGATTATCACTGAAAGAAAATGAACAGCTAATTGATATCTCCACAGATTTAACTTTGAAACTAAGTTAAATGAAACAGAAAATATGCATTCTTGGGGTTGTCACATAAACGAATATGCTGAAATTTCCTTCGGCACTTCGAAATTTCTCCCGGCTTTTGAATCCAATTATCATTTTGAGAAATCCTTCACCCTATATAACGCATGTAATTTGTTTCCTTCCTTGTTAACGTAGTCTTTTAGAACAGTAGCTACATGATTTTTAATTTATCCAAAAAAGCTTTGTATCTGCGAATCATTGAATAATGTATATTCCTTTTCATTATTTCATGCAATGCACAGGTAGAATTTGATTTGAAAAATATAAACCCTACAATTGCTATATTATTTATCGTAAAACAAACATATATGTCTTAATGGGTAATGACTACAATACCGAAAATATCACAAGTAAATCAAAAATAATACTAATGTAAATTAATTTTAATGCAATAGATTTATCACCCCTGGGTTCGTGTTCCGCGAAAATAGATAATTATCATTAAGTGGTAAGCGGTGTTACAATGCTTGGGAGAGAGAGTACCAAAACAAATATTTTTGTTTTGTAAAATACACAGATTACTTACTGCTTAACAGACCGAGTCAAAATTATAGCCGTTTTTAAATATAACATGGTGAAACTGTCACGAATCTAATATTCCAGAAACTGCTGCAATCAATGGCATCATAAGATTATCTAACGATATACTCGTAGGTCCTCGTCAAATATTTGCCCCACACCATGCACATTTACTACGATTCTATGTGAACAACTACCTTCAGTTCTCCTTTTAAAAAGTACGATTCAACGAACTCGCCAACATATGAAGAACCACATTTTTGTTGCGAAAGTAATATGGCTTGCAAATCTGAGGAAGCCGAAAACGAGGACCCTACCGATAAATTACCGAACGTTCTAACTATAATGCACGGCTGCATAACAGTAATTCTGACTTGGCAACGTCGTCGATAGTGCAATCGGCCACAGTCGAGACGTAGAATACAAAAATGGATAACATCAAGGAAGTTATAGCCGGATTTTTCAGTTAACGCGGCCATTTTTACTTTGATCTGATCTGAAGGATTTTGGTAAGTGATTGTGGCCGACACGGGATTCACTTGTAAATGTGTATGCCACCAACGCATATCATTCAAAGGAACATACGAATTTTTCATCGTTAAATTTGAAAAAGGATTATAAATATATTCCGTTTTTATAATAGATAATAAATAATTAATTATGTGTAGGTATATATAATAACATGAAAAATAACAATCTCATAAAGTGCGAAGATCAGATTATGTGGAATAATTTTTGACTAACCTCGAGTATGTGTGTAAGCGTCGTCCATGTCCACCTCCACCACGACCACCGACACCATAAGAGCCACACCGGCAACTGCCTCAGCGACGGACCCAGCCATCAGATGCAGAAACTACCCCGCATCTTCGGTCGCGGGCGTTCCGCCCTCCATCTCCGCCTCTATATGAACCACGGCCGTCCTTGCTGATAACGGATAAACGATTTTTTTCGTTAAACTTGAAGATGAAATATAAATACTGGTTCTGCTTATAAAACTGTGTATATTTATGTATAATAAAATGAAAAACAGCAAACACATTAACACGGTCGAGCAGAGTAAACAGCATTATAAGTGAATTACCTGCAGCATTTGCGTTTCCAGTTTATTTGTCCATGGTCACCACCTCCGCCTCTTCCTCTAACTCACCGCCGCCTCCTACACATCCTTTACCTCTAGCGCCACCATTATGCCATCCACGGCAAACGACTCAGCTTCGGACGGACCTTGAGTCGAGCGCCTTATGTACCCGTCTCCTTCCTCCGTCATTCTTCTCTCCTAACCCTCTTCAGTCAAATCGCTGGAGTGATTTAAATTATTTACGAGTGATCGTTATTAAAATTCAACGCCCAATTCTGATATGATCTGTAAGGTATAGATTATAATAATAATTTTTATATAGGACCTTTATTAACAATATCTAAGTTTTAAAGACAAAATATTACGTGTTATAGATCGGTGATAAAAATATCTTTTACCTTTTCAATTAACCGTCGATCAGTCCACAATACGCTGAAGATTAATTGTTTACTTCCATATGACATTTTCAGTATTTTGCCTCAATAAATACGGAAGCCTGTTGATTTCTGATGCACATTGTAGGGAAAAATATTCCATGCAGATTCTTATTAATGTCTACGATGATCACTGTGAAGGTTTGTAGTTCTTTTTAAAAAAATTATATCTTCGCGTTCTTCCGAATACAGAAATGAAATTTTCCTGAAATTCTGGTTTCACCAAAGAACAAAAATCTCATCTCATTTTCTTTTTTGGAATCCCAACGGTTGGAGTTGTTTCCACAGTTTCTTATTTACGTCTTATTCAATTCTTCTCACTTTCTACAGGTTAGCAATTTTTCTTCAACTGTTTACATCTGTATATGTACGGACAGATAAATGAAATTACAGAATTTGGAACAAACGGTTGGCTTCTGTGACAGGCAATTTCATTTACCTTCATGAAATGAATGTTAAACTACGAGGTATAAATGCGAACGCATTCAAAGTTCATAGTAAAATTAAATCACTTACTTTAAAACTCAATAATTTTGCGTTAATAGGCGTTAATATGAAGTTTTCCGAGTCCCAATGTTTACATTTTTACCAATAATATTTTCTTCGAAGAATGTGTCAACATTTCTATAGGTCAAACAGGGCGTAAACTTTGTCCGACAATAACGGAGTATTTTACAACTCAGCCAGGTGCATAGAATTGGCTTCACAATCCTTTAGTTACATCATTTGTATCTAAGTCAGGATTATCACTGAAAGAAAGAGAACAGTTAATTGATAACTCCACAGATTTAACTTTAAAACTAAGTTCAATGAAACAGAACATATGCATTCTTGGGGTTGTCACATAAACGAATATGCTGAAATTTCCATCGGCACTTCGAAATTTCTCCCGGCTTTTGAATCCAATTATCATTTTGAGAAATCCTTCACCCTATATAACGCAGGTAAATTGTTTCCTTCCTTGTTAACGTAGTCTTTTAGAAGAGTAGCTACATGATTTTTAATTTATCCAAAAAAGCTTTGTACCTGCGAATTATTGAATAATGTAAATTTTTTTCATTATTTCATGGAATGCACAGGTAGACTTTGATTTGACCAATATAAACCCTTCAATTGCTATATTATGTACCGTAAAACAAACATGTATGTCTTAAGGGGTAATGACTACAATACCGCAGAAATCACAAGTAAATCAAAAATAATACTAATGTAAATTAATTTTAATGCAATAGATTTATCACCCCTGGGTTCGTGTTCCGCGAAAATAGATAATTATCTTTAAGTGGTAAGCGGTGTTACAATGCTTGGAAGAGAGAGTACCAAGACAACTATATTTGTTTTGGAAAATACACAGATTACTTACTGCTTAACAGACCGAGTCAAAATTATTGCCGTTTTTAAATATAAGAATGTAGAACTGTCACGAATCTAATATTCCAGAAACTGCTGCAATCAATGCCTTCATAGGATTATCTAACGATATACTCGTAGCTCCTCGTCAAATATTTGCCCCACACCATGCACATTTACTACGATTCTATGCGAACAACTACCTTCAGTTCCCCTTTTAAAAAGTACGATTCAACGAACTCGCCAACAAATGAAGAACCACATTTTTTTGACTGAATTATTTTTTTCAAGAGTTCGCCAAATCGTTCAAAGACATCGAATTTTCTTCAACATAGTGGAACATCAAATTACATAATTCTTCATATATACGTAACAGAATTTAGTATTGATGGGATACTTCCCCGATTATGCCTTCAAATGCGTACCTCAAATTTATTGCAATCATGTATTCATTCTTTCGTCCGTTTCGGATATTAGGCATTTTCAAAACGAGGTCTTTTTGGAATAAATATTCATAACATCGCTCATCGCAAAAAAAATAACTGCGACTTGGAGAATTAAGCAGTGCTTAAACACGAATGGAAACATTTTCTCTTATACACGGAGGGCTTGCTTAATCATATTAACATACGTAAGGATTCCGGAGTTTTACGCCATCGAGAATGCACTTGGAGAGCCAGTCACAGCATTGAACGTTCACGTTAGGAATAAATTCCACTTATTCACTGTCTCTTCGTTCCATTGCGATACCTCCGAAGAGCTCGTCTTACTCATCAACATCGAGTCAGGTTGACCAGTTCAGGTTTTAAGAAAAATGGGGGTGTATGAACATCTACACAACTATGGGAGAATGAATTGATTTCATATATCGTGAAGGCACTCCTCGTCGCTTCCACAACACGACCATACCAACGAGAAGGTTACATGTACCGGGGCAACTTTCGGGATGTTACTCTCTCTAACGGTGGCCGCGGGTACTTTGAACAGTTCAGAGCAGCTCGATACACCTATACCGTAATAAAGCGCAAGTCTATATCGGAGTAAATGCCGTAGTAAGAGGGAAATCCCAAGCGACTCCACCTAGCATATTTCTTCCCATTGTACAACTGCGTCCGTATACATGTCGTCACCATGGCGACCACACATTGTTGCGTACGTTGGAACGAACTTACATTTCTCCGGTTTGCCTTTAATATTTCAGTGATAAATAAGAATCTGCTAGCCAAAAATTTCTTTTCCCCAACTCGCTTTGTGTTTTTTCATAAACAAATTCTTAGTAAATAATTGTTTTGCATATTACTTGAGGTCGATCACATATGTAATTGTGATTTATTTTAAATAAGCATATATTAATAATTTAATAATTTTCTGGATTAATACGGTGAAACATTAGGAATCCTAATTTTTATTGTGAAAAAATATAAAGAGATACGAAAAATAAAATTAAATAGGAAAACCGGTAAATTAACTGAACTGTGAAAATATCGTTATCATCGATGGATTGGCGAAAATTGTATAAATATTATTATGGGTTTTGAAAAAATGAAAACTAGACGATAACAACGATAAATCATCGTCTTTGTTAACATTTATTAGTGAATAAATCAGGTATAGCCCTATGGTGCGGCGATAATCTCGGCGAGCATAATGTACGGACACGAAGCATTATATTCTACTGAGAAATTGAGACGAACCATCGCAGTAGAACTAAATGCGATAGGAATTTTATGGAATAAAATGAGATCTTTCCGGAAACGACTCTTGTGACAATGTGATACCTGCATTGTATAGAATGTTGCTCCCTTCATATATATTTTCCTACTCAGAGAGAATCATAGAAGGAGTCGTGGGGTGCTATGCCGTATTTACGAACGCGATTTAAATGTGCAATTCACCACATATAGAAAAGAATTCAGAGACATAAAAATACATTTAAAAAACGAATTCGCCGACATAATAAACTGCAGCAGTTTTCTATTAACTTATTCTTATAAAAACTAATGTTTTGCCGAAGACGTCAACGTTAGAGGACATGATGTGTCGTGTTCCGAAGTGAATGTTTCTTGAGATGGTCCGGGTAAATGAGCTAGAGAATGCAGTGTTATTTATGAATGTGAAGGTTTGGCAATAGGTGACGGCTTCAGATATGTTGTTCGGATCCTCTGATACTACTTCACATGTACTAATACGCGCCTGGGAGCGTCCGTATCAAAAGGGTGGATATACAGTAGTTGCGAAAGTAATATGGCTTGCAAATCTGAGGAAGCCGAAAACGAGGACTCTACCGATAAATTAGCGAACGTTCTAACTATAATGAGGAAAACGTAAGTCAATTGCGTCCTTTAAAGACTTGCAAGGGTTGAAAACTGAATTACTAGCGAAGGCCACAGCAATGGTGACTCTGTGTAAATGTATAATGAGACGGACGAGAGGAAATTCTCGCCATCATCCGAAAAAAAACAGAAGTGCGGGATGGAATAAAATATCCTGGGAATTATGTGATCAGAGATTCTTCTGTGAATCGGGCAGTACCCTTGGTCATGAAGTGGAATATGTCCCGGAGATAAATGTGGAGCAATTGGAATAGAAAATAGAAGCATAAGATTATGAACGTATGTAAAATGTCTTCATGGTTCAAGTTTGAAGAAGCGATGTAAAGGGGCGAAGACTGAGGATCAGGTGATCGGATTACTATGGGTTACTTGCACGGCTGCATAACAGTAATTCAGACTTGGCAACGTCGTCGATAGTGCAATCGGCCAAAGACGAGACGTAGAATACAAAAATGGATAACATCAAGGAACGTATAGATGAATTTTTCAGTTAACGCGGCCATTTTTACTTTGATCTGATCTGAAGGATTTTGGTAAGTGATTGTGGCCAACACGGGATTCACTTGTAAATGAGTATGCCACCACCGCATATCATTCATAGGAACATACGAATTTTTCATCGTTAAATTTGAAAAAGGATTATAAATATATGCCGTTTTTATAATAGATGATAAATAATTAATTATGTGTAGGTATATATGATAATATGGAAAATAACAATCTCATAAAGTACGAAGATCAGATTATGTGGAATAATTTTTGACTAACCTCGAGTATGTGTGTAAGCGTCGTCCATGTCCACCTCCACCACGACCACCGACACCATAAGAGCCACATCGGCAACTGCTTCAGCCACGGACCCAGCAAACAGATGCAGAAACTACCCCCCATCTTCGGTCGCGGGCGTTCCGCCCTCCATCACCGCCTCCATATGAACCACGGCCGTCCTTGCTGATAACGGATAAAAGTTTTTTTCGTTAAACTTGAAGATAAAATAAAAATACTGGTTCTGCTTATAAAACTGTGTATATTTATGTATAATAAAATGAAAAACAGCAAACACATTAACACGGTCGAGCAGAGTAAACTGCGCTATAAGTGAATTACCTGCAGCATTTGCATTTCCAGTTCATTTGTCCATGGTCACCACCTCCGCCTCCTCCTGTAACTCACCGCCGCCTCCCACACATCCTTTACCTCAACAGCCACCATTAAGCCATTCAAGGCAAACGACTCAGCTTCGGACGGAGCTTGAGTCGAGCGCCTTATGGGCCCGTCTCCTTCCTCCGTCAATCTTCTCTCCTAACCCACTTCAGTCAAATCGCTGGAGGGATTAAAATTATTTACGGGTGATCGTTATTAAAATTCAACGCCCAATTCTGATATGATCTGTAATGTATAGATTATAATAATAATTTGTATATAGGACCTTTTTAACAATAGCTAAGTTTTAAAGACCAAATATTACGAGCTACAGATCGGTGATAAAAATATCTTTTACCTTTCAATTAACCGTCGATCAGTCCACAATACGCTGAAGATTAATTGTTTCCTTCCATATGACATTTTCAGTATTTTGCCTCAATAAATACCGAATCCTGTTGATTTCTGTTGCACATTGTAGGGAAAAATATTCCATGTAGAATCCTATAAATCTCTACGATGATCACTGCGAAGGTTTGTAGTTCTTTTTAAAAAAATTATATCTTCGCGTTCTTTCGAATACAGAAATGAAATTTTCCTGAATTTCTGGTTTCACCAAAGAACGAAAATCTCATCTCATTTTCTTTTTTGGAATACCAACGGTTGGAGTTTTTTCCGCAGTTTCTTATTTACGTCTTATTCAATTGTTCTCACTTTCTGCAGGTTAGCACTTTTTCTTCAACTGTTTACATCTGTATATATAAAACACCATAAAACTACCTGAGCTCGTGTAGGTATCCGCTCTTTTCTAGAAAACTTCATCCTTCATAAAATGCATTTTACCGCTTTTTATGAAACGACGTCCATGTATTTGGTTCATCGCCCTCTGCCTGTCTGTCTCTGGGCAAAATTATTTAAAAACGACTGATGTAAGTTTTCCATGTCATGTTTGCTAATTATTATCACAAGGATGAAAAGTTCATTATATACATATGGTAAAATATTCGTATGCCTCTACAGAATTCACTAATTATTCTTTTTTACATTGCGATAATATTTAACTACTGCTACTTTCCAATTAAGGACCGACGGCATGAAACCGGGTCATTTAATGAAATCACTGGTGAACAAGCAGGAAACGAGAAAAACACCAACTGTTTTACTGCAATTGCCTTCACATCTACTTCTATGTACTTCTCTGTTGAAATCGCAATGCGACCTTCTGATGACAGCAGCACAGATCGTTAAGACATTGGAATAAAGATGGAAAATACTGAAGCAGGATCAAAGCGACATTACCTTGGATTAATGTTCTAGTAATCTCACTGACGGAGCTATGGCATTAGTTGGAAAATCCGCTGGAGCTGTAGCACGTACAAAAAGTTTAGCTCTTCATGTAATGCCTAATGTAATGTGTAATCATATTCGTGATGACATGCCGCAATAATTGAATGATATATCAAAAGAGATTCTAAGAATGGTGAACCTTATAAAAGCAATGTCACTGTATTCCCATTTATTCGCTTTGTTGTGCGAATAAATTGAAAGATATTATAAAGCATTAATTCTCCATAGAGTAGCGCGATGGCTATCGTGCGTGAATGGTTTGGCTACATTCGATGAATTAAGAGATGAGATAAGACATATTTTTATACAAAAATCCATTAGTACGGACAGATAAATGAAATTACAGAATTTGGAAAACGGTTGGCTTCTGTGACAGGCAATTTCATTTATCTTCATGAAATGAATGTTAAACTACGAGGTATAAATGCGAACGCATTCAAAGTTCATAGTAAAATAAAATCACTTACTTTAAAACTCAATACTTTTGCGTTAATAGGCGTTAATATGAAGTTTTCCGAGTCCCAATGTTTACATTTTTACCAATAATATTTTCTTCGAAGAATGTGTCAACATTTCTATAGGTCAAACAGGGCGTAAACTGTGTCCGACAATAACGGAGTATTTTACAACTCAGCCAGGTGCATAGAATTGGCTTCACAAACCTTTAGTTACATCATTTGTATCTAAGTCAGGATTATCACTGAATGAAAGCGAACTGTTAATTGATAACTCCACAGATTTAACTTTAAAACTAAGTTAAATGAAACAGAATATATGCATTCTTGGGGTTGTCACATAAACGAATATGCTGAAATTTCCATCGGCACTTCGAAATTTCTCCCGGCTTTTGACTCCAATTATCATTTTGAGAAATCCTTCACCCTATATAAGGCAGGTAATTTGTTTCCTTCCTTGTTAACGTAGTCTTTTAGAAGAGTAGATTCATGATTTTTAATTTATCCAAAAAAGCTTTGTATCTGCGAATTATTGAATAATGTAAATTTTTTTCATTATTTCATGCAATGCACAGGTAGACTTTGATTTGACCAATATAAACCCTTCAATTGCTATATTATGTACCGTAAAACAAACATGTATGTCTTAAGGGGTAATGACTACAATACCGCAGAAATCACAAGTAAATCAAAAATAATACTAATGTAAATTAATTTTAATGCAATAGATTTATCACCCCTGGGTTCGTGTTCCGCGAAAATAGATAATTATCTTTAAGTGGTAAGCGGTGTTACAATGCTTGGGAGAGAGAGTACCAAGACAACTATATTTGTTTTGGAAAATACACAGATTACTTACTGCTTAACAGACCGAGTCAAAATTATTGCCGTTTTTAAATATAAGAATGTAGAACTGTCACGAATCTAATATTCCAGAAACTGCTGCAATCAATGCCTTCATAGGATTATCTAACGATATACTCGTAGCTCCTCGTCAAATATTTGCCCCACACCATGCACATTTACTACGATTCTATGCGAACAACTACCTTCAGTTCCCCTTTTAAAAAGTACGATTCAACGAACTCGCCAACAAATGAAGAACCACATTTTTTTGACTGAATTATTTTTTTCAAGAGTTCGCCAAATCGTTCAAAGACATCGAATTTTCTTCAACATAGTGGAACATCAAATTACATAATTCTTCATATATACGTAACAGAATTTAGTATTGATGGGATACTTCCCCGATTATGCCTTCAAATGCGTACCTCAAATTTATTGCAATCATGTATTCATTCTTTCGTCCGTTTCGGATATTAGGCATTTTCAAAACGAGGTCTTTTTGGAATAAATATTCATAACATCGCTCATCGCAAAAAAAATAACTGCGACTTGGAGAATTAAGCAGTGCTTAAACACGAATGGAAACATTTTCTCTTATACACGGAGGGCTTGCTTAATCATATTAACATACGTAAGGATTCCGGAGTTTTACGCCATCGAGAATGCACTTGGAGAGCCAGTCACAGCATTGAACGTTCACGTTAGGAATAAATTCCACTTATTCACTGTCTCTTCGTTCCATTGCGATACCTCCGAAGAGCTCGTCTTACTCATCAACATCGAGTCAGGTTGACCAGTTCAGGTTTTAAGAAAAATGGGGGTGTATGAACATCTACACAACTATGGGAGAATGAATTGATTTCATATATCGTGAAGGCACTCCTCGTCGCTTCCACAACACGACCATACCAACGAGAAGGTTACATGTACCGGGGCAACTTTCGGGATGTTACTCTCTCTAACGGTGGCCGCGGGTACTTTGAACAGTTCAGAGCAGCTCGATACACCTATACCGTAATAAAGCGCAAGTCTATATCGGAGTAAATGCCGTAGTAAGAGGGAAATCCCAAGCGACTCCACCTAGCATATTTCTTCCCATTGTACAACTGCGTCCGTATACATGTCGTCACCATGGCGACCACACATTGTTGCGTACGTTGGAACGAACTTACATTTCTCCGGTTTGCCTTTAATATTTCAGTGATAAATAAGAATCTGCTAGCCAAAAATTTCTTTTCCCCAACTCGCTTTGTGTTTTTTCATAAACAAATTCTTAGTAAATAATTGTTTTGCATATTACTTGAGGTCGATCACATATGTAATTGTGATTTATTTTAAATAAGCATATATTAATAATTTAATAATTTTCTGGATTAATACGGTGAAACATTAGGAATCCTAATTTTTATTGTGAAAAAATATAAAGAGATACGAAAAATAAAATTAAATAGGAAAACCGGTAAATTAACTGAACTGTGAAAATATCGTTATCATCGATGGATTGGCGAAAATTGTATAAATATTATTATGGGTTTTGAAAAAATGAAAACTAGACGATAACAACGATAAATCATCGTCTTTGTTAACATTTATTAGTGAATAAATCAGGTATAGCCCTATGGTGCGGCGATAATCTCGGCGAGCATAATGTACGGACACGAAGCATTATATTCTACTGAGAAATTGAGACGAACCATCGCAGTAGAACTAAATGCGATAGGAATTTTATGGAATAAAATGAAATCTTTCCGGAAACGACTCTTGTGACAATGTGATACCTGCATTGTATAGAATGTTGCTCCCTTCATATATATTTTCCTACTCAGAGAGAATCATAGAAGGAGTCGTGGGGTGCTATGCCGTATTTACGAACGCGATTTAAATGTGCAATTCACCACATATAGAAAAGAATTCAGAGACATAAAAATACATTTAAAAAACGAATTCGCCGACATAATAAACTGCAGCAGTTTTCTATTAACTTATTCTTATAAAAACTAATGTTTTGCCGAAGACGTCAACGTTAGAGGACATGATGTGTCGTGTTCCGAAGTGAATGTTTCTTGAGATGGTCCGGGTAAATGAGCTAGAGAATGCAGTGTTATTTATGAATGTGAAGGTTTGGCAATAGGTGACGGCTTCAGATATGTTGTTCGGATCCTCTGATACTACTTCACATGTACTAATACGCGCCTGGGAGCGTCCGTATCAAAAGGGTGGATATACAGTAGTTGCGAAAGTAATATGGCTTGCAAATCTGAGGAAGCCGAAAACGAGGACTCTACCGATAAATTAGCGAACGTTCTAACTATAATGAGGAAAACGTAAGTCAATTGCGTCCTTTAAAGACTTGCAAGGGTTGAAAACTGAATTACTAGCGAAGGCCACAGCAATGGTGACTCTGTGTAAATGTATAATGAGACGGACGAGAGGAAATTCTCGCCATCATCCGAAAAAAAACAGAAGTGCGGGATGGAATAAAATATCCTGGGAATTATGTGATCAGAGATTCTTCTGTGAATCGGGCAGTACCCTTGGTCATGAAGTGGAATATGTCCCGGAGATAAATGTGGAGCAATTGGAATAGAAAATAGAAGCATAAGATTATGAACGTATGTAAAATGTCTTCATGGTTCAAGTTTGAAGAAGCGATGTAAAGGGGCGAAGACTGAGGATCAGGTGATCGGATTACTATGGGTTACTTGCACGGCTGCATAACAGTAATTCAGACTTGGCAACGTCGTCGATAGTGCAATCGGCCAAAGACGAGACGTAGAATACAAAAATGGATAACATCAAGGAACGTATAGATGAATTTTTCAGTTAACGCGGCCATTTTTACTTTGATCTGATCTGAAGGATTTTGGTAAGTGATTGTGGCCAACACGGGATTCACTTGTAAATGAGTATGCCACCACCGCATATCATTCATAGGAACATACGAATTTTTCATCGTTAAATTTGAAAAAGGATTATAAATATATGCCGTTTTTATAATAGATGATAAATAATTAATTATGTGTAGGTATATATGATAATATGGAAAATAACAATCTCATAAAGTACGAAGATCAGATTATGTGGAATAATTTTTGACTAACCTCGAGTATGTGTGTAAGCGTCGTCCATGTCCACCTCCACCACGACCACCGACACCATAAGAGCCACATCGGCAACTGCTTCAGCCACGGACCCAGCAAACAGATGCAGAAACTACCCCCCATCTTCGGTCGCGGGCGTTCCGCCCTCCATCACCGCCTCCATATGAACCACGGCCGTCCTTGCTGATAACGGATAAAAGTTTTTTTCGTTAAACTTGAAGATAAAATAAAAATACTGGTTCTGCTTATAAAACTGTGTATATTTATGTATAATAAAATGAAAAACAGCAAACACATTAACACGGTCGAGCAGAGTAAACTGCGCTATAAGTGAATTACCTGCAGCATTTGCGTTTCCAGTTCATTTGTCCATGGTCACCACCTCCGCCTCCTCCTGTAACTCACCGCCGCCTCCCACACATCCTTTACCTCAACAGCCACCATTAAGCCATTCAAGGCAAACGACTCAGCTTCGGACGGAGCTTGAGTCGAGCGCCTTATGGGCCCGTCTCCTTCCTCCGTCAATCTTCTCTCCTAACCCACTTCAGTCAAATCGCTGGAGGGATTAAAATTATTTACGGGTGATCGTTATTAAAATTCAACGCCCAATTCTGATATGATCTGTAATGTATAGATTATAATAATAATTTGTATATAGGACCTTTTTAACAATAGCTAAGTTTTAAAGACCAAATATTACGAGCTACAGATCGGTGATAAAAATATCTTTTACCTTTCAATTAACCGTCGATCAGTCCACAATACGCTGAAGATTAATTGTTTCCTTCCATATGACATTTTCAGTATTTTGCCTCAATAAATACCGAATCCTGTTGATTTCTGTTGCACATTGTAGGGAAAAATATTCCATGTAGAATCCTATAAATCTCTACGATGATCACTGCGAAGGTTTGTAGTTCTTTTTAAAAAAATTATATCTTCGCGTTCTTTCGAATACAGAAATGAAATTTTCCTGAATTTCTGGTTTCACCAAAGAACGAAAATCTCATCTCATTTTCTTTTTTGGAATACCAACGGTTGGAGTTTTTTCCGCAGTTTCTTATTTACGTCTTATTCAATTGTTCTCACTTTCTGCAGGTTAGCACTTTTTCTTCAACTGTTTACATCTGTATATATAAAACACCATAAAACTACCTGAGCTCGTGTAGGTATCCGCTCTTTTCTAGAAAACTTCATCCTTCATAAAATGCATTTTACCGCTTTTTATGAAACGACGTCCATGTATTTGGTTCATCGCCCTCTGCCTGTCTGTCTCTGGGCAAAATTATTTAAAAACGACTGATGTAAGTTTTCCATGTCATGTTTGCTAATTATTATCACAAGGATGAAAAGTTCATTATATACATATGGTAAAATATTCGTATGCCTCTACAGAATTCACTAATTATTCTTTTTTACATTGCGATAATATTTAACTACTGCTACTTTCCAATTAAGGACCGACGGCATGAAACCGGGTCATTTAATGAAATCACTGGTGAACAAGCAGGAAACGAGAAAAACACCAACTGTTTTACTGCAATTGCCTTCACATCTACTTCTATGTACTTCTCTGTTGAAATCGCAATGCGACCTTCTGATGACAGCAGCACAGATCGTTAAGACATTGGAATAAAGATGGAAAATACTGAAGCAGGATCAAAGCGACATTACCTTGGATTAATGTTCTAGTAATCTCACTGACGGAGCTATGGCATTAGTTGGAAAATCCGCTGGAGCTGTAGCACGTACAAAAAGTTTAGCTCTTCATGTAATGCCTAATGTAATGTGTAATCATATTCGTGATGACATGCCGCAATAATTGAATGATATATCAAAAGAGATTCTAAGAATGGTGAACCTTATAAAAGCAATGTCACTGTATTCCCATTTATTCGCTTTGTTGTGCGAATAAATTGAAAGATATTATAAAGCATTAATTCTCCATAGAGTAGCGCGATGGCTATCGTGCGTGAATGGTTTGGCTACATTCGATGAATTAAGAGATGAGATAAGACATATTTTTATACAAAAATCCATTAGTACGGACAGATAAATGAAATTACAGAATTTGGAAAACGGTTGGCTTCTGTGACAGGCAATTTCAATGACCTTCATGAAATGAATGTTAAACTACGAGGTATAAATGCGAACGCATTCAAAGTTCATAGTAAAATAAAATCACTTACTTTAAAACTCAATACTTTTGCGTTAATAGGCGTTAATATGAAGTTTTCCGAGTCCCAATGTTTACATTTTTACCAATAATATTTTCTTCGAAGAATGTGTCAACATTTCTATAGGTCAAACAGAACGTAAACTGTGTCCGACAATAACGGAGTATTTTACAATTCAGCCAGGTGCATAGAATTGGCTTCACAATCCTTTAGTTACATCATTTGTACCTAAGTCAGGATTATCACTGAAAGAAAATGAACAGCTAATTGATATCTCCACAGATTTAACTTTGAAACTAAGTTAAATGAAACAGAAAATATGCATTCTTGGGGTTGTCACATAAACGAATATGCTGAAATTTCCATCGGCACTTCGAAATTTCTCCCGGCTTTTGACTCCAATTATCATTTTGAGAAATCCTTCACCCTATATAAGGCAGGTAATTTGTTTCCTTCCTTGTTAACGTAGTCTTTTAGAAGAGTAGATTCATGATTTTTAATTTATCCAAAAAAGCTTTGTATCTGCGAATTATTGAATAATGTAAATTTTTTTCATTATTTCATGCAATGCACAGGTAGACTTTGATTTGACCAATATAAATCCTTCAATTGCTATATTATGTACCGTAAAACAAACATGTATGTCTTAAGGGGTAATGACTACAATACCGCAGAAATCACAAGTAAATCAAAAATAATACTAATGTAAATTAATTTTAATGCAATAGATTTATCACCCCTGGGTTCGTGTTCCGCGAAAATAGATAATTATCTTTAAGTGGTAAGCGGTGTTACAATGCTTGGGAGAGAGAGTACCAAGACAACTATATTTGTTTTGGAAAATACACAGATTACTTACTGCTTAACAGACCGAGTCAAAATTATTGCCGTTTTTAAATATAAGAATGTAGAACTGTCACGAATCTAATATTCCAGAAACTGCTGCAATCAATGCCTTCATAGGATTATCTAACGATATACTCGTAGCTCCTCGTCAAATATTTGCCCCACACCATGCACATTTACTACGATTCTATGCGAACAACTACCTTCAGTTCCCCTTTTAAAAAGTACGATTCAACGAACTCGCCAACAAATGAAGAACCACATTTTTTTGACTGAATTATTTTTTTCAAGAGTTCGCCAAATCGTTCAAAGACATCGAATTTTCTTCAACATAGTGGAACATCAAATTACATAATTCTTCATATATACGTAACAGAATTTAGTATTGATGGGATACTTCCCCGATTATGCCTTCAAATGCGTACCTCAAATTTATTGCAATCATGTATTCATTCTTTCGTCCGTTTCGGATATTAGGCATTTTCAAAACGAGGTCTTTTTGGAATAAATATTCATAACATCGCCCATCGCAAAAAAAATAACTGCGACTTGGAGAATTAAGCAGTGCTTAAACACGAATGCAAACATTTTCTCTTATACACGGAGGGCTTGCTTAATCATATTAACATACGTAAGGATTCCGGAGTTTTACGCCATCGAGAATGCACTTGGAGAGCCAGTCACAGCATTGAACGTTCACGTTAGGAATAAATTCCACTTATTCACTGTCTCTTCGTTCCATTGCGATACCTCCGAAGAGCTCGTCTTACTCATCAACATCGAGTCAGGTTGACCAGTTCAGGTTTTAAGAAAAATGGGGGTGTATGAACATCTACACAACTATGGGAGAATGAATTGATTTCATATATCGTGAAGGCACTCCTCGTCGCTTCCACAACACGACCATACCAACGAGAAGGTTACATGTACCGGGGCAACTTTCGGGATGTTACTCTCTCTAACGGTGGCCGCGGGTACTTTGAACAGTTCAGAGCAGCTCGATACACCTATACCGTAATAAAGCGCAAGTCTATATCGGAGTAAATGCCGTAGTAAGAGGGAAATCCCAAGCGACTCCACCTAGCATATTTCTTCCCATTGTACAACTGCGTCCGTATACATGTCGTCACCATGGCGACCACACATTGTTGCGTACGTTGGAACGAACTTACATTTCTCCGGTTTGCCTTTAATATTTCAGTGATAAATAAGAATCTGCTAGCCAAAAATTTCTTTTCCCCAACTCGCTTTGTGTTTTTTCATAAACAAATTCTTAGTAAATAATTGTTTTGCATATTACTTGAGGTCGATCACATATGTAATTGTGATTTATTTTAAATAAGCATATATTAATAATTTAATAATTTTCTGGATTAATACGGTGAAACCTTAGGAATCCTAATTTTTATTGTGAAAAAATATAAAGAGATACGAAAAATAAAATTAAATAGGAAAACCGGTAAATTAACTGAACTGTGAAAATATCGTTATCATCGATGGATTGGCGAAAATTGTATAAATATTATTATGGGTTTTGAAAAAATGAAAACTAGACGATAACAACGATAAATCATCGTCTTTGTTAACATTTATTAGTGAATAAATCAGGTATAGCCCTATGGTGCGGCGATAATCTCGGCGAGCATAATGTACGGACACGAAGCATTATATTCTACTGAGAAATTGAGACGAACCATCGCAGTAGAACTAAATGCGATAGGAATTTTATGGAATAAAATGAAATCTTTCCGGAAACGACTCTTGTGACAATGTGATACCTGCATTGTATAGAATGTTGCTCCCTTCATATATATTTTCCTACTCAGAGAGAATCATAGAAGGAGTCGTGGGGTGCTATGCCGTATTTACGAACGCGATTTAAATGTGCAATTCACCACATATAGAAAAGAATTCAGAGACATAAAAATACATTTAAAAAACGAATTCGCCGACATAATAAACTGCAGCAGTTTTCTATTAACTTATTCTTATAAAAACTAATGTTTTGCCGAAGACGTCAACGTTAGAGGACATGATGTGTCGTGTTCCGAAGTGAATGTTTCTTGAGATGGTCCGGGTAAATGAGCTAGAGAATGCAGTGTTATTTATGAATGTGAAGGTTTGGCAATAGGTGACGGCTTCAGATATGTTGTTCGGATCCTCTGATACTACTTCACATGTACTAATACGCGCCTGGGAGCGTCCGTATCAAAAGGGTGGATATACAGTAGTTGCGAAAGTAATATGGCTTGCAAATCTGAGGAAGCCGAAAACGAGGACTCTACCGATAAATTAGCGAACGTTCTAACTATAATGAGGAAAACGTAAGTCAATTGCGTCCTTTAAAGACTTGCAAGGGTTGAAAACTGAATTACTAGCGAAGGCCACAGCAATGGTGACTCTGTGTAAATGTATAATGAGACGGACGAGAGGAAATTCTCGCCATCATCCGAAAAAAAACAGAAGTGCGGGATGGAATAAAATATCCTGGGAATTATGTGATCAGAGATTCTTCTGTGAATCGGGCAGTACCCTTGGTCATGAAGTGGAATATGTCCCGGAGATAAATGTGGAGCAATTGGAATAGAAAATAGAAGCATAAGATTATGAACGTATGTAAAATGTCTTCATGGTTCAAGTTTGAAGAAGCGATGTAAAGGGGCGAAGACTGAGGATCAGGTGATCGGATTACTATGGGTTACTTGCACGGCTGCATAACAGTAATTCAGACTTGGCAACGTCGTCGATAGTGCAATCGGCCAAAGACGAGACGTAGAATACAAAAATGGATAACATCAAGGAACGTATAGATGAATTTTTCAGTTAACGCGGCCATTTTTACTTTGATCTGATCTGAAGGATTTTGGTAAGTGATTGTGGCCAACACGGGATTCACTTGTAAATGAGTATGCCACCACCGCATATCATTCATAGGAACATACGAATTTTTCATCGTTAAATTTGAAAAAGGATTATAAATATATGCCGTTTTTATAATAGATGATAAATAATTAATTATGTGTAGGTATATATGATAATATGGAAAATAACAATCTCATAAAGTACGAAGATCAGATTATGTGGAATAATTTTTGACTAACCTCGAGTATGTGTGTAAGCGTCGTCCATGTCCACCTCCACCACGACCACCGACACCATAAGAGCCACATCGGCAACTGCTTCAGCCACGGACCCAGCAAACAGATGCAGAAACTACCCCCCATCTTCGGTCGCGGGCGTTCCGCCCTCCATCACCGCCTCCATATGAACACGGCCGTCCTTGCTGATAACGGATAAAAGTTTTTTTCGTTAAACTTGAAGATAAAATAAAAATACTGGTTCTGCTTATAAAACTGTGTATATTTATGTATAATAAAATGAAAAACAGCAAACACATTAACACGGTCGAGCAGAGTAAACTGCGCTATAAGTGAATTACCTGCAGCATTTGCATTTCCAGTTCATTTGTCCATGGTCACCACCTCCGCCTCCTCCTGTAACTCACCGCCGCCTCCCACACATCCTTTACCTCAACAGCCACCATTAAGCCATTCAAGGCAAACGACTCAGCTTCGGACGGAGCTTGAGTCGAGCGCCTTATGGGCCCGTCTCCTTCCTCCGTCAATCTTCTCTCCTAACCCACTTCAGTCAAATCGCTGGAGGGATTAAAATTATTTACGGGTGATCGTTATTAAAATTCAACGCCCAATTCTGATATGATCTGTAATGTATAGATTATAATAATAATTTGTATATAGGACCTTTTTAACAATAGCTAAGTTTTAAAGACCAAATATTACGAGCTACAGATCGGTGATAAAAATATCTTTTACCTTTCAATTAACCGTCGATCAGTCCACAATACGCTGAAGATTAATTGTTTCCTTCCATATGACATTTTCAGTATTTTGCCTCAATAAATACCGAATCCTGTTGATTTCTGTTGCACATTGTAGGGAAAAATATTCCATGTAGAATCCTATAAATCTCTACGATGATCACTGCGAAGGTTTGTAGTTCTTTTTAAAAAAATTATATCTTCGCGTTCTTTCGAATACAGAAATGAAATTTTCCTGAATTTCTGGTTTCACCAAAGAACGAAAATCTCATCTCATTTTCTTTTTTGGAATACCAACGGTTGGAGTTTTTTCCGCAGTTTCTTATTTACGTCTTATTCAATTGTTCTCACTTTCTGCAGGTTAGCACTTTTTCTTCAACTGTTTACATCTGTATATATAAAACACCATAAAACTACCTGAGCTCGTGTAGGTATCCGCTCTTTTCTAGAAAACTTCATCCTTCATAAAATGCATTTTACCGCTTTTTATGAAACGACGTCCATGTATTTGGTTCATCGCCCTCTGCCTGTCTGTCTCTGGGCAAAATTATTTAAAAACGACTGATGTAAGTTTTCCATGTCATGTTTGCTAATTATTATCACAAGGATGAAAAGTTCATTATATACATATGGTAAAATATTCGTATGCCTCTACAGAATTCACTAATTATTCTTTTTTACATTGCGATAATATTTAACTACTGCTACTTTCCAATTAAGGACCGACGGCATGAAACCGGGTCATTTAATGAAATCACTGGTGAACAAGCAGGAAACGAGAAAAACACCAACTGTTTTACTGCAATTGCCTTCAAATCTACGTCCTCCTCTGTTGAAATCGCAATGCGACCTTCTGATGACAGCAGCACAGATCGTGAAGACATTGGAATAAAGATGGAAAATACTGAAGCAGGATCAAAGCGACATTACCTTGGATTAATGTTCTAGTAATCTCACTGACGGAGCTATGGCATTAGTTGGAAAATCCGCTGGAGCTGTAGCACGTACAAAAAGTTTAGCTCTTCATGTAATGCCTAATGTAATGTGTAATCATATTCGTGATGACATGCCGCAATAATTGAATGATATATCAAAAGAGATTCTAAGAATGGTGAACCTTATAAAAGCAATGTCACTGTATTCCCATTTATTCGCTTTGTTGTGCGAATAAATTGAAAGATATTATAAAGCATTAATTCTCCATAGAGTAGCGCGATGGCTATCGTGCGTGAATGGTTTGGCTACATTCGATGAATTAAGAGATGAGATAAGACATATTTTTATACAAAAATCCATTAGTACGGACAGATAAATGAAATTACAGAATTTGGAAAACGGTTGGCTTCTGTGACAGGCAATTTCATTTACCTTCATGAAATGAATGTTAAACTACGAGGTATAAATGCGAACGCATTCAAAGTTAATAGTTCAATAAAATCACTTACTTTAAAACTCAATACTTTTGCGTTAATAGGCGTTAATACGAAGTTTTCCGAGTCCCAATGTTTACATTTTTACCAATAATATTTTCTTCGAAGAATGTTTCATCATTTCTATAGGTCAAACAGGGCGTAAACTGTGTCCGGCAATAACGGTGTATTTTACAAGTCAGCCAGGTTCATAGAATTGGCTTCACAATCATTTAGTTACATCATTTGTATCTAAATCAGGATTATCACTGAAAGAAAGCGAACAGTTAATTGATAACTCCACAGATTTAACTTTAAAACTAAGTTCAATGAAACAGAACATATGCATTCTTGGGGTTGTCACATAAACGAATATGCTGAAATTTCCATCGGCACTTCGAAATTTCTCCCGGCTTTTGAATCCAATTATCATTTTGAGAAATCCTTCACCCTATATAACGCAGGTAATTTGTTTCCTTCCTTGTTAACGTAGTCTTTTAGAAGAGTAGCTACATGATTTTTAATTTATCCAAAAAAGCTTAGTATCTGCGAATTATTGAATAATGTAAATTTCTTTTCATTATTTCATGCAATGCACAGGTAGAATATGATTTGAAAAATATAAACCCTACAATTGCTATATTATGTATCGTAAAACAAACATATATGTCTTAAAGGGTAATGACTACAATACCGAAGAAATCACAAGTAAATCAAAAATAATTCTAATCTAAATTAATTTTAATGCAATAGATTTATCACCCCTGGGTTCGTGTACCGTGAAAATAGATAATTATCTTTAAGTGGTAAGCGGTGTTACAATGCTTGGGAGAGAGAGTATCAAGACAACTATATTTGTTTTGGAAAATACACAGATTACTTACTGCTTAACAGACCGAGTCAAAATTATTGCCGTTTTTAAATATAAGATGGTCAAACTGTCACGAATCTAATATTCCAGAAACTGCTGTAATCAATGGCTTCATAGGATTATCTAACGATATACTCGTAGCTCCTCGTCAAATATTTGCCCCACACCATGCACATTTACTACGATTCTATGTGAACAACTACCTTCAGTTCCCCTTTTAAAAAGTACGATTCAACGAACTCGCCAACAAATGAAGAACCACATTTTTGTTGAGAAAGTACTATGGCTTGCAAATCTGAGGAAGCCGAAAACGAGGACCCTACCGAAAAATTACCGAACGTTCTTACTATAATGCACGGCTGCATAACAGTAATTCAGACTTGGCAACGTCGTCGATAGTGCAATCGGCCAAAGACGAGACGTAGAATACAAAAATGGATAACATCAAGGAAGGTATAGCCGGATTTTTCAGTTAACTCGGCCATTTTTACTTTGATCTGATCTGAAGGATTTTGGTAAGTGATTGTGGCCGACTCGGGATTCACTTGTAAATGTGTATGCCACCAACGCATATCATTCAAAGGAACATACGAATTTTTCATCGTTAAATTTGAAAAAGGATTATAAATATATGCCGTTTTTATAATAGATAATAAATAATTAATTATGTGTAGGTATATATGATAATATGGAAAATAACAATCTCATAAAGTACGAAGATCAGATTATGTTGAATAATTTTTGACTAACCTCGAGTATGTGTGTAAGCGTCGTCTATTTCCACCTCCACCACGACCTCCGACACCATAAGAGCCACATCGGCAACTGCCTCAGCCACGGACCCAGCAATCAGATGCAGAAACTACCCCCCATCTTCGGTCGCGGTCGTTCCGCCCTCCATCTCCGCCTCCATATGAACCACGGCCGTCCTTGCTGATAACGGATAAACGATTTTTTTCGTTAAACTTGAAGATAAAATATAAATACTGGTTCGGCTTATTAAACTGTATATATTTATGTATAATAAAATGAAAAACAGCAAACACATTAACACGGTCGAGCAGAGTAAACAGCATTATAAGTGAATTACCTGCAGCATTTGCGTTTCCAGTTTATTTGTCCATGGTCACCACCTCCGTCTCCTCCTCTAACTCACCTCCGCCTCCCACACATCCTTTACCTCAACCGCCACCATTAAGCCATCCACGGCAAACGACTCAGCTTCGGACGGAGCTTGAGTCGAGCGCCTTATGGACCAGTCTCCTTCCTCCGTCATTCTTCTCTCCTAACCCTCTTCAGTCAAATCTCTGGAGGGATTTAAATTATTTACGAGTGATCGTTATTAAAATTCAACGCCCAATTCTGATATGATCTGTAAGGTATAGATTATAATAATAATTTGTATATAGGACCTTTTTTAACAATAGCTAAGTTTTAAAGACCAAATATTACGAGTTACAGATCGGTGATGAAAATAACTTTTACCTTTTCAATTAACCGTCGATCAGTCCACAATACCCTGAAGATTAATTGTTTACTTCCATATGACATTTTCAGTATTTTGCCTCAATAAATACGGAAGCCTGTTGATTTCTGATGCACATTGTAGGGAAAAATATTCCATGCAGAATCCTATTAATGTCTACGATGATCACTGCGAAGGTTTGTAGTACTTTTTTAAAAAATTATATCTTCGCGTTCTTCCGAATACAGAAATGAAATTTTCCTGAATTTCTGGTTTCACCAAAGAACGAAAATCTCATCTCATTTTCTTTTTTGGAATACCAACGGTTGGAGTTTTTTCCGCAGTTTCTTATTTACGTCTTATTCAATTCTTCTCACTTTCTGCAGGTTAGCAGTTTTTCTTCAACTGTTTACATCTGTATATATAAATCACCATAAAACTACCTGAGCTCGTGTAGGTATCCGCTCTTTTCTAGAAAACTTCATACTTCATAAAATGCATTTTACCGCTTTTTATGAAACGGCGTCCATGTATTTGGTTCATAGCCCTCTGCCTGTCTGTCTCTGGGCATAATGATTTAAAAACGACTGATGTAAGTATTCCATGTCATGTTTGCTAATTATTATCACAAGGATGAAAAGTTCATTATATACATATGGTAAAATATTCGTATGCCTCTACAGAATTCACTAATTATTCTTTTTTACATTGCGATAATATTTAACTACTGCTACTTTCCAATTAAGGACCGACGGCCTGAAACCGGGTCATTTAATGAAATCACTGGTGAACAAGCAGGAAACGAGAAAAACACCAACTGTTTTACTGCAATTGCCTTCAAATCTACGTCCTCCTCTGTTGAAATCGCAATGCGACCTTCTGATGACAGCAGCACAGATCGTGAAGACATTGGAATTAAGATGGAAAATACTGAAGCACGATCAAAGCGACATTACCTTGGATTAATGTTATAGTAATCGCACTGACGGAGCTATGGCAATAGTTGGTAAATCCGCTGGAGCTGTAGCACGTACAAAACGTTTAGCTCTTCATGTAATGCCTAATGTCATGTGTAATCATATTCGTGATGACATGCCGCAATAATTGAATGATATATCGAAAGAGATTCTAAGAATGGTGAACCTTATAAAAGCAATGTCACTGTATTCACATTTATTCGCTTTGTTGTGCGAATAAATTGAAAGATATTATAAAGCATTAATTCTCCATAAAGTAGCGCGATGGCTATCGTGCGTGAATGTGTTGGCTACATTCGATGAATTAAGAGATTAGATAAGACATATTTTTATACACAAATCCATTAGTACGGACAAATAAATGAAATTACAGAATTTGGAACAAACGGTTGGCTTCTGTGACAGGGAATTTCATTTACCTTCATGAAATGAATGTTAAACTACGAGGGATAAATGCAAACGCATTCAAAGTTCATAGTAAAATAAAATCACTTACTTTAAAACTCAATGCTTTTTAGTTAATAGGCGTTAATATGAAGTTTTCCGAGTCCCAATGTTTACATTTTTACCAATCATATTTACTTCGAAGAATGTGTCAACATTTATATAGTTCAAACAGGGCGTAAACTGTGTCCGACAATAACGGAGTATTTTACAACACAGCCAGGTGCATAGAATTAGCTTCACAATTATTTAGTTACATCATTTGTATCTAAGTCAGGATTATCACTGAAAGAAAGAGAACAGTTCATTGATAACTCCACAGATTTAACTTTAAAACTAAGTTCAATGAAACAGAACATATGCATTCTTGGGTTTGTCACATAAACTAATATGCTGAAATATCCATCGGCACTTCGAAATTTCTCCCGGCTTTTGAATCCAATTATCATTTTGAGAAATCCTTCACCCTATATAACGCAGGTAATTTGTTTCCTTCCTTGTTAACGTAGTCTTTTAGAAGAGTAGCTACATGATTTTTAATATATCTAAAAAAGCTTTGTACCCGCGAATTATTGAATAATGTAAATTTCTTTACATTATTTCATGCAATGCACAGGTAGAATTTGATTTGAAAAATATAAACCCTACAATTGCTATATTATGTATCGTAAAACAAACATATATGTCTTAAGTGGTAATGACTACACTACCGATGAAATCACAAGTAAATCTAAAATAATACTAATGTAAATTAATTTTAATGCAATAGATTTATCACCCCTGGGTTCGTGTTCCGCGAAAATAGATAATTATCTTTAAGTGGTAAGCGGTGTTACAATGCTTGGGAGAGAGAATATCAAGACAACTATATTTTTTTTGGAAAATACACAGATTAGTAACTGCTTAACAGACCGAGTCTAAATTATTGCCGTTTTTAAATATAAGATGGTGAAACTGTCACGAATCTAATATTCCAGAAACTGCTGCAATCAATGGCTTCATAGGATTATCTAACGATATACTCGTATCTCCTCGTCAAATGTTTGCCCCACACCATGCACATTTACTAGGATTCTATGTGAACAACTACCTTCAGTTCCCCTTTTAAAAAGTACGATTCAACGAAATCACCAACAAATGAAGAACCACATTTTTGTTGCGAAAGTAATATGGCTTGCAAATCTGAGGAAGCCGAAAACGAGGACCCTACCGATAAATTACCGAACGTTCTAACTATAATGCACGGCTGCATAACAGTAATTCTGACTTGGCAACGTCGTCGATAGTGCAATCGGCCAAAGACGAGACGTAGAATACAAAAATGGATAACATCAAGGAAGGTATAGCCGGATTTTTCAGTTAACGCGGCCATTTTTACTTTGATCTGATCTGAAGGATTTTGGTAAGTGATTGCGGCCGACACGGGATTCACTTGTAAATGTTTATGCCACCAACGCATATCATTTAAAGGAACATACGAATTTTTCTTTGTTAAATTTGAATAAGGATTATAAATATATGCCGTTTTTATAATAGATATAAAATAATTAATTATGTGTAGGTATATATAATAATATGGAAAATAACAATCTCATAAAGTACGAAGATCAGATTATGTGGAATAATTTTTGACTAACCTCGAGTATGTGTGTAAGCGTCGTCCATGTCCACCTCCACCACGACCACCGACACCATAAGAGCCACATCGGCAACTGCCTCAGCCACGGACCCAGCAAACAGATGCAGAAACTACCCCGCATCTTCGGTCGCGGGCGTTCCGCCCTCCATCTCCGCCACCATATGAGACACGGCCGTCCTTGCTGATAACGGATAAACGATTTTTTTCGTTAAACTTGAAGATGAAATATAAATACTGGTTCTTCTTATAAAACTGTGTATGTTTATGTGTAATAAAATGAAAAACAGCAAACACATTAACACGGTCGAGCAGAGTAAACAGCATTATAAGTGAATTACCTGCAGCATTTGCGTTTCCAGTTCATTTGTCCATGGTCACCACCTCCGCCTCCTCCTCTAACTCACCGCCGCCTCCCACACATCCTTTACCTCAACCGCCACCAATAAGCCATCCACGGCAAACGACTCAGCTTCGGACGGAGCTTGAGTCGAGCGCCTTATGGACCCGTCTCCTTCCTCCGTCATTCTTCTCTCCTAACACTCTTCAGTCAAATCGCTGGAGGGATTTAAATTATTTACGAGTGATCGTTATTAAAATTCAACGCCCAATTCTGATATGATCTGTAATGTTTAGATTATAATAATAATTTGTATATAGGACCTTTTTTAACAATAGCTAAGTTTTAAAGACCAAATGTTACGAGTTACAGATCGGTGATAAAAATAACTTTTACCTTTTCAATTAACCATCGATCAGTCCACAATACGCTGAAGATTAATTGTTTACTTCCATATGACATTTTCAGTATTTTGCCTCAATAAATACGGAAGCCTGTTGATTTCTGATGCACATTGTAGGGAAAAATATTCCATGCAGAATCCTATTAATGTCTACGATGATCACTGCGAAGGTTTGTAGTTCTTTTTTAAAAAATTATATCTTCGCGTTCTTCCGAATACAGAAATGAAATTTTCCTGAATTTCTGGTTTCATCAAAAAACGAAAATCTCATATCATTTTCTTTTTTGGAATACCAACGGTTGGAGTTGTTTCCGCAGTTTCTTATTTACATCTTATTAAATACTTCTCACTTTCTGCAGGTTAGCACTTTTTTTCAACTCTTTACATCTGTATATATAAAACTACCTGAGCTCGTGTAGGTATCCGCTCTTTTCTAGAAAACTTCATCCTTCATAAAATGCATTTTACCGCTTTTTATGAAACGACGTCCATGTATTGTGTTCATCGCCCTCTGCCTGTCTGTCTCTGGGCATAATGATTTAAAAACGTTTGATGTAAGTTTTCCATGTCATGTTTACTACTTATTATCACAAGGATGAAAAGTTCATTATATACATATGGTAAAATATTCGTATGCCTCTACAGAATTCACTAATTATTCTTTTTTACATTGCGATAATATTTAACTACTGCTACTTTCCAATTAAGGACCGACGGCCTGAAACCGGGTCATTTAATGAAATCACTGTTGAACAAGCAGGAAACGAGAAAAACACCAACTGTTTTACTGCAATTGCCTTCAAATCTACGTCCTCCTCTGTTGAAATCGCAATGCGACCTTTTGATGACAGCAGCACAGATCGTGAAGACATTGGAATTGCATTGATAATTACCGCCCCATATCTATTCTTCCTGTTCTTTTCATCCTCTTTGAACGCATTATTCACAGCCGCCTCCTGTCGTTTATCCTCCCTTACATTTCCCCCTATCAACATTGTTTCCTTTCCGGGAGCTCATGCCTCACCAACCTTTCCGTCATTCACTATCATATTACCAATGCTTTCGAACAATCTTCCCAACTCGACGTTTGTTACGTCGATTTTTCCAAAGCTTTTGACACCGTGGATCACATCCTTTTAATTCACAAACTTACCAATCGTTACAATATCCATGGACCCCTTCTTAGTCTTCTCACCAGTTTTCTATCCAACAGATTTCAACGTGTTACAATCGACGGCGTTACTTCCCCTTCCCTTCCAGTTCCTTCCGGTATTCCACAAGGAAATGTTCTTGGTCCCCTTCTTTTCTCTTTATATATTGATGATATTGTTGATTCCGTTCTTCCCCATTCCAGCAACATACTGTTATACGCCGACGATTGCAAGATATTTAAGCAAATAGACAACTCCAATGACAGTCACTTGCTTCAGCTTGCCCTCCATTCAATCTCTATTTGGAGCTCTGCATGGAAACTTAAAGTTAATCCCACCAAATCTAAATTTATACAGTCCACCCTTCGAACCAAACCCATCCCTTGAGTTTATTTATACTCCGCCCAACCCATACCCGAAGTTTCCTCACACAGTGACCTTGGAGTGCTCTTCGATTCCAAGCTCACCTTCACCTCACATATAAGAAAAATTTCATCCAAAGCCATGTCCCTTGTTGGCCTGTTGTACAGATTCACAGAAATCAACAACCTTCAGGCATTAAAATCAGTTTTTTCCGGTTGTGTCCTACCACTACTTGAATATTGCTCTCCTATATGGTCCACGGCATCTCCCACCAACCTTAAACTCCTAAATCGCCCTCTAAATTTCTTCCTAGCAATCGTGCGCCATCGAGTCCCCACTTACCGTAACTTGTCTCGCGAGGAATTGCTTTCAGTGATGGGTATTTCCTCCCTGCAATTGCGTCGGAAAACATCAGACCTAAAATTTCTCCATGGAATAATGAATGGTAAATACCGACCAAATGAACTTCTTACCTACTTCTCTCTTCACGTCCCCCCTCGTCCCACCCGCAATCCCAACCCCTTACACTTACCCAAATGCCGACTCTCCATCACCAAAAGATCTCTCTTCTATCGATTGCCCCAAACATTTAATTCCCCGGTTCGTTTGTTCCCTGTTATTGATATGTTTTCCCCCATCTCATCCTTTTCTGCACTAGTTGCCCGGTCACCCCCATAATTCTTATTGTCTAAACGTTTTTGAATATGTTTCTGTTTTTGCATTTTCCTGTTTGGAACAATTTAATATATGTTCCACGATTGTTAATTTAATTTATTTTATTTGTTATTTTATGTTGTTATATTACGGATCCATTGTAAAAGGCCAAAATTTGGCTGTTTATGGACTTTTTTAAATAAATAAATAAAATAAAGATGGAAAATACTGAAGCACGATCAAAGCGACATTACCTTGGATTTATGTTCTAGTAATCGCACTGACGGAGCTATGGCAATAGTTGGAAAATCCGCTGGAGCTGTAGCACGTACAAAACGTTTAGCTCTTCATGTAATGCTTAATGTCATGTGTAATCATATTCGTGATGACATGCCGCAATAATTGAATGATATATCGAAAGAGATTCTAAGAATGGTGAACCTTATAAAAGCAATGTCACTGTATTCCCATTTATTCGCTTTGTTGTGCGAATAAATTGAAAGATATTATAAAGCATTAATTCTACATAAAGTAGCGCGATGGCTATCGTGCGTGAATGTGTTGGCTCCATTCGATGAATTAAGAGATGAGATAAGACATATCTTTATACAAATATCCATTAGTACGGACAGATAAATGAAATTACAGAATTTGGAACAAACGGTTGGCATCTGTGACAGGCAATTTCATTTACCTTCATGAAATGAATGTTAAACTACGAGGCATAAATGCGAACGCATTCAAAGTTCATAGTAAAATAAAATCACTTACTTTAAAACTCAATACTTTTGCGGTAATATGAAGTTTTCCGAGTCCCAATGTTTACATTTTTACCAATAATATTTTCTTCGAAGAATATGTCAACATTTCAATAGGTCAAACAGGGCGTAATCTGTGTCCGACAATAACGGAGTATTTTACAACTCAGCCAGGTGCATGGAATTGGCTTCACAATCCTTTAGTTACATAATTTGTATCTAAGTCAGTATTATCACTGAAAGAAAATGAACAGTTAATTGATATCTCCACAGATTTAACTTTGAAACTAAGTTAAATGAAACAGAAAATATGCATTCTTGGGGTTGTCACATAAACGAATATGCTGAAACTTCCATCGGCACTTCGAAATTTCTCCCGGCTTTTGAATCCAATTATCATTTTGAGATATCCTTCACCCTATATAACGCAGGTAATTTGTTTCCTTCCTTGTTAACGTAGTCTTTTAGAACAGTAGCTACATGATTTTTAATTTATCCAAAAAAGCTTTGTACCTGCGAATTATTGAATAATGTAAATTTCTTTTCATTATTTCATGCAATGCACAGGTAGAATTTGATTTGAAAAATATAAACCCTACAATTGCTATATTATGTAACGTAAAACAAACATATATGTCTTAAGGGGTAATGACTACACTAACGAAGAAATCACAAGTAAATCAAAAATAATACTAATGTAAGTTAATTTTAATGCAATAGGTTTATCACACCTGGGTTCGTATTCCGCGAAAATAGATAATTATCTTTGAGTGGTAAGCGGTGTTACAATGCTTGGGAGAGAGAGTATCAAGACAACTATATTTGTTTTGGAAAATACACAGATTATTTACTGCTTAACAGACCGAGTCAAAATTATTGCCTTTTTTAAATATAAGATGGTGAAACTGTCACGAATCTAATATTCCAGAAACTGCTGCAATCAATGGCTTCATAGGATTATCTAACGATATACTCGTATCTCCTCGTCAAATGTTTGCCCCACACCATGCACATTTACTAGGATTCTATGTGAACAACTACCTTCAGTTCCCCTTTTAAAAAGTACGATTCAACGAACTCGCCAACAAATGAAGAACCACATTTTTGTTGAGAAAGTAATATGGCTTGCATATCTGAGGAAGCCGAAAACGAGGACCCTACCGAAAAATTACCGAACGTTCTAACTATAATGCACGGCTGCATAACAATAATTCTGACTTGGCAACGTTGTCGATAGTGCAATCGGCCAAAGACGAGACGTGTAATACAAAAATGGATAACATCAAGGAAGGTATAGCCGGATTTTTCAGTTAACGCGGCCATTTTTACTCTGATCTGATCTGAAGGATTTTGGTAAGTGATTGTGGCCGACACGGGATTCACTTGTAAATGTGTATGCCACCAACGCATATCATTCAAAGGAACATACGAATTTTTCATCTTTAAATTTGGAAGAGGATTATAAATATATGCCGTTTTTATAATAGATAATAAATAATTAATTATGTGTAGGTATATATAATAATATGGAAAATAACAATCTCATATAGTGCGAAGATCAGATTATGTGGAATAATTTTTGACTAACCTCGAGTATGTGTGTAAGCGTCGTCCATGTTCACCTCCACCACGACCACCGACACCATAAGAGCCACATCGGCAACTGCCTCAGCCACGGACCCAGCAAACAGATGCAGAAACTACCCCGCATCTTCGGTCGCGGGCGTTACGCCCTCCATCTCCGCCTCCATATGAACCACGGCCGTCCTTGCTGATAACGGATAAACGATTTTTTTCGTTAAACTTGAAGATGAAATATAAATACTGGTTCTGCTTATAAAACTGTGTATATTTATGTATAATAAAATGAAAAACAGCAAACACATTAACACGGTCGAGCAGAGTAAACAGCATTATAAGTGAATTACCTGCAGCATTTGGGTTTCCAGTTCATTTTTCCATGGTCACCACCTCCGCCTCCTCCTCTAACTCACCGCCGCCTCCCACACATCCTTTACCTCAACCGCCACCATTAAGCCATCCACGGCAAACGACTCAGCTTCGGACGGACCTTGAGTCGAGCGCCTTATGGACCCGTCTCCTTCCTCCGTCATTCTTCTCTCCTAACCCTCTTCAGTCAAATCGCTGGAGGGGTTTAAATTATTTACGAGTGATCGTTATTAAAATTCAATGCCCAATTCTGATATGATCTGTAAGGTATAGATTATAATAATAATTTGTATATAGGACCTTTTTAACAATAACTAAGTTTTAAAGACCAAATATTACGAGTTACAGATCGGTGATAAAAATAACTTTTACCTTTTCAATTAACCGTCGATCAGTCACAATACGCTGAAGATTAATTGTTTACTTCCATATGACATTTTCAGTATTTTGCCTCAATAAATACGGAAGCCTGTTGATTTCTGATGCACATTGTAGTGAAAAATATTCCATGCAGAATCCTATTAATGTCTCCGATGATCACTGCGAAGGTTTGTAGTTCTTTTTAAAAAAATTATATCTTCGCGTTCTTCCGAATACAGAAATGAAATTTTCCTGAATTTCTGGTTTCACCAAAGAACGAAAATCTCATCTCATTTTCTTTTTTGGAATACCAACGGTTGGAGTGGTTTCCGCAGTTTCTTATTTAAGTCTTATTCAATTCTTCTCACTTTCTGCAGGTTAGCAGTTTTTCTTCAACTGTTTACATCTGTATATATAAAACACCATAAAACTACCTGAGCTCGTGTAGGTATCCGCTCTTTTCTAGAAAACATCATACTTCATAAAATGCATTTTACCGCTTTTTATGAAACGACGTCCATGTATTTGGTTCATCGCCCTCTGCCTGTCTGTCTCTGTGCATAATGATTTGAAAACGACTGATGTAATTTTTCCATGTCATGTTTGCTAATTATTATCACAAGGATGAAAAGTTCATTATATACGTATGGTAAAATATTCGTATGCCTCTACAGAATTCACTAATTATTCTTTTTTACATTGCGATAATATTTAACTATTGCTACTTTCCGATTAAGGACCGACGGCATGAAACCGTGTCATTTAATGAAATCACTGGTGAACAAGCAGGAAACGAGAAAAACACCAACTGTTTTACTGCAATTGCCTTCACATCTACTTCTATGTACTTCTCTGTTGAAATCGCAATGCGACCTTCTGATGACAGCAGCACAGATCGTGATGACATTGGAATAAAGATGGAAAATACTGAAGCACGATCAAAGCGACATTACCTTGGATTAATGTTCTAGTAATCGCACTGACGGGGCTATGGCAATAGTTGGAAAATCCGCTGGAGCTGTAGCACGTACAAAACGTTTAGCTCTTCATGTAATGCCTAATGTCATGTGTAATCATATTCGTGATGACATGCCGCAATAATTGAATGATATATCGAAAGAGATTCTAAGAATGGTGAACCTTATAAAATCAATGTCAGTGTATTCCCATTTATTCGCTTTGTTGTGCGAATAAATTAAAAGATATTATAAAGCATTAATTCTACATAAAGTAGCGCGATGGCTATCGTGCGTGAATGTGTTGGCTCCATTCGATGAATTAAGAGATGAGATAAGACATATTTTTATACAAAAATCCATTAGTACGGACAGATAAATGAAATTACAGAATTTGGAACAAACGGTTGGCTTCTGTGACAGGCAATTTCATTTACCTACATGAAATGAATGTTAAACTACGAGGTATAAATGCGAACGCATTCAAAGTTCATAGTAAAATAAAATCACTTACTTTAAAACTCAATACTTTTGCGTTAATAGGCGTTAATATGAAGTTTTCCGAGTCCCAATGTTTACATTTTTACCAATAATATTTTCTTCGAAGAATGTGCCAACATTTCTATAGGTCAAACAGGGCGTAAACTGTGTCCGACAATAACGGAGTATTTTACAACTCAGCCAGGTGCATAGAATTGGCTTCACAATCCTTTAGTTACATCATTTGTATCTAAGTCAGGATTATCACTGAAAGAAAGAGAACAGTTAATTGATAACTACACAGATTTAACTTTAAAACTAAGTTCAATGAAACAGAACATATGCATTCTTGGGGTTGTCACATAAATGAATATGCTGAAATTTCCATCGGCGCTTCGAAATTTCTCCCGGCTTTTGAATCCAATTATCATTTTGAGATATCCTTCACCCTATATAACGCAGGTAATTTGTTTCCTTCCTTGTTAACGTAGTCTTTTAGGAGTGTAGCTACATGATTTTTAATTTATCCAAAAAAGCTTTGTACCTGCGAATTATTAAATAATGTAAATTTCTTTTAATTATTTCATGCAATGCACAGGTAGAATTTGATTTGAAAAATATAAACCCTACAATTGCTATATTATGTATCGTAAAACAAACATATATGTCTTAAGGGGTAATGAATACAATACCGAAGAAATCACAAGTAAATCAAAAATAATACTAATGTAAATTAATTTTAATGCAATAGATTCATCACCCCTGGGTTCGCGTTCCGCGAAAATAGATAATTATCTTTAAGTGGTAAGCGGTGTTACAATGCTTGGGAGAGAGAGTATCAAGACAACTATATTTGTTTTGGAAAATACACAGATTACTTACTGCTTAACAGACCTAGTCAAAATTATTGCCGTTTTTTAATATAAGATGGTGAAACTGTCACGAATCTAATATTCCAGAAACTGCTGCAATCAATGGCTTCATAGGATTATCTAACGATATACTCGTAGCTCCTCGTCAAATGTTTGCCCCACACCATGCACATTTACTACGATTCTATGTGAACAACTACCTTCAGTTCCCCTTTTAAAAAGTACGATTCAACGAACTCGCCAACAAATGAAGAACCACATTTTTGTTGAGAAAGTAATATGGCTTGCAAATCTGAGGAAGCCGAAAACGAGGACCCTACCTAAATATTACCGAACGTTCTAACTATAATGCACGGCTGCATAACAATAATTCTGACTTGGCAACGTCATCGATAGTGCAATCGGCCAAAGACGAGACGTGTAATACAAAAATGGATAACATCAAGGAAGGTATAGCCGGATTTTTCAGTTAACGCGGCCATTTTTACTTTGATCTGATCTGAAGGATTTTGGTACGTGATTGTGACCGACACGGGATTCATTTGTAAATGTGTATGCCACCAACGCATATCATTAAAAGGAACATACGAATTTTTCATCTTTAAATTTGAAAAAGGATTATAAATATATGCCGTTTTTATAATAGATAATAAATAATTAATTATGTGTAGGTATATATAATAATATGGAAAATAACACTCTCATAATGTACGAAGATCAGATTATGTGGAATAATTTTTGACTAACCTCGAGTATGTGTGTAAGCGTCGTCCATGTCCACCTCCACCACGACCACCGACACCATAAGAGCCACATCGGCAACTGCCTCAGCCACGGACCCAGCAAACAGATGCAGAAACTACCCCGCATCTTCGGTCGCGGGCGTTCCGCCCTCCATCTCCGCCTCCATATGAACTACGGCCGTCCTTGCTGATAACGGATAAACGATTTTTTTCGTTAAACTTGAAGATGAAATATAAATACTGGTTCTCCTTATAAAACTGTGTATTATTATGTATAATAAAATGAAAAACAGCAAACACATTAACACGGTCGAGCCGAGTAAACAGCATTATAAGTGAATTACCTGCAGCATTTGGGTTTCCAGTTCATTTGTCCATGGTCACCACCTCCGCCTCCTCCTCTAACTCACCGCCGCCTCCCACACATCCTTTACCTCAACCGCCACCAATAAGCCATCCACGGCAAACGACTCAGCTTCGGACGGACCTTGAGTCGAGCGCCTTATGGGCCCGTCTCCTTCCTCCATCAATCTTCTCTCCTAACCCTCTTCAGTCAAATCGCTGGAGGGATTTAAATTATTTACGAGTGATCGTTATTAAAATTCATCGCCCAATTCTGATATGATCTGTAAGGTATAGATTATAATAATAATTTCTATATAGGACCTTTTTTAACAATAGCTAAGTTTTAAAGACCAAATGTTACGAGTTACAGATAGGTGATAAAAATATCTTTTACCTTTTCAATAAACCGACGATCAGTCCATAATACGCTGAAGATTAATTGTGTACTTCCATATGACATTTTCAGGATTTTTCCTCAATAAATACGGAAGCCTGTTGATTTCTGATGCAAATTGTAGGGAAAATATTCCATGCAGAATCCTATTAATGTCTACGATGATCACTGCGAATGTTTATAGTTCTTTTAAAAAAATTATATCTTCGCGTTCTTCCGAATACAGAAATGAAATTTTCCTGAATTTCTGGTTTCACCAAAGAACGAAAATCTCATCTCATTTTCTTTTTTGGAATACCATTGATCTCATTTTGTAACGGACGGTTGGAGTTGTTTCCGCAGTTTCTTAATTACGTCTTATTCAATTCTTCTCACTTTCTGCAGGTTAGCACTTTTTCTTCAACTGCTTACATCTGTATATATAAAACACCATAAAACTACCTGAGCTCGTGTAGGTATCCGCTCCTTTCTAGAAAACTTCATCCTTCATAAAATGCATTTTACCGCTTTTTATGTAACGACGTCCATGTATTGGGTTTATCGCCCTCTGCCTGTCTGTCTCTGGGCATAATGATTTAAAAACGACTGATGTAAGTTTTCCTTGTCATGTTTGCTAATTATTATCACAAGGATGAAAAGTTCATTATATACATATGATAAAATATTCGTATGCCTCTACAGAATTCACTAATTATTCTTTTTTACATTGCGATAATATTTAACTACTGCTATTTTCCAATTAAGGACCGACGGCATGAAACCGGGTCATTTAATGAAATCACTGGTGAACAAGCAGGAAACGAGAAAAACACCAACTGTTTTACTGCAATTGCCTTCACATCTACTTCTATGTCCTTCTCTGTTGAAATCGCAATGCGACCTTCTGATGACAGCAGCACAGATCGTGAAGACATTGGAATAATGATGGAAAATACTGAAGCACGATCAAAGCGACATTACCTTGGATTAATGTTCTAGTAATCGCACTGACGGAGCTAAGGCAATAGTTGGAAAATCCGCTGAAGCTGTAGCATGTACAAAACGTTTAGCTCTTCATGTAATGCCTAATGTCATGTGTAATCATATTCGTGATGAAATGCCGCAATAATTGAATGATATATCGAAAGAGATTCTAAGAATGGTGAACCTTATAAAAGCAATGTCACTGTATTCCCATTTATTCGCTTTGTTGTGCGAATAAATTGAAAGATATTATAAAGCATTAATTCTCCATAAAGTAGCGCGATGGCTATCGTGCGTGAATGTGTTGGATCCATTCGATGAATTAAGAGATGAGATAAGACATATTTTTATACAAAAATCCATTAGTACGGACATATAAATGAAATTACAGAATTTGGAACGAACGGTTGGCTTCTGTGACAGGCAATTTCATTTACCTTCATGAAATGAATGTTAAACTACGAGGTATAAATGCGAACGCATTCATAGTTCATAGTAAAATAAAATCACTTACTTTAAAACTCAATACTTTTGCGTTAATAGGCGTTAATATGAAGTTTTCCGAGTCACAATGTTTACATTTTTACCAATAATATTTTCTTCGAAGAATGTGTCAACATTTCTATAGGTCAAACAGGGCGTAAACGGTGTCCGACAATAACGGAGTATTTTACAACTCAGCCAGGTGCATAGAATTGGCTTCACAATCCTTTAGTTACATCATTTGTATCTAAGTCAGGATTATCACTGAAAGAAAATGAACAGTTAATTGATATCTCCACAGATTTAACTTTGAAACTAAGTTAAATGAAACAGAAAATATGCATTCTTGGGGTTGTCTCGTAAACGAATATGCTGAAATTTCCATCGGCACTTCGAAATTTCTCCCGGCTTTTGAATCCAATTATCATTTTGAGAAATCCTTCACCCTATATAACGCAGCTAATTTGTATCCTTCCTTGTTAACGTAGTCTTTTAGAACAGTAGCTACATGATTTTTAATTTATCCAAAAAAGCTTTGTACCTGCGAATTATTGAATAATGTAAATTCCTTTTCATTATTTCATGCAATGCACAGGTAGAATTTGATTTGAAAAATATAAACCCTACAATTGCTATATTATGTATCGTAAAACAAACATATATGTCTTAAGGAGTAATGACTACAATACCGAAGAAATCACAAGTAAATCAAAAATAATACTAATGTAAATTAATTTTAATGCAATAGATTCATCACCCCTGGGTTCGTGTTCCGCGAAAATAGATAATTATCTTTAAGTGGTAAGCGGTGTTACAATGCTTGGGAGAGAGAGTATCAAGACAACTATATTTGTTTTGGAAAATACACAGATTACTTACTGCTTAACAGACCGAGTCAAAATTATTGCCGTTTTTAAGTATAACATGGTGAAACTGTCACGAATCTAATATTTCAGAAACTGCTGCAATCAATGGCTTCATAGGATTATCTAACGATATACTCGTAGCTCCTCGTCAAATATTTGCCCCACACCATGCACATTTACTACGATTCTATGTGAACAACTACCTTCAGTTCCCCTTTTAAAAAGTACGATTCAACGAACTCGCCAACAAATGAAGAACCACATTTTTTGACTGAATTATTTTTTTCAAGAGTTCGCCAAATCGTTCAAAGACATCGAATTTTGCTTCAACATAGTGGAACATCAAATTACATAATTCTTCATATATACGTAACAGAATTTAGTATTGATGGGATACTTCCCCGATGATTCCTTCAAATGCGTACCTCAAATTTATTGCAATCATGTATTCATTCTTTCGTCCGTTTCGGATATTAGGCATTTTCAAAACGAGGTCTTTTTGGAATAAATATTCATAACATCGCCCATCGCAAAAAAATAACTGCGACTTGGAGAATTAAGCAGTGCTTAAACACGAATGCAAACATTTTCTCTTATACACGGAGGGCTTGCTTAATCATATTAACATACGTAAGGATTCCGGAGTTTCACGCCGTCGAGAATGCACTTGGAGAGCCAGTCACAGCATTGAACGTTCACGTTAGGAATAAATTCCACTTATTCACTGTCTCTTCGTTCCATTGCGATACCTCCGAAGAGCTCGTCTTCCTCATCAACATCGAGTCAGGTTGACCAGTTCAGGTTTTAAGAAAAATGGGGGTGTATGAACATCTACACAACTATGGGAGAATGAATTGATTTCATATATCGTGAAGGCACTCCTCGTCGCTTCCACAACACGACCATTCCAACGAGAAGGTTACATGTACCGGGGCAACTTTCGGGATGTTACTCTCTCTAACGGTGGCCGCGGGTACTTTGAACAGTTCAGAGCAGCTCGATACACCTATACCGTAATGAAGCGCAAGTCTATATCGGAGTAAATGCCGTAGTAAGAGGGAAATCCCAAGCGACTCCACCTAGCATATTTCTTCCCATTGTACAACTGCGTCCGTATACATGTCGTCACCATGGCGACCACACATTGTTGCGTACGTTGGAACGAACTTACATTTCTCCGGTTTGCCTTTAATATTTCAGTGATAAATAAGAATCTGCTAGCCAAAAATTTCTTTTCCCCAACTCGCTTTGTGTTTTTTCATAAACAAATTCTTAGTAAATAATTGTTTTGCATATTACTTGAGGTCGATCACATATGTAATTGTGATTTATTTTAAATAAGCATATATTAATAATTTAATAATTTTCTGGATTAATACGGTGAAACCTTAGGAATCCTAATTTTTATTGTGAAAAAATATAAAGAGATACGAAAAATAAAATTAAATAGGAAAACCGGTAAATTAACTGAACTGTGAAAATATCGTTATCATCGATGGATTGGCGAAAATTGTATAAATATTATTATGGGTTTTGAAAAAATGAAAACTAGACGATAACAACGATAAATCATCGTCTTTGTTAACATTTATTAGTGAATAAATCAGGTATAGCCCTATGGTGCGGCGATAATCTCGGCGAGCATAATGTACGGACACGAAGCATTATATTCTACTGAGAAATTGAGACGAACCATCGCAGTAGAACTAAATGCGATAGGAATTTTATGGAATAAAATGAAATCTTTCCGGAAACGACTCTTGTGACAATGTGATACCTGCATTGTATAGAATGTTGCTCCCTTCATATATATTTTCCTACTCAGAGAGAATCATAGAAGGAGTCGTGGGGTGCTATGCCGTATTTACGAACGCGATTTAAATGTGCAATTCACCACATATAGAAAAGAATTCAGAGACATAAAAATACATTTAAAAAACGAATTCGCCGACATAATAAACTGCAGCAGTTTTCTATTAACTTATTCTTATAAAAACTAATGTTTTGCCGAAGACGTCAACGTTAGAGGACATGATGTGTCGTGTTCCGAAGTGAATGTTTCTTGAGATGGTCCGGGTAAATGAGCTAGAGAATGCAGTGTTATTTATGAATGTGAAGGTTTGGCAATAGGTGACGGCTTCAGATATGTTGTTCGGATCCTCTGATACTACTTCACATGTACTAATACGCGCCTGGGAGCGTCCGTATCAAAAGGGTGGATATACAGTAGTTGCGAAAGTAATATGGCTTGCAAATCTGAGGAAGCCGAAAACGAGGACTCTATCGATAAATTAGCGAACGTTCTAACTATAATGAGGAAAACGTAAGTCAATTGCGTCCTTTAAAGACTTGCAAGGGTTGAAAACTGAATTACTAGCGAAGGCCACAGCAATGGTGACTCTGTGTAAATGTATAATGAGACGGACGAGAGGAAATTCTCGCCATCATCCGAAAAAAAACAGAAGTGCGGGATGGAATAAAATATCCTGGGAATTATGTGATCAGAGATTCTTCTGTGAATCGGGCAGTACCCTTGGTCATGAAGTGGAATATGTCCCGGAGATAATAGTGGAGCAATTGGAATAGAAAATAGAAGCATAAGATTATGAACGTATGTAAAATGTCTTCATGGTTCAAGTTTGAAGAAGCGATGTAAAGGGGCGAAGACTGAGGATCAGGTGATCGGATTACTATGGGTTACTTGCACGGCTGCATAACAGTAATTCAGACTTGGCAACGTCGTCGATAGTGCAATCGGCCAAAGACGAGACGTAGAATACAAAAATGGATAACATCAAGGAAGGTATAGCCGGATTTTTCAGTTAACGCGGCCATTTTTACTTTGATCTGATCTGAAGGATTTTGGTAAGTGATTGTGGCCGACACGGGATTCACTTGTAAACGTGTATGCCACCAACGCATATCATTCAAAGTAACATACGAATTTTTCATCGTTAAATTTGAAAAAGGATTATAAATATATGCCGTATTTATAATAGATAATAAATAATTAATTATGTGTAGGTATATATAATAATATGGAAAATAACAATCTCATATAGTGCGAAGATCAGATTATGTGGAATAATTTTTGACTAACCTCGAGTATGTGTGTAAGCGTCGGCCATGTCCACCTCCACCACGACCACCGACACCATAAGAGCCACATCGGCAACTGCCTCAGCCACGGACCCAGCAAACAGATGCAGAATCTACCCCGCATCTTCGGTCGCGGGCGTTCCGCCCTCCACCTCCTCCACCATATGAACCACGGCCATCCTTGCTGATAACGGATAAACGATTTTTTTCGTTAAACTTGAAGATGAAATACAAATACTGGTTCTGCTTATAAAACTGTGTATATTTATGTATAAAAAAATTAAAAACAGCAAACACATTAACACGGTCGAGCAGAGTAAACAGCATTATACGTGAATTACCTGCAGCATTTGCGTTTACAGTTCATTTGTCCATGGTCACCACCTCCGCCTCCTCCTTTAACTCACCGCCGCCTCCCACACATCCTTTACCTCAACCGCCACCATTAAGCCATCTACGGCAAACGACTCAGCTTCGGACGGACCTTGAGTCGAGCGCCTTATGGGCCCGTCTCCTTCCTCCGTCAATCTTCTCTCCTAACCCTCTTCAGTCAAATCGCTGGAGGGATTTAAATTATTTACGAGTGATCGTTATTAAAATTCATCGCACAATTCTGATATGATCTGTAAGGTATAGATTATAATAATAATTTCTATATAGGACCTTTTTTAACAATAGCTAAGTTTTAAAGACCAAATGTTACGAGTTACAGATAGGTGATAAAAATATCTTTTACCTTTTCAATAAACCGACGATCAGTCCATAATACGCTGAAGATTAATTGTGTACTTCCATATGACATTTTCAGGATTTATCCTCAAAAAATACGGAAGCCTGTTCATTTCTGATGCAAATTGTAGGGAAAATATTCCATGCAGAATCCTATTAATGTCTACGATGATCACTGCGAAGGTTTATAGTTCTTTTAAAAAAATTATATCTTCGCGTTCTTCCGAATACAGAAATGAAATTTTCCTGAATTTCTGGTTTCACCAAAGAACGAAAATCTCATCTCATTTTCTTTTTTGGAATACCATTGATCTCATTTTGTAACGGACGGTTGGAGTTGTTTCCGCAGTTTCTTAATTACGTCTTATTCAATTCTTCTCACTTTCTACAGATTAGCACTTTTTCTTCAACTGTTTACATCTGTATATATAAAACACCATAAAACTACCTGAGCTCGTGTAGGTATCCGCTCCTTTCTAGAAAACTTCATCCTTCATAAAATGCATTTTACCGCTTTTTATGTAACGACGTCCATGTATTGGGTTTATCGCCCTCTGCCTGTCTGTCTCTGGGCATAATGATTTAAAAACGACTGATGTAAGTTTTCCTTGTCATGTTTGCTAATTATTATCACAAGGATGAAAAGTTCATTATATACATATGGTAAAATATTCGTATGCCTCTACAGAATTCACTAATTATTCTTTTTTACATTGCGATAATATTTAACTACTGCTATTTTCCAATTAAGGACCGACGGCATGAAACCGGGTCATTTAATGAAATCACTGGTGAACAAGCAGGAAACGAGAAAAACACCAACTGTTTTACTGCAATTGCCTTCACATCTACTTCTATGTCCTTCTCTGTTGAAATCGCAATGCGACCTTCTGATGACAGCAGCACAGATCGTGAAGACATTGGAATAATGATGGAAAATACTGAAGCACGATCAAAGCGACATTACCTTGGATTAATGTTCTAGTAATCGCACTGACGGAGCTAAGGCAATAGTTGGAAAATCCGCTGAAGCTGTAGCATGTACAAAACGTTTAGCTCTTCATGTAATGCCTAATGTCATGTGTAATCATATTCGTGATGAAATGCCGCAATAATTGAATGATATATCGAAAGAGATTCTAAGAATGGTGAACCTTATAAAAGCAATGTCACTGTATTCCCATTTATTCGCTTTGTTGTGCGAATAAATTGAAAGATATTATAAAGCATTAATTCTCCATAAAGTAGCGCGATGGCTATCGTGCGTGAATGTGTTGGATCCATTCGATGAATTAAGAGATGAGATAAGACATATTTTTATACAAAAATCCATTAGTACGGACATATAAATGAAATTACAGAATTTGGAACGAACGGTTGGCTTCTGTGACAGGCAATTTCATTTACCTTCATGAAATGAATGTTAAACTACGAGGTATAAATGCGAACGCATTCATAGTTCATAGTAAAATAAAATCACTTACTTTAAAACTCAATACTTTTGCGTTAATAGGCGTTAATATGAAGTTTTCCGAGTCACAATGTTTACATTTTTACCAATAATATTTTCTTCGAAGAATGTGTCAACATTTCTATAGGTCAAACAGGGCGTAAACGGTGTCCGACAATAACGGAGTATTTTACAACTCAGCCAGGTGCATAGAATTGGCTTCACAATCCTTTAGTTACATCATTTGTATCTAAGTCAGGATTATCACTGAAAGAAAATGAACAGTTAATTGATATCTCCACAGATTTAACTTTGAAACTAAGTTAAATGAAACAGAAAATATGCATTCTTGGGGTTGTCTCGTAAACGAATATGCTGAAATTTCCATCGGCACTTCGAAATTTCTCCCGGCTTTTGAATCCAATTATCATTTTGAGAAATCCTTCACCCTATATAACGCAGCTAATTTGTATCCTTCCTTGTTAACGTAGTCTTTTAGAACAGTAGCTACATGATTTTTAATTTATCCAAAAAAGCTTTGTACCTGCGAATTATTGAATAATGTAAATTCCTTTTCATTATTTCATGCAATGCACAGGTAGAATTTGATTTGAAAAATATAAACCCTACAATTGCTATATTATGTATCGTAAAACAAACATATATGTCTTAAGGGGTAATGACTACAATACCGAAGAAATCACAAGTAAATCAAAAATAATACTAATGTAAATTAATTTTAATGCAATAGATTCATCACCCCTGGGTTCGTGTTCCGCGAAAATAGATAATTATCTTTAAGTGGTAAGCGGTGTTACAATGCTTGGGAGAGAGAGTATCAAGACAACTATATTTGTTTTGGAAAATACACAGATTACTTACTGCTTAACAGACCGAGTCAAAATTATTGCCGTTTTTAAGTATAACATGGTGAAACTGTCACGAATCTAATATTTCAGAAACTGCTGCAATCAATGGCTTCATAGGATTATCTAACGATATACTCGTAGCTCCTCGTCAAATATTTGCCCCACACCATGCACATTTACTACGATTCTATGTGAACAACTACCTTCAGTTCCCCTTTTAAAAAGTACGATTCAACGAACTCGCCAACAAATGAAGAACCACATTTTTTGACTGAATTATTTTTTTCAAGAGTTCGCCAAATCGTTCAAAGACATCGAATTTTGCTTCAACATAGTGGAACATCAAATTACATAATTCTTCATATATACGTAACAGAATTTAGTATTGATGGGATACTTCCCCGATGATTCCTTCAAATGCGTACCTCAAATTTATTGCAATCATGTATTCATTCTTTCGTCCGTTTCGGATATTAGGCATTTTCAAAACGAGGTCTTTTTGGAATAAATATTCATAACATCGCCCATCGCAAAAAAAATAACTGCGACTTGGAGAATTAAGCAGTGCTTAAACACGAATGCAAACATTTTCTCTTATACACGGAGGGCTTGCTTAATCATATTAACATACGTAAGGATTCCGGAGTTTCACGCCGTCGAGAATGCACTTGGAGAGCCAGTCACAGCATTGAACGTTCACGTTAGGAATAAATTCCACTTATTCACTGTCTCTTCGTTCCATTGCGATACCTCCGAAGAGCTCGTCTTCCTCATCTACATCGAGTCAGGTTGACCAGTTCAGGTTTTAAGAAAAATGGGGGTGTATGAACATCTACACAACTATGGGAGAATGAATTGATTTCATATATCGTGAAGGCACTCCTCGTCGCTTCCACAACACGACCATTCCAACGAGAAGGTTACATGTACCGGGGCAACTTTCGGGATGTTACTCTCTCTAACGGTGGCCGCGGGTACTTTGAACAGTTCAGAGCAGCTCGATACACCTATACCGTAATGAAGCGCAAGTCTATATCGGAGTAAATGCCGTAGTAAGAGGGAAATCCCAAGCGACTCCACCTAGCATATTTCTTCCCATTGTACAACTGCGTCCGTATACATGTCGTCACCATGGCGACCACACATTGTTGCGTACGTTGGAACGAACTTACATTTCTCCGGTTTGCCTTTAATATTTCAGTGATAAATAAGAATCTGCTAGCCAAAAATTTCTTTTCCCCAACTCGCTTTGTGTTTTTTCATAAACAAATTCTTAGTAAATAATTGTTTTGCATATTACTTGAGGTCGATCACATATGTAATTGTGATTTATTTTAAATAAGCATATATTAATAATTTAATAATTTTCTGGATTAATACGGTGAAACCTTAGGAATCCTAATTTTTATTGTGAAAAAATATAAAGAGATACGAAAAATAAAATTAAATAGGAAAACCGGTAAATTAACTGAACTGTGAAAATATCGTTATCATCGATGGATTGGCGAAAATTGTATAAATATTATTATGGGTTTTGAAAAAATGAAAACTAGACGATAACAACGATAAATCATCGTCTTTGTTAACATTTATTAGTGAATAAATCAGGTATAGCCCTATGGTGCGGCGATAATCTCGGCGAGCATAATGTACGGACACGAAGCATTATATTCTACTGAGAAATTGAGACGAACCATCGCAGTAGAACTAAATGCGATAGGAATTTTATGGAATAAAATGAAATCTTTCCGGAAACGACTCTTGTGACAATGTGATACCTGCATTGTATAGAATGTTGCTCCCTTCATATATATTTTCCTACTCAGAGAGAATCATAGAAGGAGTCGTGGGGTGCTATGCCGTATTTACGAACGCGATTTAAATGTGCAATTCACCACATATAGAAAAGAATTCAGAGACATAAAAATACATTTAAAAAACGAATTCGCCGACATAATAAACTGCAGCAGTTTTCTATTAACTTATTCTTATAAAAACTAATGTTTTGCCGAAGACGTCAACGTTAGAGGACATGATGTGTCGTGTTCCGAAGTGAATGTTTCTTGAGATGGTCCGGGTAAATGAGCTAGAGAATGCAGTGTTATTTATGAATGTGAAGGTTTGGCAATAGGTGACGGCTTCAGATATGTTGTTCGGATCCTCTGATACTACTTCACATGTACTAATACACGCCTGGGAGCGTCCGTATCAAAAGGGTGGATAGAATAAATTTGCGAAAGTAATATGGCTTGCAAATCTGAGGAAGCCGAAAACGAGGACTATACCGATAAATTACCGAACGTTCAAACTATAATGAAGAAAACGTAAGTGAATTGCATCCTTTAAAGACTTTCAAGGGTTGAAAATTGAATTACTAGCGAAGGCCACAGCAATGGTGACTCTGTGTAAATGTATAATGAGACGGACGAGAGGAAATTCTCGCCATCATCCGAAAAAAAACAGAAGTGCGGGATGGAATAAAATATCCTGGGAATTATGTGATCAGAGATTCTTCTGTGAATCGGGCAGTACCCTTGGTCATGAAGTGGAATATGTCCCGGAGATAATAGTGGAGCAATTGGAATAGAAAATAGAAGCATAAGATTATGAACGTATGTAAAATGTCTTGATGGTTCAAGTTTGAAGAAGCGATGTAAAGGGGCGAAGACTGAGGATCAGGTGATCGGATTACTATGGGTTACTTGCACGGCTGCATAACAGTAATTCAGACTTGGCAACGTCGTCGATAGTGCAATCGGCCAAAGACGAGACGTAGAATACAAAAATGGATAACATCAAGGAACGTATAGCCGGATTTTTCAGTTAACGCGGCCATTTTTACTTTGATCTGATCTGAAGGATTTTGGTAAGTGATTGTGGCCGACACGGGATTCACTTGTAAACGTGTATGCCACCAACGCATATCATTCAAAGTAACATACGAATTTTTCATCGTTAAATTTGAAAAAGGATTATAAATATATGCCGTATTTATAATAGATAATAAATAATTAATTATGTGTAGGTATATATGATAATATGGAAAATAACAATCTCATAAAGTACGAAGATCAGATTATGTTGAATAATTTTTGACTAACCTCGAGTATGTGTGTAAGCGTCGGCCATGTCCACCTCCACCACGACCACCGACACCATAAGAGCCACATCGGCAACTGCCTCAGCCACGGACCCAGCAAACAGATGCAGAATCTACCCCGCATCTTCGGTCGCGGGCGTTCCGCCCTCCACCTCCTCCACCATATGAACCACGGCCATCCTTGCTGATAACGGATAAACGATTTTTTTCGTTAAACTTGAAGATGAAATACAAATACTGGTTCTGCTTATAAAACTGTGTATATTTATGTATAAAAAAATTAAAAACAGCAAACACATTAACACGGTCGAGCAGAAAAAACAGCATTATACGTGAATTACCTGCAGCATTTGCGTTTACAGTTCATTTGTCCATGGTCACCACCTCCGCCTCCTCCTTTAACTCACCGCCGCCTCCCACACATCCTTTACCTCAACCGCCACCATTAAGCCATCTACGGCAAACGACTCAGCTTCGGACGGACCTTGAGTCGAGCGCCTTATGGGCCCGTCTCCTTCCTCCGTCAATCTTCTCTCCTAACCCTCTTCAGTCAAATCGCTGGAGGGATTTAAATTATTTACGAGTGATCGTTATTAAAATTCATCGCCCAATTCTGATATGATCTGTAAGGTATAGATTATAATAATAATTTCTATATAGGACCTTTTTTAACAATAGCTAAGTTTTAAAGACCAAATGTTACGAGTTACAGATAGGTGATAAAAATATCTTTTACCTTTTCAATAAACCGACGATCAGTCCATAATACGCTGAAGATTAATTGTGTACTTCCATATGACATTTTCAGGATTTTTCCTCAATAAATACGGAAGCCTGTTGATTTCTGATGCAAATTGTAGGGAAAATATTCCATGCAGAATCCTATTAATGTCTACGATGATCACTGCGAAGGTTTATAGTTCTTTTAAAAAAATTATATCTTCGCGTTCTTCCGAATACAGAAATGAAATTTTCCTGAATTTCTGGTTTCACCAAAGAACGAAAATCTCATCTCATTTTCTTTTTTGGAATACCATTGATCTCATTTTGTAACGGACGGTTGGAGTTGTTTCCGCAGTTTCTTAATTACGTCTTATTCAATTCTTCTCACTTTCTGCAGGTTAGCACTTTTTCTTCAACTGTTTACATCTGTATATATAAAACACCATAAAACTACCTGAGCTCGTGTAGGTATCCGCTCCTTTCTAGAAAACTTCATCCTTCATAAAATGCATTTTACCGCTTTTTATGTAACGACGTCCATGTATTGGGTTTATCGCCCTCTGCCTGTCTGTCTCTGGGCATAATGATTTAAAAACGACTGATGTAAGTTTTCCTTGTCATGTTTGCTAATTATTATCACAAGGATGAAAAGTTCATTATATACATATGGTAAAATATTCGTATGCCTCTACAGAATTCACTAATTATTTTTTTTACATTGCGATAATATTTAACTACTGCTATTTTCCAATTAAGGACCGACGGCATGAAACCGGGTCATTTAATGAAATCACTGGTGAACAAGCAGGAAACGAGAAAAACACCAACTGTTTTACTGCAATTGCCTTCACATCTACTTCTATGTCCTTCTCTGTTGAAATCGCAATGCGACCTTCTGATGACAGCAGCACAGATCGTGAAGACATTGGAATAATGATGGAAAATACTGAAGCACGATCAAAGCGACATTACCTTGGATTAATGTCCTAGTAATCGCACTGACGGAGCTAAGGCAATAGTTGGAAAATCCGCTGAAGCTGTAGCATGTACAAAACGTTTAGCTCTTCATGTAATGCCTAATGTCATGTGTAATCATATTCGTGATGAAATGCCGCAATAATTGAATGATATATCGAAAGAGATTCTAAGAATGGCGAACCTTATAAAAGCAATGTCACTGTATTCCCATTTATTCGCTTTGTTGTGCGAATAAATTGAAAGATATTATAAAGCATTAATTCTCCATAAAGTAGCGCGATGGCTATCGTGCGTGAATGTGTTGGATCCATTCGATGAATTAAGAGATGAGATAAGACATATTTTTATACAAAAATCCATTAGTACGGACATATAAATGAAATTACAGAATTTGGAACGAACGGTTGGCTTCTGTGACAGGCAATTTCATTTACCTTCATGAAATGAATGTTAAACTACGAGGTATAAATGCGAACGCATTCATAGTTCATAGTAAAATAAAATCACTTACTTTAAAACTCAATACTTTTGCGTTAATAGGCGTTAATATGAAGTTTTCCGAGTCACAATGTTTACATTTTTACCAATAATATTTTCTTCGAAGAATGTGTCAACATTTCTATAGGTCAAACAGGGCGTAAACGGTGTCCGACAATAACGGAGTATTTTACAACTCAGCCAGGTGCATAGAATTGGCTTCACAATCCTTTAGTTACATCATTTGTATCTAAGTCAGGATTATCACTGAAAGAAAATGAACAGTTAATTGATATCTCCACAGATTTAACTTTGAAACTAAGTTAAATGAAACAGAAAATATGCATTCTTGGGGTTGTCTCGTAAACGAATATGCTGAAATTTCCATCGGCACTTCGAAATTTCTCCCGGCTTTTGAATCCAATTATCATTTTGAGAAATCCTTCACCCTATATAACGCAGCTAATTTGTATCCTTCCTTGTTAACGTAGTCTTTTAGAACAGTAGCTACATGATTTTTAATTTATCCAAAAAAGCTTTGTACCTGCGAATTATTGAATAATGTAAATTTCTTTTCATTATTTCATGCAATGCACAGGTAGAATTTGATTTGACCAATATAAACCCTTCAATTGCTATATTATGTACCGTAAAACAAACATGTATGTCTTAAGGGGTAATGACTACAATACCGCAGAAATCACAAGTAAATCAAAAATAATACTAATGTAAATTAATTTTAATGCAATAGATTTATCACCCCTGGGTTCGTGTTCCGCGAAAATAGATAATTATCTTTAAGTGGTAAGCGGTGTTACAATGCTTGGGAGAGAGAGTACCAAGACAACTATATTTGTTTTGGAAAATACACAGATTACTTACTGCTTAACAGACCGAGTCAAATTTATTGCTGTTTTTAAATATAAGAATGTAGAACTGTCACGAATCTAATATTCCAGAAACTGCTGCAATCAATGCCTTCATAGGATTATCTAACGATATACTCGTAGCTCCTCGTCAAATATTTGCCCCACACCATGCACATTTACTACGATTCTATGTGAACAACTACCTTCAGTTCCCCTTTTAAAAAGTACGATTCAACGAACTCGCCAACAAATGAAGAACCACATTTTTTGACTAAATTATTTTTTTCAAGAGTTCGCCAAATCGTTCAAAGACATCGAATTTTGCTTCAACATAGTGGAACATCAAATTACATAATTCTTCATATATACGTAACAGAATTTAGTATTGATGGGATACTTCCCCGATGATTCCTTCAAATGCGTACCTCAAATTTATTGCAATCATGTATTCATTCTTTCGTCCGTTTCGGATATTAGGCATTTTCAAAACGAGGTCTTTTTGGAATAAATATTCATAACATCGCCCATCGCAAAAAAAATAACTGCGACTTGGAGAATTAAGCAGTGCTTAAACACGAATGGAAACATTTTCTCTTGTACACGGAGGGCTTGCTTAATCATATTAACATACGTAAGGATTCCGGAGTTTCAAGCCGTCGAGAATGCACTTGGAGAGCCAGTCACAGCATTGAACGTTCACGTTAGGAATAAATTCCACTTATTCACTGTCTCTTCGTTCCATTGCGATACCTCCGAAGAGCTCGTCTTCCTCATCAACATCGAGTCAGGTTGACCAGTTCAGGTTTTAAGAAAAATGGGGGTGTATGAACATCTACACAACTATGGGAGAATGAATTGATTTCATATATCGTGAAGGCACTCCTCGTCGCTTCCACAACACGACCATTCCAACGAGAAGGTTACATGTACCGGGGCAACTTTCGGGATGTTACTCTCTCTAACGGTGGCCGCGGGTACTTTGAACAGTTCAGAGCAGCTCGATACACCTATACCGTAATGAAGCGCAAGTCTATATCGGAGTAAATGCCGTAGTAAGAGGGAAATCCCAAGCGACTCCACCTAGCATATTTCTTCCCATTGTACAACTGCGTCCGTATACATGTCGTCACCATGGCGACCACACATTGTTGCGTACGTTGGAACGAACTTACATTTCTCCGGTTTGCCTTTAATATTTCAGTGATAAATAAGAATCTGCTAGCCAAAAATTTCTTTTCCCCAACTCGCTTTGTGTTTTTTCATAAACAAATTCTTAGTAAATAATTGTTTTGCATATTACTTGAGGTCGATCACATATGTAATTGTGATTTATTTTAAATAAGCATATATTAATAATTTAATAATTTTCTGGATTAATACGGTGAAACCTTAGGAATCCTAATTTTTATTGTGAAAAAATATAAAGAGATACGAAAAATAAAATTAAATAGGAAAACCGGTAAATTAACTGAACTGTGAAAATATCGTTATCATCGATGGATTGGCGAAAATTGTATAAATATTATTATGGGTTTTGAAAAAATGAAAACTAGACGATAACAACGATAAATCATCGTCTTTGTTAACATTTATTAGTGAATAAATCAGGTATAGCCCTATGGTGCGGCGATAATCTCGGCGAGCATAATGTACGGACACGAAGCATTATATTCTACTGAGAAATTGAGACGAACCATCGCAGTAGAACTAAATGCGATAGGAATTTTATGGAATAAAATGAAATCTTTCCGGAAACGACTCTTGTGACAATGTGATACCTGCATTGTATAGAATGTTGCTCCCTTCATATATATTTTCCTACTCAGAGAGAATCATAGAAGGAGTCGTGGGGTGCTATGCCGTATTTACGAACGCGATTTAAATGTGCAATTCACCACATATAGAAAAGAATTCAGAGACATAAAAATACATTTAAAAAACGAATTCGCCGACATAATAAACTGCAGCAGTTTTCTATTAACTTATTCTTATAAAAACTAATGTTTTGCCGAAGACGTCAACGTTAGAGGACATGATGTGTCGTGTTCCGAAGTGAATGTTTCTTGAGATGGTCCGGGTAAATGAGCTAGAGAATGCAGTGTTATTTATGAATGTGAAGGTTTGGCAATAGGTGACGGCTTCAGATATGTTGTTCGGATCCTCTGATACTACTTCACATGTACTAATACGCGCCTGGGAGCGTCCGTATCAAAAGGGTGGATATACAGTAGTTGCGAAAGTAATATGGCTTGCAAATCTGAGGAAGCCGAAAACGAGGACTCTACCGATAAATTAGCGAACGTTCTAACTATAATGAGGAAAACGTAAGTCAATTGCGTCCTTTAAAGACTTGCAAGGGTTGAAAACTGAATTACTAGCGAAGGCCACAGCAATGGTGACTCTGTGTAAATGTATAATGAGACGGACGAGAGGAAATTCTCGCCATCATCCGAAAAAAAACAGAAGTGCGGGATGGAATAAAATATCCTGGGAATTATGTGATCAGAGATTCTTCTGTGAATCGGGCAGTACCCTTGGTCATGAAGTGGAATATGTCCCGGAGATAAATGTGGAGCAATTGGAATAGAAAATAGAAGCATAAGATTATGAACGTATGTAAAATGTCTTCATGGTTCAAGTTTGAAGAAGCGATGTAAAGGGGCGAAGACTGAGGATCAGGTGATCGGATTACTATGGGTTACTTGCACGGCTGCATAACAGTAATTCAGACTTGGCAACGTCGTCGATAGTGCAATCGGCCAAAGACGAGACGTAGAATACAAAAATGGATAACATCAAGGAACGTATAGCCGGATTTTTCAGTTAACGCGGCCATTTTTACTTTGATCTGATCTGAAGGATTTTGGTAAGTGATTGTGGCCGACACGGGATTCACTTGTAAACGTGTATGCCACCAACGCATATCATTCAAAGTAACATACGAATTTTTCATCGTTAAATTTGAAAAAGGATTATAAATATATGCCGTATTTATAATAGATAATAAATAATTAATTATGTGTAGGTATATATAATAATATGGAAAATAACAATCTCATAAAGTGCGAAGATCAGATTATGTGGAATAATTTTTGACTAACATCGAGTATGTGTGTAAGCGTCGTCCATGTCCACCTCCACCACGACCACCGACACCATAAGAGCCACACCGGCAACTGCCTCAGCCACGGACCCAGCAAACAGATGCAGAAACTACCCCACATCTTCGGTCGCGGGCTTTCCGCCCTCCATCACCGCCTCCATATGAACCACGGCCGTCCTTGCTGATAACGGATAAACGATTTTTTTCGTTAAACTTGAAGATGAAATAAAAATACTGGTTCTGCTTATAAAACTGTGTATATTTATGTATAATAAAATGAAAAACAGCAAACACATTAACACGGTCGAGCAGAGTAAACTGCGCTATAAGTGAATTACCTGCAGCATTTGCATTTCCAGTTTATTTGTCCATGGTCACCACCTCCGCCTCCTCCTGTAACTCACCGCCGCCTCCCTCACATCCTTTACCTCAACCGCCACCATTAAGCCATCCATGGCAAACGACTCAGCTTCGGACGGAGCTTGAGTCGAGCGCCTTATGGACCCGTCTCCTTCCTCCGTCATTCTTCTCTCCTAACCCTCTTCAGTCAAATCGCTGGAGGGATTTAAATTATTTACGAGTGATCGTTATTAAAAATGCGAACGCATTCATAGTTCATAGTAAAATGAAATCACTTACTTTAAAACTCAATAATTTTGCGTTAATAGGCGTTAATATGAAGTTTTCCGAGTCCCAATGTTTACATTTTTACCAATAATATTTTCTTCGAAGAATGTGTCAACATTTCTATAGGTCAAACAGGGCGTAAACTGTGTCCGACAATAACGGAGTATTTTACAACTCAGCCAGGTGCATAGAATTGGCTTCACAATCCTTTAGTTACATTATTTGTATCTAAGTCAGGATTATCACTGAAAGAAAATGAACAGCTAATTGATATCTCCACAGATTTAACTTTGAAACTAAGTTAAATGAAACAGAAAATATGCATTCTTGGGGTTGTCACATAAACGAATATGCTGAAATTTCCTTCGGCACTTCGAAATTTCTCCCGGCTTTTGAATCCAATTATCATTTTGAGAAATCCTTCACCCTATATAACGCATGTAATTTGTTTCCTTCCTTGTTAACGTAGTCTTTTAGAACAGTAGCTACATGATTTTTAATTTATCCAAAAAAGCTTTGTATCTGCGAATCATTGAATAATGTATATTCCTTTTCATTATTTCATGCAATGCACAGGTAGAATTTGATTTGAAAAATATAAAACCTACAATTGTTATATTATGTATCGTAAAACAAACATATATGTCATAAGGGGTAATGACTACAATACCGAAGAAATCACAAGTAAATCAAAAATAGTACTAATGTAAATTAATTCTAATTCAATAGTTTTATCACCTCTGGGTTCGTGTTCCGCGAAAATAGATAATTATCTTTAAGTGGTAAGCGGTGTTACAATGCTTGGGAGAGAGAGTAGCAAGACAACTATATTTGTTTTGTAAAATACACAGATTACTTACTGCTTAACAGACCGAGTCAAAATTATTGCCGTTTTTAAATATAAGATGGTGAAACTGTCACGAATCTATTATTCCAGAAACTGCTGCAATCAATGGCTTCATAGGATTATCTAACGATATACTCGTAGCTCCTCGTCAAATATTTGCCCCACACCATGCACATTTACTACGATTCTATGTGAACAACTACCTTCAGTTCCCCTTTTAAAAAGTACGATTCAACGAACTCGCCAACAAATGAAGAACCACATTTTTGTTGCGAAAGTAATATGGCTTGCAAATCTGAGGAAGCCGAAAACGAGGACCCTACCGATAAATTACCGAACGTTCTAACTATAATGCACGGCTGCATAACAGTAATTCAGACTTGGCAACGTCGTCGATAGTGCAATCGGCCAAAGACGAGACGTAGAATACAAAAATGGATAACATCAAGGAACGTATAGATGAATTTTTCAGTTAACGCGGCCATTTTTACTTTGATCTGATCTGAAGGATTTTGGTAAGTGATTGTGGCCAACACGGGATTCACTTGTAAATGAGTATGCCACCACCGCATATCATTCATAGGAACATACGAATTTTTCATCGTTAAATTTGAAAAAGGATTATAAATATATGCCGTTTTTATAATAGATGATAAATAATTAATTATGTGTAGGTATATATGATAATATGGAAAATAACAATCTCATAAAGTACGAAGATCAGATTATGTGGAATAATTTTTGACTAACCTCGAGTATGTGTGTAAGCGTCGTCCATGTCCACCTCCACCACGACCACCGACACCATAAGAGCCACATCGGCAACTGCTTCAGCCACGGACCCAGCAAACAGATGCAGAAACTACCCCCCATCTTCGGTCGCGGGCGTTCCGCCCTCCATCACCGCCTCCATATGAACCACGGCCGTCCTTGCTGATAACGGATAAAAGTTTTTTTCGTTAAACTTGAAGATAAAATAAAAATACTGGTTCTGCTTATAAAACTGTGTATATTTATGTATAATAAAATGAAAAACAGCAAACACATTAACACGGTCGAGCAGAGTAAACTGCGCTATAAGTGAATTACCTGCAGCATTTGCATTTCCAGTTCATTTGTCCATGGTCACCACCTCCGCCTCCTCCTGTAACTCACCGCCGCCTCCCACACATCCTTTACCTCAACAGCCACCATTAAGCCATTCAAGGCAAACGACTCAGCTTCGGACGGAGCTTGAGTCGAGCGCCTTATGGGCCCGTCTCCTTCCTCCGTCAATCTTCTCTCCTAACCCACTTCAGTCAAATCGCTGGAGGGATTAAAATTATTTACGGGTGATCGTTATTAAAATTCAACGCCCAATTCTGATATGATCTGTAATGTATAGATTATAATAATAATTTGTATATAGGACCTTTTTAACAATAGCTAAGTTTTAAAGACCAAATATTACGAGCTACAGATCGGTGATAAAAATATCTTTTACCTTTCAATTAACCGTCGATCAGTCCACAATACGCTGAAGATTAATTGTTTCCTTCCATATGACATTTTCAGTATTTTGCCTCAATAAATACCGAATCCTGTTGATTTCTGTTGCACATTGTAGGGAAAAATATTCCATGTAGAATCCTATAAATCTCTACGATGATCACTGCGAAGGTTTGTAGTTCTTTTTAAAAAAATTATATCTTCGCGTTCTTTCGAATACAGAAATGAAATTTTCCTGAATTTCTGGTTTCACCAAAGAACGAAAATCTCATCTCATTTTCTTTTTTGGAATACCAACGGTTGGAGTTTTTTCCGCAGTTTCTTATTTACGTCTTATTCAATTGTTCTCACTTTCTGCAGGTTAGCACTTTTTCTTCAACTGTTTACATCTGTATATATAAAACACCATAAAACTACCTGAGCTCGTGTAGGTATCCGCTCTTTTCTAGAAAACTTCATCCTTCATAAAATGCATTTTACCGCTTTTTATGAAACGACGTCCATGTATTTGGTTCATCGCCCTCTGCCTGTCTGTCTCTGGGCAAAATTATTTAAAAACGACTGATGTAAGTTTTCCATGTCATGTTTGCTAATTATTATCACAAGGATGAAAAGTTCATTATATACATATGGTAAAATATTCGTATGCCTCTACAGAATTGACTAATATTATTCTTTTTTACATTGCGATAATATTTAACTACTGCTACTTTCCAATTAAGGACCGACGGCATGAAACCGGGTCATTTAATGAAATCACTGGTGAACAAGCAGGAAACGAGAAAAACACCAACTGTTTTACTGCAATTGCCTTCACATCTACTTCTATGTACTTCTCTGTTGAAATCGCAATGCGACCTTCTGATGACAGCAGCACAGATCGTGAATACATTGGAATAAAGATGGAAAATACTGAAGCAGGATCAAAGCGACATTACCTTGGATTAATGTTCTAGTAATCTCACTGACGGAGCTATGGCATTAGTTGGAAAATCCGCTGGAGCTGTAGCACGTACAAAAAGTTTAGCTCTTCATGTAATGCCTAATGTAATGTGTAATCATATTCGTGATGACATGCCGCAATAATTGAATGATATATCAAAAGAGATTCTAAGAATGGTGAACCTTATAAAAGCAATGTCACTGTATTCCCATTTATTCGCTTTGTTGTGCGAATAAATTGAAAGATATTATAAAGCATTAATTCTCCATAGAGTAGCGCGATGGCTATCGTGCGTGAATGGTTTGGCTCCATTCGATGAATTAAGAGATGAGATAAGACATATTTTTATACAAAAATCCATTAGTACGGACAGATAAATGAAATTACAGAATTTGGAAAACGGTTGGCTTCTGTGACAGGCAATTTCATTTATCTTCATGAAATGAATGTTAAACTACGAGGTATAAATGCGAACGCATTCAAAGTTCATAGTAAAATAAAATCACTTACTTTAAAACTCAATACTTTTGCGTTAATAGGCGTTAATATGAAGTTTTCCGAGTCCCAATGTTTACATTTTTACCAATAATATTTTCTTCGAAGAATGTGTCAACATTTCTATAGGTCAAACAGGGCGTAAACTGTGTCCGACAATAACGGAGTATTTTACAACTCAGCCAGGTGCATAGAATTGGCTTCACAAACCTTTAGTTACATCATTTGTATCTAAGTCAGGATTATCACTGAATGAAAGCGAACTGTTAATTGATAACTCCACAGATTTAACTTTAAAACTAAGTTCAATGAAACACAACATATGCATTCTTGGGGTTGTCACATAAACGAATATGCTGAAATTTCCATCGGCACTTCGAAATTTCTCCCGGCTTTTGAATCCAATTATCATTTTGAGAAATCCTTCACCCTATATAAGGCAGGTAATTTGTTTCCTTCCTTGTTAACGTAGTCTTTTAGAAGAGTAGATTCATGATTTTTAATTTATCCAAAAAAGCTTTGTACCTGCGAATTATTGAATAATGTAAATTTCTTTTCATTTTTTCAAGCAATGCACAGGTAGACTTTGATTTGAAGAATATAAACCCTACAATTGCTATATTATGTATCGTAAAACAAACATATATGTCTTAAGGGTTAATGACTACAATACCGAAGAAATCACAAGTAAATCAAAAATAATACTAATGTAAATTAATTTTAATGCAATAGATTTATCACCCCTGGGTTCGTGTTCCGCGAAAATAGATAATTATCTTTAAGTGGTAAGCGGTGTTACAATGCTTGGGAGAGAGAGTACCAAGACAACTATATTTGTTTTGGAAAATACACAGATTACTTACTGCTTAACAGACCGAGTCAAAATTATTGCCGTTTTTAAATATAAGAATGTAGAACTGTCACGAATCTAATATTCCAGAAACTGCTGCAATCAATGCCTTCATAGGATTATCTAACGATATACTCGTAGCTCCTCGTCAAATATTTGCCCCACACCATGCACATTTACTACGATTCTATGCGAACAACTACCTTCAGTTCCCCTTTTAAAAAGTACGATTCAACGAACTCGCCAACAAATGAAGAACCACATTTTTTTGACTGAATTATTTTTTTCAAGAGTTCGCCAAATCGTTCAAAGACATCGAATTTTCTTCAACATAGTGGAACATCAAATTACATAATTCTTCATATATACGTAACAGAATTTAGTATTGATGGGATACTTCCCCGATTATGCCTTCAAATGCGTACCTCAAATTTATTGCAATCATGTATTCATTCTTTCGTCCGTTTCGGATATTAGGCATTTTCAAAACGAGGTCTTTTTGGAATAAATATTCATAACATCGCTCATCGCAAAAAAAATAACTGCGACTTGGAGAATTAAGCAGTGCTTAAACACGAATGGAAACATTTTCTCTTATACACGGAGGGCTTGCTTAATCATATTAACATACGTAAGGATTCCGGAGTTTTACGCCATCGAGAATGCACTTGGAGAGCCAGTCACAGCATTGAACGTTCACGTTAGGAATAAATTCCACTTATTCACTGTCTCTTCGTTCCATTGCGATACCTCCGAAGAGCTCGTCTTACTCATCAACATCGAGTCAGGTTGACCAGTTCAGGTTTTAAGAAAAATGGGGGTGTATGAACATCTACACAACTATGGGAGAATGAATTGATTTCATATATCGTGAAGGCACTCCTCGTCGCTTCCACAACACGACCATACCAACGAGAAGGTTACATGTACCGGGGCAACTTTCGGGATGTTACTCTCTCTAACGGTGGCCGCGGGTACTTTGAACAGTTCAGAGCAGCTCGATACACCTATACCGTAATAAAGCGCAAGTCTATATCGGAGTAAATGCCGTAGTAAGAGGGAAATCCCAAGCGACTCCACCTAGCATATTTCTTCCCATTGTACAACTGCGTCCGTATACATGTCGTCACCATGGCGACCACACATTGTTGCGTACGTTGGAACGAACTTACATTTCTCCGGTTTGCCTTTAATATTTCAGTGATAAATAAGAATCTGCTAGCCAAAAATTTCTTTTCCCCAACTCGCTTTGTGTTTTTTCATAAACAAATTCTTAGTAAATAATTGTTTTGCATATTACTTGAGGTCGATCACATATGTAATTGTGATTTATTTTAAATAAGCATATATTATTAATTTAATAATTTTCTGGATTAATACGGTGAAACATTAGGAATCCTAATTTTTATTGTGAAAAAATATAAAGAGATACGAAAAATAAAATTAAATAGGAAAACCGGTAAATTAACTGAACTGTGAAAATATCGTTATCATCGATGGATTGGCGAAAATTGTATAAATATTATTATGGGTTTTGAAAAAATGAAAACTAGACGATAACAACGATAAATCATCGTCTTTGTTAACATTTATTAGTGAATAAATCAGGTATAGCCCTATGGTGCGGCGATAATCTCGGCGAGCATAATGTACGGACACGAAGCATTATATTCTACTGAGAAATTGAGACGAACCATCGCAGTAGAACTAAATGCGATAGGAATTTTATGGAATAAAATGAAATCTTTCCGGAAACGACTCTTGTGACAATGTGATACCTGCATTGTATAGAATGTTGCTCCCTTCATATATATTTTCCTACTCAGAGAGAATCATAGAAGGAGTCGTGGGGTGCTATGCCGTATTTACGAACGCGATTTAAATGTGCAATTCACCACATATAGAAAAGAATTCAGAGACATAAAAATACATTTAAAAAACGAATTCGCCGACATAATAAACTGCAGCAGTTTTCTATTAACTTATTCTTATAAAAACTAATGTTTTGCCGAAGACGTCAACGTTAGAGGACATGATGTGTCGTGTTCCGAAGTGAATGTTTCTTGAGATGGTCCGGGTAAATGAGCTAGAGAATGCAGTGTTATTTATGAATGTGAAGGTTTGGCAATAGGTGACGGCTTCAGATATGTTGTTCGGATCCTCTGATACTACTTCACATGTACTAATACGCGCCTGGGAGCGTCCGTATCAAAAGGGTGGATATACAGTAGTTGCGAAAGTAATATGGCTTGCAAATCTGAGGAAGCCGAAAACGAGGACTCTACCGATAAATTAGCGAACGTTCTAACTATAATGAGGAAAACGTAAGTCAATTGCGTCCTTTAAAGACTTGCAAGGGTTGAAAACTGAATTACTAGCGAAGGCCACAGCAATGGTGACTCTGTGTAAATGTATAATGAGACGGACGAGAGGAAATTCTCGCCATCATCCGAAAAAAAACAGAAGTGCGGGATGGAATAAAATATCCTGGGAATTATGTGATCAGAGATTCTTCTGTGAATCGGGCAGTACCCTTGGTCATGAAGTGGAATATGTCCCGGAGATAAATGTGGAGCAATTGGAATAGAAAATAGAAGCATAAGATTATGAACGTATGTAAAATGTCTTCATGGTTCAAGTTTGAAGAAGCGATGTAAAGGGGCGAAGACTGAGGATCAGGTGATCGGATTACTATGGGTTACTTGCACGGCTGCATAACAGTAATTCAGACTTGGCAACGTCGTCGATAGTGCAATCGGCCAAAGACGAGACGTAGAATACAAAAATGGATAACATCAAGGAACGTATAGATGAATTTTTCAGTTAACGCGGCCATTTTTACTTTGATCTGATCTGAAGGATTTTGGTAAGTGATTGTGGCCAACACGGGATTCACTTGTAAATGAGTATGCCACCACCGCATATCATTCATAGGAACATACGAATTTTTCATCGTTAAATTTGAAAAAGGATTATAAATATATGCCGTTTTTATAATAGATGATAAATAATTAATTATGTGTAGGTATATATGATAATATGGAAAATAACAATCTCATAAAGTACGAAGATCAGATTATGTGGAATAATTTTTGACTAACCTCGAGTATGTGTGTAAGCGTCGTCCATGTCCACCTCCACCACGACCACCGACACCATAAGAGCCACATCGGCAACTGCTTCAGCCACGGACCCAGCAAACAGATGCAGAAACTACCCCCCATCTTCGGTCGCGGGCGTTCCGCCCTCCATCACCGCCTCCATATGAACCACGGCCGTCCTTGCTGATAACGGATAAAAGTTTTTTTCGTTAAACTTGAAGATAAAATAAAAATACTGGTTCTGCTTATAAAACTGTGTATATTTATGTATAATAAAATGAAAAACAGCAAACACATTAACACGGTCGAGCAGAGTAAACTGCGCTATAAGTGAATTACCTGCAGCATTTGCGTTTCCAGTTCATTTGTCCATGGTCACCACCTCCGCCTCCTCCTGTAACTCACCGCCGCCTCCCACACATCCTTTACCTCAACAGCCACCATTAAGCCATTCAAGGCAAACGACTCAGCTTCGGACGGAGCTTGAGTCGAGCGCCTTATGGGCCCGTCTCCTTCCTCCGTCAATCTTCTCTCCTAACCCACTTCAGTCAAATCGCTGGAGGGATTAAAATTATTTACGGGTGATCGTTATTAAAATTCAACGCCCAATTCTGATATGATCTGTAATGTATAGATTATAATAATAATTTGTATATAGGACCTTTTTAACAATAGCTAAGTTTTAAAGACCAAATATTACGAGCTACAGATCGGTGATAAAAATATCTTTTACCTTTCAATTAACCGTCGATCAGTCCACAATACGCTGAAGATTAATTGTTTCCTTCCATATGACATTTTCAGTATTTTGCCTCAATAAATACCGAATCCTGTTGATTTCTGTTGCACATTGTAGGGAAAAATATTCCATGTAGAATCCTATAAATCTCTACGATGATCACTGCGAAGGTTTGTAGTTCTTTTTAAAAAAATTATATCTTCGCGTTCTTTCGAATACAGAAATGAAATTTTCCTGAATTTCTGGTTTCACCAAAGAACGAAAATCTCATCTCATTTTCTTTTTTGGAATACCAACGGTTGGAGTTTTTTCCGCAGTTTCTTATTTACGTCTTATTCAATTGTTCTCACTTTCTGCAGGTTAGCACTTTTTCTTCAACTGTTTACATCTGTATATATAAAACACCATAAAACTACCTGAGCTCGTGTAGGTATCCGCTCTTTTCTAGAAAACTTCATCCTTCATAAAATGCATTTTACCGCTTTTTATGAAACGACGTCCATGTATTTGGTTCATCGCCCTCTGCCTGTCTGTCTCTGGGCAAAATTATTTAAAAACGACTGATGTAAGTTTTCCATGTCATGTTTGCTAATTATTATCACAAGGATGAAAAGTTCATTATATACATATGGTAAAATATTCGTATGCCTCTACAGAATTCACTAATTATTCTTTTTTACATTGCGATAATATTTAACTACTGCTACTTTCCAATTAAGGACCGACGGCATGAAACCGGGTCATTTAATGAAATCACTGGTGAACAAGCAGGAAACGAGAAAAACACCAACTGTTTTACTGCAATTGCCTTCACATCTACTTCTATGTACTTCTCTGTTGAAATCGCAATGCGACCTTCTGATGACAGCAGCACAGATCGTGAATACATTGGAATAAAGATGGAAAATACTGAAGCAGGATCAAAGCGACATTACCTTGGATTAATGTTCTAGTAATCTCACTGACGGAGCTATGGCATTAGTTGGAAAATCCGCTGGAGCTGTAGCACGTACAAAAAGTTTAGCTCTTCATGTAATGCCTAATGTAATGTGTAATCATATTCGTGATGACATGCCGCAATAATTGAATGATATATCAAAAGAGATTCTAAGAATGGTGAACCTTATAAAAGCAATGTCACTGTATTCCCATTTATTCGCTTTGTTGTGCGAATAAATTGAAAGATATTATAAAGCATTAATTCTCCATAGAGTAGCGCGATGGCTATCGTGCGTGAATGGTTTGGCTACATTCGATGAATTAAGAGATGAGATAAGACATATTTTTATACAAAAATCCATTAGTACGGACAGATAAATGAAATTACAGAATTTGGAAAACGGTTGGCTTCTGTGACAGGCAATTTCATTTATCTTCATGAAATGAATGTTAAACTACGAGGTATAAATGCGAACGCATTCAAAGTTCATAGTAAAATAAAATCACTTACTTTAAAACTCAATACTTTTGCGTTAATAGGCGTTAATATGAAGTTTTCCGAGTCCCAATGTTTACATTTTTACCAATAATATTTTCTTCGAAGAATGTGTCAACATTTCTATAGGTCAAACAGGGCGTAAACGGTGTCCGACAATAACGGAGTATTTTACAACTCAGCCAGGTGCATAGAATTGGCTTCACAAACCTTTAGTTACATCATTTGTATCTAAGTCAGGATTATCACTGAATGAAAGCGAACTGTTAATTGATAACTCCACAGATTTAACTTTAAAACTAAGTTCAATGAAACACAACATATGCATTCTTGGGGTTGTCACATAAACGAATATGCTGAAATTTCCATCGGCACTTCGAAATTTCTCCCGGCTTTTGAATCCAATTATCATTTTGAGAAATCTTTCACCCTATATAAGGCAGGTAATTTGTTTCCTTCCTTGTTAACGTAGTCTTTTAGAAGAGTAGATTCATGATTTTTAATTTATCCAAAAAAGCTTTGTACCTGCGAATTATTGAATAATGTAAATTTCTTTTCATTTTTTCAAGCAATGCACAGGTAGACTTTGATTTGAAGAATATAAACCCTACAATTGCTATATTATGTATCGTAAAACAAACATATATGTCTTAAGGGTTAATGACTACAATACCGAAGAAATCACAAGTAAATCAAAAATAATACTAATGTAAATTAATTTTAATGCAATAGATTTATCACCCCTGGGTTCGTGATCCGCGAAAAAAGATAATTATCTTTAAGTGGCAAGCGGTGTTACAATGCTTGGGAGAGAGATTATCAAGACAACTATATTTGTTTTGGAAAATACACAGATTACTTACTGCTTAACAGACCGAGTCAAAATTATTGCCGTTTTTAAATATAAGATGGTCAAACTGTCACGAATCTAATATTCCAGAAACTGCTGTAATCAATGGCTTCATAGGATTATCTAACGATATACTCGTAGCTCCTCGTCAAATATTTGCCCCACACCATGCACATTTACTACGATTCTATGTGAACAACTACCTTCAGTTCCCCTTTTAAAAAGTACGATTCAACGAACTCGCCAACAAATGAAGAACCACATTTTTGTTGAGAAAGTACTATGGCTTGCAAATCTGAGGAAGCCGAAAACGAGGACCCTACCGAAAAATTACCGAACGTTCTTACTATAATGCACGGCTGCATAACAGTAATTCAGACTTGGCAACGTCGTCGATAGTGCAATCGGCCAAAGACGAGACGTAGAATACAAAAATGGATAACATCAAGGAAGGTATAGCCGGATTTTTCAGTTAACTCGGCCATTTTTACTTTGATCTGATCTGAAGGATTTTGGTAAGTGATTGTGGCCGACTCGGGATTCACTTGTAAATGTGTATGCCACCAACGCATATCATTCAAAGGAACATACGAATTTTTCATCGTTAAATTTGAAAAAGGATTATAAATATATGCCGTTTTTATAATAGATAATAAATAATTAATTATGTGTAGGTATATATGATAATATGGAAAATAACAATCTCATAAAGTACGAAGATCAGATTATGTTGAATAATTTTTGACTAACCTCGAGTATGTGTGTAAGCGTCGTCCATTTCCACCTCCACCACGACCTCCGACACCATAAGAGCCACATCGGCAACTGCCTCAGCCACGGACCCAGCAATCAGATGCAGAAACTACCCCCCATCTTCGGTCGCGGTCGTTCCGCCCTCCATCTCCGCCTCCATATGAACCACGGCCGTCCTTGCTGATAACGGATAAACGATTTTTTTCGTTAAACTTGAAGATAAAATATAAATACTGGTTCGGCTTATTAAACTGTATATATTTATGTATAATAAAATGAAAAACAGCAAACACATTAACACGGTCGAGCAGAGTAAACAGCATTATAAGTGAATTACCTGCAGCATTTGCGTTTCCAGTTTAATTGTCCATGGTCACCTCCTCCGCCTCCTCCTCTAACTCACCGCCGCCTCCCACACATCCTTTACCTCAACCGCCACCATTAAGCCATCCACGGCAAACGACTCAGCTTCGGACGGAGCTTGAGTCGAGCGCCTTATGGGCCCGTCTCCTTCCTCCGTCATTCTTCTCTCCTAACCCTCTTCAGTCAAATCGCTGGAGGGATTTAAATTATTTACTAGTGGTCGTTATTAAAATTCAACGCCCAATTCTGATATGATCTGTAAGGTACAGATTATAATAATAATTTGTGTATAGGACCTTTTTTAACAATAGCTAAGTTTTAAATACCAAATATTACGAGTTACAGATCGGTGATAAAAATAACTTTGACCTTTTCAATTAACCGTCGATCAGTGCATAATACGCTGAAGATTAATTGTTTACTTCCCTATGACATTTTCAGTATTTTTCCTCAATAAATACGGAAGCCTGTTGATTTCTGATGCACATTGTAGGGAAAAATATTCCATGCTGAATCCTATTAATGTCTACGATGATCACTGCGAAGGTTTGTAGTTCTTTTTAATAAAATTATATCTTCGCGTTCTTCCGAATACAGAAATGAAATTTTCCTGAATTTCTGGTTTCACCAAAGAACGAAAATCTCATTTAATTTTTTTTTTGGAATACCAACTGTTGGAGTTGTTTCCGCAGTTTCTTATTTACGTCTTATTCAATTCTTCTCACTTTCTGCAGGTTAGCACTTTTTCTTCAACTGTTTACATCTGTATATATAAAACACCATAAAACTACCTGAGCTCGTGTAGGTATCCGCTCTTTTCTAGAAAACATCATCCTTCGTAAAATGCATTTTACCGCTTTTTATGAAACGACGTCCACGTATTGTGTTCATCGCCCTCTGCCTGTCTGTCTCTGGGCATAATGATTTAAAAACGACTGATGTAAGTTTTCCATGTCATGTTTGCTAATTATTATCACAAGGATGAAAAGTTCATTATATACATATGGTAAAATATTTGTATGCCTCTACAGAATTGACTAATATTATTCTTTTGTACATTGCGATAATATTTAACTGCTGCTACTTTCCAATTAAGGACCGACGGCATGAAACCGGGTCATTTAATGAAATCACTGGTGAACAAGCAGGAAACGAGAAAAACACCAACTGTTTTACTGCAATTGCATTCACATCTACTTCTATGTACTTCTCTGTTGAAATCGCAATGCGACCTTCTGATGACAGCAGCACAGATCGTGAAGACATTGGAATAAAGATGGAAAATACTGAAGCAGGATCAAAGCGACATTACCTTGGATTAATGTTCTAGAATTCGCACTGACGGAGCTATGGCAATAGTTGGAAAATCCGCTGGAGCTGTAGCACGTACAAAACATTTTGCTCTGCATGTAATGCCTAATGTAATGTGTAATCATATTCGTGATGACATGCCGCAATAATTGAATGATATATCGAAAGAGATTCTAAGAATGGTGAACCTTATAAAAGCAATGTCACTGTATTCCCATTTATTCGCTTTGTTGTGCGAATAAATTGAAAGATATTATAAAGCATTAATTCTCCATAGAGTAGCGCGATGGCTATCGTGCGTGAATGGTTTGGCTACATTCGATGAATTAAGAGATGAGATAAGACATATTTTTATACAAAAATCCATTAGTACGGACAGATAAATGAAATTACAGAATTTGGAAAACGGTTGGCTTCTGTGACAGGCAATTTCATTTACCTTCATGAAATGAATGTTAAACTACGAGGTATAAATGCGAACGCATTCAAAGTTCATAGTAAAATAAAATCACTTACTTTAAAACTCAATACTTTTGAGTTAATTGGCGGTAATATGAAGTTTTCCGAGTCCCAATGTTTACATTTTTACCAATAATATTTTCTTCGAAGAATGTGTCAACATTTCTATAGGTCAAACAGAACGTAAACTGTGTCCGACAATAACGGAGTATTTTACAACTCAGCCAGGTGCATAGAATTGGCTTCACAATCCTTTAGTTACATCATTTGTATCTAAGTCAGGATTATCACTGAAAGAAAATGAACAGCTAATTGATATCTCCACAGATTTAACTTTGAAACTAAGTTAAATGAAACAGAAAATATGCATTCTTGGGGTTGTCACATAAACGAATATGCTGAAATTTCCATCGGCACTTCGAAATTTCTCCCGGCTTTTGACTCCAATTATCATTTTGAGAAATCCTTCACCCTATATAAGGCAGGTAATTTGTTTCCTTCCTTGTTAACGTAGTCTTTTAGAAGAGTAGATTCATGATTTTTAATTTATCCAAAAAAGCTTTGTATCTGCGAATTATTGAATAATGTAAATTTTTTTCATTATTTCATGCAATGCACAGGTAGACTTTGATTTGACCAATATAAACCCTTCAATTGCTATATTATGTACCGTAAAACAAACATGTATGTCTTAAGGGGTAATGACTACAATACCGCAGAAATCACAAGTAAATCAAAAATAATACTAATGTAAATTAATTTTAATGCAATAGATTTATCACCCCTGGGTTCGTGTTCCGCGAAAATAGATAATTATCTTTAAGTGGTAAGCGGTGTTACAATGCTTGGGAGAGAGAGTACCAAGACAACTATATTTGTTTTGGAAAATACACAGATTACTTACTGCTTAACAGACCGAGTCAAAATTATTGCCGTTTTTAAATATAAGAATGTAGAACTGTCACGAATCTAATATTCCAGAAACTGCTGCAATCAATGGCTTCATAGGATTATCTAACGATATACTCGTAGCTCCTTGTCAAATATTTGCCCCACACCATGCACATTTACTACGATTCTATGTGAACAACTACCTTCAGTTCCCCTTTTAAAAAGTACGATTCAACGAACTCGCCAACAAATGAAGAAACGCATTTTTGTTGCGAAAGTAATATGGCTTGCAAATCTGAGGAAGCCAAAACGAGGACCCTATCGATAAATTACCGAACGTTCTAATTATAATTCACGGCTGCATAACAATAATTCTGACTTGGCAACGTCATCGATAGTGCAATCGGCCAAAGACGAGACGTGTAATACAAAAATGGATAACATCAAGGAAGGTATAGCCGGATTTTTAAGTTAACGCGGCCATTTTTACTTTGATCTGATCTGAAGGATTTTGGTAAGTGATTGTGGCCGACACGGGATTCACTTGTAAATGTGTATGCCACCAACGCATATCATTTAAAGGAACATACGAATTTTTCATCGTTAAATTTGAAAAAGGATTATAAATATATGCCGTTTTTATAATAGATAATAAATAATTAATTATGTGTAGGTATATGGAAAATAACAATCTCATAAAGTACGAAGATCAGATTATGTGGAATAATTTTTGAATAACCTCGAGTATGTGTGTAAGCGTCGTCCATGTCCACCTCCACCACGACCACCGACACCATAAGAGCCACATCGGCAACTGCCTCAGCCACGGACCCAGCAAACAGATGCAGAAACTACCCCGCATCTTCGGTCGCTGGCGTTCCGCCCTCCATCTCCGCCACCATATGAGCCACGGCCGTCCTTGCTGATAACGGATAAACGATTTTTTTCGTTAAACTTGAAGATGAAATATAAAGACTGTTTCTGCTTATAAAACTGTGTATGTTTATGTATAATAAAATGAAAAACAGCAAACACATTAACACGGTCGAGCAGAGTAAACAGCATTATAAGTGAATTACCTGCAGCATTTGCGTTTCCAGTTCATTTGTCCATGGTCACCACCTCCGCCTCCTCCTCTATCTCACCGCCGCTCCCACACATCCTTTACCTCAACCGCCACCATTAAGCCATCCACGGCAAACGACTCAGCTTCGGACGGAGCTTGAGTCGAGCGCCTTATGGGCCCGTCCTCTTCCTCCGTCATTCTTCTCTCCTAACCCTCTTCAGTCAAATCGCTGGAGGGATTTAAATTATTTACGAGTGATCGTTATTAAAATTCAACGCCCAATTCTGATATGATCTGTAAGGTACAGATTTTAATAATAATTTGTATATAGGACCTTTTTTAACAATAGCTAAATTTTAAAGACCAAATATTACGAGATACAGATCGGTGATAAAAATAACTTTTACCTTTACAATTAACCGTCGATCAGTCCACAATACGCTGAAGATTAATTGTTTACTTCCCTATGACATTTTCAGTATTTTTCTTAAATAAATACGGAAGCCTGTTGATTTCTGATGCACATTGTAGGGAAAAATATTCCATGCAGAATCCTATTAATGTCTAGGATGATCACTGCGAAGGTTTGTAGTTCTTTTTAAAAAAATTATATCTTCGCGTTCTTCCGAATACAGAAATGAAATTTTCCTGAATTTCTGGTTTCGCCGAAGAACGAAAATCTCATCTCATTTTCTTTTTGAATACCAAAGGTTGGAGTTGTTTCCGCAGTTTCTTATTTACGTCTTATTCAATTCTTCTCACTTTCTGCAGGTTAGCACTTTTTCTTCAACTGTTTACATTTGTATATATAAAACACCATAAAACTACCTGAGCTCGTGTAGGTATCCGCTCTTTTCTAGAAAACATCATCCTTCATAAAATGCATTTTACCGCTTTTTATGAAACGACGTCCATGTATTTGGTTCATCGCCCTCTGCCTGTCTGTCTCTGGGCATAATGATTTAAAAACGACTGATGTAAGTTTTCCATGTCATGTTTGCTAATTATTATCACAAGGATGAAAAGTTCATTATATACATATGGTAAAATATTCGTATGCCTCTACAGAATTGACTAATATTATTCTTTTTTACATTGCGCTAATATTTAACTGCTGCTACTTTCCAATTAAGGACCGACGGCATGAAACCGGGTCATTTAATGAAATCACTGGTGAACAAGCAGGAAACGAGAAAAACACCAACTGTTTTACTGCAATTGCATTCACATCTACTTCTATGTACTTCTCTGTTGAAATCGCAATGCGACCTTCTGATGACAGCAGCACAGATCGTGAAGACATTGGAATAAAGATGGAAAATACTGAAGCAGGATCAAAGCGACATTACCTTGTATTAATGTTCTAGTAATCGCACTGACGGAGCTATGGCAATAGTTGGAAAATCCGCTGGAGCTGTAGCACGTACAAAACGTTTTGCTCTGCATGTAATGCCTAATGTCATGTGTAATCATATTCGTGATGACATGCCGCAATAATTGAATGATATATCGAAAGAGATTCTAAGAATGGTGAACCTTATAAAAGCAATGTCACTGTATTCCCATTTATTCGCTTTGTTGAACGAATAAATTGAAAGATATTATAAAGCATTAATTCTCCATAAAGTAGCGCGATGGCTATCGTGCGTGAATGTGTTGGCTCCATTCGATGAATTAAGAGATGAGATAAGACATATTTTTATACAAAAATCCATTAGTACGGACAGATAAATGAAATTACAGAATTTGGAACAAACCGTTGGCTTCTGTGACAGGCAATTTCATTTACCTTCATGAAATGAATATTAAACTACGAGGTATAAATGCGAACGCATTCAAAGTTCATAGTAAAATAAAATCACTTACTTTAAAACTCAATACTTTTGCGTTAATAGGCGTTAATACGAAGTTTTCCGAGTCCCAATGTTTACATTTTTACCAATAATATTTTCTTCGAAGAATGTTTCAACATTTCTATAGGTCAAACAGGGCGTAAACTGTGTCCGGCAATAACGGGGTATTTTACAACTCAGCCAGGTTCATAGAATTGGCTTCACAATCATTTAGTTACATCATTTGTATCTAAATCAGGATTATCACTGAAAGAAAGCGAACAGTTAATTGATAACTCCACAGATTTAACTTTAAAACTAAGTTCAATGAAACAGAACATATGCATTCTTGGGGTTGTCACATAAACGAATATGCTGAAATTTCCATCGGCACTTCGAAATTTCTCCCGGCTTTTGAATCCAATTATCATTTTGAGAAATCCTGCACCCTATATAACGCAGGTAATTTGTTTCCTTCCTTGTTAACGTAGTCTTTTAGAACAGTAGTTACATGATTTTTAATTTATCCAAAAAAGCTTTGTATCTGCGAATTATTGAATAATGTAAATTCCTTTTCATTATTTCATGCAATGCACAGGTAGAATTTGATTATAAAAATATAAACCCTACTATTTCTATATTATGTATCGTAAAACAAACATATATGTCTTAAGGGGTAATGACTACAATACGGAAAAAATCACAAGTAAATCAATAATAATACTAATGTAATGGGTTCGTGTTCCGCGAAAATAGATAATTATCTTTAAGTGGTAAGCGGTGTTACAATGCTTATGAGAGAGAGTACCAAGACAGCTATATTTGTTTTGGAAAATACACAGATTACTTACTGCTTAACAGACCGAGTCAAAATTATTGCCGTTTTTAAATATGAGATGGTGAAACTGTCACGAATCTAATATTCCAGAAACTGCTGCAATCAATGGCTTCATAGGATTATCTAACGATATACTCGTAGCTCCTCGTCAAATATTTGCCCCACACCATGCACATTTACTACGATTCTATGTGAACAACTACCTTCAGTTCCCCTTTTAAAAAGTACGATTCAACGAACTCGCCAACAAATGAAGAACCACATTTTTGTTGCGAAAGTAATATGGCTTGCAAATCTGAGGAAGCCGAAAACGAGGACCCTACCGATAAATTACCGAACGTTCTAACTATAATGCACGGCTGCATAACAGTAATTCAGACTTTTCAACGTCGTCGATAGTGCAATCGGCCAAAGACGAGACATAGAATACAAAAATGGATAACATCAAGGAAGGTATAGCCGGATTTTTCAGTTAACGCGGCCATTTTTACTTTGATCTGATCTGAAGGATTTTGGTAAGTGATTGTGGCCGACACGGGATTCACTTGTAAATGTGTATGCCACCAACGCATATCATTCAAAGGAACATACGAATTTTTCATCGTTAAATTTGAAAAAGGATTATAAATATATGCCGTTTTTATAATAGATAATAAATAATTAATTATGTGTAGGTATATGGAAAATAACAATCTCATAAAGTACGAAGATCAGATTATGTGGAATAATTTTTGAATAACCCCGAGTATGTGTGTAAGCGTCGTCCATGTCCACCTCCACCACGACCACCGACACCATAAGAGCCACATCGGCAACTGCCTCAGCCACGGACCCAGCAATCAGATGCAGAAACTACCCCGTATCTTCGGTCGCGGTCGTTCCGCCCTCCATCTCCGCCTCCATATGAACCACGGCCGTCCTTGCTGATAACGGATAAACGATTTTTTTCGTTAAACTTGAAGATAAAATATAAATACTGGTTCGGCTTATTAAACTGTATATATTTATGTATAATAAAATGAAAAACAGCAAACACATTAACACGGTCGAGCAGAGTAAACAGCATTATAAGTGAATTACCTGCAGCATTTGCGTTTCCAGTTTATTTGTCCAAGGTCACCACCTCCGCCTCCTCCTCTAACTCACCGCCGCCTCCCACACATCCTTTACCTCAACCGCCACCATTAAGCCATCCACGGCAAACGACTCAGCTTCGGACGGAGCTTGAGTCGAGCGCCTTATGGGCCCGTCTCCTTCCTCCGTCATTCTTCTCTCCTAACCCTCTTCAGTCAAATCGCTGGAGGGATTTAAATTATTTACTAGTGGTCGTTATTAAAATTCAACGCCCAATTCTGATATGATCTGTAAGGTACAGATTATAATAATAATTTGTGTATAGGACCTTTTTTAACAATAGCTAAGTTTTAAATACCAAATATTACGAGTTACAGATCGGTGATAAAAATAACTTTGACCTTTTCAATTAACCGTCGATCAGTGCATAATACGCTGAAGATTAATTGTTTACTTCCCTATGACATTTTCAGTATTTTTCCTCAATAAATACGGAAGCCTGTTGATTTCTGATGCACATTGTAGGGAAAAATATTCCATGCAGAATCCTATTAATGTCTACGATGATCACTGTGAAGGTTTGTAGTTCTTTTTAAAAAATTATATCTTCGCGTTCTTCCGAATACAGAAATGAAATTTTCCTGAATTTCTGGATTCACCAAAGAACGAAAATCTCATCTCATTTTCTTTTTTGGAATACCATTGATCTCATTTTGTAGGGGACGGTTGGAGTTGTTTCCGCAGTTTCTTATTTACGTCTTATTCAATTCTTCTCACTTTCTGCAGGTTAGCACTTTTTCTTCAACTGTTTACATCTGTATATATAAAACACCATAAAACTCTACCTGAGCTCGTGTAGGTATCCGCTCTTTTCTAGAAAACTTTATCCTTCATAAAATGCATTTTACCGCTTTTTATGAAACGACGTCCATGTATTGTGTTCATCGCCTTCTGCCTGTCTGTCTCTGGGCATAATGATTTAAAAACGACTGATGTAAGTTTTCCATGTCATGTTTGCTAATTATTATCACAAGGATGAAAAGTTCATTATATACATATGGTAAAATATTCGTATGCCACTACAGAATTGACTAATATTATTCTTTTGTACATTGCGCTAATATTTAACTGCTGCTACTTTCCAATTAAGGACCGACGGCATGAAACCGGGTCATTTAATGAAATCACTGGTGAACAAGCAGGAAACGAGAAAAACACCAACTGTTTTACTGCAATTGCCTTCAAATCTACGTCCTCCTCTGTTGAAATCGCAATGCGACCTTCTGATGACAGCAGCACAGATCGTGAAGACATTGGAATAAAGATGGAAAATACTGAAGCAGGATCAAAGCGACATTACCTTGGATTAATGTTCTAGTAATCGCACTGACGGAGCTATGGCAATAGTTGGAAAATCCGCTGGAGCTGTAGCACGTACAAAACGTTTAGCTCTTCATGTAAAGCCTAATGTCATGTGTAATCATATTCGTGATGACATGCCGCAATAACTGAGTTATATATCGAAAGAGATTCTATGAATGGTGAACCTTATAAAAGAAATGTCACTGTATTCCCATTTATTCGCTTTTTTGTGCGAATAAATTGAAAGATATTATAAAGCATTAATTCTACATAAAGTAGCGCGATGGCTATCGTGCGTGAATGTGTTGGCTCCATTCGATAAATTAAGAGATGAGATAAGACATATTTTTATACAAAAATCCATTAGTACAGACAGATAAATGAAATTACAGAATTTGGAACAAACGATTGGCTTCTGTGACAGGCAATTTCATTTACCTTCATGAAATGAATGTTAAACTACGAGGTATAAATGCGAACGCATTCAAAGTTCATAGTAAATTAAAATCACTTACTTTAAAACTCAATAATTTTGCGTTAATAGGCGTTAATATGAAGTTTTCCGTGTCCCAATGTTTACATTTTTACCAATAATATTTTCTTCGAAGAATGTGTCAACATTTCTATAGGTCAACCAGGGCGTAAACTGTGTCCGACAATAACGGAGTATTTTACAACTCAGCCAGGTGCATAGAATTGGTTTCACAATCCTTTAGTTACATCATTTGTATCTAAGTCAGGATTGTCACTGAAAGAAAGCGAACAGTTAATTGATAACTCCACAGATTTAACTTTAAAACTAAGTTCAATGAAACAGAACATATGCATTCTTGGGGTTGTCACATAAACGAATATGCTGAAATTTCCATCGGCACTTCGAAATTTCTCCCGGCTTTTGAATCCAATTATCATTTTGAGATATCCTTCACCCTATATAACGCAGGTAATTTGTTTCCTTCCTTGTTAACGTAGTCTTTTAGAACAGTAGCTACATGATTTTTAATTTATCCAAAAAAGGTTTGTATCAGTGAATTATTGAATAATGTAAATTCCTTTTCATTATTTCATGCAATGCACAGGTAGAATTTGATTTGAAAAATATAAACCCTACAATTGCTATATTATGTATCGTAAAACAAACATATATGTCTTAAGGGGTAATGACTACAATACCGAAAAAATCACAAGTAAATCAAAAATAATACTAATGTAAATTAATTTTAATGCAATAGATTTATCACCCCTGGGCTCGTGTTTCGCGAAAATATATAATTATCTTTAAGTGGTAAGCGGTGTTACAATGCTTGGGAGAGAGAGTACCAAGACAACTATTTTTGTTTTGGAAAATACACAGATTACTTACTGCTTAACAGACCGAGTCAAAATTATTGCCGTTTTTAAATATAACATGGTGAAACTGTCACGAATCTAATATTCCAGAAACTGCTGCAATCAATGGCTTCATAGGATTATCTAACGATATACTCGTAGGTCCTCGTCAAATATTTGCCCCACACCATGCACATTTACTACGATTCTATGTGAACAACTACCTTCAGTTCCCCTTTTAAAAAGTACGATTCAACGAACTCGCCAACATATGAAGAACCACATTTTTGTTGCAAAAGTAATATGGCTTGCAAATCTGAGGAAGCCGAAAACGAGGACCCTACCGATAAATTACCGAACGTTCTAACTATAATGCACGGCTGCATAACAGTAATTCAGACTTGGCAACGTCGTCGATAGTGCAATCGGCCACAGACGAGACGTAGAATACAAAAATGGATAACATCAAGGAAGGTATAGCCGGATTTTTCAGTTAACGCGGCCATTATTACTTTGATCTGATCTGAAGGATTTTGGTAAGTAAATCAAACATATATATCTTAAGGGGTAATGACTACAATACCGAAAAAATCGCAAGTAAATAAAAAATAATACTAATGTAAATTAATTCTAATTCAATAGGTTTATCACCCCTGGGTTCGTGTTCCGCGAAAGTAGATAATTATCTGTAAGTGGTAAGCGGTGTTACAATGCATGGGAGAGAGAGTATCAAGACAACTATATTTGTTTTGGAAAATACACAGATTACTTACTGCTTAACAGACCGAGTCAAAATTATTGCCGTTTTTAAATATAACATGGTGAAACTGTCACGAATCTAATATTCCAGAAACTGCTGCAATCAATGGCTTCATAGGAATATCTAACGATATACTCGTAGCTCCTCGTCAAATATTTGCCCCACATCACGCACATTTACTACGATTCTATGTGAACAACTACCTTCAGTTCCCCTTTTAAAAAGTATGATTCAACGAACTCGCCAACATATGAAGAACCACATAATTTTGACTGAATTATTTTTTTCGCCAGATCATTCAAAGACATCGAATTTTGCTTCAACATTGTGGAGCATCAAATTACATAATCCTTCATATATACGTAACAGATTTTAGTATTGATGGGATACTTCCCCGATGATGCCTTCAAAGACGTACCTCAAATTTATCGCAATCATGTTATCATTCTTTCGTCCGTATCGGATATTAGGCATTTTATAAAGGAGGTCTTTTTGGAATAAATATTCATAACATCACTCATCGCAAAAAAATAACTGCGACTTGGAGAATTAAGCAGTGCTAAAACACGAATGGAAACATTTTCTCTTATACACGGAGGGCTTGCTTAATCATATTAACATACGTAACGATTCCGGAGTTTCACGCCGTCGAGAATGCACTTGGAGAGTCAGTCACAGAATTTAACGATTACGTTAGGAATAAATTCCACTTATTCACTGTCTCTTCGTTCTATTGCGATACCTCCAAAGAGCTCGTCTTCCTCATCAACATCGAGTCAGGTTGACCAGTTCAGGTTTTAAGAAAAACGGGGGTGTATGTACATCAACACAACTATGGCAAAATGAATTGATTTCATATATCGTGAAGTCGCTCCTCGTCGCTTCCTCAACACGACCATTCCAACGAGAAGGTTACATGTACCGGGGCAACTTTCGGGATGTTACTCTCTCTAACGGTGGCCGCGGGTACTTTGAACAGTTCAGAGCAGCTCGATACACCTATACCATAATGAAGCGCAAGTCTATATCGGAGTAAATGCCGTAGTAAGAGGGAAATCCCAAGCGACTCCACCTAGCATATTTATTCCCATTGTACAACTGCGTCCGTATACATGTCGTCACCATGGCGACCACACATTGTTGCGTACGTTGAAACGAACGTACATTTCTCCGGTTTGCCTTTAATATTTCAGTGATAAATAAGAATCTGCTAGCCAAAAATTTCTTTTCCCCAACTCGCTTTGTGTTTTTTCATAAACAAATTCTTAGTAAATAATTGTTTTGCATATTACTTGAGGTCGATCACATATGTAATTGTGATTTATTTTAAATAAGCATATATTTATAATTTAATAATTTTCTGGATTAATACGGTGAAACCTTAGGAATCCTAATTTTTATTTTGAAAAAATATAAAGAGATAGGAAAAATAAAATTAAATAGAAAAACCGGTAAATTAACTGAACTGTGAAAATATCGTTATCATCGATGGATTGGCGAAAATTGTATAAATATTATTATGGGTTTTGAAAAAATGAAAACTAGAAGATAACAACGATAAATCATCGTCTTTGTTAACATTTATTAGTGAATAAATCAGGTTTAGCCCTATGGTGCGGCGATAATCGCGGCGAGCATAATGTACGGACACGAAGCATTATATTCTACTTAGAAATTGAGACGAACCATCGCAGTAGAACTAAATGCGATAGGAATTTTATGGAATAAAATGAAATCTTTCCGGAAACGACTCTTGTGACAATGTGATACCTGCATAGTATAGAATGTTGCTCCCTTCATATATATTTTCCTACTCAGAGAGAATCATAGAAGGCGTCGTTGGGTGATATGCCGTAATAACGAACGCGATTTAAATGTGGAATTCACCACATATTGAAAATAATTCAGAGACATAAAAATACATTTAAAAAACTAATTCGCCGACTTAATAAACTGCAGCAGTTTTCTATTAACTTAATCTTATAAAAAATAATGTTTTGCCGAAGAGGTCAACGTTAGAGGACATGATGTGTCGTGTTCCGAAGTGAATGTTTCTTGAGATGGTCCGGGTAAATGAGCTAGAGAATGCAGTGTTATTTATGAATGTGAAGGTTTGGCAATAGGTGACGGCTTCAGATATGTTGTTCGGATCCTCTGATACTACTTCACATGTACTAATACGCGCCTGGGAGCGTCCGTATCAAAAGGGTGGATATACAGTAGTTGCGAAAGTAATATGGCTTGCAAATCTGAGGAAGCCGAAAACGAGGACTCTACCGATAAATTAGCGAACGTTCTAACTATAATGAGGAAAACGTAAGTCAATTGCGTCCTTTAAAGACTTGCAAGGGTTGAAAACTGAATTACTAGCGAAGGCCACAGCAATGGTGACTCTGTGTAAATGTATAAGGAGACGGACGAGAGGAAATTCTCGCCATCATCCGAAAAAAAACAGAAGTGCGGGATGGAATAAAATATCATGGGAATTATGTGATCAGAGATTCTTCTGTGAATCGGGCAGTACCCTTGGTCATGAAGTGGAATATGTCCCGGAGATAATTGTGGAGCAATTGGAATAGAAAATAGAAGCATAAGATTATGAACGTATGTAAAATGTCTTCATGGTTCAAGTTTGAAGAAGCGATGTAAAGGGGCGAAGACTGAGGATCAGGTGATCGGATTACTATGGGTTACTTGCACGGCTGCATAACAGTAATTCAGACTTGGCAACGTCGTCGATAGTGCAATCGGCAAAAGACGAGACGTAGAATATAAAAATGGATAACATCAAGGAAGGTATAGACGGATTTTTCAGTTAACGCGGCCATTTTTACTTTGATCTGATCTAAAGGATTTGGTAAGCGATTGTGGCCGACACGGGATTCACTTGTAAATGTGTATGCCATCAACGCATATCATTCAAAGGAACATACGAATTTTTCATCGTTAAATTTGAAAAAGGATTATAAATATATGCCGTTTTTATAATAGATAATAAATAATTAATTATGTGTAGGTTTATATAATAATATGGAAAATAACAATCTCATAAAGAACGAAGATCTTATTATGTGGTATAATTTTTGACTAACCTCGAGTATGTGTGGAATCGTCGTCCATGTCCACCTCCACCACGACCACCGACACCATAAGAGCCACATCGGCAACTGCCTCAGCCACGGACCCAGCAAACAGATGCAAAAACTACCCCGCATCTTCGGTCGCGGGCGTTCCGCCCTCCATCTCCGGCACCATATGAACCACGGCTTTCCTTGCTGATAACGGATAAACGATTTTTTTCGTTAAACTTGAAGATGAAATATAAATGCTGTTTCTGCTTATAAAACTGTGTATATTTATGTATAATAAAATGAAAAACAGCAAACACATTAACACGGTCGAGCAGAGTAAACAGCATTATAAGTGAATTACCTGCAGCATTTGCGTTTCCAGTTCATTTGTCCATGGTCACCGCCTCCGCCTCCTCCTCTAACTCACCGCCGCCTCCACACATCCTTTACCTCAACCGCCACTATTAAGCCATCCACGGCAAACGACTCAGCTTCGGACGGAGCTTGAGTCGAGCGCCTTATGGGCCCGTCTCCTTCCTCCGTCTTTCTTCTCTCCTAACCCTCTTAAGTCAAATCGCTGGAGGGATTTAAATTATTTACGAGTGATCGTTTTTAAAATTCAACGCCCAATTCTGATATGATCTGTAAGGTATAGATTATAATAATAATTTGTATATAGGGCCTTTTTTAACAATAGGTATGTTTTAAAGACCAAATATTACGAGTTACAGATCTTTTACATTTTCAATTAACCGTCGAGCAGTCCATAATACGCTGAAGATTAATTGTTTACTTCCATATGACATTTTCAGGATTTTGCCTCAATAAATACGGAAGCCTGTTGATTTCTGATGCACATTGTAGGGAAAAATATTCCATGCAGAATCCTATTAATGTCTACGATGATCACTGTGAAGGTTTGTAGTTCTTTTTAAAAAATTATATCTTCGCGTTCTTCCGAATACAGAAATGAAATTTTCCTGAATTTCTGGATTCACCAAAGAACGAAAATCTCATCTCATTTTCTTTTTTGGAATACCATTGATCTCATTTTGTAGGGGACGGTTGGAGTTGTTTCCGCAGTTTCTTATTTACGTCTTATTCAATTCTTCTCACTTTCTGCAGGTTAGCACTTTTTCTTCCACTGTTTACATCGGTATATAAAAAACAGCATAAAACTACCTGAGCTCGTGTAGGTATCCGCTCTTTTCTAGAAAACTTCATCCTTCATAAAATGCATTTTACCGCTTTTTATGAAACGACGTCTATGTATTGGGTTCATCGCCCTCTGCCTGTCTGTCTCTGGGCATAATGACTTAAAAACGACTGATGCAAGTATTCCATGTCATGTTTGCTAATTATTATCCTAAGGATGAAAAGTTCATTATATACATATGGTAAAATATTCGTATGCCTCTACAGAATTGACTAATATTATTCTTTTTTAAATTGCGATAATATTTAACTACTGCAACTTCGCAATTAAGGACCGACGGCATGAAACCGGGTCATTTAATGAAATCACTGGTGAACAAGCAGGAAACGAGAAAAACACCAACTGTTTTACTGCAATTGCCTTCACATCTACTTCTATGTACTTCTCTGTTGAAATCGCAATGCGACCTTCTGATGACAGTAGCACAGATCGTGAAGACATTGGAATAAAGATAGAAAATACTGAAGCACGATCAAAGCGACATTACCTTGGATTAATGTTCTAGTAATCGCACTGACGGAGCTATAGCAATAGTTGGAAAATCCGCTGGAGCTGTAGCACGTACAAAACGTTTAGCTCTTCATGTAATACCTAATGTCATGTGTAATCATATTCGTGATGACATGCCGCAATAACTGAATGATATATCGAAAGAGATTCTAAGAATGGTGAACCTTATAAAAGCAATGTCACTGTATTCCCATTTATTCGCTTTTTTGTGCGAATAAATTGAAAGATATTATAAAGCATTAATTCTCCATAAAGTAGCGCAATGGCTATCGTGCGTGAATGTGTTGGCTCCATTCTATGAATTAAGAGAGGAGTTAAGACATATTTTTATACAAATATCCATTAGTACGGACAGATAAATGAAATTACAGAATTTGGAACAAACGGTTGGCTTCTGTGACAGGCAATTTCATTTACCTTCATGAAATGAATGTTAAACTACGAGGTATAAATGCGAACGCATTCAAAGTTCATAGTAAAATAAAATCACTTACTTTAAAACTCAATACTTTTGCGTTAATAGGCGTTAATATGAAGTTTTCCGAGTCCCAATGTTTACATTTTTACCAATAATATTTTCTTCGAGGAATGTGTCAACATTTCTATAGGTCAACCAGGGCGTAAACTGTGTCCGACAATAACGGAGTATTTTACAACTCAGCCAGGTGCATAGAATTGGCTTCACAATCCTTTAGTTACATCATTTGTATCTAAGTTAGGATTATCACTGAAAGAAAATGAACAGCTAATTGATATCTCCAAAGATTTAACTTTGAAGCTAAGTTAAATGAAACAGAAAATATGCATTCTTGGGGTTGTCACATAAACGAATATGCTGAAATTTCCATCGGCACTTCGAAATTTCTCCCGGCTTTTGAATCCAATTATGATTTTGAGAAATCCTTCACCCTATATAACGCAGCTAATTTGTATCCTTCCTTGTTAACGTAGTCTTTTAGAACAGTAGCTACATGATTTTTAAATTATCCAAAAAAGCTTTGTATCTGCGAATTATTGAATAATGTAAATTTTTTTCATTATTTCATGCAATGCACAGGTAGAATTTGATTTGACCAATATAAACCCTACAATTGCTATATTATGTATCGTAAATCAAACATATATATCTTAAAGGGTAATGACTACAATACCGAAAAAATCACAAGTAAATAAAAAATAATACTAATGTAAATTAATTCTAATTCAATAGGTTTATCACCCCTGGGTTCGTGTTCCGCGAAAATAGATAATTATCTATAAGTGGTAAGCGGTGTTACAATGCTTGGGAGAGAGAGTATCAAGACAACTATATTTGTTTTGTAAAATACACAGATTACTTACTGCTTAACAGACCGAGTCAAAATTATTGCCGTTTTTAAATATAAGAAGGTAATCTGTCACGAATCTAATATTCCAGAAACTGCTGCAATCAATGGCTTCATAGGATTATCTAACGATATACTCGTAGCTCCTCGTCAAATATTTGCCCCACATCATGCACATTTACTATGATTCTATGTGAACAACTACCTTCAGTTCCCCTTTTAAAAAGTACGATTCAACGAACTCGCCAACATATGAAGAACCACATTTTTTTGACTGAATTATTTTTTTCAAGAGTTCGCCAAATCGTTCAAAGACATCGAAATTTGCTTCAACATAGTGGAACATCAAATTACATAATTCTTCATATATACGTAACAGATTTTTGTATTGATGGGATACTTCCTTGATGATACCTTCAAAGACGTACCTCAAATTTATCGCAATCATGTAATCATTCTTTCGTCGGTATCGGATATTAGGCATTTTATAAAGGAGGTCTTTTTGGAATAAATATTCATAACATCGCTCATCGCAAAAAAATAACTGCGACTTGGAGAATTAAGCAGTGCTTAAACACGAATGGAAACATTTTCTCTTATACACGGAGGGCTTGCTTAATCATATTAACATACGTAACGATTCCGGAGTTTGACGCCATCGAGAATGTACATGGAGAGTCAGTCACAGCCTTGAACGTTCACGTTAGGAATAAATTCCACTTATTCAATGTCTCTTCGTTCTATTGCGATACCTCCAAAGAGCTCGTCTTTCTCATAAACATCGAGTCAGGTTGACCAGTTCAGGTTTTAAGAAAAATGGGGGTGTATGTACATCAACACAACTATGGCAGAATGAATTGATTTCATATATCGTGAAGTCGCTCCTCGACGCTTCCTCAACACGACCATTCCAACGAGAAGGTTACATGTACCGGGGCAACTTTCGGGATGTTACTCTCTCTAACGGTGGCGGCGGGTACTTTGAACAGTTCAGAGCATCTCGATACACCTATACCGTAATGAAGCGCAAGTCTATATCGGAGTAAATGCCGTAGTAAGAGGGAAATCCCAAGCGACTCCACCTAGCATATTTCTTCCCATTGTACAACTGCGTCCGTATACATGTCTCACCATGGCGACCACACATTGTTGCGTACGTTGGAACGAACTTACATTTCTACGGTTTGCCTTTAATATTTCAGTGATAAATAAGAATCTGCTAGCCAAAAATTTCTTTTCCCCAACTCGCTTTGTGTTTTTTCATAAACAAATTCTTAGGAAATAATTGTTTTGCATATTACTTGAGGTCGATCACATATGTAATTGTGATTTATTTTAAATAAGCATATATTAATAATTTAATAATTTTCTGGATTAATACGGTGAAACCTTAGGAATCCTAATTTTTATTGTGAAAAAATATAAAGAGATACGAAAAATAAAATTAAATAGGAAGACCGGTAAATTAACTGAACTGTGAAAATATCGTTATCATCGATGGATTGGCGAAAATTGTATAAATATTATTATGGGTTTTGAAAAAATGAAAACTAGACGATAACAACGATAAATCATCGTCTTTGTTAACATTTATTAGTGAATAAATCAGGTTTAGCCCTATGGTGCGGCGATAATCTCGGCGAGCATAATGTACGGACACGAAGCATTATATTCTACTGAGAAATTGAGACGAACCATCGCAGTAGAACTAAATGCGATAGGAATTTTATGGAATAAAATGAAATCTTTCCGGAAACGACTCTTGTGACAATGTGATACATGCATAGTATAGAATGTTGCTCCCTTCATATATATTTTCCTACTCAGAGAGAATCATAGAAGGCGTCGTGGGGTACTATGCCGTAATAACGAACGCGATTTAAATGTGGAATTCACCACATATTGAAAATAATTCAGAGACATAAAAATACATTTAAAAAACTAATTCGCCGACTTAATAAACTGCAGCAGTTTTCTATTAACTTAATCTTATAAAAACTAATGTTTTGCCGAAGAGGTCAACGTTAGAGGACATGATGTGTCGTGTTCCGAAGTGAATGTTTCTTGAGATGGTCCGGGTAAATGAGCTAGAGAATGCAGTGTTATTTATGAATGTGAAGGTTTGGCAATAGGTGACGGCTTCAGATATGTTGTTCGGATCCTCTGATACTACTTCACATGTACTAATACGCGCCTGGGAGCGTCCGTATCAAAAGGGTGGATATACAGTATTTGCGAAAGTAATATGGCTTGCAAGTCTGAGGAAGCCGAAAACGAGGACTCTACCGATAAATTACCGAACGTTCTAACTATAATGAGGAAAACGTAAGTCAATTGCGCCCTTTAAAGACTTGCAAGGGTTGAAAACTGAATTACTAGTGAAGGCCACAGAAATGGTGACTCTGTGTAAATGTATTAGGAGACGGACGAGAGGAAATTCTCGCCATTATCCGAAAAAAAACAGAAGTGCGGGATGGAATAAAATATCCTGGGAATTATGTGATCAGAGATTCTTCTGTGAATCGGGCAGTACCCTTGGTCATGAAGTGGAATATATCCCGGAGATAATAGTGGAGCAATTGGAAAAGAAAATAGAAACCTAAGACTATGAACGTATGTAAAATGTCTTCAGGGTTCAAGTTTGAAGAAGCGATGTAAAGGGGCGAAGACTGAGGATCAGGTGATCGTAATACTATGGGTTACTTGCACGGCTGCATAACAGTAATTCAGACTTGGCAACGTCGTCGATAGTGCAATCGGCCAAAGACGAGACGTAGAATACAATAATGGATAACATCAAGGAAGGTATAGCCGGATTTTTCAGTTAACGCGGCCATTTTTCCTTTGATCTGATCTGAAGGATTTTGGTAAGCGATTGTGGCCGACACGGGATTCACTTGTAAATGTGTATGCCACCAACGCATATCATTCAAAGGAACATACGAATTTTTCATCGTTAAATTTGAAAAAGGATTATAAATAAATTGCCGTTTTTATAATAGATAATAAATAATTCATTATGTGTAGGTATATATAATAATATGGAAAATAACAATCTCATAAAGTACGAAGATCAGATTATGTGGAATAATTTTTGACTAACCTCGAGTATGTGTGTAAGCGTCGTCCATGTCCACCTCCACCACGACCACCGACACCATAAGAGCCACATCGGCAACTGCCTCAGCCACGGAGCCAGCAAACAGATGCAGAAACTACCCCGCATCTTCGGTCGCGGGCGTTCCGCCCTCCATCTCCGCCTCCATATGAACCACGGCCGTCCTTGCTGATAACGGATAAACGATTTTTATCGTTAAACTTGAAGATGAAATATAAATACTGGTTCTTATAAAACTGTGTATGTTTACGTATAATAAATGAAAAACAGCAAACACATTAACACGGTCGAGCAGAGTAAACAGCATTATAAGTGAATTACCTGCAGCATTTGCGTTTCCAGTTCATTTGTCCATGGTCACCACCTCCGCCTCCTCCTCTAACTCACCGCCGCCTTCCACACATCCTTTACCTCAACCGCCACCATTAAGCCATCCACGGCAAACGACTCAGCTTCGGACGGAGCTTGAGTCGAGCGCCTTATGGGCCCGTCTCCTTCCTCCGTCATTCTTCTCTCCTAACCCTCTTCAGTCAAATCGCTGGAGGGATTTAAATTATTTACGAGTGATCGTTATTAAAATTCAACGCCCAATTCTGATATGATCTGTAAGGTATAGATTATAATAATAATTTGTATAAAGGACCTTTTTTAACAATAGCTAAGTTTTAAAGACCAAATATTACGAGTTACAGATCGGTGATAAAAATAACTTTTACCTTTTCAATTAACCGTCGATCAGTCCACAATACGCTGAAGATTAATTGTTTACTTCCATAAGACATTTTCAGTATTTTGCCTCAATAAATACGGAAGCCTGTTGATTTCTGATGCACATTGTAGGGAAAAATATTCCATGCAGAATCCTATTAATCTCTACGATGGTCACTGCGAAGGTTTGTAGTTCTTTTTAAAAAAATTATATCTTCGCGTTCTTCCGAATACAGAAAAGAAATTTTCCTGAATTTCTGGTTTCACCAAAGAACGAAAATCTCCTCTCATTTTCTTTTTTGGAATACCAACGGTTGGAGTTGTTTCCGCAGTTTCTTATTTACGTCTTATTCAATTCTTCTCATTTTCTGCAGGTTAGCACTTTTTCTTCAACTGTTTACATCTGTATATATAAAACACCATCAAACTAACTGAGCTCGTGTAGGTATCCGCTCTTTTCTGTGAAAACTTCATCCTTCATGAAATGCATTTTACCGCTTTTTATGAAACGACGTCCATGTATTTGGTTCATCGCCCTCTGCCTGTCTGTCTCTGGGCATAATGATTTAAAAACGACTGATGTAAGTTTTCCATGTCATGTTTGCTAATTATTATCACAAGGAAGAAAAGTTCATTATATACATATGGTAAAATATTCGTATGCCTCTACAGAATTGACTAATATTATTCTTTTTTACATTGCGATAATATTTAACTACTGCTACTTTCCAATTAAGGACCGACGGCATGAAACCGGGTCATTTAATGAAATCACTGGTGAACAAGCAGGAAACGAGAAAAACACCAACTGTTTTACTGCAATTGCCTTCACATCTACTTCTATGTACTTCTCTGTTGAAATCGTAATGCGACCTTCTGATGACAGCAGCACAGATCGTGAAGACATTGGAATAAAGATGGAAAATACTGAAGCACGATCAAAGCGACATTACCTTGGATTAATGTTCTAGTAATCGCACTGACGGAGCTATGGCAATAGTTGGAAAATCCGCTGGAGCTGTAGCACGTACAAAACGTTTTGCTCTGCATGTAATGCCTAATGTCATGTGTAATCATATTCGTGATGACATGCCGCAATAATTGAATGATATATCGAAAGAGATTCTAAGAATGGTGAACCTTATAAAAGCAATGTCACTGTATTCCCATTTATTCGCTTTGTTGTGCGAATAAATTGAAGATATTATAAAGCATTAATTCTCCATAAAGTAGCGCGATGGCTATCGTGCGTGAATGTGTTGGCTCCATTCGATGAATTAAGAGATGAGATAAGACATATTTTTATACAAAAATCGATTAGTACGGACAGATAAAGGAAATTACAGAATTTGGAACAAACGGTTGGCTTCTGTGACAGGCAATTTCATTTACCTTCATGAAATGAATGTTAAACTACGAGGTATAAATGCGAACGCATTCAAAGTTCATAGTAAAATAAAATCACTTACTTTAAACTCAATACTTTTGAGTTAATTGGCGGTAATATGAAGTTTTCCGAGTCCAAATGTTTAGATTTTTACCAATAATATTTCCTTCGAAGAATGTGTCAACATTTCTATAGGTCAAACAGGGCGTAAACTGTGTCCGACAATAACGGAGTATTTTACAACTCAGCCAGGTGCATAGAATTGGCTTCACAATCCTTTAGTTACATCATTTGTATCTAAGTCAGGATTATCACTGAAAGAAAGCGAACAGTTAATTGATAACTCCGCAGATTTAACTTTAAAACTAATTTCAATGAAACAGAACATATGCATTCTTGGGGTTGTCACATAAACGAATATGCTGAAATTTCCATCGGCACTTCGAAATTTCTCCCGGCTTTTGAATCCAATTATCATTTTGAGAAATCCTTCACCCTATATAACGCAGGTAATTTTTTTTCCTTCCTTGTTAACGTAGTCTTTTGGAACAGTAGCTACATGATTATTAATTTATCCAAAAAAGCTTTGTATCTGCGAATTATTGAATAATGTAAATTTCTTTTCATTATTTCATGCAATGCACAGGTAGAATTTGATTTGAAAAATATAAACCCTACAATTGCTATATTATGTATCGTAAAACAAACATATATGTCTTAAGGGGTAATGACTACATTACCGAAGAAATCACAAGTAAATCAAAAATAATACTAATGTAAGTTAATTTTAATGCAATAGATTTATCACCCCTGGGTTCGTGTTCCGCGAAAATTGATAATTATCTTTAGGTGGTAAGCTGTGTTACAATGCTTGGGAGAGAGAGTATCAAGACAACTATATTTGTTTTGGAAAATACACAGATTACTTACTGCTTAACAGACCGAGTCAAAATTATTGCCGTTTTTAAATATAAGATGGTGAAACTGTCACGAATCTAATATTCCAGAAACTGCTGCAATCAATGGCTTCATAGGATTATCTAACGATATACTCGTAGCTCCTCGTCAAATATTTGCCCCACACCTTGCACAGTTACTACGATTCTATGTGATCAACTACCTTCAGTTCCCCTTTTAAAAAGTACGATTCAACGAACTCGGCAGCAAATGAAGTACCACATTTTTGTTGCGAAAGTAATATGGCTTGCATATCTGAGGAAGCCGAAAACGAGGACCCTACCGATAAATTACCGAACGTTCTAACTATAATGCACGGCTGCATAACAGTAATTCAGACTTGGCAACGTCGTCAATAGTGCAATCGGCCAAAGACGAGACGTAGAATACAAAAATGGATAACATCAAGGAAGGTATAGCCGGATTTTTCAGTTAACGCGGCCATTTTTACTTTGATCTGATCTGAAGGATTTTGGTAAGCGATTGTGGCCGACACGGGATTCACTTGTAAATGTGTATGCCACCAACGCATATCATTCAAAGGAACATACGAATTTTTCATCGTTAAATTTGAAAAAGGATAATAAATATATGCCGTTTTTATAAACAATAATAAATAATTAATTATGTGTAGGTATATATAATAATATGGAAAATAACAATCTCATATAGTACGAAGATCAGATTATGTGGAATAATTTTTGACTAACCTCGAGTATGTGTGTAAGCGTCGTCCATGTCCACCTCCACCACGACCACCGACACCATAAGAGCCACATCGGCAACTGCCTCAGCCACGGACCCAGCAAAAAGATGCAGAAACTACCCCGCATCTTCGGTCGCGGGCGTTCCGCCCTCCATCTCCGCCTCCATATGAACCACGGCCGTCCTTGCTGATAACGGATAAACGATTTTTTTCGTTAAACTTGAAGATGAAATATAAATACTGGTTCTGCTTATGAAACTGTGTATATTTATGTATAATAAAATGAAAAACAGCAAACACATTAACACGGTCGAGCAGAGTAAACAGCATTATAAGTGAATTACCTGCAGCATTTGCGTTTCCAGTTCATTTGTCCATGGTCACCTCCTCCGCCTCCTCCTCTAACTCACCGCCGCCTCCCACGCATCCTTTATTTCAACCGCCACCATTAAGCCATCCACGGCAAACGACTCAGCTTCGGACGGAGCTTGAGTCGACCGCCTTATGCTGAAATTTCCATCGGCACTTCGAAATTTCTCCCGGCTTTTGAACCCAATTATCATTTTGAGAAATCCTTCACCCAATATAACGCAGTTTCCTTGTTATAATAGTCTTTTAGAACAGTAGCTACATGATTTTTAAATTATCCAAAAAAGCTTTGTATCTGCGAATCATTGAATAATGTAAATTTCTTTTCATTATTTCATGCAATGCACAGGTAGAATATGATTTGAAAAATATAAACCATACAATTGCTATATTAGGTATCATAAATCAAACATATATATCTCAAGGGTTAATGACTACAATACCGAAGAAATCACAAGTAAATCTAAAATAATACTAATGTAAATTGATTTTAATGCAATAGGTTTATCACCCCTGGGTTCGTGTTCCCCGAAAAAAGATAATTATCTATAAGTGGTAAGCGGTGTTACAATGCTTGGGAGAGAGAGTATCAAGACAACTATATTTGTTTTGAAAATACACAGATTACTTACTGCTTAACAGACCGAGTCAAAATTATTGCCGTTTTTAAATATAAGAAGGTAAAACTGTCACGAATCTAATATTCCAGAAACTGCTGCAATCAATGGCTTCATAGGAATATCTAACGATATACTCGTAGCTCCTCGTCAAATATTTGCCCCACACCATGCACATTTACTACGATTCAATATGATCAACTACCTTCAGTTCCCTTTTTAAAAAGTACAATTCAACGAACTCGCCAACAAATGAAGAACCACATTTTTTTGTCTGAATTATTTTTTTCAAGAGCTCGCCAAATCGTTCAAAGACATCGAATTTTGCTTCAACATAGTGGAACATCAAATTACATAATTCTTCATATATACGCAACAGAATTTAGTATTGATGGGATACTTCCCCGATGATGCCTTCATATGCCTGCCTCAAATTTATCGCAATCATGTATTCATTCTTTCGTCCGTTTCGGATATTGGGCATTTTCAAAACGAGGTCTTTTTGGAATAAATATTCATAACATCGCAAAAAAAATAACTGCGACTTGGAGAATTAAGCAGTGCTTAAACACGAATGGAAACATTTTCTCTTATACACGGAGGGCTTGCTTAATCATATTAACATACGTAACGATCCCTGAGTTTCACGCCGTCGAGAATGCACTTGGAGAGTCAGTCACAGCATTTAACGATCACGTTAGGAATAAATTCCACTTATTCACTGTCTCTTCGTTCCATTGCGATACCTCCGGAGAGCTCGTCTTCCTCATCAACATCGAGTCAGGTTGACCAGTTCAGGTTTTAAGAAAAATGGGGTTGTATGTACATCTACACAACTATGGCAGAATGAATTGATTTCATTTATCGTGAAGGCGCTTCCTCGTCGCTTCCACAACACGACCATTCCAACGAGAAGGTTACATGTACCGGGGCAACTTTCGGGATGTTACTCTCTCTAACGGTGGCCGCGGGTACTTTGAACAGTTTAGAGCAGCTCGATACACCTATACCATAATGAAGCGCAAGTCTATATCGGATTCAATGCCGTAGTAAGAGGGAAATCCCAAACGATTCCACCTAGCATATTTCTTCCCATTGTACAACTGCGTCCGAATGCATGTCGTCACCATGGCAACCACACATTGTTGCGTACGTTGGAACGAACTTACATTTCTCAGGTTTGCCTTTAATATTTCAGTGATAAATATGAATCTGCTAGCCAAAAATTTCTTTTCCGCAACTCGCTTTGTGTTTTTTCATAAACACATTCTTAGTAAATGAATGTTTTGCATATTACTTGAGGTCGATCACATATGTTATTGTGATTTATTTTAAATAAGCATATATTAATAATTTAATAATTTTCTGGATTAATACGGTGAAACCTTAGGAATCCTAATTTTTGTTGTGAAAAAATATAAAAAAAAACGAAAAATTAAATTAAATAGGAAAACCCGTGAAAAAATCGTTATCATCGATGGATTGGCGAAAATTGTATAAATATTTTTATGGGTTTTGAAAAAATGAAAACTAGACGATAACAACGATAAATCATCGTCTTTGTTAACATTTATTAGTGAATAAATCAGGTTTAGCCCTATGGTGCGGCGATAATCTCGGCGAGAATAATGTACGGACACGAAGCATTATATTCTACTGAGAAATTGAGACGAACCATCGCAGTAGAACTAAATGCTATAGGAATTTTATGGAGTAAAATGAAATCTTTCCGGAAACGACTCTTGTGACAATGTGATACCTGCATAGTTTAGAATGTTGCTCCCTTCATATATATTTTCCTACTCAGAGAGAATCATAGAAGGAGTCGTGGGGTGCTATGCCGTAATTACGAACGCGATTTAAATGTGGAATTCACCACATATAGAAAAGAATTCAGAGACATAAAAATGCATTTAAAAAACAAATTCGCCGACTTAATAAATTAGAGCAGTTTTCTATTAACTTAATCTTATAAAAACTAATGTTTTGCCGAAGACGTCAACGTTAGAGGACATGATGTGTCGTGTTCCGAAGTGAATGTTTCTTGAGATGGTCCGGTTAAATGAGCTAGAGAATGCAGTGTTATTTATGAATGGGAAGGTTTGGCAATAGGTGACGGCTTCAGATATGTGGTTCGGATCCTCTGATACTACTTCACATGTACTAATACGCGCCTGGGAGCATCCAAATCAAAAGGGTGGATATACAGAAGTTGCGAAAGTAATATGGCTTGCAAAACTGAGGAAGCCGAAAACGAGGACTCTACCGATAAATTACAGAACGTTTTAACTATAATGAGGAAAACGTAAGTCAATTGCGCCGTTTAAAGACTTTCAAAGGTTGAAAACTAAATTACTAGTGAAGGCCACAGCAATGGTGACTCTGTGTAAATGTAAAAAGTGACAGACGAGAGGAAATTCTCGCCATCATCCGAAAAAAAAACAGAAGTGCGTGATGAAATAAAATATCCTGGGAATTATGTGATCAGAGATTCTTCTGTGAATCGGGCAGTACCTTTGGTCATGAAGTGGAATATGTCCCGGAGATAATAGTGGAGCAATTGGAAAAGAAAATAGAAGCATAAGATTATGAACGTATGTAAAATATCTTCATGGTTCAAGTTTGAAAAAGCGATGGCATTAGTTGGAAAAACCGCTGGAGCTGTAGCTCTTTAGCTCTTCATGTAATGCCTAATGTCATGCGTATTCATATTCGTGATGACATGCCGCAATAATTGAATCATATATCGAAATAGATTCTAAGAATGGTGAACCTTATAAAAGCAATGTCACTGTATTCCCATTTATTCGCTATGTTGAGCGAATAAAATGAAAGATATTATAAAGCATTAATTCTCCATAAAGTAGCGCGATGGCTATCGTGCTTGAATGTGTTGGCTCCATTCGATGAATTAAGAGATGAGATAAGACATATTTTTATACAAAAATCCATTAGTACGGACAGATAAATGAAATTACAGAATTTGGAACAAACGGTTGGCTTCTGTGACAGGCAATTTCATTTACCTTCATGAAATGAATGTTAAACTACGAGGTATAAATGCGAACGCATTCAAAGTTCATAGTAAAATAAAATCACTTACTTCAAAACTTAACTATGTGAACAACTACCTTCAGTTCCCCTTTGAAAAAGTACGATTCAACGAACTCGCCAACAAATGAAGAACCACATTTTTGTTGCGATAGTAATATGGCTTGCAAATCTGAGGAAGCCGAAAACGAGGACCCTACCGATAAATTACCGAATGTTCTAACTATAATGTACGGCTGCATAACAGTAATTCAGACTTGGCAACGTCGTCGATAGTGCAATCGGCCAAAGACGAGACGTCGAATACAAAAATGGATAATATCCAGGAAGGTATAGCCGGATTTTTCAGTTAACGCGGCCATTTTTACTTTGATCTGATCTGAAGGATTTTGGTAAGTGATTGTGGCCGACACGGGATTCACTTGTAAATGTGTATGCCACCAACGCATATCATTCAAAGGAACATACGAATTTTTCATCGTTAAATTTGAAAAAGGATTATAAATATATGCCGTTTTTATAAGAGATAATAAATAATTAATTATGTGTAGGTATATATAATAATATGGAAAATAACAATCTTAGAAAGTACGAAGATCAGATTATGTGGAATAATTTTTGACTAACGTCGAGTATGTGTGTAAGCGTCGTCCATGTCCACCTCCACCACGACCACTGACACCATAAGAGCCACATCGGCAACTGCCTCAGCCACGGACCCAGCAATCAGATGCAGAAACTACCCCGCATCTTCGGTCGCGGGCGTTCCGCCCTCCATCTCCGCCTCCATATGAACCACGGCCGTCCTTGCTGATAACGAATAAACGAATTTTTTCGTTAAACTTGAAGATGAAATATAAATACTGGTTCTGCTTATAAATCTTTGTATATTTATGTATAATAAAATGAAAAACAGCAAACACATTAACACGGTCGAGCAGTGTAAGCAGCATTATAAGTGAATTACCTGCAGCATTTGAGTTTCCAGTTTATTTGTCCATGGTCACCACCTCCGCCTCCTCCTCTAACTCACCGCCGCCTCCCACACATCCTTTACCTCAACCGCCACCATTAAGCCATCCACGGCAAACGACTCAGCTTCGGACGGAGCTTGAGTCGAGCGCCTTATGGACCCGTCTCCTTCCTCCGTCATTCTTCTCTCCTAACCCACTTCGGTCAAATCGTTGAAGGGATTTAAATTATTTACGAGTGATCGTTATTAAAATTCAACGCCCATTTCTGATATGATCTGTAAGGTATAGATTATAATAATAATTTGTATATAGGACCTTTTTTAACAATAGCTAAGTTTAAAGACCAAATTTTACGAGTAACAGTTCGGTGATAAAAATAACATTTACCTTTTCAATTAACCGTCGATCAGTCCACAATACGCTGAAGATTGATTGTTTACTTCCATAAGACATTTTCAGTATTTTGCCTCAATGAATACGGAAGACTGTTGATTTCTGATGCACATTGTAGGGAAACATATTCCATGCAGTATCCTTTTAATGTCTACGATGGTCACTGCGAAGGATTGTAGATCTTTTTAAAAAATTTATATCTTCGCGCTCTTCCGAATACAGAAATGAAATTTTCCTGAATTTCTGGTTTCACCAAAGAACGAAAATCTCATCTCATTTTCTTTTTTGGAATACCAACGGTTGGAGTTGTTTCCGCAGTTTCTTATTTAGGTCTTATTCAATTCTTCTCACTTTCTGCAGGTTAGCACTTTTTCTTCAACTGTTTACATCTGTATATATAAAACACCATAAAACTACCTGAGCTCGTGTAGGTATCCGCTCTTTTCTAGAAAACTTCATACTTCATAAAATGCATTTTACCGCTTTTTATGAAACGACGTCCATGTATTTGGTTCATCGCCCTCTGCCTGTCTGTCTCTGGGCATAATGATTTAAAAACGACTGATGTGAGTTTTCCATGTCATGATTGCTAATTATAATCACAAGGATGAAAAGTTCATTATATACATATGGTAAAATATTCGTATGCCTCTACAGAATTGACTAATACTAATATTTTTTACATTGCGATAATATTTAACTACTGCTACTTTCCAATTAAGGACCGACGGCATGAAACCGAGTCATTTAATGAAATCACTGGTGAACAAGCAGGAAACGAGAAAAACACCAACTGTTTTACTGCAATTGCCTTCACATCTACTTCTATGTACTTCTCTGTTGAAATCGCAATGCGACCTTCTGATGACAGCAGCACAGATCGTGAAGACATTGGAATAAAGATGGAAAATACTGAAGCACGATCAAAGCGACATTACCTTGGATTAATGTTCTATTAACGTGTAGCACGTACAAAACGTTTAGCTCTTCATGTAATGCCTAATGTCATGTGTAATCATATTCGTGATGACATGCCGCAATAATTGAATGATATATCGAAAGAGATTCTAAGAATGGTGAACCTTATAAAAGCAATGTCACTGTATTCCCATTTATTCGCTTTGTTGAGCGAATAAATTGAAAGATATTATAAAGCATTAATTCTCCATAAAGTAGCGCGATGGCTATCGTGCGTGAATGTGTTGGCTCCATTCGATGAATTAAGAGATGAGATAAGACATATTTTAATACAAAAATCCATTAGTACGGACAGATAAATGAAATTACAGAATTTGGAACGAACGGCTGGCTTCTGTGACAGGTAATTTCATTTACCTTCATGAAATGAATGTTAAACTACGAAGTATAAATGCGAACGCATTTAAAGTTCATAGTAAAATAAAATCACTTACTTTAAAACTCAATACTTTTGCGTTAATAGGCGTTAATATGAAGTTTTCAGAGTCACAATGTTTACATTTTTACCAATAATATTTTCTTCGGAGAATGTGTCAACATTTCTATAGGTCAAACAGGGCGTAAACGGTGTCCGACAATAACGGAGTATTTTACAACTCAGCCAGCTGCATATAATTGGCTTCACAATCCTTTAGTTACATCATTTGTATCTAGGTCAGGATTATCACTGAAAGAAAATGAACAGCTATTTGATATCTCCACAGATTTAACTTTAAAACTAAGTTCAATGAAACAGAACATATGCATTCTTGGGGTTGTCACATAAACGAATATGCTGAAATTTCCATCGGCACTTCGAAATTTCTCCCGGCTTTTGAATCCAATTATCATTTTGAGAAATCCTTCACCCTATATAACGCAGGTAATTTGTTTCCTTCCTTGTTAACATAGTCTTTTAGAAAAGTAGCTACATGATTTTTAAATTATCCAAAAAAGCTTTGTGTCTGCGAATTATTGAATAATGTAAATTTCTTTTCATTATTTCATGCAATGCACAGGTAGAATTTGATTTGAAAAATATAAACCATACAATTGCTATATTATGTATCGTAAAACAAACATATATATCTTAAGGGGTAATGACTACAATACCGAAGAAATCACAAGTAAATCAAAAATAATACTAATGTAAATTAATTTTAATGCAATAGTTTTATCACCCCTGGGTTCGTGTTCCGCGAAAAAAGATAATTATCTATAAGTGGTAAGCTTTGTTACAATGCTTGGGAGAGAGAGTATCAAGACAACTATATTTGTTTTGGAAAATACACAGATTACTTACTGCTTAACAGACCGAGTCAAAATTATTGCCGTTTTTAAATATAAGATGGTGAAACTGTCACGAATCTAATATTCCAGAAACTGCTGCAATCAATGGCTTCATAGGATTATCTAACGATATACTCGTAGCTCCTCGTCAAATATTTGCCCCACACCATGCACATTTACTACGATTCAATGTGAACAACTACCTTCAGTTCCCCTTTTAAAAAGTACGATTCAACGAACTCGCTAACAAATGAAGAACCACATTTTTTTGACTGAATTATTTTTTTCAAGAGTTCGCCAAATCTTTCAAAGACATCGAAATTTGCTTCAACATAGTGGAACATCATATTACATTATTCTTCATATATACGTAACAGAATTTAGTATTGATGGGATACTTCCCCGATGATGCTTCAAATGCGTACCTCAAATTTATCGCAATCATGTATTCATTCTTTCGTCCGTTACGGATATAAGGCATTTTCAGAACGAGGTCTTTTTGCAATAAATATTCATAACATCGCTCATCGCAAAAAAAATAACTGCGACTTGGAGAATTAAGCAGTGCTTAAACACGAATGGAAATATTTTCTATTATACACGGAGGGCTTGCTTAATCATATTAACATACGTAACGATTCCGGAGTTTCACGCCGTCGAGAATACAGTTGGAGAGTCAGTCACAGCATTTAACGATCACGTTAGGAATAAATTCCACTTATTCACTGTCTCTTCGTTCAATTGCTATACCTCCGAAGAGCTCGTCTTCCTCATCAACATCGAGTCAGGTTGACCAGTTCAGGTTTTAAGAAAAATGGGGGTGTATGTTCATATAGTCATCTAGTCATCTAGTCTATATCCATCTCACAGGGAGAATTCAAAGCTGATAGATTGTTATTGGAACGTTTATATTTGTATTATGAGTCATAATATGCCAAACGACAAACGTATCACCAACAGAAGAAGCGTAATTCATTTATTTCCAAGAAATCCATATATTTTGTTTAACCTTCTGTTCATCGCTTTAGTACTATATAAGACAAAATTCTGATATGGCGATCATTTTCTCCATACTTGAATATTTCTAAAACTTCCAAATAGGTTAAATGATAATAAATATTTAAGGAACTGCAAGGAAAATTCCATGACTTAACTAAGAACCGAAATAAACTCAATTGGTAGCCTTCTGATACTCGATTTTAGCCACGAATATCCAACCATTAAGATAAGAACAAGAAATCCAAACCAGGACTAATGCAGGCAAGTTTTCCAAAGTTCACGTACCGAATTGATTACTCATATATTCACAGGAAAAGTTTCAGTATGTGTTAGTCATTCCAAGAAATTCTCATACCATAAATACGACTTGTAGCTGATAGTTTATCTCTGATAGATGAAAATTATAAACAAATCAATAGAGAATTATCAGTATCAAGAATGAGGTCAGGCTCAACCGTGTGGAATTCTGAATTGTGCCACGCTCTTAATTGGCTGGAATGGTCAACTTTTGATGACAGTGTCAGACAACGTGTAAGTGAGATTGGTTTTGCCAAGCACTCTACCCTTACGAAAAAACTGGCTGCTCTTTTCTCAAAATCAGTGCAGTGTAGTGATTCCAGTCCTTCTAAACTCAGTGACCACAAGTTCCACCCACCAATTTATCCAATTGTGTTTCTATTTTGAACGAGTTTAACTTAGGCCTGAAATTCGCCCCTAGCCTCCATTTATCTAGACGTGTGTTGAAGAATCTAGTCGTCGATTGTGATTTGGCCCTACAAAAAGAATCTCATTCGTTTAAGCACGTTTTTTATTGTAAAATTTCTTACTTCCTCAATGTTCCTCGACCCAGACCTCTATCCCGCTCACACTCTCCCGCCTTACATTCTAGTGTTAATACAATTTGATTGTCCTAAAGCCTGATAAAGTTAATGGCATGGTGGTGATGGACAGAGACGTTTATTTGGAGAATTGTTATGATTTCATTCGAAACAAAAATATTTCGGTTTCGAAAAAAAACCCTCTCTCGAATCATCAACCTGCGATCCAAAAAACTATTTCTTCGACTTCTTTTCTTTTCACTCCTAAAATCAAACACAACTTATAAGTGGTGAACCCCTTTCCCCTTCGACTTCATGGTTTCACAAAACTTCACAAAAAGGATTGCCCTATTAGGCTTGTTGTCTCCAGTACCTCTGCGCCTGCCCATAAACTCGCCTTCAAACTCAATACACTTCTTCGTCATTATTCTCATTTTAGTCCAAAATTTGGTATTAAAATTTCCATAGAGTTGACGTCCACCTTCAAAGTAAAGATTTTCCACAACAATTCAAAATTTGTCTCTTTTGATATTTTTTGCCTTTTTACTTCTGTTCCCGTTAAAGAACTCGTAGATTTGGTTGTAGATATGCTTTCGAAAGCAGATATCAATCAATTTTTGATAACTGAGTTTCCTAACTTACTTGTAGCACATTCTGAACAAAACCTATTTCTTTTTTAGTGTAATTTTTTTAAACAAACGCATAATCTCGCTATGAGGTCCCCACTTTCCCCTCTCCTTGCCAACATTTATATCAACAATTTATAAGTTAACCTTCTTAATTCTGGCGGAGGAGTTTTGACAAGAGGATTAAGGAGCATAAGCAATGCTTCCGTTTAAATAATTTGAATTCTCAATTTGCAAAACATCTTTTAAACCTCAGTCATCATAATTCCTTCAATCTAAATTCCTCCGCTATGAAAATTAAGGTCGCAAATAGGATGCTCTTGAACAGCTAGAGATAATTATTTGTGAAGACCTGTATCTCTTATATGTATATCTTTTCCGCAATCATTCTTCTCAATTTTGCTTACCAAATATTTTTTAAATACTTTGTATCAACATTGTTGTCTTTGGCTCCTTTAACCAAGTTTTAGTAACATTTTGTAACTTTATTTTCCTTTCCAACCCCTTCCTTTTCCTAACAGTCTATTTATTTACCTTCCATTCGTTTTCTATGTAACCCCTACTCTGCCCCTCTCACCCTTTTTTCCCTATAAATATGGAACTGTATTTATATTTTATCACCTAATGATACTACGATCGTAGTGAAACCTTTCGTGCCTAATAAATTTGTGGAAGTGACAATGTTGTTTCTTTTTCTCAAAGAGCATTATCAGGTTTAAAATGCTAAAAAAGAATGCCACTTTCTAGCATTACCTTTTGCATGTATTTTTTTAAATAAGCTAATTAGTTAAATGTTACTGTTCACACGCTTATATATCTGGACCAACCTTCTATTGCTGATGGGTAGTCAAACGTAAAAATATCAAGTCAAGATATAAAAATGAATTATCATAACAATTTTTTATATATTTTATACTTTAATATCAATAAATCATATAATATAATTATGATAACCTTTCTGCTTTCATGAGTTGCAAAAGTGTCTACCTGCTCTTGAGAGACGTGGGGTTATCCCAATTTAACCGTTGATCTTTTTACAGTTGTGAGAATAGCAGACAGAAGTAGAGATCTGTAAGAATGTTTTGTAAACAAGTAATACTAGTAGCAGCGAAATTGTTGAATATTTCATATTTTAGTGACCTAACTGAAATGACAAAAATAATAAATTGTTCTTTTCTTAACAGCATATCAACCGTCAATATAAAACCACTTCATAAGCATAGTTAGCTGATGAATTGCTAAACTACAACGCGACACTTTAAACATTTTTATTTAATTATGTTCAAATTTAAATCCTTTAAAACAGTATTACCTATCTTAAATAGTGAAAAAAAGGAATATGATATTTAATGTGAGGGCTTTTAGAATAATGTAGGAACAACTGATCTTAAAGGTCTATAATTATAAAAGATTTCATCGAAAGTAAAAAAAGAGGCAAGTGAACAGTTCCAAAGAATAAAATTATATAAAGTAGTTTTCAAATGAATTTTCATTGTAAACTATTCCGAGAAGATAGCTTTAATGATTATTAATAGTAGAGCAATACGAATGTGATTATAATTTAACAATAATAAAATACATGTATCGTATAAGGCAATATTAAAACAGGATCAATAAGAATTTAATAATAATAATAATAAAATTAATCAAAAGTTTACATGTACCTCGATTTTCCGGATGTAAGTCTTAATGAAACTCATAGGGAAAAGGTTTTTACATTAACCTTAAAAAAATAGAAAGTTTTTAAGATAAATAAAAACATACAAACAATTATAATAACGATAAATAAAAATTTATAATAATTAACAGAAATATCCCTTCAAAAAACGTAGGATTGCTAGTATCAATACAGTCCACATTAAAATAAACTTCTCTTACACTATCAACAATTACAATAGTTTGTTTAATCTCGTTGCTAAGATGGTCGCGTTTATCTTCCAACGAGAATTCAAATAAACATTTATCGCAGCGCCAACGCAAGGATCTGGTGGCCGAGGTGACTTAATCACTCGGCTTAGAAAATTCGCAAATGTTTAAACAAACATTTAATGTTTATGTACTTCTGAATGTGCAACAAATCTGACGTTGCTAATAGTAGAAATAAAAAAATAACCGAATAGGGGTTATGAAATTCTGATATATTAATTAATTTGGATGTAAAAAAATTCCTAAAATGTTAACAAATAGATAAATGTTTCAGTACTAGGGTGCAAGCTAGGGAGCTGAAATATTTTAATTAAGACCTCAGAAGCTCGCCTCACTAAGACGCGGTTTGTCAAGTCAAATTTCTCGTAAAATATAAATGATAAGAACTTCAAATTAAAATATTTTAAATAAAAAATACCCACAAATTGATTCATGTAATAATTTTACCTTATAAAACTGTTGCGTCAAGAGATTCGTATGTGCGCTTCTCATATTGTGCTGAAACGGCAAGGCTTCGCAACCGGTGTGCCGCGATAAAGTCCATGATGTGCCACGCTATATTTTACGTTATGAGCAAGGGAAGAATATTACTGCGTTTTATTATCCTACAGCTACGACCGCGGAAATTTCCTTTTTTAATAAACAGAGATACTTTGCGGCCGAATTTGTACTCCAATCTTTTGCCTACTCATGTCACGTGACTATCTCGATATATACCATGGCACTCGAAATTTCTTTAATGGCAGTGACAGTATTACTGTACTTACTCGCATAATTCACGCACCTTTCACTTCGAATTTCGTGACCAAAACTATTGTATTACTAGCAAACACTACTGACCCTAATATAAAAACTCTAAAAGCCCGTCAATATGACGGGGAAAAATTTATCTTTCGCTGGATATGTCCTCAAAGACCTTAAAAAATTCAGCAATTTTAATTTCCACATATGACATCATGAAATGAATATCAATAGTAATTGAATATTTGTTTAGTTTTGTTACCGTCGTTCAAACAGCGCCGAAAATTCCTGAACATAATCAGAACCAACTAGCGGAAGAAAGCTCTACTAATGAGCATTACATCTGATTCTATCGGACGTCAAGTTCGCGGAAACTAGTACAAGTATACTAGTAGAAGCATATCTTCGAGCCTTGAAGAAACTCTCATTTTTCAGACAGATATTTCATCATTGCAAATATATTCTTAATTTAATAGATTCCACCTCCGCAGCGATTTTTGTTTTTCCCTAATGTCAAAATAGCAGGTTAAAACAATCCCCATACTTTGAAATTTTAAGAATTTTATACTTTCTCCATTATGGGGTACTAATGGTTCACATTTCTGCCAATTTTTGAAGTTTGATCACTTTTAGAAGTGAAATAATATTTTTCTAATTGTTTCAATTTAAATAATTTTTAATGGCCGAAAAAGAACTTCATGAATACACTGAAATATTTAATCGGTTACATAGACTAAAATCTAAGTAGCTTTTAAACTTCAGCCCTCTAACTTGCCCCGTAGTGTCTAAACATTTACCAATTTTTTTAAATTTTAAGAATTTTTAATTGCCAAAGAAATTAAAATATCAAAGTTTTTATAATTGCTATTTCGTTTTTTTTAAATCCTACCTCTAAAAAAAATTTCAGCTTCGTAGCACATTCGGAAGTACATAAACCTAGAAAGTTTTTAAAAATAATTGCCTCCTATATGCTATATTTATGTATTGTGATTTGCATGTTACATCCTCCTCTGTAGTAAAGTCGATATATAATGATGGACAAATTATTCAAACAAAGTTGTAGTAAATTATATTTCCTACAGCTTTTATTCCAGTATATTTTTCCATTTATCAAATATTAAAGCAAATATTTCAAAATAACGGATAAGTGACGAGAGTAAACACCCACTTTCGAGTGATCGATTTTTACTAAGAACTAATCAGATCTTGCGACTTACAAAAACATGTTAAATATAAAATTTCGCGTTAACCTGATCATTGGTTTTTGAGTTAGAGCACCCAAAAAATAACTGTCACATACTCGTGTCAATGTCAATCTGTTTTTATTTTCTGATAAGCCATACATATTTCATTTACATACGCTTTACATTTCAATTGTTTTACACCTAGCAAAATATATCATGGTTGAAATAGGTATAAATTTATATAAATAATAGTGATAAATATATATGCTTTTGTTGGACTAGCGCCGTCTATTACTTTTTCTTCTTTGGCGGCAACACGGGCAATCCGTCCTGAGGGCACTGGTGGGGGGAGATAGGGAGTTGGTGCGGGCGTAGAGGGGAGGGGCCGCTGGCCAATAGAGCGACAGCGTCGCCTCTATTATCCTGCCGGGGTGGGGCGCTTGTGTTTGGGGTGGGTTTGGAGGATAATGGGTAGGGGAGCGAGGATTTGTAGGAAGAGGTGGGGGATGTGTGCCCTCATTCTTTCGGCCGCTCTGCAGCGGAGTCTCGCCATTTGGTGTAGGACCGGTTCTATTTCGGCCCGCGCGCGTTCCTCGGCTCTGGGTGTGCGGATCGGAGCCCTCATGATGTTGCGGAGGATGACTCTGTCGATGGCTGCCAGCCTCGAGAAGTTTCCTTTTGCGTGCGGCGTGATGGCAGGGGCGCCATACTCGATGACGTGTCTGATGAATGATTTGTACAAGTGTATGGCCGTCTCCTCAGAGACGCCTTTTCCTCCCACTCGTACGGCTCGGATAAGGTTGCTTCGCCTGGTTATGGTGGATATCAAGTTTCTCAGATGGGTGGCGAACGTCAGGTGGAGATCGAGGGTAACACCGAGGCATTTCCCCTCTTTCTGCAGGCCGACACTTTTCCCCCAAAGGGTGACGGAAATCGGTTGCTGCGGACCTCCTAGTTCCCCCCCTACGTCAGTGAAGGTCATCAGGATCGATTTTTCTGGGTTTGGCCGAAGGCGCCACTTTCTCATTCACTCCTCGAGCCGCCGGAAGTCCTTTCGTAGATAACGTGCTGCGGTGTCAGATTTTCTCACCGTGGCCCACAGCGCCGTGTCGTCTGCGTACTGCGCGAGGGTCACCTGTGGAAGAGCGGGAGAAGGCATGTCAGCGCAATACAGAATAAAAAGGAGCGTCGATAATACCGTTCCTTGGGGCACGCCTGATTGAATGCGGAAGGGATTGGACAGGGTGTCACCTACTTTGAATCTTGCATGTCGGTCGGAGATAAAGGAGTATTGGAAGCGGGATAAGTTGGGTGGGATGTCGGGAATTAGGGAGATTTTTAGGGATAGCCCGTCATTCCAGAGTTTGTCGAATGCCCTTTCGATCTCCATGAAGATCGCAGCCGTGCACCCTCTTTTGTTGATTTCTTCTGCCGCCGTGTTGGTGAGCAGCGTCAGTGGGTCTGTGGTGGTCCTGTGCGCTCGGAATCCGTATTGATCGTCTGGGAGGATGCCGCCTGCGTCTAGGATGGCCGTGAGTTTTTTCACGACCACTTATTCCAGCATCTTTCCCTGGACGGTCGTAAGGCTGTTGGGGCGATAAATTTTCGCGTCTTTCCTCCGTTTCAGGAGCATGATGGTGTGCGCGTTTCTCCATTGTTTTGGGTAGCAACCCATGAAGAAGCAGGAATTATAAATCATTAGGAGGAATTTTTTAAGCGTGGGGAAATACCTGACATGCTTTTGTTGCACGTTATCGTCCAGGAGGTCGAGGAGAAGAATTCTTCGTGCTGGCTATGGCTTCTTTCAGGTCGTCCTCGATCATTCCTTCTTTGGTTTCCTCGCTGATATCTGTGGTGATTAAGTTTGGTATAATGTTCTGCATTACCTCTATGGATTCTCTGTGAAATTTCTCGTCGAACCTTGGATCTATGGTCGGCGTGTTTATTTCTTCCAGCACGCGTAAGAATTCCTCCTCTATTTTCCTCCGTGCAGACGCTCTTCCCGTCGTGAACTAGGTGGGATTCATCTTGTCGTATAGCTACCGGGAAGCCTTTGAATCGGTCCTAGAACCTTTTGATGTACCTGAAATATAGACACGAGCAATTTTTTTTTACATAAATCGTTTTTTAATCAAGTACCTTCCTTTAGTGTATGGCCTGTTTCCTATCCCAAACTGTTTTTAATGCTGGGTCCTTCCTCTTTTCAAATTCTCGGTAAATCCTCCCGTTTTTCTTGATGAGGGCGACGACGTACTTAAGCAGAGGCGTTTTTATGCGTCTATTTTCTTCCTTCGGGTGCATTCGTCCACAGCCTGTTAAATAATATTGTTTAATGTATCGATTGCATTGTCTGCCTCAGTGGTTGTCTTAGGTCTCTCTGCAGGGAGTAATCCTTCGGCGATGATTTCTTCGAACATTCCACAGTTCGCTTTTGCCAATCCGTATTGATTACGTCCGTCTCGGTCTTTTGGCGGATCCTCCGGTGGTGATGGGGAAGATGAGTGGCAGGAGGTCCGACGTGATGGTATCCTCGGCATTAACGTCCCCGACAAGTTGGGCGTACCAGCTCGCGTGCCAGCTCGCGTGTCAGCTCGCGTGCCAGCTCGAGTGCCAGCACGCGTTCCAGCTCGCGTGCCAGCTCGCGTGCCGGCTCGCGTGCCATCTCTCGTGCCAGCGTGCGTGACAGCGTGCGTGCCAGGGTTCGTGGCAGCGTGCGTGGCATCGTGCGTGGCAGCGTGTGTGGCAGCGTGCGTGGCCTCGTGCGTGGCATCGTGCGTGGCATGGTGCGAGGCATTGTGCGTGGCAGCGTGCGTAGCAGCGTGCGTGTCAGCGTGCGTGCAAGGCTGCGTGGCAGCGTGCGTGCCAGCGTGCGTGCCATCGTGCGTGCCATCGTGCGTGCCAGCGTGCGTGGCAGCGTGCGTGCCAGGGTGCGTGGCATCGTGCTTGCCAGCGTGCGTGGCAGCGTGCGTGGCAGCGTGCGTGCCAGCGTCCGTGCCAGCGTGCGTGCCAGCTTCCGTGCCAGTTTCCGTGCCAGCTTGCGTGCTATCGTGCATGCTTAGATAGGATCGTGAAATCATTCAACTCCTGACCTACGCCAACAAGAAGAAGAAATTGGTGAGGGTAGTAACAACATCGTAGTGAAGGATCGAGGGGATGAGAGGAAATGGTTGTGTTCGCAAACGCATCTTTACGAACATAATTTTTTTTATATTTTTCGAATTATTTAGGCACAAATATTATGACCATATTGCTTTTTTTCGAATTACGAATTATCAAGGTTTTCCATTTATCCAGGTATGAAATTTGCTTATTGGGTCTTCAAATTAAAAGAAATTTCGAATTATACAGAAATTTTGAACTAAAGAGTTTCTAATTATCTACGTTTTACTGTACTTGTAAATTGTATGCATACGAAGATGCACTATCACATAAAATCCAACTTTATATCCCAGTATTATACTGATTGAAGGGGCATTTTCCTAGACGCTTTTAAATGTTCATCTATAGATACATTTTCATCTTGGGTGTATAACTTTTGCAAATTTTCCACCCAAAAATCCCAAACAACGCGTTTGGGTGCCATTCTGTCACCTTTACGGTGCTTTTTTCTGCCATCTCTATTGTCAAATATTAAAACTCCCGTAATTTTATAAAATCTTTCAAGAGACATGACGGCACTAAAAATCGGCCTACCATGTGCTTCGTCCCGCAAACTTTTCAGTGATTCGTTATGAGATCTGTAAACGCCTGCCAATACCAAAAGTCCAATATAAGGCTCTATGAGAGCATAGTTCACATCTTTCCAACCTTTTCCATTGACACGCCTATCTTCTATATTGGACATTGTTATAATTTTGTTAGTGATATTTATCATGCCAAAAGATGATTCTTGGGTGGTTATGCGACTTGTGGGATATCTTGTTAGTCCTAGAGAAAATTCTATTACGTTATGATACGACTTGATTTACAAATCCATGCAATCCTTTTTATCTTTTGAGATCATCGAGACGAATCGTCTAAATAAGGCCATCCTTATTTTTAGAATATTCCGTCTAATATCCTTCATATTCCGCGTTATTTTCTAATTCTGAGACATTTTTACATAAATCCTCATCATGAAAATATTCCATATCAGAATCACAAAATACATCAATTGTTATAGTCTAAAAGAAGAAAGTTTTTAGGAAAACAATAAAAATATTTTCACTTGTAATTAGGAATTAGATATTACAAAGCAATAAAAATAATATAATACCTAAATTAGCTATAATTTCACAGTTTTCCTTCAAATAAGTTTTCAATCTCACAGTGAGAATTCAAAACTGATAGATTGTTATTGGAACGGTTATATTTGTATTATGAGTCATAATATGGCAAACGACAAACGTGTCACCAACAGAAGGAGCGTAATTCATTTATTTCCAAGAAATCCATATATTTTCTTGAACTTCCTGTTCATCGACAAAATTCTGATATGGCCATCACATGACTTTCTCGATACTTGTAATATTTCTAAAACTTCCAAATAGGTTAAATGATAATAAATATTTAAGGAACTGCAAGAAAAATTCCAAGATTAAGCCTTCTGATACTTGATTTTAGCCACGAATATCCAACCATTAAAATAAGAACAAAAAATCCAAACCAGGACTAATGCAGGCAAGTTTCCCAAAGTTCACGTACCGAATTGATTACTCATATATTCACAGGAAATGTTTCAGTATGTGTTAGTCATTCCAAGAAATTCTCATACCATTAATACGGCTTGTAGCTGATAGTATATCTATGATAGATGAAATTTGTAAAACAAATCAATAGAGCATTATCAGTATCAAGAATGAGGTCAGGCTCAACCGTGTGGAATTCTGAATTGTGCCACGTTCTTAATTGGCTGGAATGGTCAACTTTTGATGACAGTGTCAGACAACGTGTAAGTGAGATTGGTTTTGCCAAGCTCTCTACCCTTAGGAAAAAACTGGCTGCTCTTTCCTCAAAATCAGTGCAGTGTAGTGATTCCAGTCCTTCTAAACTCAGTGACCACAAGTTCCACCCACCAATTTATCCAATTGTGTTTCTATTTTGAACGAGTTTAACTTAGGCCTGAAATTCGCCCCTAGCCTCCATTTATCTACACGTGTGTTGAAGAATCTAGTCGTCGATTGTGATTTGGACCTACAAAAAGAATCTCATTCGTTTAAGCACGTTTTTGCTTGTAAAATTTCTTCCTTCCTCAATGTTCCTCGACCCAGACCACTATCCCGATTTCCAAAGCAGATATCAATCAATTTTTATAACTGAGCTTCCTAACTTACTTGTAGCACATTCTGAATAAAACCTATTTCTTTTTTAGTGTAATTTTTTTAAACAAACGCATAATCTCGCTATGAGGTCCCCACTTTCCCCTCTCCTTGCCAACATTTATATCAACAATTTATAAGTTAACCTTCTTAATTCTGGCGGAGGAGTTTTGACAAGAGGATTAAGGAGCATAAGCAATGCTTCCGTTTAAATAATTTGAATTCTCAATTTGCAAAACATCTTTTAAACCTCAGTCATCATAATTCCTTCAATCCTAAATTCCTCCGCTTTGAAAATTAAGGTCGCAAATAGGATGCTCTTGAACAGCTAGAGATAATTATTTGTGAAGACCTGTATCTCTTAAATGTATATCTTTTCCGCAATCATTCTTCTCAATTTTGCTTACCAAATATTTTTTAAATGCTTTGCATCAACATTGTTGTCTTTGGCCCCTTTTACCAAGTTTTATTAACATTTTATTACTTTATTTTCCTTTCCAACCCCTTCCTTTTCCTAACAGTCTATTTATTTACCTTCCATTCGTTTTCTATGTAACCCCTACTCTGCCCCTCTCACTCTGATCTCTCCTTGTCCGCGCGGCCTTCCGGTCGCGCATCGTCCAGTCGGTCGTTCCAAGTAGGCAATTTGCCACCTTCTACGACCTTCATGTGTTGCGAGCTTAGTGTCTTTTGTGCGTGTTAGTTTGGCTTTACAATATACCTAATAGGTGTGTATGGTTAAGGAAGAAGAGGAAAGAACTCGCAAGGGAGTTGCAAAATATACATTTATAGCCCTCTTACAAACTAACTCATTCCTCGTAAGTGAACAAAAAACAAAAATTTGAAAAATAAATAATGTACAAAGGAATGCCTAAAAATAAAATAAAACTATGAAAAAAGGGGGTTAAAAGGGAACAAAAATAGGGGAGATGCGGCAAAACATTGCCAGAGTGCTTGGGGAGAGGTAGGGGAAGATTTTCGGTTACGCCTTGCTGCATCTTCCCCTGCCAGGGCCGCGACCCGCATTGCTCTCAGCTTTCTCTGTGCCGATCGATACTTTACGTAATTTTTGTTTTGAAAATGAACTTTTTTATTTACTATTGGATTTTTTTAGTTCTTTTTTTGTTATGTTCCTTTTGTTTAGTTTTTAAATATTTGCTCGTTCAGATGTTTTGTTGAACGCTTACTTTTTTTTTTGGAACTTATCTGTCTTTCTTTTTTCTTTTTTAAACAATATTTAATTTTTTCTGAAACCACAACAACAAAAGTATGTTCTTTGAAGCACACTTTTCTTGCTTTGCTAAATCTAAATAAAGAAAAAACCTTTTTTACTAAATCTATTGTTAGTGTTAAGTAACAGAAAAAGGAAAGTTTGTGCCTTCACTACTGAAGGAGTATTTCTTTTGGTCGTTTAAATTTGCATTTTTTTGTCGCGTCATATTGCCAAAGTCGGACGGTGAGTTGGTTGAACTGTAGGGACTGTTCGAAGCGCTGGGCACGCTTGCGAACGAAGTCGTGTATCGTGGGGATTTTGTGCGCGTTTCTAATCTCGTAAGCCGGAACGAGTCGGGAGCTGTTTGTGATGTAGCGCAGTGTGGCGTTTTGGAATGTTTCTAATTTTCGCATGTTGGTTTTCGCCGTGTTACCGAATAGCTCGCATCCGTACAGCAGGGTTGGCCGAATATGAGATAGGTATAGCCGAATTTTTTCGCCCCTTCGTAATTTAGAATTTTTGCTTATGAGGGGCATGAGTAATTTCCTCATACCCCTCGCTTTGTTTATCGCCTGCTGTACGTGTGCACCCCATGTCAGTTTCTGATCGAGGTGTAACCCTAAGAATTTGTGTGTGTTTCGCATCGGTATCTCAGTGCCTCGGAATTCAAGGCGGAGGGAGGGCGTGAATTTTTGCTTCTTGGTAAAGTTTACAAGAACGCTTTTATCGGCGTTAATCTCAACTTTCCAGTCCAGCGTCCACTTTTCTAGCAGGTTAAGATGATTTTGGATACGTCGTACAGCTGCGTTGACCTGTTGCGACTGCGAAGAGATCGCAGTGTCATCCGCAAACATGTAGACTTGAGTTTGTGGAGAAGAAGGAAAGTCATTGACAAAGAGGTTGAAGAGGATCGGACTCAAGATTGCCCCCTGGGGGACGCCACAAGAAATCCTCTTGGAAGAGGAGAGCCGACCATCCACTGCGACTCGCAGGGACCTTCCGGAGAGGAAGCTCCTGCAGATCTCTTGCAGATATAATGGAAAATCCATTGCGGCGAGTTTAAGTAGCAGGCCTTCGTGCCACACCTGATCGAAGGCCTTGGCGACGTCTAGGAACAGTACTTCCGTCCGTCCGCGGGAGTTGAATCCGTCCGTTATGTTCTCCACCAAACGAAGGATTTGGTGGGGTGCAGAGGTCTTTCGTCTGAAACCCATCTGCTCAGGTCTTATTAGGTCGTTAGTCCGGATGTGGTGATCGAAGCGGGAAAGGATTATCTTCTCGAATACCTTCGAGAGATTTGAGAGGAGGGATATGGGTCGGTGGCTGGCTGGGAGAGACGGATCTTTCCCCGGTTTTGGAATCATGACGGCTTTGCCACGCTTCCAATTCCAGGGGAAGTGGGATGCGGTAAGGCAGGCGTTGTAGAGGTTTGTTAATGACGAAATAGCACCGGGGGTGAGATTCATGAGCATCCGGTTGCTAACTTCGTCTAGGCCTGAAGCCTTGCGGGGGTTAAGCTCCTTGATGAGCTGTCTTGTTTCGTCGTCCGTAGTGGGAACTGGGGGTGGGCAGGGGGAGAGGCTAAGCAAGATTAAATTCCTCCTCGCCTCCTCCTCCGTCTTGGTCTTTTCCCAGTCCTCGCGTAGCGTCATGGTGCCGGCCAAATGCTCCGCAAATAGCTCGGCTTTTGCCTCGGCGTCGTGGATGTACTCGTCCAAATGCCTGAGGGGCGTCGGTATGCGCGCTTGACCCGTCAGCCGCTTGGCCATATGCCAAGTCGAGCCGTCTTCCAAGGAGAGGGAGGAGATCTTCCTCTCCCACTCCCGGTTATGAAACTCCGTCATTCCTTTCTTAACACGATAAGAAAGGAAGTTGTATAGTCTTTTGTCCAGCTGGTCGTGATTGCGTTGCCATCTTCCCCTAACGCGGTTTCGCTCCCTAATGAGGTCGATGAGGGGTTGGGGTAGGGATGGGACCGGAGGCTTTGCTCGAACCCGAGGAAGCGATGCCAGCCTGTAGGCGCTGGACATCGCGCCCGTGATTCGGCTAACCTGCGCGTTCACGCCTTCGATCGTGGGATCGATAAGGCGCGGTAATGAGGCGAATGTCTCGTCAATTGATGATTTGTACATGCTCCAATCTGTACGGATGATGGGGGGAGGGGGAGGAGCCGAGAGATGATCCGTCATAATGTCGATCCTTATAGGATAGTGGTCCGAGGTAAGCGCTTTTATCACTCGTGGAGTACCGTGGCTGAAAAATTTTTGGTCAGGGCGAAGTCCAGGACGTCGTCTCCCTCAGGACCGTAAGAACTGACGTGCGTCGCCGAGAACGGCGCTTCGATCGAGGCCATCGCCGTCGCTGCAAAATTACGGAGAATCAGTCCGTTAGAATTCCCATGACGACATCCGAATTGGATGCTCTTGGAATTCCAGTCGCCTACATAGATGGCCGGTTTTTCCGTGACGAGCCGCTCCAGGTCAGCCTCCAGGAGCCGTTTGGATCCGGGTTGGTAAACAGAATAGATATGAAGGTTGCCCGTCGAATGATGAATCGAGATACCGATGCTTTCTAATTGGCTAAGGGCATCCGAGTTCAGTGGGGAGTGTTTAATCGTGGATTTCACTGCGATGGCCACGCCACCATGAGGGGTTTTGCGGTCTCGCCGATATATTTTATAATTTGGTAGCCAAAATTTTTTGGCGTTTGTGAGATGCGTCTCCTGAAGGGCGACGACATCGTAGCTGCCAGAACTGATAAAATGAATAAACTCTTTTGCCCTAGAGAGGATTCCGTTGGCATTCCATGACACCAACGTGAGAAACCGCGGTTCGCGTCTAATAGCCATTATCCAGGATTGCGCCAATCTCCCGTAGGATAAAAAGCTTCTTCTCGGCTAACGACGAGAATTTTGAAAGGTTATCTAAAACCGAAATAATCCAGGCACCGAGTCCCTGGTTTGAAGTGGGGGGGGGAGGGAGGGGAAGGGGAGAGGGTTGCTGGGAAGGAGGCGAAGGGACCGACGGGCGAGAAGGCTGAGGGGTGGGGTCGGCCGCTGGGGTGAATTTCGCTTGCGCTGCCTCGCGGCGAGGGTCAGCGGGAGAAGGGGGGGGGGGGAAGGCAAAGGGACGAGGGGCCGGGCGGGGGGAAGGTAGGGTAGGGTGAGTTGCGGCCGAGAAGATGAATGGAGAGGTGGCGGTGGGAGGGGCGGCTCGGTTGGAGAACCAAGCGTTAGTGGCGGGGATGGGGGCGGGGACAAAATTTTGCGTCGCTCGGGCTGATACTCGCGACGTGTTTTGAGTGGACCGCTGCCTGCGGCTCTCGAGGATGCCCTGATATGCCTGGCATCCCCGATAATTGGCAGGGTGAAATAGCTTACAATTCACGCACTGCGCCGGCGCAGTGCGATCTCTCTTCGGGCAGCCACTCGTGAGATGCGCCTCGAGGCATTTCACGCAACGCGCCGTATCAGCGCAGTAGTTTTTTGTGTGGCCGAAGTTCTGGCAGCGCTGGCACTGAACGATGCCCTTAGGCTTGACATATGGCCTGATGTCTACATTAGACGAACCCATCAAAACTCTTGTGTCGAGGATCTTGGCGTGATCCTCGCACTTTTCGAGAATAACGTGAAATACCGGGGTGTTCCTCCTGGGGACGGTGTTAAGCCCAGCGGCGCGTTCTTCCCTCGACGGCTTGGTTGACATTATCTGCGTCACTGACTTGACGCCCCAACCAAGCCGTTCGAGGGCTTGTTTACCGATGCCGCGGTAGCATGCTCGTGAAGCGAGCGCACGGTGTATTGCGGGAGGCGGTCCTCCGGCAGCTGATAACCCGAAAAAGCTAAATTACGGGATTTGAGTATTTCCCGCGTCTTGCGGTAGTCCGCAGCACTTGCACACTGGATGTGCATAGCGCTGCGGCCTTTGACCTTGCAGACGGGCTGCACCTGTAGGTCGTCAGATAGGGCTTGGAACGTTGCCTCCCAATTTTTCGTATCCCGCACAATTAGCACGGGAATTTTCGAGGATTTGGCCGGAGGAACCACCTCCATCGCGGTCGCGGTGTCCCCAGGAGTTATCGGGGCGAAGCGATTCGATGTGGCAGTCAGTGACTCTTGGGATGCAATTCGCATCCGTTTGAGGCTGACAGCCTTCTTGCCTTCGACGAGGGTGAAGCCCTCGTCGATCTGATGGGTCGCGGGTTTTGGTAGGGCGCCGAGAATTATCGGATTTTCCTGGGAATATGCTCGCAACACATCAAGTGCCGCCGAGACGGCGGGAGGCAAATTTTGGCTTACCGACTGGACCGGCTCGGCTGAGGCGGACTGGTGGTCCATCGGCTGCGGCGTTGAAGAAGGAGGCACGGCCTTGGCGGGGTCCGGCTGTTGCGCCGCGTCGGGAAGCGGCTTTCCCTTCCTCGCGTCTTTTTCAGCCTTGGTGGCGAGTTGCTGAACTTCCAGGGGCAGCTGTTGGGGCTTGCACACGGCCCCAGCGGCCGATTTGGCAGATGCCCTCGGCATCGCGTGTTGGAAGGTCGATGGGGGGTGAAGGGAAAAGGGGACGAAGATGAGGGGGGCGGCTTTCGCCGGGGGAACGGTCGCTCCCGAGTCCGGGGAGTCCGTCGTCGCTGTATCGCACAACACACAAGACGCAGTACGAAGTTCGGCGGGCAGACTAATGGTTCACGAGACCTCGGAGTCAACAAGTCACTCGATAGATTGCAATCAATCAGAATAATAGATTAAACAATCAATCTCTGTAGCTGATGAGATCAGAATCGCCTCCCATTCAAATCTCTCTTCTCCTCACTTCTGCCCCTCTCACACTTTTTTTCCTATATATATGGAACTGTATTTTATTTTATCACCTAATGATACTATGATTGTAGTGAAACCTTTCGTGCCAAATAAATTTGTGGAAGTGACAATGTTGTTTCTTTTTCTCGAAGAGCATTATCAGGTTAAAAATGCTAAAAAAGAATGCCACTTTCTAGCATTACCTTTTACATGTATTTTTTAAATAAGCTAATTAGTTAAATGTTACTGTTCACACGCTTATATATCTGGACCAACCTTCTATTGCTGATGGGTAGTCAAACGGAAAAATATCAAGTCAAGATATAAAAATGAATTATCATAATCATTTTTTATATATTTTATACTTTAATATCAATAAACCCTATAATATAATTATGATAACCTTTCTGCTTTCATGAGTTGCAAATGTGTCTACCTGCTCTTGAGAGACGTGGGGTTATCCCAATTTAACCTTTAATCTTTTTACAGTTGTGAGAATAGCAGACAGAAGTAGAGAACTATAAGAATGTTTTGTATATAAGTAGTAAGATGTCCGGTAGCATCTTTTGTTTCATAAATATCAATACTGACTTGTAAATTCCTATTACGTAAAATCAACGAATATAGACTGCTAGTGCAGAGAAATTCAGTTTTAAATACTAGTAGCAGCGAAATTTTTGAATATTTCATATTTTAGTGACCTATCTGAAATGACAAAAATAATAAATTGTTCTTTTCCTAACATCATATCATCCGTCCGTATAAAACCACTGCATAAGCATAATTATCTGAAGAATTGCTAAACTACAACGCGACACTTGAAACATTTTTATTTAAATATGTTCAAATTTAAATCCTTTAAAACAGTATTACCTATCTTAAATAGTGAAAAAAAGGAATATGATATTTAATGTGAGGGCTTTTAGAATAATGTAGGAACAACTGATCTTAAAGGTCTATAATTATAAAAGATTTCATCGAAAGTAAAATAAGAGGCAAGTGAACAGTTCCAAAGAATAAAATTATCTAAAGTAGTTTTCAAATGAATTTTCATTGTAAACTATTCCGAGAAGATCGCTTTAATGATTATTAATAGTAAAGCAATACGAATGTGATTTTAATTTAACAATAATAAAATACATGTATCGTATAAGGCAATATTATAAGAGGAACAATAAGAATTTAATAATAATAATAAAATTAATCAAATGTTTACATGTACCTCGATTTTTCGGATGTACTTGTAAATGAAATTCATAGGGAAAAGGTTTTTACATTAACCTTAAAAAAATTAAAATATAAAGTTTTTATGATAAACAAAAACATACCAACAATAATTATAACGATAAATAAAAACTTATAATAATTAACAGAAATATCCCTTCAAAAAACGTAGGAATGCTAGTATCAATACAATCCACATTAAAATAAACTTCTCTTACACCATCAACAACTACAATAGTTTGTTTAATCTCGTTGCTAAGATGGACGCGTTCATCTTCCAACGAGAATTCAAATAAACATTTATCGCAGCGCCAACGCAAGGATCTGGTGGCCGAGGTGACTAAATCACTCGGCTTAGAAAATTCGCAAATGTTTAAACAAACATTTAATGTTTTTGTACTTCTGAATGTGCAACAAATCTGACGTTGGTAATAGTAGAAATCTAAAAATAACCGAATAGGGCTTATGAAATTCTGATATATTAATTAATTTGTATGTAAAAAAATTCCTAAAATGTTAACAAATAGATAAATGTTTCAGTACTAGGGTGCAAGCTAGGGAGCTGAAATATTTTAATTAACACCCCAGAAGACGCGGCGGCTCGCCTCACTAAGACGAGGTTTGTCAAGTCGAATTTCTCGTAAAATATAAATGATAAGAACTTCAAATTAAAATATTTTAAATAAAAAATACCCACAAATTGATTCATGTAATAATTTTCCTACCTCTAAAAAAAATTTCAGCTCCGTAGCACATTCGAAAGTACATAAACTGTGAAAATTTGTTTAAATAATTGCCTACTATATGCTATATATATATATATATATATATATATATATATATATATATGTGTGTGTGATATGCATGTTACATCCTCCTCTGTAGTAAACGGCGATATATAATGATGGACAAATTATTCAAACAAAGTTGTAGTAAATTATATTTCCTACAGCTTTTATTCCAGTATATTTTTCCATTTATCAAATATTAAAGCAAATATTTCAAAATAACTGATAAGTGGTGTGAGTAAACACCCATTTTCGAGTGACCGATTTTTATTAAGAACTAATCAGATCTTGCGACATTCAAAAACATGTTAAATATAAAATTTCGCGTTAACCTGATCATTGGTTTTTGATTTAGAGCACCCAAATATAACTGTCACATACTCGTGTCAAAGTCAATCTGTTTTTATTTTCTGATAAGCCATACATATTTCATTTACATACGCTTTACATTTCAATTGTTTTACAAATTGCAAAATATAACAAGGTTGAAATAGGTATAAATTTATATAAATAATAGTGATAAATATATATGCTTTTGTTGGACTAGCGCCGTCTATTTATTTTTCTTCTTTGGCGGCAACAGGGGCAATCCGTCCTGAGGGCACAGGTAGGGGGAGATAGGGAGTTGGTGCGGGCGTAGAGGGGAGGGGCGTCCGGCCAATAGAGCGACAGCGTCGCCTCTATTATCCTGCCGGGGTGGGGCGCTTGTGTTTGGGGTGGGTTAGGAGGATAATGGGTAGGGGAGCGAGGATTTGTAGGAAGAAGTGGGGGATGTGTGCCTTCATTCTTTCGGCCGCTCTGCAGCGGAGTCCCGCCATTCGGTGTAGGACCGGTTCCATTTCGGCCCGCGCGCGTACCTCGGCTTTGGGTGTGCGGTTCGGAGCCCTCATGATGTTGCGGAGGATGACTCTGTCGATGGCTGCCAGCCTCGAGATGTTTCCTATTGCGAGCGGCGTGATGGCAGGGGCGCCATACTCGATGACGTGTCTGATGAATGATTTGTACAAGTGTATGGCCGTCTCCTCAGAGACGCCTTTTCCTCCCACTCGTACGGCTCGGATAAGGTTGCTGCGCCTGGTTATGGTGGATATCAAGTTTCTCAGATGGGTGGCGAACGTCAGGTGGTGATCGAGGGTAACACCGAGGCATTTCCCCTCTTTCTGCAGGCCGACGCTTTTCCACCAAAGGGTGACGGAAATCGGTTGCTGCGGACCTCCTAGTTCCCCCCCTTCGTGAGTGAAGGTCATCAGGATCGATTTTTCTGGGTTTGGCCGAAGGCGCCACTTTCTCATTCACTCCTCGAGCTGCCGGAAGTCCTTTCGTAGATAACGTGCTGCGGTGTCAGATTTTCGTGCCGTGGCCCACAGCGCCGTGTCGTCTGCGTACTGCGCGAGGATCACCTGTGGAAGAGCGGGAGAAGGCATGTCAGCGCAATACAGAATAAAAAGGAGCGTCGATAATACCGTTCCTTGGGGCACGCCGGATTGAATGCGGAAGGGATTGGACAGGGTGTCACCTACTTTGACATTTGCATGTCGGTCGGAGATAAAGGAGTATTGGAAGCGGGATAAGTTGGGTGGGATGTCTGGAATTTGGGAGATTTTTAGGGATAGCCCGTCATTCCAGAGTTTGTCGAATGGCCTTTCGATCTCCATGAAGATCGCGGCCGTGCACCCTCTTTTGTTGATTTCTTCTGCCGCCGTGTTGGTGAGCAGCGTCAGTGGGTCTGTGGGGGTCCTGTGCGCTCGGAATCCGTATTGATCGTCTGGGAGGATGCCGCCTGCGTCTAGCATGGCCGTGAGTTTTTTCACGTCCACTTATTCCAGCATCTTTCCCTGGACGCTCGTAAGGTTGTTGGGGAGATAATTTTTCGCGTCTTTCCTCCGTTTCAGGAGCATGATGGTGTCCGCGTTTCTCCATTGTTTTGGGTAGCAACCCATGAAGAAGCAGGAATTATAAATCATTAGGAGGAATTTTTTAAGCGTGGGGAAATACCTGACATGATTTTGTTGAAAGTTATCGTCCAGGAGGTCGAGGAGCAGAATTCTTCGTGCTGGCTATGGCTTCTTTCAGGTCGTCGTCGATGATTCCTTCCTCGGTTTCCTCGCTGATATCTGTGGGGATTAAGTTAGGTATAATGTTCTGCATTACCTCTATGGATTCTCTGTGAAATTTCTCGTCGGACCTTGGATCTTCGATCGGCGTCTGTATTTCTTCCAGCACACGTAAGAATTCCTCCTCTATTTTCCTCCGTGCAGACGCTTTTCCCGTCGTGAACTAGGTGGGATTCTTCTTGTCGTATAGCTCCCGAGAAGCCTTTGAATCGGTCCTAGAACCTTTTGCTGTACCTGAAATCTAGAAACGAGCAATTTTTCTGCCATAAATCGGTTTTATAATCAAGTACCTTTCTATAGATGATGGTCTGGTTCCTGTGCCAAACGGAATTTAATGCTGGGTCCTTCCTCTTTTCGAATTCTCGGCAAATCCTCCAGTTTTTCTTGATGAGGTCGACGACGTACTTAAGCAGAGGCGTTATTTTACGTCGATTTTCTTCCTTCGGGTGCATTCGTCCACAGCCTGTTAAATAATATTGTTTAATGTATCGATTGCATTGTCTACCTCAGTGGCTATCTTAGGTCTCTCTGCAGGGAGTAATCCTTCGGCGATGATTTCATCGACATTCCACAGTTCGCTTTTGCCCAATCCGTATTGTTTATCGTCCGTCTCGGTCTTTTGGCGGATCCTCCGGTGGTGATGGGGAAGATGAGTGGTAATGGTATCCTCGGCTTTGACGTCCCCGACAAGTTGGGCGTACCAGCTCGCGTGCCAGCTCACTTGTCAGCTCGCGTGCCAGCTCGAGTGCCAGCTCGCGTTCCAGCTCGCGTGCCAGCTCGCGTGCCTGCTCGCGTGCCATCTCTCGTGCCATCGTGCGTGCCAGCGTGCGTGCCAGGGTGCGTGCCAGCGTGCGTGCCAGCGTGCGTGCCAGCGTGCTTGCCAGCGTGCGTGGCAGCGTTCGTGGCAGCGAGCGTGCCAGCTTCCGTGCCAGCTTGCGTGCTATCGTGCATGCGCAGATAGGATCGTGAAATCATTCAACTCCTGACCTACGCCAAAAAGAAAAAGAAGTTGGCGAGGGTAGTAACCACATCGTAGTGAAGGATCGAGGGGATGAGAGGAAATGGTTGTCTCGCAAACGCATAATATTTACGAACATAATTTTTTTTTTATTTTTTCGATATATTTAGGCACAAATATTATGAGCATATTGCTTTTTTCGTATTACGAATTATCAAGGTTTTCCATTTATCCAGGTATGAAATTTGCTTATTGGGTCTTCAAATTAAAAGAAATTTCGAATTATACAGAAATTTTGAACTAAAGAGTTTCTAATTATCTACGTTTTACTGTACTTGTAAATTGTATGCATACGCAGATACACTATCACATAAAATCCAACTTTTTATCCCCGTATTATACTGATTGGAGGGGCATTTTCCTAGACGATTTTAACTGTTCATCTATAGATACATTTTCATCTTGGGTGTATAACTTCTGCAAATTTTCCACCAAAAAATCCCAAACAACGCGTATGGTTCCAATCTGTCACCTTTCCGGTGCTTTTTTCTGCCATCTCTATTGTCAAATATTAAAACTCCCGTAATTTTATAAAATCTTTCAAGAGACATGACGGCACTAAAAATCGGCCTACCATGTGCTTCGTCCCGCAAACTTTTCAGTGATTCGTTATGAGATCTGTAAACGACTGCCAATACCAAAAGTCCAATATAAAGCTCTATGTGAGCGTAGTCCAGATCTTTCCAAGCTTTTCCATTGACACGCCTATCTTCTATATTGGACATTGTTATAATTTTGTTAGTGATATTTATCATGCCAAAAGATGATTTTTTGGTGGTTATGCGACTTGTGGGATATCTTGTTTGTCCTAGAGAAAATTCTATTACCTTATGATACGACTTGATTTACAAATCCATGCAATCCTTTTTATCTTTTGAGATCATCGAGACGAATCGTCTAAAATAAGGCCATCCTTACATACAGAATATTCCGTCGAATATCCTTCATATTCCGCGTTATTTTCTAATTCTGAGACATTTTTACATAAATCCTCATCATGAAAATATTCCATATCAGAATCACAAAATACATCAATTGTTATGGTCTAAAAGAAGAAAGTTTTTAGGAAAACAATAAAAATATTTTCACTTGTAATTAGGAATTAGATATTACAAAGCAATAAAAATAATATAATACCTAAATTAGCTATAATTTCACAGTTTTCCTTCAAATAAGTTTTCAATCTCACAGTGAGAATTCAAAACTGATAGATTGTTATTGGAACGGTTATATTTGTATTATGAGTCATAATATGGCAAACGACAAACGTGTCACCAACAGAAGGAGTGTAATTCATTTATTTCCAAGAAATCCATATATTTTGTTTAAATTCCTGTTCATCGATTTAGTACTATATACGACAAAATTCTGATATGGCCATCACATGACTTTCTCCATACTTGTAATATTTCTAAAATTTCCAAATAGGTTAATTTATAATAAATATTTAAGGAACTGCAAGAAAAATTCCAAGACTTAACAAAGAACCGAAATAAACTCAAATGGCTGATACTTGATTTTAGCCACGAATATCCAACCATTAAGATAAGAACAAGAAATCCAAACCAGGACTAATGCAGGCAAGTTTCCCAAAGTTCACGTACCGAATTGATTACTCATATATTCACAGGAAATGTTTCAGTATGTGTTAGTCATTCCAAGAAATTCTCATACCATAAATACGACCTGTAGCTGATAGTTTATCTATGATAGATGAAAACTGTAAAACAAATCAATAGAGCATTATCAGTATCAAGAATGAGGTCAGGCTCAACCGTGTGGAATTCTGAATTGTGCCACGTTCTTAATTGGCTGGAATGGTCAACTTTTGATGACAGTGTCAGACAACGTGTAAGTGAGATTGGTTTTGCCAAGCTCTCTACCCTTAGGAAAAAACTGGCTGCTCTTTCCTCAAAATCAGTGCAGTGTAGTGATTCCAGTCCTTCTAAACTCAGTGACCACAAGTTCCACCCACCAATTTATCCAATTGTGTTTCTATTTTGAACGAGTTTAACTTAGGCCTGAAATTCGCCCCTAGCCTCCATTTATCTAGACGTGTGTTGAAGAATCTAGTCGTCGATTGTGATTTGGCCCTACAAAAAGAATCTCATTCGTTTAAGCACGTTTTTGCTTATAAAATTTCATCCTCCCTCAATGTTCCTCGACCCAGACCACTACCCCGCTCACACTCTCCCGCCTTACTTTCTAGTGTTAATACAATTTGATTGTGCTAAAGGCTGATAAAGTTAATGTCATGCTGGTGATGGACAGAGACGTTTATTTGGAGAAATGTTATGATTTCATTCGAAACAAAAATATTTCGGTTTCGAAAAAAAACCCTCTCTCGAATCATCAACCTGCGATACAAAAAACTATTTCTTCGACTTCTTTTCTTTTCACTCATAAAAACAAACACAACTTATAAGTGGTGAACCCCTTTCCCCTTAGACTTCATGGTTTCACAAAACTTCACAAAAGGGATTGCCCTATTAGGCCTGTTGTCTCCAGTACCTCTGCGCCTTCAAACTCAATACACTTCTTCGTCATTATTCTCATTTTAGTACAAAATTTGGTATTAAAATTTCCATAGAGTTGACGCCCACCTTCAAAGTAAAGATTTTCCACAACAATTCAAAATTTGTCTCTTTTGATATTTTTTGCCTTTTTACTTCTGTTCCCGTTAAAGAACTCGTAGATTTGGTTGTAGATATGCTTTCCAAAGCAGATATCAATCAATTTTTGATAACTGAGTTTCCTAACTTACTTGTAGCACATTCTGAACAAAACCTATTTCTTTTTTAGTGTAATTTTTTTAAACAAACGCATAATCTCGCTATGAGATCCCCACTTTCCCCTCTCCTTGCCAACATTTATATCAACAATTTATAAGTTAACCTTCTTAATTCTGGCGGAGGTGTTTTGACAAGAGGATTAAGGAGCATAAGCAATGCTTCCGTTTAAATAATTTGAATTCTCAATTTGCAAAACATCTTTTAAACCTCAGTCACCATAGTTCATTCAATCCTAAATTCCTCTGCTTTGAAAATTAAGGTCGCAAATAGGATGCTCTTGAACAGCTAGAGATAATTATTTGTGAAGACCTGTTTCTCTTAAATGTATATCTTTTCCGCAATCATTCTTCTCAATTTTGCTTACCAAATATTTTTTAAATGCTTAGCATCAGCATTGTTGTCTTTGGCCCCTCTTTTCAAGTTTTAGTAACATTTTATAACTTTATTTTCCTTTACAACCCCTTCCTTTTCCTAACAGTCTATTTATTTACCTTCCATTCGTTTTCTATGTAACCCCTACTCTGCCCCTCTCACCCTTTTTTCCCTATAAATATGGAACTGTATTTATATTTTATCACCTAATGATACTATGATCGTAGTGAAACCTTTCGTGCCAAATAAATTTGTGGAAGTGACAATGTTGTTTCTTTTTCTCGAAGAGCATTATCAGGTTTAAAATGCTAAAAAAGAATGCCACTTTCTAGTATTACCTTTTGCATGTATTTTTTTAAATAAGCTAATTAGTGAAATGTTACTGTTCACACGCTTATATATCTGGACCAACCTTCTATTGCTGATGGGTAGTCAAACGTAAAAATATCAAGTCAAGATATAAAAATGAATTATCATAACCATTTTTTATATATTTTATACTTTAATATCAATAAATCCTATAATATAATTATGATAACCTTTCTGCTTTCATGAGTTGCAAAAGTGTCTACCTGCTCTTGAGAGACGTGGGGTTATCCCAATTTAACCGTTAATCTTTTACAGTTGTGAGAATAGCAGACAGATGTAGAGATCTGTAAGAATGTTTTGTAAACATGTAGTAAGAGGTTCGATAGCATCTTTTGTTTCATAAATATCAATACTGACTTGTAAATTCCTATTACGTAAAATCAACGAATATAGACTGCTAGTGCAGAGAAATTCAGTTTTAAATACTAGTAGCAGCGAAATTGTTGAATATTTCATATTTTAGTGACCTAACTGAAATGACAAAAATAATAAATTGTTCTTTTCTTAACAGCATATCAACCGTCAATATAAAACCACTTCATAAGCATAGTTAGCTGATGAATTGCTAAACTACAACGCGACACTTTAAACATTTTTATTTAAATATGTTCAAATTTAAATCCTTTAAAACAGTATTACCTATCTTAATAGTGAAAAAAAGGAATATGATATTTAATGTGAGGGCTTTTAGAATAATGTAGGAACAACTGATCTTAAAGGTCTATAATTATAAAAGATTTCATCGAAAGTAAAAAAAGAGGCAAGTGAACAGTTCCAAAGAATAAAATTATCTAAAGTAGTTTTCAAATGAATTTTCATTGTAAACTATTCCGAGAAGATCGCTTTAATGATTATTAATAGTAAAGCAATACGAATGTGATTATAATTTAACAATAATAAAATACATGTATCGTATAAGGCAATATTAAAACAGGAACAATAAGAATTTAATTATAATAATAAAATTAATCAAAAGTTTACATGTACCTCGATTTTCCGGATGTAATTCTTAATGAAACTCATAGGGAAAAGGTTTTTACATTAACCTTAAAAAAATAAAAATAAAAAGTTTTTAAGATAAATAAAAACATACCAAAATTAATAATAACGACAAATAAAAACTTATAATAATTAACAGAAATGTCCCTTCAAAAAAAGTAGGAATGCTAGTATCAATACAGTACACATTAAAATAAACTTCTCTTACACCATCAACAATTACAATAGTTTGTTTAATCTCGTTGCTAAGATGGACGCGTTTATCTTCCAACGAGAATTCAAATAAACATTTATCGCAGCGCCAACGCAAGGATCTGGTGGCCGAGGTGACTTAATCACTCGGCTTAGAAAATTCGCAAATGTTTAAACAAACATTTAATGTTTATGTACTTCTGAATGTGCAACAAATCTGACGTTGCTAATAGTAGAAATAAAAAAATACCCGAATAGGGGTTATGAAATTCTGATATATTAATTAATTTGGATGTAAAAAAATTCCTAAAATGTTAACAAATAGATAAATGTTTCAGTACTAGGGTGCAAGCTAGGGAGCTGAAATATTTTAATTAAGACCTAAGAAGCTCGCCTCACTAAGACGCGGTTTGTCAAGTCAAATTTCTCGTAAAATATAAATGATAAGAACTTCAAATTAAAATATTTTAAATAAAAAATACACACAAATTGATTCATGTAATAATTTTACCTTATAAAACTGTTGCGTCAAGAGATTCGTATGTGCGCTTCTCATATTGTGCAGAAACGGCAAGGCTTCGCAACCGGTGTGTTGCGATAAAGTCCATCATGTGCCACGATATATTCTACGTTATGAGCAAGGGAAGAATATTACTGCGTTTTATTATCCTACAGCTACGACCGCGGAAATTTCCTTTTTTAATAAACAGAGATACTTTACGGCCGAATTTGTACTCCAATCTTTTGCCTACTCATGTCACGTGACTATCTCGATCTATACCATGGCACTCGAAATTTCTTTAATGGCAGTGACAGTATTACTGTACTTACTCGCATAATTCACGCACCTTTCACTTCGAATTTCGTGACCAAAACTAATATATTACTAGCAAACACTACTATCCCTAATATAAAACTATAAAATCCCGTCAATATGACGGGGGAAAATTTATCTTTCGCAGGACATGTCCTCAAAGATCTTAAAAAATTCAGCAATTTTAATTTCCACATATGACATCATGAAATGAATATCAATAGTAATTGAATATTTATTTAGTTTTGTTACAGCGTCGAAAATTCCTGAACATAATCAGAACCAAGCAGCGGAAGAAAGCTCTACTAATGAGCATTACATCTGATTCTATCGGACGTCAAGTTCGCGGAAACTAGTACAAGTATACTAGTAGAAACATATCTTTTCGCCTTGAAAAAACATTCATTTTTCAGACAGATATTTCATCATTGCAAATATATTCTTAATTTAATAGATTCCACCTCCGCAGCGATTTCTGTTTTTCCCTAATGTCAAAATAGTAGGTTAAAACAATCCTCATACTTTGAAATTTTAAGAATTTTATACTTTCTCCATTATGGGGTACTAATGGTTCACATTTCTGCCAATTTTTGAAGTTTGATCACTTTAAATTTAAATAATTTTTAATGGCCGCAAAAAGAACTTCATGAATACACTGAAATATTTAATTGGTTACATAGACTAAAATCAAAGTATTTTTGAAATTTAAGCCCTCTAACTAGCCCCGTAGAGTCTAAACATTTACCTATTTTTTTAAATTTTAAGAATTTTCAATTGCCAAAGAAATTAAAATATCAAAGATTTTATAATTGCTATTTCGTTATTTTTTAATCCTACCTCTAAAATAAATTTCAGCTCCGTAGCACATTCGGAAGTAGATAAACCTTGAAAATTTGTTTAAATAATTGCCTTTTAAATGCTATATATATATATATATACACTCAAAAAATAACTGTCACATACTCGTGTCAAAGTCAATCTGTTTTTATTTTCTGATAAGCCATACACATTTCATTTACATACGCTTTACATTTCAATTGTTTTGCACATAGCAAAATATATCAAGGTTGAAATAGGTATAAATTTATATAAATAATAGTGATAAATATATATGCTTTTGTTGGACTAGCGCCGTCTATTTCTTTTTCTTCTTTGGCGGCAACAGGGGCAATCCGTCCTGAGGGCACAGGTGGGGGGAGATAGGGACATGGTGCGGGCGTAGAGGGGAGGGGCCGCTGGCCAATAGAGCGACAGCGTCGCCTCTATTATCCTGCCGGGGTGGGGCGCTAGTGATTGGGGTGGTTTAGGAGGATAATGGTTAGGGGAGCCAGGATATGTAGGAAGAGGTGGGGTGATGTGTGCCCTCATTCTTTCGGCCGCTCTGCAGCGGAGTCTCGCCATTCGGTGTTGGACCGGTTCTATTTCGGCCCGCGCGCGTACCTCGGCTCTGGGTGTGCGGATCGGAGCCCTCATGATGTTGCGGCGTGAGGGCAGGGGCGCCATACTCGATGACGTGTCTGATGAATGATTTGTACAAGTGTATGGCCGTCTCCTCAGAGACGCCTTTTCCTCCCACTCGTACGGCTCGGATAAGGTGGCTGCGCCTGGTTATGGTGGATATCAAGTTTCTCAGATGGGTGGCGAACGTCAGGTGGAGATCGAGGGTAACACCGAGGCATTTCCCCTCTTTCTGCAGGCCGACACTTTTCCCCCAAAGGGTGACGGAAATCGGTTGCTGCGGACCTCCTTGTTCCTCCCCTTCGTGAGTGAAGGTCATCAGGATCGAATTTTCTGGGTTTGGCCGAAGGCGCCACTTTCTCATTCACTCCTCGAGCCGCCGGAAGTCCTTTCGTAGATAACGTGCTGCGGTGTCAGATTTTCTCACCGTGGCCCACAGCGTCGTGTCGTCTGCGTACTGCGCGAGGGTCACCTGTGGAAGAGCGGGAGAAGGCATCTCAGCGCAATACAGAATAAAAAGGAGCGGCGATAATACCGTTCCTTTGGGCACGTCTGATTGAATGCGGAAAGGATTGGACAGGGTGTCACCTAATTTGACTCTTGCATGTAGGTCGGAGATAAAGGAGTATTGGAAGCGGGATAAGTTGGGTAGGATGTCGGGAATTAGGGAGATTTTTAGGGATAGCCCGTCGTTTGTCGAATGCCCTTTCGATCTCCATGAAGATCGCGGCCGTGCACACTCAGCGTCAGTGGGTCCGTGGTGGTCCTGTGCGCTCGGAAGTGATTGTGGCCGACACGGGATTCACTTGTAAATGTGTATGCCACCAACGCATATCATTCAAAGGAACATACGAATTTTTCAACGTTAAATTTGAAAAAGGATTATCAATATATGCCGTTTTTATAATAGATAATAAATAATTAATTATGTGTAGGTATATATAATAATATGGAAAATAACAATCTCATAAAGTACGAAGATCAGATTATGTGGAATAATTTTTGACTAACCTCGAGTATGTGTGTAAGCGTCGTCCATGTCCACCTCCACCACGACCACCGACACCATAAGAGCCACATCAGCAACTGCATCAGCCACGGACCCAGCAAACAGATGCAGAAACTACCCCGCATCTTCGGTCGCGGGCGTTCCACCCTCCATCTCCGCCTCCATATGAACCACGGCCGTCCTTGCTGATACCGGATAAACGATTTTTTTCGTTAAACTTTAAGATGAAATATAAATACTGGTTCTGCTTATAAAACTGTGTATATTTATGTAGAATAAAATGAAAAACAGCAAACAAGTTAACACGGTCGAGCAGAGTAAACAGCATTATAAGTGAATTACCTGCAGCATTTCCGTTTCCAGTTCATTTGTCCATGGTCACCACCTCCGCCTCCTCCTCTATCTCACCGCCGCCTCCCACACATCCTTTACCTCAACCGCCACCATTAAGCCATCCACGGCAAACGACTCAGCATCGGACGGAGCTTGAGTCGAGCGCCTTATGGGCCCGTCTCCTTCCTCCGTCATTCTTCTCTCCTTACCCTCTTCAGTCAAATCGCTGGAGGGATTTAAATTATTTACGAGTGATCGTTATTAAAATTCAACGCCCAATTCTGATATGATCTGTAATGTTAAGACTATAATAATAATTTGTATATAGGACCTTTTTTAACAATAGCTAAGTTTTAAAGACCAAATATTACGAGTTACAGATCGGTGATAAAAATAACTTTTACCTTTTCAATTAACCGTCGATCAGTCCACAATACGCTGAAGATTAATTGTTTACTTCCATATGACATTTTCAGGATTTTGCCTCAATAAATACGGAAGCCTGTTGATTTCTGATGCACACTGTAGGGAAAAATATTCCATGCAGAATCCTATTAATGTCTACGATGATCACTGCGAAGGTTTGTAGTTCTTTTTAAAAAAATTATACCTTCGCGTTCTTCCGAATACAGAAAAGAAATTTTTCTGAATTTCTGGTTTCACCAAAGAACGAAAATCTCATCTCATTTTCTTTTTTGGAATACCAACGGTTGCAGTTGTTTCCGCAGTTTCTTATTTACGTCCTATTCAATTATTCTCACTTTCTGCAGGTTAGCACTTTTTCTTCAACTGTTTACATCTGTATATATAAAACACCATAAAACTACCTGAGCTCGTGTAGGTATCCGCTCTTTTCTGTGAAAACTTCATCCTTCATAAAATGCATTTTACCGCTTTTTATGAAACGACGTCCATGTATTTGGTTCATCGCCCTCTGCCTGTCTGTCTCTGGGCATAATGATTTAAAAACGACTGATGTAAGTTTTCCATGTCATGTTTGCTAATTATTATCACAAGGATGAAAAGATCATTATATACATATGGTAAAATATTCGTATGCCTCTACAGAATTGACTAATATTATTCTTTTTTACATTGCGATAATATTTAACTACTGCTACTTTCCAATTAAGGACCGACGGCATGAAACCGGGTCATTTAATGAAATCACTGGTGAACAAGCAGGAAACGAGAAAAACACCAACTGTTTTACTGCAATTGCCTTCACATCTACTTCTATGTACTTCTCTGTTGAAATCGCAATGCGACCTTCTGATGACAGCAGCACAGATCGTGAAGACATTGGAATAAAGATGGAAAATACCGAAGCACGATCAAAGCGACATTACCTTGGATTAATGTTCTAGTATTCGCACTGACGGAGCTATGGCAATAGATGGAATATCCGCTGGAGCTGTAGCACGTGCAAAACGTTTAGCTCTTCATGTAATGCCTAATGTCATGTGTAATCATATTCGTGATGACATGCCGCAATAATTGAATGATATATCGAAAGAGATTCTAAGAATGGTGAACCTTATAAAAGCAATGTCACTGTATTCCCATTCATTCGCTTTGTTGAGCGAATAAAATGAAAGATATTATGAAGCATTAATTCTCCATAAAGTAGCGCGATGGCTATCGTGCGTGAATGTGTTGGCTCCATTCGATGAATTAAGAGATGAGATAAGACATATTTTTATACAAAAATCCATTAGTACGGACAGATAAATGAAATTACAGAATTCGGAACAAACGGTTGGCTTCTGTGACAGGCAATTTCATTTACCTTCATGAAATGAATGTTAAACTACGAGTTATAAATGCGAACGCATTCAAAGTTCATAGTAAAATAAAATCACTTACTTTATAACTCAATACTTTTGCGTTAATAGGCGTTAATATGAAGTTTTCCGAGTCCCAATGTTTACATTTTTACCAATAATATTTTCTTCGAAGAATGTGTCAACATTTCTATAGGTCAACCAGGGCGTAAACTGTGTCCGACAATAACGGAGTATTTTACAACTCACCCAGGTGCATAGAATTGGCTTCACAATCCTTTAGTTACATCATTTGTATCTAAGTCAGGATTTTCACTGAAAGAAAGCGAACATTTAATTGATACCTCCACAGATTTAACTTTAAAACTAAGTTCAATGAAACAGAACATTCTTGGGGTTGTCACATAAACGAATATGCTGAAATTTCCATCGGCACTTCGAAATTTCTCCCGGCTTTTGAATCCAATTATCATTTTGAGAAATCCTTCACCCTATATAACGCAGGTAATTTGTTTCCTTCCTTGTTAACGTAGTCTTTTAGAACAGTAGCTACATGATTTTTAATTTATCCAAAAAAGCTTTGTATCTGCGAATTATTGAATAATGTAAATTTCTTTTCATTATTTCATGCAATGCACAGGTAGAATTTGATTTGAAAAATATAAACCCTACAATTGCTATATTGTGTATCGTAAAACAAACATATACGTCTTAAGGGGTAATGACTACAATACCGAAGAAAACACAAGTAAATCAAAAATAATACTAACATAAATTTATTTTAATGCAATCGGTTTATCACCCCTGGGTTCGTGTTCCGCGAAAAAAGATAACTATCTATAAGTGGTAAGCGGTGTTACAATGCTTGGGAGAGAGAGTATCAAGACAACTATATTTGTTTTGGAAAATACACAGATTACTTACTGCTTAACAGACCGAGTCAAAATTATTGCCGTTTTTAAATATAAGGTGGTGAAACTGTCACGAATCTAATATTCCAGAAACTGCTGCAATCAAGGGCTTCATAGGATTATCTAACGATATACTCGTAGCTCCTCGTCAAATATTTGCCCCACACCATGCACATTTACTACGATTCTATGTAAACAACTACCTTCAGTTCCCCTTTTAAAAAGTACGATTCAACGAACTCGCCAACAAATGAAGAACCACATTTTTGTTGCGAAATTAATATGGCTTGCAAATCTGAGGAAGCCGAAAACGAGGACCCTACCGATAAACTGCCGAACGTTCTAACTATAACGTACGGCTGCATAACAGTAATTCAGACTTGGCAACGTCGTCGATAGTGCAATCGGCCAAAGACGAGACGTAGAATACAAAAATGGATAACATCAAGGAAGGTATAGCCGGATTTTTCAGTTAACGCGGCCATTTTTACTTTGATCTGATCTGAAGGATTTTGGTAAGTGATTGTGGCCGACACGGGATTCACTTCTAAATGTGTATGCCACCAACGCATATCATTCAAAGGAACATACGAATTTTTCATCGTTAAATTTAAAAAAGGATTATAAATATATGCCGATTTTATAATTGATAATAAATAATTAATTATGTGTAGGTATATATAATAATATGGAAAATAACAATTTCATAAAGTACGAAGATCAGATTATGTGGAATAATTTATGACTAACCTCGAGTATGTGTGTAAGCGTCGTCCATGTCAACCTCCACCACGACCACCGACACCATAAGAACCACATCGGCAACTGCCTCAGCCACGGACCCAGCAAAGAGATGCTGAAACTACCCCGTATCTTCGGTCCCGGGCGTTCCGCCCTCCATCTCCGCCTCCATATGAACCACGGCCGTCCTTGCTGATACCGGATAAACGATTTTTTTCGTTAAACTTTAAGATGAAATATAAATACTGGTTCTGCTTATAAAACTGTGTATATTTATGTAGAATAAAATGAAAAACAGCAAACACATTAACACGGTCGAGCAGAGTAAACAGCATTATAAGTGAATTACCTGCAGCATTTCCGTTTACAGTTCATTTGTCCATGGTCACCACCTCCGCCTCCTCCTCTAACTCACCGCCGCCTCCCACACATCCTTTACCTCAACCGCCACCATTAAGCCATTCACGGCAAACGACTCAGCTTCGGACGGACCCTGAGTCGAGCGCCTTATGGGCCCGTCTCCTTCCTCCGTCATTCTTCTCTCCTTACCCTCTTCAGTCAAATCGCTGGAGGGATTTAAATTATTTACGAGTGATCGTTATTAAAATTCAACGCCCAATTCTGATATGATCTGTAATGTTAAGACTATAATAATAATTTGTATATAGGACCTTTTTTAACAATAGCTAAGTTTTAAAGACCAAATATTACGAGTTACAGATCGGTGATAAAAATAACTTTTACCTTTTCAATTAACCGTCGATCAGTCCACAATACGCTGAAGATTAATTGTTTACTTCCATATGACATTTTCAGTATTTTGCCTCAATAAATACGGAAGCCTGTTGATTTCTGATGCACACTGTAGGGAAAAATATTCCATGCAGAATCCTATTAATGTCTACGATGATCACTGCGAAGGTTTGTAGTTCTTTTTAAAAAAATTATACCTTCGCGTTCTTCCGAATACAGAAAAGAAATTTTTCTGAATTTCTGGTTTCACCAAAGAACGAAAATCTCATCTCATTTTCTTTTTTGGAATACCAACGGTTGCAGTTGTTTCCGCAGTTTCTTATTTACGTCCTATTCAATTATTCTCACTTTCTGCAGGTTAGCACTTTTTCTTCAACTGTTTACATCTGTATATATAAAACACCATAAAACTACCTGAGCTCGTGTAGGTATCCGCTCTTATCTGTGAAAACTTCATCCTTCATAAAATGCATTTTACCGCTTTTTATGAAACGACGTCCATGTATTTGGTTCATCGCCCTCTGCCTGTCTGTCTCTGGGCATAATGATTTAAAAACGACTGATGTAAGTTTTCCATGTCATGTTTGCTAATTATTATCACAAGGATGAAATGATCATTATATACATATGGTAAAATATTCGTATGCCTCTACAGAATTGACTAATATTATTCTTTTTTACATTGCGATAATATTTAACTACTGCTACTTTCCAATTAAGGACCGACGGCATGAAACCGGGTCATTTAATGAAATCACTGGTGAACAAGCAGGAAACGAGAAAAACACCAACTGTTTTACTGCAATTGCCTTCACATCTACTTCTATGTTCTTCTCTGTTGAAATCGCAATGCGACCTTCTGATGACAGCAGCACAGATCGTGAAGACATTGGAATAAAGATGGAAAATACCGAAGCACGATCAAAGCGACATTACCTTGGATTAATGTTCTAGTATTCGCACTGACGGAGCTATGGCAATAGATGGAATATCCGCTGGAGCTGTAGCACGTGCAAAACGTTTAGCTCTTCATGTAATGCCTAATGTCATGTGTAATCATATTCGTGATGACATGCCGCAATAATTGAATGATATATCGAAAGAGATTCTAAGAATGGTGAACCTTATAAAAGCAATGTCACTGTATTCCCATTTATTTGCTTTGTTGAGCGAATAAATTGAAAGATATTATAAAGCATTAATTCTCCATAAAGTAGCGCGATGGCTATCGTGCGTGAATGTGTTGGCTCCATTCGATGAATTAAGAGATGAGATAAGACATATTTTTATACAAAAATCCATTAGTACGGACAGATAAATGAAATTACAGAATTTGGAACAAACGGTTGGCTTCTGTGACAGGCAATTTCATTTACCTTCATGAAATGAATGTTAAACTACGAGTTATTAATGCAAACGCATTCAAAGTTCATAGTAAAATAAAATCACTTACTTTATAACTCAATACTTTTGCGTTAATAGGCGTTAATATGAAGTTTTCCGAGTCCCAATGTTTACATTTTTACCAATAATATTTTCTTCGAAGAATGTGTGAACATTTCTATAGGTCAACCAGGGCGTAAACTGTGTCCGACAATAACGGAGTATTTTACAACTCACCCAGGTGCATAGAATTGGCTTCACAATCCTTTAGTTACATCATTTGTATCTAAGTCAGGATTATCACTGAAAGAAAACGAACAGTTAATTGATAACTCCACAGATTTAACTTTAAAACTAAGTTCAATGAAACAGAACATATGCATTCTTGGGGTTGTCACATAAACGAATATGCTGAAATTTCCATCGGCACTTCGAAATTTCTCCCGGCTTTTGAATCCAATTATCATTTTGAGAAATCCTTCACCCTATATAACGCAGGTAATTTGTTTCCTTCCTTGTTAACGTAGTCTTTTAGAAAAGTAGCTACATGATTTTTAATTTATCCATAAAAGCTTTGTATCTGCGAATTATTGAATAATGTAAATTTCTTTTCATTATTTCATGCAATGCACAGGTAGAATTTGATTTGAAAAATATAAACCCTACAATTGCTATATTGTGTATCGTAAAACAAACATATACGTCTTAAGGGGTAATGACTACAATACCGAAGAAAACACAAGTAAATCAAAAATAATACTAACATAAATTTATTTTAATGCAATCGGTTTATCACCCCTGGGTTCGTGTTCCGCGAAAAAAGATAACTATCTATAAGTGGTAAGCGGTGTTACAATGCTTGGGAGAGAGAGTATCAAGACAACTATATTTGTTTTGGAAAATACACAGATTACTTACTGCTTAACAGACCGAGTCAAAATTATTGCCGTTTTTAAATATAAGGTGGTGAAACTGTCACGAATCTAATATTCCAGAAACTGCTGCAATCAATGGCTTCATAGGATTATCTAACGATATACTCGTAGCTCCTCGTCAAATATTTGCCCCACACCATGCACATTTACTACGATTCTATGTGAACAACTACCTTCAGTTCCCCTTTTAAAAAGTACGATTCAACGAACTCGCCAACAAATGAAGAACCACATTTTTGTTGCGAAAGTAATATGACTTGCAAATCTGAGGAAGCCGAAAACGAGGACCCTACCGATAAACTGCCGAACGTTCTAACTATAATGCACGGCTGCATAACAGTAATTCAGATTTGGCAACGTCGTCGATAGTGCAATCGGCCAAAGACGAGACGTAGAATACAAAAATGGATAACATCAAGGAAGGTATAGCCGGATTTTTCAGTTAACGCGGCCATTTTTACTTTGATCTGATCTGAAGGATTTTGGTAAGTGATTGTGGCCGACACGGTATTCACTTGCAAATGTGTATGCCACCAACGCATATCATTCAAAGGAACATACGAATTTTTCATCGTTAAATTTAGAAAAGGATTATAAATATATGCCGATTTTATAATAGATAATAAATCATTAATTATGTGTAGGTATATATAATAATATGGAAAATAACAATCTCATAAAGTACGAAGATCAGATTATGTGGAATAATTTTTGACTCACCTCGAGTATGTGTGTAAGCGTCGTCCATGTCCACCTCCACTACGACCACCGACACCATAAGAACCACATCGGCAACTGCCTCAGCCACGGACCCAGCAAACAGATGCTGAAACTACCCCGTATCTTCGGTCGCGGGCGTTCCGCCCTCCATCTCCGCCTCCATATGAACCACGGCCGTCCTTGCTGATAACGGATAAACGATTTTTTTCGTTAAACTTTAAGATGAAATATAAATACTGGTTCTGCTTATAAAACTGTGTATATTTATGTAGAATAAAATGAAAAACAGCAAACACATTAACACGGTCGAGCAGAGTAAACAGCATTATAAGTGATTTACCTGCAGCATTTCCGTTTACAGTTCATTTGTCCATGGTCACCACCTCCGCCTCCTCCTCTAACTCACCGCCGCCTCCCACACATCCTTTACCTCAACCGCCACCATTAAGCCATTCACGGCAAACGACTCAGCTTCGGACGGACCCTGAGTCGAGCGCCTTATGGGCCCGTCTTCTTCCTCCGTCATTCTTCTCTCCTAACCCTCTTCAGTCAAATCGCTGGAGGGATTTAAATTATTTACGAGTGATCCTTATTAAAATTCATCGCCCAATTCTGATATGATCTGTAAGGTATAGATTATAATAATAATTTGTATATAGGACCTTTTTTAACAATAGCTAAGTTTTAAAGACCAAATATTACGAGTTACAGATCGGTGATAAAAATAAATTTTACCTTTTCAATTAACCGTCGATCAGTCCACAATACGCTGAAGATTAATTGTTTACTTCCATATGACATTTTCAGTATTTTGCCTCAATAAATACGGAAGCCTGTTGATTTCTGATGCACACTGTAGGGAAAAATATTCCATGCAGAATCCTATTAATGTCTACGATGATCACTGCGAAGGTTTGTAGTTCTTTTTAAAAAAATTATACCTTCGCGTTCTTCCGAATACAGAAAAGAAATTTTTCTGAATTTCTGGTTTCACCAAAGAACGAAAATCTCATCTCATTTTCTTTTTTGGAATACCAACGGTTGCAGTTGTTTCCGCAGTTTCTTATTTACGTCCTATTCAATTATTCTCACTTTCTGCAGGTTAGCACTTTTTCTTCAACTGTTTACATCTGTATATATAAAACACCATAAAACTACCTGAGCTCGTGTAGGTATCCGCTCTTTTCTGTGAAAACTTCATCCTTCATAAAATGCATTTTACCGCTTTTTATGAAACGACGTCCATGTATTTGGTTCATCGCCCTCTGCCTGTCTGTCTCTGGGCATAATGATTTAAAAACGACTGATGTAAGTTTTCCATGTCATGTTTGCTAATTATTATCACAAGGATGAAAAGATCATTATATACATATGGTAAAATATTCGTATGCCTCTACAGAATTGACTAATATTATTCTTTTTTACATTGCGATAATATTTAACTACTGCTACTTTCCAATTAAGGACCGACGGCATGAAACCGGGTCATTTAATGAAATCACTGGTGAACAAGCAGGAAACGAGAAAAACACCAACTGTTTTACTGCAATTGCCTTCACATCTACTTCTATGTTCTTCTCTGTTGAAATCGCAATGCGACCTTCTGATGACAGCAGCACAGATCGTGAAGACATTGGAATAAAGATGGAAAATACCGAAGCACGATCAAAGCGACATTACCTTGGATTAATGTTCTAGTATTCGCACTGACGGAGCTATGGCAATAGATGGAATATCCGCTGGAGCTGTAGCACGTGCAAAACGTTTAGCTCTTCATGTAATGCCTAATGTCATGTGTAATCATATTCGTGATGACATGCCGCAATAATTGAATGATATATCGAAAGAGATTCTAAGAATGGTGAACCTTATAAAAGCAATGTCACTGTATTCCCATTTATTTGCTTTGTTGAGCGAATAAATTGAAAGATATTATAAAGCATTAATTCTCCATAAAGTAGCGCGATGGCTATCGTGCGTGAATGTGTTGGCTCCATTCGATGAATTAAGAGATGAGATAAGACATATTTTTATACAAAAATCCATTAGTACGGACAGATAAATGAAATTACAGAATTTGGAACAAACGGTTGGCTTCTGTGACAGGCAATTTCATTTACCTTCATGAAATGAATGTTAAACTACGAGTTATTAATGCAAACGCATTCAAAGTTCATAGTAAAATAAAATCACTTACTTTATAACTCAATACTTTTGCGTTAATAGGCGTTAATATGAAGTTTTCCGAGTCCCAATGTTTACATTTTTACCAATAATATTTTCTTCGAAGAATGTGTGAACATTTCTATAGGTCAACCAGGGCGTAAACTGTGTCCGACAATAACGGAGTATTTTACAACTCACCCAGGTGCATAGAATTGGCTTCACAATCCTTTAGTTACATCATTTGTATCTAAGTCAGGATTATCACTGAAAGAAAACGAACAGTTAATTGATAACTCCACAGATTTAACTTTAAAACTAAGTTCAATGAAACAGAACATATGCATTCTTGGGGTTGTCACATAAACGAATATGCTGAAATTTCCATCGGCACTTCGAAATTTCTCCCGGCTTTTGAATCCAATTATCATTTTGAGAAATCCTTCACCCTATATAACGCAGGTAATTTGTTTCCTTCCTTGTTAACGTAGTCTTTTAGAAAAGTAGCTACATGATTTTTAATTTATCCATAAAAGCTTTGTATCTGCGAATTATTGAATAATGTAAATTTCTTTTCATTATTTCATGCAATGCACAGGTAGAATTTGATTTGAAAAATATAAACCCTACAATTGCTATATTGTGTATCGTAAAACAAACATATACGTCTTAAGGGGTAATGACTACAATACCGAAGAAAACACAAGTAAATCAAAAATAATACTAACATAAATTTATTTTAATGCAATCGGTTTATCACCCCTGGGTTCGTGTTCCGCGAAAAAAGATAACTATCTATAAGTGGTAAGCGGTGTTACAATGCTTGGGAGAGAGAGTATCAAGACAACTATATTTGTTTTGGAAAATACACAGATTACTTACTGCTTAACAGACCGAGTCAAAATTATTGCCGTTTTTAAATATAAGGTGGTGAAACTGTCACGAATCTAATATTCCAGAAACTGCTGCAATCAATGGCTTCATAGGATTATCTAACGATATACTCGTAGCTCCTCGTCAAATATTTGCCCCACACCATGCACATTTACTACGATTCTATGTGAACAACTACCTTCAGTTCCCCTTTTAAAAAGTACGATTCAACGAACTCGCCAACAAATGAAGAACCACATTTTTGTTGCGAAAGTAATATGACTTGCAAATCTGAGGAAGCCGAAAACGAGGACCCTACCGATAAACTGCCGAACGTTCTAACTATAATGCACGGCTGCATAACAGTAATTCAGATTTGGCAACGTCGTCGATAGTGCAATCGGCCAAAGACGAGACGTAGAATACAAAAATGGATAACATCAAGGAAGGTATAGCCGGATTTTTCAGTTAACGCGGCCATTTTTACTTTGATCTGATCTGAAGGATTTTGGTAAGTGATTGTGGCCGACACGGTATTCACTTGCAAATGTGTATGCCACCAACGCATATCATTCAAAGGAACATACGAATTTTTCATCGTTAAATTTAGAAAAGGATTATAAATATATGCCGATTTTATAATAGATAATAAATCATTAATTATGTGTAGGTATATATAATAATATGGAAAATAACAATCTCATAAAGTACGAAGATCAGATTATGTGGAATAATTTTTGACTCACCTCGAGTATGTGTGTAAGCGTCGTCCATGTCCACCTCCACTACGACCACCGACACCATAAGAACCACATCGGCAACTGCCTCAGCCACGGACCCAGCAAACAGATGCTGAAACTACCCCGTATCTTCGGTCGCGGGCGTTCCGCCCTCCATCTCCGCCTCCATATGAACCACGGCCGTCCTTGCTGATAACGGATAAACGATTTTTTTCGTTAAACTTTAAGATGAAATATAAATACTGGTTCTGCTTATAAAACTGTGTATATTTATGTAGAATAAAATGAAAAACAGCAAACACATTAACACGGTCGAGCAGAGTAAACAGCATTATAAGTGATTTACCTGCAGCATTTCCGTTTACAGTTCATTTGTCCATGGTCACCACCTCCGCCTCCTCCTCTAACTCACCGCCGCCTCCCACACATCCTTTACCTCAACCGCCACCATTAAGCCATTCACGGCAAACGACTCAGCTTCGGACGGACCCTGAGTCGAGCGCCTTATGGGCCCGTCTTCTTCCTCCGTCATTCTTCTCTCCTAACCCTCTTCAGTCAAATCGCTGGAGGGATTTAAATTATTTACGAGTGATCCTTATTAAAATTCATCGCCCAATTCTGATATGATCTGTAAGGTATAGATTATAATAATAATTTGTATATAGGACCTTTTTTAACAATAGCTAAGTTTTAAAGACCAAATATTACGAGTTACAGATCGGTGATAAAAATAAATTTTACCTTTTCAATTAACCGTCGATCAGTCCACAATACGCTGAAGATTAATTGTTTACTTCCATATGACATTTTCAGTATTTTGCCTCAATAAATACGGAAGCCTGTTGATTTCTGATGCACATTGTAGGGAAAAATATTCCATGCAGAATCCTATTAATGTCTACGATGATCACTGCGAAGGTTTGTAGTTCTTTTTAAAAAAATTATACCTTCGCGTTCTTCCGAATACAGAAAAGAAATTTTTCTGAATTTCTGGTTTCACCAAAGAACGAAAATCTCATCTCATTTTCTTTTTTGGAATACCAACGGTTGCAGTTGTTTCCGCAGTTTCTTATTTACGTCCTATTCAATTATTCTCACTTTCTGCAGGTTAGCACTTTTTCTTCAACTGTTTACATCTGTATATATAAAACACCATAAAACTACCTGAGCTCGTGTAGGTATCCGCTCTTTTCTGTGAAAACTTCATCCTTCATAAAATGCATTTTACCGCTTTTTATGAAACGACGTCCATGTATTTGGTTCATCGCCCTCTGCCTGTCTGTCTCTGGGCATAATGATTTAAAAACGACTGATGTAAGTTTTCCATGTCATGTTTGCTAATTATTATCACAAGGATGAAAAGATCATTATATACATATGGTAAAATATTCGTATGCCTCTACAGAATTGACTAATATTATTCTTTTTACATTGCGATAATATTTAACTACTGCTACTTTCCAATTAAGGACCGACGGCATGAAACCGGGTCATTTAATGAAATCACTGGTGAACAAGCAGGAAACGAGAAAAACACCAACTGTTTTACTGCAATTGCCTTCACATCTACTTCTATGTACTTCTCTGTTGAAATCGCAATGCGACCTTCTGATGACAGCAGCACAGATCGTGAAGACATTGGAATAAAGATGGAAAATACTGAAGCACGATCAAAGCGACATTACCTTGGATTAATGTTCTAGTATTCGCACTGACGGAGCTATGGCAATAGTTGGAAAATCCGCTGGAGCTGTAGCACGTGCAAAACGTTTAGCTCTTCATGTAATGCCTAATGTCATGTGTAATCATATTCGTGATGACATGCCGCAATAATTGAATGATATATCGAAAGAGATTCTAAGAATGGTGAACCTTATAAAAGCAATGTCACTGTATTCCCATTTATTCGCTTTGTTGAGCGAATAAATTGAAAGATATTATAAAGCATTAATTCTCCATAAAGTAGCGCGATGGCTATCGTGCGTGAATGTGTTGGCTCCATTCGATGAATTAAGAGATGAGATAAGACATATTTTTATACAAAAATCCATTAGTACGGACAGATAAATGAAATTACAGAATTTGGAACAAACGGTTGGTTTCTGTGACAGGCAATTTCATTTACCTTCATGAAATGAATGTTAAACTACGAGGTATAAATGCGAACGCATTCAAAGTTCATAGTAAAATAAAATCACTTACTTTATAACTCAATACTTTTGCGTTAATAGGCGTTAATATGAAGTTTTCCGAGTCACAATGTTTACATTTTTACCAATAATATTTTCTTCGAAGAATGTGTCAACATTTCTATAGGTCAACGAGGGCGTAAACTGTGTCCGACAATAACGGAGTATTTTACAACTCACCCAGGTGCATAGAATTGGCTTCACAATCCTTTAGTTACATCATTTGTATCTAAGTCAGGATTTTCACTGAAAGAAAGCGAACATTTAATTGATAACTCCACAGATTTAACTTTAAAACTAAGTTCAATGAAACAGAACATATGCATTCTTGGGGTTGTCACATAAACGAATATGCTGAAATTTCCATCGGCACTTCGAAATTTCTCCCGGCTTTTGAATCCAATTATCATTTTGAGAAATCCTTCACCCTATATAACGCAGGTAATTTGTTTCCTTCCTTGTTAACGTAGTCTTTTAGAAAAGTAGCTACATGATTTTTAATTTATCCATAAAAGCTTTGTATCTGCGAATTATTGAATAATGTAAATTTCTTTTCATTATTTCATGCAATGCACAGGTAGAATTTGATTTGAAAAATATAAACCCTACAATTGCTATATTGTGTATCGTAAAACAAACATATACGTCTTAAGGGGTAATGACTACAATACCGAAGAAAACACAAGTAAATCAAAAATAATACTAACATAAATTTATTTTAATGCAATCGGTTTATCACCCCTGGGTTCGTGTTCCGCGAAAAAAGATAACTATCTATAAGTGGTAAGCGGTGTTACAATGCTTGGGAGAGAGAGTATCAAGACAACTATATTTGTTTTGGAAAATACACAGATTACTTACTGCTTAACAGACCGAGTCAAAATTATTGCCGTTTTTAAATATAAGGTGGTGAAACTGTCACGAATCTAATATTCCAGAAACTGCTGCAATCAATGGCTTCATAGGATTATCTAACGATATACTCGTAGCTCCTCGTCAAATATTTGCCCCACACCATGCACATTTACTACGATTCTATGTGAACAACTACCTTCAGTTCCCCTTTTAAAAAGTACGATTCAACGAACTCGCCAACAAATGAAGAACCACATTTTTGTTGCGAAAGTAATATGACTTGCAAATCTGAGGAAGCCGAAAACGAGGACCCTACCGATAAACTGCCGAACGTTCTAACTATAATGCACGGCTGCATAACAGTAATTCAGATTTGGCAACGTCGTCGATAGTGCAATCGGCCAAAGACGAGACGTAGAATACAAAAATGGATAACATCAAGGAAGGTATAGCCGGATTTTTCAGTTAACGCGGCCATTTTTACTTTGATCTGATCTGAAGGATTTTGGTAAGTGATTGTGGCCGACACGGTATTCACTTGCAAATGTGTATGCCACCAACGCATATCATTCAAAGGAACATACGAATTTTTCATCGTTAAATTTAGAAAAGGATTATAAATATATGCCGATTTTATAATAGATAATAAATCATTAATTATGTGTAGGTATATATAATAATATGGAAAATAACAATCTCATAAAGTACGAAGATCAGATTATGTGGAATAATTTTTGACTCACCTCGAGTATGTGTGTAAGCGTCGTCCATGTCCACCTCCACTACGACCACCGACACCATAAGAACCACATCGGCAACTGCCTCAGCCACGGACCCAGCAAACAGATGCTGAAACTACCCCGTATCTTCGGTCGCGGGCGTTCCGCCCTCCATCTCCGCCTCCATATGAACCACGGCCGTCCTTGCTGATAACGGATAAACGATTTTTTTCGTTAAACTTTAAGATGAAATATAAATACTGGTTCTGCTTATAAAACTGTGTATATTTATGTAGAATAAAATGAAAAACAGCAAACACATTAACACGGTCGAGCAGAGTAAACAGCATTATAAGTGATTTACCTGCAGCATTTCCGTTTACAGTTCATTTGTCCATGGTCACCACCTCCGCCTCCTCCTCTAACTCACCGCCGCCTCCCACACATCCTTTACCTCAACCGCCACCATTAAGCCATTCACGGCAAACGACTCAGCTTCGGACGGACCCTGAGTCGAGCGCCTTATGGGCCCGTCTTCTTCCTCCGTCATTCTTCTCTCCTAACCCTCTTCAGTCAAATCGCTGGAGGGATTTAAATTATTTACGAGTGATCCTTATTAAAATTCATCGCCCAATTCTGATATGATCTGTAAGGTATAGATTATAATAATAATTTGTATATAGGACCTTTTTTAACAATAGCTAAGTTTTAAAGACCAAATATTACGAGTTACAGATCGGTGATAAAAATAAATTTTACCTTTTCAATTAACCGTCGATCAGTCCACAATACGCTGAAGATTAATTGTTTACTTCCATATGACATTTTCAGTATTTTGCCTCAATAAATACGGAAGCCTGTTGATTTCTGATGCACACTGTAGGGAAAAATATTCCATGCAGAATCCTATTAATGTCTACGATGATCACTGCGAAGGTTTGTAGTTCTTTTTAAAAAAATTATACCTTCGCGTTCTTCCGAATACAGAAAAGAAATTTTTCTGAATTTCTGGTTTCACCAAAGAACGAAAATCTCATCTCATTTTCTTTTTTGGAATACCAACGGTTGCAGTTGTTTCCGCAGTTTCTTATTTACGTCCTATTCAATTATTCTCACTTTCTGCAGGTTAGCACTTTTTCTTCAACTGTTTACATCTGTATATATAAAACACCATAAAACTACCTGAGCTCGTGTAGGTATCCGCTCTTTTCTGTGAAAACTTCATCCTTCATAAAATGCATTTTACCGCTTTTTATGAAACGACGTCCATGTATTTGGTTCATCGCCCTCTGCCTGTCTGTCTCTGGGCATAATGATTTAAAAACGACTGATGTAAGTTTTCCATGTCATGTTTGCTAATTATTATCACAAGGATGAAAAGATCATTATATACATATGGTAAAATATTCGTATGCCTCTACAGAATTGACTAATATTATTCTTTTTACATTGCGATAATATTTAACTACTGCTACTTTCCAATTAAGGACCGACGGCATGAAACCGGGTCATTTAATGAAATCACTGGTGAACAAGCAGGAAACGAGAAAAACACCAACTGTTTTACTGCAATTGCCTTCACATCTACTTCTATGTACTTCTCTGTTGAAATCGCAATGCGACCTTCTGATGACAGCAGCACAGATCGGGAAGACATTGGAATAAAGATGGAAAATACTGAAGCACGATCAAAGCGACATTACCTTGGATTAATGTTCTAGTATTCGCACTGACGGAGCTATGGCAATAGTTGGAAAATCCGCTGGAGCTGTAGCACGTGCAAAACGTTTAGCTCTTCATGTAATGCCTAATGTCATGTGTAATCATATTCGTGATGACATGCCGCAATAATTGAATGATATATCGAAAGAGATTCTAAGAATGGTGAACCTTATAAAAGCAATGTCACTGTATTCCCATTTATTCGCTTTGTTGAGCGAATAAATTGAAAGATATTATAAAGCATTAATTCTCCATAAAGTAGCGCGATGGCTATCGTGCGTGAATGTGTTGGCTCCATTCGATGAATTAAGAGATGAGATAAGACATATTTTTATACAAAAATCCATTAGTACGGACAGATAAATGAAATTACAGAATTTGGAACAAACGGTTGGTTTCTGTGACAGGCAATTTCATTTACCTTCATGAAATGAATGTTAAACTACGAGGTATAAATGCGAACGCATTCAAAGTTCATAGTAAAATAAAATCACTTACTTTATAACTCAATACTTTTGCGTTAATAGGCGTTAATATGAAGTTTTCCGAGTCACAATGTTTACATTTTTACCAATAATATTTTCTTCGAAGAATGTGTCAACATTTCTATAGGTCAACGAGGGCGTAAACTGTGTCCGACAATAACGGAGTATTTTACAACTCACCCAGGTGCATAGAATTGGCTTCACAATCCTTTAGTTACATCATTTGTATCTAAGTCAGGATTTTCACTGAAAGAAAGCGAACATTTAATTGATAACTCCACAGATTTAACTTTAAAACTAAGTTCAATGAAACAGAACATTCTTGGGGTTGTCACATAAACGAATATGCTGAAATTTCCATCGGCACTTCGAAATTTCTCCCGGCTTTTGAATCCAATTATCATTTTGAGAAATCCTTCACCCTATATAACGCAGGTAATTTGTTTCCTTCCTTGTTAACGTAGTCTTTTAGAACAGTAGCTACATGATTTTTAATTTATCCAAAAAAGCTTTGTATCTGCGAATTATTGAATAATGTAAATTTCTTTCATTATTTCACGCAATGCACAGGTAGAATTTGATTTGAAAAATATAAACCATACAATTGCTATATTATGTATCATAAATCAAACACATATATCTCAAGGGTTAATGACTACAATACCGAAGAAAACACAAGTAAATCAAAAATAATACTAACATAAATTTATTTTAATGCAATCGGTTTATCACCCCTGGGTTCGTGTTCCGCGAAAAAAGATAACTATCTATAAGTGGTAAGCGGTGTTACAATGCTTGGGAGAGAGAGTATCAAGACAACTATATTTGTTTTGGAAAATACACAGATTACTTACTGCTTAACAGACCGAGTCAAAATTATTGCCGTTTTTAAATATAAGGTGGTGAAACTGTCACGAATCTAATATTCCAGAAACTGCTGCAATCAATGGCTTCATAGGATTATCTAACGATATACTCGTAGCTCCTCGTCAAATATTTGCCCCACACCATGCACATTTACTACGATTCTATGTGAACAACTACCTTCAGTTCCCCTTTTAAAAAGTACGATTCAACGAACTCTCCAACAAATGAAGAACCACATTTTTGTTGCGAAAGTAATAGGGCTTGCAAATCTGAGGAAGCCGAAAACGAGGACCCTACCGATAAACTGCCGAACGTTCTAACTATAATGTACGGCTGCATAACAGTAATTCAGACTTGGCAACGTCGTCGATAGTGCAATCGGCCAAAGACGAGACGTAGAATACAAAAATGGATAACATCAAGGAAGGTATAGCCGGATTTTTCAGTTAACGCGGCCATTTTTACTTTGATCTGATCTGAAGGATTTTGGTAAGTGATTGTGGCCGACACGGGATTCACTTCTAAATGTGTATGCCACCAACGCATATCATTCAAAGGAACATACGAATTTTTCATCGTTAAATTTAGAAAAGGATTATAAATATATGCCGATTTTATAATAGATAAAAATAATTAATTATGTGTAGGTATATATAATAATATGGAAAATAACAATTTCATAAAGTACGAAGATCAGATTATGTGGAATAATTTTTGACTAACCTCGAGTATGTGTGTAAGTGTCGTCCATGTCAACCTCCACCACGACCACCGACACCATAAGAACCACATCGGCAACTGCCTCAGCCACGGACCCAGCAAACAGATGCTGAAACTACCCCGTATCTTCGGTCGCGGGCGTTCCGCCCTCCATCTCCGCCTCCATATGAACCACGGCCGTCCTTGCTGATAACGGATAAACGATTTTTTTCGTTAAACTTTAAGATGAAATATAAATACTGGTTCTGCTTATAAAACTGTGTATATTTATGTAGAATAAAATGAAAAACAGCAAACACATTAACACGGTCGAGCAGAGTAAACAGCATTATAAGTGATTTACCTGCAGCATTTCCGTTTACAGTTCATTTGTCCATGGTCACCACCTCCGCCTCCTCCTCTAACTCACCGCCGCCTCCCACACATCCTTTACCTCAACCGCCACCATTAAGCCATCCACGGCAAACGACTCAGCTTCGGACGGAGCTTGAGTCGAGCGCCTTATGGGCCCGTCTCCTTCCTTCGTCATTCTTCTCTCCTAACCCTCTTCAGTCAAATCGCTGGAGGGATTTAAATTATTTACGAGTGATCCTTATTAAAATTCAACGCCCAATTCTGATATGATCTGTAAGGTATAGATTAAAATAAGAATTTGTATATAGGACCTTTTTTAACAATAGCTAAGTATTAAAGACAAAATATTACGAGTTACAGATCGGTGATAAAAATAACTTTTACCTTTTCAATTAACCGTCGATCAGTCCACAATACGCTGAAGATTAATTGTTTACTTCCATATGACATTTTCAGTATTTTGCCTCAATAAATACGGAAGCCTGTTGATTTCTGATGCACACTGTAGGGAAAAATATTCCATGCAGAATCCTATTAATGTCTACGATGATCACTGCGAAGGTTTGTAGTTCTTTTTGAAAAAATTATACCTTCGCGTTCTTCCGAATACAGAAAAGAAATTTTTCTGAATTTCTGGTTTCACCAAAGAACGAAAATCTCATCTCATTTTCTTTTTTGGAATACCAACGGTTGGAGTTGTTTCCGCAGTTTCTTATTTACGTCCTATTCAATTATTCTCACTTTCTGCAGGTTAGCACTTTTTCTTCAACTGTTTACATCTGTATATATAAAACACCATAAAACTACCTGAGCTCGTGTAGGTATCCGCTCTTTTCTGTGAAAACTTCATCCTTCATAAAATGCATTTTACCGCTTTTTATGAAACGACGTCCATGTATTTGGTTCATCGCCCTCTGCCTGTCTGTCTCTGGGCATAATGATTTAAAAACGACTGATGTAAGTTTTCCATGTCATGTTTGCTAATTATTATCACAAGGATTAAAAGATCAATATATACATATGGTAAAATATTCGTATGCCTCTACAGAATTGACTAATATTATTCTTTTTTACATTGCGATAATATTTAACTACTGCTACTTTCCAATTAAGGACCGACGGCATGAAACCGGGTCATTTAATGAAATCACTGGTGAACAAGCAGGAAACGAGAAAAACACCAACTGTTTTACTGCAATTGCCTTCACATCTACTTCTATGTACTTCTCTGTTGAAATCGCAATGCGACCTTCTGATGAAAGCAGCACAGATCGTGAAGACATTGGAATAAAGATGGAAAATACTGAAGCACGATCAAAGCGACATTACCTTGGATTAATGTTCTAGTATTCGCACTGACGGAGCTATGGCAATAGTTGGAAAATCCGCTGGAGCTGTAGCACGTGCAAAACGTTTAGCTCTTCATGTAATGCCTAATGTCATGTGTAATCATATTCGTGATGACATGCCGCAATAATTGAATGATATATCGAAAGAGATTCTAAGAATGGTGAACCTTATAAAAGCAATGTCACTGTATTCCCATTTATTCGCTTTGTTGAGCGAATAAATTGAAAGATATTATAAAGCATTAATTCTCCATAAAGTAGCGCGATGGCTATCGTGCGTGAATGTGTTGGCTCCATTCGATGAATTAAGAGATGAGATAAGACATATTTTTATACAAAAATCCATTAGTACGGACAGATAAAAGAAATTACGGAATTTGGAACAAACGGTTGGCTTCTGTGACAGGCAATTTCATTTACCTTCATGAAATGAATGTTAAACTACGAGGTATAAATGCGAACGCATTCAAAGTTCATAGTAAAATAAAATCACTTACTTTATAACTCAATACTTTTGCGTTAATAGGCGTTAATATGAAGTTTTCCGAGTCCCAATGTTTACATTTTTACCAATAATATTTTCTTCGAAGAATGTGTCAACATTTCTATAGGTCAACCAGGGCGTAAACTGTGTCCGACAATAACGGAGTATTTTACAACTCACCCAGGTGCATAGAATTGGCTTCACAATCCTTTAGTTACATCATTTGTATCTAAGTCAGGATTTTCACTGAAAGAAAGCGAACAGTTAATTGATAACTTCACAGATTAACCTTTAAAACTAAGTTCAATGAAACAGAACATTCTTGGGGTTGTCACATAAACGAATATGCTGAAATTTCCATCGGCACTTCGAAATTTCTCCCGGCTTTTGAATCCAATTATCATTTTGAGAAATCCTTCACCCTATATAACGCAGGTAATTTGTTTCCTTCCTTGTTAACGTAGTCTTTTAGAACAGTAGCTACATGATTTTTAATTTATCCAAAAAAGCTTTGTATCTGCGAATTATTGAATAATGTAAATTTCTTTCATTATTTCATGCAATGCACAGGTAGAATTTGATTTGAAAAATATAAACCATACAATTGCTATATTATGTATCATAAATCAAACACATATATCTCAAGGGTTAATGACTACAATACCGAAGAAAACACAAGTAAATCAAAAATAATACTAACATAAATTTATTTTAATGCAATCGGTTTATCACCCCTGGGTTCGTGTTCCGCGAAAAAAGATAACTATCTATAAGTGGTAAGCGGTGTTACAATGCTTGGGAGAGAGAGTATCAAGACAACTATATTTGTTTTGGAAAATACACAGATTACTTACTGCTTAACAGACCGAGTCAAAATTATTGCCGTTTTTAAATATAAGGTGGTGAAACTGTCACGAATCTAATATTCCAGAAACTGCTGCAATCAATGGCTTCATAGGATTATCTAACGATATACTCGTAGCTCCTCGTCAAATATTTGCCCCACACCATGCACATTTACTACGATTCTATGTGAACAACTACCTTCAGTTCCCCTTTTAAAAAGTACGATTCAACGAACTCTCCAACAAATGAAGAACCACATTTTTGTTGCGAAAGTAATAGGGCTTGCAAATCTGAGGAAGCCGAAAACGAGGACCCTACCGATAAACTGCCGAACGTTCTAACTATAATGTACGGCTGCATAACAGTAATTCAGACTTGGCAACGTCGTCGATAGTGCAATCGGCCAAAGACGAGACGTAGAATACAAAAATGGATAACATCAAGGAAGGTATAGCCGGATTTTTCAGTTAACGCGGCCATTTTTACTTTGATCTGATCTGAAGGATTTTGGTAAGTGATTGTGGCCGACACGGGATTCACTTGTAAATGTGTATGCCACCAACGCATATCATTCAAAGGAACATACGAATTTTTCATCGTTAAATTTAGAAAAGGATTATAAATATATGCCGATTTTATAATAGATAAAAATAATTAATTATGTGTAGGTATATATAATAATATGGAAAATAACAATCTCATAAAGTACGAAGATCAGATTATGTGGAATAATTTTTGACTAACCTCGAGTATGTGTGTAAGCGTCGTCCATGTCAACCTCCACCACGACCACCGACACCATAAGAACCACATCGGCAACTGCCTCAGCCACGGACCCAGCAAACAGATGCTGAAACTACCCCGTATCTTCGGTCGCGGGCGTTCCGCCCTCCATCTCCGCCTCCATATGAACCACGGCCGTCCTTGCTGATACCGGATAAACGATTTTTTTCGTTAAACTTTAAGATGAAATATAAATACTGGTTCTGCTTATAAAACTGTGTATATTTATGTAGAATAAAATGAAAAACAGCAAACACATTAACACGGTCGAGCAGAGTAAACAGCATTATAAGTGAATTACCTGCAGCATTTCCGTTTACAGTTCATTTGTCCATGGTCACCACCTCCGCCTCCTCCTCTAACTCACCGCCGCCTCCCACACATCCTTTACCTCAACCGCCACCATTAAGCCATCCACGGCAAACGACTCAGCTTCGGACGGAGCTTGAGTCGAGCGCCTTATGGGCCCGTCTCCTTCCTCCGTCATTCTTCTCTCCTAACCCTCTTCAGTCAAATCGCTGGAGGGATTTAAATTATTTACGAGTGATCCTTATTAAAATTCAACGCCCAATTCTGATATGATCTGTAAGGTATAGATTAAAATAATAATTTGTATATAGGACCTTTTTTAACAATAGCTAAGTTTTAAAGACCAAATATTACGAGTTACAGATCGGTGATAAAAATAACTTTTACCTTTTCAATTAACCGTCGATCAGTCCACAATACGCTGAAGATTAATTGTTTACTTCCATATGACATTTTCAGTATTTTGCCTCAATAAATACGGAAGCCTTTGATTTCTGATGCACACTGTAGGGAAAAATATTCCATGCAGAATCCTATTAATGTCTACGATGATCACTGCGAAGGTTTGTAGTTCTTTTTAAAAAAATTATACCTTCGCGTTCTTCCGAATACAGAAAAGAAATTTTTCTGAATTTCTGGTTTCACCAAAGAACGAAAATCTCATCTCATTTTCTTTTTTGGAATACCAACGGTTGCAGTTGTTTCCGCAGTTTCTTATTTACGTCCTATTCAATTATTCTCACTTTCTGCAGGTTAGCACTTTTTCTTCAACTGTTTACATCTGTATATATAAAACACCATAAAACTACCTGAGCTCGTGTAGGTATCCGCTCTTTTCTGTGAAAACTTCATCCTTCATAAAATGCATTTTACCGCTTTTTATGAAACGACGTCCATGTATTTGGTTCATCGCCCTCTGCCTGTCTGTCTCTTGGCATAATGATTTAAAAACGACTGATGTAAGTTTTCCATGTCATGTTTGCTAATTATTATCACAAGGATGAAAAGATCATTATATACATATGGTAAAATATTCGTATGCCTCTACAGAATTGACTAATATTATTCTTTTTACATTGCGATAATATTTAACTACTGCTACTTTCCAATTAAGGACCGACGGCATGAAACCGGGTCATTTAATGAAATCAATGGTGAACAAGCAGGAAACGAGAAAAACACCAACTGTTTTGCTGCAATTGCCTTCACATCTACTTCTATGTTCTTCTCTGTTGAAATCGCAATGCGACCTTCTGATGTCAGCAGCACAGATCGTGAAGACATTGGAATAAAGATGGAAAATACTGAAGCACGATCAAAGCGACAATACCTTGGATTAATGTTCTAGTATTCGCACTGACGGAGCTATGGCAATAGTTGGAAAATCCGCTGGAGCTGTAGCACGTGCAAAACGTTTAGCTCTTCATGTAATGCCTAATGTCATGTGTAATCATATTCGTGATGACATGCCGCAATAATTGAATGATATATCGAAAGAGATTCTAAGAATGGTGAACCTTATAAAAGCAATGTCACTGTATTCCCATTTATTCGCTTTGTTGAGCGAATAAATTGAAAGATATTATAAAGCATTAATTCTCCATAAAGTAGCGCGATGGCTATCGTGCGTGAATGTGTTGGCTCCATTCGATGAATTAAGAGATGAGATAAGACATATTTTTATACAAAAATCCATTAGTACGGACAGATAAAAGAAATTACGGAATTTGGAACAAACGGTTGGCTTCTGTGACAGGCAATTTCATTTACCTTCATGAAATGAATGTTAAACTACGAGGTATAAATGCGAACGCATTCAAAGTTCATAGTAAAATAAAATCACTTACTTTAAAACTCAATACATTTGCGTTAATATGAAGTTTTCCGAGTCCCAATGTTTACATTTTTACCAATAATATTTTCTTCGAAGAATGTGTCAACATTTCTATAGGTCAACCAGGGCGTAAACTGTGTCCGACAATAACGGAGTATTTTACAACTCACCCAGGTGCATAGAATTGGCTTCACAATCCTTTAGTTACATCATTTGTATCTAAGTCAGGATTTTCACTGAAAGAAAGCGAACAGTTAATTGATAACTCCACAGATTTAACTTTAAAACTAAGTTCAATGAAACAGAACATATGCATTCTTGGGGTTGTCACATAAACGAATATGCTGAAATTTCCATCGGCACTTCGAAATTTCTCCCGGCTTTTGAATCCAATTATCATTTTGAGAAATCCTTCACCCTATATAACACAGGTAATTTGTTTCCTTCCTTGTTAACGTAGTCTTTTAGAAAAGTAGCTACATGATTTTTAATTTATCCATAAAAGCTTTGTATCTGCGAATTATTGAATAATGTAAATTTCTTTTCATTATTTCATGCAATGCACAGGTAGAATTTGATTTGAAAAATATAAACCCTACAATTGCTATATTGTGTATCGTAAAACAAACATATACGTCTTAAGGGGTAATGACTACAATACCGAAGAAAACACAAGTAAATCAAAAATAATACTAACATAAATTTATTTTAATGCAATCGGTTTATCACCCCTGGGTTCGTGTTCCGCGAAAAAAGATAACTATCTATAAGTGGTAAGCGGTGTTACAATGCTTGGGAGAGAGAGTATCAAGACAACTATATTTGTTTTGGAAAATACACAGATTACTTACTGCTTCACAGACCGAGTCAAAATTATTGCCGTTTTTAAATATAAGGTGGTGAAACTGTCACGAATCTAATATTCCAGAAACTGCTGCAATCAATGGCTTCATAGGATTATCTAACGATATACTCGTAGCTCCTCGTCAAATATTTGCCCCACACCATGCACATTTACTACGATTCTATATGAACAACTACCTTCAGTTCCCCTTTTAAAAAGTACGATTCAACGAACTCGCCAACAAATGAAGAACCACATTTTTGTTGCGAAAGTAATATGACTTGCAAATCTGAGGAAGCCGAAAACGAGGACCCTACCGATAAACTGCCGAACGTTCTAACTATAATGCACGGCTGCATAACAGTAATTCAGATTTGGCAACGTCGTCGATAGTGCAATCGGCCAAAGACGAGACGTAGAATACAAAAATGGATAACATCAAGGAAGGTATAGCCGGATTTTTCAGTTAACGCGGCCATTTTTACTTTGATCTGATCTGAAGGATTTTGGTAAGTGATTGTGGCCGACACGGTATTCACTTGCAAATGTGTATGCCACCAACGCATATCATTCAAAGGAACATACGAATTTTTCATCGTTAAATTTAGAAAAGGATTATAAATATATGCCGATTTTATAATAGATAATAAATCATTAATTATGTGTAGGTATATATAATAATATGGAAAATAACAATCTCATAAAGTACGAAGATCAGATTATGTGGAATAATTTTTGACTCACCTCGAGTATGTGTGTAAGCGTCGTCCATGTCCACCTCCACCACGACCACCGACACCATAAGAACCACATCGGCAACTCCCTCAGCCACGGACCCAGCAAACAGATGCTGAAACTACCCCGTATCTTCGGTCGCGGGCGTTCCGCCCTCCATCTCCGCCTCCATATGAACCACGGCCGTCCTTGCTGATAACGGATAAACGATTTTTTTCGTTAAACTTTAAGATGAAATATAAATACTGGTTCTGCTTATAAAACTGTGTATATTTATGTAGAATAAAATGAAAAACAGCAAACACATTAACACGGTCGAGCAGAGTAAACAGCATTATAAGTGATTTACCTGCAGCATTTCCGTTTACAGTTCATTTGTCCATGGTCACCACCTCCGCCTCCTCCTCTAACTCACCGCCGCCTCCCACACATCCTTTACCTCAACCGCCACCATTAAGCCATCCACGGCAAACGACTCAGCTTCGGACGGAGCTTGAGTCGAGCGCCTTATGGGCCCGTCTCCTTCCTTCGTCATTCTTCTCTCCTAACCCTCTTCAGTCAAATCGCTGGAGGGATTTAAATTATTTACGAGTGATCCTTATTAAAATTCAACGCCCAATTCTGATATGATCTGTAAGGTATAGATTAAAATAATAATTTGTATATAGGACCTTTTTTAACAATAGCTAAGTTTTAAAGACCAAATATTACGAGTTACAGATCGGTGATAAAAATAAATTTTACCTTTTCAATTAACCGTCGATCAGTCCACAATACGCTGAAGATTAATTGTTTACTTCCATATGACATTTTCAGTATTTTGCCTCAATAAATACGGAAGCCTGTTGATTTCTGATGCACACTGTAGGGAAAAATATTCCATGCAGAATCCTATTAATGTCTACGATGATCACTGCGAAGGTTTGTAGTTCTCTTTAAAAAAATTATACCTTCGCGTTCTTCCGAATACAGAAAAGAAATTTTTCTGAATTTCTGGTTTCACCAAAGAACGAAAATCTCATCTCATTTTCTTTTTTGGAATACCAACGGTTGGAGTTGTTTCCGCAGTTTCTTATTTACGTCCTATTCAATTATTCTCACTTTCTGCAGGTTAGCACTTTTTCTTCAACTGTTTACATCTGTATATATAAAACACCATAAAACTACCTGAGCTCGTGTAGGTATCCGCTCTTTTCTGTGAAAACTTCATCCTTCATAAAATGCATTTTACCGCTTTTTATGAAACGACGTCCATGTATTTGGTTCATCGCCCTCTGCCTGTCTGTCTCTGGGCATAATGATTTAAAAACGACTGATGTAAGTTTTCCATGTCATGTTTGCTAATTATTATCACAAGGATGAAAAGATCATTATATACATATGGTAAAATATTCGTATGCCTCTACAGAATTGACTAATATTATTCTTTTTACATTGCGATAATATTTAACTACTGCTACTTTCCAATTAAGGACCGACGGCATGAAACCGGGTCATTTAATGAAATCAATGGTGAACAAGCAGGAAACGAGAAAAACACCAACTGTTTTGCAGCAATTGCCTTCACATCTACTTCTATGTTCTTCTCTGTTGAAATCGCAATGCGACCTTCTGATGTCAGCAGCACAGATCGTGAAGACATTGGAATAAAGATGGAAAATACTGAAGCACGATCAAAGCGACAATACCTTGGATTAATGTTCTAGTATTCGCACTGACGGAGCTATGGCAATAGTTGGAAAATCCGCTGGAGCTGTAGCACGTGCAAAACGTTTAGCTCTTCATGTAATGCCTAATGTCATGTGTAATCATATTCGTGATGACATGCCGCAATAATTGAATGATATATCGAAAGAGATTCTAAGAATGGTGAACCTTATAAAAGCAATGTCACTGTATTCCCATTTATTCGCTTTGTTGAGCGAATAAATTGAAAGATATTATAAAGCATTAATTCTCCATAAAGTAGCGCGATGGCTATCGTGCGTGAATGTGTTGGCTCCATTCGATGAATTAAGAGATGAGATAAGACATATTTTTATACAAAAATCCATTAGTACGGACAGATAAAAGAAATTACGGAATTTGGAACAAACGGTTGGCTTCTGTGACAGGCAATTTCATTTACCTTCATGAAATGAATGTTAAACTACGAGGTATAAATGCGAACGCATTCAAAGTTCATAGTAAAATAAAATCACTTACTTAAAACTCAATACATTTGCGTTAATATGAAGTTTTCCGAGTCCCAATGTTTACATTTTTACCAATAATATTTTCTTCGAAGAATGTGTCAACATTTCTATAGGTCAACCAGGGCGTAAACTGTGTCCGACAATAACGGAGTATTTTACAACTCACCCAGGTGCATAGAATTGGCTTCACAATCCTTTAGTTACATCATTTGTATCTAAGTCAGGATTTTCACTGAAAGAAAGCGAACAGTTAATTGATAACTCCACAGATTTAACTTTAAAACTAAGTTCAATGAAACAGAACATTCTTGGGGTTGTCACATAAACGAATATGCTGAAATTTCCATCGGCACTTCGAAATTTCTCCAGGCTTTTGAATCCAATTATCATTTTGAGAAATCCTTCACCCTATATAACGCAGGTAATTTGTTTCCTTCCTTGTTAACGTAGTCTTTTAGAACAGTAGCTACATGATTTTTAATTTATCCAAAAAAGCTTTGTATCTGCGAATTATTGAATAATGTAAATTTCTTTTCATTATTTCATGCAATGCACAGGTAGAATTTGATTTGAAAAATATAAACCATACAATTGCTATATTATGTATCATAAATCAAACACATATATCTCAAGGGTTAATGACTACAATACCGAAGAAAACACAAGTAAATCAAAAATAATACTAACATAAATTTATTTTAATGCAATCGGTTTATCACCCCTGGGTTCGTGTTCCGCGAAAAAAGATAACTATCTATAAGTGGTAAGCGGTGTTACAATGCTTGGGAGAGAGAGTATCAAGACAACTATATTTGTTTTGGAAAATACACAGATTACTTACTGCTTAACAGACCGAGTCAAAATTATTGCCGTTTTTAAATATAAGGTGGTGAAACTGTCACGAATCTAATATTCCAGAAACTGCTGCAATCAATGGCTTCATAGGATTATCTAACGATATACTCGTAGCTCCTCGTCAAATATTTGCCCCACACCATGCACATTTACTACGATTCTATGTGAACAACTACCTTCAGTTCCCCTTTTAAAAAGTACGATTCAACGAACTCTCCAACAAATGAAGAACCACATTTTTGTTGCGAAAGTAATAGGGCTTGCAAATCTGAGGAAGCCGAAAACGAGGACCCTACCGATAAACTGCCGAACGTTCTAACTATAATGTACGGCTGCATAACAGTAATTCAGACTTGGCAACGTCGTCGATAGTGCAATCGGCCAAAGACGAGACGTAGAATACAAAAATGGATAACATCAAGGAAGGTATAGCCGGATTTTTCAGTTAACGCGGCCATTTTTACTTTGATCTGATCTGAAGGATTTTGGTAAGTGATTGTGGCCGACACGGGATTCACTTCTAAATGTGTATGCCACCAACGCATATCATTCAAAGGAACATACGAATTTTTCATCGTTAAATTTAAAAAAGGATTATAAATATATGCCGATTTTATAATAGATAATAAATAATTAATTATGTGTAGGTATATATAATAATATGGAAAATAACAATTTCATAAAGTACGAAGATCAGATTATGTGGAATAATTTATGACTAACCTCGAGTATGTGTGTAAGCGTCGTCCATGTCAACCTCCACCACGACCACCGACACCATAAGAACCACATCGGCAACTGCCTCAGCCACGGACCCAGCAAACAGATGCTGAAACTACCCCGTATCTTCGGTCGCGGGCGTTCCGCCCTCCATCTCCGCCTCCATATGAACCACGGCCGTCCTTGCTGATACCGGATAAACGATTTTTTTCGTTAAACTTTAAGATGAAATATAAATACTGGTTCTGCTTATAAAACTGTGTATATTTATGTAGAATAAAATGAAAAACAGCAAACACATTAACACGGTCGAGCAGAGTAAACAGCATTATAAGTGAATTACCTGCAGCATTTCCGTTTACAGTTCATTTGTCCATGGTCACCACCTCCGCCTCCTCCTCTAACTCACCGCCGCCTCCCACACATCCTTTACCTCAACCGCCACCATTAAGCCATTCACGGCAAACGACTCAGCTTCGGACGGACCCTGAGTCGAGCGCCTTATGGGCCCGTCTTCTTCCTCCGTCATTCTTCTCTCCTAACCCTCTTCAGTCAAATCGCTGGAGGGATTTAAATTATTTACGAGTGATCCTTATTAAAATTCATCGCCCAATTCTGATATGATCTGTAAGGTATAGATTATAATAATAATTTGTATATAGGACCTTTTTTAACAATAGCTAAGTTTTAAAGACCAAATATTACGAGTTACAGATCGGTGATAAAAATAACTTTTACCTTTTCAATTAACCGTCGATCAGTCCACAATACGCTGAAGATTAATTGTTTACTTCCATATGACATTTTCAGTATTTTGCCTCAATAAATACGGAAGCCTGTTGATTTCTGATGCACACTGTAGGGAAAAATATTCCATGCAGAATCCTATTAATGTCTACGATGATCACTGCGAAGGTTTGTAGTTCTTTTTAAAAAAATTATACCTTCGCGTTCTTCCGAATACAGAAAAGAAGTTTTTCTGAATTTCTGGTTTCACCAAAGAACGAAAATCTCATCTCATTTTCTTTTTTGGAATACCAACGGTTGGAGTTGTTTCCGCAGTTTCTTATTTACGTCCTATTCAATTATTCTCACTTTCTGCAGGTTAGCACTTTTCTTCAACTGTTTACATCTGTATTATATAAAACACCATAAAACTACCTGAGCTCGTGTAGGTATCCGCTCTTATCTGTGAAAACTTCATCCTTCATAAAATGCATTTTACCGCTTTTTATGAAACGACGTCCATGTATTTGGTTCATCGCCCTCAGCCTGTCTGTCTCTGGGCATAATGATTTAAAAACGACTGATGTAAGTTTTCCATGTCATGTTTGCTAATTATTATCACAAGGATGAAATGATCATTATATACATATGGTAAAATATTCGTATGCCTCTACAGAATTGACTAATATTATTCTTTTTTACATTGCGATAATATTTAACTACTGCTACTTTCCAATTAAGGACCGACGGCATGAAACCGGGTCATTTAATGAAATCACTGGTGAACAAGCAGGAAACGAGAAAAACACCAACTGTTTTACTGCAATTGCCTTCACATCTACTTCTATGTACTTCTCTGTTGAAATCGCAATGCGACCTTCTGATGACAGCAGCACAGATCGTGAAGACATTGGAATAAAGATGGAAAATACCGAAGCACGATCAAAGCGACATTACCTTGGATTAATGTTCTAGTATTCGCACTGACGGAGCTATGGCAATAGATGGAATATCCGCTGGAGCTGTAGCACGTGCAAAACGTTTAGCTCTTCATGTAATGCCTAATGTCATGTGTAATCATATTCGTGATGACATGCCGCAATAATTGAATGATATATCGAAAGAGATTCTAAGAATGGTGAACCTTATAAAAGCAATGTCACTGTATTCCCATTTATTTGCTTTGTTGAGCGAATAAATTGAAAGATATTATAAAGCATTAATTCTCCATAAAGTAGCGCGATGGCTATCGTGCGTGAATGTGTTGGCTCCATTCGATGAATTAAGAGATGAGATAAGACATATTTTTATACAAAAATCCATTAGTACGGACAGATAAATGAAATTACAGAATTTGGAACAAACGGTTGGCTTCTGTGACAGGCAATTTCATTTACCTTCATGAAATGAATGTTAAACTACGAGTTATAAATGCAAACGCATTCAAAGTTCATAGTAAAATAAAATCACTTACTTTATAACTCAATACTTTTGCGTTATTAGGCGTTAATATGAAGTTTTCCGAGTCCCAATGTTTACATTTTTACCAAAATTATTTTCTTCGAAGAATGTGTCAACATTTCTATAGGTCAACCAGGGCGTAAACTGTGTCCGACAATAACGGAGTATTTTACAACTCACCCAGGTGCATAGAATTGGCTTCACAATCCTTTAGTTACATCATTTGTATCTAAGTCAGGATTATCACTGAAAGAAAACGAACAGTTAATTGATAACTCCACAGATTTAACTTTAAAACTAAGTTCAATGAAACAGAACATATGCATTCTTGGGGTTGTCACATAAACGAATATGCTGAAATTTCCATCGGCACTTCGAAATTTCTCCCGGCTTTTGAATCCAATTATCATTTTGAGAAATCCTTCACCCTATATAACACAGGTAATTTGTTTCCTTCCTTGTTAACGTAGTCTTTTAGAAAAGTAGCTACATGATTTTTAATTTATCCATAAAAGCTTTGTATCTGCGAATTATTGAATAATGTAAATTTCTTTTCATTATTTCATGCAATGCACAGGTAGAATTTGATTTGAAAAATATAAACCCTACAATTGCTATATTGTGTATCGTAAAACAAACATATACGTCTTAAGGGGTAATGACTACAATACCGAAGAAAACACAAGTAAATCAAAAATAATACTAACATAAATTTATTTTAATGCAATCGGTTTATCACCCCTGGGTTCGTGTTCCGCGAAAAAAGATAACTATCTATAAGTGGTAAGCGGTGTTACAATGCTTGGGAGAGAGAGTATCAAGACAACTATATTTGTTTTGGAAAATACACAGATTACTTACTGCTTAACAGACCGAGTCAAAATTATTGCCGTTTTTAAATATAAGGTGGTGAAACTGTCACGAATCTAATATTCCAGAAACTGCTGCAATCAATGGCTTCATAGGATTATCTAACGATATACTCGTAGCTCCTCGTCAAATATTTGCCCCACACCATGCACATTTACTACGATTCTATGTGAACAACTACCTTCAGTTCCCCTTTTAAAAAGTACGATTCAACGAACTCGCCAACAAATGAAGAACCACATTTTTGTTGCGAAAGTAATATGACTTGCAAATCTGAGGAAGCCGAAAACGAGGACCCTACCGATAAACTGCCGAACGTTCTAACTATAATGCACGGCTGCATAACAGTAATTCAGATTTGGCAACGTCGTCGATAGTGCAATCGGCCAAAGACGAGACGTAGAATACAAAAATGGATAACATCAAGGAAGGTATAGCCGGATTTTTCAGTTAACGCGGCCATTTTTACTTTGATCTGATCTGAAGGATTTTGGTAAGTGATTGTGGCCGACACGGTATTCACTTGCAAATGTGTATGCCACCAACGCATATCATTCAAAGGAACATACGAATTTTTCATCGTTAAATTTAGAAAAGGATTATAAATATATGCCGATTTTATAATAGATAATAAATCATTAATTATGTGTAGGTATATATAATAATATGGAAAATAACAATCTCATAAAGTACGAAGATCAGATTATGTGGAATAATTTTTGACTCACCTCGAGTATGTGTGTAAGCGTCGTCCATGTCCACCTCCACCACGACCACCGACACCATAAGAACCACATCGGCAACTGCCTCAGCCACGGACCCAGCAAACAGATGCTGAAACTACCCCGTATCTTCGGTCGCGGGCGTTCCGCCCTCCATCTCCGCCTCCATATGAACCACGGCCGTCCTTGCTGATAACGGATAAACGATTTTTTTCGTTAAACTTTAAGATGAAATATAAATACTGGTTCTGCTTATAAAACTGTGTATATTTATGTAGAATAAAATGAAAAACAGCAAACACATTAACACGGTCGAGCAGAGTAAACAGCATTATAAGTGATTTACCTGCAGCATTTCCGTTTACAGTTCATTTGTCCATGGTCACCACCTCCGCCTCCTCCTCTAACTCACCGCCGCCTCCCACACATCCTTTACCTCAACCGCCACCATTAAGCCATCCACGGCAAACGACTCAGCTTCGGACGGAGCTTGAGTCGAGCGCCTTATGGGCCCGTCTCCTTCCTTCGTCATTCTTCTCTCCTAACCCTCTTCAGTCAAATCGCTGGAGGGATTTAAATTATTTACGAGTGATCCTTATTAAAATTCAACGCCCAATTCTGATATGATCTGTAAGGTATAGATTAAAATAATAATTTGTATATAGGACCTTTTTTAACAATAGCTAAGTTTTAAAGACCAAATATTACGAGTTACAGATCGGTGATAAAAATAAATTTTACCTTTTCAATTAACCGTCGATCAGTCCACAATACGCTGAAGATTAATTGTTTACTTCCATATGACATTTTCAGTATTTTGCCTCAATAAATACGGAAGCCTGTTGATTTCTGATGCACACTGTAGGGAAAAATATTCCATGCAGAATCCTATTAATGTCTACGATGATCACTGCGAAGGTTTGTAGTTCTCTTTAAAAAAATTATACCTTCGCGTTCTTCCGAATACAGAAAAGAAATTTTTCTGAATTTCTGGTTTCACCAAAGAACGAAAATCTCATCTCATTTTCTTTTTTGGAATACCAACGGTTGGAGTTGTTTCCGCAGTTTCTTATTTACGTCCTATTCAATTATTCTCACTTTCTGCAGGTTAGCACTTTTTCTTCAACTGTTTACATCTGTATATATAAAACACCATAAAACTACCTGAGCTCGTGTAGGTATCCGCTCTTTTCTGTGAAAACTTCATCCTTCATAAAATGCATTTTACCGCTTTTTATGAAACGACGTCCATGTATTTGGTTCATCGCCCTCTGCCTGTCTGTCTCTGGGCATAATGATTTAAAAACGACTGATGTAAGTTTTCCATGTCATGTTTGCTAATTATTATCACAAGGATGAAAAGATCATTATATACATATGGTAAAATATTCGTATGCCTCTACAGAATTGACTAATATTATTCTTTTTACATTGCGATAATATTTAACTACTGCTACTTTCCAATTAAGGACCGACGGCATGAAACCGGGTCATTTAATGAAATCACTGGTGAACAAGCAGGAAACGAGAAAAACACCAACTGTTTTACTGCAATTGCCTTCACATCTACTTCTATGTACTTCTCTGTTGAAATCGCAATGCGACCTTCTGATGACAGCAGCACAGATCGTGAAGACATTGGAATAAAGATGGAAAATACTGAAGCACGATCAAAGCGACATTACCTTGGATTAATGTTCTAGTATTCGCACTGACGGAGCTATGGCAATAGTTGGAAAATCCGCTGGAGCTGTAGCACGTGCAAAACGTTTAGCTCTTCATGTAATGCCTAATGTCATGTGTAATCATATTCGTGATGACATGCCGCAATAATTGAATGATATATCGAAAGAGATTCTAAGAATGGTGAACCTTATAAAAGCAATGTCACTGTATTCCCATTTATTCGCTTTGTTGAGCGAATAAATTGAAAGATATTATAAAGCATTAATTCTCCATAAAGTAGCGCGATGGCTATCGTGCGTGAATGTGTTGGCTCCATTCGATGAATTAAGAGATGAGATAAGACATATTTTTATACAAAAATCCATTAGTACGGACAGATAAATGAAATTACAGAATTTGGAACAAACGGTTGGTTTCTGTGACAGGCAATTTCATTTACCTTCATGAAATGAATGTTAAACTACGAGGTATAAATGCGAACGCATTCAAAGTTCATAGTAAAATAAAATCACTTACTTTATAACTCAATACTTTTGCGTTAATAGGCGTTAATATGAAGTTTTCCGAGTCACAATGTTTACATTTTTACCAATAATATTTTCTTCGAAGAATGTGTCAACATTTCTATAGGTCAACCAGGGCGTAAACTGTGTCCGACAATAACGGAGTATTTTACAACTCACCCAGGTGCATAGAATTGGCTTCACAATCCTTTAGTTACATCATTTGTATCTAAGTCAGGATTTTCACTGAAAGAAAGCGAACATTTAATTGATAACTCCACAGATTTAACTTTAAAACTAAGTTCAATGAAACAGAACATTCTTGGGGTTGTCACAAAAACGAATATGCTGAAATTTCCATCGGCACTTCGAAATTTCTCCCGGCTTTTGAATCCAATTATCATTTTGAGAAATCCTTCACCCTATATAACGCAGGTAATTTGTTTCCTTCCTTGTTAACGTAGTCTTTTAGAACAGTAGCTACATGATTTTTAATTTATCCAAAAAAGCTTTGTATCTGCGAATTATTGAATAATGTAAATTTCTTTAATTATTTCACGCAATGCACAGGTAGAATTTGATTTGAAAAATATAAACCATACAATTGCTATATTATGTATCATAAATCAAACACATATATCTCAAGGGTTAATGACTACAATACCGAAGAAAACACAAGTAAATCAAAAATAATACTAACATAAATTTATTTTAATGCAATCGGTTTATCACCCCTGGGTTCGTGTTCCGCGAAAAAAGATAACTATCTATAAGTGGTAAGCGGTGTTACAATGCTTGGGAGAGAGAGTATCAAGACAACTATATTTGTTTTGGAAAATACACAGATTACTTACTGCTTAACAGACCGAGTCAAAATTATTGCCGTTTTTAAATATAAGGTGGTGAAACTGTCACGAATCTAATATTCCAGAAACTGCTGCAATCAATGGCTTCATAGGATTATCTAACGATATACTCGTAGCTCCTCGTCAAATATTTGCCCCACACCATGCACATTTACTACGATTCTATGTGAACAACTACCTTCAGTTCCCCTTTTAAAAAGTACGATTCAACGAACTCGCCAACAAATGAAGAACCACATTTTTGTTGCGAAAGTAATATGGCTTGCAAATCTGAGGAAGCCGAAAACGAGGACCCTACCGATAAACTGCCGAACGTTCTAACTATAATGTACGGCTGCATAACAGTAATTCAGACTTGGCAACGTCGTCGATAGTGCAATCGGCCAAAGACGAGACGTAGAATACAAAAATGGATAACATCAAGGAAGGTATAGCCGGATTTTTCAGTTAACGCGGCCATTTTTACTTTGATCTGATCTGAAGGATTTTGGTAAGTGATTGTGGCCGACACGGGATTCACTTCTAAATGTGTATGCCACCAACGCATATCATTCAAAGGAACATACGAATTTTTCATCGTTAAATTTAAAAAAGGATTATAAATATATGCCGATTTTATAATAGATAAAAATAATTAATTATGTGTAGGTATATATAATAATATGGAAAATAACAATTTCATAAAGTACGAAGATCAGATTATGTGGAATAATTTTTGACTAACCTCGAGTATGTGTGTAAGTGTCGTCCATGTCAACCTCCACCACGACCACCGACACCATAAGAACCACATCGGCAACTGCCTCAGCCACGGACCCAGCAAACAGATGCTGAAACTACCCCGTATCTTCGGTCGCGGGCGTTCCGCCCTCCATCTCCGCCTCCATATGAACCACGGCCGTCCTTGCTGATAACGGATAAACGATTTTTTTCGTTAAACTTTAAGATGAAATATAAATACTGGTTCTGCTTATAAAACTGTGTATATTTATGTAGAATAAAATGAAAAACAGCAAACAAATTAACACGGTCGAGCAGAGTAAACAGCATTATAAGTGATTTACCTGCAGCATTTCCGTTTACAGTTCATTTGTCCATGGTCACCACCTCCGCCTCCTCCTCTAACTCACCGCCGCCTCCCACACATCCTTTACCTCAACCGCCACCATTAAGCCATCCACGGCAAACGACTCAGCTTCGGACGGAGCTTGAGTCGAGCGCCTTATGGGCCCGTCTCCTTCCTTCGTCATTCTTCTCTCCTAACCCTCTTCAGTCAAATCGCTGGAGGGATTTAAATTATTTACGAGTGATCCTTATTAAAATTCAACGCCCAATTCTGATATGATCTGTAAGGTATAGATTAAAATAAGAATTTGTATATAGGACCTTTTTTAACAATAGCTAAGTATTAAAGACAAAATATTACGAGTTACAGATCGGTGATAAAAATAACTTTTACCTTTTCAATTAACCGTCGATCAGTCCACAATACGCTGAAGATTAATTGTTTACTTCCATATGACATTTTCAGTATTTTGCCTCAATAAATACGGAAGCCTGTTGATATCTGATGCACACTGTAGGGAAAAATATTCCATGCAGAATCCTATTAATGTCTACGATGATCACTGCGAAGGTTTGTAGTTCTTTTTGAAAAAATTATACCTTCGCGTTCTTCCGAATACAGAAAAGAAATTTTTCTGAATTTCTGGTTTCACCAAAGAACGAAAATCTCATCTCATTTTCTTTTTTGGAATACCAACGGTTGGAGTTGTTTCCGCAGTTTCTTATTTACGTCCTATTCAATTATTCTCACTTTCTGCAGGTTAGCACTTTTTCTTCAACTGTTTACATCTGTATATATAAAACACCATAAAACTACCTGAGCTCGTGTAGGTATCCGCTCTTTTCTGTGAAAACTTCATCCTTCATAAAATGCATTTTACCGCTTTTTATGAAACGACGTCCATGTATTTGGTTCATCGCCCTCTGCCTGTCTGTCTCTGGGCATAATGATTTAAAAACGACTGATGTAAGTTTTCCATGTCATGTTTGCTAATTATTATCACAAGGATTAAAAGATCAATATATACATATGGTAAAATATTCGTATGCCTCTACAGAATTGACTAATATTATTCTTTTTTACATTGCGATAATATTTAACTACTGCTACTTTCCAATTAAGGACCGACGGCATGAAACCGGGTCATTTAATGAAATCACTGGTGAACAAGCAGGAAACGAGAAAAACACCAACTGTTTTACTGCAATTGCCTTCACATCTACTTCTATGTACTTCTCTGTTGAAATCGCAATGCGACCTTCTGATGAAAGCAGCACGGATCGTGAAGACATTGGATTAAAGATGGAAAATACTGAAGCACGATCAAAGCGACATTACCTTGGATTAATGTTCTAGTATTCGCACTGACGGAGCTATGGCAATAGTTGGAAAATCCGCTGGAGCTGTAGCACGTGCAAAACGTTTAGCTCTTCATGTAATGCCTAATGTCATGTGTAATCATATTCGTGATGACATGCCGCAATAATTGAATGATATATCGAAAGAGATTCTAAGAATGGTGAACCTTATAAAAGCAATGTCACTGTATTCCCATTTATTCGCTTTGTTGAGCGAATAAATTGAAAGATATTATAAAGCATTAATTCTCCATAAAGTAGCGCGATGGCTATCGTGCGTGAATGTGTTGGCTCCATTCGATGAATTAAGAGATGAGATAAGACATATTTTTATACAAATATCCATTAGTACGGACAGATAAATGAAATTACAGAATTTGGAACAAACGGTTGGCTTCTGTGACAGGCAATTTCATTTACCTTCATGAAATGAATGTTAAACTACGAGGTATAAATGCGAACGCATTATAAGTTCAAAGTAAAATAAAATCACTTACTTTAAAACTCAATACTTTTGCGTTAATAGGCGTTAATATGATGTTTTCCGAGTCCCAATGTTTACATTTTTACCAATAATATTTTCTTCGAAGAATGTGTCAACATTTCTATAGGTCAATCAGGGCGTAAACTGTGTCCGACAATAACGGAGCATTTTACAACTCAGCCAGGAGCATGGAATTGGCTTCACAATCCTTTAGTTACATCATTTGTATCTAAGTCAGGATTTTCACTGAAAGAAAGCGAACAGTTAATTGATAACTCCACAGATTTAACTTTAAAACTAAGTTCAATGAAACAGAACATTCTTGGGGTTGTCACATAAACGAATATGCTGAAATTTCCATCGGCACTTCGAAATTTCTCCCGGCTTTTGAATCCAATTATCATTTTGAGAAATCCTTCACCCTATATAACGCAGGTAATTTGTTTCCTTCCTTGTTAACGTAGTCTTTTAGAACAGTAGCTACATGATTTTTAATTTATCCAAAAAAGCTTTGTATCTGCGAATTATTGAATAATGTAAATTTCTTTCATTATTTCATGCAATGCACAGGTAGAATTTGATTTGAAAAATATAAACCATACAATTGCTATATTATGTATCATAAATCAAACACATATATCTCAAGGGTTAATGACTACAATACCGAAGAAAACACAAGTAAATCAAAAATAATACTAACATAAATTTATTTTAATGCAATCGGTTTATCACCCCTGGGTTCGTGTTCCGCGAAAAAAGATAACTATCTATAAGTGGTAAGCGGTGTTACAATGCTTGGGAGAGAGAGTATCAAGACAACTATATTTGTTTTGGAAAATACACAGATTACTTACTGCTTAACAGACCGAGTCAAAATTATTGCCGTTTTTAAATATAAGGTGGTGAAACTGTCACGAATCTAATATTCCAGAAACTGCTGCAATCAATGGCTTCATAGGATTATCTAACGATATACTCGTAGCTCCTCGTCAAATATTTGCCCCACACCATGCACATTTACTACGATTCTATGTGAACAACTACCTTCAGTTCCCCTTTTAAAAAGTACGATTCAACGAACTCTCCAACAAATGAAGAACCACATTTTTGTTGCGAAAGTAATAGGGCTTGCAAATCTGAGGATGCCGAAAACGAGGACCCTACCGATAAACTGCCGAACGTTCTAACTATAATGTACGGCTGCATAACAGTAATTCAGACTTGGCAACGTCGTCGATAGTGCAATCGGCCAAAGACGAGACGTAGAATACAAAAATGGATAACATCAAGGAAGGTATAGCCGGATTTTTCAGTTAACGCGGCCATTTTTACTTTGATCTGATCTGAAGGATTTTGGTAAGTGATTGTGGCCGACACGGGATTCACTTCTAAATGTGTATGCCACCAACGCATATCATTCAAAGGAACATACGAATTTTTCATCGTTAAATTTAAAAAAGGATTATAAATATATGCCGATTTTATAATAGATAAAAATAATTAATTATGTGTAGGTATATATAATAATATGGAAAATAACAATTTCATAAAGTACGAAGATCAGATTATGTGGAATAATTTTTGACTAACCTCGAGTATGTGTGTAAGCGTCGTCCATGTCAACCTCCACCACGACCACCGACACCATAAAAACCACATCGGCAACTGCCTCAGCCACGGACCCAGCAAACAGATGCTGAAACTACCCCGTATCTTCGGTCGCGGGCGTTCCGCCCTCCATCTCCGCCTCCATATAAACCACGGCCGTCCTTGCTGATACCGGATAAACGATTTTTTTCGTTAAACTTTAAGATGAAATATAAATACTGGTTCTGCTTATAAAACTGTGTATATTTATGTAGAATAAAATGAAAAACAGCAAACACATTAACACGGTCGAGCAGAGTAAACAGCATTATAAGTGAATTACCTGCAGCATTTCCGTTTACAGTTCATTTGTCCATGGTCACCACCTCCGCCTCCTCCTCTAACTCACCGCCGCCTCCCACACATCCTTTACCTCAACCGCCACCATTAAGCCATCCACGGCAAACGACTCAGCTTCGGACGGAGCTTGAGTTGAGCGCCTTATGGGCCCGTCTCCTTCCTCCGTCATTCTTCTCTCCTAACCCTCTTCAGTCAAATCGCTGGAGGGATTTAAATTATTTACGAGTATCCTTATTAAAATTCAACGCCCAATTCTGATATGATCTGTAAGGTATAGATTAAAATAATAATTTGTATATAGGACCTTTTTTAACAATAGCTAAGTTTTAAAGACCAAATATTACGAGTTACAGATCGGTGATAAAAATAACTTTTACCTTTTCAATTAACCGTCGATCAGTCCACAATACGCTGAAGATTAATTGTTTACTTCCATATGACATTTTCAGTATTTTGCCTCAATAAATACGGAAGCCTTTGATTTCTGATGCACACTGTAGGGAAAAATATTCCATGCAGAATCCTATTAATGTCTACGATGATCACTGCGAAGGTTTGTAGTTCTTTTTAAAAAAATTATACCTTCGCGTTCTTCCGAATACAGAAAAGAAATTTTTCTGAATTTCTGGTTTCACCAAAGAACGAAAATCTCATCTCATTTTCTTTTTTGGAATACCAACGGTTGCAGTTGTTTCCGCAGTTTCTTATTTACGTCCTATTCAATTATTCTCACTTTCTGCAGGTTAGCACTTTTTCTTCAACTGTTTACATCTGTATATATAAAACACCATAAAACTACCTGAGCTCGTGTAGGTATCCGCTCTTTTCTGTGAAAACTTCATCCTTCATAAAATGCATTTTACCGCTTTTTATGAAACGACGTCCATGTATTTGGTTCATCGCCCTCTGCCTGTCTGTCTCTTGGCATAATGATTTAAAAACGACTGATGTAAGTTTTCCATGTCATGTTTGCTAATTATTATCACAAGGATGAAAAGATCATTATATACATATGGTTAAATATTCGTATGCCTCTACAGAATTGACTAATATTATTCTTTTTTACATTGCGATAATATTTAACTACTGCTACTTTCCAATTAAGGACCGACGGCATGAAACCGGGTCATTTAATGAAATCACTGGTGAACAAGCAGGAAACGAGAAAAACACCAACTGTTTTACTGCAATTGCCTTCACATCTACTTCTATGTACTTCTCTGTTGAAATCGCAATGCGACCTTCTGATGACAGCAGCACAGATCGTGAAGACATTGGAATAAAGATGGAAAATACTGAAGCACGATCAAAGCGACAATACCTTGGATTAATGTTCTAGTATTCGCACTGACGGAGCTATGGCAATAGTTGGAAAATCCGCTGGAGCTGTAGCACGTGCAAAACGTTTAGCTCTTCATGTAATGCCTAATGTCATGTGTAATCATATTCGTGATGACATGCCGCAATAATTGAATGATATATCGAAAGAGATTCTAAGAATGGTGAACCTTATAAAAGCAATGTCACTGTATTCCCATTTATTCGCTTTGTTGAGCGAATAAATTGAAAGATATTATAAAGCATTAATTCTCCATAAAGTAGCGCGATGGCTATCGTGCGTGAATGTGTTGGCTCCATTCGATGAATTAAGAGATGAGATAAGACATATTTTTATACAAAAATCCATTAGTACGGACAGATAAATGAAATTACAGAATTTGGAACAAACGGTTGGCTTCTGTGACAGGCAATTTCATATTCCTTCATGAAATGAATGTTAAACTACGAGGTATAAATGCGAACGCATTTAAAGTTCATAGTAAAATAAAATCACTTACTTAAAAACTCAATACTTTTGCGGTAATAGGCGTTAATATGAAGTTTTCCGAGTCCCAATGTTTACATTTTTACCAATAATATTTTCTTCGAAGAATGTGTCAACATTTCTATAGGTCAACCAGGGCGTAAACTGTGTCCGACAATAACGGAGTATTTTACAACTCACCCAGGTGCATAGAATTGGCTTCACAATCCTTTAGTTACATCATTTGTATCTAAGTCAGGATTTTCACTGAAAGAAAGCGAACAGTTAATTGATAACTCCACAGATTTAACTTTAAAACTAAGTTCAATGAAACAGAACATTCTTGGGGTTGTCACATAAACGAATATGCTGAAATTTCCATCGGCACTTCGAAATTTCTCCAGGCTTTTGAATCCAATTATCATTTTGAGAAATCCTTCACCCTATATAACGCAGGTAATTTGTTTCCTTCCTTGTTAACGTAGTCTTTTAGAACAGTAGCTACATGATTTTTAATTTATCCAAAAAAGCTTTGTATCTGCGAATTATTGAATAATGTAAATTTCTTTTCATTATTTCATGCAATGCACAGGTAGAATTTGATTTGAAAAATATAAACCATACAATTGCTATATTATGTATCATAAATCAAACACATATATCTCAAGGGTTAATGACTACAATACCGAAGAAAACACAAGTAAATCAAAAATAATACTAATGTAAAGTAATTTTAATGCAATAGTTTTATCACCTCTGGGTTCGTGTTCCGCGAAAAAAGATAATTATCTTTAAGTGGTAAGCGGTGTTACAATGCATGGGAGAGGGAGTATCAAGACAACTATATTTGTTTTGGAAAATACACAGATTACTTACTGCTTAACAGACCGAGTCAAAATTATTGCCGTTTTTAAATATAAGGTGGTGAAACTGTCACGAATCCAGAAACTGTTGCAATCAATGGCTTCATAGGATTATCTAACGATATACTCGTAGCTCCTCGTCAAATATTTGCCCCACACCATGCACATTTACTACGATTCTATGTGAACAACTACCTTTAGTTCCCCTTTTAAAATGTACGATTCAACGAACTCGCCAACAAATGAAGAACCACATTTTTGTTTCGAAAGTAATATGGCTTGCAAATCTGAGGAAGCCGAAAACGAGGACCCTACCGATAAATTACCGAACGTTCTAACTATAATGCACGGCTGCATAACAGTAATTCAGACTTGGCAACGTCGTCGATAGTGCAATCGGCCAAAGACGAGACGTAGAATACAAAAATGGATAACATCAAGGAAGGTATAGCCGGATTTTTCAGTTAACGCGGCCATTTTTACTTTGATCTGATCAAAAAGATTTTGGTAAGTGATTGTGGCCGACAAGGGATCACTTGTAAACTTTATCATTCATAAAATGCATTTTAGCGCTTTTTATGAAACTACGTCCATGTATTGTGTTCATCGCCGTCTGCCTGTCTGTCTCTGGGCATAATGATTTAAAAACGACTGATGTAAGTTTTCCATGTCATGTTTGCTAATTATTATCACAAGGATGAAAAGTTCATTATATACATATGGTTAAATATTCGTATGCCTATACAGAATTGACTAATATTATTCTTTTTTACATTGCGATAATATTTAACTACTGCTACTTCGCAATTAAGGACCGACGGCATGAAACCGGGTCATTCAATGAAATCATTGTTGACAAAGCAGGAAACGAGAAAAACACCTACTGTTTTACTGCAATTGCCTTTACATCTACTTCTATGTACTTCTCTGTTGAAATCGAAATGCGACCTTCTGAGGACAGCAGCACAGATCGTGAAGACATTGGAATAAATATGGAAAATACTGAAGCACGATCACTTACTTTATAACTCAATACTTTTGCGTTAATAGGCGTTAATATGAAGTTTTCCGAGTCCCAATGTTTACATTTTTACAAATAATATTTTCTTCGAAGAATGTGTCAACATTTCTATAGGTCAAAAAGGGCGTAAACTGTGTCCGACAATAACGGAGTATTTTACAACTCAGCCAGGTGCATAGAATTGACTTCACAATCCTTTAGTTACATTCTCTGTATCTAAGTCAGGGTTATAACTGAAAGAAAATGAACAGCTAATTGATATCTCCAAAGATTTAACTTTGAAACTAAGTTAAATGAAACAGAAAATATGCATTCTTGGGGTTGTCACATAAACGGATATGCTGAAATTTCCATCGGCACTTCGAAATTTCTCCCGGCTTTTGAATCCAATTATCTTTTTGAGAAATCCTTCACCCTATATAACGCAGGTAATTTGTTTCCTTCCTTGTTAACGCTGTCTTTTAGAAAAGGAGCTACATGATTTTTATTTTATCCAAAAAAGCTTTGTATCTGCGAATTATTGAATAATGTAAATTTCTTTTCATTATTTCATGCAATGCACAGGTAGAAATTGATTTGAAAAATATAAACCCTACAATTGCTATATTATGTATCGTAAATCAAACATATATATCTTAAGGGGTATTGACTACAATACCGAAGAAATCACAAGTAAATCAAAAATAATACTAATGTAAATTAATTTTAATGCAATAGGTTTATCACCTCTGGGTTCGTGTTCCGCGAAAAAAGATAATTATCTATAAGTGGTAAGCGGTGTTACAATGCTTGGGAGAGAGAGTATCTAGACAACTATATCTGTTTTGGAAAATACACAGATTATTTACTGCTTAACAGACCGAGTCAAAATTATTGCCGTTTTTAAATATAAGAATGTAAATCTTTCACGAATCTAACAGTCCAGAAACTGCTGCAATCAATGCCTTCATAGGATTATCTAACGATATACTCGTAGCTCCTCGTCAAATATTTGCCCCACACCATGCATATTTACCACGATACTATGTGAACAACTACCTTCAGTTCCCTTTTTAAAAAGTACGATTCAACGAACTCGCCAACAAATGAAGAACCGCATTTTTTTGACTGAATTTTTTTTTTTCAAGAGTTCGCCAAATCGTTCAAAGACATCGAATTTTGCTTCAACATAGTGGAACATCATAATAAAATAATTCTTCATATATACGTAACAGATTTTAGTATTGATGGGATACTTCCCCGATGATGCCTTCAAATGCGTACCTCAAATTTATCGAAATCATGTATTCATTCTTTCGTCCGTTTCGGATATTAGGCATTTTCAAAACGAGGTCCTTTTGCAATAAATATTCATAACATCGCTCATTGCAAAAAAATAACTGCGACTTGGAGAATTAAGCAGTGCTTAAACACGAATGGAAACATTTTCTCTTATACACGGAGGGCATGCTTAATCATATTAACATACGTAACGATTCCGGAGTTTCACGCCATCGAGAATGCACTTGAAGAGTCAGTCACAGCATTGAACGTTCACGTTAGGAATAAATTCCACTTATTCACTGTCTCTTCGTTCCATTGCGATACCTCCGAAGAGCTCGTCTTCCTCATCAACATCGAGTCAGGTGGACCAGTTCAGGTTTTAAGAAAAATGGGGGTGTATGTACATCTATACAACTATGGCAGAATGAATTGATTTCATATATCGTGAAGGCGCTCCTCGTCGCTTCCACAACACGACCATTCCAACGAGAAGGTTACATTTACCGGGGCAACTTTCGGGATGTTACTCTCTCTAACGGTGGCCGCGGGTACTTTGAACAGTTCAGAGCAGCTCGATACACCTATGATTCCACCTAGCATATTTCTTCCCATTGTACAACTGCGTCCGTATACATGTCGTCACCATGGCGACCACACATTGTTGCGTACGCTGGAACGAACTTACATTTCTCCGGTTTGCATTTAATATTTCAGTGATAAATAAGTATCTGCTAGACAAAAATTTCTTTTTCCCATCTCGCTTTGTGTTTTTTCATATACACCTTCTTAGTAAATAAATGTTTTGTATATTACTTGAGGTCGATCACATATGTAATTGTGATTTATTTTAAATAAGCATATATTAATTATTTAATAATTTTCTGGATTAATACGGTGAAACCTTAGGAATCCTAATTTTTATTGTGAAAAAATATAAAGAGATACGAAAAATAAAATTAAATACGAAAACCCGTAAATTAACTGCACTGTGAAAAAATCGTTATCATCGATGGATTGGCGAAAATTGTATAAATATTTTTATGGGTTTTGAAAAAATGAAAACTAGACGATAACAACAATAAATCATCGTCTTTGTTAAAATTTATTAGTGAATAAATCAGGTTTAGCCCTATGGTGCGGCGATAATCTCGGCGAGCATAATGTACGGACTCGAAGAATTATATTCTACTGAGAAATTGAGACGAACCATCGCAGTAGAACTAAATGCGATAGGAATTTTATGGAATAAAATGAAATCTTTCCGGAAACGACTCTTGTGACAATGTGATACCTGCATAGTTTAGAATGTTGCTCCCTTCATATATATTTTACTACCCAGAGAGAATCATAGAAGGAGTCGTGGGGTGCTATGCCGTAATTACGAACGCGTTTTATATGTGGAATTCACCACATATTAAAAAGAATTCAGAGACATAAAAATACATTGAAAAAACAAATTCGCCGACTTAATAAATTGCAGCAGTTTTCTATTAACTTAAACTTATAAAAACTAATGTTTTGCCGAAGACGTCAAGGTTAGAGGACATGATGTGTCGTGTTCCGAAGTGAATGTTTCTTGAGATGGTCCGGGTAAATCAACTAGAGAATGCAGTGTTATTTATGAATGTGAAGGTTTGGCAATAGGTGACGGCTTCAGATGTGTTGTTCGGATCCTCTGATACTGCTTCACATGTACTAATACGCCCCTGGGAGCATCCGTATCAAAAGGGTGGCTATACAAAAGTTGCGAAAGTAATATGGCTTGCAAATCTGAGGAAGCAGAAAACGAGGACTATACCGATAAATTACCGAACGTTCTAACTATAATGAGGAAAACGTAAGTCAATTGCGCCCTTTAAAGACTTGCAAGGGTGGAAAACTGAATTACTAGTGAAGGCCACAGCAATGGTGACTCTGTGTAAATGTATAAGGAGACGGACGAGAGGAAATTCTCGCCATTATCCGAAAAAAAAACAAGTGCGGGATGGAATAAAATATCCTGGGAATTATGTGATCAGAGATTCTTCTGTTAATCGGGCAGTACCTTTGGTCATGAAGTGGAATATGTCCCGGAGATAATAGTGGAGCAATTGGAAAAGAAAATAGAAGCATAAGATTATGAACGTATGTAAAATGTCTTCAAGGTTCAAGTTTGAAGAAGCGATGTAAAGGGGCGAAGACTGAGGATCAGATGATCGGATTACTATGGGCACAGCTGCATAACAGTAATTCAGACTTTGCAACGTCGTCGATAGTGCAATCGGCCAAAGAGGAGACGTAGAATACAAAAATGGATAACATCAAGGAAGGTATAGCCGGATTTTTCAGTTAACGAGGCCATTTTTACTTTGATCTGATCTGAAGGATTTTGGTAAGTGATTGTGGCCGACACGGGATTGACTTGTAAATGAGTATGCCACCACCGCATATCATTCAAAGGAACTTACGAATTTTTATCGTTAAATTTGTAAAAGGATTATAAATATATGCCGTTTTTATAATAGATAATAAATAATTAATTATGTGTAGGTATATATAATAATATGGAAAATAACAATCTCATAAAGTACGAAGATCAGATTATGTAGAATAATTTATAACTAACCTCGATTATGTGTGTAAGCGTCGTCCATGTCCACCTCCACCACGGCCACCGACACCATAAGAGCCACATCGGCAACTACCTCAGCCACGGACCCAGCAAACAGATGCAGAAACTACTCCGAAACTTCAATCGCGGGCGTTCCGCACTCCACCTCCGCCATCATTTGAACCAAGGCCGTCCTTGCTAATAACGGATAACAGATTATTTTCGTTAAACTTGAAGAAGAAATATAAATACTGGTTCTGCTTATAAAACTGTGTATATTTATGTATAGTAATATGAAAAACAGCAAACACATTAACACTGTCGAGCAGAGTAAACAGCATTCTAAGTGAATTACCTGCAGCATATGCGTTTCCAGTTCATTTGTCCATGGTCACCACCTCCGCCTCCTCCTCTAACTCACCCCCGCCTCCCACACATCCTTTACCTCATCCGCCACCATTAAGCCATCCACGGCAAACGACTCAGCTTCGGACGGATCTTGAGTCGAGCGCCTTATGGGCCCGTCTCCTACCTCCGTCATTCTTCTCTCCTAACACTCTTCAGTCAAATCGCTGGGGGGATTTAAATTGCTTACGAGTGATCGTTATTAAAAATCATCGCCCAATTCTGATATGATCTCTAAGGTATAGATTATAATAATAATTTGTATATAGGACCTTTTTTAATAATAGTTATGTTTTAAAGACAAAATATTACGAGTTACAGATCGGTGATAAAAATATCTTTTACCTTTTCAATAAACCGTCGATCAGTCCATAATACGCTGAAGATTAATTTTTTACTTCCATATGACATTTTCAGGATTTTGCTTCAATAAATACGGAAGCCTGTTGTTTTCTGATGCACATTGTAGGGAAAAATATTACATGCAGAATCCTATTAATGTCTACGATGATCACTGCGAAGGTTTGTAGTTCTTTTTAAAAAAATTATATCTTCCCGTTCTTCCGAATACAGAAATGAAATTTTCCTGAATTTCTGGCTTCACCAAAGAACGAAAATCTCATCTCATTTTCTTTTTTGGAATACCAACGGTTGGAGTTGTTTCCGCAGTTTCTTATTTACGTCTTATTCAATTCTTCTCACTTTCTGCAGGTTAGCACTTTTTCTTCAACTGTTTACATCTGTATATATAAAACACCATAAAACTACCTAAGCTCGTGTAGGTATCCGCTCTTTTCTGTGAAAACTTCATCCTTCATAAAATGCATTTTACCGCTTTTTATGAAACGACGTCCATGTATTTGGTTCATCGCCGTCTGCCTGTCTGTCTCTGGGCATAATGATTTAAAAACGACTGATGTAAGTTTTCCATGTCATGTTTGCTAATTATTATCACAAGGATGAAAAGATCATTATGTACTTATGGTAAAATATTCGTATACCTCTACAGAATTGACTAATATTATTCTTTTTAACATTGCGATATTATTTAACTACTCCTTCTTCCAAATTAAGGACCGACGGCATGAAACCGGGTGATTTAATGAAATCACTGGTGAAAAAGCAGGAAACGAGAAAAACACCAACTGTTTTACTGCAATTGCCTTCACATCTACTTCTATGTCCTTCTCTGTTGAAATCGCAATGAGACCTTCTGATGACAGTAGCACAGATCGTGAAGACATTGGAATAAGGATTGAAAATACTGAAGCACGCTCAAAGCGACATTACCTGGGATTAATGTTCTAGTAATCGCACTGACGGAGCTAAGGCAATCGTTGGAAAATCCGCTGGAGCTGTAGAACGTAAAATACGTTTAGCTCTTCATGTAATGCCTAATGTCATGTGTAATTATATTCGTGATGACATGCCGCAATAATTGAATGATATATCGAAAGAGATTCTAAGAATGGTGAACCTTATAAAAGCAATGTCACTGTATTCCCGTTTATTCGCTTTGTTGTGGGAATAAATTGAAAGATATTATAAATCATTAATTCTCCATAAAGTAGCGCGATGGCTATCGTGCGTGAATGTGTTGGCTACATTCGATGAATTAAGAGATGAGATAAGACATATTTTTATACAAAAATCCATTACTACGGACAGATAAATGAAATTACAGAATTTGGAACAAACGGTTGGCTTCTGTGACAGGCAATTTCATTTACCTTCATGAAATGAATGTTAAACTACGAGGTATAAATGCGAACGCATTCAAAGTTCATAGTAAAATAAAATCACTTACTTTAAAACTCAATACTTTTGCGTTAATAGGCGTTAATATGAAGTTTTCCGAGTCACAATGTTTACATTTTTACCAATAATATTTTCTTCGAAGAATGTGTCAACATTTCTATAGGTCAAACAGGGCGTAAACGGTGTCCGACAATAACGGAGTATTTTACAACTCAGCCAGGTGCATAGAATTGGCTTCACAATCCTTTAGTTACATCATTTGTATCTAAGTCAGGATTATCACTGAAAGAAAATGAACAGTTAATTGATATCTCCACAGATTTAACTTTGAAACTAAGTTAAATGAAACAGAAAATATGCATTCTTGGGGTTGTCTCGTAAACGAATATGCTGAAATTTCCATCGGCACTTCGAAATTTCTCCCGGCTTTTGAATCCAATTATCATTTTGAGAAATACTTCACCCTATATAACGCAGCTGATTTGTTTCCTTCCTCGTTAACATAGTCTTTTAGAACAGTAGCTACATGATTTTTAAATTATCCAAAAAAGATTTGTATCTGCGAATTATTGAATAATGTAAATTTCTTTTCATTATTTCATGCATTCATTCATTTATTTCCCAACTCGCTTTGTGTTTTTCATAAACACATTCTTAGTAAATAAATGTTTTGGATATTACTTGAGGTCGCTCACATATGTAATTGTGATTTATTTTAAATAAGCATATATTAATCATTTAATAATTTTCTGGATTAATACGGTGAAACCTTAGGAATCCTAATTTTTATTGTGAAAAAATATAAAAAGAAACGAAAAATAAAATTAAATAGGCAAACCCGTAAATTAACTGCACTGTGAATAAATCGTTATCATCGATGGATTGGCGAAAATTGTATAAATATTTTTATGGGTTTAGAAAAAATAATAACTAGACGATAACAACGATAAATCATCGTCTTTGTTAACATTTATTAGTGAATAAATCAGGTTTAGCCCTATGGTGCGGCGATAATCTCGGCGAGCATAATGTACGGACACGAAGCATTATATTCTACTGAGAAATTGAGACGAACCATCGCAGTAGAACTAAATGCGATAGGAATTTTATGGAATAAAATGAAATCTCTCCGGAAACGACACTTGTGACAATGTGATACCTGTATAGTATAGAATGTTGCTCCCTTCATATATATTTTCCTACTCAGAGAGAATCATAGAAGGAGTCGTGGGGTGCTATGCCGTATTTACGAACGCGATTTATATGTGGAATTCACCACATATAGAAAAGAATTCAGACACATAAAAATGCATTTAAAAAACAAATTCGCCGACTTAATAAATTGCAGCAGTTTTCTATTAACTTAATCTTATAAAAACTAATGTTTTGCCGAAGACGTCAACGTTAGAGGACATGATGTGTCGTGTTCCGAAGTGAATGTTTCTTGAGATGGTTCGGGTAAATGAGCTAGAGAATGCAGTGTTATTTATGAATGTGACGGTTTGGCAATAGTTGACGGCTTCAGATATGTTGTTTGGATCCTCTGATTCTGCTTCACATGTACTAATACGCGCCTGGGAGCATCCGTATCAAAAGGGTGGATATACATAAGTTGCGAAAGTAATATGGCTTGCAAATCTGAGGAAGCCGAAAACGAGGACTCTACCGATAAATTACCGAACGTTCTAACTATAATGAGGAAAACGTAAGTCAATTGCACCATTTAAAGACTTGCAAGGGTTGAAAACTGAATTACTAGTGAAGGCCGCAGCAATGGTGACTCTGTGTAAATGTATAAGGAGACGGACGAGAGGAAATTCTCGCCATTATCCGAAAGAAAACAGAAGTGCGGGATGGAATAAAATATCCTGGGAATTATGTGATCCGAGATTCTTCTGTGAATCGGGCAGTACCCTTGGTCATGAAGTGGAATATGTCCCGGAGATAATAATGAAGCAATTGGGAAAGAAAATAGAAACATAAGACAATGAACGTATGTAAAATGTCTTCAGGGTTCTAGTTTGAAGAAGCGATGTAAAGGGGCGAAGACTGAGGATCAGATGATCGGATTACTATGGGTTATTTGCACAGCTGCATAACAGTAATTCAGACTTGGCAACGTCGTCGATAGTGCAATCGGCCAACGACGAGACGTAGAATGCAAAAATGGATAACATCAAGGAAGGTATAGCCGGATTTTTCAGTTAACGCGGCCATTTTTACTTTGATCTGATCTGAAGGATTTTGGTAAGTGATTGTGGCCGACACGGGATTGACTTGTAAATGAGTATGCCACCACCGCATATCATTCAAAGGAACATACGAATTTTTCATCGTTAAATTTGAAAAAGGATTATAAATATATGCCAGTTTTATAATAGATAATAAATAATTAATTATGTGTAGGTATATATAATAATATGGAAAATAACAATCTCATAAAGTACGAAGATCAGATTATGTAGAATAATTTATAACTAACCTCGAGTATGTGTGTAAGCGTCGTCCATGTCCACCACCACCACGGCCACCGACACCATAAGAGCCACATCGGCAACTACCTCAGCCACTGACCCAGCAAACATATGCAGAAACTACTCCGAAACTTCGGTCGCGGGCGTTCCGCACTCCACCTCCGCAATCATTTGAACCAAGGCCGTCCTTGCTATTAACGGTTAACCGATTATTTTCGTTAAACTTGAAGATGAAATATAAATACTGGTTCTGCTAATAAAACTGTGTATATTTATGTATAGTAATATGAAAAACAGCAAACACATTAACACGGTCGAGCAGAGTAAACAGCATTCTAAGTGAATTACCTGCAGCATATGCGTTTACAGTTCATTTGTCCATTGTCACCACCTCCGCCTCCTCCTCTAACTCACCCCCGCCTCCCACACATCCTTTACCTCAACCGCCACCATTAAGCCATCCACGGCAAACGACTCAGCTTCGGACGGAGCTTGAGTCGAGCGCCTTATGGGCCCGTCTCCTACCTCCGTCATTCTTCTCTCCTAACACACTTCAGTCAAATCGCTGGGGGGATTTAAATTGCTTACGAGTGATAGTTATTAAAATTAATCGCCCAATTCTGATATGATCTGTAAGGTATAGATTATAATAATAATTTGTATATAGGACCTTTTTTAACAATAGTTATGTTTTAAAGACCAAATACTACGAGTTACAGATCGGTGATAAAAATATCTTTTACCTTTTCAATAAACCGTCGATCAGTCCATAATACGCTGAAGATTAGTTGTTTACTTCCATATGACATTTTCAGGATTTTGCCTCAATAAATACGGAAGCCTGTTGATTTCTGATGCACATTGTGGGGAATAATATTCCATGCAGAATCCTATTAATGTCTACCATGATCACTGCGAAGGTTTGTAGTTATTTTTAAAAAAATTATATCTTCCCGTTCTTCCGAATACTGAAATAAAATTTTCCTGAATTTCTGGTTTCACCAAAGAACGAAAATCTCATCTCATTTTCTTTTTTGGAATACCATTGATCTTATTTTGTAGCGGACGGTTGGAGTTGTTTCCGCAGTTTCTTATTTACGTCTTATTCAATTCTTCTCACTTTCTTCTGGTTAGCACTTTTTCTTCAACTGTTTACATCTGTATATATATAACACCATAAAACTACCTGAGCTCGTGTAGGTATCCGCTCTTTTCTAGAAAACTTCATCCTTCATAAAATGCATTTTACCGCTTTTTATGAAACGACGTCCATGTATTTGGTTCATCGCCCTCTGCCTGTCTGTCTCTGGGCATAATGATGTAAAAACGACTGATATAAGTTTTCCATGTCATGTTTGCTAATTATTATCACAAGGATGAAAAGATCATTATATACATATGGTAAAATATTCGTATGCCTCTACAGAATTGACTAATATTATTCTTTTTTACATTGCGATAATATTTAACTACTCCTTCTTCCAAATTAAGGACCGACGGCATGAAACCGGGTCATTTAATGAAATCACTGGTGAAAAAGCAGGAAACGAGAAAAACACCAACTGTTTTACTGCAATTGCCTTCACATCTACTTTAATGTCCTTCTCTGTTGAAATCGCAGTGCGACCTTCTGATGACAGTAGCACAGATCGTGAAGACATTGGAATAAGGATGGAAAATACTGAAGCACGATCAGAGCGACATTACCTGGGATTAATGTTCTAGTAATCGCGCTGACGGAGCTAAGGCAATCGTTGGAAAAACCGCTGGAGCTGTAGAACTTAAAATACGTTTAGCTCTTCATGTAATGCCTAATGTCATGTGTAATTATATTTGTGATGACATGCCGCAATAATTGAATGATATATAGAAAGAGATTCTAAGAATGGTGAACCTTATAAAAGCAATGTCACTGTATTCCCATTTATTCGCTTTGTTGTGGGAATAAATTGAAAGATATTATAAATCATTAATTCTCCATAAAGTAGTGTGATGGCTATCGTGCGTGAATGGGTTGGCTCCATTCGATGAATTAAGAGATGAGATAAGACATATTTTTATACAAAAATCCATTAGTACGGACAGATAAATGAAATTACAGAATTTGGAACAAACGGTTGGCTTCTGTGACAGGAAATTTCATTTACCTTCATGAAATGAATGTTAAACTACGAGGTATAAATGCGAACGCATTCAAAGTTCATAGTAAAATAAAATCACTTACTTTATAACTCAATACTTTTGCGTTAATAGGCGTTAATATGAAGTTTTCCGAGTCCCAATGTTTACATTTTTACCAATAATATTTTCTTCGAAGAATGTGTCAACATTTCTGTAGGTCAATCAGGGCGTAAACTGTGTCCGACAATAACGGAGTATTTTACAACTCAGCCAGGTGCATGGAATTGGCTTCAAATCCTTTAGTTACATCTTTTTATCTAAGTCAGGATTATCACTGAAAGAAAATGAACAGCTAATTGATATCTCCACAGATTTAACTTTGAAACTAAGTTAAATGGAACAGAAAATATGCATTCTTGGGGTTGTCACATAAACGAATATGCTGAAATTTCCATCGGCACTTCGAAATTTTTCCCATCTTTTGAATCCAATTATCATTTTGAGAAATCCTTCACCCTATATAACGCAGCTAATTTGTTTCCTTCCTCGTTAACATAGTCTTTTAGAACAGTAGCTACATGATTTTTAAATTATCCAAAAAAGATTTGTATCTGCGAATTATTGAATAATGTAAATTTCTTTTCATTATTTCATGCATTCATTCATTTATTTCCCAACTCGCTTTGTGTTTTTCATAAACACATTCTTAGTAAATAAATGTTTTGGATATTACTTGAGGTCGCTCACATATGTAATTGTGATTTATTTTAAATAAGCATATATTAATCATTTAATAATTTTCTGGATTAATACGGTGAAACCTTAGGAATACTAATTTTTATTGTGAAAAATATAAAAAGAAACGAAAAATAAAATTAAATAGGCAAACCCGTAAATTAACTGCACTGTGAATAAATCGTTATCATCGATGGATTGGCGAAAATTGTATAAATATTTTTATGGGTTTAGAAAAAATGATAACTAGACGATAACAACGATAAATCATCGTCTTTGTTAACATTTATTAGTGAATAAATCAGGTTTAGTCCTATGGTGCGGCAATAATCTCGGCGAGCATAATGTACGGACACGAAGCATTATATTCTACTGAGAAATTGAGACGAACCATCGCAGTAGAACTAAATGCGATAGGAATTTTATGGAATAAAATGAAATCTCTCCGGAAACGACAATTGTGACAATGTGATACCTGCATAGTATAGAATGTTGCTCCCTTCATATATATTTTCCTACTCAGAGAGAATCATAGAAGGAGTCGTGGGGTGCTATGCCGTATTTACGAACGCGATTTAAATGTGGAATTCACCACATATAGAAAAGAATTCAGAGACATAAAAATGCATTTAAAAAACAAATTCGCCGACTTAATAAATTAGAGCAGTTTTCTATTAACTTAATCTTATAAAAACTAATGTTTTGCCGAAGACGTCAACGTTAGAGGACATGATGAGTCGTGTTCCGAAGTGAATGTTTCTTGAGATGGTTCGGGTAAATGAGCTAGAGAATGCAGTGTTATTTATGAATGTGAAGGTTTGGCAATAGGTGACGGCTTCAGATATGTTGTTTGGATCCTCTGATACTGCTTCACATGTACTAATACGCGCCTGGGAGCATCCGTATCAAAAGGGTGGATATACATAAGTTGCGAAAGTAATATGGCTTGCAAATCTGAGGAAGCCGAAAACGAGGACTCTACCGATAAATTACCGAACGTTCTAACTATAATGAGGAAAACGTAAGTCAATTGCACCATTTAAAGACTTGCAAGGGTTGAAAACTGAATTACTAGTGAAGGCCGCAGCAATGGTGACTCTGTGTAAATGTATAAGGAGACGGACGAGAGGAAATTCTCGCCATTATCCGAAAGAAAACAAAAGTGCGGGATGGAATAAAATATCCTGGGAATTATGTGATCCGAGATTCTTCTGTGAATCGGGCAGTACCCTTGGTCATGAAGTGGAATATGTCCCGGAGATAATAATGAAGCAATTGGGAAAGAAAATAGAAACATAAGACAATGAACGTATGTAAAATGTCTTCAGGGTTCTAGTTTGAAGAAGCGATGTAAAGGGGCGAAGACTGAGGATCAGATGATCGGATTACTATGGGTTATTTGCACAGCTGCATAACAGTAATTCAGACTTGGCAACTTCGTCGATAGTGCAATCGGCCAACGACGAGACGTAGAATGCAAAAATGGATAACATCAAGGAAGGTATAGCCGGATTTTTCTGTTAACGCGGCCATTTTTACTTTGATCTGATCTGAAGGATTTTTGTAAGTGATTGTGGCAGACACGGGATTGACTTGTAAATGAGTATGCCACCACCGCATATCATTCAAGGGAACATACGAATTTTTCATCGTTAAATTTGAAAAAGGATTATAAATATATGCCGTTTATATAATAGATAATAAATAATTAATTATGTGTAGGTATATATAATAATATGGAAAATAACAATCTCATAAAGTACGAAGATCAGATTATGTAGAATAATTTATAACTAACCTCGAGTATGTGTGTAAGCGTTGTCCATGTCCACCACCACCACGGCCACCGACACCATAAGAGCCACATCGGCAACTACCTCAGCCACTGACCCAGCAAACATATGCAGAAACTACTCCGAAACTTCGGTCGCGGGCGTTCCGCACTCCACCTCCGCCATCATTTGAACCAAGGCCGTCCTTGCTATTAACGGTTAACCGATTATTTTCGTTCAACTTGAAGATGAAATATAAATACTGGTTCTGCTAATAAAACTGTGTATATTTATGTATAGTAATATGAAAAACAGCAAACACATTAACACGGTCGAGCAGAGTAAACAGCATTCTAAGTGAATTACCTGCAGCATATGCGTTTCCAGTTCATTTGTCCATGGTCACCACCTCCGCCTCCTCCTCTAACTCACCCCCGCCTCCCACACATCCTTTACCTCAACAGCCACCATTAAGCCATCCACGGCAAACGACTCAGCTTCGGACGGAGCTTGAGTCGAGCGCCTTATGGGCCCGTCTCCTACCTCCGTCATTCTTCTCTCCTAACACACTTCAGTCAAATCGCTGGCGGGATTTAAATTGCTTACGAGTGATAGTTATTAAAATTAATCGCCCAATTCTGATATGATCTGTAAGGTATAGATTATAATAACAATTTGTATATAGGACCTTTTTTAACAATAGTTATGTTTTAAAGACCAAATACTACGAGTTACAGATCGGTGATAAAAATATCTTTTACCTTTTCAATAAAATTGTCGATCAGTCCATAATACGCTGAAGATTAATTGTTTACTTCCATATGACATTTTCAGGATTTTGCCTCAATAAATACGGAAGCCTGTTGATTTCTGATGCACATTGTGGGGAATAATATTCCATGCAGAATCCTATAAATGTCTACCATGATCACTGCGAAGGTTTGTAGTTATTTTTAAAAAAATTATATCTTCCCGTTCTTCCGAATACTGAAATGAAATTTTCCTGAATTTCTGGTTTCACCAAAGAACGAAAATCTCATCTCATTTCCTTTTTTGGAATACCATTGATCTTATTTTGTAGCGGACGGTTGGAGTTGTTTCCGCAGTTTCTTATTTACGTCTTATTCAATTCTTCTCACTTTCTGCAGGTTAGCACTATTTCTTCAACAGTTGACATCTGTATATATAAAACAACATAAAACTACCTGAGCTCGTGTAGGTATCCGCTCTTTTCTAGAAAACTTTATCCTTCATAAAATGCATTTTACCGCTTTTTATGAAACGACGTCCATGTATTTGGTTCATCGCCCTCTGCCTGTCTGTCTCTGGGCATAATGATTTAAAAACGACTGATGTAAGTTTTCCATGTCATGTTTGCTAATTATTATCTCAAGGATGAAAAGATCATTATATACATATGGTAAAATATTCGTATGCCTCTACAGAATTCACTAATATTATTCTTTTTTACATTGCGATAATATATAACTACTACTGATTCAAAATTAAGGACCGACGGCATGAAACCGGGTCATTTAATGAAATCACTGGTGAAAAAGCAGGAAACGGGAAAACACCAACTGTTTTACTGCAATTGCCTTCACATCTACTTCTATGTCCTTCTCTGTTGAAATCGCAATGCGACCTTCTGATGACAGTAGCACAGATCGTGAAGACATTGGAATAAGGATGGAAAATACTGAAGCACGATCAGAGCGACATTACCTGTGTTTAATGTTCTAGTAATCGCGCTGACGGAGCTAAGGCAATCGTTGGAAAATCCGCTGGAGCTGTAGAACGTAAAATACGTTTAGCTCTTCATGTAATGCCTAATGTCATGTGTAATTATATTTGTGATGACATGCCGCAATAATTGAATGATATATAGAAAGAGATTCTAAGAATGGTGAACCTTATAAAAGCAATGTCAATGTATTCCCATTTATTCGCTTTGTTGTGGGAATAAATTGAAAGATATTATAAAGCATTAATTCTCCATAAAGTAGCGCGATGGCTATCGTGCGTGAATGTGTTGGCTCCATTCGATGAATTAAGAGATGAGATAAGACATATTTTTATAAAAAAATCCATTAGTACGGACAGATAAATGAAATTACAGAATTTGGAACAAACGGTTGGCTTCTGTGACACGAAATTTCATTTACCTTCATGAAATGAATGTTAAACTACGAGGTATAAATGCGAACGCATTCAAAGTTCATAGTAAAATAAAATCACTTACTTTAAAACTCAATACTTTTGCGTTAATAGGCGTTAATATGAAGTTTTCCGAGTCCCAATGTTTACATTTTTACCAATAATATTTTCTTCGAAGAATGTGTCAACATTTCTATAGGTCAACCAGGGCGTAAACTGTGTCCGACAATAACGGAGTATTTTACAACTCAGCCAGGTGCATGGAATTGGCTTCACAATCCTTTAGTTACATCATTTTATCTAAGTCAGGATTATCACTGAAAGAAAATGAACAGCTAATTGATATCTCCACAGATTTAACTTTGAATCTAAGTTAAATGGAACAGAAAATATGCATTCTTGGGGTTGTCACATAAACGAATATGCTGAAATTTCCATCGGCACTTCGAAATTTCTCCCGGCTTTTGAATCCAATTATCATTTTGAGAAATCCTTCACCCTATATAACGCAGCTAATTTGTTTCCTTCCTAGTTAACATTGACTTTTAGAACAGTAGCTACATGATTTTTAAATTATCCAAAAAGATTTGTATCTGCGAATTATTGAATAATGTAAATTTCTTTTCATTATTTCATGCATTCATTCATTTATTTCCCAACTCGCTTTGTGTTTTTCATAAATACATTCTTAGTAAATAAATGTTTTGGATATTACTTGAGGTCGCTCACATATGTAATTGTGATTTATTTTAAATAAGCATATATTAATCATTTTCTGGATTAATACGGTGAAACCTTAGGAATACTAATTTTTATTGTGAAAAATATAAAAAGAAACGAAAAATAAAATTAAATAGGAAAACCCGTAAATTAACTGCACTGTGAATAAATCGTTATCATCGATGGATTGGCGAAAATTGTATAAATATTTTTATGGGTTTAGAAAAAATAATAACTAGACGATAACAACGATAAATCATCGTCTTTGTTAACATTTATTAGTGAATAAATCAGGTTTAGCCCTAAGGTGCGGCGATAATCTCGGCGAGCATAATGTACGGACACGAAGCATTATATTCTACTGAGAAATTGAGACGAACCATCGCAGTAGAACTAAATGCCATAGGAATTTTATGGAATAAAATGAAATCTCTCCGGAAACGACACTTGTGACAATGTGATACCTGCATAGTATAGAATGTTGCTCCCTTCATATATATTTTCCTACTCAGAGAGAATCATAGAAGGAGTCGTGGGGTGCTATGCCGTATTTACGAACGCGATTTATATGTGGAATTCACCACATATAGAAAAGAATTCAGAGACATAAAAATGCATTTGAAAAACAAATTCGCCGACTTAATAAATTGCAGCAGTTTTCTATTAACTTAATCTTATAAAAACTAATGTTTTGCCGAAGACGTCAACGTTAGAGGACATGATGTGTCGTGTTCCGAAGTGAATGTTTCTTGAGATGGTTCGGGTAAATGAGCTAGAGAATGCAGTGTTATTTATGAATGTGACGGTTTGGCAATAGGTGACGGCTTCAGATATGTTGTTCGGATCCTCTGATACTGCTTCACATGTACTAATACGCGCCTGGGAGCATCCGGATCAAAAGGGTGGCTATACAGAAGTTGCGAAAGTAATATGGCTTACAAATCTGAGTAAGCAGAAAACGAGGACTCTACCGATAAATTACCGAACTTTCTAACTATAATGAGGAAAACGTAAGTCAATTGCGCCCTTTAAAGACTTGCAAGGGTTGAAAACTGAATTACTAGTAAAGGCCACAGCAATGGTGACTCTGTGTAAATGTATAAGGAGACGGACGAGAGGAAATTCTCGCCATTATCCGAAAAAAAAACAGAAGTGCGGGATGGAATAAAATATCCTGGGAATTATGTGATCCGAGATTCTTCTGTGAATCGGGCAGTACCTTTGGTCATGAAGTGAAATATGTCCCGGAGATTATAGTGGAGCAAATGGAAAAGAAAATAGAAGCATAAGATTATGAACGTATGTAAAATGTCTTCAAGGTTCAAGTCTGAAGAAGCGATGTAAAGGGGCGAAGACTGAGGATCAGATGATCGGATTACAATGGGTTATTTGCACAGCTGCATAACAGTAATCAGACTTGGCAACGTCGTCGATAGTGCAATCGGCCAACGACGAGACGTAGAATGCAAAAATGGATAACATCAAGGAAGGTATAGCCGGATTTTTCAGTTAACGCGGCCATTTTTATTTTGATCTGATCTGAAGGATTTTGGTAAGTGATTGTGGCCGACACGGGATTGACTTGTAAATGAGTATGCCACCACCGCATATCATTCAAAGGAACATACGAATTTTTCATCGTTAAATTTGAAAAAGGATTATAAATATATGCCGTTTTTATAATAGATAATACATAATTAATTATGTGTAGGTATATATAATAATATGGAAAATAACAATCTCATAAAGTACGTAGATCAGATTATGTAGAATAATTTATAACTAACCTCGAGTATGTGTGTAAGCGTCGTCCATGTCCACCACCACCACGGCCACCGACACCATAAGAGCCACATCGGCAACTACCTCAGCCACGGACCCAGCAAACAGATGCAGAAACTACTCCGAAACTTCGGTCGCGGGCGTTCCGCACTCCACCTTCGCCATCATTTGAACCAAGGCCGTCCTTGCTATTAACGGTTAACCGATTATTTTCGTTAAACTTGAAGATGAAATATAAATACTGGTTCTGCTTATAAAACTGTGTATATTTATGTATAGTAATATGAAAAACAGCAAACACATTAACACGGTCGAGCAGAGTAAACAGCATTCTAAGTGAATTACCTGCAGCATATGCGTTTCCAGTTCATTTGTCCATGGTCACCACCTCCGCCTCCTCCTCTAACTCACCTCCGCCTCCTCCTCTTACTCACCCCCGCCTCCCACACATCCTTTACCTCAACCGCCACCATTAAGCCATCCACGGCAAACGACTCAGCTTCGGACGGAGCTTGAGTCGAGCGCCTTATGGGCCCGTCTCCTACCTCCGTCATTCTTCTCTCCTAACACACTTCAGTCAAATCGCTGGGGGGATTTAAATTGCTTACGAGTGATAGTTATTAAAATTAATCGCCCAATTCTGATATGATCTGTAAGGTATAGATTATAATAATAATTTGTATATAGGACCTTTTTTATCAATAGTTATGTTTTAAAGACCAAATACTACGAGTTACAGATCGGTGATAAAAATATCTTTTACCTTTTCAATAAACCGTCGATCAGTCCATAATACGCTGAAGATTAATTGTTTACTTCCATATGACATTTTCAGGATTTTGCCTCAATAAATACGGAAGCCTGTTGATTTCTGATGCACATTGTGGGGAATAATATTCCATGCAGAATCCTATAAATGTCTACCATGATCACTGCGAAGGTTTGTTGTTATTTTAAAAAAAATTATATCTTCCCGTTCTTCCGAATACTGAAATGAAATTTTCCTGAATTTCTGGTTTCACCAAAGAACGAAAATCTCATCTCATTTTCTTTTTTGGAATACCATTGATCTTATTTTGTAGCGGACGGTTGGAGTTGTTCCAGCAGTTTCTTATTTACGTCTTATTCAATTCTTCTCACTTTCTGCAGGTTAGCACTATTTCTTCAACAATTGACATCTGTATATATAAAACAACATAAAACTACCTGAGCTCGTGTAGGTATCCGCTCTTTTCTAGAAATCTTCATCCTTCATAAAATACATTTTACCGCTTTTTATGAAACGACGTCCATGCATTTGGTTCATCGCCCTCTGCCTGTCTGTCTCTGGGCATAATGATTTAAAAACGACTGATGTAAGTTTTCCATGTCATGTTTGCTAATTATTATCACAAGGATGAAAAGATCATTATATACATATGGTAAAATATTCGTATGCCTCTACAGAATTCACTAATATTATTCTTTTTTACATTGCGATAATATATAACTACTGCTGATTCAAAATTAAGGACCGACGGCATGAAACCGGGTCATTTAATGAAATCACTGGTGAAAAAGCAGGAAACGGGAAAACACCAACTGTTTTACTGCAATTGCCTTCACATCTACTTCTATGTCCTTCTCTGTTGAAATCGCAATGCGACCTTCTGATGACAGTAGCACAGATCGTGAAGACATTGGAATAAGGATGGAAAATACTGAAGCACGATCAAAGCGACATTACCTGGGATTAATGTTCTAGTATTCGCACTGACGGAGCTATGGCAATAGTTGGTAAATCCGCTGGAGCTGTAGCACGTACAAAACGTTTAGCTCTTCATGTAATGCCTAATGTCATGTGTAATCATATTCGTGATGACATGCCGCAATAATTGAATGATATATCGAAAGAGATTCTAAGAATAGTGAACCTTATAAAAGCAATGTCACTGTATTCACATTTATTCGCTTTGTTGTGCGAATAAATTGAATGATATTATAAAGCATTAATTCTCCATAAAGTAGCGCGATGGCTATCGTGCGTGAATGTGTTGGCTCCATTCGATGAATTAAGAGATGAGATAAGACATATTTTTATACAAAAATCCATTACTACGGACAGATAAATGAAATTACGGAATTTGGAACAAACGGTTGGCTTCTGTGACAGGCAATTTCATTTACCTTCATGAAATGAATGTTAAACTACGAGGTAAAAATGCGAACGCATTCAAAGTTCATAGTAAAATAAAATCACTTACTTTAAAACTAAATACTTTTGCGTTAATAGGCGTTAATATGAAGTTTTCCGAGTCCCAATGTTTACATTTTTACCAATAATATTTTCTTCGAAGAATGTGTCAACATTTCTATAGGTCAACCAGGGCGTAAACGGTGTCCGACAATAACGGAGTATTTTACAACTCAGCCAGGTGCATGGAATTGGCTTCACAATCCTTTAGTTACATCATTTTATCTAAGTCAGGATTATCACTGAAAGAAAATGAACAGCTAATTGATATCTCCACAGATTTAACTTTGAAACTAAGTTAAATGGAACAGAAAATATGCATTCTTGGGGTTGTCACATAAACGAATATGCTGAAATTTCCATCGGCACTTCGAAATTTCTCCCGGCTTTTGAATCCAATTATCATTTTGAGAAATCCTTCACCCTATATAACGCAGCTAATTTGTTTCCTTCCTCGTTAACATTGACTTTTAGAACAGTAGCTACATGATTTTTAAATTATCCAAAAAAGATTTGTATCTGCGAATTATTGAATAATGTAAATTTCTTTTCATTATTTCATGCATTCATTCATTTATTTCCCAACTCGCTTTGTGTTTTTCATAAACACATTCTTAGTAAATAAATGTTTTGGATATTACTTGAGGTCGCTCACATATGTAATTGTGATTTATTTTAAATAAGCATATATTAATCATTTAATAATTTTCTGGATTAATACGGTGAAACCTTAGGAATACTAATTTTTATTGTGAAAAATATAAAAAGAAACGAAAAATAAAATTAAATAGGAAAACCCGTAAATTAACTGCACTGTGAATAAATCGTTATCATCGATGGATTGGCGAAAATTGTATAAATATTTTTATGGGTTTAGAAAAAATGATAACTAGACGATAACAACGATAAATCATCGTCTTTTTTAACACTTATTAGTGAATAAATCAGGTTTAGTCCTATGGTGCGGCAATAATCTCGGCGAGCATAATGTACGGACACGAAGCATTATATTCTACTGAGAAATTGAGACGAACCATCGCAGTAGAACTAAATGCGATAGGAATTTTATGGAATAAAATGAAATCTCTCCGGAAACGACAATTGTGACAATGTGATACCTGCATAGTATAGAATGTTGCTTCCTTCATATATATTTTCCTACTCAGAGAGAATCATAGAAGGAGTCGTGGGGTGCTATGCCGTATTTACGAACGCGATTTATATGTGGAATTCACCACATATAGAAAAGAATTCAGAGACATAAAAATGCATTTAAAAAACAAATTCGCCGACTTAATAAATTGCAGCAGTTTTCTATTAACTTAATCTTATAAAAACTAATGTTTTGCCGAAGACGTGAACGTTAGAGGACATGATGTGTCGTGTTCCGAAGTGAATGTTTCTTGAGATGGTTCGGGTAAATGAGCTAGAGAATGCAGTGTTATTTATGAATGTGACGGTTTGGCAATAGGTGACGGCTTCAGATATGTTGTTCGGATCCTCTGATACTGCTTCACATGTACTAATACGCGCCTGGGAGCATCCGGATCAAAAGGGTGGCTATACAGAAGTTGCGAAAGTAATATGGCTTACAAATCTGAGTAAGCAGAAAACGAGGACTCTACCGATAAATTACCGAACTTTCTAACTATAATGAGGAAAACGTAAGTCAATTGCGCCCTTTAAAGACTTGCAAGGGTTGAAAACTGAATTACTAGTAAAGGCCACAGCAATGGTGACTCTGTGTAAATGTATAAGGAGACGGACGAGAGGAAATTCTCGCCATTATCCGAAAAAAAAACAGAAGTACGGGATAGAATAAAATATCCTGGGAATTATGTGATCAGAGATTCTTTTGTGAATCGGGCAGTACCTTTGGTCATGAAGTGAAATATGTCCCGGAGATTATAGTGGAGCAAATGGAAAAGAAAATAGAAGCATAAGATTATGAACGTATGTAAAATGTCTTCAAGGTTCAAGTCTGAAAAAGCGATGTAAAGGGGCGAAGACTGAGGATCAGATGATCGGATTACAATGGGTTATTTGCACAGCTGCATAACAGTAATCAGACTTGGCAACGTCGTCGATAGTGCAATCGGCCAACGACGAGACGTAGAATGCAAAAATGGATAACATCAAGGAAGGTATAGCCGGATTTTTCAGTTAACGCGGCCATTTTTATTTTGATCTGATCTGAGGGATTTTGGTAAGTGATTGTGGCCGACACGGGATTGACTTGTAAATGAGTATGCCACCACCGCATATCATTCAAAGGAACATACGAATTTTTCATCGTTAAATTTGAAAAAGGATTATAAATATATGCCGTTTTTATAATAGATAATACATAATTAATTATGTGTAGGTATATATAATAATATGGAAAATAACAATCTCATAAAGTACGAAGATCAGATTATGTAGAATAATTTATAACTAACCTCGAGTATGTGTGTATGCGTCGTCCATGTCCACCACCACCACGGCCACCGACACCATAAGAGCCACATCGGCAACTACCTCAGCCACTGACCCAGCAAACATATGCAGAAACTACTCCGAAACTTCGGTCGCGGGCGTTCCGCACTCCACCTCCGCCATCATTTGAACCAAGGCCGTCCTTGCTATTAACGGTTAACCGATTATTTTCGTTAAACTTGAAGATGAAATATAAATACTGGTTCTGCTTATAAAACTGTGTATATTTATGTATAGTAATATGAAAAACAGCAAACACATTAACACGGTCGAGCAGAGTAAACAGCATTCTAAGTGAATTACCTGCAGCATATGCGTTTCCAGTTCATTTGTCCATGGTCACCACCTCCGCCTCCTCCTCTAACTTACCCCCGCCTCCCACACATCCTTTACCTCAACCGCCACCATTAAGCCATCCACGGCAAACGACTCAGCTTCGGACGGAGCTTGAGTCGAGCGCCTTATGGGCCCGTCTCCTATCTCCGTCATTCTTCTCTCCTAACACACTTCAGTCAAATCGCTGGGGGGATTTAAATTGCTTACGAGTGATAGTTATTAAAATTAATCGCCCAATTCTGATATGATCTGTAAGGTATAGATTATAATAATAATTTGTATATAGGACCTTTTTTATCAATAGTTATATTTTAAAGACCAAATACTACGAGTTACAGATCGGTGATAAAAATATCTTTTACCTTTTCAATAAACCGTCGATCAGTCCATAATACGCTGAAGATTAATTGTTTACTTCCATATGACATTTTCAGGATTTTGCCTCAATAAATACGGAAGCCTGTTGATTTCTGATGCACATTGTGGGGAATAATATTCCATGCAGAATCCTATTAATGTCTACCATGGTCACTGCGAAGGTTTGCAGTTCATTTTAAAAAAATTATATCTTCCCGTTCTTCCGAATACAGAAATGAAATTTTCCTGAATTTCTGGTTTCACCAAACAACGAAAATCTCATCTCATTTTCTTTTTTGGAATACCATTGATCTTATTTTGTAGCGGACGGTTGGAGTTGTTTCCGCAGTTTCTTATTTACGTCTTATTCAATTCTACTCACTTTCTGCAGGTTAGCACTATTTCTTCAACTGTTGACATGTGTATATATAAAACAACATAAAACTACCTGAGCTCGTGTAGGTATCCGCTCTTTTCTAGAAAACTTCATCCTTCATAAAATGCATTTTACCGCTTTTTATGAAACGACGTCCATGTATTTGGTTCATCGCCTTCTCCCTGTCTGTCTCTGGGCATAATGATTTAAAAACGACTGATGTAAGTTTTCCATGTCATGTTTGCTAATTATTATCACAAGGATGAAAAGATCATTATATACATATGGTAAAATATTCGTATGCCTCTACAGAATTGACTAATATTATTCTTTTTTACATTGCGATAATATTTAACTACTCCTTCTTCCAAATTAAGAACCGACGGCATGAAACCGGGTCATTTAATGAAATCACTGGTGAAAAAGCAGGAAACGGGAAAACACCAACTGTTTTACTGCAATTGCCTTCACATCTACTTCTATGTCCTTCTCTGTTGAAATCGCAATGCGACCTTCTGATGACAGTAGCACAGATCGTGAAGACATTGGAATAAGGATGGAAAATACTGAAGCACGATCAAAGCGACATTACCTGGGATTAATGTTCTAGTAATCGCACTGACGGAGCTAAGGCAATAGTTGGAAAATCCGCTGGAGCTGTAGAACGTAAAATACGTTTAGCTCTTCATGTAATGCCTAATGTCATGTGTAATTATATTTGTGATGACATGCCGCAATAATTGAATGATATATAGAAAGAGATTCTAAGAATGGCGAACCTTATAAAAGCAATGTCACTGTATTCCCGTTTATTCGCTCTGTTGTGGGAATAAATTGAAAGATATTATAAATCATTAATTCTCCATAAAGTAGCGCGATGGCTATCGTGCGTGAATGTGTTGGATCCATTCGATGAATTAATAGATGAGATAAGACATATTTTTATACAAAAATCCATTAGTACGGACAGATAAATGAAATTACGGAATTTGGAACAAACGGTTGGCTTCTGTGACAGGCAATTTCATTTACCTTCATGAAATGAATGTTAAACTACGAGGTATAAATGCGAACGCATTCAAAGTTCATAGTAAAATAAAATCACTTACTTTAAAACTCAATACTTTTGCGTTAATAGGCGTTAATATGAAGTTTTCCGAGTCCCAATGTTTACATTTTTACCAATAACATTTTCTTCGAAGAATGTGTCAACATTTCTATAGGTCAACCAGGGCGTAAACTTTGTCCGACAATAACGGAGTATTTTACAACTCAGCCAGGTGCATGGAATTGGCTTCACAATCCTTTAGTTACATCATTTTATCTAAGTCAGGATTATCACTGAAAGAAAATGAACAGCTAATTGATATCTCCACAGATTTAACTTTGAAGCTAAGTTAAATGGAACAGAAAATATGCATTCTTGGGGTTGTCACATAAACGAATATGCTGAAATTTCCATCGGCACTTCGAAATTTCTCCCGGCTTTTGAATCCAATTATCATTTTGAGAAATCCTTCACCCTATATAACGCAGCTAATTTGTTTCCTTCCTCGTTAACATTGACTTTTAGAACAGTAGCTACATGATTTTTAAATTATCCAAAAAAGATTTGTATCTGCGAATTATTGAATAATGTAAATTTCTTTTCATTATTTCATGCATTCATTCATTTATTTCCCAACTCGCTTTGTGTTTTTCATAAACACATTCTTAGTAAATAAATGTTTTGGATATTACTTGAGGTCGCTCACATATGTAATTGTGATTTATTTTAAATAAGCATATATTAATCATTTAATAATTTTCTGGATTAATACGGTGAAACCTTAGGAATACTAATTTTTATTGTGAAAAATATAAAAAGAAACGAAAAATAAAATTAAATAGGCAAACCCGTAAATTAACTGCACTGTGAATAAATCGTTATCATCGATGGATTGGCGAAAATTGTATAAATGTTTTTATGGGTTTAGAAAAAATGATAACTAGACGATAACAACGATAAATCATCGTCTTTGTTAACATTTATTAGTGAATAAATCAGGTTTAGTCCTATGGTGCGGCAATAATCTCGGCGAGCATAATGTACGGACACGAAGCATTATATTCTACTGAGAAATTGAGACGAACCATCGCAGTAGAACTAAATGCGATAGGAATTTTATGGAATAAAATGAAATCTCTCCGGAAACGACAATTGTGACAATGTGATACCTGCATAGTATAGAATGTTGCTCCCTTCATATATATTTTCCTACTCAGAGAGAATCATAGAAGGAGTCGTGGGGTGCTATGCCGTATTTACGAACGCGATTTAAATGTGGAATTCACCACATATAGAAAAGAATTCAGAGACATAAAAATGCATTTAAAAAACAAATTCGCCGACTTAATAAATTGCAGCAGATTTCTATTAACTTAATCTTATAAAAATTAATGTTTTGCCGAAGACGTGAACGTTAGAGGACATGATGTGTCGTGTTCCGAAGTGAATGTTTCTTGAGATGGTCCGGGTAAATGAGCTAGAGAATGCAGTGTTATTTATGAATGTGACGGTTTGGCAATAGGTGACGGCTTCAGATATGTTGTTCGGATCCTCTGATACTGCTTCACATGTACTAATACGCGCCTGGGAGCATCCGGATCAAAAGGGTGGCTATACAGATGTTGCGAAAGTAATATGGCTTGCAAATCTGAGGAAGCAGAAAACGAGGACTCTACCGATAAATTACCGAACGTTCTAACTATAATGAGGAAAACGTAAGTCAATTGCGCCCTTTAAAGACTTGCAAGGGTTGAAAACTGAATTACTAGTAAAGGCCACAGCAATGGTGACTCTGTGTAAATGTATAAAGAGACGTACGAGAGGAAATTCTCGCCATTATCCGAAAAAAAAACAGAAGTGCGGGATGGAATAAAATATCCTGGGAATTAGGTGATCATAGATTCTTCTGTAAATCGGTCAGTACCTTTGGTCATGAAGTGGAATATGCCCCGGAGATAATTGTGGAGCAAATGGAAAAGAAAATAGAAGCATAAGATTATGAACGTATGTAAAATGTCTTCAAGGTTCAAGTCTGAAGAAGCGATGTAAAGGGGCGAAGACTGAGGATCAGATGATCGGATTACAATGGGTTATTTGCACAGCTGCATAACAGTAATTCAGACTTGGCAACGTCGTCGATAGTGCAATCGGCCAAAGACGAGACGTAGAATACAAAAATGGATAACATCAAGGAAGGTATAGCCGGATTTTTCAGTTAACGCGGCCATTTTTACTTTGATCTGATCTGAAGGATTTTGGTAAGTGATTGTGGCCGACACGGGATTGACTTGTAAATCATTGAAAGGAACATACGAATTTTTCATCGTTAAATTTCAAAAAAGGATTATAAATATATGCCGTTTTTATAATAGATAATAAATAATTAATTATGTGTAGGTATATATAATAATATGGAAAATAACAATCTCATAAAGTACGAAGATCAGATTATGTAGAATAATTTATAACTAACCTCGAGTATGTGTGTAAGCGTCGTCCATGTCCACCACCACCACGGCCACCGACACCATAAGAGCCACATCGGCAACTACCTCAGCCACTGACCCAGCAAACATATGCAGAAACTACTCCGAAACTTCGGTCGCGGGCGTTCCGCACTCCACCTCCGCCATCATTTGAACCAAGGCCGTCCTTGTTATTAACGGTTAACCGATTATTTTCGTTAAACTTGAAGATGAAATATAAATACTGGTTCTGCTTATAAAACTGTGTATATTTATGTATAGTAATATGAAAAACAGCAAACACATTAACACGGTCGAGCAGAGTAAACAGCATTCTAAGTGAATTACCTGCAGCATATGCGTTTCCAGTTCATTTGTCCATGGTCACCACCTCCGCCTCCTCCTCGAACTTACCCCCGCCTCCCACACATCCTTTACCTCAACCGCCACCATTAAGCCATCCACGGCAAACGACTCAGCTTCGGACGGAGCTTGAGTCGAGCGCCTTATGGGCCCGTCTCCTATCTCCGTCATTCTTCTCTCCTAACACACTTCAGTCAAATCGCTGGGGGGATTTAAATTGCTTACGAGTGATAGTTATTAAAATTAATCGCCCAATTCTGATATGATCTGTAAGGTATAGATTATAATAATAATTTGTATATAGGACCTTTTTTATCAATAGTTATATTTTAAAGACCAAATACTACGAGTTACAGATCGGTGATAAAAATATCTTTTACCTTTTCAATAAACCGTCGATCAGTCCATAATACGCTGAAGATTAATTGTTTACTTCCATATGACATTTTCAGGATTTTGCCTCAATAAATACGGAAGCCTGTTGATTTCTGATGCACATTGTGGGGAATAATATTCCATGCAGAATCCTATTAATGTCTACCATGGTCACTGCGAAGGTTTGCAGTTCATTTTAAAAAAATTATATCTTCCCGTTCTTCCGAATACAGAAATGAAATTTTCCTGAATTTCTGGTTTCACCAAACAACGAAAATCTCATCTCATTTTCTTTTTTGGAATACCATTGATCTTATTTTGTAGCGGACGGTTGGAGTTGTTTCCGCAGTTTCTTATTTACGTCTTATTCAATTCTACTCACTTTCTGCAGGTTAGCACTATTTCTTCAACTGTTGACATGTGTATATATAAAACAACATAAAACTACCTGAGCTCGTGTAGGTATCCGCTCTTTTCTAGAAAACTTCATCCTTCATAAAATGCATTTTACCGCTTTTTATGAAACGACGTCCATGTATTTGGTTCATCGCCTTCTCCCTGTCTGTCTCTGGGCATAATGATTTAAAAACGACTGATGTAAGTTTTCCATGTCATGTTTGCTAATTATTATCACAAGGATGAAAAGATCATTATATACATATGGTAAAATATTCGTATGCCTCTACAGAATTCACTAATATTATTCTTTTTTACATTGCGATAATATATATGTACTGCTGATTCCCAATTAAGGACCGACGGCATGAAACCGGGTCATTTAATGAAATCACTGGTGAAAAAGCAGGAAACGGGAAAACACCAACTGTTTTACTGCAATTGCCTTCACATCTACTTCTATGTCCTTCTCTGTTGAAATCGCAATGCGACCTTCTGATGACAGTAGCACAGATCGTGAAGACATTGGAATAAGGATGGAAAATACTGAAGCACGATCAAAGCGACATTACCTGGGATTAATGTTCTAGTAATCGCACTGACGGAGCTAAGGCAATAGTTGGAAAATCCGCTGGAGCTGTAGAACGTAAAATACGTTTAGCTCTTCATGTAATGCCTAATGTCATGTGTAATTATATTTGTGATGACATGCCGCAATAATTGAATGATATATAGAAAGAGATTCTAAGAATGGCGAACCTTATAAAAGCAATGTCACTGTATTCCCGTTTATTCGCTCTGTTGTGGGAATAAATTGAAAGATATTATAAATCATTAATTCTCCATAAAGTAGCGCGATGGCTATCGTGCGTGAATGTGTTGGATCCATTCGATGAATTAATAGATGAGATAAGACATATTTTTATACAAAAATCCATTAGTACGGACAGATAAATGAAATTACGGAATTTGGAACAAACGGTTGGCTTCTGTGACAGGCAATTTCATTTACCTTCATGAAATGAATGTTAAACTACGAGGTATAAATGCGAACGCATTCAAAGTTCATAGTAAAATAAAATCACTTACTTTAAAACTCAATACTTTTGCGTTAATAGGCGTTAATATGAAGTTTTCCGAGTCCCAATGTTTACATTTTTACCAATAACATTTTCTTCGAAGAATGTGTCAACATTTCTATAGGTCAACCAGGGCGTAAACTTTGTCCGACAATAACGGAGTATTTTACAACTCAGCCAGGTGCATGGAATTGGCTTCACAATCCTTTAGTTACATCATTTTATCTAAGTCAGGATTATCACTGAAAGAAAATGAACAGCTAATTGATATCTCCACAGATTTAACTTTGAAGCTAAGTTAAATGGAACAGAAAATATGCATTCTTGGGGTTGTCACATAAACGAATATGCTGAAATTTCCATCGGCACTTCGAAATTTCTCCCGGCTTTTGAATCCAATTATCATTTTGAGAAATCCTTCACCCTATATAACGCAGCTAATTTGTTTCCTTCCTCGTTAACATTGACTTTTAGAACAGTAGCTACATGATTTTTAAATTATCCAAAAAAGATTTGTATCTGCGAATTATTGAATAATGTAAATTTCTTTTCATTATTTCATGCATTCATTCATTTATTTCCCAACTCGCTTTGTGTTTTTCATAAACACATTCTTAGTAAATAAATGTTTTGGATATTACTTGAGGTCGCTCACATATGTAATTGTGATTTATTTTAAATAAGCATATATTAATCATTTAATAATTTTCTGGATTAATACGGTGAAACCTTAGGAATACTAATTTTTATTGTGAAAAATATAAAAAGAAACGAAAAATAAAATTAAATAGGCAAACCCGTAAATTAACTGCACTGTGAATAAATCGTTATCATCGATGGATTGGCGAAAATTGTATAAATATTTTTATGGGTTTAGAAAAAATGATAACTAGACGATAACAACGATAAATCATCGTCTTTGTTAACATTTATTAGTGAATAAATCAGGTTTAGTCCTATGGTGCGGCAATAATCTCGGCGAGCATAATGTACGGACACGAAGCATTATATTCTACTGAGAAATTGAGACGAACCATCGCAGTAGAACTAAATGCGATAGGAATTTTATGGAATAAAATGAAATCTCTCCGGAAACGACAATTGTGACAATGTGATACCTGCATAGTATAGAATGTTGCTCCCTTCATATATATTTTCCTACTCAGAGAGAATCATAGAAGGAGTCGTGGGGTGCTATGCCGTATTTACGAACGCGATTTAAATGTGGAATTCACCACATATAGAAAAGAATTCAGAGACATAAAAATGCATTTAAAAAACAAATTCGCCGACTTAATAAATTGCAGCAGATTTCTATTACCTTAATCTTATAAAAATTAATGTTTTGCCGAAGACGTGAACGTTAGAGGACATGATGTGTCGTGTTCCGAAGTGAATGTTTCTTGAGATGGTCCGGGTAAATGAGCTAGAGAATGCAGTGTTATTTATGAATGTGACGGTTTGGCAATAGGTGACGGCTTCAGATATGTTGTTCGGATCCTCTGATACTGCTTCACATGTACTAATACGCGCCTGGGAGCATCCGGATCAAAAGGGTGGCTATACAGATGTTGCGAAAGTAATATGGCTTGCAAATCTGAGGAAGCAGAAAACGAGGACTCTACCGATAAATTACCGAACGTTCTAACTATAATGAGGAAAACGTAAGTCAATTGCGCCCTTTAAAGACTTGCAAGGGTTGAAAACTGAATTACTAGTAAAGGCCACAGCAATGGTGACTCTGTGTAAATGTATAAGGAGACGGACGAGAGGAAATTCTCGCCATTATCCGAAAAAAAAACAGAAGTGCGGGATGGAATAAAATATCCTGGGAATTAGGTGATCATAGATTCTTCTGTAAATCGGGCAGTACCTTTGGTCATGAAGTGGAATATGCCCCGGAGATAATTGTGGAGCAAATGGAATAGAAAATAGAAGCATAAGATTATGAACGTATGTAAAATGTCTTCAAGGTTCAAGTCTGAAGAAGCGATGTAAAGGGGCGAAGACTGAGGATCAGATGATCGGATTACAATGGGTTATTTGCACAGCTGCATAACAGTAATTCAGACTTGGCAACGTCGTCGATAGTGCAATCGGCCAAAGACGAGACGTAGAATACAAAAATGGATAACATCAAGGAAGGTATAGCCGGATTTTTCAGTTAACGCGGCCATTTTTACTTTGATCTGATCTGAAGGATTTTGGTAAGTGATTGTGGCCGACACGGGATTGACTTGTAAATCATTGAAAGGAACATACGAATTTTTCATCGTTAAATTTCAAAAAAGGATTATAAATATATGCCGTTTTTATAATAGATAATAAATAATTAATTATGTGTAGGTATATATAATAATATGGAAAATAACAATCTCATAAAGTACGAAGATCAGATTATGTAGAATAATTTATAACTAACCTCGAGTATGTGTGTAAGCGTCGTCCATGTCCACCACCACCACGGCCACCGACACCATAAGAGCCACATCGGCAACTACCTCAGCCACTGACCCAGCAAACATATGCAGAAACTACTCCGAAACTTCGGTCGCGGGCGTTCCGCACTCCACCTCCGCCATCATTTGAACCAAGGCCGTCCTTGTTATTAACGGTTAACCGATTATTTTCGTTAAACTTGAAGATGAAATATAAATACTGGTTCTGCTTATAAAACTGTGTATATTTATGTATAGTAATATGAAAAACAGCAAACACATTAACACGGTCGAGCAGAGTAAACAGCATTCTAAGTGAATTACCTGCAGCATATGCGTTTCCAGTTCATTTGTCCATGGTCACCACCTCCGCCTCCTCCTCGAACTTACCCCCGCCTCCCACACATCCTTTACCTCAACCGCCACCATTAAGCCATCCACGGCAAACGACTCAGCTTCGGACGGAGCTTGAGTCGAGCGCCTTATGGGCCCGTCTCCTATCTCCGTCATTCTTCTCTCCTAACACACTTCAGTCAAATCGCTGGGGGGATTTAAATTGCTTACGAGTGATAGTTATTAAAATTAATCGCCCCATTCTGATATGATCTGTAAGGTATAGATTATAATAATAATTTGTATATAGGACCTTTTTTATCAATAGTTATATTTTAAAGACCAAATACTACGAGTTACAGATCGGTGATAAAAATATCTTTTACCTTTTCAATAAACCGTCGATCAGTCCATAATACGCTGAAGATTAATTGTTTACTTCCATATGACATTTTCAGGATTTTGCCTCAATAAATACGGAAGCCTGTTGATTTCTGATGCACATTGTGGGGAATAATATTCCATGCAGAATCCTATTAATGTCTACCATGGTCACTGCGAAGGTTTGCAGTTCATTTTAAAAAAATTATATCTTCCCGTTCTTCCGAATACAGAAATGAAATTTTCCTGAATTTTTGGTTTCACCAAACAACGAAAATCTCATCTCATTTTCTTTTTTGGAATACCATTGATCTTATTTTGTAGCGGACGGTTGGAGTTGTTCCAGCAGTTTCTTATTTACGTCTTATTCAATTCTACTCACTTTCTGCAGGTTAGCACTATTTCTTCAACTGTTTACATCTGTATATATAAAACAACATAAAACTACCTGAGCTCGTGTAGGTATCCGCTCTTTTCTAGAAAACTTCTTCCTTATAAAATGCATTTTACCGCTTTTTATGAAACGACGTCCATGTATTTGGTTCATCGCCTTCTCCCTGTCTGTCTCTGGGCATAATGATTTAAAAACGACTGATGTAAGTTTTCCATGTCATGTTTGCTAATTATTATCACAAGGATGAAAAGATCATTATATACATATGGTAAAATATTCGTATGCCTCTACAGAATTCACTAATATTATTCTTTTTTACATTGCGATAATATATATCTACTGCTGATTCCCAATTAAGGACCGACGGCATGAAACCGGGTCATTTAATGAAATCACTGGTGAAAAAGCAGGAAACGGGAAAACACCAACTGTTTTACTGCAATTGCCTTCACATCTACTTCTATGTCCTTCTCTGTTGAAATCGCAATGCGACCTTCTGATGACAGTAGCACAGATCGTGAAGACATTGGAATAAGGATGGAAAATACTGATGCACGATCAAAGCGACATTACCTGGGATTAATGTTCTAGTAATCGCACTGACGGAGCTATGGCAATAGTTGGAAAATCCGCTGGAGCTGTAGCACGTACAAAACGTTTAGCTCTTCATGTAATGCCTAATGCCATGTGTAATCATATTCGTGATGACATGCCGCAATAACTGAATGGTATATCGAAAGAGATTCTAAGAATGGTGAACCTTATAAAAGCAATGTCACTGTATTCCCGTTTATTCGCTTTGTTGTGGGAATAAATTGAAAGATATTATAAATCATTAATTCTCCATAAAGTAGCGCGATGGCTATCGTGCGTGAATGTGTTGGCTCCATTCGATGAATTAAGAGATGAGATAAGACATATTTTTATACAAAAATCCATTAGTACGGACAGATAAATGAAATTACAGAATTTGGAACAAACAATTGGCTTCTGTGACAGGCAATTTCATTTACCTTCATGAAATTAATGTTTAACTACGAGGTTTAAATGCGAACGCATTCAAAGTTCATAGTAAAATAAAATCACTTACTTTAAAACTCAATACTTTTGCGTTAATAGGCGTTAATATGAAGTTTTCCGAGTCCCAATGTTTACATTTTTACCAATAACATTTTCTTCGAAGAATGTGTCAACATTTCTATAGGTCAACCAGGGCGTAAACTTTGTCCGACAATAACGGAGTATTTTACAACTCAGCAAGTTGCATGGAATTGGCTTCACAATCCTTTAGTTACATTCTCTGTATCTAAGTAAGGGTTATAACTGTAAGATAATGAACAGCTAATTGATATCTCCAAAGATTTAACTTTGAAACTAAGTTAAATGAAATAGAAAATATGCATTCTTGGGGTTGTCACATAAACGAATATGCTGAAATTTCCATCGGCACTTCGAACTTTCTCCCGGCTTTTGAATCCAATTAGCATTTTGAGAAATCCTTCACCCTATATAACGCAGGTAATTTGTTTCATTCCTTGTTAACATAGTCTTTTAGAACAGTAGCTACGTGATTTTTAAGTTATCCAAAAAAGCTTTGTACCAGCGAATTATTGAATAATGTAAATTTCTTTTAATTATTTCATGCAATGCACAGGTAGAAATTGATTTGAAAAATATAAACCCTACAATTGATATATTATGTATCGTAAATCAAACATATATATCTTAAGGGTTAATTACTACAATACCGAAGAAATCACAAGCAAATCACAAATAATACTAATGTAAATTTGTTTTTAATGCAATAGGTTTATCACCCCTGGGTTCGTGTTCCGCGAAAAAAGATAATTATCTATAAGTGGTAAGCGGTGTTACAATGCTTGGGAGAGAGAGTATCAAGACAACTATATTTGTTTTGGAAAATACACAGATTACTTACTGCTTAACAGACCGAGTCAAAATTATTGCCGTTTTTACATATAAGATGGTGAAACTGTCACGAATCTAATATTCCAGAAACTGCTGCAATCAATGCCTTCATAGGATTATCTAACGCTCTACTCGTAGCTCCTCGTCAAATATTTGCCCCACACCATGCACATTTACTACGATTCTATGTGAACAACTACCTTCAGTTCCCTTTTTAAAAAGTACGATTCAACGAACTCGCCAACAAATGAAGAACCACTTTTTTTTGACTGAAATATTTTTTTCAAGAGTTCGCCAAATCGTTCAAAGACATCGAATTTTGCTTGAACATAGTGGAACATCAAATTACATTATTCCTCATATATACGTAACAGAATTTAGTATTGATGGGATACTTCCCCGATGATGCCTTCAAATCCGTACCTCAAATTTATCGCAATCATGTATTCATTCTTTCGTCCGTTTCGGATATTAGGCATTTTCAAAACGAGGTCCTTTTGCAATTAATATTCATAACATCGCTCATTGCAAAAAAATAACTGCGACTTGGAGAATTAAGCAGTGCTTAAACACGAATGGAAACATTTTTTCTTATACACGGAGGGCATGCTTAATCATATTAACATACGTAACGATTCCGGAGTTTGACGCCATCGAGAATGCACTTGAAGAGTCAGTCACAGCATTGAACGTTCACGTTAGGAATAAATTCCACTTATTCACTGTCTCTTCGTTCCATTGCGATACCTCCGAAGAGCTCGTCTTCCTCATCAACATCGAGTCAGGTGGACCAGTTCAGGTTTTAAGAAAAATGGGGGTGTATGTACATCTATACAACTATGGCAGAATGAATTGATTTCATATATCGTGAAGGCGCTCCTCGTCGCTTCCACAACACGACCATTCCAACGCGAAGGTTACATTTACCGGGGCAACTTTCGGGATGTTACTCTCTCTAAAGGTGGCCGCGGGTACTTTGAACAGTTCAGAGCAGCTCGATACACCTATACCATAATGAAGCGCAAGTCTATTATGGATTCAATGCCGTAGTAAGAGTGAAATCCCAAACGATTCCACCTATCATATTTCTTCACATTGTACAACTGCGTCCGTATACATGTCGTCACCATGGCGACCACACATTGTTGCGTACGCTGGAACGAACTTACATTTCTCCGGTTTGCATTTAATATTTCAGTGATAAAGAAGAATCTGATAGCCAAAAATTTCTTTTTCCCAACTCGCTTTGTGTTTTTTCATATACACATTCTTAGTAAATAAATGTTTTGCATATTACTTGAGGTCGATCACATATGTAATTGTGATTTATTTTAAATAAGCATATATTAATTATTTAAGAATATTCTGAATTAATACGGTGAAACCTTAGGAATCCTAATTTTTATTGTGAAAAAATATAAAGAGATACGAAAAATAAAATTAAATACGAAAACCCGTAAATTAACTGCACTGTGAAAAAATCGTTATCATCGATGGATTGGCGAAAATTGTATAAATATTTTTATGGGTTTTGAAAAAATGATAACTAGACGATAACAACGATAAATCATCGTCTTTGTTAACATTTATTAGTGAATAAATCAGGTTTAGCCCTATGGTGCGGCGATAATCTCATCGAGCATAATGTACGAACACGAAGAATTATATTCTACTGTGAAATTGAGACGAACCATCGCAGTAGAACTAAATGCGATAGGAATTTTATGGAATAAAATGAAATCTTTCCGGAAACGACTCTTGTGACAATGTGATACCTGCATAGTTTAGAATGTTGCTCCCTTCATATATATTTTCCTACCCAGAGAGAATCATAGAAGGAGTCGTGGGGTGCTATGCCGTAATTACGATAGCGATTTAAATGTAGAATTCACCACATATTGAAAAGAATTCAGAGACATAAAAATACATTTAAAAAACAAATTCGCCGACTTAATAAATTGCAGCAGTTTTCTATTAACTTAAACTTATAAAAACTAATGTTTTGCCGAAGACGTGAACGTTAGAGGACATGATGTGTCGTGTTCCGAAGTGAATGTTTCTTGAGATGGTCCGGGTAAATCAACTAGAGAATGCAGTGTTATTTATGAATGCGAAGGTTTGGCAATAGGTGACGGCTTCAGATATGTTGTTCGGATCCTCTGATACTGCTCCACATGTACTAATACGCGCCTGGGAGCATCCGTATCAAAAAGGTGGCTATACAGAAGTTGCGAAAGTAATATGGCTTGCAAATCTGAGGAAGCAGAAAACGAGGACTCTACCGATAAATTACCGAACATTCTAACTATAATGAGGAAAACGTAAGTCAATTGCGCCCTTTAAAGACTTGCAAGGGTTGAAAACTGAATTACTAGTGAAGGCAACAGCAATGGTGGTTCTGTGTAAATGTATAAGGAGACGGACGAGAGGAAATTCTAGCCATTATCCGAAAGAAAACAGAAGTGCGGGATGGAATAAAATAACCTGGGAATTATGTGATCATAGATTCTTCTGTGAATCGGGCAGTACCTTTGGTCATGAAGTGGAATATGTCCCGGAGATAATAGTGGAGCAATTGGAAAAGAAAATAGAAGCATAAGATTATGAACGTATGTAAAATGTCTTCAAGGTTCAAGTTTGAAGAAGCGATGTAAAGGGGCGAAGACTGAGGATCAGATGATCGGATTACTATGGGCACAGCTGCATAACAGTAATTCAGACTTGGCAACGTCGTCTATAGTGCAATCGGCCAAGGACGAGACGTAGAATACAAAAATGGATAACATCAAGGAAGGTATGGCCGGATTTTTTAGTTAACGCGGCCATTTTTACTTTGATCTGATCTGAAGGATTTTGGTAAGTGATTGTGGCCGACACGGGATTGACTTGTAAATGAGTATGCCACCACCGCATATCATTCAAAGGAACATACGAATTTTTCATCGTTAAATTTGAAAGAGGATTATGAATATATGCCGTTTTTATAATAGATAATAAATAATTAATTATGTGTAGGTATATATAATAATATGGAAAATAACAATCTCATAAAGTACAAGATCAGATTATGTAGAATAATTTATAACTAACCTCGAGTATGTGTGTAAGCGTCGTCCATGTCCACCTCCACCACGACCACCGACACCATAAGAGCCACACCGGCAACTGCCTCAGCCAAGGACCCAGCAAACAGATGCAGAAACTACTCCGAAACTTCGGTCGCGGGCGTTCCGCACTCCACCTCCGCCATCATTTGAACCAAGGCCGTCCTTGCTAATAACGGATAACCGATTATTTTCGTTAAACTTGAAGATGAAATATAAATACTGGTTCTGCTTATAAAACTGTGTATATTTATGTATAGTAATATGAAAAACAGAAAACTCATTAACACGGTCGAGCAGAGTAAACAGCATTCTAAGTGAATTACCTGCAGCATATGCGTTTCCAGTTCATTTGTCCATGGTCACCACCTCCGCTCCTCCCCTAACTCACCCCCGCCTCCCACACATCCTTTACCTCAACCGCCACCATTAAGACATCCACGGCAAACGACTCAGCTTCGGACGGAGCTTGAGTCGAGCGCCTTATGGGCCCGTCTCCTACCTCCGTCATTCTTCTCTCCTAACACTCTTCAGTCAAATCGCTGGAGGGATTTAAATTATTTACGATTGATCTTTATTAAAATTCATCGCCCAATTCTGATATGATCTGTAAGGTATAGATTATTATAATAATTTGTATATAGGACCTTTTTTAACAATAGTTATGTTTTAAAGACCAAATAATACGAGTTACAGATCGGTGATAAAAATATCTTTTACCTTTTCAATTAACCGTCGATCAGTCCAAAATACGCTGAAGATTAATTGTTTACTTCCATATGACATTTTCAGGATTTTTCCTCAATAAATACGGAAGCCTGTTGATTTCTGATGCACATTGTAGGGAAAAATATTCCATGCAGAATCCTATTAATGTCTACGATGATCACAGCGAAGGTTTGTAGTTCTTTTTAAAAAAATTATATCTTCGCGTTCTTCCGAGTACAAAAATGAAATTTTCCTGAATTTCTGGTTTCACCAAAGAACGAAAATCTCATCTCATTTTCTTTTTTGGAATACCATTGATCACATTTTGTAGCGGACGGTTGGAGTTGTTTCCGCAGTTTCTTATTTACGTCTTATTCAATTCTTCTCACTTTCTTCTGGTTAGCACTTTTTCTTCAACTGTTTACATCTGTATATATATAACACCATAAAACTACCTGAGCTCGTGTAGGTATCCGCTCTTTTCTAGAGAAATTCATCCTTCATAAAATGGATTTTACGGCTTTTCTTGAAACGACGTCCATGTATTTGGTTCATCGCCCTCTGCCTGTCTGTCTCTGGGCATAATGATTTAAAAACGACTGATGTAAGTTTTCCATGTCATGTTTGCTAATTATTATCACAAGGATGAAAAGATCATTATATACATATGGTAAAATATTCGTATGCCTCTACAGAATTGACTAATATTATTCTTTTTTACATTGCGATAATATTTAACTACTCCTTCTTCCAAATTAAGAACCGACGGCATGAAACCGGGTCATTTAATGAAATCACTGGTGAAAAAGCAGGAAACGAGAAAAACACCAACTGTTTTACTGCAATTGCCTTCACATCTACTTCTATGTCCTTCTCTGTTGAAATCGCAATGCGACCTTCTGATGACAGCAGCACAGATCGTGAAGACATTGGAATAAGGATGGAATATACTGAAGCACGATCAAAGCGACATTACCTGGGATTAATGTTTTAGTAATCGCACTGACGGAGCTCAGGCAATAGTTGTAAAATCCGCTGGAGCAATAGCACGTAAAAAACGTTTAGCTCTTCATGTAATGCCTAATGTCATGTGTAATCATATTCGTGATGACATGCCGCAATAATTGAATCATATATCGAAAGAGATTCTAAGAATGGTGGACCTTATAAAAGCAATGTCACTTTATTCCCATTTATTCGCTTTGTTGAGCGAATAAATTGGAAGATATTATAAAGCATTAATTCTCCATAAAGTAGCGCGATGGCTATCGTGCGTGAATGTGTTGGCTCCATTCGATGAATTAAGAGATGAGATAAGACATATTTTTATACAAAAATCCATTAGTACGGACAGATAAATGAAATTACAGAATTTGGAACGAACGGTTGTCTTCTGTGACAGGCATTTTCATTTACCTTCATGAAATGAATGTTAAACTACGAGGTTTAAATGCGAACGCATTAAAAGTTCATAGTAAAATAAAATCACTTACTTTAAAACTCAATACTTTTGCGTTAATTGGCGTTAATATGAAGTTTTCCGAGTCCCAATGTTTACATTTTTACCAATAATATTTTCTTCGAAGAATGTGTCAACATTTCTATAGGTCAAACAGGGCGTAAACTGTGTCCGACAATAACGGAGTATTTTACAACTCAGCCAGGTGCATGGAATTGGCTTCAAAATCCTTCAGTTACATTCTCTGTATCTAAGTCAGGGTTATAACTGAAAGAAAATGAACAGCTAATTGATATCTCCAAAGATTTAACTTTGAAACTAAGTTAAATGTAACAGTAAATATGCATTCTTGGGGTTGTCACATAAACGAATATGCTGAAATTTCCATCGGCACTTCGAAATTTCTCCCGGCTTTTGAATCCAATTATGATTTTGAGAAATCCTTCACCCTATATAACGCAGGTAATTTGTTTCCTTCCTTGTTATAATAGTCTTTTAGAACAGTAGCTACATGATTTTTAAATTATCCAAAAAAGCTTTGTATCTGCGAATTATTGAATAATGTAAATTTCTTTTCATTATTTCATGCAATGCACAGGTAGAATTTGATTTGAAAAATATAAACCATACAATTGCTATATTAGGTATCATAAATCAAACATATATACCTCAAGGGTTAATGACTACAATACCGAAGAAATCACAAGTAAATCAAAAATAATACTAATGTAAATTGATTTTAATGCAATAGGTTTATCACCCCTGGGTTCGTGTTCCGCGAAAAAAGATAATTATCTATAAGTGGTAAGCGGTGTTACAATGCTTGGGAGAGAGAGTATCAAGACAACTATTTTTTCTTTTGGAAAATACACAGATTACTTACTGCTTAACAGACCGAGTCAAAATTATTGCCGTTTTTAAATATAAGAAGGTAAAACTGTCACGAATCTAATATTCCAGAAACTGCTGCAATCAATGGCTTCATAGGAATATCTAACGATATACTCGTAGCTCCTCGTCAAATATTTGCCCCACACCATGCACATTTACTACGATTCAATATGATCAACTACCTTCAGTTCCCTTTTTAAAAAGTACGATTCAACGAACTCGCCAACAAATGAAGAACCACATTTTTTTGTCTGAATTATTTTTTTCAAGAGCTCGCCAAATCGTTCAAAGACATCGAATTTTGCTTCGACATAGTGGAACATCAAATTACATAATTCTTCATATATACGCAACAGAATTTAGTATTGATGGGATACTTCCCCGATGATGCCTTCATATGCGTACCTCAAATTTATCGCAATCATGTATTCATTCTTTCGTCCGTTTCGGATATTGGGCATTTTCAAAACGAGGTCTTTTTGGAATAAATATTCATAACATCGCAAAAAAAATAACTGCGACTTGGAGAATTAAGCAGTGCTTAAACACGAATGGAAACATTTTCTCTTATACACGGAGGGCTTGCTTAATCATATTAACATACGTAACGATTCCGGAGTTTCACGCCGTCGAGAATGCACGTGGAGAGTCAGTCACAGCATTTAACGATCACGTTAGGAATAAATTCCACTTATTCACTGTCTCTTTGTTCCATTGCGATACCTATGGAGAGCTCGTCTTCCTCATCAACATCGAGTCAGGTGGACCAGTTCTGGTTTTAAGAAAAATGGGGTTGTATGTACATCTACACAACTATGGCAGAATGAATTGATTTCATTTATCGTGAAGGCGCTCCTCGTCGCTTCCACAACACGACCATTCCAACGAGAAGGTTACATGTACCGGGGCAACTTTCGGGATGTTACTCTCTCTAACGGTGGCCGCGGGTACTTTGAACAGTTTAGAGCAGCTCGATACACCTATACCATAATGAAGCGCAAGTCTATATCGGATTCAATGCCGTAGTAAGAGGGAAATCCCAAACGATTCCACCTAGCATATTTCTTCCCATTGTACAACTGCGTCCGTATGCATGTCGTCACCATGGCAACCACACATTGTTGCGTACGTTGGAACGAACTTACATTTCTCAGGTTTGCCTTTAATATTTCAGTGATAAATATGAATCTGCTAGCCAAAAATTTCTTTTCCGCAACTCGCTTTGTGTTTTTTCATAAACACATTCTTAGTAAATAAATGTTTTGCATATTACTTGAGGTCGATCACATATGTAATTGTGATTTATTTAAAATAAGCATATATTAATAATTTAATAATTTTCTGGATTAATACGGTGAAACCTTAGGAATCCTAATTTTTATTGTGAAAAAATATAAAAAGATACGAAAAATTAAATTAAATAGGAAAACCCGTAAATTAACTGCACTGTGAAAAAATCGTTATCATCGATGGATTGGCGAAAATTGTATAAATATTTTTATGGGTTTTGAAAAAATGATAACTAGACGATAACAACGATAAATCATCGTCTTTGTTAACATTTATTAGTGAATAAATCAGGTTTAGCCCTATGGTGCGGCAATAATCTCGGCGAGCATAATGTACGGACACGAAGCATTATATTCTACTGAGAAATTGAGACGAACCATCGCAGTAGAACTAAATGCTATAGGAATTTTATGGAGTAAAATGAAATCTATCCGGAAACGACTCTTGTGACAATGTGATACCTGCATAGTTTAGAATGTTGCTCCCTTCATATATATTTTCCTACTCAGAGAGAATCATAGAAGGAGTCGTGGGGTGCTATGCCGTAATTACGAACGCGATTTAAATGTTGAATTCACCACATATTGAAAAGAATTCAGAGACATAAAAATACATTTAAAAATCAAATTCGCCGACTTAGTAAATTGCAGCAATTTTCTATTAACTTAATCTTATAAAAACTAATGTTTTGCCGAAGACGTCAACGTTAGAGGACATGATGTGTCGTGTTCCGAAGTGAATGTTTCTTGAGATGGTCCGGGTAAATGAGCTAGAGAATGCAGTGTTATTTATGAATGGGAAGGTTTGGCAAAAGGTGACGGCTTCAGATATGTTGTTCGGATCCTCTTATACTACTTCACATGTACTAATACGCGCCTGGGTGCATCCAAATCAAAAGGGTGGATATACAGAAGTTGCGAAAGTAATATGGCTTGAAATCTGAGGAAGCCGAAAACGAGGACCCTACCGATAAATTACCGAACGTTCTAACTATAATGAGGAAAACGTAAGTCAATTGCGCCGTTTAAAGACATTCAAAGGTTGAAAACTAAATTACTAGTGAAGGCCACAGCAATGGTGACTCTGTGTAAATGTAAAAAGAGACAGACGAGAGGAAATTCTCGCCATCATCCGAAAAAAAACAGAAGTGCGTGATGAAATAAAATATCCTGGGAATTATGTGATCAGAGATTTTTCTGTGAATCGGGCAGTACCTTTGGTCATGAAGTGGAATATGTCCCGGAGATAATAGTGGAGCAATTGGAAAAGAAAATAGAAGCATAAGATTATGAACGTATGTAAAATGTCTTCATGGTTCAAGTTTGAAGAAGCGATGTAAAGGGGCGAAACTGAGGATCAGGTGATCGGATTAATATGGGTTACCTGCACGACTGCATAACAGTAATTCAGATTTGGCAACGTCGTCGACAGTGCAATCGGCCAAGGACGAGACGTAGAATATAAAAATGGATAACATCAAGGAAGGTATAGCCGGATTTTTCAGTTTCAGTTTCAGTTTACTTTGATCTGATCTGAAGGATTTTGGTAAGTGATTGTGGCCGACACGGGATTCAATTGTAAATGAGTATGCCACCACCGCATATCATTCAAAGGAACATACGTATTTTTCATCGTTAAATTTGAAAAAGGATCATAAATATATGCCGTTTTTATAATAGATAATAAATAATTAATTATGCGTAGGTATATATAATAATATGGAAAATAACAATCTCATAAAGTACGAAGATCAGATTATGTAGAATAATTTATGACTAACCTCGAGTATGTGTGTAAGCGTCGTCCATGTCCACCTCCACCACGACCACCGACACCATAAGAGCCACATCGGCAACTGCCTCAGCCACGGACCCAGCAAACACATGCAAAAACTACCCCGCATCTTCGGTCGCGGGCTTTCCGCCCCCCACCTCCGCCTCCATATGAACCACGGCCGTCCTTGCTGATAACGGATAAACGATTTTTTTCGTTAAACTTGAAGATGAAATTTAAATACTGGTTCTGCTTATAAAACTGTGCATATTTATGTATAATAAAATGAAAAACAGTAAACACATTTACACGGTCGAGAAGAGTAAACAGCATTATAAGTGAATTACCTGCAGCATTTGCGTTTCCAGTTCATTTGTCCATGGTCACCACCTCCGCCTCCTCCTCTAACTCACCGCCGCCTCCCACACATCCTTTACCTCAACCGCCACCATTAAGCCATCCACGGCAAACGACTCAGCTTCGGACGGAGCTTGAGTCGAGCGCCTTATGGGCCCGTCTCCTTCCTCTGTCATTCTTCTCTCCTAATCCTCTTCAGTCAAATCGCTGGAGGGATTTAAGTTATTTAAGTGTGATCTTTATTAAAATTCATCGCCCAATTCTGATATGATCTGTAACGCAAAGATTATAATAATAATTTGTATATAGGACCTTTTTTAACAATAGCCAAGTTTTAAAGACCAAATATTACAAGTTACAGATCGGTGATAAAAATATCTTTTACCTTTACAATTAACCGTCGATCAGTCCATAATACGCTGAAGATTAATTGTTTACTTCCATATGACATTTTCAGGATTTTGCCTCAATAAATACGGAAGACTGTTGATTTCTGATGCCCATTGTAGGGAAACATATTCCATGCAGAATCCTATTAATGTCTACGATGATCACTGCGAAGGTTTGTAGTTCTTTTTAAAAAAAATTATATCTTCGCGTTCTTCCGAATACAAAAATGAAATTTTCCTGAATTTCTGGTTTCACCAAAGAACGAAAATCTCATCTCATTTTCTTTTTTGGAATACCATTGATCACATTTTGTAGCGGACGGTTGGAGTTGTTTCCGCAGTTTCTTATTTACGTCTTATTCAATTCTTCTCACTTTCTTCTGGTTAGCACTTTTTCTTCAACTGTTTACATCTGTATATATGTAACACCATAAAACTACCTGAGCTCGTGTAGGTATCCGCTCTTTTCTAGAAAAATTCATCCTTCATAAAATGCATTTTACCGCTTTTTATGAAACGACGTCCATGTATTGGGTTCATCGCCCTCTGCCTGTCTATCTCGGTGCATAATGATTTAAAAACGACTGATGTAAGTTTTCCATGTCATGTTTGCTAATTATTATCTCAAGGATGAAAAGTTCATTATATACATACGGTAAAATAATCGTATGCCTCTACAGTATTCACTGATATTATTCTTTTTTACATTTCGATAATATTTAACTACTGCTACTTTCCAATTAACGACCGACGGCATGAAACCGGGTCATTTAATAAAATCACTGGTGAAAAATCAGGAAACGAGGAAAACACCAACTGTTTTACTGCAATTGCCTTCACATCTACTTCTATGTCTTTCTCTGTTGAAATCGCAATGCGACCTTCTGATGACAGCAGCACAGATCGTGAAGACATTGGAATAAGGATGGAATATACTGAAGCACGATCAAAGCGACATTACCTGGGATTAATGTTTTAGTAATCGCACTGACGGAGCTCAGGCAATAGTTGTAAAATCCGCTGGAGCAATAGCACGTAAAAAACGTTTAGCTCTTCATGTAATGCCTAATGTCATGTGTAATCATATTCGTGATGACATGCCGCAATAATTGAATCATATATCGAAAGAGATTCTAAGAATGGTGAACCTTATAAAAGCAATGTCACTTTATTCCCATTTATTCGCTTTGTTGAGCGAATAAATTGGAAGATATTATAAAGCATTAATTCTCCATAAAGTAGCGCGATGGCTATCGTGCGTGAATGTGTTGGCTCCATTCGATGAATTAAGAGATGAGATAAGACATATTTTCATACAAAAATCCATTAGTACGGACAGATAAATGAAATTACAGAATTTGGAACGAACGGTTGTCTTCTGTGACAGGCATTTTCATTTACCTTCATGAAATTAATGTTAAACTACGAGGTTTAAATGCGAACGCATTCAAAGTTCATAGTAAAATAAAATCACTTACTTTAAAACTCAATACTTTTGCGTTAATTGGCGTTAATATGAAGTTTTCCGAGTCCCAATGTTTACATTTTTACCAATAATATTTTCTTCGAAGAATGTGTCAACATTTCTATAGGTCAAACAGGGCGTAAACTGTGTCCGACAATAACGGAGTATTTTACAACTCACCCAGGTGCATGGAATTGGCTTCAAAATCCTTCAGTTACATTCTCTGTATCTAAGTCAGGGTTATAACTGAAAGAAAATGAACAGCTAATTGATATCTCCAAAGATTTAACTTTGAAACTAAGTTAAATGTAACAGTAAATATGCATTCTTGGGGTTGTCACATAAACGAATATGCTGAAATTTCCATCGGCACTTCGAAATTTCTCCCGGCTTTTGAATCCAATTATGATTTTGAGAAATCCTTCACCCTATATAACGCAGGTAATTTGTTTACTTCCTTGTTATAATAGTCTTTTAGAACAGTAGCTACATGATTTTTAAATTATCCAAAAAAGCTTTGTATCTGCGAATTATTGAATAATGTAAATTTCTTTTCATTATTTCATGCAATGCACAGGTAGAATTTGATTTGAAAAATATAAACCATACAATTGCTATATTAGGTATCATAAATCAAACATATATATCTCAAGGGTTAATGACTACAATACCGAAGAAATCACAAGTAAATCAAAAATAATACTAATGTAAATTGATTTTATGCAATAGGTTTATCACCCCTGGGTTCGTGTTCCGCGAAAAAAGATAATTATCTATAAGTGGTAAGCGGTGTTACAATGCTTGGGAGAGAGAGTATCAAGACAACTATTTTTTCTTTTGGAAAATACACAGATTACTTACTGCTTAACAGACCGAGTCAAAATTATTGCCGTTTTTAAATATAAGAAGGTAAAACTGTCACGAATCTAATATTCCAGAAACTGCTGCAATCAATGGCTTCATAGGAATATCTAACGATATACTCGTAGCTCCTCGTCAAATATTTGCCCCACACCATGCACATTTACTACGATTCAATATGATCAACTACCTTCAGTTCCCTTTTTTAAAAGTGCAATTCAACGAACTCGCCAACAAATGAAGAACCACATTTTTTTGTCTGAATTACTTTTTTCAAGAGCTCGCCAAATCGTTCAAAGACATCGAATTTTGCTTCGACATAGTGGAACATCAAATTACATAATTCTTCATATATACGCAACAGAATTTAGTATTGATGGGATACTTCCCCGATGATGCCTTCATATGCGTACCTCAAATTTATCGCAATCATGTATTCATTCTTTCGTCCGTTTCGGATATTGGGCATTTTCAAAACGAGGTCTTTTTGGAATAAATATTCATAACATCGCAAAAAAAATAACTGCGACTTGGAGAATTAAGCAGTGCTTAAACACGAATGGAAACATTTTCTCTTATACACGGAGGGCTTGCTTAATCATATTAACATACGTAACGATTCCGGAGTTTCACGCCGTCGAGAATGCACGTGGAGAGTCAGTCACAGCATTTAACGATCACGTTAGGAATAAATTCCACTTATTCACTGTCTCTTTGTTCCATTGCGATACCTATGGAGAGCTCGTCTTCCTCATCAACATCGAGTCAGGTGGACCAGTTCTGGTTTTAAGAAAAATGGGGTTGTATGTACATCTACACAACTATGGCAGAATGAATTGATTTCATTTATCGTGAAGGCGCTCCTCGTCGCTTCCACAACACGACCATTCCAACGAGAAGGTTACATGTACCGGGGCAACTTTCGGGATGTTACTCTCTCTAACGGTGGCCGCGGGTACTTTGAACAGTTTAGAGCAGCTCGATACACCTATACCATAATGAAGCGCAAGTCTATATCGGATTCAATGCCGTAGTAAGAGGGAAATCCGAAACGATTCCACCTAGCATATTTCTTCCCATTGTACAACTGCGTCCGTATGCATGTCGTCACCATGGCAACCACACATTGTTGCGTACGTTGGAACGAACTTACATTTCTCAGGTTTGCCTTTAATATTTCAGTGATAAATATGAATCTGCTAGCCAAAAATTTCTTTTCCGCAACTCGCTTTGTGTTTTTTCATAAACACATTCTTAGTAAATAAATGTTTTGCATATTACTTGAGGTCGATCACATATGTAATTGTGATTTATTTTAAATAAGCATATATTAATAATTTAATAATTTTCTGGATTAATACGGTGAAACCTTAGGAATCCTAATTTTTATTGTGAAAAAATATAAAAAGATACGAAAAATTAAATTAAATAGGAAAACCCGTAAATTAACTGCACTGTGAAAAAATCGTTATCATCGATGGATTGGCGAAAATTGTATAAATATTTTTATGGGTTTTGAAAAAATGAAAACTAGACGATAACAACGATAAATCATCGTCTTTGTTAACATTTATTAGTGAATAAATCAGGTTTAGCCCTATGGTGCGGCGATAATCTCGGCGAGAATAATGTACGGACACGAAGCATTATATTCTACTGAGAAATTGAGACGAACCATCGCAGTAGAACTAAATGCTATAGGAATTTTATGGAGTAAAATGAAATCTTTCCGGAAACGACTCTTGTGACAATGTGATACCTGCATAGTTTAGAATGTTGCTCCCTTCATGTATATTTTCCTACCCAGAGAGAATCATAGAAGGAGTCGTGGGGTGCTATGCCGTAATTACGAACACGATTTAAATGTGGAATTCACCACATATTGAAAAGAATTCAGAGACATAAAAATACATTTAAAAAACAAATTCGCCGACTTAATAAATTGCAGCAGTTTTCTATTAACTTAAACTTATAAAAACTAATGTTTTGCCGAAGACGTCAACGTTAGAGGACATGATGTGTCGTGTTCCGAAGTGAATGTTTCTTGAGATGGTCCGGGTAAATCAACTAGAGAATGCAGTGTTATTTATGAATGCGAAGGTTTGGCAATAGGTGACGGCTTCAGATATGTTGTTCGGATCCTCTGATACTGCTTCACATGTACTAATACGCCCCTGGGAGCATCCGTATCAAAAGGGTGGCTATACAGAAGTTGCGAAAGTAATATGGCTTGCAAATCTGAGGAAGCAGAAAACGAGGACTCTACCGATAAATTACCGAACGTTCTAACTATAATGAGGAAAACGTAAGTCAATTGCGCCGTTTAAAGACTTTCAAAGGTTGAAAACTAAATTACTAGTGAAGGCCACAGCAATGGTGACTCTGTATATATGTAAAAAGTGAAAGACGAGAGGAAATTCTCGCCATCATCCGAAAAAAAACAGAAGTGCGTGATAAAATAAAATATCCTGGGAATTATGTGATCAGAGATTCTTCTGTGAATCGGGCAGTACCTTTGGTCATGAAGTGGAATATGTCCCGGAGATAATAGTGGAGCAATTGGAAAAGAAAATAGAAGCATAAGATTATGAACGTATGTAAAATGTCTTCATGGTTCAAGTTTGAAAAAGCGATGGCATTAGTTGGCAAAACCGCTGGAGCTGTAGCTCTTTAGCTCTTCATGTAATGCCTAATGTCATGTGTAATCATATTCGTGATGACATGCCGCAATATTTGAATCATATATCGAAAGAGTTTCTAAGAATGTTAAACCTTATAAAAGCAATGTCACTGTATTCCCATTTATTCGCTATGTTGAGAGAATAAATTGAAAGATATTATAAAGCATTAATTCTCCATAAAGTAGCGCGATGGCTATCGTGCTTGGATGTGTTGGCTCCATTCGATGAATTAAGAGATGAGATAAGACATATTTTTATACAAAAATCCATTAGTCCATCTGAGGAAGCCGAAAACGAGGACCCTACCGATAAATTACCTAACGTTCTAACTATAATGCACGGCTGCATAACAGTAATTCAGACTTGGCAACGTCGTCGATAGTGCAATAGGCCAAAGACGAGACGTAGAATACAAAAATGGATAATATCCAGGAAGGTATAGCCGGATTTTTCAGTTAACGCGGCCATTTTTACTTTGATCTGATCTGAAGGATTTTGGTAAGTGATTGTGGCCGACACGGGATTCACTTGTAAATGTCTATGACACAAACGCATATCATTCAAAGGAACATACGAATGCTGCAATCAATGCCTTCATAGGATTATCTAACGATATACTCGTAGCTCCTCGTCAAATATTTGCCCCACACCATGAACATTTACTACGATTCAATGTGAACAACTACCTTCAGTTCCCCTTTTAAAAAGTACGATTCAACGAACTCGCCAACAAATGAGGAACCACTTTTTTTGTCTGAATTATTTTTTTCAAGAGCTCTCCAAATCGTTCAAATACATCGAATTTTGCTTCGACATAGTGGAACATCAAATTACATTATTCCTCATATATACGTAACAGAATTTAGTATTGATGGGATACTTCCCCGATGATGCCTTCATATGCGTACCTCAAATTTATCGCAATCATGTATTCATTCTTTCGTCCGTTTCGGATATTGGGCATTTTCAAAACGAGGTCTTTTTGGAATAAATATTCATAACATCGCAAAAAAAATAACTGCGACTTGGAGAATTAAGCAGTGCTTAAACACGAATGGAAACATTTTCTCTTATACACGGAGGGCTTGCTTAATCATATTAACATACGTAACGATTCCGGAGTTTCACGCCGTCGAGAATGCACTTGGAGAGTCAGTCACAGCATTTAACGATCACGTGAGGAATAAATTCCACTTATTCACTGTCTCTTCGTTCCATTGCGATACCTCCGAAGAGCTCGTCTTCCTCATCAACATCCAGTCAGGTTGACCAGTTCAGGTTTTAAGAAAAATGGGGGTGTATGTTCATCTAGTCATCTAGTCATCTAGTCTATATCCATCTCACAGGGAGAATTCAAAGCTGATAGATTGTTATTGGAACGTTTATATTTGTATTATGAATCATAATATGGCAAACGACAAACGTATCACCAACAGAAGAAGCGTAATTCATTTATTTCCAAGAAATCCATATATTTTGTTTAACCTTCTGTTCATCGCTTTAGTACTATATAAGACAAAATTCTGATATGGCCATCACATGACTTTCTCCATACTTGAATATTTCTAAAACTTCCAAATAGGTTAAATGATAATAAATATTTAAGGAACTGCAAGGAAAATTCCAAGACTTAACTAAGAACCGAAATAAACTCAATTGGTAGCCTTCTGATACTCGATTTTAGCCACGAATATTCAACCATTAAGATAAGAACAAGAAATCCAAACCAGGACTAATGCAGGCAAGTTTTCCAAAGTTCACGTACCGAATTGATTACTCATATATTCACAGGAAATGTTTCAGTATGTGTTAGTCATTCCAAGAAATTCTCATACCATAAATACGACTTGTAGCTGATAGTTTATCTCTGATAGATGAAAATTATAAACAAATCAATAGAGAATTATCAGTATCAAGAATGAGGTCAGGCTCAACCATGTGGAATTCTGAATTGTGCCACGCTCTTAATTGGCTGGAATGGTCAACTTTTGATGACAGTGTCAGACAACGTGTAAGTGAGATTGGTTTTGCCAAGCTCTCTACCCTTAGGATAAAACTGGCTGCTCTTTCCTCAAAATCAGTGCAGTGTAGTGATTCCAGTCCTTCTAAACTCAGTGACCACAAGTTCCACCCACCAATTTATCCAATTGTGTTTCTATTTTGAACGAGTTTAACATAGGCCTGAAATTCGTTCCTAGCCTCCATTTATCTACACCTGTGTTGAAGAATCTAGTCGTCGATTGTGATTTGGCCCTACAAAAAGAATCTCATTCGTTTAAGCACGTTTTTTATTGTAAAATTTCTTACTTCCTCAATGTTCCTCGACCCAGACCTCTATCCCGCTCACACTCTCCCGCCTTACATTCTAGTGTTAATACAATTTGATTGTCCTAAAGCCTGATAAAGTTAATGGCATGGTGGTGATGGACAGAGACGTTTATTTGGAGAATTGTTATGATTTCATTCGAAACAAAAATATTTCGGTTTCGAAAAAAAACCCTCTCTCGAATCATCAACCTGCGATCCAAAAAACTATTTCTTCGACTTCTTTTCTTTTTACTCCTAAAATCAAACACAACTTATAAGTGGTGAACCCCTTTCCCCTTTGACTTCATGGTTTCACAAAACTTCACAAAAAGGATTGCCCTATTAGGCTTGTTGTCTCCAGTACCTCTGCGCCTGCCCATAAACTCGCCTTCAAACTCAATACACTTCTTCGTCATTATTCTCATTTTAGTCCAAAATTTGGTATTAAAATTTCCATAGAGTTGACGCCCACCTTCAAAGTAAAGATTTTCCACAACAATTCAAAATTTGTCTCTTTTGATATTTTTTGCCTTTTTACTTCTGTTCCCGTTAAATAACTCGTAGATTTGGTTGTAGATATGCTTTCGAAAGCAGATATCAATCAATTTTTGATAACTGAGTTTCCTAACTTACTTGTAGCACATTCTGAACACATTCTTTTTTAGTGTAATTTTTTTAAACAAACGCATAATCTCGCGATGAGGTCCCCACTTTCCCCTCTCCTTGCCAACATTTATATCAACAATTTATAAGTTAACCTTCTTAATTCTGGCGGAGGAGTTTTGACAAGAGGATTAAGGAGCATAAGCAATGCTTCCGTTTAAATAATTTGAATTCTCAATTTGCAAAACATCTTTTAAACCTCAGTCATCATAATTCCTTCAATCTAAATTCCTCCGCTTTGAAAATTAAGGTCGCAAATAGGATGCTCTTGAACAACTAGAGATAATTATTTGTGAAGACCTGTATCTCTTATATGTATATCTTTTCCGCAATCATTCTTCTCAATTTTGCTTACCAAAAATTTTTTAAATACTTTGTATCAACATTGTTGTCTTTGGCTCCTTTAACCAAGTTTTAGTAACATTTTGTAACTTTATTTTCCTTTCCAACCCCTTCCTTTTCCTAACAGTCTATTTATTTACCTTCCATTCGTTTTCTATGTAACCCCTACTCTGCCCCTCTCACCCTTTTTTGCCTATATATATGGAACTGTATTCATATTTTATCACCTAATGATACTATGATCGTTGTGAAACCTTTCGTGCCAAATAAATTTGTGGAAGTGACAATGTTGTTTCTTCTTCTCGAAGAGCATTATCAGGTTAAAAATGCTAAAAAAGAATGACACTTTCTAGCATTTACCTTTTACATGTATTTTTTTAAATAAGCTAATTAGTTAAATGTTACTGTTCACACGCTTATATATCTGGACCAACCTTCTATTGCTGATGGGTAGTCAAACGTAAAAATATCAAGTCAAGATATAAAAATGAATTATCATAACAATTTTTTATATATTTTATACTTTAATATCAATAAATCATATAATATAATTATGATAACCTTTCTACTTTCATGAGTTGCAAAAGTGTCTACCTGCTCTTGAGAGACGTGGGGTTATCCCAATTTAACCGTTAATCTTTTACAGTTGTGAGAATAGCAGACAGATGTAGAGAACTGTAAGAATGTTTTGTAAATAAGTAGTAAGAGGTTCGATAGCATCTTTTGTTTCATAACTATCAATACTGACTTGTAAATTCCTATTACGTAAAATCATCGAATATAGACTGCTAGTGCAGAGAAATTCAGTTTTAAATACTAGTAGCAGCGAAATTTTTGAATATTTCATATTTTAGTGACCTAACTGAAATGACAAAAATAATAAATTGTTCTTTTCTTAACAGCATATCAACCGTCCATATAAAACCACTTCAAAAGCATAGTTAGCTGATGAATTGCTAAACTACTTCGCTACACTTTAAACATTTTTATTTAAATATGTTCAAATTTAAATCCTTTAAAACAGTATTACCTATCTTAAATAGTGAAAAAAAGGAATATGATATTTAATGTGAGGGCTTTTAGAATAATGTAGGAACAACTGATCTTAAAGGTCTATAATTATAAAAGATTTCATCGAAAATAAAATAAGAGGCAAGTGAACAGTTCCAAAGAATAAAATTATCTAAAGTAGTTTTCAAATGAATTTATCATTGTAAACTATTCCCAGAAGATCGCTTTAATGATTATTAATAGTAAAGCAATACGAATGTGATTATAATTTAACAATAATAAAATACATGTATCGTATAAGGCAATATTAAAACAGGATCAATAAGAATTTAATAATAATAATAATAAAATTAATCAAAAGTTTACATGTACCTCGATTTTCCGGATGTAAGTCTTAATGAAACTCATAGGGAAAAGGTTTTTACATTAACCTTAAAAAAATAAAAAGTTTTTAAGATAAATAAAAACATACAAACAATAATAATAACGATAAATAAAAATTTATAATGATTAACAGAAATATCCCTTCAAAAAACGTAGGATTGCTAGTATCAATACAGTCCACATTAAAATAAACTTCTCTTACACTATCAACAATTACAATAGTTTGTTTAATCTCGTTGCTAAGATGGTCGCGTTTATCTTCCAACGAGAATTCAAATAAACATTTATCGCAGCGCCAACGCAAGGATGTGGTGGCCGAGGTGACTAAATCACTCGGCTTAGAAAATTCGCAAATGTTTAAACAAACATTTAATGTTTATGTACTTCTGAATGTGCAACAAATCTGACGTTGCTAATAGTAGAAATAAAAAAATAACCGAATAGGGGTTATGAAATCCTGATATATTAATTAATTTGGATGTAAAAAAATTCCTAAAATGTTAACAAATAGATAAATATTTCAGTACTAGGGTGCAAGCTAGAGAGCTGAAACATTTTAATTAATACCTCAGAAGCTCGCCTCACTAAGACGCGGTTTGTCAAGTCAAATTTCTCGTAAAATATAAATGATAAGAACTTCAAATTAAAATATTTTAAATAAAAAATACCCACAAATTGATTCATGTAATAATTTTAACTTATAAAACTGTTGCGTCAAGAGATTCGTATGTGCGCTTCTCATATTGTGCTGAAACGGCAAGGCTTCGCAACCGGTGTGTTGCGATAAAGTCCATGATGTGCCACGATATATTCTACGTTATGAGCAAGGGAAGAATATTACTGCGTTTTATTATCCTACAGCTACGACCGCGGAAATTTCCTTTTTTAATAAACAGAGATACTTTACGGCCGAATTTGTACTCCAATCTTTTGCCTACTCATGTCATGTGACTATCTCGATATATACCATGGCACTCGAAATTTCTTTAATGGCAGTGACAGTATTACTGTAATTACTCGCATAATTCACGCACCTTTCACTTCGAATTTCGTGACCAAAACTATTGTATTACTAGCAAACACTACTGAGCCTAATATAAAAACTCTAAAAGCCCGTCAATATGACAGGGAAAAATTTATCTTTCGCAGGATATGTCCTCAAAGACCTTAAAAATTCAGCAATTTTAATTTCCACATATAACATCATGAAATGAATATCAATAGTAATTGAATATTTGTTTAGTTTTGTTACCGTCGTTCAAACAGCGTCGAAAATTCCTGAACATAATCAGAACCAACTAGCGGAAGAAAGCTCTACTAATGAGCATTACATCTGATTCTATCGGACGTCAAGTTCGCGGAAACTAGTACAAGTATAATAGTAGAAGCATATCTTCGAGCCTTGAAGAAACTCATTTTTCAGACAGATATTTCATCATTGCAAATATATTCTTAATTTAATAGATTCCACCTCCGCAGCGATTTTTGTTTATCCCTAATGTCAAAATAGTAGGTTAAAACAATCCCCATACTTTGAAATTTTATGAATTTTATACTTTCTCCATTATGGGGTACTAATGGTTCACATTACTGCCAATTTTTGAAGTTTGATCACTTTTAGAAGTGAAATAATATTTTTCTAATAGTTTCAATTTAAATAATTTTTAATGGCCGCAAAAAGAACTTCATGAATACACTGAAATATTTAATCGGTTACATAGACTAAAATCTAAGTAGTTTTTAAACTTCAGCCCTCTAACTTGCCCCGTAGTGTCTAAACATTTACCAATTTCTTTAAATTTTAAGAATTTTTAAATGCCAAAGAAATTAAAATATCAAAGTTTTTATAATTGCTATTTCGTTTTTTTTTTAAATCCTACCTCTAAAAAAAATTTCAGCTTCGTAGCACATTCGGAAGTACATAAACCTTGAAAGTTTTTAAAAATAATTGCCTCCTATATGCTATATTTATGTATTGTGATATGCATGTTACATCCTCCTCTGTAGTAAACGGCGATATATAATGATGGACAAATTATTCAAACAAAGTTGTATTAAATTATATTTCCTACAGCTTTTATTCCAGTATATTTTTCCATTTATCAAATATTAAAGCAAATATTTCAAAATAACGGATAAGTGACTAGAGTAAACACCCACTTTCGAGTGACCGATTTTTACTAAGAACTAATCAGATCTTGCGACTTACAAAAACATGTTAAATATAAAATTTCGCGTTAACCTGATCATTGGTTTTTGAGTTAGAGCACCCAAGAAATAACTGTCACATACTCGTGTCAAAGTCAATCTGTTTTTATTTTCTGATAAGCCATACATATTTCATTTACATACGCTTTACATTTCAATTGTTTTACACAGCAAAATATAACAAGGTTGAAAAAGGTATAAATTTATATAAATAGTAGTGATAAATATATATGCTTTTGTTGGACTAGCGCCGTCTATTACTTTTTCTTCTTTGGCGGCAACACGGGCAATCCGTCCTGAGGGCACTGGTGGGGGGAGTTAGGGACTTGGTGCGGGCGTAGAGGGGAGGGGCCGCTGGCCAATAGAGCGACAGCGTCGCCTCTATTATCCTGCCGGGGTGGGGCGCTTGTGTTTGGGGTGGGTTTGGAGGATAATGGGTAGGGGAGCGAGGATTTGTAGGAAGAGGTGGGGGATGTGTGCCCTCATTCTTTCGGCCGCTCTGCAGCGGAGTCTCGCCATTTGGTGTAGGACCGGTTCTATTTCGGCCCGCGCGCGTTCCTCGGCTCTGGGTGTGCGGATCGGAGCCCTCATGATGTTGCGGAGGATGACTCTCTCGATGGCTGCCAGCCTCGAGATGTTTCCTTTTGCGTGCGGCGTGATGGCAGGGGCGCCATACTCGATGACGTGTCTGATGAATGATTTGTACAAGTGTATGGCCGTCTCCTCAGAGACGCCTTTTCCTCCCACTCGTACGGCTCGGATAAGGTTGCTTCGCCTGGTTATGGTGGATATCAAGTTTCTCAGATGGGTGGAGAACGTCAGGTGGAGATCGAGGGTAACACCGAGGCATTTCCCCTCTTTCTGCAGGCCGACACTTTTCCCCCAAAGGGTGACGGAAATCGGTTGCTGCGGACCTCCTAGTTCCCCCCCTACGTCAGTGAAGGTCATCAGGATCGATTTTTCTGGGTTTGGCCGAAGGCGCCACTTTCTCATTCACTCCTCGAGCCGCCGGAAGTCCTTTCATAGATAACGTGCTGCGGTGTCAGATTTTCTCACCGTGGCCCACAGCGCCGTGTCGTCTGCGTACTGCGCGAGGGTCACCTGTGGAAGAGCGGGAGAAGGCATGTCAGCGCAATACAGAATAAAAAGGAGCGTCGATAATACCGTTCCTTGGGGCACGCCTGATTGAATGCGGAAGGGATTGGACAGGGTGTCACCTACTTTGAATCTTGCATGTCGGTCGGAGATAAAGGAGTATTGGAAGCGGGATAAGTTGGGTGGGATGTCGGGAATTAGGGAGATTTTTAGGGATAGCCCGTCATTCCAGAGTTTGTCGAATGCCCTTTCGATCTCCATGAAGATCGCAGCCGTGCACACACTTTTGTTGATTTCTTCTGCCGCCGTGTTGGTGAGCAGCCTCAGTGGGTCTGTGGTGGTCCTGTGCGCTCGGAATCCGTATTGATCGTCTGGGAGGATGCCGCCTGCGTCTAGGATGGCCGTGAGTTTTTTCACGACCACTTATTCCAGCATCTTTCCCTGGACGGTCGTAAGGCTGTTGGGGCGATAAATTTTCGCGTCTTTCCTCCGTTTCAGGAGCATGATGGTGTGTGCGTTTCTCTAATTTTTTAGGTTGCAACCCATGAAGAAGCAAAACATATAAATCATTAGGAGGAATTTTTTAAGCGTGGGGAAATACCTGACATGCTTTTGTTGCACGATATCGTCCAGGAGGTCGAGGAGCAGAATTCTTCGTGCTGGCTATGGCTTCTTTCAGGTCGTCGTCGATGATTCCTTTCTCGGTTTCTCGCTGATATCTGTGGGGATTAAGTTAGTTATAATGTTCTGCATTACCTCTATGGATTCTCTGTGAAATTTCTCGTCGAACCTTGGATCTATGGTCGGCGTGTGTATTTCTTCCAGCACGCGTAAGAATTCCTACTCTATTTTCCTCCGTGCAGACGCTCTTCCCGTCGTGAACTAGGTGGGATTCATCTTGTCGTATAGCTACCGAGAAGCCTTTGAATCGGTCCTAGAACCTTTTGATGTACCTGAAATATAGACACGAGCATTTTTTTTTACATAAATCGTTTTTTAATCAAGTACCTTCCTTTAGTGTATGGCCTGTTTCCTATCCCAAACTGTTTTTAATGCTGGGTCCTTCCTCTTTTCAAATTCTCGGTAAATCCTCCCGTTTTTCTTGATGAGGGCGACGACGTACTTAAGCAGAGGCGTTTTTATGCGTCGATTTTCTTCCTTCGGGTGCATTCGTCCACAGCCTGTTAAATAATATTGTTTATTGTATCGATTGCATTGTCTACCTCAGTGGTTGTCTTAGGTCTCTCTGCAGGGAGTAATCCTTCGGCGATGATTTCTTCGAACATTCCACAGTTCGCTTTTGCCCAATTCGTATTGATTACGTCCGTCTCGGTCTTTTGGCGGATCCTCCGGTGGTGATGGGGAAGATGAGTGGCAGGAGGTCCGACGTGATGGTATCCTCGGCATTAACGTCCCCGACAAGTTGGGCGTACCAGCTCGCGTGCCAGCTCGCGTGTCAGCTCGCGTGCCAGCTCGAGTGCCAGCTCGCGTTCCAGCTCGCGTGCCAGCTCGCGTGCCAGCTCGCGTGCCATCTCTCGTGCCAGCGTGCGTGCCAGCGTGCGTGCCAGTGTGCGTGCCAGGGTTCGTTTCAGCGTGCGTGGCATCGTGCGTGGCAGCGTGTGTGGCAGCGTGCGTGGCCTCGTGCGTGGCATCGTGCGTGGCATGGTGCGAGGCATTGTGCGTGGCAGCGTGCGTAGCAGCGTGCGTGTCAGCGTGCGTGCAAGGCTGCGTGGCAGCGTGCGTGCCAGCGTGCGTGCCAGCGTGCGTGCCAGCGTGCGTGCCATCGTGCGTGCCAGCGTGCGTGGCAGGGTGCGTGGCAGCGTGCGTGGCAGCGTGCGTGCCAGCGTCCGTGCCAGCGTGCGTGCCAGCTTCCGTGCCAGTTTCCGTGCCAGCTTGCGTGCTATCGTGCATGCTTAGATAGGATCATGAAATCATTCAACTCCTGACCTACGCCAACAAGAAGAAGAAATTGGTGAGGGTAGTAACAACATCGTTGTGAAGGATCGAGGGGATGAGAGGAAATGGTTGTGTTCGCAAACGCATAATCTTTACGAACATAATTTTTTTTATATTTTTCGAATTATTTAGGCACAAATATTATGACCATATTGCTTTTTTTCGAATTACGAATTATCAAGGTTTTCGATTTATCCAGGTATGAAATTTGTTTATTGGGTCTTCAAATTAAAAGAAATTTCGAATTATACAGAACTTTTGAACTAAAGAGTTTCTAATTATATAGGTTTTACTGTACTTGTAAATTGTATGCATACGAAAATGCACTATCACATAAAATCCAACTTTTTATCCCAGTATTATACTGATTGAAGGGGCATTTTCCTAGACGCTTTTAACTGTTCATCTATAGATACATTTTCATCTTGGGTGTATAACTTTTGCAAATTTTCCACCCAAAAATCCCAAACAACGCGTTTGGGTGCCAATCTGTCACCTTTCCGGTGCTTTTTTCTGCCATCTCTATTGTCAAATATTAAAACTCCCGTAATTTTATAAAATCTTTCAAGAGACATGACGGCACTAAAAATCGGCCTACCATGTGCTTCGTCCCGCAAACTTTTCAGTGATTCGTTATGAGATCTGTAAACGCCTGCCAATACCAAAAGTCCAATATAAGGCTCTATGAGAGCATAGTTCACATCTTTCCAAGCTTTTCCATTGACACGCCTATCTTCTATATTGGCCATTGTTATAATTTTGTTAGTGATATTTATCATGCCAAAAGATGATTCTTGGGTGGTTATGCGACTTGTGGGATATCTTGTTAGTCCTAGAGAAAATTCTATTACGTTCTGATACGACTTGATTTACAAATCCATGCAATGCTTTTTATATTTTGAGATCATCGAGACGAATCGTCTAAAATAAGGCCATCCTTACTTTCAGAATATTCCGTCGAATATCCTTCATATTCCGCGTTATCTTCTAATTCTGAGACATTTTTACATAAATCCTCATCATGAAAGTATTCCATATCAGAATCACAAAATAGATCAATTGTTAAGGTCTAAAAGAAGAAAGTTTTTAGGAAAACAATAAAAATATTTTCACTTGTAATTAGGAATTAGAAATTGCAAAGCAATAAAAATAATATAATACCTAAATTAGCTATAATTTCACAGTTTTCCTTCAAATAAGTTTTCAATCTCACAGTGAGAATTCAAAACTGATAGATTGTTATTGGAACGGTTATATTTGTATTATGAGTCATAATATGGCAAACGACAAACGTGTCACCAACAGAAGTAGCGTAATTCATTTAATTCCAAGAAATCCAAATATTTTGTTTAACTTCCTGTTCATCGATTTAGTACTATATACGACAAAATTCTGATATGGCCATCACATGACTTTCTCCATACTTGTAATATTTCTAAAACTTCCAAATAGGTTAAAAGATAATAAATATTTAAGGAACTGCAAGAAAAATTCCAAGACTTAACAATGAACCGAAATAAACTCAAGTGGTAGCCTTCTGATACTTGATTTCAGCCACGAATATCCAACCATTAAGATAAGAACAAGAAATCCAAACCAGGACTAATGCAGACAAGTTTCCCAATGTTCACGTACCGAATTGATTACTCATATATTCACAGGAAATGTTTCAGTATGTGTTAGTCATTCCAAGAAATTCTCATACCATAAATACGACTTGTAGCTGATAGTTTATCTATGATAGATGAAAATTGTAAAACAAATCAATAGAGCATTATCAGTATCAAGAATGAGGTCAGGCTCAACCATGTGGAATTCTGAATTGTGCCACGCTCTTAATTGGCTGGAATGGTCAACTTTTAATGACAGTGTCAGACAACGTGTAAGTGAGATTGGTTTTGCCAAGATCTCTACCCTTAGGAAAAAACTGGCTGATCTTTACGCAAAATCAGTGCAGTGTAATGATTCCAGTACTTCTAAACTCAGTGACCACAAGTTCCACCCACCAATTTATCCAATTGTGTTTCTATTATGAACGAGTTTAACTTAGGCCTGAAATTCGCCCCTAGCCTCCATTTATCTACACCTGTGTTGAAGAATCTAGTCGTCGATTGTGATTTGGCCCTACAAAAAGAATCTCATTCGTTTAAGCACGGTTTTGCTTGTAAAATATCTTCCTTCCACAATGTTCCTCGACCCAGACCACTATCCCGCTCACACTCTCCCGCCTTAATTTTTAGTGTTAATACAATTTGATTGTGCTAAAGGTTGATAAATTTAATGGCATGGTGGTGATGTACAGAGACGTTTATTTGGAGAAATGTTATGATTTCATTCGAAACAAAAATATTTCGGTTTCGAAAAAAAACCCTCTCTCGAATCATCAACCTGCGATCCAAAAAACTATTTCTTCGACTTCTTTTCTTTTCACTCCTAAAAACATACACAACTTATAAGTGGTGAACCCCTTTCCCCTTAGACATCATGGTTTCACAAAACTTCACAAAAAGGATTGCCCTATTAGGCCTGTTGTCTCCAGTACCTCTGCGCCTGCCCATAAACTCGCCTTCAAACTCAATACACTTCTTCGTCATTATTCTCATTTTAGTCCAAAATTTGGTATTAAAATTTCCATAGAGTTGACGCCCACCTTCAAAGTAAAGATTTTCCACAACAATTCAAAATTTGTCTCTTTTGATATTTTTTGCCTTTTTACTTCTGTTCCCGTTAAAGAACTCGTAGATTTGGTTGTAGATATGCTTTCCAAAGCAGATATCAATCAATTTTTGATAACTGAGTTTCCTAACTTACTTGTATCACATTCTGAACAAAACCTATTTCTTTTTAAGTGTAATTTTTTTAAACAAACGCATAATCTCGCGATGAGGTCCCCACTTTCCCCTCTCCTTGCCAACATTTATATCAACAATTTATAAGTTAACCTTCTTAATTCTGGAGGAGGAGTTTTGACAAGAGGATTAAGGAGCATAAGCAATGCTTCCGTTTAAATAATTTGAATTCTCAATTTGCAAAACATCTTTTAAACCTCAGTCATCATAATTCCTTCAATCTAAATTCCTCCACTTTGAAAATTAAGGTCGCAAATAGGATGCTCTTGAACAGCTAGAGATAATTATTTGTGAAGACCTGTATCTCTTAAATGTATATCTTTTCCGCAATCATTCTTCTCAATTTTGCTTACCAAATATTTTTTAAATGCTTTGCATCAACTTTGTTGTCTTTGGCCCCTTTTACCAAGTTTTAGTAACATTTTATAACTTTATTTTCCTTTCCAACCCCTTCCTTTTCCTAACAGTCTATTTATTTACCTTCCATTCGTTTTCTATGTAACCCCTACTCTGCCCCTCTCACCCTTTTTTCCCTATATATATGGAACTGTATTTATATTTTATCCCCTAATGATACTATGATCGTAGTGAAACCTTTCGTGCCAAATAAATTTGTGGAAGTGACAATGTTGTTTCTTTTTCTCGAAGAGCATTATCAGGTTAAATATGTTAAAAAGAATGCCACTTTCTAGCATTACCTTTTGCATGTATTTTTTTAAATAAGCTAATTAGTTAAATGTTACTGTTCACACGCTTATATATCTGGACCAACCTTCTATTGCTGATGGGTAGTCAAACGTAAAAATATCAAGTCAAGATATAAAAATGAATTATCATAACAATTTTTTATATATTTTATACTTTAATATCAATAAATCCTATAATATAATTATGATAACCTTTCTGCTTTCATGAGTTGCAAAAGTGTCTACCTGCTCTTGAGAGACGTGGGGTTATCCCAATTTAACCGTTAATCTTTTTACAGTTGTGAGAATAGCAGACAGAAGTAGAGATCTGTAAGAATGTTTTGTAAACAAGTAGTAAGAGGTTCGATAGCATCTTTTGTTTCATAAATATCAATACTGACTTTTAAATTCCTATTACGTAAAATCAACGAATATAGACTGCTAGTGCAGAGAAATTCATTTTTAAATACTAGTAGCAGCGAAATTGTTGAATATTTCATATTTTAGTGACCTATCTGAAATGACAAAAATAATAAATTGTTCTTTTCCTAACATCATATCATCCGTCCGCATAAAACCACTGCATAAGCATAATTATCTGAAGAATTGCTAAACTACAACGCGACACTTGAAACATTTTTATTTAAATATGTTCAAATTTAAATCCTTTAAAACAGTATTACCTATCTTAAATAGTGAAAAAAAGGAATATGATATTTAATGTGAGGGCTTTTAGAATAATGTAGGAACAATTGATCTTAAAGGTCTATAATTATAAAAGATTTCATCGAAAGTAAAAAAAGAGGCAAGTGAACAGTTCCAAAGAATAAAATTATCTAAAGTAGTTTTCAAATGAATTTCCATTGTAAACTATTCCGAGAAGATCGCTTTAATGATTATTAATAGTAAAGCAATACGAATGTGATTATAATTTAACAATAATAAAATACATGTATCTTATAAGGCAATATTATAACAGGAACAATAAGAATTTAATTATAATAATAAAATTAATCAAAAGTTTACATGTACCTCGATTTTCCGGATGTAATTCTTAATGAAACTCATAGGGAAAAGGTTTTTACATTAACCTTAAAAAAATAAAAATAAAAAGTTTTTAAGATAAATAAAAACATACTAAAATTAATAAAAGCGACAAATAAAAACTTATAATAATTAACAGAAATGTCCCTTCAAAAAAGTAGGAATGCTAGTATCAATACAGTCCACATTAAAATAAACTTCTCTTACACCATCAACAATTACAATAGTTTGTTTAATCTCGTTGCTAAGATGGACGCGTTTATCTTCCAACGAGAATTCAAATAATCATTTATCGCAGCGCCAACGCAAGGATCTGGTGGCCGAGGTGACTTAATCACTCGGCTTAGAAAATTCGCAAATGTTTAAACAAACATTTAATGTTTATGTACTTCTGAATGTGCAACAAATCTGACGTTGGTAATAGTAGAAATAAAAAAATAACCGAATAGGGGTTATGAAATTCTGATATATTAATTAATTTGGATGTAAAAAAATTCCTAAAATGTTAACAAATAGATAAATGTTTCAGTACTAGGGTGCAAGCTAGGGAGCTGAAATATTTTAATTAAGACCTCAGAAGACGCGGCGGCTCGCCTCACTAAGACGCGGTTTGTCAAGTCAAATTTCTCGTAAAATATAAATGATAAGAACTTCAAATTAAAATATTTTAAATAAAAAATACACACAAATTGATTCATGTTATTATTTTACCTTATAAAACTGTTGCGTCAAGAGATTCGTATGTGCGCTTCTCATATTGTGCAGAAACGGCAAGGCTTCGCAACCGGTGTGTTGCGATAAAGTCCATCATGTGCCACGATATATTCTACGTTATGAGCAAGGGAAGAATATTACTGCGTTTTATTATCCTACAGCTACGACCGCGGAAATTTCCTTTTTTAATAAACAGAGATACTTTACGGCCGAATTTGTACTCCAATCTTTTGCCTACTCATGTCACGTGACGATCTCGATCTATACCATGGCACTCGAAATTTATTTAATGGCAGTGACAGTATTACTGTACTTACTCGCATAATTCACGCACCTTTCACTTCGAATTTCGTGACCAAAACTAATATATTACTAGCAAACACTACTATCCCTAATATAAAACTATAAAATCCCGTCAATATGACGGGGAAAAATTTATTTTTCGCAGGACATGTCCTCAAAGATCTTAAAAAATTCAGCAATTTTAATTTCCACATATGACATCATGAAATGAATATCAATAGTAATTGAATATTTATTTAGTTTTGTTACCGTCGTTCAAACAGCGTCGAAAATTCCTGAACATAATCAGAACCAACTATCGGAAGAAAGCTCTACTAATGAGCATTACATCTGATTCTATCGGACGTCAAGTTCGCGGAAACTAGTACAAGTATACTAGTAGAAGCATATCTTCGCGCCTTGAAAAAACATTCATTTTTCAGACAGATATTTCATCATTGCAAATATATTCTTAATTTAATAGATTCCACCTCCGCAGCGATTTCTGTTTTTCCCTAATGTCAAAATAGTAGGTTAAAACAATCCTCATACTTTGAAATTTTAAGAATTTTATACTTTCTCCAATATGGGGTACTAATGGTTCACATTTCTGCCAATTTTTGAAGTTTGATCACTTTAAATTTAAATAATTTTTAATGGCCGCAAAAAGAACTTCATGAATACACTGAAATATTTAATTGGTTACATAGACTAAAATCAAAGTATTTTTGAAATTTAAGCCCTCTAACTAGCCCCGTAGAGTCTAAACATTTACCTATTTTTTTAAATTTTAAGAATTTTCAATTGCCAAAGAAATTAAAATATCAAAGATTTTATAATTGCTATTTCGTTTTTTTTTAATCCTACCTCTAAAATAAATTTCAGCTCCGTAGCACATTCGGAAGTAGATAAACCTTGAAAATTTGTTTAAATAATTGCCTTTTAAATGCTATATATATATATATATATACCCAAAAAATAACTGTCACATACTCGTGTCAAAGTCAATCTGTTTTTATTTTCTGATAAGCCATACACATTTCATTTACATACGCTTTACATTTCAATTGTTTTGCACATAGCAAAATATATCAAGGTTGAAATAGGTATAAATTTATATAAATAATAGTGATAAATATATATGCTTTTGTTGGACTAGCGCCGTCTATTTCTTTTTCTTCTTTGGCGGCAACAGGGGCAATCCGTCCTGAGGGCACAGGTGGGGGGAGATAGGGACATGGTGCGGGCGTAGAGGGGAGGGGCGTCTGGACAATAGAGCGACAGCGTCGCCTCTATTATCCTGCCGGGGTGGGGCGCTAGTGTTTGGGGTGGTTTAGGAGGATAATGGGTAGGGGTGCCAGGATATGTAGGAAGAGGTGGGGTGATGTGTGCCCTCATTCTTTCGGCCGCTCTGCAGCGGAGTCTCGCCATTCGGTGTTGGACCGGTTCTATTTCGGCCCGCGCGCGTACCTCGGCTCTGGGTGTGCGGATCGGAGCCCTCATGATGTTGCGGCGTGATGGCAGGGGCGCCATACTCGATGACGTGTCTGATGAATGATTTGTACAAGTGTATGGCCGTCTCCTCAGAGACGCTTTTTCCACCCATTCGTACGGCTCGGATAAGGTGGCTGCGCCTGGTTATGGTGGATATCAAGTTTCTCAGATGAGCGGCGAACGTCAGGTGGAGATCGAGGGTAACACCAAGGCATTTCCCCTCTTTCTGCAGGCCGACAATTTTCCCCCAAAGGGTGACGGAAATCGGTTGCTGCGGACCTCCTTGTTCCCCCCCTTCGTGAGTGAAGGTCATCAGGATCGAATTTTCTGGGTTTGGCCGAAGGCGCCACTTTCTCATTCACTCCTCGAGCCGCCGGAAGTTCTTTCGTAGATAACGTGCTGCGGTGTCAGATTTTCTCACCGTGGCCCACAGCGCCGTGTCGTCTGCGTACTGCGCGAGTGTCACCTGTGGAAGAGCGGGAGAAGGCATGTCAGCGCAATACAGAATAAAAAGGAGCGGCGATAATACCGTTCCTTGGGGCATGTCTGATTGAATGCGGAAGGGATTGGACAGGGTGTCACCTAATTTGACTCTTGCATGTCGGTCGGAGATAAAGGAGTATTGGAAGCGGGATAAGTTGGGTAGGATGTCGGGAATTAAGGAGATTTTTAGGGATAGCCCGTCATTCCAGAGTTTGTCGAATGCCCTTTCGATCTCCATGAAGATCGTGGCCGTGCACACTCTTTTGTTGATTTCTTCCGCCGCCGTGTTGGTGAGCAGCGTCAGTGGGTCCGTGGTGGTCCTGTGCGCTCGGAATCCGTATTGATCGTCTGGGAGGATGCCGCCTGCGTCTAGGATGGCCGTGAGTTTTTTCACGACCACTTATTCCAGCATCTTTCCCTGGACGGTCGTAAGGCTGTTGGGGAGATAATTTTTCGCGTCTTTCCTCCGTTTCAGGAGCATGATGGTGTGCGCGTTTCTCCATTGTTTTGGGTAGCAACCCATGAAGAAGCAGGAATTATAAATCATTAGGAGGAATGTTTTAAGCGTGGGGAAATACCTGACATGCGTTTGTTGCACGTTTTCGTCCTAGGGATCGAGGAGCAGAATTCTTCGTGCTGGCTATGGCTTCTTTCAGGTCGTCGTCGATGATTCCTTCCTCGGTTTCCTCGCTGATATCTGTGGTGATTAAGTTTGGTATAATGTTCTGCATTACCTCTATGGATTCTAAGTGAAATTTCTCGTCGAAAACGAGGACCCTACCGATAAATTACCGAACGTTCTAACAATAATGCACGGCTGCAAAACAGTAATTCAGACTTGGCAACGTCGTCGATAGTGCAATCGGCCAAAGACGAGACGTAGAATACAAAAATGGATAACATCAAGGAAGGTATAGCCGGATTTTTCAGTTAACGCGGCCATTTTTACTTTGATCTGATCTGAATGATTTTATTATTAAAATTCAACGCCCAATTCTGATATGATCTGTAATGTAAAGACCATAATAATAATTTGTATATAGGACCTTTTTTAACAATAGCTAAGTTTTAAAGACCAAATATTACGAGTTACAGATCGGTGATAAAAATAACTTTTACCTTTTCAATTAACCGTCGATCAGTCCACAATACGCTGAAGATTAATTGTTTACTTCCATATGACATTTTCAGTATTTTGCCTCAATAAATACGGAAGCCTGTTGATTTCTGGTGCACACTGTAGGGAAAAATATTCCATGCAGAATGCTATTAATGTCTACGATGATCACTGCGAAGGTTTGTAGTTCTTTTTAAAAAAATTATACCTTCGCGTTCTTCCGAATACAGAAAAGAAATTTTTCTGAATTTCTGGTATCACCAAAGAACGAAAATCTCATCTCATTTTCTTTTTTGGAATACCAACGGTTGGAGTTGTTTCCGCAGTTTCTTATGTACGTCCTATTCAATTCTTCTCACTTTCTGCAGGTTAGCACTTTTTCTTCAACTGTTTACATCTGTATATATAAAACACCATAAAACTACCTGAGCTCGTGTAGGTATCCGCTCTTTTCTCTGAAAACTTCATCATTCATAAAATGCATTTTACCGCTTTTTATGAAACGACGTCCATGTATTTGGTTCATCGCCCTCTGCCTGTCTGTCTCTGGGCATAATGATTTAAAAACGACTGATGTAAGTTTTCCATGTCATGTTTGCTAATTATTATCACAAGGATGAAAAGTTCATTATATACATATGGTAAAATATTCGTATGCCTCTACAGAATTGACTAATATTATTCCTTTTTACATTGCGATAATATTTAACTACTGCTACTTTCCAATTAAGGACCGACGGCATGAAACCGGGTCATTTAATGAAATCACTGGTGAACAAGCAGGAAACGAGAAAAACACCAACTGTTTTACTGCAATTGCCTTCACATCTACTTCTATGTACTTCTCTGTTGAAATCGCAATGCGACCTTCTGATGACAGCAACACAGATCGTGAAGACATTGGAATAAAGATGGAAAATACTGAAGCACGATCAAAGCGATGTTACCTTGGAGTAATGTTCTAGTAATCGCACTGACGGAGCTATGGCAATAGTTGGAAAATCCGCTGGAGCTGTAGCACGTACAGAACGTTTAGATCTTCATGTAATGCCTAATGTCATGTGTTATCATATTCGTGATGACATGCCGCAATAATTGAATGATATATCGAAAGAGATTCTAAGAATGGTGAACCTTATAAACGCAATGTCACTGTATTCCCATTTATTCGCTTTGTTGTGCGAATAAATTGAAAGATATTATAAAGCATAAAGCATAAAGTAGCGCGATGGCTATCGTGTGTGAATGTGTTGGCTCCATACGATAAATTAAGAGATGAGATAAGACATATTTTTATACAAAAATACATTAGTACGGACAGATAAATGAAATTACAGAATTTGGAACAAACGGTTGGCTTCTGTGGCAGGCAATTTCATTTACCTTCATGAAATGAATGTTAAACTACGAGGTATAAATGCGAACGCATTCAAAGTTCATAGTAAAATAAAATCACTTACTTTAAAACTCAATACTTTTGCGTTAATAGGCGTTAATAGGAAGTTTTCCGAGTCCCAATGTTTACATTTTTACCAATAATATCTTCTTCGAAGAATGTGTCAACATTTCTATAGGTCAACCAGGGCGTAAACTGTGTCCGACAATAACGGAGTATTTTACAACTCACCCAGGTGCATAGAATTGGCTTCACAATCCATTAGTTACATCATTTGTATCTAAGTCAGGATTATCACTGAAAGAAAGCGAACAGTTAATTGATAACCCCACAGATTTAACTTTAATACTAAGTACAATGAAACAGAACATTCTTGGGGTTGTCACATACACGAATATGCTGAAATTTCCATCGGCACTTCGAATATTCTCCCGGATTTTGAATCCAATTAGCATTTTGAGAAATCCTTCACCCTATAGAACGCAGGTAATTTGTTTCCTTCCTTGTTAACGTAGTCTTTTAGAACAGTAGCTACATGATTTTTAATTTATCCAAAAAAGCTTTGTATCTGCGGATTATTGAATAATGTAAATTTCTTTTCATTATTTCATGCAATGCACAGGTAGAATTTGATTTGAAAAATATAAACCATACAATTGCTATATTATGTATCGTAAATCAAACACATATATCTCAAGGGTTAATGACTACAATACCGAAGAAAACACAAGTAAATCAAAAATAATACTAACATAAATTTATTTTAATGCAATCGGTTTATCACCCCTTGGTTCGTGTTCCGCGAAACTATCTATAAGTGGTAAGCGGTGTTACAATGCTTGGGAGAGAGAGTATCAAGACAACTATATTTGTTTTGGAAAATACACAGATTACTTACTGCTTAACAGACCGAGTCAAAATTATTGCCGTTTTTAAATATAAGATGGTGAAGCTGTCACGAATCTAATATTCCAGAAACTGCTGCAATCAATGGCTTCATAGGATTATCTAACGATATACTCGTAGCTCCTCGTCAAATATTTGCCCCACACCATGCACATTTACTACGATTCTATGTGAACAACTACCTTCAGTTCCCCTTTTAAAAAGTACGATTCAACGAACTCGCCAACAAATGAAGAACCACATTTTTGTTGCGAAAGTAATATGACTTGCAAATCTGAGGAAGCCGAAAACGAGGACCCCACCGATAAATTACCGAACGTTCTAACTATAATGCACGGCTGCATAACAGTAATTCAGACTTGGCAACGTCGTCGATAGCGCAATCGGCCAAAGACGAGACGTAGAATACAAAAATGGATAACATCAAGGAAGGTATAGCCGGATTTTCCAGTTAACGCGGCCATTTTTACTTTGATCTGATCTGAAGGATTTTGGTAAGTGATTGTGGCCGACACGGGATTCACTTGTAAATGTGTATGCCACCAACGCATACCATTCAAAGGAACATACGAATTTTTCATCGTTAAATTTGAAAAAGTATTATAAATATATGCCGTTTTTATAATAGATAATAAATAATTCATTATGTGTAGGTATATATAATAATATGGAAAATAACAATCTCATAAAGTACGAAGATCAGATTATGTGGAATAATTTTTGACTAACCTCGAGTATGTGTGTAAGCGTCGTCCATGTCCACCTCCACCACGACCACCGACACCATAAGAGCCACATCGGCAACTGCCTCAGCCACGGACCAGCAAACAGATGCAGAAACTACCCCGCATCTTCGGTCGCGGACTTTCCGCCATCCATCTCCGCCACCATATGAACCACGGCCGTCCTTGCTGATAACGGATAAACGATTTTTTTCGTTAAACTTGAAGATGAAATATAAATACTGGTTCTGCTTATAAAACTGTGTATATTTATGTATAATAAAATGAAAAACAGCAAACACATTAAAACGGGCGAGCAGAGTAAACAGCATTATAAGTGAATTACCTGCAGCTTTTGCGTTTCCAGTTCATTTGTCCATGGTCACCACCTCCGCCTCCTCCTCTAACTCACCGCCGCCTCCCACACATCCTTTACCTCAACCGCCACCATTAAGCCATCCACGGCAAACGACTCAGCTTCGGACGGAGCTTGAGTCGAGCGCCTTATGGGCCCGTCTCCTTCCTCCGTCATTCTTCTCTCCTAACCCTCTTCAGTCAAATCGCTGGAGGGATTTAAATTATTTACGAGTGATCCTTATTAAAATTCAACGCCCAATTCTGATATGATCTGTAAGGTATAGATTAAAATAATAATTTGTATATAGGACCTTTTTTAACAATAGCTAAGTTTTAAAGACCAAATATTACGAGTTACAGATCGGTGATAAAAATAACTTTTACCTTTTCAATTAACCGTCGATCAGTCCACAATACGCTGAAGATTAATTGTTTACTTCCATATGACATGTTCAGTATTTTGCCTCAATAAATACGGAAGCCTGTTGATTTCTGATGCACACTGTAGGGAAAAATATTCCATGCAGAATCCTATTAATGTCTACGATGATCACTGCGAAGGATTGTAGTTCTTTTTAAAAAAATTATACCTTCGCGTTCTTCCGAATACAGAAAAGAAATTTTTCTGAATTTCTGGTTTCACCAAAGAACGAAAATCTCATCTCATTTTCTTTTTTGGAATACCAACGGTTGCAGTTGTTTCCGCAGTTTCTTATGTACGTCCTATTCAATTATTCTCACTTTCTGCAGGTTAGCACTTTTTCTTCAACTGTTTACATCTGTATATATAAAACACCATAAAACTACCTGAGCTCGTGTAGGTATCCGCTCTTTTCTGTGAAAACTTCATCCTTCATAAAATGCATTTTACCGCTTTTTATGAAACGACGTCCATGTATTTGGTTCATCGCCCTCTGCCTGTCTGTCTCTGGGCATAATGATTTAAAAACGACTGATGTAAGTTGTCCATGTCATGTTTGCTAATTATTATCACAAGGATGAAAAGATCATTATATACATATGGTAAAATATTCGTATGCCTCTACAGAATTGACTAATATTATTCTTTTTTACATTGCGATAATATTTAACTACTGCTACTTTCCAATTAAGGACCGACGGCATGAAACCGGGTCATTTAATGAAATCACTGGTGAACAAGCAGGAAACGAGAAAAACACCAACTGTTTTACTGCAATTGCCTTCACATCTACTTCTATGTACTTCTCTGTTGAAATCGCAATGCGACCTTCTGATGACAGCAGCACAGATCGTGAAGACATTGGAATAAAGATGGAAAATACTGAAGCACGATCAAAGCGACATTACCTGGGATTAATGTTCTAGTAACCGCACTGACGGAGCTATGGCAATAGTTGGAAAATCCGCTGGAGCTGTAGCACGTACAAAACGTTTAGCTCTTCATGTAATGCCTAATGCCATGTGTAATCATATTCGTGATGACATGCCGCAATAACTGAATGGTATATCGAAAGAGATTCTAAGAATGGTGAACCTTGTAAAAGCAATGTCACTGTATTCCCGTTTATTCGCTTTGTTGTGGGAATAAATTGAAAGATATTATAAATCAATAATTCTCTATAAAGTAGCGCGATGGCTATCGTGCGTGAATATGTTGGCTCCATTCGATGAATTAAGAGATGAGATAAGACATATTTTTATACAAAAATCCATTAGTACGGACAGATAAATGAAATTACAGAATTTGGAACAAACGGGTGGCTTCTGTGACAGGCAATTTCATTTACCTTCATGAAATGAATGTTAAACTACGAGGTATAAATGCGAACGCATTCAAAGTTCATAGTAAAATAAAATCACTTACTTTAAAACTCAATACTTTTGCGTTAATAGGCGTTAATATGAAGTTTTCCGAGTCCCAATGTTTGCATTTTTACCAATAATATTTTCTTCGAAGAATGTGTCAACATTTATATAGGTCAACCAGGGCGTAAACTGTGTCCGACAATAACGGAGTATTTTACAACTCACCCGGGGACATAGAATTGGCTTCACAATCCTTTAGTTACATCATTTGTATCTAAGTCAGGATTATCACTGAAAGAAAGCGAACAGTTAATTGATAACTCCACAGAATTACCTTTAAAACTAAGTTCAATGAAACAGAAAATATGCATTCTTGGGGTTGTCACATAAACGAATATGCTGAAATTTCCATCGGCACTTCGAAATTTCTCCCGGCTTTTGAATCCAATTATCATTTTGAGAAATCCTTCACCCTATATAACGCAGGTAATTTGTTTCCTTTCTTGTTAACGTAGTCTTTTAGAACAGTAGCTACATGATTTTTAATTTATCCAAAAAAGCTTTGTATCTGCGAATTATTGAATAATGTAAATTTCTTTTCATTATTTCATGCAATGCACAGGTAGAATTTGATTTGAAAAATATAAACCAAACAATTGCTATATTATGTATCATAAGTAAAACACATATATCTCAAGGGTTAATGACTACAATACCGAAGAAAACACAAGTAAATCAAAAATAATACTAATATAAATTTATTTTAATGCAATCGGTTTATCACCCCTGGGTTCGTGTTCCGCGAAAAAAGATAACTATCTATAAGTGGTAAGCGGTGTTACAATGCTTGGGAGAGAGAGTATCAAGACAACTATATTTGTTTTGGAAAATACACAGATTACTTACTGCTTAACAGACCGAGTCAAAATTATTGCCGTTTTTAAATATAAGATGGTGAAGCTGTCACGAATCTAATATTCCAGAAACTGCTGCAATCAATGGCTTCATAGGATTATCTAACGATATACTCGTAGCTCCTCGTCAAATATTTGCCCCACACCATGCACATTTACTACGATTCTATGTGAACAACTACCTTCAGTTCCCCTTTTAAAAAGTACGATTCAACGAACTCGCCAACAAATGAAGAACCACATTTTTGTTGCGAAAGTAATATGACTTGCAAATCTGAGGAAGCCGAAAACGAGGACCCCACCGATAAATTACCGAACGTTCTAACTATAATGCACGGCTGCATAACAGTAATTCAGACTTGGCAACGTCGTCGATAGCGCAATCGGCCAAAGACGAGACGTAGAATACAAAAATGGATAACATCAAGGAAGGTATAGCCGGATTTTCCAGTTAACGCGGCCATTTTTACTTTGATCTGATCTGAAGGATTTTGGTAAGTGATTGTGGCCGACACGGGATTCACTTGTAAATGTGTATGCCACCAACGCATATCATTCAAAGGAACATACGAATTTTTCATCGTTAAATTTGAAAAAGTATTATAAATATATGCCGTTTTTATAATAGATAATAAATAATTCATTATGTGTAGGTATATATAATAATATGGAAAATAACAATCTCATAAAGTACGAAGATCAGATTATGTGGAATAATTTTTGACTAACCTCGAGTATGTGTGTAAGCGTCGTCCATGTCCACCTCCACCACGACCACCGACACCATAAGAGCCACATCGGCAACTGCCTCAGCCACGGACCAGCAAACAGATTAAGAAACTACCCCGCATCTTCGGTCGCGGGCTTTCCGCCATCCATCTCCGCCACCATATGAACAACGGCCGTCCTTGCTGATAACGGATAAACGATTTTTTTCGTTAAACTTGAAGATGAAATATAAATACTGGTTCTGCTTATAAAACTGTGTATATTTATGTATAATAAAATGAAAAACAGCAAACACATTAAAACGGGCGAGCAGAGTAAACAGCATTATAAGTGAATTACCTGCAGCTTTTGCGTTTCCAGTTCATTTGTCCATGGTCACCACCTCCGCCTCCTCCTCTAACTCACCGCCGCCTCCCACACATCCTTTACCTCAACCGCCACCATTAAGCCATCCACGGCAAACGACTCAGCTTCGGACGGAGCTTGAGTCGAGCGCCTTATGGGCCCGTCTCCTTCCTCCGTCATTCTTCTCTCCTAACCCTCTTCAGTCAAATCGCTGGAGGGATTTAAATTATTTACGAGTGATCCTTATTAAAATTCAACGCCCAATTCTGATATGATCTGTAAGGTATAGATTAAAATAATAATTTGTATATAGGACCTTTTTTAACAATAGCTAAGTTTTAAAGACCAAATATTACGAGTTACAGATCGGTGATAAAAATAACTTTTACCTTTTCAATTAACCGTCGATCAGTCCACAATACGCTGAAGATTAATTGTTTACTTCCATATGACATGTTCAGTATTTTGCCTCAATAAATACGGAAGCCTGTTGATTTCTGATGCACACTGTAGGGAAAAATATTCCATGCAGAATCCTATTAATGTCTACGATGATCACTGCGAAGGATTGTAGTTCTTTTTAAAAAAATTATACCTTCGCGTTCTTCCGAATACAGAAAAGAAATTTTTCTGAATTTCTGGTTTCACCAAAGAACGAAAATCTCATCTCATTTTCTTTTTTGGAATACCAACGGTTGCAGTTGTTTCCGCAGTTTCTTATGTACGTCCTATTCAATTATTCTCACTTTCTGCAGGTTAGCACTTTTTCTTCAACTGTTTACATCTGTATATATAAAACACCATAAAACTACCTGAGCTCGTGTAGGTATCCGCTCTTTTCTGTGAAAACTTCATCCTTCATAAAATGCATTTTACCGCTTTTTATGAAACGACGTCCATGTATTTGGTTCATCGCCCTCTGCCTGTCTGTCTCTGGGCATAATGATTTAAAAACGACTGATGTAAGTTGTCCATGTCATGTTTGCTAATTATTATCACAAGGATGAAAAGATCATTATATACATATGGTAAAATATTCGTATGCCTCTACAGAATTGACTAATATTATTCTTTTTTACATTGCGATGATATTTAACTACTGCTACTTTCCAATTAAGGACCGACGGCATGAAACCGGGTCATTTAATGAAATCACTGGTGAACAAGCAGGAAACGAGAAAAACACCAACTGTTTTACTGCAATTGCCTTCACATCTACTTCTATGTACTTCTCTGTTGAAATCGCAATGCGACCTTCTGATGACAGCAGCACAGATCGTGAAGACATTGGAATAAAGATGGAAAATACTGAAGCACGATCAAAGCGACATTACCTGGGATTAATGTTCTAGTAACCGCACTGACGGAGCTATGGCAATAGTTGGAAAATCCGCTGGAGCTGTAGCACGTACAAAACGTTTAGCTCTTCATGTAATGCCTAATGCCATGTGTAATCATATTCGTGATGACATGCCGCAATAACTGAATGGTATATCGAAAGAGATTCTAAGAATGGTGAACCTTGTAAAAGCAATGTCACTGTATTCCCGTTTATTCGCTTTGTTGTGGGAATAAATTGAAAGATATTATAAATCAATAATTCTCTATAAAGTAGCGCGATGGCTATCGTGCGTGAATATGTTGGCTCCATTCGATGAATTAAGAGATGAGATAAGACATATTTTTATACAAAAATCCATTAGTACGGACAGATAAATGAAATTACAGAATTTGGAACAAACGGTTGGCTTCTGTGACAGGCAATTTCATTTACCTTCATGAAATGAATGTTAAACTACGAGGTATAAATGGGAACGCATTCAAAGTTCATAGTAAAATAAATTCACTTACTTTAAAACTCAATACTTTTGCGTTAATAGGCGTTAATATGAAGTTTTCCGAGTCCCAATGTTTGCATTTTTACCAATAATATTTTCTTCGAAGAATGTGTCAACATTTCTATAGGTCAACCAGGGCGTAAACTGTGTCCGACAATAACGGAGTATTTTACAACTCACCCAGGTGCATAGAATTGGCTTCACAATCCTTTAGTTACATCATTTGTATCTAAGTCAGGATTATCACTGAAAGAAAGCGAACAGTTAATTGATAACTCCACAGATTTACCTTTAAAACTAAGTTCAATGAAACAGAAAATATGCATTCTTGGGGTTGTCACATAAACGAATATGCTGAAATTTCCATCGGCACTTCGAAATTTCTCCCGGCTTTTGAATCCAATTATCATTTTGAGAAATCCTTCACCCTATATAACGCAGGTAATTTGTTTCCTTTCTTGTTAACGTAGTCTTTTAGAACAGTAGCTACATGATTTTTAATTTATCCAAAAAAGCTTTGTATCTGCGAATTATTGAATAATGTAAATTTCTTTTCATTATTTCATGCAATGCACAGGTAGAATTTGATTTGAAAAATATAAACCAAACAATTGCTATATTATGTATCATAAGTAAAACACATATATCTCAAGGGTTAATGACTACAATACCGAAGAAAACACAAGTAAATCAAAAATAATACTAATATAAATTTATTTTAATGCAATCGGTTTATCACCCCTGGGTTCGTGTTCCGCGAAAAAAGATAACTATCTATAAGTGGTAAGCGGTGTTACAATGCTTGGGAGAGAGAGTATCAAGACAACTATATTTGTTTTGGAAAATACACAGATTACTTACTGCTTAACAGACCGAGTCAAAATTATTGCCGTTTTTAAATATAAGATGGTGAAGCTGTCACGAATCTAATATTCCAGAAACTGCTGCAATCAATGGCTTCATAGGATTATCTAACGATATACTCGTAGCTCCTCGTCAAATATTTGCCCCACACCATGCACATTTACTACGATTCTATGTGAACAACTACCTTCAGTTCCCCTTTTAAAAAGTACGATTCAACGAACTCGCCAACAAATGAAGAACCACATTTTTGTTGCGAAAGTAATATGACTTGCAAATCTGAGGAAGCCGAAAACGAGGACCCCACCGATAAATTACCGAACGTTCTAACTATAATGCACGGCTGCATAACAGTAATTCAGACTTGGCAACGTCGTCGATAGCGCAATCGGCCAAAGACGAGACGTAGAATACAAAAATGGATAACATCAAGGAAGGTATAGCCGGATTTTCCAGTTAACGCGGCCATTTTTACTTTGATCTGATCTGAAGGATTTTGGTAAGTGATTGTGGCCGACACGGGATTCACTTGTAAATGTGTATGCCACCAACGCATATCATTCAAAGGAACATACGAATTTTTCATCGTTAAATTTGAAAAAGTATTATAAATATATGCCGTTTTTATAATAGATAATAAATAATTCATTATGTGTAGGTATATATAATAATATGGAAAATAACAATCTCATAAAGTACGAAGATCAGATTATGTGGAATAATTTTTGACTAACCTCGAGTATGTGTGTAAGCGTCGTCCATGTCCACCTCCACCACGACCACCGACACCATAAGAGCCACATCGGCAACTGCCTCAGCCACGGACCCAGCAAACAGATGCAGAAACTACCCCGCATCTTCGGTCGCGGGCTTTCCGCCATCCATCTCCGCCACCATATGAACCACGGCCGTCCTTGCTGATAACGGATAAACGATTTTTTTCGTTAAACTTGAAGATGAAATATAAATACTGGTTCTGCTTATAAAACTGTGTATATTTATGTATAATAAAATGAAAAACAGCAAACACATTAACACGGTCGAGCAGAGTAAACAGCATTATAAGTGAATTACCTGCAGCTTTTGCGTTTCCAGTTCATTTGTCCATGGTCACCACCTCCGCCTCCTCCTCTAACTCACCGCCGCCTCCCACACATCCTTTACCTCAACCGCCACCATTAAGCCATCCACGGCAAACGACTCAGCTTCGGACGGAGCTTGAGTCGAGCGCCTTATGGGCCCGTCTCCTTCCTCCGTCATTCTTCTCTCCTAACCCTCTTCAGTCAAATCGCTGGAGGGATTTAAATTATTTACGAGTGATCCTTATTAAAATTCAACGCCCAATTCTGATATGATCTGTAAGGTATAGATTAAAATAATAATTTGTATATAGGACCTTTTTTAACAATAGCTAAGTTTTAAAGACCAAATATTACGAGTTACAGATCGGTGATAAAAATAACTTTTACCTTTTCAATTAATTGTCGATCAGTCAACAATACGCTGAAGATTAATTGTTTACTTCCATATGACATGTTCAGTATTTTGCCTCAATAAATACGGAAGCCTGTTGATTTCTGATGCACACTGTAGGGAAAAATATTCCATGCAGAATCCTATTAATGTCTACGATGATCACTGCGAAGGTTTGTAGTTCTTTTTAAAAAAATTATACCTTCGCGTTCTTCCGAATACAGAAAAGAAATTTTTCTGAATTTCTGGTTTCAACAAAGAACGAAAATCTCATCTCATTTTCTTTTTTGGAATACCAACGGTTGCAGTTGTTTCCGCAGTTTCTTATTTACGTCCTATTCAATTATTCTCACTTTCTGCAGGTTAGCACTTTTTCTTCAACTGTTTACATCTGTATATATAAAACACCATAAAACTACCTGAGCTCGTGTAGGTATCCGCTCTTTTCTGTGAAAACTTCATCCTTCATAAAATGCATTTTACAGCTTTTTATGAAACGACGTCCATGTATTTGGTTCATCGCCCTCTGCCTGTCTGTCTCTGGGCATAATGATTTAAAAACGACTGATGTAAGTTTTCCATGTCATGTTTGCTAATTATTATCACAAGGATGAAAAGATCATTATATACATATGGTAAAATATTCGTATGCCTCTACAGAATTGACGAATATTATTCTTTTTTACATTGCGATAATATTTAACTACTGCTACTTTCCAATTAAGGACCGACGGCATGAAACCGGGTCATTTAATGAAATCACTGGTGAACAAGCAGGAAACGAGAAAAACACCAACTGTTTTACTGCAATTGCCTTCACATCTACTTCTATGTACTTCTCTGTTGAAATCGCAATGCGACCTTCTGATGACAGCAGCACAGATCGTGAAGACATTGGAAAAAGGATGGAAAATACTGAAGCACGATCAAAGCGACATTACCTGGGATTAATGTTCTAGTAACCGCACTGACGGAGCTAGGGCAATAGTTGGAAAATCTGCTGGAGCTGTAGCACGTACAAAACGTTTAGCTCTTCATGTAATGCCTAATGCCATGTGTAATCATATTCGTGATGACATGCCGCAATAACTGAATGGTATATCGAAAGAGATTCTAAGAATGGTGAACCTTGTAAAAGCAATGTCACTGTATTCCCGTTTATTTGCTTTGTTGTGGGAATAAATTGAAAGATATTATAAATCAATAATTCTCCATAAAGTAGCGCGATGGCTATCGTGCGTGAATGTGTTGGCTCCATTCGATGAATTAACAGATGAGATAAGACATATTTTTATACAAAAATCCATTAGTACGGACAGATAAATGAAATTACAGAATTTGGAACAAACGGTTGGCTTCTGTGACAGGCAATTTCATTTACCTTCATGAAATGAATGTTAAACTACGAGGTATAAATGCGAACGCATTCAAAGTTCATAGTAAAATAAAATCACTTACTTTAAAACTCAATACTTTTGCGTTAATAGGCGTTAATATGAAGTTTTCCGAGTCCCAATGTTTACATTTTTACCAATAATATTTTCTTCGAAGAATGTGTCAACATTTCTATAGGTCAACCAGGGCGTAAACTGTGTCCGACAATAACGGAGTATTTTACAACTCAGCAAGTTGCATGGAATTGGCTTTACAATCCTTTAGTTACATTCTCTGTATCTAAGTCAGGGTTATAACTGAAAGAAAATGAACAGCTAATTGATATCTCCAAAGATTTAACTTTGAAACAAAGTTAAATGAAACAGAAAATATGCATTCTTGGGGTTGTCACATAAACGAATATGCTGAAATTTCCATCGGCACTTCGAACTTTCTCCCGGCTTTTGAATCCAATTAGCATTTTGAGAAATCCTTCACCCTATATAACGCAGGTAATTTGTTTCCTTCCTTGTTAACGTAGTCTTTTAGAACAGTAGCTACATGATTTTTAATTTATCCAAAAAAGCTTTGTATCTGCGAATTATTGAATAATGTAAATTTCTTTTCATTATTTCATGCAATGAACAGGTAGAATTTGATTTGAAAAATATAAACCATACAATTGTTATATTATGTATCATAAGTAAAACACATATATCTCAAGGGTTAATGACTACAATACCGAAGAAAACACAAGTAAATCAAAAATAATACTAATATAAATTTATTTTAATGCAATCGGTTTATCACCCCTGGGTTCGTGTTCCGCGAAAAAAGATAACTATCTATAAGTGGTAAGCGGTGTTACAATGCTTGGGAGAGAGAGTATCAAGACAACTATATTTGTTTTGGAAAATACACAGATTACTTACTGCTTAACAGACAGAGTAAAAATTATTGCCGTTTTTAAATATAAGATGGTGAAACTGTCACGAATCTAATATTCCAGAAACTGCTGCAATCAATGGCTTCATAGGATTATCTAACGATATACTCGTAGCTCCTCGTCAAATATTTGCCCCACACCATGCACATTTACTACGATTCTATGTGAACAACTACCTTCAGTTCCCCTTTTAAAAAGTACGATTCAACGAACTCGCCAACAAATGAAGAACCACATTTTTGTTGCGAAAGTAATCTGACTTGCAAATCTGAGGAAGCCGAAAACGAGGACCCCACCGATAAATTACCGAACGTTCTAACTATAATGCACGCCTGCATAACAGTAATTCAGACTTGGCAATGTCGTCGATAGTGCAATCGGCCAAAGACGAGACGTAGAATACAAAAATGGATAACATCAAGGAAGGTATAGCCGGATTTTCCAGTTAACGCGGCCATTTTTACTTTGATCTGATCTGAAGGATTTTGGTTAGTGATTGTGGCCGACACGGGATTCACTTGTAAATGTGTATGCCACCAACGCATATCATTCAAAATACATACGAATTTTTCATCGTTAAATTTGAAAAAGTATTATAAATATATGCCGTTTTTATAATAGATAATAAATAATTCATTATGTGTAGGTATATATAATAATATGGAAAATAACAATCTCATAAAGTACGAAGATCAGATTATGTGGAATAATTTTTGACTAACCTCGAGTATGTGTGTAAGCGTCGTCCATGTCCACCTCCACCACGACCACCGACACCATAAGAGCCTCATCGGCAACTGCCTCAGCCACGGACCCAGCAAACAGATGCAGAAACTACCCCGCATCTTCGGTCGCGGGCTTTCCGCCATCCATCTCCGCCACCATATGAACCACGGCCGTCCTTGCTGATAACGGATAAACGATTTATTTCGTTAAACTTGAAGATGAAATATAAATACTGGTTCTGCTTATAAAACTGTGTATATTTATGTATAATAAAATGAAAAACAGCAAACACATTAACACGGTCGAGCAGAGTAAACAGCATTATAAGTGAATTACCTGCAGCTTTTGCGTTTCCAGTTCATTTGTCCATGGTCACCACCTCCGCCTCCTCCTCTAACTCACCGCCGCCTCCCACACATCCTTTACCTCAACCGCCACCATTAAGCCATCCACGGCAAACGACTCAGCTTCGGGAGGAGCTTAAGTCGAGCGCCTTATGGGCCCGTCTCCTTCCTCCGTCATTCTTCTCTCCTAACCCTCTTCAGTCAAATCGCTGGAGGGATTTAAATTATTTACGAGTGATCCTTATTAAAATTCAACGCCCAATTCTGATATGATCTGTAAGGTATAGATTAAAATAATAATTTGTATATAGGACCTTTTTTAAGAATAGCTAAGTTTTAAAGACCAAATATTACGAGTTACAGATCGGTGATAAAAATAACTTTTACCTTTTCAATTAACCGTCGATCAGTCCACAATACGCTGTAGATTAATTGTTTACTTCCATATGACATTTTCAGTATTTTGCCTCAATAAATACGGAAGCCTGTTGATTTCTGATGCACACTGTAGGGAAAAATATTCCATGCAGAATCCTATTAATTTCTACGATGATCACTGCGAAGGTTTGTAGTTCTTTTTAAAAAAATTATACCTTCGCGTTCTTCCGAATACAGAAAAGAAATTTTTCTGAATTTCTGGTTTCACCAAAGAACGAAAATCTCATCTCATTTTCTTTTTTGGAATACCAACGGTTGGAGCTGTTTCCGCAGTTTCTTATTTACGTCCTATTCAATTATTCTCACTTTCTGCAGGTTAGCACTTTTTCTTCAACTGTTTACATCTGTATATATAAAACACCATAAAACTACCTGAGCTCGTGTAGGTATCCGCTCTTTTCTGTGAAAACTTCATCCTTCATAAAATGCATTTTACCGCTTTTTATGAAACGACGTCCATGTATTTGGTTCATCGCCCTCTGCCTGTCTGTCTCTGGGCATAATGATTTAAAAACGACTGATGTAAGTTTTCCATGTCATGTTTGCTAATTACTATCACAAGGATGAAAAGATCATTATATACATATGGTAAAATATTCGTATGCCTCTACAGAATTGACTAATATTATTCTTTTTTACATTGCGATAATATTTAACTACTGCTACTTTCCAATTAAGGACCGACGGCATGAAACCGGGTCATTTAATGAAATCACTGGTGAACAAGCAGGAAACGAGAAAAACACCAACTGTTTTACTGCAATTGCCTTCACATCTACTTCTATGTACTTCTCTGTTGAAATCGCAATGCGACCTTCTGATGACAGCAGCACAGATCGTGAAGACATTGGAATAAAGATGGAAAATACTGAAGCACGATCAAAGCGACATTACCTTGGATTAATGTTCTAGTATTCGCACTGACGGAGCTATGGCAATAGTTGGAAAATCCGCTGGAGCTGTAGCACGTGCAAAACGTTTAGCTCTTCATGTAATGCCTAATGTCATGTGTAATCATATACGTGATGACATGCCGCAATAATTGAATGATATATCGAAAGAGATTCTAAGAATGGTGAACCTTATAAAAGCAATGTCACTGTATTCCCATTTATTCGCTTTGTTGAGCGAATAAATTGAAAGATATTATAAAGCATTAATTCTCCATAAAGTAGCGCGATGGCTATCGTGCGTGAATGTGTTGGCTCCATTCCATGAATTAAGAGATGAGATAAGACATATTTTTATACAAAAATCCATTAGTACGGACAGATAAATGAAATTACGGAATTTGGAACAAACGGTTGGCTTCTGTGACAGGCAATTTCATTTACCTTCATGAAATGAATGTTAAACTACGAGGTATAAATGCGAACGCATTCAAAGTTCATAGTAAAATAAAATCACTTACTTTATAACTCAATACTTTTGCGTTAATAGGCGTTAATATGAAGTTTTCCGAGTCCCAATGTTTACATTTTTACCAATAATATTTTCTTCGAAGAATGTGTCAACATTTCTATAGGTCAACCAGGGCGTAAACTGTGTCCGACAATAACGGAGTATTTTACAACTCAGCCAGGTGCATTGGTTTCACAATCCTTTAGTTACATCATTTGTATCTAAGTCAGGATTGTCACTGAAAGAAAGCGAGCAGTTAATTGATAACTCCACAGATTTAACTTTAAAACTAAGTTCAATGAAACAGAACATATGCATTCTTGGGGTTGTCACATAAACGATTATGCTGAAATTTCCATCGGCACTTTGAAATTTCTCCCGGCTTTTGAATCCAATTATCATTTTGAGATATCCTTCACCCTATATAACGCACGTAATTTGTTTCCTTCCTTGTTAACGTAGTCTTTTAGAACAGTAGCTACATGATTTTTAATTTATCCAAAAAAGGTTTGTATCAGTGAATTATTGAATAATGTAAATTACTTTTCATTATTTCATGCAATGCACAGGTAGAATTTGATTTGAAAAATATAAACCCTACAATTGCTATATTATGTATCGTAAAACAATCATATATGTCTTAAGGGGTAATGACTACAATACCGAAAAAATCACAAATCGTCAAATATTTGCCCCACATCATGCACATTTACTACGATTCTATGTGAACAACTACCTTCAGTTTCCCTTTTAAAAAGTACGATTCAACGAACTCGCCAACATATGAAGAACCACATTTTTTTGACTGAATTATTTTTTTCAAGAGTTCGCCAAATCGTTTAAATACATTGAAATTTGCTTCAACATAGTGGAACATCAAATTACATAATTCTTCATATATACGTAACAGATTTAATATTGATGGGATACTTCCTTGATGATGCCTTCAAAGACATACCTCAAATTTATCGCAATCATGTAATCATTCTTTCGTCGGTATCGGATATTAGGCATTTTATAAAGGAGGTCTTTTTGGAATAAATATTCATAACATCGCTCATCGCAAAAAAATAACTGCGACTTGGAGAATTAAGCAATGCTTAAACACGAATGGAAACATTTTCTTTTATACACGGAGGGCTTGCTTAATCATATTAACATACCTAACGATTCCGGAGTTTGACGCCATCGAGAATGTACTTGGAGAGTCAGTCACAGCCTTGAACGTTCACGTTAGGAATAAATTCCACTTATTCAATGTCTCTTCGTTCTATTGCGATACCTCCAAAGAACTCGTCTTCCTCATAAACATCGAGTCAGGTTGACCAGTTCAGGTTTTAAGAAAAATGGGGGTGTATGTACATCAACACAACTATGGCAGAATGAATTGATTTCATATATCGAGAAGTCGCTCCTCGACGCTTCCTCAACACGACCATTCCAACGAGAAGGTTACATGTACCGGGGCAACTTTCGGGATGTTACTCTCTCTAACGGTGGCCGCGGGTACTTTGAACAGTTCAGAGCAACTCGATACACCTATACCATAATGAAGCGCAAGTCTATATCGGAGTAAATGCCGTAGTAAGAGGGAAATCCCAAGCGACTCCACCTAGCATATTTCTTCCCATTGTTCAACTGCGTCCGTATACATGTCGTCACCATGGCGACCACACATTGTTGCGTACGTAGGAACGAACTTACATTTCTTCGGTTTGCCTTTAATATTTCAGTGATAAATAAGAATCTGCTAGCCAAAAATTTCTTTTCCCCAACTCGCTTTGTGTTTTTTCATAAACAAATTCTTAGGAAATAATTGTTTTGCATATTACTTGAGGTCGATCACATATGTAATTGTGATTTATTTTAAATAAGCATATATTAATAATTTAATAATTTTCTGGATTAATACGGTGAAACCTTAGGAATCCTAATTTTTATTGTGAAAAAATATAAAGAGATACGAAAAATTAAATTAAATAGGAAAACCAGTAAATTAACTGAACTGTGAAAATATCGTTATCATCGATGGATTGGCGAAAATACTATAAATATTTTTATGGGTTTTTAATAAATGAAAACTAGACGATAACAACGATAAATCATCGTCTTTGTTAACATTTATTAGTGAATAAATCAGGTTTAGCCCTATGGTGCGGCGATAATCTCGGCGAGAATAATGTACGGACACGAAGCATTATATTCTACTGAGAAATTGAGACGAACCATCGCAGTAGAACTAAATGCTATAGGAATTTTATGGAATAAAATGAAATCTTTCCGGAAACGACTCTTGTGACAATGTGATACATGCATAGTTTAGAATGTTGCTCCCTTCATATATATTTTCCTACTCAGAGAGAATCATAGAAGGCGTCGTGGGGTGCTATGCCGTAATAACGAACGCGATTTAAATGTGGAATTCACCACATATTGAAAATAATTCAGAGACATAAAAATACATTTAAAAAACTAATTCGCCGACTTAATAAACTGCAGCAGTTTTCTATTAACTTAATCTTATAAAAACTAATGTTTTGCCGAAGACGTCAACGTTAGAGGACATGATGTGTCGTGTTCCGAAGTGAATGTTTCTTGAGATGGTCCGGGTAAATGAGCTAGAGAATGCAGTGTTATTTATGAATGTGAAGGTTTGGCAATAGGTGACGGCTTCAGATATGTTGTTCGGATCCTCTGATACTACTTCACATGTACTAATACGCGCCTGGGAGCGTCCGTATCAAAAGGGTGGATATACAGTAGTTGCGAAAGTAATATGGCTTGCAAGTCTGAGGAAGCCGAAAACGAGGACTCTACCGATAAATTACCGAACGTTCTAACAATAATGAGGAAAACGTAAGTCAATTGCGCCCTTTAAAGACTTGCAAGGGTTGAAAACTGAATTACTAGTGAAGGCCACAGAAATGGTGACTCTGTGTAAATGTATAAGGAGACGGACGAGAGGAAATTCTCGCCATTATCCGAAAAAAAACAGAAGTGCCGGATGGAATATAATATCCTGGGAATTATGTGATCAGAGATTCTTCTGTGAATCGGGCAGTACCCTTGGTCATGAAGTGGAATATATCCCGGAGATAATATTGGAGCAATTGGAAAAGAAAATAGAAACCTAAGACTATGAACGTATGTAAAATGTCTTCAGGGTTCAAGTTTGAAGAAGCGATGTAAAGGGGCGAAGACTGAGGATCAGGTGATTGTAATACTATGGGTTACTTGCACGGCTGCATAACAGTAATTCAGACTTGGCAACGTCGTCGATAGTGCAATCGGCCAAAGACGAGACGTAGAATACAAAAATGGATAACATCAAGGAAGGTATAGCCGGATTTTTCAGTTAACGCGGCCATTTTTACTTTGATCTGATCTGAAGGATTTTGGTAAGCGATTGTGGCCGACACGGGATTCACTTGGAAATGTGTATGCCACCAACGCATATCATTCAAAGGAACATACGAATTTTTCATCGTTAAATTTGAAAAAGGATTATAAATAAATGCCGTTTTTATAATAGATAATAAATAATTAATTATGCGTAGGTATATATAATAATATGGAAAATAACAATCTCATAAAGTACGAAGATCAGATTATGTGGAATAATTTTTGACTAACCTCGAGTATGTGTGTAAGCGTCGTCCATGTCCATCTCCACCACGACCACCGACACCATAAGAGCCACATCGGCAACTGCCTCAGCCACGGACCCAGCAAACAGATGCAGAAACTACCCCGCATCTACGGTCGCGGGCGTTCCGCCCTCCACCTCCGCCACCATATGAACCACGGCCGTCCTTGCAGTTAACGGATAAACGATTTTTTTCTTTAAACTTGAAGATGAAATATAAATACTGTTTCTGATTATAAAACTGTGCATATTTATGTATAATAAAATGAAAAACAGGAAACACATTAACACGGTCGAGCAGAGTAAACAGCATTATAAGTGAATTACCTGCAGCATTTGCGTTTCCAGTTCATTTGTCCATGGTCACCACCTCCGCCTCCTCCTCTAACTCACCGCCGCCTCCCACACATCCTTTACCTCAACCGCCACCATTAAGCCATCCACGGCAAACGACTCAGCTTCGGACGGAGCTTGAGTCGAGCGCCTTATGGGCCCGTCTCCTTCCTCCGTCATTCTTCTCTCCTAACCCTCTTCAGTCAAATCGCTGGAGGGATTTAAATTATTTACGAGTAATCGTTTTTAAAATTCAACACCCAATTCTGATATGATCTGTAAGGTATAGATTATAATAATAATTTGTATATAGGGCCTTTTTTAACAATAGCTATGTTTTAAAGACCAAATATTACAAGTTACAGATCTTTTACATTTTCAATTAACCGTCGAGCAGTCCATAATACGCTGAAGATTAATTGTTTACTTCCATATGACATTTTCAGGATTTTGCCTCAATAAATACGGAAGCCTGTTGATTTCTGATGCACATTGTAGGGAAAAATATTCCATGCAGAATCCTATTAATGTCTACGATGATCACTGCGAAGGTTTGTAGTTCTTTTTAAAAAATTATATCTTCGCGTTCTTCCGAATACAGAAATGAAATTCTCCTGAATTTCAGGATTCACCAAAGAACGAAAATCTCATCTCATTTTCTTTTTTGGAATACCATTGATCTCATTTTGTAGCGGACGGTTGGAGTTGTTTCCGCAGTTTCTTATTTACGTCTTATTCAATTCTTCTCACTTTCTGCAGGTTAGCACTTTTTCTTCCACTGTTTACATCGGTATATAAAAAACAGCATAAAACTACCTGAGCTCGTGTAGTATCAAGACAACTATATTTGTTTTGGAAAATACACAGATTACATACTGCTTAACAGACCGAGTCAAAATTATTGCCGTTTTTAAATATAAGATGGTGAAACTGTCACGAATCTAATATTCCAGAAACTGCTGCAATCAATGGCTTCATAGAATTATCTAACGATATACTCGTAGCTCCTCGTCAAATATTTGCCCCACACCATGCACATTTACTACGATTCTATGTGAACAACTACCTTCAGTTCCCCTTTTAAAAAGTACGATTCAACGAACTCGCCAACAAATGAAGAACCACATTTTTGTTGCGAAAGTGATATGGCTTGCAAATCTGAGGAAACCGAAAACGAGGACCCTACCGATAAATTACCAAACGTTCTAACTATAATGCACGGCTGCATAACAGTAATTCAGACTTGGCAACGTCGTCGATAGTGCAATCGGCCAAAGACGAGACGTAGAATACAAAAATGGATAACATCAAGGAAGGTATAGCCGGATTTTTCAGTTAAAGCGGCCATTTTACTTTGATCTGATCTGAAGGATTTTGGTAAGTGATTTTGGCCGACACGGGATTCATTTGTAAATGTGTATGGCACCAACGCATATCATTCAAAGGAACATACGAATTTTTTATCGTTAAATTTGAAAAAGGATTATAAATATATGCCGTTTTTATAATAGATAATAAATAATTAATTATGTGTAGGTATATATAATAATATGGAAAATAACAATCTCATTAAGTACGAAGGTAAGATTATGTGGAATAATTTTTGACTAACCTCGAGTATGTGTGTAAGCGTCGTCCATGTCCACCTCCACCACGACCACCGACACCATAAGAGCCACATCGGCAACTGCCTCAGCCACGGACCCAGCAAACAGATGCAGAAACTACCCCGCATCTTCGGTCGCGGGCGTTCCGCCCTCCACCTCCGCCACCATATGAACCACGGCCGTCCTTGCAGTTAACGGATAAACGATTTTTTTCTTTAAACTTGAAGATGAAATATAAATACTGTTTCTGATTATAAAACTGTGCATATTTATGTATAATAAAATGAAAAACAGGAAACACATTAACACGGTCGAGCAGAGTAAACAGCATTATAAGTGAATTACCTGCAGCATTTGCGTTTCCAGTTCATTTGTCCATGGTCACCACCTCCGCCTCCTCCTCTATCTCACCGCCGCTCCCACACATCCTTTACCTCAACCGCCACCATTAAGCCATCAACGGCAAACGACTCAGCTTCGGACGGAGCTTGAGTCGAGCGCCTTATGGGCCCGTCCTCTTCCTCCGTCATTCTTCTCTCCTAACCCTCTTCAGTCAAATCGCTGGAGGGATTTAAATTATTTACGAGTGATCGTTTTTAAAATTCAACACCCAATTCTGATATGATCTGTAAGGTATAGATTATAATAATAATTTGTATATAGGGCCTTTTTTAACAATAGCTATGTTTTAAAGACCAAATATTACAAGTTACAGATCTTTTACATTTTCAATTAACCGTCGAGCAGTCCATTCTACGCTGAAGATTAATTGTTTACTTCCATATGACATTTTCAGGATTTTGCCTTAATAAATACGGAAGCCTGTTGATTTCTGATGCACATTGTAGGGAAAAATATTCCATGCAGAATCCTATTAATGTCTACGATGATCACTGCGAAAGATTTTAGATCTATTTAAAAAAAATATATCATCGCGTTCTTCCGAATACAGAAAAGAAATTTTCCTGAATTTCTGGTTTCACCAAAGAACGAAAATCTCATCTCATTTTCTTTTTTGGAATACCAACGGTTGGAGTTGTTTCCGCAGTTTCTTATTTACGTCTTATTCAATTCTTCTCACTTTCTGCAGGTTAGCACTTTTTCTTCAACTGTTTACATCTGTATATATAAAACACCATAAAACTATCTGAGCTCGTGTAGGTTTCCGCTCGTTTCTGTGAAAACTTCATCCTTCATGAAATGCATTTTACCGCTTTTTATGAAACGACGTCCATGTATTTGGTTCATCGCCCTCTGCCTGTCTGTCTCTGGGCATAATGATTTAAAAACGACTGATGTAAGTTTTCCATGTCATGTTTGCTAATTATTATCACAAGGATGAAAAGATCATTATATACATATGGTAAAATATTCGTATGCCTCTACAGAATTGACTAATATTATTCTTTTTTACATTGCGATAATATTTAACTACTGCTACTTTCCAATTAAGGACCGACGGCATGAAACCGGGTCATTTAATGAAATCACTAGTGAACAAGCAGGAAACGAGAAAAACACCAACTGTTTTACTGCAATTGCCTTCACATCTACTTCTATGTACTTCTCTGTTGAAATCGCAATGCGACCTTCTGATGACAGCAGCACAGATTGTGAAGACATTGGAATAAAGATGGAAATTACTGAAGCACGATCAAAGCGACATTACCTTGGAATAATGTTCTAGTAATCGCACTGACGGAGCTAAGGCAATCGTTGGAAAATCCGCTGGAGCTGTAGCACGTACAAAACGTTTTGCTCTGCATGTAATGCCTAATGTCATGTGTAATCATATTCGTGATGACATGCCGCAATAATTGAATAATATATCGAAAGAGATTCTAAGAATGGTGAACCCTATAAAAGCAATGTCACTGTATTCCCATTTATTCGCTTTGTTGTGCGAATAAATTGAAAGATAATATAAAGCATTAATTCTCCATAAAGTAGCGCGATGGCTATCGTGCGTGAATGTGTTGGCTCCATTCGATGAATTAAGAGATGAGACAAGACATATTTTTATACAAAAATCCATTAGTACGGACAGATAAAGGAAATTACAGAATTTGGAACAAACCGTTGGATTCTGTGACAGGTAATTTCATTTACCTTCATGAAATGAATGTTAAACTACGAGGTATAAATGCGAACGCATTCAAAGTTCATAGTAAAATAAAATCACTTACTTTAAAACTCAATACTTTTGAGTAAATAGGCGTTAATATGAAGTTTTCCGAGTCCCAATGTTTACATTTTTACCAATAATATTTTCTTCGAAGAATGTGTCAAAATTTCTATAGGTCAAACAGGGCGTAAACTGTGTCCGACAATAACGGAGTATTTTACAACTCAGCCAGGTGCATAGAATTGGCTTCACAATCCTTTAGTTACATCATTTGTATCTAAGTCAGGATTATCACTGAAAGAAAGCGAACAGTTAATTGATAACTCCACAGATATAACTTTAAAACTAAGTTCAATGAAAGAGAACATATGCATTCTTGGGGTTGTCACATAAACGAATATGCTGATATTTCCATCGGCACTTCGAAATTTCTCCCGGCTTTTGAATCCAATTATCATTTTGAGAAATCCTTCACCCTATATAACGCAGGTAATTTGTTTCCTTCCTTGTTAACGCAGTCTTTTAGAACAGTAGCTACATGATTTTTTATTTATCCAAAAAAGCTTTGTATCTGCGAATTATTGAATAATGTAAATTTCTTTTCATTATTTCATGCAATGCACAGGTAGAATTTGATTTGAAAAATATAAACCCTACAATTGCTATATTATGTATCGTAAAACAAACATATATGTCTTAAGGGGTAATGACTACAATACCGAAGAAATCACAAGTAAATCGAAAATAATACTAATGTAAGTTAATTTTAATGCAATAGATTTATCACCCCTGGGTTCGTGTTCCGCGAAAATAGATAATTATCTTTAAGTGGTAAATGGTGTTACAATGCTTGGGAGAGAGAGTATCAAGACAACTATATTTGTTTTGGAAAATACTCAGATTACTTACTGCTTACCAGACCGAGTCAAAATTATTGCCGTTTTTAAATATAAGATGGTGAAATTGTCACGAATCTAATATTCCAGAAACTGCTGCAATCAATGGCTTCATAGGATTATCTAACGATATACTCGTAGCTCCTCGTCAAATATTTGCCCCACGCCATGCACATTTACTACGATTCTATGTGAACAACTACCTTCAGTTCCCCTTTTAAAAAGTACGATTCAACGAACTCGGCAACAAATGAAGAACCAGATTTTTGTTGCGAAAGTAATATGGCTTGCAAATCTGAGGAAGCCGAAAACGAGGTCCCTACCGATAAATTAAGGAATGTACTAACTATAATGCACGGCTGCATAACAGTAATTCAGACTTGGCAACGTCGTCGATAGTGCAATCGGCCAAAGACGAGACGTAGAATACAAAAATGGATAACATCAAGGAAGGTATAGCCGGATTTTTCAGTTAACGCGGCCATTTTTACTTTGATCTGATCTGAAGGATTTTGGTAAGTGATTGTGGCCGACACGGGATTCACTTGTAAATGTGTATGCCACCAACGCATATCATTCAAAGGAACATACGAATTTTTCATCGTTAAATTTGAAAAAAGATTTTAAATATATGCCGTTTTTATAATAGATAATAAATAATTAATAATGTGTAGGTATATATAATAATATGGAAAACAACAATCTCATAAAGTACGAAGATCAGATTATGTGGAATAATTTTTGACTAACCTCGAGTATGTGTGTAAGCGTCGTCCATGTCCATGTCCACCTCCACCACGACCACCGACACCATAAGAGCCACATCGGCAACTGCCTCAGCCACGGACCCAGCAAACAGATGCAGAAACTACCCCGCATCTTCGGTCGCGGGCGTTCCGCCCTCCATCTCCGCCTCCATATGAACCACGGCCGTCCTTGCTGATAACGGATAAACGATTTTTTCGTTAAAATTGAAGATGAAATATAAATACTGGTTCTTCTTATAAAACTGTGTATGTTTATGTATAATAAATGAAAAACAGCAAACACATTAACACGGTCGAGCAGAGTAAACAGCATTATAAGTGAATTACCTGCAGCATTTGCGTTTCCAGTTCATTTGTCCATGGTCACCACCTCCGCCTCCTCCTCTAACTCACCGCCGCCTCCCACACATCCTTTACCTCAACCGCCACCATTAAGCCATCCACGGCAAACGACTCAGCTTCGGACGGAGCTTAAGTCGAGCGCCTTATGGGCCCGTCTCCTTCCTCCGTCATTCTTCTCTTCTAACCCTCTTCAGTCAAATCGCTGGAGAGATTTAAATTATTTACGAGTGATCATTATTAAAATTCAACGCCCAATTCTGATATGATCTGTAAGGTATAGATTATAATAATAATTTGTATATAGGGCCTTTTTTAACAATAGCTATGTTTTAAAGACCAAATATTACGAGTTACAGATCTTTTACATTTTCAATTAACCGTCGAGCAGTCCATAATACGCTGAAGATTAATTGTTTACTTCCATATGACATTTTCAGGATTTTGCCTTAATAAATACGGAAGCCTGTTGATTTCTGATGCACATTGTAGGGAAAAATATTCCATGCAGAATCCTATTAATGTCTACGATGATCACTGCGAAAGATTTTAGATCTATTTAAAAAAAATATATCATCGCGTTCTTCCGAATACAGAAAAGAAATTTTCCTGAATTTCTGGTTTCACCAAAGAACGAAAATCTCATCTCATTTTCTTTTTTGGAATACCAACGGTTGGAGTTGTTTCCGCAGTTTCTTATTTACGTCTTATTCAATTCTTCTCACTTTCTGCAGGTTAGCACTTTTTCTTCAACTGTTTACATCTGTATATATAAAACACCATAAAACTATCTGAGCTCGTGTAGGTTTCCGCTCGTTTCTGTGAAAACTTCATCCTTCATGAAATGCATTTTACCGCTTTTTATGAAACGACGTCCATGTATTTGGTTCATCGCCCTCTGCCTGTCTGTCTCTGGGCATAATGATTTAAAAACGACTGATGTAAGTTTTCCATGTCATGTTTGCTAATTATTATCACAAGGATGAAAAGATCATTATATACATATGGTAAAATATTCGTATGCCTCTACAGAATTGACTAATATTATTCTTTTTTACATTGCGATAATATTTAACTACTGCTACTTTCCAATTAAGGACCGACGGCATGAAACCGGGTCATTTAATGAAATCACTAGTGAACAAGCAGGAAACGAGAAAAACACCAACTGTTTTACTGCAATTGCCTTCACATCTACTTCTATGTACTTCTCTGTTGAAATCGCAATGCGACCTTCTGATGACAGCAGCACAGATTGTGAAGACATTGGAATAAAGATGGAAATTACTGAAGCACGATCAAAGCGACATTACCTTGGAATAATGTTCTAGTAATCGCACTGACGGAGCTAAGGCAATCGTTGGAAAATCCGCTGGAGCTGTAGCACGTACAAAACGTTTTGCTCTGCATGTAATGCCTAATGTCATGTGTAATCATATTCGTGATGACATGCCGCAATAATTGAATAATATATCGAAAGAGATTCTAAGAATGGTGAACCCTATAAAAGCAATGTCACTGTATTCCCATTTATTCGCTTTGTTGTGCGAATAAATTGAAAGATAATATAAAGCATTAATTCTCCATAAAGTAGCGCGATGGCTATCGTGCGTGAATGTGTTGGCTCCATTCGATGAATTAAGAGATGAGACAAGACATATTTTTATACAAAAATCCATTAGTACGGACAGATAAAGGAAATTACAGAATTTGGAACAAACCGTTGGATTCTGTGACAGGTAATTTCATTTACCTTCATGAAATGAATGTTAAACTACGAGGTATAAATGCGAACGCATTCAAAGTTCATAGTAAAATAAAATCACTTACTTTAAAACTCAATACTTTTGAGTAAATAGGCGTTAATATGAAGTTTTCCGAGTCCCAATGTTTACATTTTTACCAATAATATTTTCTTCGAAGAATGTGTCAAAATTTCTATAGGTCAAACAGGGCGTAAACTGTGTCCGACAATAACGGAGTATTTTACAACTCAGCCAGGTGCATAGAATTGGCTTCACAATCCTTTAGTTACATCATTTGTATCTAAGTCAGGATTATCACTGAAAGAAAGCGAACAGTTAATTGATAACTCCACAGATTTAACTTTAAAACTAAGTTCAATGAAAGAGAACATATGCATTCTTGGGGTTGTCACATAAACGAATATGCTGATATTTCCATCGGCACTTCGAAATTTCTCCCGGCTTTTGAATCCAATTATCATTTTGAGAAATCCTTCACCCTATATAACGCAGGTAATTTGTTTCCTTCCTTGTTAACGCAGTCTTTTAGAACAGTAGCTACATGATTTTTTATTTATCCAAAAAAGCTTTGTATCTGCGAATTATTGAATAATGTAAATTTCTTTTCATTATTTCATGCAATGCACAGGTAGAATTTGATTTGAAAAATATAAACCCTACAATTGCTATATTATGTATCGTAAAACAAACATATATGTCTTAAGGGGTAATGACTACAATACCGAAGAAATCACAAGTAAATCGAAAATAATACTAATGTAAGTTAATTTTAATGCAATAGATTTATCACCCCTGGGTTCGTGTTCCGCGAAAATAGATAATTATCTTTAAGTGGTAAATGGTGTTACAATGCTTGGGAGAGAGAGTATCAAGACAACTATATTTGTTTTGGAAAATACTCAGATTACTTACTGCTTACCAGACCGAGTCAAAATTATTGCCGTTTTTAAATATAAGATGGTGAAATTGTCACGAATCTAATATTCCAGAAACTGCTGCAATCAATGGCTTCATAGGATTATCTAACGATATACTCGTAGCTCCTCGTCAAATATTTGCCCCACGCCATGCACATTTACTACGATTCTATGTGAACAACTACCTTCAGTTCCCCTTTTAAAAAGTACGATTCAACGAACTCGGCAACAAATGAAGAACCAGATTTTTGTTGCGAAAGTAATATGGCTTGCAAATCTGAGGAAGCCGAAAACGAGGTCCCTACCGATAAATTAAGGAATGTACTAACTATAATGCACGGCTGCATAACAGTAATTCAGACTTGGCAACGTCGTCGATAGTGCAATCGGCCAAAGACGAGACGTAGAATACAAAAATGGATAACATCAAGGAAGGTATAGCCGGATTTTTCAGTTAACGCGGCCATTTTTACTTTGATCTGATCTGAAGGATTTTGGTAAGTGATTGTGGCCGACACGGGATTCACTTGTAAATGTGTATGCCACCAACGCATATCATTCAAAGGAACATACGAATTTTTCATCGTTAAATTTGAAAAAAGATTTTAAATATATGCCGTTTTTATAATAGATAATAAATAATTAATAATGTGTAGGTATATATAATAATATGGAAAACAACAATCTCATAAAGTACGAAGATCAGATTATGTGGAATAATTTTTGACTAACCTCGAGTATGTGTGTAAGCGTCGTCCATGTCCATGTCCACCTCCACCACGACCACCGACACCATAAGAGCCACATCGGCAACTGCCTCAGCCACGGACCCAGCAAACAGATGCAGAAACTACCCCGCATCTTCGGTCGCGGGCGTTCCGCCCTCCATCTCCGCCTCCATATGAACCACGGCCGTCCTTGCTGATAACGGATAAACGATTTTTTCGTTAAAATTGAAGATGAAATATAAATACTGGTTCTTCTTATAAAACTGTGTATGTTTATGTATAATAAATGAAAAACAGCAAACACATTAACACGGTCGAGCAGAGTAAACAGCATTATAAGTGAATTACCTGCAGCATTTGCGTTTCCAGTTCATTTGTCCATGGTCACCACCTCCGCCTCCTCCTCTAACTCACCGCCGCCTCCCACACATCCTTTACCTCAACCGCCACCATTAAGCCATCCACGGCAAACGACTCAGCTTCGGACGGAGCTTAAGTCGAGCGCCTTATGGGCCCGTCTCCTTCCTCCGTCATTCTTCTCTTCTAACCCTCTTCAGTCAAATCGCTGGAGAGATTTAAATTATTTACGAGTGATCATTATTAAAATTCAACGCCCAATTCTGATATGATCTCTAAGGTATAGATTATAATAATAATTTGTATATAGGACCTTTTTTAACAATAGCTACGTTTTAAAGACCAAATATTACGAGTTACAGATCGGTGATAAAAATAACTTTTACCTTTTCAATTAACCGTCGATCAGTCCACAATACACTGAAGATTAATTGTTTACTTCCATAAGATATTTTCAGTATTTTGCCTAAATAAATACGGAAGCCTGTTGATTTCTGATGCACATTGTAGGGAAAAATATTCCATGCAGAATCCTATTAATGTCTACGATGATCACTGCGAAAGATTTTCGATCTATTTAAAAAAAATATATCTTCGCGTTCTTCCGAATACAGAAAAGAAATTTTCCTGAATTTCTGGTTTCACCAAAGAACGAAAATCTCCTCTCATTTTCTTTTTTGGAATACCAAAGGTTGGAGTTGTTTCCGGAGTTTCTTATTTACGTCTTATTCAATTCTTCTCATTTTCTGCAGGTTAGCACTTTTTCTTCAACTGTTTACATCTGTATATATAAAACACCATCAAACTAACTGAGCTCGTGTAGGTATCCGCTCTTTTCTGTGAAAACTTCATCCTTCATGAAATGCATTTTACCGCTTTTTATGAAACGACGTCCATGTATTTGGTTCATCGCCCTCTGCCTGTCTGTCTCTGGGTATATGATTTAAAAACGACTAATGTAATTTTTCCATGTCATGTTTGCTAATTATTATCACAAGGATGAAAAGACCATTATATACATATGGTAAAATATTCGTATGCCTCAACAGAATTGAATAATATTATTCTTTTTTACATTGCGATAATATTTAACTACTGCTACTTTCCAATTAAGGACCGACGGCATGAAACCGGGTCATTTAATGAAATCACTGTTGAACAAGCAGGAAACGAGAAAAACACCAACTGTTTTACTGCAATTGCCTTCACATCTACTTCTATGTACTTCTCTGTTGAAATCGCAATGCGACCTTCTGATGACAGCAGCACAGATCTTGAAGACATTGGAATAAAGATGGAAAATATTGAAGCAGGATCAAAGAGACATTACCTTGGATTAATGTTCTAGTAATCGCACTGACGGAGCTACGGCAATAGTTGGAAAATCCGCTGGAGCTGTAGCACGTACAAAACGTTTTGCTTTGCATGTAATGCCTAATGTCATGTGTAATCATATTCGTGATGACATGCCGCAATAATTGAATGATATATCGAAAGAGATTCTAAGAATGGTGAACCTTATAAAAGCAATGTCACTGGTCGTCACATAAACGAATATGCTGAAATTTCCATCGGCACTTCGAAATTTCTCCCGGCTTTTGAATCCAATTATCATTTTGAGAAATCCTTCACCCTATATAACGCAGGTAATTTGTTTCCTTCCTTGTTAACGTAGTCTTTAAGAACAGTAGATACACGATTATTAATTTATCCAAAAAAGCTTTGTATCTGCGAATTATTGAATAATGTAAATTTCTTTTCATTATTTCATGCAATGCACAGGTAGAATTTGATTTGAAAAATATAAACCCTACAATTGCTATATTATGTATCGTAAAAGAAACATATATGTCTTAAGGGGTAATGACTACAATACCGAAGACATCACAAGTAAATCAAAAATAATACTAATGTAAGTTAATTTTAATGCAATAGTTTTATCACCCCTGGGTTCGTGTTCCTCGAAAATAGATAATTATCTTTATGTGGTAAGCGGTGTTACAATGCTTGGAGAGAGAGTATCAAGACCACTATATTTGTTTTGGAAAATACACAGATTACTTACTGCTTAACAGACCGAGTCAAAATTATTGTCGTTTTTAAATATAACATGGTGAAACTGTCACGAATCTAATATTCCAGAAACTGCTGCAATCAATGGCTTCATAGGATTATCTAACGATATACTCGTAGCTCCTCGTCAAATATTTGCCCCACACCATGCACATTTACTACGATTCTATGTGAACAACTACCTTCAGTTCCCCTTTTAAATACTACGATTCAACGAACTCGGCAACAAATGAAGAACCACATTTTTGTTGCGAAAGTAATATGGCTTACAAATCTGAGGAAGCCGAAAACGAGAACCCTACCGATAAATTACCGAACGTTCTATCTATAATGCACGGCTGCATAACAGTAATTCAGACTTGGCAACGTCGTCGATAGTGCAATCGGCCAATGACGAGACGTAGAATACAAAAATGGATAACATCAAGGAAGGTATAGCCGGATTTTTCAGTTAACGCGGCCATTTTTACTTTGATCTGATCTGAAGGATTTTGGTAAGTGATTGTGGCCGACACGGGATTCACTTGTAAATGTGTATGCCACCAACGCATATCATTCAAAGGAACATACGAATTTTTCATCGATAAATTTGAAAAAGGATAATAAATATATGCCGTTTTTATAATAGATAATAAATAATTAATTATGTGTAGGTATATATAATAATCTGAAAAATAACAATCTCATAAAGTACGAAGGTCAGATTATGTGGAATAGTTTTTGGCTAACCTCGAGTATGTGTGTAAGCGTCGTCCATGTCCACCTCCACCACGACCACCGACACCATAAGAGCCACATCGGCAACTGCCTCAGCCACGGACCCAGCAAACAGATGCAGAAACTACCCCGCATCTTCGGTCGCGGGCGTTCCGCCCTCCATCTCCGCCTCCATATGAACCACGGCCGTCCTTGCTGATAACGGATAAACGATTTTTTTCGTTAAAATTGAAGATGAAATATAAATACTGGTTCTTCTTATAAAACTGTGTATGTTTAAGTATAATAAATGAAAAACAGCAAACACATTAACACGGTCGAACAGAGTAAACAGCATTATAAGTGAATTACCTGCAGCATTTGCGTTTCCAGTTCATTTGTCCATGGTCACCACCTCCGCCTCCTCCTCTAACTCACCGCCGCCTCCCACACATCCTTTACCTCAACCGCCACCATTAAGCCATCCACGGCAAACGACTCAGCTTCGGACGGAGCTTGAGTCGAGCGCCTTATGGGCCCGTCTCCTTCCTCCGTCATTCTTCTCTCCTAACCCTCTTCAGTCAAATCGCAGGAGGGATATAAATTATTTACGAGTGATCGTTATTAAAATTCAACGCCCAATTCTGATATGATCTGTAAGGTATAGATTATAATAATAATTTGTATATAGGACCTTTTTTAACAATAGCTAAGTTTTAAAGACCAAATATTACGAGTAACAGATCGGTGATAAAAATAACTTTTACCTTTTCAATTAACCGTCTATCAGTCCACAATACGCTGAAGATTAATTGTTTACTTCCATAAGACATTTTCAGTATTTTGCCTCAATAAATACGGAAGCCTGTTGATTTCTGATGCACATTGTAGGGAAAAATATTCCATGCAGAATCCTATTAATCTCTAAGATGGTCACTGCGAAGGTTTGTAGTTCTTTTTAAAAAAATTATATCTTCGCGTTCTTCCGAATACAGAAAAGAAATTTTCCTGAATTTCTGGTTTCACCAAAGAACGAATATCTCCTCTCATTTTCTTTTTTGGAATACCAACGGTTGGAGTTGTTTCCGGAGTTTCTTATTTACGTCTTATTCAATTCTTCTCACTTTATGCAGGTTAGCACTTTTTCTTCAACTGTTTACATCTGTATATATAAAACACCATAAAACTAACTAAGCTCTTGTAGGTATCCGCTCTTTTCTGTGAAAACTTCATCCTTCATGAAATGCATTTTACCGCTTTTTATGAAACGACGTCCATGTATTTGGTTCATCGCCCTCTGCCTGTCTGTCTCTGGGCATAAAGATTTAAAAACGACTGATGTAAGTTTTCCATGTCATGTTTGCTAATTATTATCACAAGGATGAAAAGATCATTATATACATATGGTAAAATATTCGTATGCCTCTAAAGAATTGACTAATATTATCCTTTTTTACATTGCGATAATATTTAACTACTGCTACTTTCCAATTAAGGACCGACGGCATGAAACCGGGTCATTTAATGAAATCACTGGTGAACAAGAAGGAAACGAGAAAAACACCAACTGTTTTACTGCAATTGCCTTCACATCTACTTCTATGTACTTCTCTGTTGAAATCGCAATGCGACCTTCTGATGACAGCAGCACAGATCGTGAAGACATTGGAATAAAGATGGAAAATACTGAAGCAAGATCAAAGCCACATTACCTTGGATTAATGTTCTAGTAATCGCACTGACGGAGCTACGGCAATAGTTGGAAAATCCGCTGGAGCTGTAGCACGTACAAAACGTTTTGCTCTGCATGTAATGCCTAATGTCATGTGTAATCATATTCGTGATGACATGCCGCAATAATTGAATGATATATCGAAAGAGATTCTAAGAATGGTGAACCTTATAAAAGCAATGTCACTGTTTTCCCATTTATTCGCTTTGTTGTGCGAATAAATTGAAATATATTATAAAGCATTAATTCTCCATAAAATAGAGCGATGGCTATCGTGCGTGAATGTGTTGGCTCCATTCGATGAATTAAGAGATGAGATAAGACATATTTTTATACAAAAATCCATTAGTACGGACAGATAAATAAAATTACAGAATTTGGAACAAACGGTTGGCTTCTGTGACAGGCAATTTCATTTACCTTCATGAAATGAATGTTAAACTACGAGGTATAAATGCGAACGCATTCAAAGTTCATAGTAAAATAAAATCACTTACTTTAAAACTCAATACTTTTGCGTTAATAGGCGTTAATATGAAGTTTTCCGAGTCCCAATGTTTACATTTTTACCAATAATATTTTCTTCGAAGAATGTGTCAACATTTCTATAGGTCAAACAGGGCGTAAACTGTGTCCGACAATAAAGGAGTATTTTACAACTCAGCCAGGTGCATAGAATTGGCTTCACAATCCTTTAGTTACATCATTTGTATCTAAGTCAGGATTATCACTGAAAGAAAGCGAACAGTTAATTGATAACTCCACAGATTTACCTTTAAAACTAAGTTCAATGAAACAGAACATATGCATTCTTGTGGTTGTCACATAAACGAATATGCTGAAATTTCCATCGGCACTTCGAAATTTCTCCTGGCTTTTGACTCCAATTATCATTTTGAGAAATCCTTCACCCTATATAACGCAGGTAATTTGTTTCCTTCCTTGTTAACGCAGTCTTTTAGAACAGTAGCTACAAGATTTTTAATTTATCCAAAAAAGCTTTGTATCTGCGAATTATTGAATAATGTAAATTTCTTTTCATTATTTCATGCAATGCACAGGTAGAATTTGATTTGAAAAATATAAACCCTACAATTGCTATATTATGTATCGTAAAACAAACATATATGTCTTAAGGGGTAATGACTACATTACCGAAGAAATCACAAGTAAATCAAAAATAATACTAATGTAAGTTAATTTTAATGCAATAGATTTATCACCCCTGGGTTCGTGTTCCGCGAAAATTGATAATTATCTTTAGGTGGTAAGCTGTGTTACAATGCTTGGGAGAGAGAGTATCAAGAAAACTATATTTGTTTTGGAAAATACACTGATTACTTACTGCTTAACAGACCGAGTCAAAATTATTGCCGTTTTTAAATATAAGATGGTGAAACTGTCACGAATCTAATATTCCAGAAACTGCTGCAATCAATGGCTTCATAAGATTATCTAACGATATACTCGTAGCTCCTCGTCAAATATTTGCCCCACGCCATGCACATTTACTACGATTCTATGTGAACAACTACCTTCAGTTCCCCTTTTAAAAAGTACGATTCAACGAACTCGGCAACAAATGAAGAACCACATTTTTGTTGCGAAAGTAATATGGCTTGCAAATCTGAGGAAACCGAAAACGAGGACCCTACCGATAAATTACCGAACGTTCTAACTATAATGCACGGCTGCATAACAGTAATTCAGATTTGGCAACGTCGTCGATAGTGCAATCGGCCAAAGACGAGACGTAGAATACAAAAATGGTAAACATCAAGGAAGGTATAGCCGGATTTTTCAGTTAACGCGGCCATTTTTACTTAGATCTGATCCTAAGGATTTTGGTAAGTGATTGTGGCCGACACGGGATTCACTTGTAAATGTGTATGCCACCAACGCATATCATTTAAAGGAACATACGAATTTTTCATCGTTAAATTTGAAAAAGGATTTTAAATATATTCCGTTTTTATAGTAGATAATAAATAATTAATTATGTGTAGGTATATATAATAATATGGAAAATAACAATCTCATAAAGTACGAAGATCAGATTATGTGGAATAATTTTTGACTAACCTCGAGTATGTGTGTAAGCGTCGTCCATGTCCATGTCCACCTCCACCACGACCACCGACACCATAAGAGCCACATCGGCAACTGCCTCAGCCACGGAGCCAGCAAACAGATGCAGAAACTACCCTGCATCTTCGGTCTCGGGCGTTCCGCCCTCCAACTCCGCATCCATATGAACCACGGCCGTCCTTGCTGATAACGGATAAACGATTTTTTTCGTTAAAATTGAAGATGAAATATAAATACTGGTTCTTCTTATAAAACTGTGTATGTTTATGTATAATAAATGAAAAACAGCAAACACATTAACACGGTCGAGCAGAGTAAACAGCATTATAAGTGAATTACCTGCAGCATTTGCGTTTCCAGTTCATTTGTCCATGGTCACCACCTCCGCCTCCTCCTCTAACTCACCGCCGCCTCCCACACATCCTTTACCTCAACCGCCACCATTAAGCCATCCACGGCAAACGACTCAGCTTCGGACGGAGCTTGAGTCGAGCGCCTTATGGGCCCGTCTCCTTCCTCCGTCATTCTTCTCTCCTAACCCTCTTCAGTCAAATCGCTGGAGGGATTTAAATTATTTACGAGTGATCGTTATTAAAATTCAACGCCCAATTCTGATATGATCTGTAAGGTATAGATTATAATAATAATTTGTATATAGGACCTTTTTTAACAATAGCTAAGTTTTAAAGACCAAATATTACGAGTTACAGATCGGTGATAAAAATAACTTTTACCTTTTCAATTAACCGTCAATCAGTCCACAATACGCTTAAGATTAATTGTTTACTTCCATAAGACATTTTCAGTATTTTGCCTCAATAAATACGGAAGCCTGTTGATTTCTGATGCACATTGTAGGGAAAAATATTCCATGCAGAATCCTATTAATCTCTAAGATGGTCACTGCGAAGGTTTGTAGTTCTTTTTAAAAAAATTATATCTTCGCGTTCTTCCGAATACAGAAAAGAAATTTTCCTGAATTTCTGGTTTCACCAAAGAACGAAAATCTCCTCTCATTTTCTTTTTTGGAATACCAACGGTTGGAGTTGTTTCCGCAGTTTCTTATTTACGTCTTATTCAATTCTTCTCATTTTCTGCAGGTTAGCACTTTTTCTTCAACTGTTTACATCTGTATATATAAAACACCATAAAACTAACTGAGCTCGTGTAGGTATCCGCTCTTTTCTGTGAAAACTTCATCCTTCATGAAATGCATTTTACCGCTTTTTATGAAACGACGTCCATGTATTTGGTTCATCGCCCTCTGCCTGTCTGTCTCTGGGCATAATGATTTAAAAACGACTGATGTAAGTTTTCCATGTCATGTTTGCTAATTATTATCACAAGGATGAAAAGATCATTATATACATATGGTAAAATATTCGTATGCCTCTACAGAATTGACTAATATTATTCTTTTTTGCATTGCGATAATATTTAACTACTGCTACTTTCCAATTAAGGACCGACGGCATGAAACCGTGTCATTTAATGAAATCACTGGTGAACAAGCAGGAAACGAGAAAAACACCAACTGTTTTACTGCAATTGCCTTCACATCTACTTCTATGTACTTCTCTGTTGAAATCGCAATGCGACCTTCTGATGACAGCAGCACAGATCGTGAAGACATTGGAATAAAGATGGAAAATACTGAAGCACGATCAAAGCCACATTACCTTGGATTAATGTTCTAGTAATCGCACTGACGGAGCTATGGCAATAGTTGGAAAATCCGCTGGAGTTGTAGCACGTACAAAACGTTTAGCTCTTCATGTAATGCCTAATGTCATGTGTAATCATATTCTTGACGACATGCCGCAATAATTGAATGATATATCGAAAGAGATTCTAAGAATGGTGAACCTTATAAAAGCAATGCCACTGTTTTCCCATTTATTCGCTTTGTTGTGCGAATAAATTGAAAGATATTATAAAGCATTAATTCTCCATAAAGTAGCGCGATGGCTATCGTGCGTGAATGTGTTGGCTCCATTCGATGAATTAAGAGATGAGATAAGACATATTTTTATACAAAAATCCATTAGTACGGACAGATAAATGAAATTACAGAATTTGGAACAAACGGTTGGCTTCTGTGACAGGCAATTTCATTTACCTTCATGAAATGAATGTTAAACTACGAGGTATAAATGCGAACGCATTCAAAGTTCATAGTAAAATAAAATCACTTACTTTAAAACTCAATACTTTTGCGTTAATAAGCGTTAATATGAAGTTTTCCGAGTCCCAATGTTTACATTTTTACCAATAATATTTTCTTCGAAGAATTTGTCAACATTTCTATAGGTCAAACAGGGCGTAAACTGCGTCCGACAATAACGGAGTATTTTACAACTCAGCCAGGTGCATAGAATTGGCTTCACAATCCTTTAGTTACATCATTTGTATCTAAGTCAGGATTATCACTGAAAGAAAGCGAACAGTTAATTGATAACTCCACAGATTTAACTTTAAAACTAAGTTCAATGAAACAGAACATATGCATTCTTGGGGTTGTCACATAAACGAATATGCTGAAAATTCCATCGGCACTTCGAAATTTCTCCCGGCTTTTGAATCCAATTATCATTTTGAGAAATCCTTCACCCTATATAACGCAGGTCATTTGTTTCCTTCCTTGTTAACGTAGTCTTTAAGAACAGTAGATACACGATTATTAATTTATCCAAAAAAGCTTTGTATCTGCGAATTATTGAATAATGTAAATTTCTTTTCATTATTTCATGCAATGCACAGGTAGAATTTGATTTGAAAAATATAAACCCTACAATTGCTATATTATGTATCGTAAAACAAACATATATGTCTTAAGGGGTAATGACTACAATACCGAAGAAATCACAAGTAAATCGAAAATAATACTAATGTAAGTTAATTTTAATGCAATAGTTTTATCACCCCTGGGTTCGTGTTCCTCGAAAATAGATAATTATCTTTATGTGGTAAGCGGTGTTACAATGCTTGGAGAGAGAGTATCAAGACAACTATATTTGTTTTGGAAAATACACAGATTACTTACTGCTTAACAGACCGAGTCAAAATTATTGCCGTTTTTAAATATAACATGGTGAAACTGTCACGAATCTAATATTCCAGAATCTGCTGCAATCAATGGCTTCATAGGATTATCTAACGATATACTCGTAGCTCCTCGTCAAATATTTGCCCCACACCATGCACATTTACTACGATTCTATGTGAACAACTACTTTCAGTTCCCCTTTTAAAAAGTACGATTCAACGAACTCGGCAACAAATGAAGAACCACATTTTTGTTGCGAAAGTAATATGGCTTGAAAATCTGAGGATGCCGAAAACGAGGACCCTACCGATAAATTACCGAACGTTCTATCTATAATGCACGGCTGCATAACAGTAATTCAGACTTGGCAACGTCGTCGATAGTGCAATCGGCCAATGACGAGACGTAGAATACAAAAATGGATAACATCAAGGAAGGTATAGCCGGATTTTTCAGTTAACGCGGCCATTTTTACTTTGATCTGATCTGAAGGATTTTGGTAAGTGATTGTGGCCGACACGGGATTCACTTGTAAATGTGTATGCCACCAACGCATATCATTCAAAGGAACATACGAATTTTTCATCGTTAAATTTGAAAAAGGATAATAAATATATGCCGTTTTTATAATAGATAATAAATAATTAATTATGTGTAGGTATATATAATAATCTGAAAAATAACAATCTCATAAAGTACGAAGATCAGATTATGTGGAATAATTTTTGACTAACCTCGAGTATGTGTGTAAGCGTCGTCCATGTCCATGTCCACCTCCACCACGACCACCGACACCATAAGAGCCACATCGGCAACTGCCTCAGCCACGGAGCCAGCAAACAGATGCAGAAACTACCCCGCATCTTCGGTCTCGGGCGTTCCGCCCTCCATCTCCGCATCCATATGAACCACGGCCGTCCTTGCTGATAACGGATAAACGATTTTTTTCGTTAAAATTGAAGATGAAATATAAATACTGGTTCTTCTTATAAAACTGTGTATGTTTATGTATAATAAATGAAAAACAGCAAACACATTAACACGGTCGAGCAGAGTAAACAGCATTATAAGTGAATTACCTGCAGCATTTGCGTTTCCAGTTCATTTGTCCATGGTCACCACCTCCGCCTCCTCCTCTAACTCACCGCCGCCTCCCACACATCCTTTACCTCAACCGCCACCATTAAGCCATCCACGGCAAACGACTCAGCTTCGGACGGAGCTTGAGTCGAGCGCCTTATGGGCCCGTCTCCTTCCTCCGTCATTCTTCTCTCCTAACCCTCTTCAGTCAAATCGCAGGAGGGATTTAAATTATTTACGAGTGATCGTTATTAAAATTCAACGCCCAATTCTGATATGATCTGTAAGGTATAGATTATAATAATAATTTGTATATAGGACCTTTTTTAACAATAGCTAAGTTTTAATACCAAATATTACGAGTTACAGATCGGTGATAAAAATAACTTTTACCTTTTCAATTAACCGTCAATCAGTCCACAATACGCTTAAGATTAATTGTTTACTTCCATAAGACATTTTCAGTATTTTGCCTCAATAAATGCGGAAGCCTGTTGATTTCTGATGCACATTGTAGGGAAAAATATTCCATGCAGAATCCTATTAATCTCTAAGATGGTCACTGCGAAGGTTTGTAGTTCTTTTTAAAAAAATTATATCTTCGCGTTCTTCCGAATACAGAAAAGAAATTTTCCTGAATTTCTGGTTTCACCAAAGAACGAAAATCTCCTCTCATTTTCTTTTTTGGAATACCAACGGTTGGAGTTGTTTTCGCAGTTTCTTATTTACGTCTTATTCAATTCTTCTCATTTTCTGCAGGTTAGCACTTTTTCTTCAACTGTTTACATCTGTATATATAAAACACCATAAAACTAACTGAGCTCGTGTAGGTATCCGCTCTTTTCTGTGAAAACTTCATCCTTCATGAAATGCATTTTACCGCTTTTTATGAAACGACGTCCATGTATTTGGTTCATCGCCCTCTGCCTGTCTGTCTCTGGGCATAATGATTTAAAAACGACTGATGTAAGTTTTCCATGTCATGTTTGCTAATTATTATCACAAGGATGAAAAGATCATTATATACATATGGTAAAATATTCGTATGCCTCTACAGAATTGACTAATATTATTCTTTTTTGCATTGCGATAATATTTAACTACTGCTACTTTCCAATTAAGGACCGACGGCATGAAACCGGGTCATTTAATGAAATCACTGGTGAACAAGCAGGAAACGAGAAAAACACCAACTGTTTTACTGCAATTGCCTTCACATCTACTTCTATGTACTTCTCTGTTGAAATCGCAATGCGACCTTCTGATGACAGCAGCACAGATCGTGAAGACATTGGAATAAAGATGGAAAATACTGAAGCACGATCAAAGCGACATTACCTTGGATTAATGTTCTAGTAATCGCACTGACGGAGCTATGGCAATAGTTGGAAAATCCGCTGGAGTTGTAGCACGTACAAAACGTTTAGCTCTTCATGTAATGCCTAATGTCATGTGTAATCATATTCTTGACGACATGCCGCAATAATTGAATGATATATCGAAAGAGATTCTAAGAATGGTGAACCTTATAAAAGCAATGTCACTGTTTTCCCATTTATTCGCTTTGTTGTGCGAATAAATTGAAAGATATTATAAAGCATTAATTCTCCATAAAATAGAGCGATGGCTATCGTGCGTGAATGTGTTGGCTCCATTCGATGAATTAAGAGATGAGATAAGACATATTTTTATACAAAAATCCATTAGTACGGACAGATAAATGAAATTACAGAATTTGGAACAAACGGTTGGCTTCTGTGACAGGCAATTTCATTTACCTTCATGAAATGAATGTTAAACTACGAGGTATAAATGCGAACGCATTCAAAGTTCATAGTAAAATAAAATCACTTACTTTAAACTCAATACTTTTGCGTTAATAGGCGTTAATATGAAGTTTTCCGAGTCCCAATGTTTACATTTTTACCAATAATATTTTCTTCGAAGAATGTGTCAACATTTCTATAGGTCAAACAGGGCGTAAACTGTGTCCGACAATAAAGGAGTATTTTACAACTCAGCCAGGTGCATAGAATTGGCTTCACAATCCTTTAGTTACATAATTTGTATCTAAGTCAGGATTATCACTGAAAGAAAGCGAACAGTTAATTGATAACTCCACAGATTTAACTTTAAAACTAAGTTCAATGAAACAGAACATATGCATTCTTGGGGTTGTCACATAAACGAATATGCTGAAAATTCCATCGGCACTTCGAAATTTCTCCCGGCTTTTGAATCCAATTATCATTTTGAGAAATCCTTCACCCTATATAACGCAGGTCATTTGTTTCCTTCCTTGTTAACGTAGTCTTTAAGAACAGTAGATACACGATTATTAATTTATCCAAAAAAGCTTTGTATCTGCGAATTATTGAATAATGTAAATTTCTTTTCATTATTTCATGCAATGCACAGGTAGACTTTGATTTGAAAAATATAAACCCTACAATTGCTATATTATGTATCGTAAAACAAACATATATGTCTTAAGGGGTAATGACTACATTACCGAAGAAATCACAAGTAAATCAAAAATAATACTAATGTAAGTTAATTTTAATGCAATAGATTTATCACCCCTGGGTTCGAGTTCCGCGAAAATTGATAATTATTTTTAGGTGGTAAGCTGTGTTACAATGCTTGGGAGAGAGAGTATCAAGACAACTATATTTGTTTTGGAAAATACACTGATTACTTACTGCTTAACAGACCGAGTCAAAATTATTGCCGTTTTTAAATATAAGATGGTGAAACTGTCACGAATCTAATATTCCAGAAACTGCTGCAATCAATGGCTTCATAGGATTATCTAACGATATACTCGTAGCTCCTCGTCAAATATTTGCCCCACGCCATGCACATTTACTACGATTCTATGTGAACAACTACCTTCAGTTCCCCTTTTAAAAAGTACGATTCAACGAACTCGGCAACAAATGAAGAACCACATTTTTGTTGCGAAAGTAATATGGCTTGCAAATCTGAGGAAGCCGAAAACGAGGACCCTACCGATAAATTACCGAACGTTCTAACTATAATGCACGGCTGCATAACAGTAATTCAGATTTGGCAACGTCGTCGATAGTGCAATCGGCCAAAGACGAGACGTAGAATACAAAAATGGTAAACATCAAGGAAGGTATAGCCGGATTTTTCAGTTAACGCGGCCATTTTTACTTTGATCTGATCCTAAGGATTTTGGTAAGTGATTGTGGCCGACACGGGATTCACTTGTAAATGTGTATGCCACCAACGCATATCATTCAAAGGAACATACGAATTTTTCATCGTTAAATTTGAAAAAGGATAATAAATATATGCCGTTTTTATAATAGATAATAAATAATTAATTATGTGTAGGTATATATAATAATCTGGAAAATAACAATCTCATAAAGTACGAAGATCAGATTATGTGGAATAATTTTTGGCTAACCTCGAGTATGTGTGTAAGCGTCGTCCATGTCCATGTCCACCTCCACCACGACCACCGACACCATAAGAGCCACATCGGCAACTGCCTCAGCCACGGAGCCAGCAAACAGATGCAGAAACTACCCCGCATCTTCGGTCTCGGGCGTTCCGCCCTCCATCTCCGCCTCCATATGAACCACGGCCGTCCTTGCTGATAACGGATAAACGATTTTTTTCGTTAAAATTGAAGATGAAATATAAATACTGGTTCTTCTTATAAAACTGTGTATGTTTATGTATAATAAATGAAAAACAGCAAACACATTAACACGGTCGAGCAGAGTAAACAGCATTATAAGTGAATTACCTGCAGCATTTGCGTTTCCAGTTCATTTGTCCATGGTCACCACCTCCGCCTCCTCCTCTAACTCACCGCCGCCTCCCACACATCCTTTACCTCAACCGCCACCATTAAGCCATCCACGGGAAACGACTCAGCTTCGGACGGAGCTTGAGTCGAGCGCCTTATGGGCCCGTCTCCTTCCTCCGTCATTCTTCTCTCCTAACCCTCTTCAGTCAAATCGCAGGAGGGATTTAAATTATTTACGAGTGATCGTTATTAAAATTCAACGCCCAATTCTGATATGATCTGTAAGGTATAGATTATAATAATAATTTGTATATAGGACCTTTTTTAACAATAGCTATGTTTTAAAGACCAAATATTACGAGTTACAGATCGGTGATAAAAATAACTTTTACCTTTTCAATTAACCGTCGATCAGTCCACAATACGCTGAAGATTAATTGTTTACTTCCATAAGACATTTTCAGTATTTTGCCTCAATAAATACGGAAGCCTGTTGATTTCTGATGCACATTGTAGGGAAAAATATTCCATGCAGAATCCTATTAATCTCTAAGATGGTCACTGCGAAGGTTTGTAGTTCTTTTTAAAAAAATTATATCTTCGCGTTCTTCCGAATACAGAAAAGAAATTTTCCTGAATTTCTGGTTTCACCAAAGAACGAAAATCTCCTCTCATTTTCTTTTTTGGAATACCAACGGTTGGAGTTGTTTCCGCAGTTTCTTATTTACGTCTTATTCAATTCTTCTCATTTTCTGCAGGTTAGCACTTTTTCTTCAACTGTTTACATCTGTATATATAAAACACCATAAAACTAACTGAGCTCGTGTAGGTATCCGCTCTTTTCTGTGAAAACTTCATCCTTCATGAAATGCATTTTACCGCTTTTTATGAAACGACGTCCATGTATTTGGTTCATCGCCCTCTGCCTGTCTGTCTCTGGGCATAATGATTTAAAAACGACTGATGTAAGTTTTCCATGTCATGTTTGCTAATTATTATCACAAGGATGAAAAGATCATTATATACATATGGTAAAATATTCGTATGCCTCTACAGAATTGACTAATATTATTCTTTTTTGCATTGCGATAATATTTAACTACTGCTACTTTCCAATTAAGGACCGACGGCATGAAACCGGGTCATTTAATGAAATCACTGGTGAACAAGCAGGAAACGAGAAAAACACCAACTGTTTTACTGCAATTGCCTTCACATCTACTTCTATGTACTTCTCTGTTGAAATCGCAATGCGACCTTCTGATGACAGCAGCACAGATCGTGAAGACATTGGAATAAAGATGGAAAATACTGAAGCACGATCAAAGCGACATTACCTTGGATTAATGTTCTAGTAAGCGCACTGACGGAGCTATGGCAATAGTTGGAAAATCCGCTGGAGTTGTAGCACGTACAAAACGTTTAGCTCTTCATGTAATGCCTAATGTCATGTGTAATCATATTCTTGACGACATGCCGCAATAATTGAATGATATATCGAAAGAGATTCTAAGAATGGTGAACCTTATAAAAGCAATGTCACTGTTTTCCCATTTATTCGCTTTGTTGTGCGAATAAATTGAAAGATATTATAAAGCATTAATTCTCCATAAAATAGAGCGATGGCTATCGTGCGTGAATGTGTTGGCTCCATTCGATGAATTAAGAGATGAGATAAGACATATTTTTATACAAAAATCCATTAGTACGGAGAGATAAATGAAATTACAGAATTTGGAACAAACGGTTGGCTTCTGTGACAGGCAATTTCATTTACCTTCATGAAATGAATGTTAAACTACGAGGTATAAATGCGAACGCATTCAAAGTTCATAGTAAAATAAAATCACTTACTTTAAACTCAATACTTTTGCGTTAATAGGCGTTAATATGAAGTTTTCCGAGTCCCAATGTTTACATTTTTACCAATAATATTTTCTTCGAAGAATGTGTCAACATTTCTATAGGTCAAACAGGGCGTAAACTGTGTCCGACAATAAAGGAGTATTTTACAACTCAGCCAGGTGCATAGAATTGGCTTCACAATCCTTTAGTTACATCATTTGTATCTAAGTCAGGATTATCACTGAAAGAAAGCGAACAGTTAATTGATAACTCCACAGATTTAACTTTAAAACTAAGTTCAATGAAACAGAACATATGCATTCTTGGGGTTGTCACATAAACGAATATGCTGAAAATTCCATCGGCACTTCGAAATTTCTCCCGGCTTTTGAATCCAATTATCATTTTGAGAAATCCTTCACCCTATATAACGCAGGTCATTTGTTTCCTTCCTTGTTAACGTAGTCTTTAAGAACAGTAGATACACGATTATTAATTTATCCAAAAAAGCTTTGTATCTGCGAATTATTGAATAATGTAAATTTCTTTTCATTATTTCATGCAATGCACAGGTAGACTTTGATTTGAAAAATATAAACCCTACAATTGCTATATTATGTATCGTAAAACAAACATATATGTCTTAAGGTGTAATGACTACATTACCGAAGAAATCACAAGTAAATCAAAAATAATACTAATGTAAGTTAATTTTAATGCAATAGATTTATCACCCCTGGGTTCGAGTTCCGCGAAAATTGATAATTATTTTTAGGTGGTAAGCTGTGTTACAATGCTTGGGAGAGAGAGTATCAAGACAACTATATTTGTTTGGAAAATACACTGATTACTTACTGCTTAACAGACCGAGTCAAAATTATTGCCGTTTTTAAATATAAGATGGTGAAACTGTCACGAATCTAATATTTCAGAAACTGCTGCAATCAATGGCTTCATAGGATTATCTAACGATATACTCGTAGCTCCTCGTCAAATATTTGCCCCACGCCATGCACATTTACTACGATTCTATGTGAACAACTACCTTCAGTTCCCCTTTTAAAAAGTACGATTCAACGAACTCGGCAACAAATGAAGAACCACATTTTTGTTGCGAAAGTAATATGGCTTGCAAATCTGAGGAAGCCGAAAACGAGGACCCTACCGATAAATTACCGAACGTTCTAACTATAATGCACGGCTGCATAACAGTAATTCAGATTTGGCAACGTCGTCGATAGTGCAATCGGCCAAAGACGAGACGTAGAATACAAAAATGGTAAACATCAAGGAAGGTATAGCCGGATTTTTCAGTTAACGCGGCCATTTTTACTTTGATCTGATCCGAAGGATTTTGGTAAGTGATTGTGGCCGACACGGGATTCACTTGTAAATGTGTATGCCACCAACGCATATCATTCAAAGGAACATACGAATTTTTCATCGTTAAATTTGAAAAAGGATAATAAATATATGCCGTTTTTATAATAGATAATAAATAATTAATTATGTGTAGGTATATATAATAATCTGGAAAATAACAATCTCATAAAGTACGAAGATCAGATTATGTGGAATAATTTTTGGCTAACCTCGAGTATGTGTGTAAGCGTCGTCCATGTCCATGTCCACCTCCACCACGACCACCGACACCATAAGAGCCACATCGGCAACTGCCTCAGCCACGGAGCCAGCAAACAGATGCAGAAACTACCCCGCATCTTCGGTCTCGGGCGTTCCGCCCTCCATCTCCGCCTCCATATGAACCACGGCCGTCCTTGCTGATAACGGATAAACGATTTTTTTCGTTAAAATTGAAGATGAAATATAAATACTGGTTCTTCTTATAAAACTGTGTATGTTTATGTATAATAAATGAAAAACAGCAAACACATTAACACGGTCGAGCAGAGTAAACAGCATTATAAGTGAATTACCTGCAGCATTTGCGTTTCCAGTTCATTTGTCCATGGTCACCACCTCCGCCTCCTCCTCTAACTCACCGCCGCCTCCCACACATCCTTTACCTCAACCGCCACCATTAAGCCATCCACGGGAAACGACTCAGCTTCGGACGGAGCTTGAGTCGAGCGCCTTATGGGCCCGTCTCCTTCCTCCGTCATTCTTCTCTCCTAACCCTCTTCAGTCAAATCGCAGGAGGGATTTAAATTATTTACGAGTGATCGTTATTAAAATTCAACGCCCAATTCTGATATGATCTGTAAGGTATAGATTATAATAATAATTTGTATATAGGACCTTTTTTAACAATAGCTATGTTTTAAAGACCAAATATTACGAGTTACAGATCGGTGATAAAAATAACTTTTACCTTTTCAATTAACCGTCGATCAGTCCACAATACGCTGAAGATTAATTGTTTACTTCCATAAGACATTTTCAGTATTTTGCCTCAATAAATACGGAAGCCTGTTGATTTCTGATGCACATTGTAGGGAAAAATATTCCATGCAGAATCCTATTAATCTCTAAGATGGTCACTGCGAAGGTTTGTAGTTCTTTTTAAAAAAATTATATCTTCGCGTTCTTCCGAATACAGAAAAGAAATTTTCCTGAATTTCTGGTTTCACCAAAGAACGAATATCTCCTCTCATTTTCTTTGTTGGAATACCAACGGTTGGAGTTGTTTCCGGAGTTTCTTATTTACGTCTTATTTAATTCTTCTCATTTTCTGCAGGTTAGCACTTTTTCTTCAACTGTTTACATCTGTATATATAAAACACCATCAAACTAACTGAGCTCGTGTAGGTATCCGCTCTTTTCTGTGAAAACTTCATCCTTCATGAAATGCATTTTACCGCTTTTTATGAAACGACGTCCATGTATTTGGTTCATCGCCCTCTGCCTGTCTGTCTCTGGGCATAATGATTTAAAAACGACTGATGTAAGTTTTCCATGTCATGTTTGCTAATTATTATCACAAGGATGAAAAGTTCATTATATACATATGGTAAAATATTCGTATGCCTCTACAGAATTGACTAATATTATTCTTTTTTACATTGCGATAATATTTAACTACTGCTACTTTCCAATTAAGGACCGACGGCATGAAACCGGGTCATTTAATGAAATCACTGGTGAACAAGCAGGAAACGAGAAAAACACCAACTGTTTTACTGCAATTGCCTTCACATCTACTTCTATGTACTTCTCTGTTGAAATCGCAATGCGACCTTCTGATGACAGCAGCACAGATCGTGAAGACATTGGAATAAAGATGGAAAATACTGAAGCAAGATCAAAGCCACATTACCTTGGATTAATGTTCTAGTAATCGCACTGACGGAGCTATGGCAATAGTTGGAAAATCCGCTGGAGCTGTAGCACGTACAAAACGTTTTGCTCTGCATGTAATGCCTAATGTCATGTGTAATCATATTCGTGATGACATGCCGCAATAATTGAATGATATATCGAAAGAGATTCTAAGAATGGTGAACCTTGTAAAAGCAATGTCACTGTATTCCCATTTATTCGCTTTGTTGTGCGAATAAATTGAAAGATATTATAAACCTTAATTCTCCATAAAGTAGCGCGATGGCTATCGTGCGTGAATGTGTTGGCTCCATTCGATGAATTAAGAGATGAGATAAGACATATTTTTATACAAAAATCCATTAGTACGGACAGATAAAGGAAATTACAGAATTTGGAACAAACCGTTGGCTTCTGTGACAGGCAATTTCATTTACCTTCATGAAATGAATGTTAAACTACGAGGTATAAATGCGAACGCATTCAAAGTTCATAGTAAAATAAAATCACTTACTTTAAACTCAATACTTTTGCGTTAATAGGCGTTAATATGAAGTTTTCCGAGTCCCAATGTTTACATTTTTACCAATAATATTTTCTTCGAAGAATGTGTCAACATTTCTATAGGTCAAACAGGGCGTAAACTGTGTCCGACAATAACGGAGTATTTTACAACTCAGCCAGGTGCATAGAATTGGCTTCACAATCCTATAGTTACATCATTTGTATCTAAGTCAGGATTATCACAGAAAGAAAGCGAACAGTTAATTGATAACTCCACAGATTTAACTTTAAAACTAAGTTCAATGAAACAGAACATATGCATTCTTGGGGTTGTCACATAAACGAATATGCTGAAATTTCCATCGGCACTTCGAAATTTCTCCCGGCTTTTGAATCAAATTATCATTTTGAGAAATCCTTCACCCTATATAACGCAGGTAATTTGTTTCCTTCCTTGTTAACGCAGTCTTTTAGAACAGTAGCTACAAGATTTTTAATTTATCCAAAAAAGCTTTGTATCTGCGAATTATTGAATAATGTAAATTACTTTTCATTATTTCATGCAATGCACAGGTAGAATTTGATTTGAAAAATGTAAACCCTACAATTGCTATATTATGTATCGTAAAACAAACATATATGTCTTAAGGGGTAATGACTACATTACCGAAGAAATCACAAGTAAATCAAAAATAATACTAATGTAAGTTAATTTTAATGCAATAGATTTATCACCCCTGGGTTCGTGTTCCGCGAAAATTGATAATTATCTTTAGGTGGTAAGCTGTGTTACAATGCTTGGGAGAGAGAGTATCAAGACAACTATATTTGTTTTGGAAAATACACTGATTACTTACTGCTTAACAGACCGAGTCAAAATTATTGCCGTTTTTAAATATAAGATGGTGAAACTGTCACGAATCTAATATTTCAGAAACTGCTGCAATCAATGGCTTCATAGGATTATCTAACGATATACTCGTAGCTCCTCGTCAAATATTTGCCCCACGCCATGCACATTTACTACGATTCTATGTGAACAACTACCTTCAGTTCCCCTTTTAAAAAGTACGATTCAACGAACTCGGCAACAAATGAAGAACCACATTTTTGTTGCGAAAGTAATATGGCTTGCAAATCTGAGGAAGCCGAAAACGAGGACCCTACCGATAAATTACCGAACGTTCTAACTATAATGCACGGCTGCATAACAGTAATTCAGATTTGGCAACGTCGTCGATAGTGCAATCGGCCAAAGACGAGACGTAGAATACAAAAATGGATAACATCAAGGAAGGTATAGCCGGATTTTTCAGTTAACGCGGCCATTTTTACTTTGATCTGATCTGAAGGATTTTGGTAAGTGATTGTGGCCGACACGGGATTCACTTGTAAATGTGTATGCCACCAACGCATATCATTCAAAGGAACATACGAATTTTTCATCGTTAAATTTGAAAAAGGATAATAAATATATGCCGTTTTTATAATAGATAATAAATAATTAATTATGTGTAGGTATATATAATAATCTGGAAAATAACAATCTCATAAAGTACGAAGATCAGATTATGTGGAATAATTTTTGGCTAACCTCGAGTATGTGTGTAAGCGTCGTCCATGTCCATGTCCACCTCCACCACGACCACCGACACCATAAGAGCCACATCGGCAACTGCCTCAGCCACGGAGCCAGCAAACAGATGCAGAAACTACCCCGCATCTTCGGTCTCGGGCGTTCCGCCCTCCATCTCCGCCTCCATATGAACCACGGCCGTCCTTGCTGATAACGGATAAACGATTTTTTTCGTTAAAATTGAAGATGAAATATAAATACTGGTTCTTCTTATAAAACTGTGTATGTTTATGTATAATAAATGAAAAACAGCAAACACATTAACACGGTCGAGCAGAGTAAACAGCATTATAAGTGAATTACCTGCAGCATTTGCGTTTCCAGTTCATTTGTCCATGGTCACCACCTCCGCCTCCTCCTCTAACTCACCGCCGCCTCCCACACATCCTTTACCTCAACCGCCACCATTAAGCCATCCACGGCAAACGACTCAGCTTCGGACGGAGCTTGAGTCGAGCGCCTTATGGGCCCGTCTCCTTCCTCCGTCATTCTTCTCTCCTAACCCTCTTCAGTCAAATCGCAGGAGGGATTTAAATTATTTACGAGTGATCGTTATTAAAATTCAACGCCCAATTCTGATATGATCTGTAATGTTAAGACTATAATAATAATTTGTATATAGGACCTTTTTTAACAATAGCTAAGTTTTAAAGACCAAATATTACGAGTTACAGATCGGTGATAAAAATAACTTTTACCTTTTCAATTAACCGTCAATCAGTCCACAATACGCTTAAGATTAATTGTTTACTTCCATAAGACATTTTCAGTATTTTGCCTCAATAAATGCGGAAGCCTGTTGATTTCTGATGCACATTGTAGGGAAAAATATTCCATGCAGAATCCTATTAATCTCTAAGATGGTCACTGCGAAGGTTTGTAGTTCTTTTTAAAAAAATTATATCTTCGCGTTCTTCCGAATACAGAAAAGAAATTTTCCTGAATTTCTGGTTTCACCAAAGAACGAAAATCTCCTCTCATTTTCTTTTTTGGAATACCAACGGTTGGAGTTGTTTCCGGAGTTTCTTATTTACGTCTTATTCAATTCTTCTCACTTTATGCAGGTTAGCACTTTTTCTTCAACTGTTTACATCTGTATATATAAAACGCCATAAAACAAACTGAGCTCGTGTAGGTATCCGCTCTTTTCTGTGAAAACTTCATCCTTCATGAAATGCATTTTACCGCTTTTTATGAAACGACGTCCATGTATTTGTTTCATCGCCCTCTGCCTGTCTGTCTCTGGGCATAATGATTTAAAAACGACTGATGTAAGTTTTCCATGTCATGTTTGCTAATTATTATCACAAGGATGAAAAGTTCATTATATACATATGGTAAAATATTCGTATGCCTCTACAGAATTGACTAATATTATTCTTTTTTACATTGCGATAATATTTAACTACTGCTACTTTCCAATTAAGGACCGACGGCATGAAACCGGGTCATTTAATGAAATCACTGGTGAACAAGCAGGAAACGAGAAAAACACCAACTGTTTTACTGCAATTGCCTTCACATCTACTTCTATGTACTTCTCTGTTGAAATCGCAATGCGACCTTCTGATGACAGCAGCACAGATCGTGAAGACATTGGAATAAAGATGGAAAATACTGAAGCAAGATCAAAGCCACATTACCTTGGATTAATGTTCTAGTAATCGCACTGACGGAGCTATGGCAATAGTTGGAAAATCCGCTGGAGCTGTAGCACGTACAAAACGTTTTGCTCTGCATGTAATGCCTAATGTCATGTGTAATCATATTCGTGATGACATGCCGCAATAATTGAATGATATATCGAAAGAGATTCTAAGAATGGTGAACCTTGTAAAAGCAATGTCACTGTATTCCCATTTATTCGCTTTGTTGTGCGAATAAATTGAAAGATATTATAAACCTTAATTCTCCATAAAGTAGCGCGATGGCTATCGTGCGTGAATGTGTTGGCTCCATTCGATGAATTAAGAGATGAGATAAGACATATTTTTATACAAAAATCCATTAGTACGGACAGATAAAGGAAATTACAGAATTTGGAACAAACCGTTGGCTTCTGTGACAGGCAATTTCATTTACCTTCATGAAATGAATGTTAAACTACGAGGTATAAATGCGATCGCATTCAAAGTTCATAGTAAAATAAAATCACTTACTTTAAACTCAATACTTTTGCGTAAATAGGCGTTAATATGAAGTTTTCCGAGTCCCAATGTTTACATTTTTACCAATAATATTTTCTTCGAAGAATGTGTCAACATTTCTATAGGTCAAACAGGGCGTAAACTGTGTCCGACAATAAAGGAGTATTTTACAACTCAGCCAGGTGCATAGAATTGGCTTCACAATCCTTTAGTTACATCATTTGTATCTAAGTCAAGATTATCACTGAAAGAAAGCGAACAGTTAATTGATAACTCCACAGATTTAACTTTAAAACTTAGTTCAATGAAACAGAACATATGCATTCTTGGGGTTGTCACATAAACGAATATGCTGAAATTTCCATCGGCACTTCGAAATTTCTCCCGGCTTTTGACTCCTATTATCATTTTGAGAAATCCTTCAACCTATATAACGCAGGTAATTTGTTTCCTTCCTTGTTAACGCAGTCTTTTAGAACAGTAGCTACAAGATTTTTAATTTATCCAAAAAAGCTTTGTATCTGCGAATTATTGAATAATGTAAATTTCTTTTCATTATTTCATGCAATGCACAGGTAGAATTTGATTTGAAAAATATAAACCCTACAATTGCTATATTATGTATCGTAAAACAAACATATATGTCTTAAGGGGTAATGACTACAATACCGAAGAAATCACAAGTAAATCAAAAATAATACTAATGTAAGTTAATTTTAATGCAATAGATTTATCACCCCTGGGTTCGTATTCCGCGAAAATAGATAATTATCTTTAAGTGGTAAGCGGTGTTACAATGCTTGGGAGAGAGAGTATCAAGACAACTATATTTGTTTTGGAAAATACACAGATTATTTACTGCTTAACAGACCGAGTCAAAATTATTGCCTTTTTTAAATATAAGATGGTGAAACTGTCACGAATCTAATATTCCAGAAACTGCTGCAATCAATGGCTTCATAGGATTATCTAACGATATACTCGTAGCTCCTCGTCAAATATTTGCCCCACGCCATGCACATTTACTACGATTCTATGTAAACAACTACCTTCAGTTCCCCTTTTAAAAAGTACGATTCAACGAACTCGGCAACAAATGAAGAACCACATTTTTGTTGCGAAAGTAATATGGCTTGCAAATCTGAGGAAGCCGAAAACGAGGACCCTACCGATAAATTACCGAACGTTCTAACTATAATGCACGGCTGCATAACAGTAATTCAGATTTGGCAACGTCGTCGATAGTGCAATCGGCCAAAGACGAGACGTAGAATACAAAAATGGATAACATCAAGGAAGGTATAGCCGGATTTTTCAGTTAACGCGGCCATTTTTACTTTGATCTGATCTGAAGGATTTTGGTAAGTGATTGTGGCCGACACGGGATTCACTTGTAAATGTGTATGCCACCAACGCATATCATTCAAAGGAATATACGAATTTTTCATCGTTAAATTTGAAAAAGGGTTTTAAATATATGCCGTTTTTATAATAGATAATAAATAATTAATTATGTGTAGGTATATATAATAATATGGAAAATAACAATCTCATAAAGTACGAAGATCAGATTATGTGGAATAATTTTTGACTAACCTCGAGTATGTGTGTAAGCGTCGTCCATGTCCACCTCCACCACGACCACCGACATCATAAGAGCCACATCGGCAACTGCCTCAGCCACGGACCCTGCAAACAGATGCAGAAACTACCCCGCATCTTCGGTCGCGGGCGTTCCGCCCTCCATCTCCGCCTCCATATGAACCACGGCCGTCCTTGCTGATAACGGATAAACGATTTTTTTCGTTAAAATTGAAGATGAAATATAAATACTGGTTCTTCTTATAAAACTGTGTATGTTTATGTATAATAAATGAAAAACAGCAAACACATTAACACGGTCGAGCAGAGTAAACAGCATTATAAGTGAATTACCTGCAGCATTTGCGTTTCCAGTTCATTTGTCCATGGTCACCACCTCCGCCTCCTCCTCTAACTCACCGCCGCCTCCCACACATCCTTTACCTCAACCGCCACCATTAAGCCATCCACGGCAAACGACTCAGCTTCGGACGGAGCTTGAGTCGAGCGCCTTATGGGCCCGTCTCCTTCCTCCGTCATTCTTCTCTCCTAACCCTCTTCAGTCAAATCGCAGGAGGGATTTAAATTATTTACGAGTGATCGTTATTAAAATTCAACGCCCAATTCTGATATGATCTGTAAGGTATAGATTATAATAATAATTTGTATATAGGACCTTTTTTAACAATAGCTAAGTTTTAAGACCAAATATTACGAGTTACAGATCGGTGATAAAAATAACTTTTACCTTTTCAATTAACCGTCAATCAGTCCACAATACGCTTAAGATTAATTGTTTACTTCCATAAGACATTTTCAGTATTTTGCCTCAATAAATGCGGAAGCCTGTTGATTTCTGATGCACATTGTAGGGAAAAATATTCCATGCAGAATCCTATTAATCTCTAAGATGGTCACTGCGAAGGTTTGTAGTTCTTTTTAAAAAAATTATATCTTCGCGTTCTTCCGAATACAGAAAAGAAATTTTCCTGAATTTCTGGTTTCACCAAAGAACGAAAATCTCCTCTCATTTTCTTTTTTGGAATACCAACTGTTGGAGTTGTTTCCGGAGTTTCTTATTTACGTTTTATTCAATTCTTCTCATTTTCTGCAGGTTAGCACTTTTTCTTCAACTGTTTACATCTGTATATATAAAACACCATAAAACTAACTAAGCTCGTGTAGGTATCCGCTCTTTTCTGTGAAAACTTCATTCTTCATGAAATGCATTTTACCGCTTTTTATGAAACGACGTCCATGTATTTGGTTCATCGCCCTCTGCCTGTCTGTCTCTGGGCATAATGATTTAAAAACGACTGATGTAAGTTTTCCATGTCATGTTTGCTAATTATTATCACAAGGATGAATAGTTCATTGTATACATATGGTAAAATATTCGTATGCCTCTACAGAATTGACTAATATTATTCTTTTTTACATTGCGATAATATTTAACTACTGCTACTTTCCAATTAAGGACCGACGGCATGAAACCGGGTCATTTAATGAAATCACTGGTGAACAAGCAGAAAACGAGAAAAACACCAACTGTTTTACTGCAATTGCCTTCACATCTACTTCTATGTACTTCTCTGTTGAAATCGCAATTCGACCTTCTGATGACAGCAGCACAGATCGTGAAGACATTGGAATAAAGATGGAAAATACTGAAGAACGATCAAAGCGACATTACCTTGGATTAATGTTCTAGTAATCGCACTGACGGAGCTATGGCAATAGTTGGAAAATCCGCTGGAGTTGTAGCACGTACAAAACGTTTAGCTCTTCATGTAATGCCTAATGTCATGTGTAATCATATTCTTGACGAAATGCCGCAATAATTGAATGATATATCGAAAGAGATTCTAAGAATGGTGAACCTTATAAAAGCAATGTCACTGTTTTCCCATTTATTCGCTTTGTTGTGCGAATAAATTGAAAGATATTATAAAGCATTAATTCTCCATAAAATAGAGCGATGGCTATCGTGCGTGAATGTGTTGGCTCCATTCGATGAATTAAGAGATGAGATAAGACATATTTTTATACAAAAATCCATTAGTACGGACAGATAAATGAAATTACAGAATTTGGAACAAACGGTTGGCTTCTGTGACAGGCAATTTCATTTACCTTCATGAAATGAATGTTAAACTACGAGGTATAAATGCGAACGCATTCAAAGTTCATAGTAAAATAAAATCACTTACTTTAAAACTCAATACTTTTGCGTTAATAGGCGTTAATATGAAGTTTTCCGAGTCCCAATGTTTACATTTTTACCAATAATATTTTCTTCGAAGAATGTGTCAACATTTCTATAGGTCAAACAGGGCGTAAACTGTGTCCGACAATAATGGAGTATTTTACAACTCAGCCAGGTGCATAGAATTGGCTTCACAATCCTTTAGTTACATCATTTGTATCTAAGTCAGGATTATCACTGAAAGAAAGCGAACAGTTAATTGATAACTCCACAGATTTACCTTTAAAACTAAGTTCAATGAAACAGAACATATGCATTCTTGGGGTTGTCACATAAACGAATATGCTGAAATTTCCATCGGCACTTCGAAATTTCTCCTGGCTTTTGACTCCAATTATCATTTTGAGAAATCCTTCACCCTATATAACGCAGGTAATTTGTTTCCTTCCTTGTTAACGCAGTCTTTTAGAACAGTAGCTACAAGATTTTTAATTTATCCAAAAAAGCTTTGTATCTGCGAATTATTGAATAATGTAAATTTCTTTACATTATTTCATGCAATGCACAGGTAGAATTTGATTTGAAAAATATAAACCCTACAATTGCTATATTATGTATCGTAAAACAAACATATATGTCTTAAGGGGTAATGACTACAATACCGAAGAAATCACAGGTAAATCAAAAATAATACTAATGTAAGTTAATTTTAATGCAATAGATTTATCACCCCTGGGTTCGTATTCCGCGAAAATAGATAATTATATTTAAGTGGTAAGCGGCGTTACAATGCTTGGGAGAGAGAGTATCAAGACAACTATATTTGTTTTGGAAAATACACAGATTATTTACTGCTTAACAGACCGAGTCAAAATTATTGCCTTTTTTAAATATAAGATGGTGAAACTGTCACGAATCTAATATTCCAGAAACTGCTGCAATCAATGGCTTCATAGGATTATCTAACGATATACTCGTAGCTCCTCGTCAAATATTTGCCCCACGCCATGCACATTTACTACGATTCTATGTAAACAACTACCTTCAGTTCCCCTTTTAAAAAGTACGATTCAACGAACTCGGCAACAAATGAAGAACCACATTTTTGTTGCGAAAGTAATATGGCTTGAAAATCTGAGGAAGCCGAAAACGAGGACCCTACCGATAAATTACCCAACGTTCTATCTATAATGCACGGCTGCATAACAGTAATTCAGACTTGGCAACGTCGTCGATAGTGCAATCGGCCAATGACGAGACGTAGAATACAAAAATGGATAACATCAAGGAAGGTATAGCCGGATTTTTCAGTTAACGCGGCCATTTTTACTTTGATCTGATCTGAAGGATTTTGGTAAGTGATTGTGGCCGACACGGGATTCACTTGTAAATGTGTATGCCACCAACGCATATCATTCAAAGGAACATACGAATTTTTCATCGTTAAATTTGAAAAAGGATAATAAATATATGCCGTTTTTATAATAGATAATAAATAATTAATTATGTGTAGGTATATATAATAATCTGAAAAATAACAATCTCATAAAGTACGAAGATCAGATTATGTGGAATAATTTTTGACTAACCTCGAGTATGTGTGTAAGCGTCGTCCATGTCCATGTCCACCTCCACCACGACCACCGACACCATAAGAGCCACATCGGCAACTGCCTCAGCCACGGAGCCAGCAAACAGATGCAGAAACTACCCCGCATCTTCGGTCTCGGGCGTTCCGCCCTCCATCTCCGCATCCATATGAACCACGGCCGTCCTTGCTGATAACGGATAAACGATTTTTTTCGTTAAAATTGAAGATGAAATATAAATACTGGTTCTTCTTATAAAACTGTGTATGTTTATGTATAATAAATGAAAAACAGCAAACACATTAACACGGTCGAGCACAGTAAACAGCATTATAAGTGAATTACCTGCAGCATTTGCGTTTCCAGTTCATTTGTCCATGGTCACCACCTCCGCCTCCTCCTCTAACTCACCGCCGCCTCCCACACATCCTTTACCTCAACCGCCACCATTAAGCCATCCACGGCAAACGACTCAGCTTCGGACGGAGCTTGAGTCGAGCGCCTTATGGGCCCGTCTCCTTCCTCCGTCATTCTTCTCTCCTAACCCTCTTCAGTCAAATCGCAGGAGGGATTTAAATTATTTACGAGTGATCGTTATTAAAATTCAACGCCCAATTCTGATATGATCTGTAAGGTATAGATTATAATAATAATTTGTATATAGGACCTTTTTTAACAATAGCTAAGTTTTAAGACCAAATATTACGAGTTACAGATCGGTGATAAAAATAACTTTTACCTTTTCAATTAACCGTCAATCAGTCCACAATACGCTTAAGATTAATTGTTTACTTCCATAAGACATTTTCAGTATTTTTCCTCAATAAATGCGGAAGCCTGTTGATTTCTGATGCACATTGTAGGGAAAAATATTCCATGCAGAATCCTATTAATCTCTAAGATGGTCACTGCGAAGGTTTGTAGTTCTTTTTAAAAAAATTATATCTTCGCGTTCTTCCGAATACAGAAAAGAAATTTTCCTGAATTTCTGGTTTCACCAAAGAACGAAAATCTCCTCTCATTTTCTTTTTTGGAATACCAACGGTTGGAGTTGTTTCCGCAGTTTCTTATTTACGTCTTATTCAATTCTAATCATTTTCTGCAGGTTAGCACTTTTTCTTCAACTGTTTACATCTGTATATATAAAACACCATAAAACTAACTGAGCTCGTGTAGGTATCCGCTCTTTTCTGTGAAATCTTCATCCTTCATGAAATGCATTTTACCGCTTTTTATGAAACGACGTCCATGTATTTGGTTCATCGCCCTCTGCCTGTCTGTCTCTGGGCATAATGATTTAAAAACGACTGATGTAAGTTTTCCATGTCATGTTTGCTAATTATTATCACAAGGATGAAAAGATCATTATATACATATGGTAAAATATTCGTATGCCTCTACAGAATTGACTAATATTATTCTTTTTTGCATTGCGATAATATTTAACTACTGCTACTTTCCAATTAAGGACCGACGGCATGAAACCGGGTCATTTAATGAAATCACTGGTGAACAAGCAGGAAACGAGAAAAACACCAACTGTTTTACTGCAATTGCCTTCACATCTACTTCTATGTACTTCTCTGTTGAAATCGCAATGCGACCTTCTGATGACAGCAGCACAGATCGTGAAGACATTGGAATAAAGATGGAAAATACTGAAGCACGATCAAAGCGACATTACCTTGGATTAATGTTCTAGTAATCGCACTGACGGAGCTATGGCAATAGTTGGAAAATCCGCTGGAGTTGTAGCACGTACAAAACGTTTAGCTCTTCATGTAATGCCTAATGTCATGTGTAATCATATTCTTGACGACATGCCGCAATAATTGAATGATATATCGAAAGAGATTCTAAGAATGGTGAACCTTATAAAAGCAATGTCACTGTTTTCCCATTTATTCGCTTTGTTGTGCGAATAAATTGAAAGATATTATAAAGCATTAATTCTCCATAAAATAGAGCGATGGCTATCGTGCGTGAATGTGTTGGCTCCATTCGATGAATTAAGAGATGAGATAAGACATATTTTTATACAAAAATCCATTAGTACGGACAGATAAATGAAATTACAGAATTTGGAACAAACGGTTGGCTTCTGTGACAGGCAATTTCATTTACCTTCATGAAATGAATGTTAAACTACGAGGTATAAATGCGAACGCATTCAAAGTTCATAGTAAAATAAAATCACTTACTTTAAACTCAATACTTTTGCGTTAATAGGCGTTAATATGAAGTTTTCCGAGTCCCAATGTTTACATTTTTACCAATAATATTTTCTTCGAAGAATGTGTCAACATTTCTATAGGTCAAACAGGGCGTAAACTGTGTCCGACAATAAAGGAGTATTTTACAACTCAGCCAGGTGCATAGAATTGGCTTCACAATCCTTTAGTTACATCATTTGTATCTAAGTCAGGATTATCACTGAAAGAAAGCGAACAGTTAATTGATAACTCCACAGATTTAACTTTAAAACTAAGTTCAATGAAACAGAACATATGCATTCTTGGGGTTGTCACATAAACGAATATGCTGAAAATTCCATCGGCACTTCGAAATTTCTCCCGGCTTTTGAATCCAATTATCATTTTGAGAAATCCTTCACCCTATATAACGCAGGTCATTTGTTTCCTTCCTTGTTAACGTAGTCTTTAAGAACAGTAGATACACGATTATTAATTTATCCAAAAAAGCTTTGTATCTGCGAATTATTGAATAATGTAAATTTCTTTTCATTATTTCATGCAATGCACAGGTAGACTTTGAATTGAAAAATATAAACCCTACAATTGCTATATTATGTATCGTAAAACAAACATATATGTCTTAAGGGGTAATGACTACAATACCGAAGAAATCACAAGTAAATCGAAAATAATACTAATGTAAGTTAATTTTAATGCAATAGTTTTATCACCCCTGGGTTCGTGTTCCTCGAAAATAGATAATTATCTTTATGTGGTAAGCGGTGTTACAATGCTTGGAGAGAGAGTATCAAGACAACTATATTTGTTTTGGAAAATACACAGATTACTTACTGCTTAACAGACTGAGTCAAAATTATTGCCGTTTTTAAATATAACATGGTGAAACTGTCACGAATCTAATATTCCAGAAACTGCTGCAATCAATGTCTTCATAGGATTATCTAACGATATACTCGTATCTCCTCGTCAAATATTTGCCCCACACCATGCACATTTACTACGATTCTATGTGAACAACTACCTTCAGTTCCCCTTTTAAAAAGTACGATTCAACGAACTCGGCAACAAATGAAGAACCACATTTTTGTTGCGAAAGTAATATGGCTTGAAAATCTGAGGAAGCCGAAAACGAGGACCCTACCGATAAATTACCGAACGTTCTATCTATAATGCACGGCTGCATAACAGTAATTCAGACTTGGCAACGTCGTCGATAGTGCAAACGGCCAATGACGAGACGTAGAATACAAAAATGGATAACATCAAGGAAGGTATAGCCGGATTTTTCAGTTAACGCGGCCATTTTTACTTTGATCTGATCTGAAGGATTTTGGTAAGTGATTGTGGCCGACACGGGATTCACTTGTAAATGTGTATGCCACCAACGCATATCATTCAAAGGAACATACGAATTTTTCATCGTTAAATTTGAAAAAGGATAATAAATATATGCCGTTTTTATAATAGATAATAAATAATTAATTATGTGTAGGTATATATAATAATCTGGAAAATAACAATCTCATAAAGTACGAAGATCAGATTATGTGGAATAATTTTTGGCTAACCTCGAGTATGTGTGTAAGCGTCGTCCATGTCCATGTCCACCTCCACCACGACCACCGACACCATAAGAGCCACATCGGCAACTGCCTCAGCCACGGAGCCAGCAAACAGATGCAGAAACTACCCCGCATCTTCGGTCTCGGGCGTTCCGCCCTCCATCTCCGCCTCCATATGAACCACGGCCGTCCTTGCTGATAACGGATAAACGATTTTTTTCGTTAAAATTGAAGATGAAATATAAATACTGGTTCTTCTTATAAAACTGTGTATGTTTATGTATAATAAATGAAAAACAGCAAACACATTAACACGGTCGAGCAGAGTAAACAGCATTATAAGTGAATTACCTGCAGCATTTGCGTTTCCAGTTCATTTGTCCATGTTCACCACCTCCGCCTCCTCCTCTTACTCACCGCCGCCTCCCACACATCCTTTACCTAAACCGCCACCATTAAGCCATCCACGGCAAACGACTCAGCTTCGGACGGAGCTTGAGTCGAGCGCCTTATGGGCCCGTCTCCTTCCTCCGTCATTCTTCTCTCCTAACCCTCTTCAGTCAAATCGCAGGAGGGATTTAAATTATTTACGAGTGATCGTTATTAAAATTCAACGCCCAATTCTGATATGATCTGTAAGGTATAGATTATAATAATAATTTGTATATAGGACCTTTTTTAACAATAGCTATGTTTTAAAGACCAAATATTACGAGTTACAGATCGGTGATAAAAATAAATTTACCTTTTCAATTAACCGTCGATCAGTCCACAATACGCTGAAGATTAATTGTTTACTTCCATAAGACATTTTCAGTATTTTGCCTCAATAAATACGGAAGCCTGTTGATTTCTGATGCACATTGTAGGGAAAAATATTCCATGCAGAATCCTATTAATCTCTAAGATGGTCACTGCGAAGGTTTGTAGTTCTTTTTAAAAAAATTATATCTTCGCGTTCTTCCGAATACAGAAAAGAAATTTTCCTGAATTTCTGGTTTCACCAAAGAACGAAAATCTCCTCTCATTTTCTTTGTTGGAATACCAACGGTTGGAGTTGTTTCCGGAGTTTCTTATTTACGTCTTATTTAATTCTTCTCATTTTCTGCAGGTTAGCACTTTTTCTTCAACTGTTTACATCTGTATATATAAAACACCATCAAACTAACTGAGCTCGTGTAGGTATCCGCTCTTTTCTGTGAAAACTTCATCCTTCATGAAATGCATTTTACCGCTTTTTATGAAACGACGTCCATGTATTTGGTTCATCGCCCTCTGCCTGTCTGTCTCTGGGCATAATGATTTAAAAACGACTGATGTAAGTTTTCCATGTCATGTTTGCTAATTATTATCACAAGGATGAAAAGTTCATTATATACATATGGTAAAATATTCGTATGCCTCTACAGAATTGACTAATATTATTCTTTTTTACATTGCGATAATATTTAACTACTGCTACTTTCCAATTAAGGACCGACGGCATGAAACCGGGTCATTTAATGAAATCACTGGTGAACAAGCAGGAAACGAGAAAAACACCAACTGTTTTACTGCAATTGCCTTCACATCTACTTCTATGTACTTCTCTGTTGAAATCGCAATGCGACCTTCTGATGACAGCAGCACAGATCGTGAAGACATTGGAATAAAGATGGAAAATACTGAAGCAAGATCAAAGCCACATTACCTTGGATTAATGTTCTAGTAATCGCACTGACGGAGCTATGGCAATAGTTGGAAAATCCGCTGGAGCTGTAGCACGTACAAAACGTTTTGCTCTGCATGTAATGCCTAATGTCATGTGTAATCATATTCGTGATGACATGCCGCAATAATTGAATGATATATCGAAAGAGATTCTAAGAATGGTGAACCTTGTAAAAGCAATGTCACTGTATTCCCATTTATTCGCTTTGTTGTGCGAATAAATTGAAAGATATTATAAACCTTAATTCTCCATAAAGTAGCGCGATGGCTATAGTGCGTGAATGTGTTGGCTCCATTCGATGAATTAAGAGATGAGATAAGACATATTTTTATACAAAAATCCATTAGTACGGACAGATAAAGGAAATTACAGAATTTGGAACAATCCGTTGGCTTCTGTGACAGGCAATTTCATTTACCTTCATGAAATGAATGTTAAACTACGAGGTATAAATGCGAACGCATTCAAAGTTCATAGTAAAATAAAATCACTTACTTTAAACTCAATACTTTTGCGTTAATAGGCGTTAATATGAAGTTTTCCGAGTCCCAATGTTTACATTTTTACCAATAATATTTTCTTCGAAGAATGTGTCAACATTTCTATAGGTCAAACAGGGCGTAAACTGTGTCCGACAATAACGGAGTATTTTACAACTCAGCCAGGTGCATAGAATTGGCTTCATAATCCTATAGTTACATCATTTGTATCTAAGTCAGGATTATCACAGAAAGAAAGCGAACAGTTAATTGATAACTCCACAGATTTAACTTTAAAACTAAGTTCAATGAAACAGAACATATGCATTCTTGGGGTTGTCACATAAACGAATATGCTGAAATTTCCATCGGCACTTCGAAATTTCTCCCGGCTTTTGAATCAAATTATCATTTTGAGAAATCCTTCACCCTATATAACGCAGGTAATTTGTTTCCTTCCTTGTTAACGCAGTCTTTTAGAACAGTAGCTACAAGATTTTTAATTTATCCACAAAAGCTTTGTATCTGCGAATTATTGAATAATGTAAATTTCTTTTCATTATTTCATGCAATGCACAGGTAGAATTTGATTTGAAAAATGTAAACCCTACAATTGCTATATTATGTATCGTAAAACAAACATATATGTCTTAAGGGGTAATGACTACATTACCGAAGAAATCACAAGTAAATCAAAAATAATACTAATGTAAGTTAATTTTAATGCAATAGATTTATCACCCCTGGGTTCGTGTTCCGCGAAAATTGATAATTATTTTTAGGTGGTAAGCTGTGTTACAATGCTTGGGAGAGAGAGTATCAAGACAACTATATTTGTTTTGGAAAATACACTGATTACTTACTGCTTAACAGACCGAGTCAAAATTATTGCCGTTTTTAAATATAAGATGGTGAAACTGTCACGAATCTAATATTTCAGAAACTGCTGCAATCAATGGCTTCATAGGATTATCTAACGATATACTCGTAGCTCCTCGTCAAATATTTGCCCCACGCCATGCACAATTACTACGATTCTATGTGAACAACTACCTTCAGTTCCCCTTTTAAAAAGTACGATTCAACGAACTCGGCAACAAATGAAGAACCACATTTTTGTTGCGAAAGTAATATGGCTTGCAAATCTGAGGAAGCCGAAAACGAGGACCCTACCGATAAATTACCGAACGTTCTAACTATAATGCACGGCTGCATAACAGTAATTCAGATTTGGCAACGTCGTCGATAGTGCAATCGGCCAAAGACGAGACGTAGAATACAAAAATGGATAACATCAAGGAAGGTATAGCCGGATTTTTCAGTTAACGCGGCCATTTTTACTTTGATCTGATCTGAAGGATTTTGGTAAGTGATTGTGGCCGACACGGGATTCACTTGTAAATGTGTATGCCACCAACGCATATCATTCAAAGGAACATACGAATTTTTCATCGTTAAATTTGAAAAAGGATTTTTAATATATGCCGTTTTTATAATAGATAATAAATAATTAATTATGTGTAGGTATATATAATAATATGGAAAATAACAATCTCATAAAGTACGAAGATCAGATTATGTGGAATAATTTTTGACTAACCTCGAGTATGTGTGTAAGCGTCGTCCATGTCCATGTCCACCTCCACCACGACCACCGACACCATAAGAGCCACATCGGCAACTGCCTCAGCCACGGAGCCAGCAAACAGATGCAGAAACTACCCCGCATCTTCGGTCTCGGGCGTTCCGCCCTCCATCTCCGCCTCCATATGAACCACGGCCGTCCTTGCTGATAACGGATAAACGATTTTTTTCGTTAAAATTGAAGATGAAATATAAATACTGGTTCTTCTTATAAAACTGTGTATGTTTATGTATAATAAATGAAAAACAGCAAACACATTAACACGGTCGAGCAGAGTAAACAGCATTATAAGTGAATTACCTGCAGCATTTGCGTTTCCAGTTCATTTGTCCATGGTCACCACCTCCGCCTCCTCCTCTAACTCACCGCCGCCTCCCACACATCCTTTACCTCAACCGCCACCATTAAGCCATCCACGGCAAACGACTCAGCTTCGGACGGAGCTTGAGTCGAGCGCCTTATGGGCCCGTCTCCTTCCTCCGTCATTCTTCTCTCCTAACCCTCTTCAGTCAAATCGCAGGAGGGATTTAAATTATTTACGAGTGATCGTTATTAAAATTCAACGCCCAATTCTGATATGATCTGTAAGGTATAGATTATAATAATAATTTGTATATAGGACCTTTTTTAACAATAGCTATGTTTTAAAGACCAAATATTACGAGTTACAGATCGGTGATAAAAATAACTTTTACCTTTTCAATTAACCGTCGATCAGTCCACAATACGCTGAAGATTAATTGTTTACTTCCATAAGACATTTTCAGTATTTTGCCTCAATAAATACGGAAGCCTGTTGATTTCTGATGCACATTGTAGGGAAAAATATTCCATGCAGAATCCTATTAATCTCTAAGATGGTCACTGCGAAGGTTTGTAGTTCTTTTTAAAAAAATTATATCTTCGCGTTCTTCCGAATACAGAAAAGAAATTTTCCTGAATTTCTGGTTTCACCAAAGAACGAATATCTCCTCTCATTTTCTTTGTTGGAATACCAACGGTTGGAGTTGTTTCCGGAGTTTCTTATTTACGTCTTATTTAATTCTTCTCATTTTCTGCAGGTTAGCACTTTTTCTTCAACTGTTTACATCTGTATATATAAAACACCATCAAACTAACTGAGCTCGTGTAGGTATCCGCTCTTTTCTGTGAAAACTTCATCCTTCATGAAATGCATTTTACCGCTTTTTATGAAACGACGTCCATGTATTTGGTTCATCGCCCTCTGCCTGTCTGTCTCTGGGCATAATGATTTAAAAACGACTGATGTAAGTTTTCCATGTCATGTTTGCTACTTATTATCACAAGGATGAAAAGTTCATTATATACATATGGTAAAATATTCGTATGCCTCTACAGAATTCACTAATTATTCTTTTTTACATTGCGATAATATTTAACTACTGCTACTTTCCAATTAAGGACCGACGGCATGAAACCGGGTCATTTAATGAAATCACTGGTGAACAAGCAGGAAACGAGAAAAACACCAACTGTTTTACTGCAATTGCCTTCACATCTACTTCTATGTACTTCTCTGTTGAAATCGCAATGCGACCTTCTGATGACAGCAGCACAGATCGTGAAGACATTGGAATAAAGATGGAAAATACTGAAGCAAGATCAAAGCCACATTACCTTGGATTAATGTTCTAGTAATCGCACTGACGGAGCTATGGCAATAGTTGGAAAATCCGCTGGAGCTGTAGCACGTACAAAACGTTTTGCTCTGCATGTAATGCCTAATGTCATGTGTAATCATATTCGTGATGACATGCCGCAATAATTGAATGATATATCGAAAGAGATTCTAAGAATGGTGAACCTTGTAAAAGCAATGTCACTGTATTCCCATTTATTCGCTTTGTTGTGCGAATAAATTGAAAGATATTATAAACCTTAATTCTCCATAAAGTAGCGCGATGGCTATCGTGCGTGAATGTGTTGGCTCCATTCGATGAATTAAGAGATGAGATAAGACATATTTTTATACAAAAATCCATTAGTACGGACAGATAAAGGAAATTACAGAATTTGGAACAAACCGTTGGCTTCTGTGACAGGCAATTTCATTTACCTTCATGAAATGAATGTTAAACTACGAGGTATAAATGCGAACGCATTCAAAGTTCATAGTAAAATAAAATCACTTACTTTAAACTCAATACTTTTGCGTTAATAGGCGTTAATATGAAGTTTTCCGAGTCCCAATGTTTACATTTTTACCAATAATATTTTCTTCGAAGAATGTGTCAACATTTCTATAGGTCAAACAGGGCGTAAACTGTGTCCGACAATAACGGAGTATTTTACAACTCAGCCAGGTGCATAGAATTGGCTTCACAATCCTATAGTTACATCATTTGTATCTAAGTCAGGATTATCACAGAAAGAAAGCGAACAGTTAATTGATAACTCCACAGATTTAACTTTAAAACTAAGTTCAATGAAACAGAACATATGCATTCTTGGGGTTGTCACATAAACGAATATGCTGAAATTTCCATCGGCACTTCGAAATTTCTCCCGGCTTTTGAATCAAATTATCATTTTGAGAAATCCTTCACCCTATATAACGCAGGTAATTTGTTTCCTTCCTTGTTAACGCAGTCTTTTAGAACAGTAGCTACAAGATTTTTAATTTATCCAAAAAAGCTTTGTATCTGCGAATTATTGAATAATGTAAATTACTTTTCATTATTTCATGCAATGCACAGGTAGAATTTGATTTGAAAAATGTAAACCCTACAATTGCTATATTATGTATCGTAAAACAAACATATATGTCTTAAGGGGTAATGACTACATTACCGAAGAAATCACAAGTAAATCAAAAATAATACTAATGTAAGTTAATTTTAATGCAATAGATTTATCACCCCTGGGTTCGTGTTCCGCGAAAATTGATAATTATTTTTAGGTGGTAAGCTGTGTTACAATGCTTGGGAGAGAGAGTATCAAGACAACTATATTTGTTTTGGAAAATACACTGATTACTTACTGCTTAACAGACCGAGTCAAAATTATTGCCGTTTTTAAATATAAGATGGTGAAACTGTCACGAATCTAATATTTCAGAAACTGCTGCAATCAATGGCTTCATAGGATTATCTAACGATATACTCGTAGCTCCTCGTCAAATATTTGCCCCACGCCATGCACATTTACTACGATTCTATGTGAACAACTACCTTCAGTTCCCCTTTTAAAAAGTACGATTCAACGAACTCGGCAACAAATGAAGAACCACATTTTTGTTGCGAAAGTAATATGGCTTGCAAATCTGAGGAAGCCGAAAACGAGGACCCTACCGATAAATTACCGAACGTTCTAACTATAATGCACGGCTGCATAACAGTAATTCAGATTTGGCAACGTCGTCGATAGTGCAATCGGCCAAAGACGAGACGTAGAATACAAAAATGGATAACATCAAGGAAGGTATAGCCGGATTTTTCAGTTAACGCGGCCATTTTTACTTTGATCTGATCTGAAGGATTTTGGTAAGTGATTGTGGCCGACACGGGATTCACTTGTAAATGTGTATGCCACCAACGCATATCATTCAAAGGAACATACGAATTTTTCATCGTTAAATTTGAAAAAGGATTTTAAATATATGCCGTTTTTATAATAGATAATAAATAATTAATTATGTGTAGGTATATATAATAATATGGAAAATAACAATCTCATAAAGTACGAAGATCAGATTATGTGGAATAATTTTTGACTAACCTCGAGTATGTGTGTAAGCGTCGTCCATGTCCATGTCCACCTCCACCACGACCACCGACACCATAAGAGCCACATCGGCAACTGCCTCAGCCACGGAGCCAGCAAACAGATGCAGAAACTACCCCGCATCTTCGGTCTCGGGCGTTCCGCCCTCCATCTCCGCCTCCATATGAACAACGGCCGTCCTTGCTGATAACGGATAAACGATTTTTTTCGTTAAAATTGAAGATGAAATATAAATACTGGTTCTTCTTATAAAACTGTGTATGTTTATGTATAATAAATGTAAAACAGCAAACACATTAACACGGTCGAGCAGAGTAAACAGCATTATAAGTGAATTACCTGCAGCATTTGCGTTTCCAGTTCATTTGTCCATGGTCACCACCTCCGCCTCCTCCTCTAACTCACCGCCGCCTCCCACACATCCTTTACCTCAACCGCCACCATTAAGCCATCCACGGCAAACGACTCAGCTTCGGACGGAGCTTGAGTCGAGCGCCTTATGGGCCCGTCTCCTTCCTCCGTCATTCTTCTCTCCTAACCCTCTTCAGTCAAATCGCTGGAGGGATTTAAATTATTTACGAGTGATCGTTATTAAAATTCAACGCCCAATTCTGATATGATCTGTAAGGTATAGATTATAATAATAATTTGTATATAGGAACTTTTTTAACAATAGCTATGTTTTAAAGACCAAATATTACGAGTTACAGATCGGTGATAAAAATAACTTTTACCTTTTCAATTAACCGTCGATCAGTCCACAATACGCTGAAGATTAATTGTTTACTTCCATAAGACATTTTCAGTATTTTGCCTCAATAAATACGGAAGCCTGTTGATTTCTGATGCACATTGTAGGGAAAAATATTCCATGCAGAATCCTATTAATCTCTAAGATGGTCACTGCGAAGGTTTGTAGTTCTTTTTAAAAAAATTATATCTTCGCGTTCTTCCGAATACAGAAAAGAAATTTTCCTGAATTTCTGGTTTCACCAAAGAACGAAAATCTCCTCTCATTTTCTTTGTTGGAATACCAACGGTTGGAGTTGTTTCCGGAGTTTCTTATTTACGTCTTATTTAATTCTTCTCATTTTCTGCAGGTTAGCACTTTTTCTTCAACTGTTTACATCTGTATATATAAAACACCATCAAACTAACTGAGCTCGTGTAGGTATCCGCTCTTTTCTGTGAAAACTTCATCCTTCATGAAATGCATTTTACCGCTTTTTATGAAACGACGTCCATGTATTTGGTTCATCGCCCTCTGCCTGTCTGTCTCTGGGCATAATGATTTAAAAACGACTGATGTAAGTTTTCCATGTCATGTTTGCTACTTATTATCACAAGGATGAAAAGTTCATTATATACATATGGTAAAATATTCGTATGCCTCTACAGAATTCACTAATTATTCTTTTTTACATTGCGATAATATTTAACTACTGCTACTTTCCAATTAAGGACCGACGGCATGAAACCGGGTCATTTAATGAAATCACTGGTGAACAAGCAGGAAACGAGAAAAACACCAACTGTTTTACTGCAATTGCCTTCACATCTACTTCTATGTACTTCTCTGTTGAAATCGCAATGCGACCTTCTGATGACAGCAGCACAGATCGTGAAGACATTGGAATAAAGATGGAAAATACTGAAGCAAGATCAAAGCCACATTACCTTGGATTAATGTTCTAGTAATCGCACTGACGGAGCTATGGCAATAGTTGGAAAATCCGCTGGAGCTGTAGCACGTACAAAACGTTTTGCTCTGCATGTAATGCCTAATGTCATGTGTAATCATATTCGTGATGACATGCCGCAATAATTGAATGATATATCGAAAGAGATTCTAAGAATGGTGAACCTTGTAAAAGCAATGTCACTGTATTCCCATTTATTCGCTTTGTTGTGCGAATAAATTGAAAGATATTATAAACCTTAATTCTCCATAAAGTAGCGCGATGGCTATCGTGCGTGAATGTGTTGGCTCCATTCGATGAATTAAGAGATGAGATAAGACATATTTTTATACAAAAATCCATTAGTACGGACAGATAAAGGAAATTACAGAATTTGGAACAAACCGTTGGCTTCTGTGACAGGCAATTTCATTTACCTTCATGAAATGAATGTTAAACTACGAGGTATAAATGCGAACGCATTCAAAGTTCATAGTAAAATAAAATCACTTACTTTAAAACTCAATACTTTTGCGTTAATAGGCGTTAATATGAAGTTTTCCGAGTTCCAATGTTTACATTTTTACCAATAATATTTTCTTCGAAGAATGTGTCAACATTTCTATAGGTCAAACAGGGCGTAAACTGTGTCCGACAATAACGGAGTATTTTACAACTCAGCCAGGTGCATAGAATTGGCTTCACAATCCTATAGTTACATCATTTGTATCTAAGTCAGGATTATCACAGAAAGAAAGCGAACAGTTAATTGATAACTCCACAGATTTAACTTTAAAACTAAGTTCAATGAAACAGAACATATGCATTCTTGGGGTTGTCACATAAACGAATATGCTGAAATTTCCATCGGCACTTCGAAATTTCTCCCGGCTTTTGAATCAAATTATCATTTTGAGAAATCCTTCACCCTATATAACGCAGGTAATTTGTTTCCTTCCTTGTTAACGCAGTCTTTTAGAACAGTAGCTACAAGATTTTTAATTTATCCAAAAAAGCTTTGTATCTGCGAATTATTGAATAATGTAAATTACTTTTCATTATTTCATGCAATGCACAGGTAGAATTTGATTTGAAAAATGTAAACCCTACAATTGCTATATTATGTATCGTAAAACAAACATATATGTCTTAAGGGGTAATGACTACATTACCGAAGAAATCACAAGTAAATCAAAAATAATACTAATGTAAGTTAATTTTAATGCAATAGATTTATCACCCCTGGGTTCGTGTTCCGCGAAAATTGATAATTATTTTTAGGTGGTAAGCTGTGTTACAATGCTTGGGAGAGAGAGTATCAAGACAACTATATTTGTTTTGGAAAATACACTGATTACTTACTGCTTAACAGACCGAGTCAAAATTATTGCCGTTTTTAAATATAAGATGGTGAAACTGTCACGAATCTAATATTTCAGAAACTGCTGCAATCAATGGCTTCATAGGATTATCTAACGATATACTCGTAGCTCCTCGTCAAATATTTGCCCCACGCCATGCACATTTACTACGATTCTATGTGAACAACTACCTTCAGTTCCCCTTTTAAAAAGTACGATTCAACGAACTCGGCAACAAATGAAGAACCACATTTTTGTTGCGAAAGTAATATGGCTTGCAAATCTGAGGAAGCCGAAAACGAGGACCCTACCGATAAATTACCGAACGTTCTAACTATAATGCACGGCTGCATAACAGTAATTCAGATTTGGCAACGTCGTCGATAGTGCAATCGGCCAAAGACGAGACGTAGAATACAAAAATGGATAACATCAAGGAAGGTATAGCCGGATTTTTCAGTTAACGCGGCCATTTTTACTTTGATCTGATCTGAAGGATTTTGGTAAGTGATTGTGGCCGACACGGGATTCACTTGTAAATGTGTATGCCACCAACGCATATCATTCAAAGGAACATACGAATTTTTCATCGTTAAATTTGAAAAAGGATAATAAATATATGCCGTTTTTATAATAGATAATAAATAATTAATTATGTGTAGGTATATATAATAATCTGGAAAATAACAATCTCATAAAGTACGAAGATCAGATTATGTGGAATAATTTTTGGCTAACCTCGAGTATGTGTGTAAGCGTCGTCCATGTCCATGTCCACCTCCACCACGACCACCGACACCATAAGAGCCACATCGGCAACTGCCTCAGCCACGGAGCCAGCAAACAGATGCAGAAACTACCCCGCATCTTCGGTCTCGGGCGTTCCGCCCTCCATCTCCGCCTCCATATGAACCACGGCCGTCCTTGCTGATAACGGATAAACGATTTTTTTCGTTAAAATTGAAGATGAAATATAAATACTGGTTCTTCTTATAAAACTGTGTATGTTTATGTATAATAAATGAAAAACAGCAAACACATTAACACGGTCGAGCAGAGTAAACAGCATTATAAGTGAATTACCTGCAGCATTTGCGTTTCCAGTTCATTTGTCCATGGTCACCACCTCCGCCTCCTCCTCTAACTCACCGCCGCCTCCCACACATCCTTTACCTCAACCGCCACCATTAAGCCATCCACGGCAAACGACTCAGCTTCGGACGGAGCTTGAGTCGAGCGCCTTATGGGCCCGTCTCCTTCCTCCGTCATTCTTCTCTCCTAACCCTCTTCAGTCAAATCGCAGGAGGGATTTAAATTATTTACGAGTGATCGTTATTAAAATTCAACGCCCAATTCTGATATGATCTGTAAGGTATAGATTATAATAATAATTTGTATATAGGACCTTTTTTAACAATAGCTATGTTTTAAAGACCAAATATTACGAGTTACAGATCGGTGATAAAAATAACTTTTACCTTTTCAATTAACCGTCGATCAGTCCACAATACGCTGAAGATTAATTGTTTACTTCCATAAGACATTTTCAGTATTTTGCCTCAATAAATACGGAAGCCTGTTGATTTCTGATGCACATTGTAGGGAAAAATATTCCATGCAGAATCCTATTAATCTCTAAGATGGTCACTGCGAAGGTTTGTAGTTCTTTTTAAAAAAATTATATCTTCGCGTTCTTCCGAATACAGAAAAGAAATTTTCCTGAATTTCTGGTTTCACCAAAGAACGAAAATCTCCTCTCATTTTCTTTGTTGGAATACCAACGGTTGGAGTTGTTTCCGGAGTTTCTTATTTACGTCTTATTTAATTCTTCTCATTTTCTGCAGGTTAGCACTTTTTCTTCAACTGTTTACATCTGTATATATAAAACACCATCAAACTAACTGAGCTCGTGTAGGTATCCGCTCTTTTCTGTGAAAACTTCATCCTTCATGAAATGCATTTCACCGCTTTTTATGAAACGACGTCCATGTATTTGGTTCATCGCCCTCTGCCTGTCTGTCTCTGGGCATAATGATTTAAAAACGACTGATGTAAGTTTTCCATGTCATGTTTGCTAATTATTATCACAAGGATGAAAAGTTCATTATATACATATGGTAAAATATTCGTATGCCTCTACAGAATTGACTAATATTATTCTTTTTTACATTGCGATAATATTTAACTACTGCTACTTTCCAATTAAGGACCGACGGCATGAAACCGGGTCATTTAATGAAATCACTGGTGAACAAGCAGGAAACGAGAAAAACACCAACTGTTTTACTGCAATTGCCTTCACATCTACTTCTATGTACTTCTCTGTTGAAATCGCAATGCGACCTTCTGATGACAGCAGCACAGATCGTGAAGACATTGGAATAAAGATGGAAAATACTGAAGCAAGATCAAAGCCACATTACCTTGGATTAATGTTCTAGTAATCGCACTGACGGAGCTATGGCAATAGTTGGAAAATCCGCTGGAGCTGTAGCACGTACAAAACGTTTTGCTCTGCATGTAATGCCTAATGTCATGTGTAATCATATTCGTGATGACATGCCGCAATAATTGAATGATATATCGAAAGAGATTCTAAGAATGGTGAACCTTGTAAAAGCAATGTCACTGTATTCCCATTTATTCGCTTTGTTGTGCGAATAAATTGAAAGATATTATAAACCTTAATTCTCCATAAAGTAGCGCGATGGCTATCGTGCGTGAATGTGTTGGCTCCATTCGATGAATTAAGAGATGAGATAAGACATATTTTTATACAAAAATCCATTAGTACGGACAGATAAAGGAAATTACAGAATTTGGAACAAACCGTTGGCTTCTGTGACAGGCAATTTCATTTACCTTCATGAAATGAATGTTAAACTACGAGGTATAAATGCGAACGCATTCAAAGTTCATAGTAAAATAAAATCACTTACTTAAACTCAATACTTTTGCGTTAATAGGCGTTAATATGAAGTTTTCCGAGTCCCAATGTTTACATTTTTACCAATAATATTTTCTTCGAAGAATGTGTCAACATTTCTATAGGTCAAACAGGGCGTAAACTGTGTCCGACAATAACGGAGTATTTTACAACTCAGCCAGGTGCATAGAATTGGCTTCACAATCCTATAGTTACATCATTTGTATCTAAGTCAGGATTATCACAGAAAGAAAGCGAACAGTTAATTGATAACTCCACAGATTTAACTTTAAAACTAAGTTCAATGAAACAGAACATATGCATTCTTGGGGTTGTCACATAAACGAATATGCTGAAATTTCCATCGGCACTTCGAAATTTCTCCCGGCTTTTGAATCAAATTATCATTTTGAGAAATCCTTCACCCTATATAACGCAGGTAATTTGTTTCCTTCCTTGTTAACGCAGTCTTTTAGAACAGTAGCTACAAGATTTTTAATTTATCCAAAAAAGCTTTGTATCTGCGAATTATTGAATAATGTAAATTACTTTTCATTATTTCATGCAATGCACAGGTAGAATTTGATTTGAAAAATGTAAACCCTACAATTGCTATATTATGTATCGTAAAACAAACATATATGTCTTAAGGGGTAATGACTACATTACCGAAGAAATCACAAGTAAATCAAAAATAATACTAATGTAAGTTAATTTTAATGCAATAGATTTATCACCCCTGGGTTCGTGTTCCGCGAAAATTGATAATTATTTTTAGGTGGTAAGCTGTGTTACAATGCTTGGGAGAGAGAGTATCAAGACAACTATATTTGTTTTGGAAAATACACTGATTACTTACTGCTTAACAGACCGAGTCAAAATTATTGCCGTTTTTAAATATAAGATGGTGAAACTGTCACGAATCTAATATTTCAGAAACTGCTGCAATCAATGGCTTCATAGGATTATCTAACGATATACTCGTAGCTCCTCGTCAAATATTTGCCCCACGCCATGCACATTTACTACGATTCTATGTGAACAACTACCTTCAGTTCCCCTTTTAAAAAGTACGATTCAACGAACTCGGCAACAAATGAAGAACCACATTTTTGTTGCGAAAGTAATATGGCTTGCAAATCTGAGGAAGCCGAAAACGAGGACCCTACCGATAAATTACCGAACGTTCTAACTATAATGCACGGCTGCATAACAGTAATTCAGATTTGGCAACGTCGTCGATAGTGCAATCGGCCAAAGACGAGACGTAGAATACAAAAATGGATAACATCAAGGAAGGTATAGCCGGATTTTTCAGTTAACGCGGCCATTTTTACTTTGATCTGATCTGAAGGATTTTGGTAAGTGATTGTGGCCGACACGGGATTCACTTGTAAATGTGTATGCCACCAACGCATATCATTCAAAGGAACATACGAATTTTTCATCGTTAAATTTGAAAAAGGATAATAAATATATGCCGTTTTTATAATAGATAATAAATAATTAATTATGTGTAGGTATATATAATAATCTGGAAAATAACAATCTCATAAAGTACGAAGATCAGATTATGTGGAATAATTTTTGGCTAACCTCGAGTATGTGTGTAAGCGTCGTCCATGTCCATGTCCACCTCCACCACGACCACCGACACCATAAGAGCCACATCGGCAACTGCCTCAGCCACGGAGCCAGCAAACAGATGCAGAAACTACCCCGCATCTTCGGTCTCGGGCGTTCCGCCCTCCATCTCCGCCTCCATATGAACCACGGCCGTCCTTGCTGATAACGGATAAACGATTTTTTTCGTTAAAATTGAAGATGAAATATAAATACTGGTTCTTCTTATAAAACTGTGTATGTTTATGTATAATAAATGAAAAACAGCAAACACATTAACACGGTCGAGCAGAGTAAACAGCATTATAAGTGAATTACCTGCAGCATTTGCGTTTCCAGTTCATTTGTCCATGGTCACCACCTCCGCCTCCTCCTCTAACTCACCGCCACCTCCCACACATCCTTTACCTCAACCGCCACCATTAAGCCATCCACGGCAAACGACTCAGCTTCGGACGGAGCTTGAGTCGAGCGCCTTATGGGCCCGTCTCCTTCCTCCGTCATTCTTCTCTCCTAACCCTCTTCAGTCAAATCGCAGGAGGGATTTAAATTATTTACGAGTGATCGTTATTAAAATTCAACGCCCAATTCTGATATGATCTGTAAGGTATAGATTATAATAATAATTTGTATATAGGACCTTTTTTAACAATAGCTATGTTTTAAAGACCAAATATTACGAGTTACAGATCGGTGATAAAAATAACTTTTACCTTTTCAATTAACCGTCGATCAGTCCACAATACGCTGAAGATTAATTGTTTACTTCCATAAGACATTTTCAGTATTTTGCCTCAATAAATACGGAAGCCTGTTGATTTCTGATGCACATTGTAGGGAAAAATATTCCATGCAGAATCCTATTAATCTCTAAGATGGTCACTGCGAAGGTTTGTAGTTCTTTTTAAAAAAATTATATCTTCGCGTTCTTCCGAATACAGAAAAGAAATTTTCCTGAATTTCTGGTTTCACCAAAGAACGAAAATCTCCTCTCATTTTCTTTGTTGGAATACCAACGGTTGGAGTTGTTTCCGGAGTTTCTTATTTACGTCTTATTTAATTCTTCTCATTTTCTGCAGGTTAGCACTTTTTCTTCAACTGTTTACATCTGTATATATAAAACACCATCAAACTAACTGAGCTCGTGTAGGTATCCGCTCTTTTCTGTGAAAACTTCATCCTTCATGAAATGCATTTTACCGCTTTTTATGAAACGACGTCCATGTATTTGGTTCATCGCCCTCTGCCTGTCTGTCTCTGGGCATAATGATTTAAAAACGACTGATGTAAGTTTTCCATGTCATGTTTGCTAATTATTATCACAAGGATGAAAAGTTCATTATATACATATGGTAAAATATTCGTATGCCTCTACAGAATTGACTAATATTATTCTTTTTTACATTGCGATAATATTTAACTACTGCTACTTTCCAATTAAGGACCGACGGCATGAAACCGGGTCATTTAATGAAATCACTGGTGAACAAGCAGGAAACGAGAAAAACACCAACTGTTTTACTGCAATTGCCTTCACATCTACTTCTATGTACTTCTCTGTTGAAATCGCAATGCGACCTTCTGATGACAGCAGCACAGATCGTGAAGACATTGGAATAAAGATGGAAAATACTGAAGCAAGATCAAAGCCACATTACCTTGGATTAATGTTCTAGTAATCGCACTGACGGAGCTATGGCAATAGTTGGAAAATCCGCTGGAGCTGTAGCACGTACAAAACGTTTTGCTCTGCATGTAATGCCTAATGTCATGTGTAATCATATTCGTGATGACATGCCGCAATAATTGAATGATATATCGAAAGAGATTCTAAGAATGGTGAACCTTGTAAAAGCAATGTCACTGTATTCCCATTTATTCGCTTTGTTGTGCGAATAAATTGAAAGATATTATAAACCTTAATTCTCCATAAAGTAGCGCGATGGCTATCGTGCGTGAATGTGTTGGCTCCATTCGATGAATTAAGAGATGAGATAAGACATATTTTTATACAAAAATCCATTAGTACGGACAGATAAAGGAAATTACAGAATTTGGAACAAACCGTTGGCTTCTGTGACAGGCAATTTCATTTACCTTCATGAAATGAATGTTAAACTACGAGGTATAAATGCGAACGCATTCAAAGTTCATAGTAAAATAAAATCACTTACTTAAACTCAATACTTTTGCGTTAATAGGCGTTAATATGAAGTTTTCCGAGTCCCAATGTTTACATTTTTACCAATAATATTTTCTTCGAAGAATGTGTCAACATTTCTATAGGTCAAACAGGGCGTAAACTGTGTCCGACAATAACGGAGTATTTTACAACTCAGCCAGGTGCATAGAATTGGCTTCACAATCCTATAGTTACATCATTTGTATCTAAGTCAGGATTATCACAGAAAGAAAGCGAACAGTTAATTGATAACTCCACAGATTTAACTTTAAAACTAAGTTCAATGAAACAGAACATATGCATTCTTGGGGTTGTCACATAAACGAATATGCTGAAATTTCCATCGGCACTTCGAAATTTCTCCCGGCTTTTGAATCAAATTATCATTTTGAGAAATCCTTCACCCTATATAACGCAGGTAATTTGTTTCCTTCCTTGTTAACGCAGTCTTTTAGAACAGTAGCTACAAGATTTTTAATTTATCCAAAAAAGCTTTGTATCTGCGAATTATTGAATAATGTAAATTACTTTTCATTATTTCATGCAATGCACAGGTAGAATTTGATTTGAAAAATGTAAACCCTACAATTGCTATATTATGTATCGTAAAACAAACATATATGTCTTAAGGGGTAATGACTACATTACCGAAGAAATCACAAGTAAATCAAAAATAATACTAATGTAAGTTAATTTTAATGCAATAGATTTATCACCCCTGGGTTCGTGTTCCGCGAAAATTGATAATTATTTTTAGGTGGTAAGCTGTGTTACAATGCTTGGGAGAGAGAGTATCAAGACAACTATATTTGTTTTGGAAAATACACTGATTACTTACTGCTTAACAGACCGAGTCAAAATTATTGCCGTTTTTAAATATAAGATGGTGAAACTGTCACGAATCTAATATTTCAGAAACTGCTGCAATCAATGGCTTCATAGGATTATCTAACGATATACTCGTAGCTCCTCGTCAAATATTTGCCCCACGCCATGCACATTTACTACGATTCTATGTGAACAACTACCTTCAGTTCCCCTTTTAAAAAGTACGATTCAACGAACTCGGCAACAAATGAAGAACCACATTTTTGTTGCGAAAGTAATATGGCTTGCAAATCTGAGGAAGCCGAAAACGAGGACCCTACCGATAAATTACCGAACGTTCTAACTATAATGCACGGCTGCATAACAGTAATTCAGATTTGGCAACGTCGTCGATAGTGCAATCGGCCAAAGACGAGACGTAGAATACAAAAATGGATAACATCAAGGAAGGTATAGCCGGATTTTTCAGTTAACGCGGCCATTTATACTTTGATCTGATCTGAAGGATTTTGGTAAGTGATTGTGGCCGACACGGGATTCACTTGTAAATGTGTATGCCACCAACGCATATCATTCAAAGGAACATACGAATTTTTCATCGTTAAATTTGAAAAAGGATTTTAAATATATGCCGTTTTTATAATAGATAATAAATAATTAATTATGTGTAGGTATATATAATAATATGGAAAATAACAATCTCATAAAGTACGAAGATCAGATTATGTGGAATAATTTTTGACTAACCTCGAGTATGTGTGTAAGCGTCGTCCATGTCCATGTCCACCTCCACCACGACCACCGACACCATAAGAGCCACATCGGCAACTGCCTCAGCCACGGAGCCAGCAAACAGATGCAGAAACTACCCCGCATCTTCGGTCTCGGGCGTTCCGCCCTCCATCTCCGCCTCCATATGAACCACGGCCGTCCTTGCTGATAACGGATAAACGATTTTTTTCGTTAAAATTGAAGATGAAATATAAATACTGGTTCTTCTTATAAAACTGTGTATGTTTATGTATAATAAATGAAAAACAGCAAACACATTAACACGGTCGAGCAGAGTAAACAGCATTATAAGTGAATTACCTGCAGCATTTGCGTTTCCAGTTCATTTGTCCATGGTCACCACCTCCGCCTCCTCCTCTAACTCACCGCCGCCTCCCACACATCCTTTACCTCAACCGCCACCATTAAGCCATCCACGGCAAACGACTCAGCTTCGGACGGAGCTTGAGTCGAGCGCCTTATGGGCCCGTCTCCTTCCTCCGTCATTCTTCTCTCCTAACCCTCTTCAGTCAAATCGCAGGAGGGATTTAAATTATTTACGAGTGATCGTTATTAAAATTCAACGCCCAATTCTGATATGATCTGTAAGGTATAGATTATAATAATAATTTGTATATAGGACCTTTTTTAACAATAGCTATGTTTTAAAGACCAAATATTACGAGTTACAGATCGGTGATAAAAATAACTTTTACCTTTTCAATTAACCGTCGATCAGTCCACAATACGCTGAAGATTAATTGTTTACTTCCATAAGACATTTTCAGTATTTTGCCTCAATAAATACGGAAGCCTGTTGATTTCTGATGCACATTGTAGGGAAAAATATTCCATGCAGAATCCTATTAATCTCTAAGATGGTCACTGCGAAGGTTTGTAGTTCTTTTTAAAAAAATTATATCTTCGCGTTCTTCCGAATACAGAAAAGAAATTTTCCTGAATTTCTGGTTTCACCAAAGAACGAAAATCTCCTCTCATTTTCTTTGTTGGAATACCAACGGTTGGAGTTGTTTCCGGAGTTTCTTATTTACGTCTTATTTAATTCTTCTCATTTTCTGCAGGTTAGCACTTTTTCTTCAACTGTTTACATCTGTATATATAAAACACCATCAAACTAACTGAGCTCGTGTAGGTATCCGCTCTTTTCTGTGAAAACTTCATCCTTCATGAAATGCATTTTACCGCTTTTTATGAAACGACGTCCATGTATTTGGTTCATCGCCCTCTGCCTGTCTGTCTCTGGGCATAATGATTTAAAAACGACTGATGTAAGTTTTCCATGTCATGTTTGCTAATTATTATCACAAGGATGAAAAGTTCATTATATACATATGGTAAAATATTCGTATGCCTCTACAGAATTGACTAATATTATTCTTTTTTACATTGCGATAATATTTAACTACTGCTACTTTCCAATTAAGGACCGACGGCATGAAACCGGGTCATTTAATGAAATCACTGGTGAACAAGCAGGAAACGAGAAAAACACCAACTGTTTTACTGCAATTGCCTTCACATCTACTTCTATGTACTTCTCTGTTGAAATCGCAATGCGACCTTCTGATGACAGCAGCACAGATCGTGAAGACATTGGAATAAAGATGGAAAATACTGAAGCAAGATCAAAGCCACATTACCTTGGATTAATGTTCTAGTAATCGCACTGACGGAGCTATGGCAATAGTTGGAAAATCCGCTGGAGCTGTAGCACGTACAAAACGTTTTGCTCTGCATGTAATGCCTAATGTCATGTGTAATCATATTCGTGATGACATGCCGCAATAATTGAATGATATATCGAAAGAGATTCTAAGAATGGTGAACCTTGTAAAAGCAATGTCACTGTATTCCCATTTATTCGCTTTGTTGTGCGAATAAATTGAAAGATATTATAAACCTTAATTCTCCATAAAGTAGCGCGATGGCTATCGTGCGTGAATGTGTTGGCTCCATTCGATGAATTAAGAGATGAGATAAGACATATTTTTATACAAAAATCCATTAGTACGGACAGATAAAGGAAATTACAGAATTTGGAACAAACCGTTGGCTTCTGTGACAGGCAATTTCATTTACCTTCATGAAATGAATGTTAAACTACGAGGTATAAATGCGAACGCATTCAAAGTTCATAGTAAAATAAAATCACTTACTTTAAACTCAATACTTTTGCGTTAATAGGCGTTAATATGAAGTTTTCCGAGTCCCAATGTTTACATTTTTAACAATAATATTTTCTTCGAAGAATGTGTCAACATTTCTATAGGTCAAACAGGGCGTAAACTGTGTCCGACAATAACGGAGTATTTTACAACTCAGCCAGGTGCATAGAATTGGCTTCACAATCCTATAGTTACATCATTTGTATCTAAGTCAGGATTATCACAGAAAGAAAGCGAACAGTTAATTGATAACTCCACAGATTTAACTTTAAAACTAAGTTCAATGAAACAGAACATATGCATTCTTGGGCTTGTCACATAAACGAATATGCTGAAATTTCCATCGGCACTTCGAAATTTCTCCCGGCTTTTGAATCAAATTATCATTTTGAGAAATCCTTCACCCTATATAACGCAGGTAATTTGTTTCCTTCCTTGTTAACGCAGTCTTTTAGAACAGTAGCTACAAGATTTTTAATTTATCCAAAAAAGCTTTGTATCTGCGAATTATTGAATAATGTAAATTTCTTTTCATTATTTCATGCAATGCACAGGTAGAATTTGATTTGAAAAATGTAAACCCTACAATTGCTATATTATGTATCGTAAAACAAACATATATGTCTTAAGGGGTAATGACTACATTACCGAAGAAATCACAAGTAAATCAAAAATAATACTAATGTAAGTTAATTTTAATGCAATAGATTTATCACCCCTGGGTTCGTGTTCCGCGAAAATTGATAATTATTTTTAGGTGGTAAGCTGTGTTACAATGCTTGGGAGAGAGAGTATCAAGACAACTATATTTGTTTTGGAAAATACACTGATTACTTACTGCTTAACAGACCGAGTCAAAATTATTGCCGTTTTTAAATATAAGATGGTGAAACTGTCACGAATCTAATATTTCAGAAACTGCTGCAATCAATGGCTTCATAGGATTATCTAACGATATACTCGTAGCTCCTCGTCAAATATTTGCCCCACGCCATGCACATTTACTACGATTCTATGTGAACAACTACCTTCAGTTCCCTTTTAAAAAGTACGATTCAACGAACTCGGCAACAAATGAAGAACCACATTTTTGTTGCGAAAGTAATATGGCTTGCAAATCTGAGGAAGCCGAAAACGAGGACCCTACCGATAAATTACCGAACGTTCTAACTATAATGCACGGCTGCATAACAGTAATTCAGATTTGGCAACGTCGTCGATAGTGCAATCGGCCAAAGACGAGACGTAGAATACAAAAATGGATAACATCAAGAAAGGTAAAGCCGGATTTTTCAGTTAACGCGGCCATTTTTACTTTGATCTGATCTGAAGGATTTTGGTAAGTGATTGTGGCCGACACGGGATTCACTTGTAAATGTGTATGCCACCAACGCATATCATTCAAAGGAACATACGAATTTTTCATCGTTAAATTTGAAAAAGGATTTTTAATATATGCCGTTTTTATAATAGATAATAAATAATTAATTATGTGTAGGTATATATAATAATCTGGAAAATAACAATCTCATAAAGTACGAAGATCAGATTATGTGGAATAATTTTTGGCTAACCTCGAGTATGTGTGTAAGCGTCGTCCATGTCCATGTCCACCTCCACCACGACCACCGACACCATAAGAGCCACATCGGCAACTGCCTCAGCCACGGAGCCAGCAAACAGATGCAGAAACTTCCCCGCATCTTCGGTCTCGGGCGTTCCGCCCTCCATCTCCGCATCCATATGAACCACGGCCGTCCTTGCTGATAACGGATAAACGATTTTTTTCGTTAAAATTGAAGATGAAATATAAATACTGGTTCTTCTTATAAAACTGTGTATGTTTATGTATAATAAATGAAAAACAGCAAACACATTAACACGGTCGAGCAGAGTAAACAGCATTATAAGTGAATTACCTGCAGCATTTGCGTTTCCAGTTCATTTGTCCATGGTCACCACCTCCGCCTCCTCCTCTAACTCACCGCCGCCTCCCACACATCCTTTACCTCAACCGCCACCATTAAGCCATCCACGGCAAACGACTCAGCTTCGGACGGAGCTTGAGTCGAGCGCCTTATGGGCCCGTCTCCTTCCTCCGTCATTCTTCTCTCCTAACCCTCTTCAGTCAAATCGCAGGAGGGATTTAAATTATTTACGAGTGATCGTTATTAAAATTCAACGCCCAATTCTGATATGATCTGTAAGGTATAGATTATAATAATAATTTGTATATAGGACCTTTTTTAACAATAGCTATGTTTTAAAGACCAAATATTACGAGTTACAGATCGGTGATAAAAATAACTTTTACCTTTTCAATTAACCGTCGATCAGTCCACAATACGCTGAAGATTAATTGTTTACTTCCATAAGACATTTTCAGTATTTTGCCTCAATAAATACGGAAGCCTGTTGATTTCTGATGCACATTGTAGGGAAAAATATTCCATGCAGAATCCTATTAATCTCTAAGATGGTCACTGCGAAGGTTTGTAGTTCTTTTTAAAAAAATTATATCTTCGCGTTCTTCCGAATACAGAAAAGAAATTTTCCTGAATTTCTGGTTTCACCAAAGAACGAAAATCTCCTCTCATTTTCTTTGTTGGAATACCAACGGTTGGAGTTGTTTCCGGAGTTTCTTATTTACGTCTTATTTAATTCTTCTCATTTTCTGCAGGTTAGCACTTTTTCTTCAACTGTTTACATCTGTATATATAAAACACCATCAAACTAACTGAGCTCGTGTAGGTATCCGCTCTTTTCTGTGAAAACTTCATCCTTCATGAAATGCATTTTACCGCTTTTTATGAAACGACGTCCATGTATTTGGTTCATCGCCCTCTGCCTGTCTGTCTCTGGGCATAATGATTTAAAAACGACTGATGTAAGTTTTCCATGTCATGTTTGCTAATTATTATCACAAGGATGAAAAGTTCATTATATACATATGGTAAAATATTCGTATGCCTCTACAGAATTGACTAATATTATTCTTTTTTACATTGCGATAATATTTAACTACTGCTACTTTCCAATTAAGGACCGACGGCATGAAACCGGGTCATTTAATGAAATCACTGGTGAACAAGCAGGAAACGAGAAAAACACCAACTGTTTTACTGCAATTGCCTTCACATCTACTTCTATGTACTTCTCTGTTGAAATCGCAATGCGACCTTCTGATGACAGCAGCACAGATCGTGAAGACATTGGAATAAAGATGGAAAATACTGAAGAACGATCAAAGCGACATTACCTTGGATTAATGTTCTAGTAATCGCACTGACGGAGCTATGGCAATAGTTGGAAAATCCGCTGGAGTTGTAGCACGTACAAAACGTTTAGCTCTTCATGTAATGCCTAATGTCATGTGTAATCATATTCTTGACGACATGCCGCAATAATTGAATGATATATCGAAAGAGATTCTAAGAATGGTGAACCTTATAAAAGCAATGTCACTGTTTTCCCATTTATTCGCTTTGTTGTGCGAATAAATTGAAAGATATTATAAAGCATTAATTCTCCATAAAATAGAGCGATGGCTATCGTGCGTGAATGTGTTGGCTCCATTCGATGAATTAAGAGATGAGATAAGACATATTTTTATACAAAAATCCATTAGTACGGACAGATAAATGAAATTACAGAATTTGGAACAAACGGTTGGCTTCTGTGACAGGCAATTTCATTTACCTTCATGAAATGAATGTTAAACTACGAGGTATAAATGCGAACGCATTCAAAGTTCATAGTAAAATAAAATCACTTACTTTAAAACTCAATACTTTTGCGTTAATAGGCGTTAATATGAAGTTTTCCGAGTCCCAATGTTTACATTTTTACCAATAATATTTTCTTCGAAGAATGTGTCAACATTTCTATAGGTCAAACAGGGCGTAAACTGTGTCCGACAATAAAGGAGTATTTTACAACTCAGCCAGTTGCATAGAATTGGCTTCACAATCCTTTAGTTACATCATTTGTATCTAAGTCAGGATTATCACTGAAAGAAAGCGAACAGTTAATTGATAACTCCACAGATTTACCTTTAAAACTAAGTTCAATGAAACAGAACATATGCATTCTTGGGGTTGTCACATAAACGAATATGCTGAAATTTCCATCGGCACTTCGAAATTTCTCCCGGCTTTTGACTCCAATTATCATTTTGAGAAATCCTTCACCCTATATAACGCAGGTAATTTGTTTCCTTCCTTGTTAACGCAGTCTTTTAGAACAGTAGCTACAAGATTTTTAATTTATCCAAAAAAGCTTTGTATCTGCGAATTATTGAATAATGTAAATTTCTTTTCATTATTTCATGCAATGCACAGGTAGAATTTGATTTGAAAAATATAAACCCTACAATTGCTATATTATGTATCGTAAAACAAACATATATGTCTTAAGGGGTAATGACTACAATACCGAAGAAATCACAGGTAAATCAAAAATAATACTAATGTAAGTTAATTTTAATGCAATAGATTTATCACCCCTGGGTTCGTATTCCGCGAAAATAGATAATTATATTTAAGTGGTAAGCGGCGTTACAATGCTTGGGAGAGAGAGTATCAAGACAACTATATTTGTTTTGGAAAATACACAGATTATTTACTGCTTAACAGACCGAGTCAAAATTATTGCCTTTTTTAAATATAAGATGGTGAAACTGTCACGAATCTAATATTCCAGAAACTGCTGCAATCAATGGCTTCATAGGATTATCTAACGATATACTCGTAGCTCCTCGTCAAATATTTGCCCCACGCCATGCACATTTACTACGATTCTATGTAAACAACTACCTTCAGTTCCCCTTTTAAAAAGTACGTTTCAACGAACTCGGCAACAAATGAAGAACCACATTTTTGTTGCGAAAGTAATATGGCTTGCAAATCTGAGGAAACCGAAAACGAGGACCTTACCGATAAATTACCAAACGTTCTAACTATAATGCACGGCTGCATAACAGTAATTCAGACTTGGAAACGTCGTCGATAGTGCAATCGGCCAAAGACGAGACGTAGAATACAAAAATGGATAACATCAAGGAAGGTATAGCCGGATTTTTCAGTTAAAGCGGCCATTTTTACTTTGATCTGATCTGAAGGATTTTGGTAAGTGATTGTGGCCGACACGGGATTCACTTGTAAATGTGTATGCCACCAACGCATATCATTCAAAGGAACATACGAATTTTTCATCGTTAAATTTGAAAAAGGATTTTAAATATATGCCGTTTTTATAATAGATAATAAATAATTAATTATGTGTAGGTATATATAATAATATGGAAAATAACAATCTCATAAAGTACGAAGATCAGATTATGTGGAATAATTTTTGACTAACCTCGAGTATGTGTGTAAGCGTCGTCCATGTCCACCTCCACCACGACCACCGACACCATAAGAGCCACATCGGCAACTGCCTCAGCCACGGAGCCAGCAATCAGATGCAGAAACTACCCCGCATCTTCGGTCGCGGGCGTTCCGCCCTCCATCTCCGCCTCCATATGAACCACGGCCGTCCTTGCTGATAACGGATAAACGATTTTTTTCGTTAAAATTGAAGATGAAATATAAATACTGGTTCTTCTTATAAAACTGTGTATGTTTATGTATAATAAATGAAAAACAGCAAACACATTAACACGGTCGAGCAGAGTAAACAGCATTATAAGTGAATTACCTGCAGCATTTGCGTTTCCAGTTCATTTGTCCATGGTCACCACCTCCGCCTCCTCCTCTAACTCACCGCCGCCTCCCACACATCCTTTACCTCAACCGCCACCATTAAGCCATCCACGGCAAACGACTCAGCTTCGGACGGAGCTTGAGTCGAGCGCCTTATGGGCCCGTCTCCTTCCTCCGTCATTCTTCTCTCCTAACCCTCTTCAGTCAAATCGCTGGAGGGATTTAAATTATTTACGAGTGATCGTTATTAAAATTCAACGCCCAATTCTGATATGATCTGTAAGGTATAGATTATAATAATAATTTGTATATAGGACCTTTTTTAACAATAGCTAAGTTTTAAAGACCAAATATTACGAGTTACAGATCGGTGATAAAAATAACTTTTACCTTTTCAATTAACCGTCGATCAGTCCACAATACGCTGAAGATTAATTGTTTACTTCCATAAGACATTTTCAGTATTTTGCCTCAATAAATACGGAAGCCTGTTGATTTCTGATGCACATTGTAGGGAAAAATATTCCATGCAGAATCCTATTAATCTCTACGATGGTCACTGCGAAGGTTTGTAGTTCTTTTTAAAAAAATTATATCTTCGCGTTCTTCCGAATACAGAAAAGAAATTTTCCTGAATTTCTGGTTTCACCAAAGAACGAAAATCTCATCTCATTTTCTTTTTTGGAATACCAACGGTTGGAGTTGTTTCCGGAGTTTCTTATTTACGTCTTATTCAATTCTTCTCACTTTATGCAGGTTAGCACTTTTTCTTCAACTGTTTTCATCTGTATATATAAAACACCATAAAACTAACTAAGCTCGTGTAGGTTTCCGCTCGTTTCTGTGAAAACTTCATCCTTCATGAAATGCATTTTACCGCTTTTTATGAAACGACGTTCATGTATTTGGTTCATCGCCCTCTGCCTGTCTGTCTCTGGGCATAATGATTTAAAAACGACTGATGTAAGTTTTCCATGTCATGTTTGCTAATTATTATCACAAGGATGAAAAGTTCATTATATACATATGGTAAAATATTCGTATGCCTCTACAGAATTGACTAATATTATTGTTTTTTACATTGCGATAATATTTAACTACTGCTACTTTCCAATTAAGGACCGACGGCATGAAACCGGGTCATTTAATGAAATCACTGGTGAACAAGCAGGAAACGAGAAAAACACCAACTGTTTTACTGCAATTGCCTTCACATCTACTTCTATGTACTTCTCTGTTGAAATCGCAATGCGACCTTCTGATGACAGCAGCACAGATCGTGAAGACATTGGAATAAAGATGGAAAATACTGAAGCACGATCAAAGCGACATTACCTTGGATTAATGTTCTAGTAATCGCACTGACGGAGCTATGGCAATAGTTGGAAAATCCGCTGGAGTTGTAGCACGTACAAAACGTTTAGCTCTTCATGTAATGCCTAATGTCATGTGTAATCATATTCTTGACGACATGCCGCAATAATTGAATGATATATCGAAAGAGATTCTAAGAATGGTGAACCTTATAAAAGCAATGTCACTGTTTTCCCATTTATTCGCTTTGTTGTGCGAATAAATTGAAAGATATTATAAAGCATTAATTCTCCATAAAATAGAGCGATGGCTATCGTGCGTGAATGTGTTGGCTCCATTCGATGAATTAAGAGATGAGATAAGACATATTTTTATACAAAAATCCATTAGTACGGACAGATAAATGAAATTACAGAATTTGGAACAAACGGTTGGCTTCTGTGACAGGCAATTTCATTTACCTTCATGAAATGAATGTTAAACTACGAGGTATAAATGCGAACGCATTCAAAGTTCATAGTAAAATAAAATCACTTACTTTAAAACTCAATACTTTTGCGTTAATAGGCGTTAATATGAAGTTTTCCGAGTCCCAATGTTTACATTTTTACCAATAATATTTTCTTCGTAGAATGTGTCAACATTTCTATAGGTCAAACAGGGCGTAAACTGTGTCCGACAATAAAGGAGTATTTTACAACTCAGCCAGGTGCATAGAATTGGCTTCACAATCCTTTAGTTACATCATTTGTATCTAAGTCAGGATTATCACTGAAAGAAAGCGAACAGTTAATTGATAACTCCACAGATTTACCTTTAAAACTAAGTTCAATGAAACAGAACATATGCATTCTTGGGGTTGTCACATAAACGAATATGCTGAAATTTCCATCGGCACTTCGAAATTTCTCCTGGCTTTTGACTCCAATTATCATTTTGAGAAATCCTTCACCCTATATAACGCAGGTAATTTGTTTCCTTCCTTGTTAACGCAGTCTTTTAGAACAGTAGCTACAAGATTTTTAATTTATCCAAAAAAGCTTTGTATCTGCGAATTATTGAATAATGTAAATTTCTTTTCATTATTTCATGCAATGCACAGGTAGAATTTGATTTGAAAAATATAAACCCTACAATTGCTATATTATGTATCGTAAAACAAACATATATGTCTTAAGGGGTAATGACTACATTACCGAAGAAATCACAAGTAAATCAAAAATAATACTAATGTAAGTTAATTTTAATGCAATAGATTTATCACCCCTGGGTTCGTGTTCCGCGAAAATTGATAATTATCTTTAGGTGGTAAGCTGTGTTACAATGCTTGGGAGAGAGAGTATCAAGACAACTATATTTGTTTTGGAAAATACACTGATTACTTACTGCTTAACAGACCGAGTCAAAATTATTGCCGTTTTTAAATATAAGATGGTGAAACTGTCACGAATCTAATATTCCAGAAACTGCTGCAATCAATGGCTTCATAGGATTATCTAACGATATACTCGTAGCTCCTCGTCAAATATTTGCCCCACGCCATGCACATTTACTACGATTCTATGTGAACAACTACCTTCAGTTCCCCTTTTAAAAAGTACGATTCAACGAACTCGGCAACAAATGAAGAACCACATTTTTGTTGCGAAAGTAATATGGCTTGCAAATCTGAGGAAGCCGAAAACGAGGACCCTACCGATAAATTACCGAACGTTCTAACTATAATGCACGGTTGCATAACAGTAATTCAGATTTGGCAACGTCGTCGATAGTGCAATCGGCCAAAGACGAGACGTAGAATACAAAAATGGTAAACATCAAGGAAGGTATAGCCGGATTTTTCAGTTAACGCGGCCATTTTTACTTTGATCTGATCCTAAGGATTTTGGTAAGTGATTGTGGCCGACACGGGATTCACTTGTAAATGTGTATGCCACCAACGCATATCATTCAAAGGAACATACGAATTTTTCATCGTTAAATTTGAAAAAGGATTTTAAATATATGCCGTTTTTATAATAGATAATAAATAATTAATTATGTGTAGGTATATATAATAATATGGAAAATAACAATCTCATAAAGTACGAAGATCAGATTATGTGGAATAATTTTTGACTAACCTCGAGTATGTGTGTAAGCGTCGTCCATGTCCATGTCCACCTCCACCACGACCACCGACACCATAAGAGCCACATCGGCAATTGCCTCAGCCACGGAGCCAGCAAACAGATGCAGAAACTTCCCCGCATCTTCGGTCTCGGGCGTTCCGCCCTCCATCTCCGCATCCATATGAACCACGGCCGTCCTTGCTGATAACGGATAAACGATTTTTTTCGTTAAAATTGAAGATGAAATATAAATACTGGTTCTTCTTATAAAACTGTGTATGTTTATGTATAATAAATGAAAAACAGCAAACACATTAACACGGTCGAGCAGAGTAAACAGCATTATAAGTGAATTACCTGCAGCATTTGCGTTTCCAGTTCATTTGTCCATGGTCACCACCTCCGCCTCCTCCTCTAACTCACCGCCGCCTCCCACACATCCTTTACCTCAACCGCCACCATTAAGCCATCCACGGCAAACGACTCAGCTTCGGACGGAGCTTGAGTCGAGCGCCTTATGGGCCCGTCTCCTTCCTCCGTCATTCTTCTCTCCTAACCCTCTTCAGTCAAATCGCTGGAGGGATTTAAATTATTTACGAGTGATCGTTATTAAAATTCAACGCCCAATTCTGATATGATCTGTATGGTATAGATTATAATAATAATTTGTATATAGGACCTTTTTTAACAATAGCTAAGTTTTAAAGACCAAATATTACGAGTTACAGATCGGTGATAAAAATAACTTTTACCTTTTCAATTAACCGTCAATCAGTCCACAATACGCTTAAGATTAATTGTTTACTTCCATAAGACATTTTCAGTATTTTGCCTCAATAAATGCGGAAGCCTGTTGATTTCTGATGCACATTGTAGGGAAAAATATTCCATGCAGAATCCTATTAATCTCTAAGATGGTCACTGCGAAGGTTTGTAGTTCTTTTTAAAAAAATTATATCTTCGCGTTCTTCCGAATACAGAAAAGAAATTTTCCTGAATTTCTGGTTTCACCAAAGAACGAAAATCTCCTCTCATTTTCTTTTTTGGAATACCAACGGTTGGAGTTGTTTCCGCAGTTTCTTATTTACGTCTTATTCAATTCTTCTCATTTTCTGCAGGTTAGCACTTTTTCTTCAACTGTTTACATCTGTATATATAAAACACCATAAAACTAACTGAGCTCGTGTAGGTATCCGCTCTTTTCTGTGAAAACTTCATCCTTCATGAAATGCATTTTACCGCTTTTTATGAAACGACGTCCATGTATTTGGTTCATCGCCCTCTGCCTGTCTGTCTCTGGGCATAAAGATTTAAAAACGACTGATGTAAGTTTTCCATGTCATGTTTGCTAATTATTATCACAAGGATGAAAAGTTCATTATATACATATGGTAAAATATTCGTATGCCTCTACAGAATTGACTAATATTATTCTTTTTTACATTGCGATAATATTTAACTACTGCTACTTTCCAATTAAGGACCGACGGCATTAAACCGGGTCATTTAATGAAATCACTGGTGAACAAGCAGGAAACGAGAAAAACACCAACTGTTTTACTGCAATTGCCTTCACATCTACTTCTATGTACTTCTCTGTTGAAATTGCAATGCGACCTTCTGATGACAGCAGCACAGATCGTGAAGACATTGGAATAAAGATGGAAAATACTGAAGCACGATCAAAGCGACATTACCTTGGATTAATGTTCTAGTAATCGCACTGACGGAGCTATGGCAATAGTTGGAAAATCCGCTGGAGTTGTAGCACGTACAAAACGTTTAGCTCTTCATGTAATGCCTAATGTCATGTGTAATCATATTCTTGACGACATGCCGCAATAATTGAATGATATATCGAAAGAGATTCTAAGAATGGTGAACCTTATAAAAGCAATGTCACTGTTTTCCCATTTATTCGCTTTGTTGTGCGAATAAATTGAAAGATATTATAAAGCATTAATTCTCCATAAAATAGAGCGATGGCTATCGTGCGTGAATGTGTTGGCTCCATTCGATGAATTAAGAGATGAGATAAGACATATTTTTATACAAAAATCCATTAGTACGGACAGATAAATGAAATTACAGAATTTGGAACAAACGGTTGGCTTCTGTGACAGGCAATTTCATTTACCTTCATGAAATGAATGTTAAACTACGAGGTATAAATGCGAACGCATTCAAAGTTCATAGTAAAATAAAATCACTTACTTTAAAACTCAATACTTTTGCGTTAATAGGCGTTAATATGAAGTTTTCCGAGTCCCAATGTTTACATTTTTACCAATAATATTTTCTTCGAAGAATGTGTCAACATTTCTATAGGTCAAACAGGGCGTAAACTGTGTCCGACAATAAAGGAGTATTTTACAACTCAGCCAGGTGCATAGAATTGGCTTCACAATCCTTTAGTTACATCATTTGTATCTAAGTCAGGATTATCACTGAAAGAAAGCGAACAGTTAATTGATAACTCCACAGATTTAACTTTAAAACTAAGTTCAATGAAACAGAACATATGCATTCTTGGGGTTGTCACATAAACGAATATGCTGAAATTTCCATCGGCACTTCGAAATTTCTCCTGGCTTTTGACTCCAATTATCATTTTGAGAAATCCTTCACCCTATATAACGCAGGTAATTTGTTTCCTTCCTTGTTAACGCAGTCTTTTAGAACAGTAGCTACAAGATTTTTAATTTATCCAAAAAAGCTTTGTATCTGCGAATTATTGAATAATGTAAATTTCTTTTCATTATTTCATGCAATGCACAGGTAGAATTTGATTTGAAAAATATAAACCCTACAATTGCTATATTATGTATCGTAAAACAAACATATATGTCTTAAGGGGTAATGACTACATTACCGAAGAAATCACAAGTAAATCAAAAATAATACTAATGTAAGTTAATTTTAATGCAATAGATTTATCACCCCTGGGTTCGTGTTCCGCGAAAATTGATAATTATCTTTAGGTGGTAAGCTGTGTTACAATGCTTGGGAGAGAGAGTATCAAGACAACTATATTTGTTTTGGAAAATACACTGATTACTTACTGCTTAACAGACCGAGTCAAAATTATTGCCGTTTTTAAATATAAGATGGTGAAACTGTCACGAATCTAATATTCCAGAAACTGCTGCAATCAATGGCTTCATAGGATTATCTAACGATATACTCGTAGCTCCTCGTCAAATATTTGCCCCACGCCATGCACATTTACTACGATTCTATGTGAACAACTACCTTCAGTTCCCCTTTTAAAAAGTACGATTCAACGAACTCGGCAACAAATGAAAAACCACATTTTTGTTGCGAAAGTAATATGGCTTGCAAATCTGAGGAAGCCGAAAACGAGGACCCTACCGATAAATTACCGAACGTTCTAACTATAATGCAAGGCTGCATAACAGTAATTCAGATTTGGCAACGTCGTCGATAGTGCAATCGGCCAAAGACGAGACGTAGAATACAAAAATGGTAAACATCAAGGAAGGTATAGCCGGATTTTTCAGTTAACGCGGCCATTTTTACTTTGATCTGATCCTAAGGATTTTGGTAAGTGATTGTGGCCGACACGGGATTCACTTGTAAATGTGTATGCCACCAACGCATATCATTCAAAGGAACATACGAATTATTCATCGTTAAATTTGAAAAAGGATTTTAAATATATGCCGTTTTTATAATAGATAATAAATAATTAATTATGTGTAGGTATATATAATAATATGGAAAATAACAATCTCATAAAGTACGAAGATCAGATTATGTGGAATAATTTTTGACTAACCTCGAGTATGTGTGTAAGCGTCGTCCATGTCCATGTCCACCTCCACCACGACCACCGACACCATAAGAGCCACATCGGCAACTGCCTCAGCCACGGAGCCAGCAAACAGATGCAGAAACTTCCCCGCATCTTCGGTCTCGGGCGTTCCGCCCTCCATCTCCGCATCCATATGAACCACGGCCGTCCTTGCTGATAACGGATAAACGATTTTTTTCGTTAAAATTGAAGATGAAATATAAATACTGGTTCTTCTTATAAAACTGTGTATGTTTATGTATAATAAATGAAAAACAGCAAACACATTAACACGGTCGAGCAGAGTAAACAGCATTATAAGTGAATTACCTGCAGCATTTGCGTTTCCAGTTCATTTGTCCATGGTCACCACCTCCGCCTCCTCCTCTAACTCACCGCCGCCTCCCACACATCCTTTACCTCAACCGCCACCATTAAGCCATCCACGGCAAACGACTCAGCTTCGGACGGAGCTTGAGTCGAGCGCCTTATGGGCCCGTCTCCTTCCTCCGTCATTCTTCTCTCCTAACCCTCTTCAGTCAAATCGCTGGAGGGATTTAAATTATTTACGAGTGATCGTTATTAAAATTCAACGCCCAATTCTGATATGATCTGTAAGGTATAGATTATAATAATAATTTGTATATAGGACCTTTTTTAACAATAGCTAAGTTTTAAAGACCAAATATTACGAGTTACAGATCGGTGATAAAAATAACTTTTACCTTTTCAATTAACCGTCGATCAGTCCACAATACGCTGAAGATTAATTGTTTACTTCCATAAGACATTTTCAGTATTTTGCCTCAATAAATGCGGAAGCCTGTTGATTTCTGATGCACATTGTAGGGAAAAATATTCCATGCAGAATCCTATTAATCTCTACGATGGTCACTGCGAAGGTTTGTAGTTCTTTTTAAAAAAATTATATCTTCGCGTTCTTCCGAATACAGAAAAGAAATTTTCCTGAATTTCTGGTTTCACCAAAGAACGAAAATCTCATCTCATTTTCTTTTTTGGAATACCAACGGTTGGAGTTGTTTCCGGAGTTTCTTATTTACGTCTTATTCAATTCTTCTCACTTTATGCAGGTTAGCACTTTTTCTTCAACTGTTTTCATCTGTATATATAAAACACCATAAAACTAACTAAGCTCGTGTAGGTTTCCGCTCGTTTCTGTGAAAACTTCATCCTTCATGAAATGCATTTTACCGCTTTTTATGAAACGACGTCCATGTATTTGGTTCATCGCCCTCTGCCTGTCTGTCTCTGGGCATAATGATTTAAAAACGACTGATGTAAGTTTTCCATGTCATGTTTGCTAATTATTATCACAAGGATGAAAAGTTCATTATATACATATGGTAAAATATTCGTATGCCTCTACAGAATTGACTAATATTATTCTTTTTTACATTGCGATAATATTTAACTACTGCTACTTTCCAATTAAGGACCGACGGCATGAAACCGGGTCATTTAATGAAATCACTGGTGAACAAGCAGGAAACGAGAAAAACACCAACTGTTTTACTGCAATTGCCTTCACATCTACTTCTATGTACTTCTCTGTTGAAATCGCAATGCGACCTTCTGATGACAGCAGCACAGATCGTGAAGACATTGGAATAAAGATGGAAAATACTGAAGCACGATCAAAGCGACATTACCTTGGATTAATGTTCTAGTAATCGCACTGACGGAGCTATGGCAATAGTTGGAAAATCCGCTGGAGTTGTAGCACGTACAAAACGTTTAGCTCTTCATGTAATGCCTAATGTCATGTGTAATCATATTCTTGACGACATGCCGCAATAATTGAATGATATATCGAAAGAGATTCTAAGAATGGTGAACCTTATAAAAGCAATGTCACTGTTTTCCCATTTATTCGCTTTGTTGTGCGAATAAATTGAAAGATATTATAAAGCATTAATTCTCCATAAAATAGAGCGATGGCTATCGTGCGTGAATGTGTTGACTCCATTCGATGAATTAAGAGATGAGATAAGACATATTTTTATACAAAAATCCATAAGTACGGACAGATAAATGAAATTACAGAATTTGGAACAAACGGTTGGCTTCTGTGACAGGCAATTTCATTTACCTTCATGAAATGAATGTTAAACTACGAGGTATAAATGCGAACGCATTCAAAGTTCATAGTAAAATAAAATCACTTACTTTAAAACTCAATACTTTTGCGTTAATAGGCGTTAATATGAAGTTTTCCGAGTCCCAATGTTTACATTTTTACCAATAATATTTTCTTCGAAGAATGTGTCAACATTTCTATAGGTCAAACAGGGCGTAAACTGTGTCCGACAATAAAGGAGTATTTTACAACTCAGCCAGGTGCATAGAATTGGCTTCACAATCCTTTAGTTACATCATTTGTATCTAAGTCAGGATTATCACTGAAAGAAAGCGAACAGTTAATTGATAACTCCACAGATTTACCTTTAAAACTAAGTTCAATGAAACAGAACATATGCATTCTTGGGGTTGTCACATAAACGAATATGCTGAAATTTCCATCGGCACTTCGAAATTTCTCTTGGCTTTTGACTCCAATTATCATTTTGAGAAATCCTTCACCCTATATAACGCAGGTAATTTGTTTCCTTCCTTGTTAACGCAGTCTTTTAGAACAGTAGCTACAAGATTTTTAATTTATCCAAAAAAGCTTTGTATCTGCGAATTATTGAATAATGTAAATTTCTTTTCATTATTTCATGCAATGCACAGGTAGAATTTGATTTGAAAAATATAAACCCTACAATTGCTATATTATGTATCGTAAAACAAACATATATGTCTTAAGGGGTAATGACTACATTACCGAAGAAATCACAAGTAAATCAAAAATAATACTAATGTAAGTTAATTTTAATGCAATAGATTTATCACCCCTGGGTTCGTGTTCCGCGAAAATTGATAATTATCTTTAGGTGGTAAGCTGTGTTACAATGCTTGGGAGAGAGAGTATCAAGACAACTATATTTGTTTTGGAAAATACACTGATTACTTACTGCTTAACAGACCGAGTCAAAATTATTGCCGTTTTTAAATATAAGATGGTGAAACTGTCACGAATCTAATATTCCAGAAACTGCTGCAATCAATGGCTTCATAGGATTATCTAACGATATACTCGTAGCTCCTCGTCAAATATTTGCCCCACGCCATGCACATTTACTACGATTCTATGTGAACAACTACCTTCAGTTCCCCTTTTAAAAAGTACGATTCAACGAACTCGGCAACAAATGAAGAACCACATTTTTGTTGCGAAAGTAATATGGCTTGCAAATCTGAGGAAGCCGAAAACGAGGACCCTACCGATAAATTACCGAACGTTCTAACTATAATGCACGGCTGCATAACAGTAATTCAGATTTGGCAACGTCGTCGATAGTGCAATCGGCCAAAGACGAGACGTAGAATACAAAAATGGTAAACATCAAGGAAGGTATAGCCGGATTTTTCAGTTAACTCGGCCATTTTTACTTTGATCTGATCCTAAGGATTTTGGTAAGTGATTGTGGCCGACACGGGATTCACTTGTAAATGTGTATGCCACCAACGCATATCATTCAAAGGAACATACGAATTTTTCATCGTTAAATTTGAAAAAGGATTTTAAATATATGCCGTTTTTATAATAGATAATAAATAATTAATTATGTGTAGGTATATATAATAATATGGAAAATAACAATCTCATAAAGTACGAAGATCAGATTATGTGGAATAATTTTTGACTAACCTCGAGTATGTGTGTAAGCGTCGTCCATGTCCATGTCCACCTCCACCACGACCACCGACACCATAAGAGCCACATCGGCAACTGCCTCAGCCACGGAGCCAGCAAACAGATGCAGAAACTTCCCCGCATCTTCGGTCTCGGGCGTTCCGCCCTCCATCTCCGCATCCATATGAACCACGGCCGTCCTTGCTGATAACGGATAAACGATTTTTTTCGTTAAAATTGAAGATGAAATATAAATACTGGTTCTTCTTATAAAACTGTGTATGTTTATGTATAATAAATGAAAAACAGCAAACACATTAACACGGTCGAGCAGAGTAAACAGCATTATAAGTGAATTACCTGCAGCATTTGCGTTTCCAGTTCATTTGTCCATGGTCACCACCTCCGCCTCCTCCTCTAACTCACCGCCGCCTCCCACACATCCTTTACCTCAACCGCCACCATTAAGCCATCCACGGCAAACGACTCAGCTTCGGACGGAGCTTGAGTCGAGCGCCTTATGGGCCCGTCTCCTTCCTCCGTCATTCTTCTCTCCTAACCCTCTTCAGTCAAATCGCTGGAGGGATTTAAATTATTTACGAGTGATCGTTATTAAAATTCAACGCCCAATTCTGATATGATCTGTAAGGTATAGATTATAATAATAATTTGTATATAGGACCTTTTTTAACAATAGCTAAGTTTTAAAGACCAAATATTACGAGTTACAGATCGGTGATAAAAATAACTTTTACCTTTTCAATTAACCGTCAATCAGTCCACAATACGCTTAAGATTAATTGTTTACTTCCATAAGACATTTTCAGTATTTTGCCTCAATAAATGCGGAAGCCTGTTGATTTCTGATGCACATTGTAGGGAAAAATATTCCATGCAGAATCCTATTAATCTCTAAGATGGTCACTGCGAAGGTTTGTAGTTCTTTTTAAAAAAATTATATCTTCGCGTTCTTCCGAATACAGAAAAGAAATTTTCCTGAATTTCTGGTTTCACCAAAGAACGAAAATCTCATCTCATTTTCTTTTTTGGAATACCAACGGTTGGAGTTGTTTCCGCAGTTTCTTATTTACGTCTTATTCAATTCTTCTCATTTTCTGCAGGTTAGCACTTTTTCTTCAACTGTTTACATCTGTATATATAAAACACCATAAAACTAACTGAGCTCGTTTAGGTATCCGCTCTTTTCTGTGAAAACTTCATCCTTCATGAAATGCATTTTACCGCTTTTTATGAAACGACGTCCATGTATTTGGTTCATCGCCCTCTGCCTGTCTGTCTCTGGGCATAAAGATTTAAAAACGACTGATGTAAGTTTTCCATGTCATGTTTGCTAATTATTATCACAAGGATGAAAAGTTCATTATATACATATGGTAAAATATTCGTATGCCTCTACAGAATTGACTAATATTATTCTTTTTTACATTGCGATAATATTTAACTACTGCTACTTTCCAATTAAGGACCGACGGCATGAAACCGGGTCATTTAATGAAATCACTGGTGAACAAGCAGGAAACGAGAAAAACACCAACTGTTTTACTGCAATTGCCTTCACATCTACTTCTATGTACTTCTCTGTTGAAATCGCAATGCGACCTTCTGATGACAGCAGCACAGATCGTGAAGACATTGGAATAAAGATGGAAAATACTGAAGCACGATCAAAGCGACATTACCTTGGATTAATGTTCTAGTAATCGCACTGACGGAGCTATGGCAATAGTTGGAAAATCCGCTGGAGTTGTAGCACGTACAAAACGTTTAGCTCTTCATGTAATGCCTAATGTCATGTGTAATCATATTCTTGACGACATGCCGCAATAATTGAATGATATATCGAAAGAGATTCTAAGAATGGTGAACCTTATAAAAGCAATGTCACTGTTTTCCCATTTATTCGCTTTGTTGTGCGAATAAATTGAAAGATATTATAAAGCATTAATTCTCCATAAAATAGAGCGATGGCTATCGTGCGTGAATGTGTTGACTCCATTCGATGAATTAAGAGATGAGATAAGACATATTTTTATACAAAAATCCATAAGTACGGACAGATAAATGAAATTACAGAATTTGGAACAAACGGTTGGCTTCTGTGACAGGCAATTTCATTTACCTTCATGAAATGAATGTTAAACTACGAGGTATAAATGCGAACGCATTCAAAGTTCATAGTAAAATAAAATCACTTACTTTAAAACTCAATACTTTTGCGTTAATAGGCGTTAATATGAAGTTTTCCGAGTCCCAATGTTTACATTTTTACCAATAATATTTTCTTCGAAGAATGTGTCAACATTTCTATAGGTCAAACAGGGCGTAAACTGTGTCCGACAATAAAGGAGTATTTTACAACTCAGCCAGGTGCATAGAATTGGCTTCACAATCCTTTAGTTACATCATTTGTATCTAAGTCAGGATTATCACTGAAAGAAAGCGAACAGTTAATTGATAACTCCACAGATTTACCTTTAAAACTAAGTTCAATGAAACAGAACATATGCATTCTTGGGGTTGTCACATAAACGAATATGCTGAAATTTCCATCGGCACTTCGAAATTTCTCTTGGCTTTTGACTCCAATTATCATTTTGAGAAATCCTTCACCCTATATAACGCAGGTAATTTGTTTCCTTCCTTGTTAACGCAGTCTTTTAGAACAGTAGCTACAAGATTTTTAATTTATCCAAAAAAGCTTTGTATCTGCGAATTATTGAATAATGTAAATTTCTTTTCATTATTTCATGCAATGCACAGGTAGAATTTGATTTGAAAAATATAAACCCTACAATTGCTATATTATGTATCGTAAAACAAACATATATGTCTTAAGGGGTAATGACTACATTACCGAAGAAATCACAAGTAAATCAAAAATAATACTAATGTAAGTTAATTTTAATGCAATAGATTTATCACCCCTGGGTTCGTGTTCCGCGAAAATTGATAATTATCTTTAGGTGGTAAGCTGTGTTACAATGCTTGGGAGAGAGAGTATCAAGACAACTATATTTGTTTTGGAAAATACACTGATTACTTACTGCTTAACAGACCGAGTCAAAATTATTGCCGTTTTTAAATATAAGATGGTGAAACTGTCACGAATCTAATATTCCAGAAACTGCTGCAATCAATGGCTTCATAGGATTATCTAACGATATACTCGTAGCTCCTCGTCAAATATTTGCCCCACGCCATGCACATTTACTACGATTCTATGTGAACAACTACCTTCAGTTCCCCTTTTAAAAAGTACGATTCAACGAACTCGGCAACAAATGAAGAACCACATTTTTGTTGCGAAAGTAATATGGCTTGCAAATCTGAGGAAGCCGAAAACGAGGACCCTACCGATAAATTACCGAACGTTCTAACTATAATGCACGGCTGCATAACAGTAATTCAGATTTGGCAACGTCGTCGATAGTGCAATCGGCCAAAGACGAGACGTAGAATACAAAAATGGTAAACATCAAGGAAGGTATAGCCGGATTTTTCAGTTAACTCGGCCATTTTTACTTTGATCTGATCCTAAGGATTTTGGTAAGTGATTGTGGCCGACACGGGATTCACTTGTAAATGTGTATGCCACCAACGCATATCATTCAAAGGAACATACGAATTTTTCATCGTTAAATTTGAAAAAGGATTTTAAATATATGCCGTTTTTATAATAGATAATAAATAATTAATTATGTGTAGGTATATATAATAATATGGAAAATAACAATCTCATAAAGTACGAAGATCAGATTATGTGGAATAATTTTTGACTAACCTCGAGTATGTGTGTAAGCGTCGTCCATGTCCATGTCCACCTCCACCACGACCACCGACACCATAAGAGCCACATCGGCAACTGCCTCAGCCACGGAGCCAGCAAACAGATGCAGAAACTTCCCCGCATCTTCGGTCTCGGGCGTTCCGCCCTCCATCTCCGCATCCATATGAACCACGGCCGTCCTTGCTGATAACGGATAAACGATTTTTTTCGTTAAAATTGAAGATGAAATATAAATACTGGTTCTTCTTATAAAACTGTGTATGTTTATGTATAATAAATGAAAAACAGCAAACACATTAACACGGTCGAGCAGAGTAAACAGCATTATAAGTGAATTACCTGCAGCATTTGCGTTTCCAGTTCATTTGTCCATGGTCACCACCTCCGCCTCCTCCTCTAACTCACCGCCGCCTCCCACACATCCTTTACCTCAACCGCCACCATTAAGCCATCCACGGCAAACGACTCAGCTTCGGACGGAGCTTGAGTCGAGCGCCTTATGGGCCCGTCTCCTTCCTCCGTCATTCTTCTCTCCTAACCCTCTTCAGTCAAATCGCTGGAGGGATTTAAATTATTTACGAGTGATCGTTATTAAAATTCAACGCCCAATTCTGATATGATCTGTAAGGTATAGATTATAATAATAATTTGTATATAGGACCTTTTTTAACAATAGCTAAGTTTTAAAGACCAAATATTACGAGTTACAGATCGGTGATAAAAATAACTTTTACCTTTTCAATTAACCGTCAATCAGTCCACAATACGCTTAAGATTAATTGTTTACTTCCATAAGACATTTTCAGTATTTTGCCTCAATAAATGCGGAAGCCTGTTGATTTCTGATGCACATTGTAGGGAAAAATATTCCATGCAGAATCCTATTAATCTCTAAGATGGTCACTGCGAAGGTTTGTAGTTCTTTTTAAAAAAATTATATCTTCGCGTTCTTCCGAATACAGAAAAGAAATTTTCCTGAATTTCTGGTTTCACCAAAGAACGAAAATCTCATCTCATTTTCTTTTTTGGAATACCAACGGTTGGAGTTGTTTCCGCAGTTTCTTATTTACGTCTTATTCAATTCTTCTCATTTTCTGCAGGTTAGCACTTTTTCTTCAACTGTTTACATCTGTATATATAAAACACCATAAAACTAACTGAGCTCGTTTAGGTATCCGCTCTTTTCTGTGAAAACTTCATCCTTCATGAAATGCATTTTACCGCTTTTTATGAAACGACGTCCATGTATTTGGTTCATCGCCCTCTGCCTGTCTGTCTCTGGGCATAAAGATTTAAAAACGACTGATGTAAGTTTTCCATGTCATGTTTGCTAATTATTATCACAAGGATGAAAAGTTCATTATATACATATGGTAAAATATTCGTATGCCTCTACAGAATTGACTAATATTATTCTTTTTTACATTGCGATAATATTTAACTACTGCTACTTTCCAATTAAGGACCGACGGCATTAAACCGGGTCATTTAATGAAATCACTGGTGAACAAGCAGGAAACGAGAAAAACACCAACTGTTTTACTGCAATTGCCTTCACATCTACTTCTATGTACTTCTCTGTTGAAATTGCAATGCGACCTTCTGATGACAGCAGCACAGATCGTGAAGACATTGGAATAAAGATGGAAAATACTGAAGCACGATCAAAGCGACATTACCTTGGATTAATGTTCTAGTAATCGCACTGACGGAGCTATGGCAATAGTTGGAAAATCCGCTGGAGTTGTAGCACGTACAAAACGTTTAGCTCTTCATGTAATGCCTAATGTCATGTGTAATCATATTCTTGACGACATGCCGCAATAATTGAATGATATATCGAAAGAGATTCTAAGAATGGTGAACCTTATAAAAGCAATGTCACTGTTTTCCCATTTATTCGCTTTGTTGTGCGAATAAATTGAAAGATATTATAAAGCATTAATTCTCCATAAAATAGAGCGATGGCTATCGTGCGTGAATGTGTTGGCTCCATTCGATGAATTAAGAGATGAGATAAGACATATTTTTATACAAAAATCCATTAGTACGGACAGATAAATGAAATTACAGAATTTGGAACAAACGGTTGGCTTCTGTGACAGGCAATTTCATTTACCTTCATGAAATGAATGTTAAACTACGAGGTATAAATGCGAACGCATTCAAAGTTCATAGTAAAATAAAATCACTTACTTTAAAACTCAATACTTTTGCGTTAATAGGCGTTAATATGAAGTTTTCCGAGTCCCAATGTTTACATTTTTACCAATAATATTTTCTTCGAAGAATGTGTCAACATTTCTATAGGTCAAACAGGGCGTAAACTGTGTCCGACAATAAAGGAGTATTTTACAACTCAGCCAGGTGCATAGAATTGGCTTCACAATCCTTTAGTTACATCATTTGTATCTAAGTCAGGATTATCACTGAAAGAAAGCGAACAGTTAATTGATAACTCCACAGATTTAACTTTAAAACTAAGTTCAATGAAACAGAACATATGCATTCTTGGGGTTGTCACATAAACGAATATGCTGAAATTTCCATCGGCACTTCGAAATTTCTCCCGGCTTTTGAATCCAATTATCATTTTGAGAAATCCTTCACCCTATATAACGCAGGTAATTTGTTTCCTTCCTTGTTAACGCAGTCTTTTAGAACAGTAGCTACATGATTTTTAATTTATTCAAAAAAGCTTTGTATCTGCGAATTATTGAATAATGTAAATTTCTTTTCATTATTTCATGCAATGCACAGGTAGAATTTGATTTGAAAAATATAAACCCTACAATTGCTATATTATGTATCGTAAAAATAACATATATGTCTTAAGGGGTAATGACTACAATACCGAAGAAATCACAGGTAAATCAAAAATAATACTAATGTAAGTTAATTTTAATGCAATAGATTTATCACCCCTGGGTTCGTATTCCGCGAAAATAGATAATTATATTTAAGTGGTAAGCGGCGTTACAATGCTTGGGAGAGAAAGTATCAAGACAACTATATTTGTTTTGGAAAATACACAGATTATTTACTGCTTAACAGAACGAGTCCAAATTATTGCCTTTTTTAAATATAAGATGGTGAATCTGTCAGGAATCTAATATTCCAGAAACTGCTGCAATCAATGGCTTCAAAGGATTATCTAACGATATACTCGTAGCTCCTCGTCAAATATTTGCCCCACGCCATGCACATTTACTACGATTCTATGTAAACAACTACCTTCAGTTCCCCTTTTAAAAAGTACGATTCAACGAACTCGGCAACAAATGAAGAACCACATTTTTGTTGCGAAAGTAATATGGCTTGCAAATCTGAGGAAACCGAAAACGAGGACCCTACCGATAAATTACCAAACGTTCTAACTATAATGCACGGCTGCATAACAGTAATTCAGACTTGGAAACGTCGTCGATAGTGCAATCGGCCAAAGACGAGACGTAGAATACAAAAATGGATAACATCAAGGAAGGTATAGCCGGATTTTTCAGTTAAAGCGGCCATTTTTACTTTGATCTGATCTGAAGGATTTTGGTAAGTGATTGTGGCCGACACGGGATTCACTTGTAAATGTATATGCCACCAACGCATATCATTCAAAGGAACATACGAATTTTTCATCGTTAAATTTGAAAAAGGATTTTAAATATATGCCGTTTTTATAATAGATAATAAATAATTAATTATGTGTAGGTATATATAATAATATGGAAAATAACAATCTCATAAAGTACGAAGATCAGATTATGTGGAATAATTTTTGACTAACCTCGAGTATGTGTGTAAGCGTCGTCCATGTCCACCTCCACCACGACCACCGACACCATAAGAGCCACATCGGCAACCGCCTCAGCCACGGAGCCTGCAAACAGATGCAGAAACTACCCCGCATCTTCGGTCGCGGGCTTTCCGCCATCCATCTCCGCCACCATATGAACCACGGCCGTCCTTGCTGATAAAGGATAAACGATTTTTTTCGTTAAACTTGAAGATGAAATGCTTATAAAACTGTGTATATTTATGTATAATAAAATGAAAAACAGCAAACACATTAACACGGTCGAGCAGAGTAAACAGCATTATAAGTGAATTACCTGCAGCATTTGCGTTTCCAGTTCATTTGTCCATGGTCACCACCTCCGCCTCCTCCTCTAACTCACCGCCGCCTCCCACACATCCTTTACCTCAACCGCCACCATTAAGCCATCCACGGCAAACGACTCAGCATCGGACGGAGCTTGAGTCGAGCGCCTTATGGGCCCGTCTCCTTCCTCCGTCATTCTTCTCTCCTAACCCTCTTCAGTCAAATCGCTGGAGGGATTTAAATTATTTACGAGTGATCGTTATTAAAATTCAACGCCCAATTCTGATATGATCTGTAAGGTATAGATTATAATAATAATTTGTATATAGGACCTTTTTTAACAATAGCTAAGTTTTAAAGACCAAATATTACGAGTTACAGATCGGTGATAAAAATAACTTTTACCTTTTCAATTAACCGTCGATCAGTCCACAATACGCTGAAGATTAATTGTTTACTTCCATAAGACATTTTCAGTATTTTGCCTCAATAAATACGGAAGCCTGTTGATTTCTGATGCACATTGTAGGGAAAAATATTCCATGCAGAATCCTATTAATCTCTACGATGGTCACTGCGAAGGTTTGTAGTTCTTTTTAAAAAAATTATATCTTCGCGTTCTTCCGAATACAGAAAAGAAATTTTCCTGAATTTCTGGTTTCACCAAAGAACGAAAATCTCATCTCATTTTCTTTTTTGGAATACCAACGGTTGGAGTTGTTTCCGGAGTTTCTTATTTACGTCTTATTCAATTCTTCTCACTTTATGCAGGTTAGCACTTTTTCTTCAACTGTTTTCATCTGTATATATAAAACACCATAAAACTAACTAAGCTCGTGTAGGTTTCCGCTCGTTTCTGTGAAAACTTCATCCTTCATGAAATGCATTTTACCGCTTTTTATGAAACGACGTTCATGTATTTGGTTCATCGCCCTCTGCCTGTCTGTCTCTGGGCATAATGATTTAAAAACGACTGATGTAAGTTTTCCATGTCATGTTTGCTAATTATTATCACAAGGATGAAAAGTTCATTATATACATATGGTAAAATATTCGTATGCCTCTACAGAATTGACTAATATTATTCTTTTTTACATTGCGATAATATTTAACTACTGCTACTTTCCAATTAAGGACCGACGGCATGAAACCGGGTCATTTAATGAAATCACTGGTGAACAAGCAGGAAACGAGAAAAACACCAACTGTTTTACTGCAATTGCCTTCACATCTACTTCTATGTCCTTCTCTGTTGAAATCGCAATGCGACCTTCTGATGACAGCAGCACAGATCGTGAAGACATTGGAATAAAGATGGAAAATACTGAAGCACGATCAAAGCGACATTACCATGGATTAATGTTCTAGTAATCGCACTGACGGAGCTATGGCAATAGTTGGAAAATCCGCTGGAGTTGTAGCACGTACAAAACGTTTAGCTCTTCATGTAATGCCTAATGTCATGTGTAATCATATTCGTGATGACATGCCGCAATAATTGAATGATGTATCGAAAGAGATTCTAAGAATGGTGAACCTTATAAAAGCAATGTCACTGTTTTCCCATTTATTCGCTTTGTTGTGCGAATAAATTGAAAGATATTATAAAGCATTAATTCTCCATAAAGTAGCGCGATGGCTATCGTGCGTGAATGTGTTGGCTCAATTCGATGAATTAAGAGATGAGATAAGACATATTTTTATACAAAAATCCATTAGTACGGACAGATAAATGAAATTACAGAATTTGGAACAAACCGTTGGCTTCTGTGACAGGCAATTTCATTTACCTTCATGAAATGAATGTTAAACTACGAGGTATAAATGCGAACGCATTCAAAGTTCATAGTAAAATAAAATCACTTACTTTAAAACTCAATACTTTTGCGTTAATAGGCGTTAATATGAAGTTTTCCGAGTCCCAATGTTTAGATTTTTACCAATAATATTTTCTTCGAAGAATGTGTCAACATTTCTATAGGTCAAACAGGGCGTAAACTGTGTCCGACAATAAAGGAGTATTTTACAACTCAGCCAGGTGCATAGAATTGGCTTCACAATCCTTTAGTTACATCATTTGTATCTAAGTCAGGATTATCACTGAAAGAAAGCGAACAGTTAATTGATAACTCCACAGATTTAACTTTAAAACTAAGTTCAATGAAACAGAACATATGCATTCTTGGGGTTGTCACATAAACGAATATGCTGAAATTTCCATCGGCACTTCGAAATTTCTCCCGGCTTTTGAAACCAATTATCATTTTGAGAAATCCTTCACCCTATATAACGCAGGTAATTTGTTTCCTTCCTTGTTAACGCAGTCTTTTAGAACAGTAGCTACATGATTTTTAATTTATTCAAAAAAGCTTTGTATCTGCGAATTATTGAATAATGTAAATTTCTTTTCATTATTTCATGCAATGCACAGGTAGAATTTGATTTGAAAAATATAAACCCTACAATTGCTATATTATGTATCGTAAAAATAACATATATGTCTTAAGGGGTAATGACTACAATACCGAAGAAATCACAGGTAAATCAAAAATAATTCTAATCTAAATTAATTTTAATGCAATAGATTTATCACCCCTGGGTTCGTGTTCCGCGAAAAAAGATAATTATCTATAAGTGGTAAGCGGTGTTACAATGCTTGGGAAAGAGAGAGTATCAAGACAACTATATTTGTTTTGGAAAATACACAGATTACTTACTGCTTAACAGACCGAGTCAAAATTATTGCCGTTTTTAAATATAAGATGGTGAAACTGTCACGAATCTAATATTCCAGAAACTGCTGCAATCAATGGCTTCATAGGATTATCTAACGATATACTCGTAGCTCCTCGTCAAATATTTGCCCCACGCCATGCACATTTACTACGATTCTATGTAAACAACTACCTTCAGTTCCCCTTTTAAAAAGTACGATTCAACGAACTCGGCAACAAATGAAGAACCACATTTTTGTTGCGAAAGTAATATGGCTTGCAAATCTGAGGAAACCGAAAACGAGGAACCTACCGATAAATTACCAAACGTTCTAACTATAATGCACGGCTGCATAACAGTAATTCAGACTTGGAAACGTCGTCGATAGTGCAATCGGCCAAAGACGAGACGTAGAATACAAAAATGGATAACATCAAGGAAGGTATAGCCGGATTTTTCAGTTAAAGCGGCCATTTTTACTTTGATCTGATCTGAAGGATTTTGGTAAGTGATTGTGGCCGACACGGGATTCACTTGTAAATGTGTATGCCACCAACGCATATCATTCAAAGGAACATACGAATTTTTCATCGTTAAATTTGAAAAAGGATTTTAAATATATGCCGTTTTTATAATAGATAATAAATAATTAATTATGTGTAGGTATATATAATAATATGGAAAATAACAATCTCATAAAGTACGAAGATCAGATTATGTGGAATAATTTTTGACTAACCTCGAGTATGTGTGTAAGCGTCGTCCATGTCCACCTCCACCACGACCACCGACACCATAAGAGCCACATCGGCAACTGCCTCAGCCACGGAGCCTGCAAACAGATGCAGAAACTACCCCGCATCTTCGGTCGCGGGCGTTCCGCCCTCCATCTCCGCCTCCATATGAACCACGGCCGTCCTTGCTGATAACGGATAAACGATTTTTTTCGTTAAAATTGAAGATGAAATATAAATACTGGTTCTTCTTATAAAACTGTGTATGTTTATGTATAATAAATGAAAAACAGCAAACACATTAACACGGTCGAGCAGAGTAAACAGCATTATAAGTGAATTACCTGCAGCATTTGCGTTTCCAGTTCATTTGTCCATGGTCACCACCTCCGCCTCCTCCTCTAACTCACCGCCGCCTCCCACACATCCTTTACCTCAACCGCCACCATTAAGCCATCCACGGCAAACGACTCAGCTTCGGACGGAGCTTGAGTCGAGCGCCTTATGGGCCCGTCTCCTTTCTCCGTCATTCTTCTCTCCTAACCCTCTTCAGTCAAATCGCTGGAGGGATTTAAATTATTTACGAGTGATCGTTATTAAAATTCAACGCCCAATTCTGATATGATCTGTAAGGTATAGATTATAATAATAATTTGTATATAGGACCTTTTTTAACAATAGCTAAGTTTTAAAGACCAAATATTACGAGTTACAGATCGGTGATAAAAATAACTTTTACCTTTTCAATTAACCGTCGATCAGTCCACAATACGCTGAAGATTAAGTGTTTACTTCCATAAGACATTTTCAGTATTTTGCCTCAATAAATACGGAAGCCTGTTGATTTCTGATGCACATTGTAGGGAAAAATATTCCATGCAGAATCCTATTAATCTCTACGATGGTCACTGCGAAGGTTTGTAGTTCTTTTTAAAAAAATTATATCTTCGCGTTCTTCCGAATACAGAAAAGAAATTTTCCTGAATTTCTGGTTTCACCAAAGAACGAAAATCTCATCTCATTTTCTTTTTTGGAATACCAACTGTTGGAGTTGTTTCCGGAGTTTCTTATTTACGTCTTATTCAATTCTTCTCACTTTATGCAGGTTAGCACTTTTTCTTCAACTGTTTTCATCTGTATATATAAAACACCATAAAACTAACTAAGCTCGTGTAGGTATCCGCTCTTTTCTGTGAAAACTTCATCCTTCATAAAATGCATTTTACCGCTTTTTATGAAACGACGTCCATGTATTTGGTTCATCGCCCTCTGCCTGTCTGTCTCTGGGCATAATGATTTAAAAACGACTGATGTAAGTTTTCCATGTCATGTTTGCTAATTATTATCACAAGGATGAAAAGTTCATTATATACATATGGTAAAATATTCGTATGCCTCTACAGAATTGACTAATATTATTCTTTTTTACATTGCGATAATATTTAACTACTGCTACTTTCCAATTAAGGACCGACGGCATGAAACCGGGTCATTTAATGAAATCACTGGTGAACAAGCAGGAAACGAGAAAAACACCAACTGTTTTACTGCAATTGCCTTCACATCTACTTCTATGTACTTCTCTGTTGAAATCGCAATGCGACCTTCTGATGACAGCAGCACAGATCGTGAAGACATTGGAATAAAGATGGAAAATACTGAAGCACGATCAAATCGACATTACCTTGGATTAATGTTCTAGTAATCGCACTGACGGAGCTATGGCAATAGTTGGAAAATCCGCTGGAGTTGTAGCACGTACAAAACGTTTAGCTCTTCATGTAATGCCTAATGTCATGTGTAATCATATTCGTGATGACATGCCGCAATAATTGAATGATGTATCGAAAGAGATTCTAAGAATGGTGAACCTTATAAAAGCAATGTCACTGTTTTCCCATTTATTCGCTTTGTTGTGCGAATAAATTGAAAGATATTATAAAGCATTAATTCTCCATAAAGTAGCGCGATGGCTATCGTGCGTGAATGTGTTGGCTCCATTCGATGAATTAAGAGATGAGATAAGACATATTTTTATACAAAAATCCATTAGTACGGACAGATAAATGAAATTACAGAATTTGGAACAAACGGTTGGCTTCTGTGACAGGCAATTTCATTTACCTTCATGAAATGAATGTTAAACTACGAGGTATAAATGCGAACGCATTCAAAGTTCATAGTAAAATAAAATCACTTACTTTAAAACTCAATACTTTTGCGTTAATAGGCGTTAATATGAAGTTTTCCGAGTCCCAATGTTTACATTTTTACCAATAATATTTTCTTCGAAGAATGTGTCAACATTTCTATAGGTCAAACAGGGCGTAAACTGTGTCCGACAATAAAGGAGTATTTTACAACTCAGCCAGGTGCATAGAATTGGCTTCACAATCCTTTAGTTACATCATTTGTATCTAAGTCAGGATTATCACTGAAAGAAAGCGAACAGTTAATTGATAACTCCACAGATTTAACTTTAAAACTAAGTTCAATGAAACAGAACATATGCATTCTTGGGGTTGTCACATAAACGAATATGCTGAAATTTCCATCGGCACTTCGAAATTTCTCCTGGCTTTTGACTCCAATTATCATTTTGAGAAATCCTTCACCCTATATAACGCAGGTAATTTGTTTCCTTCCTTGTTAACGCAGTCTTTTAGAACAGTAGCTACAAGATTTTTAATTTATCCAAAAAAGCTTTGTATCTGCGAATTATTGAATAATGTAAATTTCTTTTCATTATTTCATGCAATGCACAGGTAGAATTTGATTTGAAAAATATAAACCCTACAATTGCTATATTATGTATCGTAAAACAAACATATATGTCTTAAGGGGTAATGACTACAATACCGAAGAAATCACAGGTAAATCAAAAATAATACTAATGTAAGTTAATTTTAATGCAATAGATTTATCACCCCTGGGTTCGTATTCCGCGAAAATAGATAATTATATTTAAGTGGTAAGCGGCGTTACAATGCTTGGGAGAGAGAGTATCAAGACAACTATATTTGTTTTGGAAAATACACAGATTATTTACTGCTTAACAGACCGAGTCAAAATTATTGCCGTTTTTAAATATAAGATGGTGAAACTGTCACGAATCTAATATTCCAGAAACTGCTGCAATCAATGGCTTCATAGGATTATCTAACGATATACTCGTAGCTCCTCGTCAAATATTTGCCCCACACCATGCACAGTTACTACGATTCTATGTGATCAACTACCTTCAGTTCCCCTTTTAAAAAGTACGATTCAACGAACTCGCCAACAAATGAAAACCACATTTTTTTGACTGAATTATTTTTTTCGGATATTGGGCATTTTCAAAACGAGGTCTTTTTGGAATAAATATTCATAACATCGCAAAAAAAATAACTGCGACTTGGAGAATTAAGCAGTGCTTAAACACGAATGGAAACATTTTCTCTTATACACGGAGGGCTTGCTTAATCATATTAACATACGTAACGATTCCGGAGTTTGACGCCATCGAGAATGTACTTGGAGAGTCAGTCACAGCATTGAACGTTCACGTTAGGAATAAATTCCACTTATTCACTGTCTCTTCGTTCTATTGCGATACCTCCAAAGAGCTCGTCTTCCTCATCAACATCGATTCAGGTTGACCAGTTCAGGTTTTAAGAAAAATGGGGGTGTATGTACATCAACACAACTATGGCAGAATGAATTGATTTCATATACCGTGAAGTCGCTCCTCGTCGCTTCCTCAACACGACCATTCCAACGAGAATGTTACATGTAACGGGGCAACTTTCGGGATGTTACTCTCTCTAACGGTGGCCGCGGGTACTTTGAACAGTTTGGAGCAGCTCGATACACCTATACCATAATGAAGCGCAAGACTATATAGGAGTAAATGCCGTAGTAAGAGGGAAATCCCAAACGATTCCACCTAGCATATTTCTTCCCATTGTACAACTGCGTCCGTATACATGTCGTCACCATGGCGACCACACATTGTTGCGTACGTTGGAACGAACTTACATTTCTCAGGTTCGCCTTTAATATTTCAGGGATAAATAAGTATCTGCTAGACAAAAATTTTTTTTCCCAACTCGCTATTTGTTTTTTCATAAACATATTCTTAGTAAATAAATGTTTTGCATATTACTTGAGGTCGATCACATATGTAATTGTGATTTATTTTAAATAAGCATATAATAATTATTTAATAATTTTCTGGATTAATACGGTGAAACCTTTGGAATCCTAATTTTTATTGTGAAAAAATATAAAGAGATACGAAAAATAAAATTAAATAGGAAAACCCGTAAATTAACTGCACTGTGAAAAAATCGTTATCATCGATGGATTGGCGAAAATTGTATAAATATTTTTATGGGTTTTGAAAAAATGAAAACTAGACGATAACAACGATAAATCATCGTCTTTGTTAACATTTATTAGTGAATAAATCAGGTTTAGCCCAATGGTGCGGCGATAATCTCGGCGAGCATAATGTACGGACACGAAGCATTATATTCTACTGAGAAATTGAGACGAACCATCGCAGTAGAACTAAATGCGATTGGAATTTTATGGAATAAAATGAAATCTTTCTGGAAACGACTCTTGTGACAATGTGATACCTGCATAGTATAGAATGTTGCTCCCTTCATATATATTTTCCTACTCAGAGAGAATCATAGAAGGTGTCGTGGGGCTGCTATGCCGTAATTACGAACGCGATTTAAATGTGGAATTCACCACATATTGAAAAGAATTCAGAGACATAAAAATACATTTAAAAAACAAATTCGCCGACCGACGGATGCGAATTGCATCCCAAGAGTCACTGACAGCCACATCGAATCGCTTAGCCCCTATAACTCCTGGGGACACCGCGACCGCGATGGAGGTGGTTCCTCCGGCCAAATCCTCGAAAATTCCAGTGCTAATTTTGCGGGATACGAGAAATTGGAAGGCGACGTTCCAAGCCCTATCTGACGACCTACAGGTGCAGCCCGTCTGCAAGGTCAAAGGCCGCAGCGCTATGCACATTCAGTGTGCAAGCGCTGCGGACTGCCGCAAGACGCGGGAAATACTCATATCCCGTAATTTAGCTTTCTCGGGTTATCAGCTGCCGGAGGACCGCCTCCCGCAATACACCGTGCGCTCGCTTCACGAGCACGCTACCGCGGCATCGGTAAAACAAGCCCTCGAACGGCTTGGTTGGGGCGTCAAGTCAGTGACGCAGATAATGTCAACCAAGCCGTCGAGGGAAGAACGCGCCGCTGGGCTTAACACCGTCCCCAGGAGGAACACCCCGGTATTTCACATTATTCTAGAAAAGTGCGAGGATCACGCCAAGATCCTCGACACGAGTTTTGATGGGTTCGTCTAATGTAGACGTCAGGCCATATGTCAAGCCTAAGGGCATGGTTCAGTGCCAGCGCTGCCAGAACTTCGGCCACACAAAAAACTACTGCGCTGATACGGCGCGTTGCGTGAAATGCGTCGAGGCGCATCTCACGAGTGGCTGCCCGAAGAGAGATCGCACTGCGCCGGCGCAGTGCGTGAATTGTAAGTTATTTCACCCTGCCAATTATCGGGGATGCCAGGCATATCAGGGCATCCTCGAGAGCCGCAGGCAGCGTTCCACTCAAAACACGTCGCGAGGATCAGCCCGAGCGACGCAAAATTTTGTCCCCGCCTCCATCCCCGCCACTAACGCTTGGTTCTCCAACCGAGCCGCCCCTCCCACCGCCACCTCTCCATTCATCTTCTCGGCCGCAACTCACCCTACCCTACCTTCCCCCCGCCCAGCCCCACGTCCCTTTGCCTTCCCCCCCCCCCCCCCTCTCCCGCCGACCCTCGCCGCACGGCAGCGCAAGCGAAATTCACCCCAGCGGCCGCCCCCACCCCTTAGCCTTCTCGCCCGTCGGTCCCTTCGCCTCCTTCCCAGCAACCCTCTCCCCCTTCCCCTCCCTCCCCCCCCACTTCAAACCAGGGACTCGGCGCCTGGATGATTTCGGTTTTAGATAACCTTTCAAAATTCTCGTCGTTAGCCGAGAAGAAGCTTTTTATCCTACGGGAGATTGGCGCAATCCTGGATAATGGCTACTAGACGCGAACCGCGGTTTCTCACGTTGGTGTCATGGAATGCCAACGGAATCCTCTCTAGGGCAAAAGAGTTTATTCATTTTATCAGTTCTGGCAGCTACGATGTCGTCGCCCTTCAGGAGACGCATCTCACACACGCCAAAAAATTTTGGCTACCAAATTACAAAATATATCGGCGAGACCGCAAAACCCCTCATGGTGGAGTGGCCATCGCAGTAAAATCCACGATTAAACACTCCCCACTGAACTCGGATGCCCTTAGCCAATTAGAAAGCATCGGTATCTCGATTCATCATTCGACGGGCAACCTTCATATCTATTCTGTTTACCAACCCGGTTCCAAACGGCTCCTGGAGGCTGACCTGGAGCGGCTCGTCACGGAAAAACCGGCCATCTATGTAGGCGACTGGAATTCCAAGAGCATCCAATTCGGATGTCGTCATGGGAATTCTAACGGACTGATCCTCCGTAATTTTGCAGCGACGGCGATGGCCTCGATCGAAGCGCCGTTCTCGGCGACGCACGTCAGTTCTTACGGTCCTGAGGGAGACGACGTCCTGGACTTCGCCTTGACCAAAAATTTTTACAGCCACGGTACTCCACGAGTGATAAAAGCGCTTACCTCGGACCACTATCCTATAAGGATCGACATTATGACGGATCATCTCTCGGCTCCTCCCCCTCCCCCCATCATCCGTACAGATTGGAGCATGTACAAATCATCAATTGACGAGACGTTCGCCTCATTACCGCGCCTTATCGATACAACGATCGAAGGCGTGAACGCGCAGGTTAGCCGAATCACGGGCGCGTAGTCCAGCGCCTACAGGCTGGCATCGCTTCCTCGGGTTCGAGCAAAGCCTCCAGTCCCATCCCTACCCCAACCCCTCATCGACCTCATTAGGGAGCGAAACCGCGTTAGGGGAAGATGGCAACGCAATCGCGACCAGCTGGACAAAAGACTATACAACTTCCTTTCTTATCGTGTTAAGAAAGGAATGACGGAGTTTCATAACCGGGAGTGGGAGAGGAAGATCTCCTCCCTCTCCTTGGAAGACGGCTCGACTTGGCATATGGCCAAGCGGCTGACGGGTCAAGCGCGCATACCGACGCCCCTCAGGCATTTGGACGAGTACATCCACGACGCCGAGGCAAAAGCCGAGCTATTTGCGGAGCATTTGGCCGGCACCATGACGCTACGCGAGGACTGGGAAAAGACCAAGACGGAGGAGGAGGCGAGGAGGAATTTAATCTTGCTTAGCCTCTCCCCCTGCCCACCCCCAGTTCCCACTACGGACGACGAAACAAGACACCTCATCAAGGAGCTTAACCCCCGCAAGGCTTCAGGCCTAGACGAAGTTAGCAACCGGATGCTCATGAATCTCACCCCCGGTGCTATTTCGTCATTAACAAACCTCTACAACGCCTGCCTTACCGCATCCCACTTCCCCTGGAATTGGAAGCGTGGCAAAGCCGTCATGATTCCAAAACCGGGGAAAGATCCGTCTCTCCCAGCCAGCCACCGACCCATATCCCTCCTCTCAAATCTCTCGAAGGTATTCGAGAAGATAATCCTTTCCCGCTTCGATCACCACATCCGGACTAACGACCTAATAAGACCTGAGCAGATGGGTTTCAGACGAAAGACCTCCGCACCCCACCAAATCCTTCGTTTGGTGGAGAACATAACGGACGGATTCAACTCCCGAGGACGGACGGAAGTACTTTTCCTAGACGTCGCCAAGGCCTTCGATCAGGTGTGGCACGAAGGCCTGCTACTTAAACTCGCCGCAATGGATTTTCCATCATATCTGCAAAAGATCTGCAGGAGCTTCCTCTCGGGAAGAGCCCTGCGAGTCGCGTGGATGGTCGGCTCTCCTCTTCCAAGAGGATTTCTTGTGGCGTCCCCCAGGGGGCAATCTTGAGTCCGATCCTCTTCAACCTCTTTGTCAATGACTTTCCTTCTTCTCCACAAACTCAAGTCTACATGTTTGCGGATGACACTGCGATCTCTTCGCAGTCGCAACAGGTCAACGCAGCTGTACGACGTATCCAAAATCATCTTAACCTGCTAGAAAAGTGGACGCTGGACTGGAAAGTTGAGATTAACGCCGATAAAAGCGTTCTTGTCAACTTTACCAAGAAGCAAAAATTCACGCCCTCCCTCCGCCTCGAATTCCGAGGCACCGAGATACCGATGCGAAAATCACACAAATTCTTAGGGTTACACCTCGAACAGAAACTGACATGGGGTGCACACGTACAGCAGGCAATAAACAAAGCGAGGGGTATGAGGAAATTACTCATGCCCCTCATAAGCAAAAATTCAAAATTACGAAGGGGCGAAAAAATTCGGCTTTACTTATCTCATATTCGGCCAACCCTGCTGTACGGATGCGAGCTATTCGGTAACACGGCGAAATTTAGAAACATTCCAAAACATCACACTGCGCTACATCACAAACAGCTCCCGACTCGTTCCGGCTTACGAGATTAGAAACGCGCACAAAATCCCTACGATACACGACTTCGTTCGCAAGCGTGCCCTGCGCTTCGAACAGTCCCTACAGTTCAACCCACTCACCGTCCGACTTTGGCAATATGACGCGACAAAAAAATGCAAATTTAAACGACCAAAAGAAATACTCCTTCAGTAGTGAAGGCACAAACTTTCCTTTTTCTGTTACTTAACACTAACAATAGATTTAGTAAAAAAGGTTTTTTCTTTATTAAGATTTAGAAAAGCTAGCAAAGTGTGCTTCAAATAACATATTTTTGTTGTTGTGGTTTCAGAAAAAATTAAATATTGTTTAAAAAATAAAAAAAGAAAGAAATAATTCCAAAAAAAAAGTAAGCGTTCAACAAAAGATCTGAACGAGCAAAACTTAAAAACTAAACAAAAGGAACAAGACAAAAAAAGAACTAAAAAAATCCAATAGTAAATAAAAAAGTTCATTTTCAAAACAAAAATTACGTAAAGTATCGATCGGCACAGAGAAAGCTGAGAGCACTGCGGGTCGCGGACCTGGCAGGGGAAGATGCAGCCAGGCGTGACCGAAAACCTTCCTTTACCTCTCCCCAAGCACTCCGGCAATGTTTTGCCGCGTCTGCCCTATTTTTGTTCCCTTTTACCCCCCTTTATTCATAGTTTTATTTTATTGTACGCATTCCTTTATACATTATTTATTTTTCAAATTTTCGTTTTTTTTGTTCACTCACGAGGAATGAGTTAGTTTGTAAGAGGGCTATAAATGTATATTTTTGCAACTCCCTTGCGAGTTCTTTCCTCTTCTCCCTTAACCATACACTCCTATTAGGTATATTGTAAAGCCAAACTAACACGCATAAAAGACACTAAGCTCGCAACACATGAAGGTCGTAGAAGGTGGCAAATTGCCTACTTGGAACGACCGACTGGACGATGCGCGACCCGAAGGCCGCGCGGGCAAGGAGAGATCAGATTCACATTTATTCGCTTTTTTGTGCGGATAAATTGAAAGATATTATAAAGCATTAATTCTCCAAAAAGTAGCGAGATGGCTATCGTGCGTGAATGTGTTGGCTCCATTCGATGAATTAAGAGATGAGATAAGACATATTTTTATACAAAAATCCATTAGTACGGACAGATAAATGAAATTACGGAATTTGGAACAAACGGTTGGCTTCTGTGACAGGCAATTTCATTTACCTTCATTAAATGAATGTTAAATTACGAGGTATAAATGCGAACGCATTCAAAGTTCATAGTAAAATAAAATCACTTACTTTATAACTCAATACTTTTGCGTTAATAGGCGTTAATATGAAGTTTTCCGAGTCCCAATGTTTACATTTTTACCAATAATATTTTCTTCGAAGAATGTGTCAACATTTCTATAGGTCAAAAATGGCGTTAACGGTGTCCGACAATAACGGAGTATTTTACAATCACCCAGGTGCATAGAATTGGCTTCACAATCCTTTAGTTACATCATTTGTATCTAAGTCAGGATTATCACTGAAAGAAAGCGAACAGTTAATTGATAACTCCACAGATATAACTATAAAACTAAGTTCAATGAAACAGAACATTCTTGGGGTTGTCACATAAACGAATATGCTGAAATTTCCATCGGCACTTCGAAATTTCTCCCGGCTTTGGAATCCAATTATCATTTTGAGAAATCCTTCACCCTATATAACGCAGCTAATTTGTTTCCTTCCTCGTTAACATAGTCTTTTAGAACAGTAGCTACATGATTTTTAAATTATCCAAAAAAGATTTGTATCTGCGAATTATTGAATAATGTAAATTTCTTTTCATTATTTCATGCATTCATTCATTTATTTCCCAACACGCTTTGTGTTTTTCATAAACACATTCTTAGTAAATAAATGTTTTGGATAATACTTGAGGTCGCTCACATATGTTATTGTGATTTATTTTAAATAAGCATATATTAATCATTTAATAATTTTCTGGATTAATACGGTGACACCTTAGGAATCCTAATTTTTATTGTGAAAAAATATAAAAAGAAACGAAAAATAAAATTAAATAGGAAAACCCGTAAATTAACTGCACTGTGAATAAATCGTTATCATCGATGGATTGGCGAAAATTGTATAAATATTTTAATGGATTTTGAAAAAATGAAAACTAGACGATATCAACGATAAATCATCGTCTTTGTTAACATTTATTAGTGAATAAATCAGGTTTAGCCCTATGGTGCGGCGATAATCTCGGCGAGCATAATGTACGGACACGAAGCATTATATTCTACTGAGAAATTGAGACGAACCATCGCAGTAGAACTAAATGCGATAGGAATTTTATGGAATAAAATGAAATCTCTCCGGAAACGACACTTGTGACAATGTGATACATGCATAGTTTAGAATGTTGCTCCCTTCATATATATTTTCCTACTCAGAGATAATCATAGAAGGAGTCGTGGGGTGCTATGCCGTAATTACGAACGCGATTTAAATGTGGAATTCACCACATATAGGAAAGAATTCAGAGACATAAAAATGCATTTAAAAAACAAATTCGCCGACTTAATAAATTGCAGCAGTTTTCTATTAACTTTATCTTATAAAAACTAATGTTTTGCCGAAGACGTCAACGTTAGAGGACATGATGTGTCGTGTTCCGAAGTGAATGTTTCTTGAGATGGTCCGGGTAAATGAGCTAGAGAATGCAGTGTTATTTATGAATGTGACGGTTTGGCAATAGGTGACGGCTTCAGATATGTTGTTCGGATCCTCTGATACTACTTCACATGTACTAATACGCCCCTGGGAGCATCTATACAGAAGTTGCGAAAGTAATTTGGCTTGAAATCTGAGGAAGCCGAAAACGAGGACCCTACCGTTAAATTACCGAACGTTCTAACTATAATGAGGAAAACGTAAGTCAATTGCGCCGTTTAAAGACTTTCAAAGGTTGAAAACTAAATTACTAGTGAAGGCCACAGCAATGGTGACTCTGTGTAAATGTAAAAAGAGACAGACGAGAGGAAATTCTCGCCATCATCCGAAAAAAAACAGAAGTGCGTGATGAAATAAAATATCCTGGGAATTATGTGATCAGAGATTCTTCTGTGAATCGGGCAGTACCTTTGGTCATGAAGTGGAATATGTCCCGGAGATAATAGTGGAGCAATTGGAAAAGAAAATAGAAGCATAAGATTATGAACGTATGTAAAATGTCTTCATGGTTCAAGTTTGAAGAAGCGATGTAAAGGGGCGAAACTGAGGATCAGGTAATCGGATTAATATGGGCTACCTGCACGACTGCATAACAGTAATTCAGATTTGGCAACGTCGTCGACAGTGCAATCGGCCAAAGACGAGACGTTGAATATAAAAATGGATAACATCAAGGAAGGTATAGCCGGATTTTTCAGTTAACGCGGCCATTTTTACTTTGATCTGATCTGAAGGATTTTGGTAAGTGATTGTGGCCGACACGGGATTGACTTGTAAATGAGTATGCCACCACCGCATATCATTCAAAGGAAATACGAATTTTTCATCGTTAAATTTGAAAAAGTATTATAAATATATGCCGTTTATATGATAGATAATAAATAATTAATTATGCGTAGGTATATATAATAATATGGAAAATAACAATCTCATAAAGTACGAAGATCAGATTATGTAGAATAATTTATGACTAACCTCGAGTATGTGTGTAAGCGTCGTCCATGTCCACCTCCACCACGACCACCGACACCATAAGAGCCACATCGGCAACTGCCTCAGCCACGGTCCCAGCAAACACATGCAAAAACTACCCCGCATCTTCGGTCGCGGGCGTTCCGCCCCCCACCTCCGCCTCCATATGAACCACGGACGTCCTTGCTGATAAAGGATAAAAGATTTATTTCGTTAAACTTGAAGATGAAATTTAAATACTGGTTCTGCTTATAAAACTGTGCATATTTATGTATAATAAAATGAAAAACAGTAAACACATTTACACGGTCGAGAAGAGTAAACAGCATTATAAGTGAATTACCTGCAACATTTGCGTTTCCAGTTCATTTGTCCATGGTCACCACCTCCGCCTCCTCCTCTAACTCACCGCCGCCTCCCACACATCCTTTACCTCAACCGCCACCTTTATGCCATCCACGGCAAACGACTCAGCTTCGGACGGAGCTTGAGTCGAGCGCCTTATGGGCCCGTCTCCTTCCTCTGTCATTCTTCTCTCCTAATCCACTTCAGTCAAATCGCTGGAGGGATTTAAGTTATTTAAGTGTGATCGTTATTGAAATTCATCGCCCAATTCTGATATGATCTATAACGCAAAGATTATAATAATAATTTGTATATAGGACCTTTTTTAACAATAGCCAACTTTTAAAGACCAAATATTACGAGTTACAGATCGGTGATAAAAATATCTTTTACCATTTCAATTAACCGTCGATCAGTCCTTAATACGCTGAAGATTAATTGTTTACTTCCATATGACATTTTCAGGATTTTGCCTCAATAAATACGGAAGACTGTTGATTTCTGATGCCCATTGTAGGGAAACATATTCCATGCAGAATCCTATTAATGTCTACGATGATCACTGCGAAGGTTTGTAGTTCTTTTTAAAAAAAATTATATCTTCGCGTTCTTCCGAATACAAAAATGAAATTTTCCTGAATTTCTGGTTTCACCAAAGAACGAAAATCTCATCTCATTTTCTTTTTTGGAATACCATTGATCACATTTTGTAGCGGACGGTTGGAGTTGTTTCCGCAGTTTCTTATTTACGTCTTATTCAATTCTTCTCACTTTCTTCTGGTTAGCACTTTTTCTTCAACTGTTTACATCTGTATATATATAACACCATAAAACTACCTGAGCTCGTGTAGGTATCCGCTCTTTTCTAGAAAAATTCATCCTTCATAAAATGCATTTTACCGCTTTTTATGAAACGACGTCCATGTATTGGGTTCATCGCCCTCTGACTGTCTATCTCGGTGCATAATGATTTAAAAACGACTGATGTAAGTTTTCCATGTCATGTTTGCTAATTATTATCTCAAGGATGAAAAGTTCATTATATACATATGGTAAAATAATCGTATGCCTCTACAGTATTCACTAATATTATTCTTTTTTACATTTCGATAATATTTAACTACTGCTACTTTCCAATTAACGACCGACGGCATGAAACCGGGTCATTTAATAAAATCACTAGTGAAAAAGCAGGAAACGAGGAAAACACCAACTGTTTTACTGCAATTGCCTTCACATCTACTTCTATGTCCTTCTCTGTTGAAATCGCAATGCGACCTTCTGATGACAGCAGCACAGATCGTGAAGACATTGGAATAAGGATGGAATATACTGAAGCACGATCAAAGCGACATTACCTGGGATTAATGTTTTAGTAATCGCACTGACGGAGCTCAGGCAATAGTTGTAAAATCCGCTGGAGCAATAGCACGTAAAAAACGTTTAGCTCTTCATGTAATGCCTAATGTCATGTGTAATCATATTCGTGATGACATGCCGCAATAATTGAATGATATATCGAAAGAGATTCTAAGAATGGTGAACCTTGTAAAAGCAATGTCACTGTATTCCCATTTATTCGCTTTGTTGTGCGAATAAATTGAAAGATATTATAAACCTTAATTCTCCATAAAGTAGCGCGATGGCTATCGTGCGTGAATGTGTTGGCTCCATTCGATGAATTAAGAGATGAGATAAGACATATTTTTATACAAAAATCCAATAGTACGGACAGATAAATGAAATTACAGAATTTGGAACGAACGGTTGTCTTCTGTGACAGGCATTTTCATTTACCTTCATGAAATTAATGTTAAACTACGAGGTTTAAATGCGAACGCATTCAAAGTTCATAGTAAAATAAAATCACTTACTTTAAAACTCAATACTTTTGCGTTAATTGGCGTTAATATGAAGTTTTCCGAGTCCCAATGTTTACATTTTTACCAATAATATTTTCTTCGAAGAATGTGTCAACGTTTCTGTAGGTCAAACAGGGCGTAAACTGTGTCCGACAATAACGGAGTATTTTACAACTCAGCCAGGTCCATGGAATTGGCTTCAAAATTCTTCAGTTACATTCTCTGTATCTAAGTCAGGGTTATAACTGAAAGAAAATGAACAGCTAATTGATATCTCCAAAGATTTAACTTTGAAACTAAGTTAAATGTAACAGTAAATATGCATTCTTGGGGTTGTCACATAAACGAATATGCTGAAATTTCCATCGGCACTTCGAAATTTCTCCCGGCTTTTGAATCCAATTATGATTTTGAGAAATCCTTCACCCTATATAACGCAGGTAATTTGTTTCCTTCCTTGTTATAATAGTCTTTTAGAACAGTAGCTACATGATTTTTAAATTATCCAAAAAAGCTTTGTATCTGCGAATTATTGAATAATGTAAATTTCTTTTCATTATTTCATGCAATGCACAGGTAGAATTTGATTTGAAAAATATAAACCATACAATTGCTATATTAGGTATCATAAATCAAACATATATATCTCAAGGGTTAATGACTACAATACCGAAGAAATCACAAGTAAATCAAAAATAATACTAATGTAAATTGATTTTAATGCAATAGGTTTATCACCCCTGGGTTCGTGTTCCGCGAAAAAAGATAATTATCTATAAGTGGTAAGCGGTGTTACAATGCTTGGGAGAGAGAGTATCAAGACAACTATTTTTTCTTTTGGAAAATACACAGATTACTTACTGCTTAAGAGACCGAGTCAAAATTATTGGCGTTTTTAAATATAAGAAGGTGAAACTGTCACGAATCTAATATTCCAGAAACTGCTGCAATCAATGGCTTCATAGGAATATCTAACGATATACTCGTAGCTCCTCGTCAAATATTTGCCCCACACCATGCACATTTACTACGATTCAATATGATCAACTACCTTCAGTTCCCTTTTTAAAAAGTACGATTCAACGAACTCGCCAACAAATGAAGAACCACATTTTTTTGTCTGAATTATTTTTTCAAGAGCTCGCCAAATCGTTCAAAGACATCGAATTTTGCTTCGACATAGTGGAACATCAAATTACATAATTCTTCATATATACGCAACAGAATTTAGTATTGATGGGATACTTCCCCGATGATGCCTTCATATGCGTACCTCAAATTTATCGCAATCATGTATTCATTCTTTCGTCCGTTTCGGATATTGGGCATTTTCAAAACGAGGTCTTTTTGGAATAAATATTCATAACATCGCAAAAAAAAAATAACTGCGACTTGGAGAATTAAGCAGTGCTTAAACACGAATGGAAACATTTTCTCTTATACACGGAGGGCTTGCTTAATCATATTAACATACGTAACGATTCCGGAGTTTCACGCCGTCGAGAATGCACTTGGAGAGTCAGTCACAGCATTTAACGATCACGTTAGGAATAAATTCCACTTATTCACTGTCTCTTTGGTCCATTGCGATACCTATGGAGAGCTCGTCTTCCTCATCAACATCGAGTCAGGTTGACCAGTTCTGGTTTTAAGAAAAATGGGGTTGTATGTACATCTACACAACTATGGCAGAATGAATTGATTTCATTTATCGTGAAGGCGCTCCTCGTCGCTCCCACAACACGACCATTCCAACGAGAAGGTTACATGTACCGGGGCAACTTTCGGGATGTTACTCTCTCTAGCGGTGGCCGCGGGTACTTTGAACAGTTTAGAGCAGCTCGATACACCTATACCATAATGAAGCGCAAGTCTATATCGGATTCAATGCCGTAGTAAGAGGGAAATCCCAAACGATTCCGCCTAGCATATTTCTTCCCATTGTACAACTGCGTCCGTATGCATGTCGTCACCATGGCAACCACACATTGTTGCGTACGTTGGAACGAACTTACATTTCTCAGGTTTGCCTTTAATATTTCAGTGATAAATATGAATCTGCTAGCCAAAAATTTCTTTTCCGCAACTCGCTTTGTGTTTTTTCATAAACACATTCTTAGTAAATAAATGTTTTGCATATTACTTGAGGTCGATCACATATGTAATTGTGATTTATTTTAAATAAGCATATATTAATAATTTAATAATTTTCTGGATTAATACGGTGAAACCTTAGGAATCCTAATTTTTATTGTGAAAAAATATAAAAAGATACGAAAAATTAAATTAAATAGGAAAACCCGTAAATTAACTGCACTGTGAAAAAATCGTTATCATCGATGGATTGGCGAAAATTGTATAAATATTTTTATGGGTTTTGAAAAAATGAAAACTAGACGATAACAACGATAAATCATCGTCTTTGTTAACATTAATAGTGAATAAATCAGGTTTAGCCCTATGGTGCGGCGATAATCTCGGCGAGAATAATGTACGGACACGAAGCATTATATTCTACTGAGAAATTGAGACGAACCATCGCAGTAGAACTAAATGCTATAGGAATTTTATGGAGTAAAATGAAATCTATCCGGAAAGGACTCTTGTGACAATGTGATACCTGCATAGTTTAGAATGTTGCTCCCTTCATATATATTTTCCTACCCAGAGAGAATCATAGAAGGATACGTGGGGTGCTATGCCGTAATTACGAACGCGATTTATATGTTGAATTCACCACATTTTGAAAAGAATTCAGAGACATAAATATACATTTAAAAATCAAATTCGCCGACTTAGTTAATTGCAGCAATTTTCTATTAACCTAATCTTATAAAAACTAATGTTTTGCCGAAGACGTCAACGTTAGAGGACATGATGTGTCGTGTTCCGGAGTGAATGTTTCTTGAGATGGTCCGGGTAAATGAGCTAGAGAATGCAGTGTTATTTATGAATGGGAAGGTTTGGCAAAAGGTGACGGCTTCAGATATGTTGTTCGGATCCTCTGATACTACTTTACATGTACTAATACGCCCCTGGGAGCATCCGTATCAAAAGGGTGGCTATACAGAAGTTGCGAAAGTAATATGGCTTGCAAATCTGAGGAAGCCGAAAACGAGGACCCTACCGATAAATTACCGAACGTTCTAACTATAATGAGGAAAACGTAAGTCAATTGCGCCGTTTAAAGACTTTCAAAGGTTGAAAACTAAATTACTAGTGAAGGCCACAGCAATGGTGACTCTGTGTAAATGTAAAAAGAGACAGACGAGAGGAAATTCTCGCCATCATCCGAAAAAAAACAGAAGTGCGTGATGAAATAAAATATCCTGGGAATTATGTGATCAGAGATTCTTCTGTGAATCGGGCAGTACCTTTGGTCATGAAGTGGAATATGTCCCGGAGATAATAGTGGAGCAATTGGAAAAGAAAATAGAAGCATAAGATTATGAACGTATGTAAAATGTCTTCATGGTTCAAGTTTGAAGAAGCGATGTAAAGGGGCGAAACTGAGGAGCAGGTGATCGGATTAATATGGGTTACCTGCACGACTGCATAACAGTAATTCAGATTTGGCAACGTCGTCGACAGTGCAATCGGCCAAAGACGAGACGTTGAATATAAAAATGGATAACATCAAGGAAGGTATAGCCGGATTTTTCAGTTAACGCGGCCATTTTTACTTTGATCTGATCTGAAGGATTTTGGTAAGTGATTGTGGCCGACACGGGATTGACTTGTAAATGAGTATGCCACCACCGCATATCATTCAAAGGAAATACGAATTTTTCATCGTTAAATTTGAAAAAGTATTATAAATATATGCCGTTTATATGATAGATAATAAATAATTAATTATGCGTAGGTATATATAATAATATGGAAAATAACAATCTCATAAAGTACGAAGATCAGATTATGTAGAATAATTTATGACTAACCTCGAGTATGTGTGTAAGCGTCGTCCATGTCCACCTCCACCACGACCACCGACACCATAAGAGCCACATCGGCAACTGCCTCAGCCACGGAGCCTGCAAACAGATGCAGAAACTACCCCGCATCTTCGGTCGCGGGCGTTCCGCCCCCCACCTCCGCCTCCATATGAACCACGGCCGTCCTTACTGATAACGGATAAACGATTTTTTTCGTTAAAATTGAAGATGAAATTTAAATACTGGTTCTTCTTATAAAACTGTGTATGTTTATGTATAATAAATGAAAAACAGCAAACACATTAACACGGTCGAGCAGAGTAAACAGCATTATAAGTGAATTACCTGCAGCATTTGCGTTTCCAGTTCATTTGTCCATGGTCACCACCTCCGCCTCCTCCTCTAACTCACCGCCGCCTCCCACACATCCTTTACCTCAACCGCCACCATTAAGCCATCCACAGCAAACGACTCAGCTTCGGACGGAGCTTGAGTCGAGCGCCTTATGGGCCCGTCTCCTTCCTCCGTCATTCTTCTCTCCTAACCCTCTTCAGTCAAATCGCAGGAGGGATTTAAATTATTTACGAGTGATCGTTATTAAAATTCAACGCCCAATTCTGATATGATCTGTAAGGTATAGATTATAATAATAATTTGTATATAGGACCTTTTTTAACAATAGCTAAGTTTTAAAGACCAAATATTACGAGTTACAGATCGGTGATAAAAATAACTTTTACCATTTCAATTAACCGTCGATCAGTCCACAATACGCTGAAGATTAATTGTTTACTTCCATAAGACATTTTCAGTATTTTGCCTCAATAAATACGGAAGCCTGTTGATTTCTGATGCACATTGTAGGGAAAAATATTCCATGCAGAATCCTATTAATCTCTACGATGGTCACTGCGAAGGTTTGTAGTTCTTTTTATAAAAATTATATCTTCGCGTTCTTCCGAATACAGAAAAGAAATTTTCCTGAATTTCTTGTTCTACCAAAGAACGAAAATCTCATCTCATTTTCTTTTTTGGAATACCAACGGTTGGAGTTGTTTCCGGAGTTTCTTATTTACGTCTTATTCAATTCTTCTCACTTTATGCAGGTTAGCACTTTTTCTTCAACTGTTTTCATCTGTATATATAAAACACTATAAAAGTAACTAAGCTCGTGTAGGTATCCGCTCTTTTCTGTGAAAACTTCATCCTTCATAAAATGCATTTTACCGCTTTTTATGAAACGACGTCCATGTATTTGGTTCATCGCCCTCTGCCTGTCTGTCTCTGGGCATAATGATTTAAAAACGACTGATGTAAGTTTTCCATGTCATGTTTGCTAATTATTATCACAAGGATGAAAAGATCATTATATACATATGGTAAAATATTCGTATGCCTCTACAGAATTGACTAATATTATTCTTTTTTACATTGCGATAATATTTAACTACTGCTACTTTCCAATTAAGGACCGACGGCATGAAACCGGGTCATTTAATGAAATCACTGGTGAACAAGCAGGAAACGAGAAAAACACCAACTGTTTTACTGCAATTGCCTTCACATCTACTTCTATGTACTTCTCTGTTGAAATCGCAATGCGACCTTCTGATGACAGCAGCACAGATCGTGAAGACATTGGAATAAAGATGGAAAATACTGAAGCACGATCAAATCGACATTACCTTGGATTAATGTTCTAGTAATCGCACTGACGGAGCTATGGCAATAGTTGGAAAATCCGCTGGAGTTGTAGCACGTACAAAACGTTTAGCTCTTCATGTAATGCCTAATGTCATGTGTAATCATATTCGTGATGACATGCCGCAATAATTGAATGATGTATCGAAAGAGATTCTAAGAATGGTGAACCTTATAAAAGCAATGTCACTGTTTTCCCATTTATTCGCTTTGTTGTGCGAATAAATTGAAAGATATTATAAAGCATTAATTCTCCATAAAGTAGCGCGATGGCTATCGTGCGTGAATGTGTTGGCTCCATTCGATGAATTAAGAGATGAGATAAGACATATTTTTATACAAAAATCCATTAGTACGGACAGATAAATGAAATTACAGAATTTGGAACAAACCGTTGGCTTCTGTGACAGGCAATTTCATTTACCTTCATGAAATGAATGTTAAACTACGAGGTATAAATGCGAACGCATTCAAAGTTCATAGTAAAATAAAATCACTTACTTTAAAACTCAATACTTTTGCGTTAATAGGCGTTAATATGAAGTTTTCCGAGTCCCAATGTTTAGATTTTTACAAATAATATTTTCTTCGAAGAATGTGTCAACATTTCTATAGGTCAAACAGGGCGTAAACTGTGTCCGACAATAAAGGAGTATTTTACAACTCAGCCAGGTGCATAGAATTGGCTTCACAATACTTTAGTTACATCATTTGTATCTAAGTCACGATTATCACTGAAAGAAAGCGAACAGTTAATTGATAACTCCACAGATTTAACTTTAAAACTAAGTTCAATGAAACAGAACATATGCATTCTTGGGGTTGTCACATAAACGAATATGCTGAAATTTCCATCGGCACTTCGAAATTTCTCCCGGCTTTTGAATCCAATTATCATTTTGAGAAATCCTTCACCCTATAAAACGCAGGTAATTTTTTTTCCTTCCTTGTTAACGTAGTCTTTTAGAACAGTAGCTACATGATTTTTAATTTATCCAAAAAAGCTTTGTATCTGCGAATTATTGAATAATGTAAATTTCTTTTCATTATTTCATGCAATGCACAGGTAGAATTTGATTTGAAAAATATAAACCCTACAATTGCTATATTATGTATCGTAAAACAAACATATATGTCTTAAGGTGTAATGACTACAATACCGAAGAAATTACAAATAAATCAAAAATAATTCTAATGTAAGTTAATTTTAATGCAATAGATTTATCACCCCTGGGTTCGTGTTCCGCGAAAATTGATAATTATCTTTAGGTGGTAAGCTGTGTTACAATGCTTGGGAGAGAGAGTATCAAGACAACTATATTTGTTTTGGAAAATACACAGATTACTTACTGCTTAACAGACCGAGTCAAAATTATTGCCGTTTTTAAATATAAGATGGTGAAACTGTCACGAATCTAATATTCCAGAAACTGCTGCAATCAATGGCTTCATAGGATTATCTAACGATATACTCGTAGCTCCTCGTCAAATATTTGCCCCACACCATGCACAGTTACTACGATTCTATGTGATCAACTACCTTCAGTTCCCCTTTTAAAAAGTACGATTCAACGAACTCGCCAACAAATGAAAACCACATTTTTTTGACTGAATTATTTTTTTCGGATATTGGGCATTTTCAAAACGAGGTCTTTTTGGAATAAATATTCATAACATCGCAAAAAAAATAACTGCGACTTGGAGAATTAAGCAGTGCTTAAACACGAATGGAAACATTTTCTCTTATACACGGAGGGCTTGCTTAATCATATTAACATACGTAACGATTCCGGAGTTTGACGCCATCGAGAATGTACTTGGAGAGTCAGTCACAGCATTGAACGTTCACGTTAGGAATAAATTCCACTTATTCACTGTCTCTTCGTTCTATTGCGATACCTCCAAAGAGCTCGTCTTCCTCATCAACATCGATTCAGGTTGACCATTTCAGGTTTTAAGAAAAATGGGGGTGTATGTACATCAACACAACTATGGCAGAATGAATTGATTTCATATACCGTGAAGTCGCTCCTCGTCGCTTCCTCAACACGACCATTCCAACGAGAATGTTACATGTAACGGGGCAACTTTCGGGATGTTACTCTCTCTAACGGTGGCCGCGGGTACTTTGAACAGTTTGGAGCAGCTCGATACACCTATACCATAATGAAGCGCAAGACTATATAGGAGTAAATGCCGTAGTAAGAGGGAAATCCCAAACGATTCCACCTAGCATATTTCTTCCCATTGTACAACTGCGTCCGTATACATGTCGTCACCATGGCGACCACACATTGTTGCGTACGTTGGAACGAACTTACATTTCTCAGGTTCGCCTTTAATATTTCAGGGATAAATAAGTATCTGCTAGACAAAAATTTTTTTTCCCAACTCGCTATTTGTTTTTTCATAAACATATTCTTAGTAAATAAATGTTTTGCATATTACTTGAGGTCGATCACATATGTAATTGTGATTTATTTTAAATAAGCATATAATAATTATTTAATAATTTTCTGGATTAATACGGTGAAACCTTTGGAATCCTAATTTTTATTGTGAAAAAATATAAAGAGATACGAAAAATAAAATTAAATAGGAAAACCCGTAAATTAACTGCACTGTGAAAAAATCGTTATCATCGATGGATTGGCGAAAATTGTATAAATATTTTTATGGGTTTTGAAAAAATGAAAACTAGACGATAACAACGATAAATCATCGTCTTTGTTAACATTTATTAGTGAATAAATCAGGTTTAGCCCTATGGTGCGGCGATAATCTCGGCGAGCATAATGTACGGACTCGAAGAATTATATTCTACTGAGAAATTGAGACGAACCATCGCAGTAGAATTAATGCGATAGGAATTTTATGGAATAAAATGAAATCTTTCCGGAAACGACTCTTGTGACAAAGTGATACCTGCATAGTTTAGAATGTTGCTCCCTTCATATATATTTTCCTACTCAGAGATAATCATAGAAGGAGTCGTGGGGTGCTATGCCGTAATTACGAACGCGATTTAAATGTGGAATTCACCACATATTGAAAAGAATTCAGAGACATAAAAATACATTTAAAAAACAAATTCTCCGACCGACGGATGCGAATTGCATCCCAAGAGTCACTGACAGCCACATCGAATCGCTTAGCCCCTATAACTCATGGGGACACCGCGACCGCGATGGAGGTGGTTCCTCCGGCCAAATCCTCGAAAATTCCAGTGCTAATTTTGCGGGATACGAGAAATTGGAAGGCGACGTTCCAAGCCCTATCTGACGACCTACAGGTGCAGCCCGTCTGCAAGGTCAAAGGCCGCAGCGCTATGCACATTCAGTGTGCAAGCGCTGCGGACTGCCGCAAGACGCGGGAAATACTCATATCCCGTAATTTAGCTTTCTCGGGTTATCAGCTGCCGGAGGACCGCCTCCCGCAATACACCGTGCGCTCGCTTCACGAGCACGCTACCGCGGCATCGGTAAAACAAGCCCTCGAACGGCTTGGTTGGGGCGTCAAGTCAGTGACGCAGATAATGTCAACCAAGCCGTCGAGGGAAGAACGCGCCGCTGGGCTTAACACCGTCCCCAGGAGGAACACCCCGGTATTTCACATTATTCTAGAAAAGTGCGAGGATCACGCCAAGATCCTCGACACGAGTTTTGATGGGTTCGTCTAATGTAGACGTCAGGCCATATGTCAAGCCTAAGGGCATGGTTCAGTGCCAGCGCTGCCAGAACTTCGGCCCCACAAAAAACTACTGCGCTGATACGGCGCGTTGCGTGAAATGCGTCGAGGCGCATCTCACGAGTGGCTGCCCGAAGAGAGATCGCACTGCGCCGGCGCAGTGCGTGAATTGTAAGTTATTTCACCCTGCCAATTATCGGGGATGCCAGGCATATCAGGGCATCCTCGAGAGCCGCAGGCAGCGTTCCACTCAAAACACGTCGCGAGGATCAGCCCGAGCGACGCAAAATTTTGTCCCCGCCTCCATCCCCGCCACTAACGCTTGGTTCTCCAACCGAGCCGCCCCTCCCACCGCCACCTCTCCATTCATCTTCTCGGCCGCAACTCACCCTACCCTACCTTCCCCCCGCCCAGCCCCACGTCCCTTTGCCTTCCCCCCCCCCCCTCTCCCGCCGACCCTCGCCGCACGGCAGCGCAAGCGAAATTCACCCCAGCGGCCGCCCCCACCCCTTAGCCTTCTCGCCCGTCGGTCCCTTCGCCTCCTTCCCAGCAACCCTCTCCCCCTTCCCCTCCCTCCCCCCCCCACTTCAAACCAGGGACTCGGCGCCTGGATGATTTCGGTTTTAGATAACCTTTCAAAATTCTCGTCGTTAGCCGAGAAGAAGCTTTTTATCCTACGGGAGATTGGCGCAATCCTGGATAATGGCTACTAGACGCGAACCACGGTTTCTCACGTTGGTGTCATGGAATGCCAACGGAATCCTCTCTAGGGCAAAAGAGTTTATTCATTTTATCAGTTCTGGCAGCTACGATGTCGTCGCCCTTCAGGAGACGCATCTCACACACGCCAAAAAATTTTGGCTACCAAATTACAAAATATATCGGCGAGACCGCAAAACCCCTCATGGTGGAGTGGCCATCGCAGTAAAATCCACGATTAAACACTCCCCACTGAACTCGGATGCCCTTAGCCAATTAGAAAGCATCGGTATCTCGATTCATCATTCGACGGGCAACCTTCATATCTATTCTGTTTACCAACCCGGTTCCAAACGGCTCCTGGAGGCTGACCTGGAGCGGCTCGTCACGGAAAAACCGGCCATCTATGTAGGCGACTGGAATTCCAAGAGCATCCAATTCGGATGTCGTCATGGGAATTCTAACGGACTGATCCTCCGTAATTTTGCAGCGACGGCGATGGCCTCGATCGAAGCGCCGTTCTCGGCGACGCACGTCAGTTCTTACGGTCCTGAGGGAGACGACGTCCTGGACTTCGCCCTGACCAAAAATTTTTACAGCCACGGTACTCCACGAGTGATAAAAGCGCTTACCTCGGACCACTATCCTATAAGGATCGACATTATGACGGATCATCTCTCGGCTCCTCCCCCTCCCCCCATCATCCGTACAGATTGGAGCATGTACAAATCATCAATTGACGAGACGTTCGCCTCATTACCGCGCCTTATCGATCCAACGATCGAAGGCGTGAACGCGCAGGTTAGCCGAATCACGGGCGCGTAGTCCAGCGCCTACAGGCTGGCATCGCTTCCTCGGGTTCGAGCAAAGCCTCCAGTCCCATCCCTACCCCAACCCCTCATCGACCTCATTAGGGAGCGAAACCGCGTTAGGGGAAGATGGCAACGCAATCGCGACCAGCTGGACAAAAGACTATACAACTTCCTTTCTTATCGTGTTAAGAAAGGAATGACGGAGTTTCATAACCGGGAGTGGGAGAGGAAGATCTCCTCCCTCTCCTTGGAAGACGGCTCGACTTGGCATATGGCCAAGCGGCTGACGGGTCAAGCGCGCATACCGACGCCCCTCAGGCATTTGGACGAGTACATCCACGACGCCGAGGCAAAAGCCGAGCTATTTGCGGAGCATTTGGCCGGCACCATGACGCTACGCGAGGACTGGGAAAAGACCAAGACGGAGGAGGAGGCGAGGAGGAATTTAATCTTGCTTAGCCTCTCCCCCTGCCCACCCCCAGTTCCCACTACGGACGACGAAACAAGACACCTCATCAAGGAGCTTAACCCCCGCAAGGCTTCAGGCCTAGACGAAGTTAGCAACCGGATGCTCATGAATCTCACCCCCGGTGCTATTTCGTCATTAACAAACCTCTACAACGCCTGCCTTACCGCATCCCACTTCCCCTGGAATTGGAAGCGTGGCAAAGCCGTCATGATTCCAAAACCGGGGAAAGATCCGTCTCTCCCAGCCAGCCACCGACCCATATCCCTCCTCTCAAATCTCTCGAAGGTATTCGAGAAGATAATCCTTTCCCGCTTCGATCACCACATCCGGACTAACGACCTAATAAGACCTGAGCAGATGGGTTTCAGACGAAAGACCTCCGCACCCCACCAAATCCTTCGTTTGGTGGAGAACATAACGGACGGATTCAACTCCCGAGGACGGACGGAAGTACTTTTCCTAGACGTCGCCAAGGCCTTCGATCAGGTGTGGCACGAAGGCCTGCTACTTAAACTCGCCGCAATGGATTTTCCATCATATCTGCAAAAGATCTGCAGGAGCTTCCTCTCGGGAAGAGCCCTGCGAGTCGCGTGGATGGTCGGCTCTCCTCTTCCAAGAGGATTTCTTGTGGCGTCCCCCAGGGGGCAATCTTGAGTCCGATCCTCTTCAACCTCTTTGTCAATGACTTTCCTTCTTCTCCACAAACTCAAGTCTACATGTTTGCGGATGACACTGCGATCTCTTCGCAGTCGCAACAGGTCAACGCAGCTGTACGACGTATCCAAAATCATCTTAACCTGCTAGAAAAGTGGACGCTGGACTGGAAAGTTGAGATTAACGCCGATAAAAGCGTTCTTGTCAACTTTACCAAGAAGCAAAAATTCACGCCCTCCCTCCGCCTCGAATTCCGAGGCACCGAGATACCGATGCGAAACACACACAAATTCTTAGGGTTACACCTCGAACAGAAACTGACATGGGGTGCACACGTACAGCAGGCAATAAACAAAGCGAGGGGTATGAGGAAATTACTCATGCCCCTCATAAGCAAAAATTCAAAATTACGAAGGGGCGAAAAAATTCGGCTTTACTTATCTCATATTCGGCCAACCCTGCTGTACGGATGCGAGCTATTCGGTAACACGGCGAAATTTAGAAACATTCCAAAACATCACACTGCGCTACATCACAAACAGCTCCCGACTCGTTCCGGCTTACGAGATTAGAAACGCGCACAAAATCCCTACGATACACGACTTCGTTCGCAAGCGTGCCCTGCGCTTCGAACAGTCCCTACAGTTCAACCCACTCACCGTCCGACTTTGGCAATATGACGCGACAAAAAAATGCAAATTTAAACGACCAAAAGAAATACTCCTTCAGTAGTGAAGGCACAAACTTTCCTTTTTCTGTTACTTAACACTAACAATAGATTTAGTAAAAAAGGTTTTTTCTTTATTAAGATTTAGAAAAGCTAGCAAAGTGTGCTTCAAATAACATATTTTTGTTGTTGTGGTTTCAGAAAAAATTAAATATTGTTTAAAAAATAAAAAAAGAAAGAAATAATTCCAAAAAAAAAGTAAGCGTTCAACAAAAGATCTGAACGAGCAAAACTTAAAAACTAAACAAAAGGAACAAGACAAAAAAAGAACTAAAAAAATCCAATAGTAAATAAAAAAGTTCATTTTCAAAACAAAAATTACGTAAAGTATCGATCGGCACAGAGAAAGCTGAGAGCACTGCGGGTCGCGGACCTGGCAGGGGAAGATGCAGCCAGGCGTGACCGAAAACCTTCCTTTACCTCTCCCCAAGCACTCCGGCAATGTTTTGCCGCGTCTGCCCTATTTTTGTTCCCTTTTACCCCCCTTTATTCATAGTTTTATTTTATTGTACGCATTCCTTTATACATTATTTATTTTTCAAATTTTCGTTTTTTTTGTTCACTCACGAGGAATGAGTTAGTTTGTAAGAGGGCTATAAATGTATATTTTTGCAACTCCCTTGCGAGTTCTTTCCTCTTCTCCCTTAACCATACACTCCTATTAGGTATATTGTAAAGCCAAACTAACACGCATAAAAGACACTAAGCTCGCAACACATGAAGGTCGTAGAAGGTGGCAAATTGCCTACTTGGAACGACCGACTGGACGATGCGCGACCCGAAGGCCGCGCGGGCAAGGAGAGATCAGATTCACATTTATTCGCTTTTTTGTGCGGATAAATTGAAAGATATTATAAAGCATTAATTCTCCAAAAAGTAGCGAGATGGCTATCGTGCGTGAATGTGTTGGCTCCATTCGATGAATTAAGAGATGAGATAAGACATATTTTTATACAAAAATCCATTAGTACGGACAGATAAATGAAATTACGGAATTTGGAACAAACGGTTGGCTTCTGTGACAGGCAATTTCATTTACCTTCATTAAATGAATGTTAAATTACGAGGTATAAATGCGAACGCATTCAAAGTTCATAGTAAAATAAAATCACTTACTTTATAACTCAATACTTTTGCGTTAATAGGCGTTAATATGAAGTTTTCCGAGTCCCAATGTTTACATTTTTACCAATAATATTTTCTTCGAAGAATGTGTCAACATTTCTATAGGTCAAAAATGGCGTTAACGGTGTCCGACAATAACGGAGTATTTTACAATCACCCAGGTGCATAGAATTGGCTTCACAATCCTTTAGTTACATCATTTGTATCTAAGTCAGGATTATCACTGAAAGAAAGCGAACAGTTAATTGATAACTCCACAGATATAACTATAAAACTAAGTTCAATGAAACAGAACATTCTTGGGGTTGTCACATAAACGAATATGCTGAAATTTCCATCGGCACTTCGAAATTTCTCCCGGCTTTGGAATCCAATTATCATTTTGAGAAATCCTTCACCCTATATAACGCAGCTAATTTGTTTCCTTCCTCGTTAACATAGTCTTTTAGAACAGTAGCTACATGATTTTTAAATTATCCAAAAAAGATTTGTATCTGCGAATTATTGAATAATGTAAATTTCTTTTCATTATTTCATGCATTCATTCATTTATTTCCCAACACGCTTTGTGTTTTTCATAAACACATTCTTAGTAAATAAATGTTTTGGATAATACTTGAGGTCGCTCACATATGTTATTGTGATTTATTTTAAATAAGCATATATTAATCATTTAATAATTTTCTGGATTAATACGGTGACACCTTAGGAATCCTAATTTTTATTGTGAAAAAATATAAAAAGAAACGAAAAATAAAATTAAATAGGAAAACCCGTAAATTAACTGCACTGTGAATAAATCGTTATCATCGATGGATTGGCGAAAATTGTATAAATATTTTAATGGATTTTGAAAAAATGAAAACTAGACGATATCAACGATAAATCATCGTCTTTGTTAACATTTATTAGTGAATAAATCAGGTTTAGCCCTATGGTGCGGCGATAATCTCGGCGAGCATAATGTACGGACACGAAGCATTATATTCTACTGAGAAATTGAGACGAACCATCGCAGTAGAACTAAATGCGATAGGAATTTTATGGAATAAAATGAAATCTCTCCGGAAACGACACTTGTGACAATGTGATACATGCATAGTTTAGAATGTTGCTCCCTTCATATATATTTTCCTACTCAGAGATAATCATAGAAGGAGTCGTGGGGTGCTATGCCGTAATTACGAACGCGATTTAAATGTGGAATTCACCACATATAGGAAAGAATTCAGAGACATAAAAATGCATTTAAAAAACAAATTCGCCGACTTAATAAATTGCAGCAGTTTTCTATTAACTTTATCTTATAAAAACTAATGTTTTGCCGAAGACGTCAACGTTAGAGGACATGATGTGTCGTGTTCCGAAGTGAATGTTTCTTGAGATGGTCCGGGTAAATGAGCTAGAGAATGCAGTGTTATTTATGAATGTGACGGTTTGGCAATAGGTGACGGCTTCAGATATGTTGTTCGGATCCTCTGATACTACTTCACATGTACTAATACGCCCCTGGGAGCATCCGTATCAAAAGGGTGGCTATACAGAAGTTGCGAAAGTAATTTGGCTTGAAATCTGAGGAAGCCGAAAACGAGGACCCTACCGATAAATTACCGAACGTTCTAACTATAATGAGGAAAACGTAAGTCAATTGCGCCGTTTAAAGACTTTCAAAGGTTGAAAACTAAATTACTAGTGAAGGCCACAGCAATGGTGACTCTGTGTAAATGTAAAAAGAGACAGACGAGAGGAAATTCTCGCCATCATCCGAAAAAAAACAGAAGTGCGTGATGAAATAAAATATCCTGGGAATTATGTGATCAGAGATTCTTCTGTGAATCGGGCAGTACCTTTGGTCATGAAGTGGAATATGTCCCGGAGATAATAGTGGAGCAATTGGAAAAGAAAATAGAAGCATAAGATTATGAACGTATGTAAAATGTCTTCATGGTTCAAGTTTGAAGAAGCGATGTAAAGGGGCGAAACTGAGGATCAGGTGATCGGATTAATATGGGTTACCTGCACGACTGCATAACAGTAATTCAGATTTGGCAACGTCGTCGACAGTGCAATCGGCCAAAGACGAGACGTAGAATATAAAAATGGATAACATCAAGGAAGGTATAGCCGGATTTTTCAGTTAACGCGGCCATTTTTACTTTGATCTGATCTGAAGGATTTTGGTAAGTGATAGTGGCCGACACGGGATTCAATTGTAAATGAGTATGCCACCACCGCATATCATTCAAAGGAACATACGTATTTTTCATCGTTAAATTTGAAAAAGGATTATAAATATATGCCGTTTTTATAATAGATAATAAATAATTAATTATGCGTAGGTATATATAATAATATGGAAAATAACAATCTCATAAAGTACGAAGATCAGATTATGTAGAATAATTTATGACTAACCTCGAGTATGTGTGTAAGCGTCGTCCATGTCCACCTCCACCACGACCACCGACACCATAAGAGCCACATCGGCAACTGCCTCAGCCACGGACCCAGCAAACAGATGCAGAAACTACCCCGCATCTTCGGTCGCGGGCTTTCCGCCATCCATCTCCGCCACCATATGAACCACGGCCGTCCTTGCTGATAACGGATAAAAGATTTTTTTCGTTAAACTTGAAGATGAAATTTAAATACTGGTTCTGCTTATAAAACTGTGCATATTTATGTATAATAAAATGAAAAACAGTAAACACATTTACACGGTCGAGAAGAGTAAACAGCATTATAAGTGAATTACCTGCAGCTTTTGCGTTTCCAGTTCATTTGTCCATGGTCACCACCTCCGCCTCTTCCTCTAACTCACCGCCGCCTCCCACACATCCTTTACCTCAACCGCCACCATTAAACCATCCACGGCAAACGACTCAGCTTCGGACGGAGCTTGAGTCGAGCGCCTTATGGGCCCGTCTCCTTCCTCTGTCATTCTTCTCTCCTAATCCTCTTCAGTCAAATCGCTGGAGGGATTTAAGTTATTTAAGTGTGATCGTTATTAAAATTCATCGCCCAATTCTGATATGATCTGTAACGCAAAGATTATAATAATAATTTGTATATAGGACCTTTTTTAACAATAGCCAAGTTTTAAAGACCAAATATTACAAGTTACAGATCGGTGATAAAAATATCTTTTACCATTTCAATTAACCGTCGATCAGTCCATAATACGCTGAAGATTAATTGCTTACTTCCATATGACATTTTCAGGATTTTGCCTCAATAAATACGGAAGACTGTTGATTTCTGATGCCCATTGTAGGGAAACATATTCCATCCAGAATCCTATTAATGTCTACGATGATCACTGCGAAGGTTTGTAGTTCTTTTTAAAAAAAATTATATCTTCGCGTTCTTCCGAATACAAAAATGAAATTTTCCTGAATTTCTGGTTTCACCAAAGAACGAAAATCTCATCTCATTTTCTTTTTTGGAATACCATTGATCACAATTTGTAGCGGACGGTTGGAGTTGTTTCCGCAGTTTCTTATTTACTTCTTATTCAATTCTTCTCACTTTCTTCTGGTTAGCACTTTTTCTTCAACTGTTTACATCTGTATATATATAACACCATAAAACTACCTGAGCTCGTGTAGGTATCCGCTCTTTTCTAGAAAAATTCATCCTTCATAAAATGCATTTTACCGCTTTTTATGAAACGACGCCCATGTATGGGGTTCATCGCCCTCTGACTGTCTATCTCGGTGCATAATGATTTAAAAACGACTGATGTAAGTTTTCCATGTCATGTTTGCTAATTATTATCTCAAGGATGAAAAGTTCATTATATACATATGGTAAAATAATCGTATGCCTCTACAGTATTCACTAATATTATTCTTTTTTACATTTCTATAATATTTAACTACTGCTACTTTCCAATTAACGACCGACGGCATGAAACCGGGTCATTTAATAAAATCACTAGTGAAAAAGCTAGAAACGAGGAAAACACCAACTGTTTTACTGTAATTGCCTTCACATCTACTTCTATGTCCTTCTCTGTTGAAATCGCAATGCGACCTTCTGATGACAGCAGCACAGATCGTGAAGTCATTGGAATAAGGATGGAATATACTGAAGCACGATCAAAGCGACATTACCTGGGATTAATGTTTTAGTAATCGCACTGACGGAGCTCAGGCAATAGTTGTAAAATCCGCTGGAGCAATAGCACGTAAAAAACGTTTACCTCTTCATGTAATGCCTAATGTCATGTGTAATCATATTCGTGATGACATGCCGCAATAATTTAATCATATATCGAAAGAGATTCTAAGAATGGTGAACCTTATAAAAGCAATGTCACTTTATTCCCATTTATTCGCTTTGTTGAGCGAATAAATTGGAAGATATTATAAAGCATTAATTCTCCATAACGTAGCGCGATGGCTATCGTGCGTGAATGTGTTGGCTCCATTCGATGAATTAAGAGATGAGATAAGACATATTTTTATACAAAAATCCATTAGTACGGACAGATAAATGAAATTACAGAATTTGGAACGAACGGTTGTCTTCTGTGACAGGCATTTTCATTTACCTTCATGAAATTAATGTTAAACTACGAGGTTTAAATGCGAACGCATTCAAAGTTCATAGTAAAATAAAATCACTTACTTTAAAACTCAATACTTTTGCGTTAATTGGCGTTAATATGAAGTTTTCCGAGTCCCAATGTTTACATTTTTACCAATAATATTTTCTTCGAAGAATGTGTCAACATTTCTATAGGTCAAACAGGGCGTAAACTGTGTCCGACAATAACGGAGTATTTTACAACTCAGCCAGGTGCATGGAATTGGCTTCAAAATCCTTCAGTTACATTCTCTGTATCTAAGTCAGGGTTATAACTGAAAGAAAATGAACAGCTAATTGATATCTCCAAAGATTTAATTTTGAAACTAAGTTAAATGTAACAGTAAATATGCATTCTTGGGGTTGTCACATAAACGAATATGCTGAAATTTCCATCGGCACTTCGAAATTTCTCCCGGCTTTTGAATCCAATTATGATTTCGAGAAATCCTTCACCCTATATAACGCAGGTAATTTGTTTCCTTCCTTGTTATAATAGTCTTTTAGAACAGTAGCTACATGATTTTTAAATTATCCAAAAAAGCTTTGTATCTGCGAATTATTGAATAATGTAAATTTCTTTTCATTATTTCATGCAATGCACAGGTAGAATTTGATTTGAAAAATATAAACCATACAATTGCTATATTAGGTATCATAAATCAAACATATATATCTCAAGGGTTAATGACTACAATACCGAAGAAATCACAAGTAAATCAAAAATAATACTAATGTAAATTGATTTTAATGCAATAGGTTTATCACCCCTGGGTTCGTGTTCCGCGAAAAAAGATAATTATCTATAAGTGGTAAGCGGTGTTACAATGCTTGGGAGAGAGAGTATCAAGACAACTATTTTTTCTTTTGGAAAATACACAGATTACTTACTGCTTAACAGACCGAGTCAAAATTATTGCCGTTTTTAAATATAAGAAGGTGAAACTGTCACGAATCTAATATTCCAGAAACTGCTGCAATCAATGGCTTCATAGGAATATCTAACGATATACTCGTAGCTCCTCGTCAAATATTTGCCCCACACCATGCACATTTACTACGATTCAATATGATCAACTACCTTCAGTTCCCTTTTTAAAAAGTACGATTCAACGAACTCGCCAACAAATGAAGGATCACATTTTTTTGTCTGAATTATTTTTTTCAAGAGCTCGCCAAATCGTTCCAAGACATCGAATTTTGCTTCGACATAGTGGAACATCAAATTACATAATTCTTCATATATACGCAACAGAATTTAGTATTGATGGGATACTTCCCCGATGATGCCTTCATATGCGTACCTCAAATTTATCGCAATCATGTATTCATTCTTTCGTCCGTTTCGGATATTGGGCATTTTCAAAACGAGGTCTTTTTGGAATAAATATTCATAACATCGCAAAAAAAATAACTGCGACTTGGAGAATTAAGCAGTGCTTAAACACGAATGGAAACATTTTCTCTTATACACGGAGGGCTTGCTTAATCATATTAACATACGTAACGATTCCGGAGTTTCACGCCGTCGAGAATGCACTTGGAGAGTCAGTCACAGCATTTAACGATCACGTTAGGAATAAATTCCACTTATTCACTGTCTCTTTGTTCCATTGCGATACCTATGCAGAGCTCGTCTTCCTCATCAACATCGAGTCAGGTTGACCAGTTCTGGTTTTAAGAAAAATGGGGTTGTATGTACATCTACACAACTATGGCAGAATGAATTGATTTCATTTATCGTGAAGGCGCTCCTCGTCGCTTCCACAACACGACCATTCCAACGAGAAGGTTACATGTACCGGGGCAACTTTCGGGATGTTACTCTCTCTAACGGTGGCCGCGGGTACTTTGAACAGTTTAGAGCAGCTCGATACACCTATACCATAATGAAGCGCAAGTCTATATCGGATTCAATGCCGTAGTAAGAGGGAAATCCCAAACGATTCCACCTAGCATATTTCTTCCCATTGTACAACTGCGTCCGTATGCATGTCGTCACCATGGCAACCACACATTGTTGCTTACGTTGGAACGAACTTACATTTCTCAGGTTTGCCTTTAATATTTCAGTGATAAATATGAATCTGCTAGCCAAAAATTTCTTTTCCGCAACTCGCTTTGTGTTTTTTCATAAACACATTCTTAGTAAATAAATGTTTTGCATATTACTTGAGGTCGATCACATATGTAATTGTGATTTATTTTAAATAAGCATATATTAATAATTTAATAATTTTCTGGATTAATACGGTGAAACCTTAGGAATCCTAATTTTTATTGTGAAAAAATATAAAAAGATACGAAAAATTAAATTAAATAGGAAAACCCGTAAATTAACTGCACTGTGAAAAAATCGTTATCATCGATGGATTGGCGAAAATTGTATAAATATTTTTATGGGTTTTGAAAAAATGAAAACTAGACGATAACAACGATAAATCATCGTCTTTGTTAACATTTATTAGTGAATAAATCAGGTTTAGCCCTATGGTGCGGCGATAATCTCGGCGAGAATAATGTACGGACACGAAGCATTATATTCTACTGAGAAATTGAGACGAACCTTCGCAGTAGAACTAAATGCTATAGGAATTTTATGGAGTAAAATGAAATCTATCCGGAAACGACTCTTGTGACAATGTGATACCTGCATAGTTTAGAATGTTGCTCCCTTCATATATATTTTCCTACCCAGAGAGAATCATAGAAGGAGTCGTGGGGTGCTATGGCGTAATTACGAACGCGATTTATATGTTGAATTCACCACATTTTGAAAAGAATTCAGAGACATAAAAATACATTTAAAAATCAAATTCGCCGACTTAGTAAATTGCAGCAATTTTCTATTAACCTAATCTTATAAAAACTAATGTTTTGCCGAAGACGTCAAGGTTAGAGGACATGATGTGTCGTGTTCCGAAGTGAATGTTTCTTGAGATGGTCCGGGTAAATGAGCTAGAGAATGCAGTGTTATTTATGAAAGGGAAGGTTTGGCAAAAGGTGACGGCTTCAGATATGTTGTTCGGATCCTCTGATACTACTTCACATGTACTAATACGCCCCTGGGAGCATCCGTATCAAAAGGGTGGCTATACAGAAGTTGCGAAAGTAATATGGCTTGCAAATCTGAGGAAGCCGAAAACGAGGACCCTACCGATAAATTACCGAACGTTCTAACTATAATGAGGAAAACGTAAGTCAATTGCGCCGTTTAAAGACTTTCAAAGGTTGAAAACTAAATTACTAGTGAAGGCCACAGCAATGGTGACTCTGTGTAAATGTAAAAAGAGACAGACGAGAGGAAATTCTCGCCATCATCCGAAAAAAAACAGAAGTGCGTGATGAAATAAAATATCCTGGGAATTATGTGATCAGAGATTCTTCTGTGAATCGGGCAGTACCTTTGGTCATGAAGTGGAATATGTCCCGGAGATAATAGTGGAGCAATTGGAAAAGAAAATAGAAGCATAAGATTATGAACGTATGTAAAATGTCTTCATGGTTCAAGTTTGAAGAAGCGATGTAAAGGGGCGAAACTGAGGATCAGGTGATCGGATTAATATGGGTTACCTGCACGACTGCATAACAGTAATTCAGATTTGGCAACGTCGTCGACAGTGCAATCGGCCAAAGACGAGACGTAGAATATAAAAATGGATAACATCAAGGAAGGTATAGCCGGATTTTTCAGTTAACGCGGCCATTTTTACTTTGATCTGATCTGAAGGATTTTGGTAAGTGATAGTGGCCGACACGGGATTCAATTGTAAATGAGTATGCCACCACCGCATATCATTCAAAGGAACATACGTATTTTTCATCGTTAAATTTGAAAAAGGATTATAAATATATGCCGTTTTTATAATAGATAATAAATAATTAATTATGCGTAGGTATATATAATAATATGGAAAATAACAATCTCATAAAGTACGAAGATCAGATTATGTAGAATAATTTATGACTAACATCGAGTATGTGTGTAAGCGTCGTCCATGTCCACCTCCACCACGACCACCGACACCATAAGAGCCACATCGGCAACTGCCTCAGCCACGGACCCAGCAAACACATGCAAAAACTACCCCGCATCTTCGGTCGCGGTCTTTCCGCCCCCCACCTCCGCCTCCATATGAACCACGGCCGTCCTTGCTGATAACGGATAAACGATTTTTTTCGTTAAACTTGAAGATGAAATATAAATACTGGTTCTGCTTATAAAACTGTGTATATTTATGTATAATAAAATGAAAAACAGCAAACACATTAACACGGTCGAGCCGAGTAAACAGCATTATAAGTGAATTACCTGCAGCATTTGCGTTTCCAGTTCATTTGTCCATGGTCACCACCTCCGCCTCCTCCTCTAACTCACCGCCGCCTCCCACACATCCTTTACCTCAACCGCCACCATTAAGCCATCCACGGCAAACGACTCAGCTTCGGACGGAGCTTGAGTCGAGCGCCTTATGGGCCCGTCTCCTTCCTCTGTCATTCTTCTCTCCTAATCCTCTTCAGTCAAATCGCTGGAGGGATTTAAGTTATTTAAGTGTGATCGTTATTAAAATTCATCGCCCAATTCTGATATGATCTGTAACGCAAAGATTATAATAATGATTTGTATATAGGACCTTTTTTAACAATAGCCAAGTTTTAAAGACCAAATATTACAAGTTACAGATCGGTGATAAAAATATCTTTTACCATTTCAATTAACCGTCGATCAGTCCATAATACGCTGAAGATTAATTGTTTACTTCCATATGACATTTTCAGGATTTTGCCTCAATAAATACGGAAGACTGTTGATTTCTGATGCCCATTGTAGGGAAACATATTCCATGCAGAATCCTATTAATGTCTACGATGATCACTGCGAAGGTTTGTAGTACTTTTTAAAAAAAATTATATCTTCGCGTTCTTCCTAATACAAAAATGAAATTTTCCTGAATTTCTGGTTTCACCAAAGAACGAAAATCTCATCTCATTTTCTTTTTTGGAATACCATTGATCACATTTTGTAGCGGACGGTTGGAGTTGTTTCCGCAGTTTCTTATTTACGTCTTATTCAATTCTTCTCACTTTCTTCTGGTTAGCACTTTTTCTTCAACTGTTTACATCTGTATATATATAACACCATAAAACTACCTGAGCTCGTGTAGTTATCCGCTCTTTTCTAGAAAAATTCATCCTTCATAAAATGCATTTTACCGCATTTTATGAAACGACGTCCATGTATTGGGTTCATCGCCCTCTGCCTGTCTATCTCGGTGCATAATGATTTAAAAACGACTGATGTAAGTTTTCCATGTCATGTTTGCTAATTATTATCTCAAGGATGAAAAGTTCATTATATACATATGGTAAAATAATCGTATGCCTCTACAGTATTCACTAATATTATTCTTTTTTACATTTCGATAATATTTAACTACTGCTACTTTCCAATCAACGACCGACGGCATGAAACCGGGTCATTTAATAAAATCACTGGTGAAAAAGCAGGAAACGAGGTAAACACCAACTGTTTTATTGCAATTGCCTTCACGTCTACTTCTATGTCCTTCTCTGTTGAAATCGCAATGCGACCTTCTGATGACAGCAGCACAGATCGTGAAGACATTGGAATGAGGATGGAATATACTGAAGCACGATCAAAGCGACATTACCTGTGATTAATGTTTTAGTAATCGCACTGACGGAGCTCAGGCAATAGTTGTAAAATCCGCTGGAGCAATAGCAAGTAAAAAACGTTTAGCTCTTCATGTAATGCCTAATGTCATGTGTAATCATATTCGTGATGACATGCCGCAATAATTGGATCATATATCGAAAGAGATTCTAAGAATGGTGAACCTTATAAAAGCAATGTCACTTTATTCCCATTTATTCGCTTTGTTGAGCGAATAAATTGGAAGATATTATAAAGCATTAATTCTCCATAAAGTAGCGCGATGGCTATCGTGCGTGAATGTGTTGGCTCCATTCGATGAATTAAGAGAAGAGATAAGACATATTTTTATACAAAAATCCATTAGTACGGACAGATAAATGAAATTACAGAATTTGGAACGAACGGTTGTCTTCTGTGACAGGCATTTTCATTTACCTTCATGAAATTAATGTTAAACTACGAGGTTTAAATGCGAACGCATTCAAAGTTCATAGTAAAATAAAATCACTTACTTTAAAACTCAATACTTTTCCGTTAATTGGCGTTAATATGAAGTTTTCCGAGTCCCAATGTTTACATTTTTACCAATAATATTTTCTTCGAAGAATGTGTCAACGTTTCTGTAGGTCAAACAGGGCGTAAACTGTGTCCGACAATAACGGAGTATTTTACAACTCAGCCAGGTCCATGGAATTGGATTCAAAATCCTTCAGTTACATTCTCTGTATCTAAGTCAGGGTTATAACTGAAAGAAAATGAACAGCTAATTGATATCTCCAAAGAATTAACTTTGAAACTAAGTTAAATCTAACAGTAAATATGCATTCTTGGGGTTGTCACATAAACGAATATGCTGAAATTTCCATCGGCACTTCGAAATTTCTCCCGGCTTTTGAATCCAATTATGATTTTGAGAAATCCTTCACCCTATATAACGCAGGTAATTTGTTTCCTTCCTTGTTATAATAGTCTTTTAGAACAGTAGCTACATGATTTTTAAATTATCCAAAAAACTTTGTATCTGCGATTTATTGAATAATGTAAATTTCTTTTCATTATTTCATGCAATGCACAGGTAGAATTTGATTTGAAAAATATAAACCATACAATTGCTATATTAGGTATCATAAATCAAACATATATATCTCAAAGGTTAATGACTACAATACCGAAGAAATCACAAGTAAATCAAAAATAATACTAATGTAAATTGATTTTAATGCAATAGGTTTATCACCCCTGGGTTCGTGTTCCGCGAAAAAAGATAATTATCTATAAGTGGTAAGCGGTGTTACAATGCTTGGGAGAGAGAGTATCAAGACAACTATTTTTTCTTTTGGAAAATACACAGATTACTTACTGCTTAACAGACCGAGTCAAAATTATTGCCGTTTTTAAATATAAGAAGGTGAAACTGTCACGAATCTAATATTCCAGAAACTGCTGCAATCAATGGCTTCATAGGAATATCTAACGATATACTCGTAGCTCCTCGTCAAATATTTGCCCCACACCATGCACATTTACTACGATTCAATATGATCAACTACCTTCAGTTCCCTTTTTAAAAAGTACGATTCAACGAACTCGCCAACAAATGAAGAACCACATTATTTTGTCTGAATTATTTTTTTCAAGAGCTCGCCAAATCGTTCAAAGACATCGAATTTTGCTTCGACATAGTGGAACATCAAATTACATAATTCTTCATATATACGCAACAGAATTTAGTATTGATGGGATACTTCCCCGATGATGCCTTCATATGCGTACCTCAAAATTATCGCAATCATGTATTCATTCTTTCGTCCGTTTCGGATATTGGGCATTTTCAAAACGAGGTCTTTTTGGAATAAATATTCATAACATCGCAAAAAAAATAACTGCGACTTGGAGAATTAAGCATTGCTTAAACACGAATGGAAACATTTTATACACGGAGGGCTTGCTTAATCATATTAACATACGTAACGATTCCGGAGTTTCACGCCGTCGAGAATGCACTTGGAGAGTCAGTCACAGCATTTAACGATCACGTTAGGAATAAATTCCACTTATTCACTGTCTCTTTGTTCCATTGCGATACCTATGGAGAGCTCGTCTTCCTCATCAACATCGAGTCAGGTTGACCAGTTCTGGTTTTAAGAAAAATGGGGTTGTATGTACATCTACACAACTATGGCAGAATGAATTGATTTCATTTATCGTGAAGGCGCTCCTCGTCGCTTCCACAACACGACCATTCCAACGAGAAGGTTACATGTACCGGGGCAACTTTCGGGATGTTACTCTCTCTAACGGTGGCCGCGGGTACTTTGAACAGTTTAGAGCAGCTCGATACACCTATACCATAATGAAGCGCAAGTCTATATCGGATTCAATGCCGTAGTAAGAGGGAAATCCGAAACGATTCCACCTAGCATATTTCTTCCCATTGTACAACTGCGTCCGTATGTATGTCGTCACCATGGCAACCACACATTGTTGCGTACGTTGGAACGAACTTACATTTCTCAGGTTTGCCTTTAATATTTCAGTGATAAATATGAATCTGCTAGCCAAAAATTTCTTTTCCGCAACTCGCTTTGTGTTTTTTCATAAACACATTCTTAGTAAATAAATGTTTTGCATATTACTTGAGGTCGATCACATATGTAATTGTGATTTATTTTAAATAAGCATATATTAATAATTTAATAATTTTCTGGATTAATACGGTGAAACCTTAGGAATCCTAATTTTTATTGTGAAAAAATATAAAAAGATACGAAAAATTAAATTAAATAGGAAAACCCGTAAATTAACTGCACTGTGAAAAAATCGTTATCATCGATGGATTGGCGAAAATTGTATAAATATTTTTATGGGTTTTGAAAAAATGAAAACTAGACGATAACAACGATAAATCATCGTCTTTGTTAACATTTATTAGTGAATAAATCAGGTTTAGCCCTATGGTGCGGCGATAATCTCGGCGAGAATAATGTACGGACACGAAGCATTATATTCTACTGAGAAATTGAGACGAACCATCGCAGTAGAACTAAATGCTATAGGAATTTTATGGAGTAAAATGAAATCTATCCGGAAACGACTCTTGTGACAATGTGATACCTGCATAGTTTAGAATGTTGCTCCCTTCATATATATTTTCCTACCCAGAGAGAATCATAGAAGGAGTCGTGGGGTGCTATGGCGTAATTACGAACGCGATTTATATGTTGAATTCACCACATTTTGAAAAGAATTCAGAGACATAAAAATACATTTAAAAATCAAATTCGCCGACTTAGTAAATTGCAGCAATTTTCTATTAACCTAATCTTATAAAAACTAATGTTTTGCCGAAGACGTCAACGTTAGAGGACATGATGTGTCGTGTTCCGAAGTGAATGTTTCTTGAGATGGTCCGGGTAAATGAGCTAGAGAATGCAGTGTTATTTATGAATGCGAAGGTTTGGCAATAGGTGACGGCTTCAGATATGTTGTTCGGATCCTCTGATACTGCTTCACATGTACTAATACGCCCCTGGGAGCATCCAAATCAAAAGGGTGGCTTTACAGAAGTTGCGAAAGTAATATGGCTTGCAAATCTGAGGAAGCAGAAAACGAGGACTCTACCGATAAATTACCGAACGTTCTAACTATAATGAGGAAAACGTAAGTCAATTGCCCCGTTTAAAGACTTTCAAAGGTTGAAAACTAAATTACTAGTGAAGGCCATAGCAATGGTGACTCTGTGTAAATGTAAAAAGTGAAAGACGAGAGGAAATTCTCGCCATCATCCGAAAAAAAACAGAAGTGCCTGATAAAATAAAATATCCTGGGAATTATGTGATCAGAGATTCTTCTGTGAATCGGGCAGTACCTTTGGTCATGAAGTGGAATATGTCCCGGAGATAATAGTGGAGCAATTGGAAAATAAAGTAGAAGCATAAGATTATGAACGTATATAAAATGTCTTCATGGTTCAAGTTTGATGAAGCGATGTAAAGGGGCGAAACTGAGGATCAGGTGATCGGATTAATATGGGTTACTTGCACGACTGCATAACAGTAAATTAGATTTGGCAACGTCGTCGACAGTGAAATCGTCCAAAGACGAGACGTAGAATACAAAAATGGATAACATCAAGGAAGGTATAGCCGGATTTTTTAGTTAACGCGGCCATTTTTACTTTGATCTGATCTGAAGGAATTTGGTAAGTGATTGTGGCCGACACGGGATTCACTTGTAAATGAGTATGCCACCACCGCATATCATTCAAAGGAACATACGTATTTTTCAACGTTAAATTTGAAAAAGGATTATAAATATATGCCGTTTTTATAAAAGATAATAAATAATTAATTATGCGTAGGTATATATAATAATATGGAAAATAACAATCTCATAAAGTACGAAGATCATATTATATAGAATAATTTATGACTAACCTCGAGTATGTGTGTAAGCGTCGTCCATGTCCACCTCCACCACGACCTCCGACACCTTAAGAGCCACATCGGCAACTGCCTCAGCCACGGACCCAGCAAACACATGCAAAAACTACCCCGCATCTTCGGTCGCGGGCGTTCCGCCCCCCACCTCCGCCTCCATATGAACCACGGCCGTCCTTGCTGATAACGGATAAACGATTTTTTTCGTTAAACTTGAAGATGAAATTTAAATACTGGTTCTGCTTATAAAACTGTGCATATTTATGTATAATAAAATGAAAAACAGTAAACACATTTACACGGTCGAGAAGAGTAAACAGCATTATAAGTGAATTACCTGCAGCATTTGCGTTTCCAGTTCATTTGTCCATGGTCACCACCTCCGCCTCCTCCTCTAACTCACCGCCGCCTCCCACACATCCTTTACCTCAACCGCCACCATTAAGCCATCCACGGCAAACGACTCAGCTTCGGACGGAGCTTGAGTCGAGCGCCTTATGGGCCCGTCTCCTTCCTCTGTCATTCTTCTCTCCTAATCCTCTTCAGTCAAATCGCTGGAGGGATTTAAGTTATTTAAGTGTGATCGTTATTAAAATTCATCGCCCAATTCTGATATGATCTGTAACGCAAAGATTATAATAATAATTTGTATATAGGACCTTTTTTAACAATAGCCAAGTTTTAAAGACCAAATATTACAAGTTACATATCGGTGATAAAAATATCTTTTACCTTTTCAATTAACCGTCGATCAGTCCATAATACGCTGAAGATTAATTGTTTACTTCCATATGACATTTTCAGGATTTTGCCTCAATAAATACGGAAGACTGTTGATTTCTGATGCCCATTGTAGGGAAACATATTCCATGCAGAATCCTATTAATGTCTACGATGATCACTGCGAAGGTTTGTAGTTCTTTTTAAAAAAATTATATCTTCGCGTTCTTCCGAATACAAAAATGAAATTTTCCTGAATTTCTGGTTTCACCCAAGAACGAAAATCTCATCTCATTTTCTTTTTTGGAATACCATTGATCACATTTTGTAGCGGACGGTTGGAGTTGTTTCCGCAGTTTCTTATTTACGTCTTATTCAATTCTTCTCACTTTCTTCTGGTTAGCACTTTTTCTTCAACTGTTTACATCTGTATATATATAACACCATAAAACTACCTGAGCTCGTGTAGGTATCCGCTCTTTTCTAGAAAAATTCATCCTTCATAAAATGCATTTTACCGCTTTTTATGAAACGACGTCCATGTATTGGGTTCATCGCCCTCTGCCTGTCTATCTCGGTGCATAATGATTTAAAAACGACTGATGTAAGTTTTCAATGTCATGTTTGCTAATTATTATCTCAAGGATGAAAAGTTCATTATATACATATAATAAAATAATCGTATGCCTCTACAGTATTCACTAATATTATTCTTTTTTACATTTCGATAATATTAAACTACTGCTACTTTCCAATCAACGACCGACGGCATGAAACCGGGTCATTTAATAAAATCACTGGTGAAAAAGCAGGAAACGAGGTAAACACCAACTGTTTTATTGCAATTGCCTTCACATCTACTTCTATGTCCTTCTCTGTTGAAATCGCAATGCGACCTTCTGATGACAGCAGCACAGATCGTGAAGACATTGGAATGAGGATGGAATATACTGAAGCACGATCAAAGCGACATTACCTGTGATTAATGTTTTAGTAATCGCACTGACGGAGCTCAGGCAATAGTTGTAAAATCCGCTGGAGCAATAGCAAGTAAAAAACGTTTAGCTCTTCATGTAATGCCTAATGTCATGTGTAATCATATTCGTGATGACATGCCGCAATAATTGAATCATATATCGAAAGAGATTCTAAGAATGGTGAACCTTATAAAAGCAATGTCACTTTATTCCCATTTATTCGCTTTGTTGAGCGAATAAATTGGAAGATATTATAAAGCATTAATTCTCCATAAAGTAGCGCGATGGCTATCGTGCGTGAATGTGTTGGCTCCATTCGATGAATTAAGAGATGAGATAAGACATATTTTTATACAAAAATCCATTAGTACTGACAGATAAATGAAATTACAGAATTTGGAACGAACGGTTGTCTTCTGTGACAGGCATTTTCATTTACCTTCATGAAATTAATGTTAAACTACAAGGTTTAAATGCGAACGCATTCAAAGTTCATAGTAAAATAAAATCACTTACTTTAAAACTCAATACTTTTTCGTTAATTGGCGTTAATATGAAGTTTTCCGAGTCCCAATGTTTACATTTTTACCAATAATATTTTCTTCGAAGAATGTGTCAACATTTCTATAGGTCAAACAGGGCGTAAACTGTGTCCGACAATAACGGAGTATTTTACAACTCAGCCAGGTGCATGGAATTGGCTTCAAAATCCTTCAGTTACATTCTCTGTATCTAAGTCAGGGTTATAACTGAAAGAAAATGAACAGCTAATTGATATCTCCAAAGATTTAACTTTGAAACTAAGTTAAATGTAACAGTAAATATGCATTCTTGGGGTTGTCACATAAACGAATATGCTGAAATTTCCATCGGCACATCGAAATTTTTCCCGGCTTTTGAATCCAATTATGATTTTGAGAAATCCTTCACCCTATATAACGCAGGTAATTTGTTTCCTTCCTTGTTATAATAGTCTTTTAGAACAGTAGCTACATGATTTTTAAATTATCCAAAAAAGCTTTGTATCTGCGAATTATTGAATAATGTAAATTTCTTTTCATTATTTCATGCAATGCACAGGTAGAATTTGATTTGAAAAATATAAACCATACAATTGCTATATTAGGTATCATAAATCAAACATATATATCTCAAGGGTTAATGACTACAATACCGAAGAAATCACAAGTAAATCAAAAATAATACTAATGTAAATTGATTTTAATGCAATAGGTTTTTCACCCCTGGGTTCGTGTTCCGCGAAAAAAGATAATTATCTATAAGTGATAAGCGGTGTTACAATGCTTGGGAGAGAGAGTATCAAGACAACTATTTTTTCTTTTGGAAAATACACAGATTACTTACTGCTTAACAGACCGAGTCAAAATTATTGCCGTTTTTAATTATAAGAATGTAAATCTTTCACGAATCTAACAGTCCAGAAACTGCTGCAATCAATGCCTTCATAGGATTATCTAACGATATACTCGTAGCTCCTCGTCAAATATTTGCCTCACACCATGCATATTTACCACGATTCTATGTGAACAACTACCTTCAGTTCCCTTTTTAAAAAGTACGATTCAACGAACTCGCCAACAAATGAAGAACCACATTATTTTGTCTGAATTATTTTTTTCAAGAGCTCGCCAAATCGTTCAAAGACATCGAATTTTGCTTCGACATAGTGGAACATCAAATTACATAATTCTTCATATATACGCAACAGAATTTAGTATTGATGGGATACTTCCCCGATGATGCCTTCATATGCGTACCTCAAAATTATCGCAATCATGTATTCATTCTTTCGTCCGTTTCGGATATTGGGCATTTTCAAAACGAGGTCTTTTTGGAATAAATATTCATAACATCGCAAAAAAAATAACTGCGACTTGGAGAATTAAGCATTGCTTAAACACGAATGGAAACATTTTATACACGGAGGGCTTGCTTAATCATATTAACATACGTAACGATTCCGGAGTTTCACGCCGTCGAGAATGCACTTGGAGAGTCAGTCACAGCATTTAACGATCACGTTAGGAATAAATTCCACTTATTCACTGTCTCTTTGTTCCATTGCGATACCTATGGAGAGCTCGTCTTCCTCATCAACATCGAGTCAGGTTGACCAGTTCTGGTTTTAAGAAAAATGGGGTTGTATGTACATCTACACAACTATGGCAGAATGAATTGATTTCATTTATCGTGAAGGCGCTCCTCGTCGCTTCCACAACACGACCATTCCAACGAGAAGGTTACATGTACCGGGGCAACTTTCGGGATGTTACTCTCTCTAACGGTGGCCGCGGGTACTTTGAACAGTTTAGAGCAGCTCGATACACCTATACCATAATGAAGCGCAAGTCTATATCGGATTCAATGCCGTAGTAAGAGGGAAATCCCAAACGATTCCACCTAGCATATTTCTTCCCATTGTACAACTGCGTCCGTATGCATGTCGTCACCATGGCAACCACACATTGTTGCTTACGTTGGAACGAACTTACATTTCTCAGGTTTGCCTTTAATATTTCAGTGATAAATATGAATCTGCTAGCCAAAAATTTCTTTTCCGCAACTCGCTTTGTGTTTTTTCATAAACACATTCTTAGTAAATAAATGTTTTGCATATTACTTGAGGTCGATCACATATGTAATTGTGATTTATTTTAAATAAGCATATATTAATAATTTAATAATTTTCTGGATTAATACGGTGAAACCTTAGGAATCCTAATTTTTATTGAGAAAAAATATAAAAAGATACGAAAAATTAAATTAAATAGGAAAACCCGTAAATTAACTGCACTGTGAAAAAATCGTTATCATCGATGGATTGGCGAAAATTGTATAAATATTTTTATGGGTTTTGAAAAAATGAAAACTAGACGATAACAACGATAAATCATCGTCTTTGTTAACATTTATTAGTGAATAAATCAGGTTTAGCCCTATGGTGCGGCGATAATCTCGGCGAGAATAATTTACGGACACGAAGCATTATATTCTACTGAGAAATTGAGACGAACCATCGCAGTAGAACTAAATGATATAGGAATTTTATGGAGTAAAATGAAATCTATCCGGAAAGGACTCTTGTGACAATGTGATACCTGCATAATTTAGAATGTTGCTCCCTTCATATATATTTTCCTACCCAGAGAGAATCATAGAAGGAGTCGAGGGGTGCTATGCCGTAATTACGAACGCGATTTAAATGTTGAATTCACCACATATTGAAAAGAATTCAGAGACATAAAAATACATTTAAAAATCAAATTCGCCGACTTAGTAAATTGCAGCAATTTTCTATTAACTTAATCTTATAAAAACTAATGTTTTGCCGAAGACGTGAACGTTAGAGGACATGATGTGTCGTGTTCCGAAGTGAATGTTTCTTGAGATGGTCCGGGTAAATGAGCTAGAGAATGCATTGTTATTTATGAATGGGAAGGTTTGGCAAAAGGTGACGGCTTCAGATATGTTGTTCGGATCCTCTGATACTACTTCACATGTACTAGTACGCGCCTGGGAGCATCCAAATCAAAAGGGTGGCTATACAGAAGTTGCGAAAGTAATATGGCTTGAAATCTGAGGAAGCCGAAAACGAGGACCCTACCGATAAATTACCGAACGTTCTAACTATAATGAGGAAAACGTAAGTCAATTGCGCCGTTTAAAGACTTTCATAGGTTGAAAACTAAATTACTAGTGAAGGCCACAGCAATGGTGACTCTGTGTAAATGTAAAAAGAGACAGACGAGAGGAAATTCTCGCCATCATCCGAAAAAAAACAGAAGTGCGTGATGAAATAAAATATCCTGGGAATTATGTGATCAGAGATTCTTCTGTGAATCGGGCAGTACCTTTGGTCATGAAGTGGAATATGTCCCGGAGATAATAGTGGAGCAATTGGAAAAGAAAATAGAAGCATAAGATTATGAACGTATGTAAAATGTCTTCATGGTTCAAGTTTGAAGAAGCGATGTAAAGGGGCGAAACTGAGGATCAGGTGATCGGATTAATATGGGTTACCTTCACGACTGCATAACAGTAATTCAGATTTGGCAACGTCGTCGACATTGCAATCGGCCAAAGACGAGACGTAGAATATAAAAATGGATCACATCAAGGAAGGTATAGCCGGATTTTTCAGTTAACGCGGCCATTTATACCTTGATCTGATCTGAAGGATTTTGGTAAGTGATTGTGGCCGACACGGGATTCACTTGTAAATGTGTATGCCACCAACGCATATCATTCAAAGGAACATACGAATTTTTCATCGTTAAATTTGAAAAAGGATTTTAAATATATGCCGTTTTTATAATAGATAATAAATAATTAATTATGTGTAGGTATATATAATAATATGGAAAATAACAATCTCATAAAGTACGAAGATCAGATTATGTGGAATAATTTTTGAATAACCTCGAGTATGTGTGTAAGCGTTGACCATGTCCACCTCCACCACGACCACCGACACCATAAGAGCCACATCGGCAACTGCCTCAGCCACGGACCCAGCAAACACATGCAAAAACTACCCCGCATCTTCGGTCGCGGGCGTTCCGCCCTCCATCTCCGCCTCCATATGAACCACGGCCGTCCTTGCTGATAACGGATAAACGATTTTTTTCGTTAAAATTGAAGATGAAATTTAAATACTGGTTCTGCTTATAAAACTGTGCATATTTATGTATAATAAAATGAAAAACAGTAAACACATTTACACGGTCGAGAAGAGTAAACAGCATTATAAGTGAATTACCTGCAGCATTTGCTTTTCCAGTTCATTTGTCCATGGTCACCACCTCCGCCTCCTCCTCTAACTCACCGCCGCCTCCCACACATCCTTTACCTCAACCGCCACCATTAAGCCATCCACGGCAAACGACTCAGCTTCGGACGGAGCTTGAGTCGAGCGCCTTATGGGCCCGTCTCCTTCCTCTGTCATTCTTCTCTCCTAATCCTCTTCAGTCAAATCGCTGGAGGGATTTAAGTTATTTAAGTGTGATCGTTATTAAAATTCATCGCCCAATTTTGATATGATCTGTAACGCAAAGATTATAATAATAATTTGTATATAGGACCTTTTTTAACAATAGCCAAGTTTTAAAGACCAAATATTACAAGTTACAGATCGGTGATAAAAATATCTTTTACCTTTTCAATTAACCGTCGATCAGTCCATAATACGCTGAAGATTAATTGTTTACTTCCATATGACATTTTCAGGATTTTGCCTCAATAAATACGGAAGACTGTTGATTTCTGATGCCCATTGTAGGGAAACATATTCCATGCAGAATCCTATTAATGTCTACGATGATCACTGCGAAGGTTTGTAGTTCTTTTTAAAAAAAATTATATCTTCGCGTTCTTCCGAATACAAAAATGAAGTTTTCCTGAATTTCTGGTTTCACCAAAGAACGAAAATCTCATCTCATTTTCTTTTTTGGAATACCATTGATCACATTTTGTAGCGGACGGTTGGAGTTGTTTCCGCAGTTTCTTATTTACGTCTTATTCAATTCTTCTCACTTTCTTCTGGTTAGCACTTTTTCTTCAACTGTTTACATCTGTATATATATATAACACCATAAAACTACCTGAGCTCGTGTAGGTATCCGCTCTTTTATAGAAAAATTCATCCTTCATAAAATGCATTTTACCGCTTTTTATGAAACGACGTCCATGTATTGGGTTCATCGCCCTCTGCCTGTCTATCTCGGTGCATAATGATTTAAAAACGACTGATGTAAGTTTTCCATGTCATGTTTGCTAATTATTATCTCAAGGATGAAAAGTTCATTATATACATATGGTAAAATAATCGTATGCCTCTACAGTATTCACTAATATTATTCTTTTTTACATTACGATAATATTCAACTACTGCTACTTTCCAATTAACGACCGACGGCATGAAACCGGGTGATTTAATAAAATCACTGGTGAAAAAGCAGGAAACGAGGAAAACACCAACTGTTTTACTGCAATTGCCTTCACATCTACTTCTATGTCCTTCTCTGTTGAAATCGCAATGCGACCTTCTGGTGACAGCAGCACAGATCGTGAAGACATTGGAATAAGGATGGAATATACTGAAGCACGATCAAAGCGACATTACCTGGGATTAATGTTTTAGTAATCGCAATGACGGAGCTCAGGCAATAGTTGTAAAATCCGCTGGAGCAATAGCACGTAAAAAACGTTTAGCTCTTCATGTAATGCCTAATGTCATGTGTAATCATATTCGTGATGACATGCGGCAATAATTGAATCATATATCGAAAGAGATTCTAAGAATGGTGAACCTTATAAAAGCAATGTCACTTTATTCCCATTTATTCGCTTTGTTGAGCGAATAAATTGGAAGATATTATAAAGCATTAATTCTCCATAAAGTAGCGCGATGGCTATCGTGCGTGAATGTGTTGACTCCATTCGATGAATTAAGAGATGAGATAAGACATATTTTTATACAAAAATCCATTAGTACGGACAGATAAATGAAATTACAGAATTTGGAACGAACGGTTGTCTTCTGTGACAGGCATTTTCATTTACCTTCATGAAATTAATGTTAAACTACGAGGTTTAAATGCGAACGCATTCAAAGTTCATAGTAAAATAAAATCACTTACTTTAAAACTCAATACTTTTGCGTTAATTGGCGTTAATATGAAGTTTTCCGAGTCCCAATGTTTACATTTTTACCAATAATATTTTCTTCGAAGAATGTGTCAACATTTCTATAGGTCAAACAGGGCGTAAACTGTGTCCGACAATAACGGAGTATTTTACAACTCAGCCAGGTGCATGGAATTGGCTTCAAAATCCTTCAGTTACATTCTCTGTATCTAAGTCAGGGTTATAACTGAAAGAAAATGAACAGCTAATTGATATCTCCAAAGATTTAACTTTGAAACTAAGTTAAATGTAACAGTAAATATGCATTCTTGGGGTTGTCACATAAACGAATATGCTGAAATTTCCATCGGCACTTCGAAATTTCTCCCGGCTTTTGAATCCAATTATGATTTTGAGAAATCCTTCACCCTATATAACGGAGGTAATTTGTTTCCTTCCTTGTTATAATAGTCTTTTAGAACAGTAGCTACATGATTTTTAAATTATCCAAAAAACCTTTGTATCTGCGAATTATTGAATAATGTAAATTTCTTTTCATTATTTCATGCAATGCACAGGTAGAATTTGATTTGAAAAATATAAACCATACAATTGCTATATTAGGTATCATAAATCAAACATATATATCTCAAGGGTTAATGACTACAATACCGAAGAAATCACAAGTAAATCAAAAATAATACTAATGTAAATTGATTTTAATGCAATAGGTTTATCACCCCTGGGTTCGTGTTCCGCGAAAAAAGATAATTATCTATAAGTGGTAAGCGGTGTTACAATGCTTGGGAGAGAGAGTATCAAGACAACTATTTTTTCTTTTGGAAAATACACAGATTACTTACTGCTTAACAGACCGAGTCAAAATTATTGCCGTTTTTAAATATAAGAAGGTAAAACTGTCACGAATCTAATATTCCAGAAACTGCTGCAATCAATGGCTTCATAGGAATATCTAACGATATACTCGTAGCTCCTCGTGAAATATTTGCCCCACACCATGCACATTTACTACGATTCAATATGATCAACTACCTTCAGTTCCCTTTTTAAAAATTCAACGAACTCGCCAACAAATGAAGAACCACATTTTTTTGTGTGAATTATTTTTTTCAAGAGCTCGCCAAATCGTTCAAAGACATCGAATTTTGCTTCGACATAGTGGAACATCAAATTACATAATTCTTCATATATACGCAACAGAATTTAGTATTGATGGGATACTTCCCCGATGATGCCTTCATATGCGTACCTCAAATTTATCGCAATCATGTATTCATTCTTTCGTCCGTTTCGGATATTGGGCATTTTCAAAACGAGGTCTTTTTGGAATAAATATTCATAACATCGCAAAAAAATAACTGCGACTTGGAGAATTAAGCAGTGCTTAAACACGAATGGAAACATTTTCTCTTATACACGGAGGGCTTGCTTAATCATATTAACATACGTAACGATTCCGGAGTTTCACGCCGTCGAGAATGCACTTGGAGAGTCAGTCACAGCATTTAACGATCACGTTAGGAATAAATTCCACTTATTCACTGTCTCTTTGTTCCATTGCGATACCTATGGAGAGCTCGTCTTCCTCATCAACATCGAGTCAGGTTGACCAGTTCTGGTTTTAAGAAAAATGGGGTTGTATGTACATCTACACAACTATGGCAGAATGAATTGATTTCATTTATCGTGAAGGCGCTCCTCGTCGCTTCCACAACACGACCATTCCAACGAGAAGGTTACATGTACCGGGGCAACTTTCGGGATGTTACTCTCTCTAACGGTGGCCGCGGGTACTTTGAACAGTTTAGAGCAGCTCGATACACCTATACCATAATGAAGCGCAAGTCTATATCGGATTCAATGCCGTAGTAAGAGGGAAATCCCAAACGATTCCACCTAGCATATTTCTTCCCATTGTACAACTGCGTCCGTATGCATGTCGTCACCATGGCAACCACACATTGTTGCGTACGTTGGAACGAACTTACATTTCTCAGGTTTGCCTTTAATATTTCAGTGATAAATATGAATCTGCTAGCCAAAAATTTCTTTTCCGCAACTCGCTTTGTGTTTTTTCATAAACACATTCTTAGTAAATAAATGTTTTGCATATTACTTGAGGTCGATCTTATATGTAATTGTGATTTATTTAAAATAAGCATATATTAATAATTTAATAATTTTCTGGATTAATACGGTGAAACCTTAGGAATCCTAATTTTGATTGTGAAAAAATATAAAAAGATACGAAAAATTAAATTAAATAGGAAAACCCGTAAATTAACTGCACTGTGAAAAAATCGTTATCATCGATGGATTGGCGAAAATTGTATAAAAATTTTTATGGGTTTTGAAAAAATGAAAACTAGACGATAACAACGATAAATCATCGTCTTTGTTAACATTTATTAGTGAATAAATCAGGTTTAGCCCTATGGTGCGGCGATAATCTCGGCGAGAATAATGTACGGACACGAAGCATTATATTCTACTGAGAAATTGAGACGAACCATCGCAGTAGATCTAAATGCTATAGGAATTTTATGGAGTAAAATGAAATCTATCCGGAAACGACTCTTGTGACAAAGTGATACCTGCATAGTTTAGAATGTTGCTCCCTTCATATATATTTACCTACTCAGAGAGAATCATAGAAGGAGTCGTGGGGTGCTATGCCGTAATTACGAACGCGATTTAAATGTTGATTTCACCACATATTGAAAAGAATTCAGAGACAAAAATAAATTTAAAAATCAAATTCGCCGACTTAGTAAATTGCAGGAATTTTTTATTAACTTAATCTTATAAAAACTAATGTTTTGCCGAAGACGTCAACGTTAGAGGACATGATGTGTCGTGTTCCGAAGTGAATGTTTCTTGAGATGGTCCGGGTAAATCAACTAGAGAATGCAGTGTTATTTATGAATGGGAAGGTTTGGCAATAGGTGACGGCTTCAGATATGTTGTTCGGATCCTCTGATACTGCTTCAAATGTACTAATACGCCCCTGGGAGCATCCGTATCAAAAGGGTGGCTATACAGAAGTTGCGAAAGTAATATGGCTTGCAAATCTGAGGAAGCCGAAAACGAGGACCCTACCGATAAATTACCGAACGTTCTAACTATAATGAGGAAAACGTAAGTCAATTGCACCGTTTAAAGACTTTCAAAGGTTGAAAACTAAATTACTAGTGAAGGCCACAGCAATGGTGACTCTGTGTAAATGTAAAAAGAGACAGACGAGAGGAAATTCTCGCCATCATCCGAAAAAAAAAAAGTGCGTGATGAAATAAAATATCCTGGGAATTATGTGATCAGAGATTCTTCTGTGAATCGGGCAGTACCTTTGGTCATGAAGAGGAATATGTCCCGGAGATAATAGTGGAGCAATTGGAAAAGAAAATAAAAGCATAAGATTATGAACGTATGTAAAATGTCTTCATGGTTCAAGTTTGAAGAAGCGATGTAAAGGGGCGAAACTGAGGATCAGGTGATCGGATTAATATGGGTTACCTGCACGACTGCATAACAGTAATTCAGATTTGGCAAAGTCGTCGACAGTGCAATCGGCCAAAGACGAGATGTAGAATATAAAAATGGATAACATCAAGGAAGGTATAGCCGGATTTTCCAGTTAACGCGGCCATTTTTACTTTGATCTGATCTGAAGGATTTTGGTAAGTGATTGTGGCCGACACGGGATTCAATTGTAAATGAGTATGCCACCACCGCATATCATTCAAAGGAACATACGTATTTTTCATCGTTAAATTTGAAAAAGGATTATAAATATATGCCGTTTTTATAATAGATAATAAATAATTAATTATGCGTAGGTATATATAATAATATGGAAAATAACAATCTCATAAAGTACGAAGATCAGATTATGTAGAATAATTTATGACTAACCTCGAGTATGTGTGTAAGCGTCGTCCATGTCCACCTCCACCACGACCACCGACACCATAAGAGCCACATCGGCAACTGCCTCAGCCACGGACCCAGCAAACACATGCAAAAACTACCCCGCATCTTCGGTCGCGGGCTTTCCGCCCCCCAACTCCGCCTCCATATGAACCACGGCCGTCCTTGCTGATAACGGATAAACGATTGTTTTCGTTAAACTTGAAGATGAAATTTAAATACTGGTTCTGCTTATAAAACTGTGCATATTTTTGTATAATAAAATGAAAAACAGTAAACACATTTACACGGTCGAGAAGAGTAAACAGCATTATAAGTGAATTACCTGCAGCATTTGCTTTTCCAGTTCATTTGTCCATGGTCACCACCTCCGCCTCCTCCTCTAACTCACCGCCGCCTCCCACACATCCTTTACCTCAACCGCCACCATTAAGCCACCCACGGCAAACGACTCAGCTTCGGACGGAGCTTGAGTCGAGCGCCTTATGGGCCCGTCTCCTTCCTCTGTCATTCTTCTCTCCTAATCCTCTTCAGTCAAATCGCTGGAGGGATTTAAGTTATTTAAGTGTGATCGTTATTAAAATTCATCGCCCAATTTTGATATGATCTGTAACGCAAAGATTATAATAATAATTTGTATATAGGACCTTTTTTAACAATAGCCAAGTTTTAAAGACCAAATATTACAAGTTACAGATCGGTGATAAAAATATCTTTTACCTTTTCAATTAACCGTCGATCAGTCCATAATACGCTGAAGATTAATTGTTTACTTCCATATGACATTTTCAGGATTTTGCCTCAATAAATACGGAAGACTGTTGATTTCTGATGCCCAGTGTAGGGAAACATATTCCATGCAGAATCCTATTAATGTCTACGATGATCACTGCGAAGGTTTGTAGTTCTTTTAAAAAAAATTATATCTTCGCGTTCTTCCGAATACAAAAATGAAATTTTCCTGAATTTCTGGTTTCACCAAAGAACGAAAATCTCATCTCATTTTCTTTTTTGGAATACAATTGATCACATTTTGTAGCGGACGGTTGGAGTTGTTTCCGCAGTTTCTTATTTACGTCTTATTCAATTCTTCTCACTTTCTTCTGGTTAGAACTTTTTCTTCAACTGTTTACATCTGTATATATATAACACCATAAAACTACCTGAGCTCGTGTAGGTATCCGCTCTTTTCTAGAAAACTTCATCCTTCATAAAATGCATTTTACCGCTTTTTATGAAACGACGTCCATGTATTGGGTTCATCGCCCTCTGCCTGTCTATCTCGGTGCATAATGATTTAAAAACGACTGATGTAAGTTTTCCATGTCATGTTTGCTAATTATTATCTCAAGGATGAAAAGTTCATTATATACATACGGTAAAATAATCGTATGCCTCTACAGTATTCACTAATATTATTCTTTTTTACATTGCGATAATATTTAAGTACTGCTACTTTCCAATTAACGACCGACGGCATGAAACCGGGTCATTTAATAAAATCACAGGTGAAAAAGCAGGAAACGAGAAAAACACCAACTGTTTTACTGCAATTGCCTTCACATCTACTTCTATGTCCTTCTCTGTTGAAATCGCAATGCGACCTTATGATGACAGCAGCACAGATCGTGAAGACATTGGAATACGGATGGAATATACTGAAGCACGATCAAAGCGACATTACCTGGGATTAATGTTTTAGTAATCGCACTGACGGAGCTCAGGCAATAGTTGTAAAATCCGCTGGAGCAATAGCACGTAAAAAACGTTTAGCTCTTCATGTAATGCCTAATGTCATGTGTAATCATATTCGTGATGACATGCCGCAATAATTGAATCATATATCGAAAGAGATTCTAAGAATGGTGAACCTTATAAAAGCAATGTCACTTTATTCCCATTTATTCGCTTTGTTGAGCGAATTAATTGGAAGATATTATAAAGCATTAATTCTCCATAAAGTAGCGCGATGGCTATCGTGCGTGAATGTGTTGACTCCATTCGATGAATTAAGAGATGAGATAAGACATATTTTTATACAAAAATCCATTAGTACGGACAGATAAATGAAATTACAGAATTTGGAACGAACGGTTGTCTTCTGTGACAGGCATTTTCATTTACCTTCATGAAATTAATGTTAAACTACGAGGTTTAAATGCGAACGCATTCAAAGTTCATAGTAAAATAAAATCACTTACTTTAAAACTCAATACTTTTCCGTTAATTGGCGTTAATATGAAGTTTTCCGAGTCCCAATGTTTACATTTTTACCAATAATATTTTCTTCGAAGAATGTGTCAACATTTCTATAGGTCAAACAGGGCGTAAACTGTGTCCGACAATTACGGAGTATTTTACAACTCAGCCAGGTGCATGGAATTGGCTTCAAAATCCTTCAGTTACATTCTCTGTATCTAAGTCAGGGTTATAACTGAAAGAAAATGAACAGCTAATTGATATCTCCAAAGATTTAATTTTGAAACTAAGTTAAATGTAACAGTAAATATGCATTCTTGGGGTTGTCACATAAACGAATATGCTGAAATTTCCATCGGCACTTCGAAATTTCTCCCGGCTTTTGAATCCAATTATGATTTTGAGAAATCCTTCACCCTATATAACGGAGGTAATTTGTTTCCTTCCTTGTTATAATAGTCTTTTAGAACAGTAGCTACATGATTTTTAAATTATCCAAAAAACCTTTGTATCTGCGAATTATTGAATAATGTAAATTTCTTTTCATTATTTCATGCAATGCACAGGTAGAATTTGATTTGAAAAATATAAACCATACAATTGCTATATTAGGTATCATAAATCAAACATATATATCTCAAGGGTTAATGACTACAATACCGAAGAAATCACAAGTAAATCAAAAATAATACTAATGTAAATTGATTTTAATGCAATAGGTTTATCACCCCTGGGTTCGTGTTCCGCGAAAAAAGATAATTATCTATAAGTGGTAAGCGGTGTTACAATGCTTGGGAGAGAGAGTATCAAGACAACTATTTTTTCTTTTGGAAAATACACAGATTACTTACTGCTTAACAGACCGAGTCAAAATTATTGCCGTTTTTAAATATAAGAAGGTAAAACTGTCACGAATCTAATATTCCAGAAACTGCTGCAATCAATGGCTTCATAGGAATATCTAACGATATACTCGTAGCTCCTCGTCAAATATTTGCCCCACACCATGCACATTTACTACGATTCAATATGATCAACTACCTTCAGTTCCCTTTTTAAAAATTCAACGAACTCGCCAACAAATGAAGAACCACATTTTTTTGACTGAATTATTTTTTTCAAGAGCTCGCCATATCGTTCAAAGACATCGAATTTTGCTTCGACATAGTGGAACATCAAATTACATAATTCTTCATATATACGCAACAGAATTTAGTATTGATGGGATACTTCCCCGATGATGCCTTCATATGCGTACCTCAAAATTATCGCAATCATGTATTCATTCTTTCGTCCGTTTCGGATATTGGGCATTTTCAAAACGAGGTCTTTTTGGAATAACATCATTCATAACATCGCAAAAAAAATAACTGCGACTTGGAGAATTAAGCAGTGCTTAAACACGAATGGAAACATTTTCTCTTATACACGGAGGGCTTGCTTAATCATATTAACATACGTAACGATTCCGGAGTTTCACGCCGTCGAGAATGCACTTGGAGAGTCAGTCACAGCATTTAACGATCACGTTAGGAATAAATTCCACTTATTCACTGTCTCTTTGTTCCATTGCGATACCTATGGAGAGCTCGTCTTCCTCATCAACATCGAGTCAGGTTGACCAGTTCTGGTTTTAAGAAAAATGGGGTTGTATGTACATCTACACAACTATGGCAGAATGAATTGATTTCATTTATCGTGAAGGCGCTCCTCGTCGCTTCCACAACACGACCATTCCAACGAGAAGGTTACATGTACCGGGGCAACTTTCGGGATGTTACTCTCTCTAACGGTGGCCGCGGGTACTTTGAACAGTTTAGAGCAGCTCGATACACCTATACCATAATGAAGCGCAAGTCTATATCGGATTCAATGCCGTAGTAAGAGGGAAATCCCAAACGATTCCACCTAGCATATTTCTTCCCATTGTACAACTGCGTCCGTATGCATGTCGTCACCATGGCAACCACACATTGTTGCTTACGTTGGAACGAACTTACATTTCTCAGGTTTGCCTTTAATATTTCAGTGATAAATATGAATCTGCTAGCCAAAAATTTCTTTTCCGCAACTCGCTTTGTGTTTTTTCATAAACACATTCTTAGTAAATAAATGTTTTGCATATTACTTGAGGTCGATCACATATGTAATTGTGATTTATTTTAAATAAGCATATATTAATAATTTAATAATTTTCTGGATTAATACGGTGAAACCTTAGGAATCCTAATTTTTATTGAGAAAAAATATAAAAAGATACGAAAAATTAAATTAAATAGGAAAACCCGTAAATTAACTGCACTGTGAAAAAATCGTTATCATCGATGGATTGGCGAAAATTGTATAAATATTTTTATGGGTTTTGAAAAAATGAAAACTAGACGATAACAACGATAAATCATCGTCTTTGTTAACATTTATTAGTGAATAAATCAGGTTTAGCCCTATGGTGCGGCGATAATCTCGGCGAGAATAATTTACGGACACGAAGCATTATATTCTACTGAGAAATTGAGACGAACCATCGCAGTAGAACTAAATGATATAGGAATTTTATGGAGTAAAATGAAATCTATCCGGAAAGGACTCTTGTGACAATGTGATACCTGCATAATTTAGAATGTTGCTCCCTTCATATATATTTTCCTACCCAGAGAGAATCATAGAAGGAGTCGAGGGGTGCTATGCCGTAATTACGAACGCGATTTAAATGTTGAATTCACCACATATTGAAAAGAATTCAGAGACATAAAAATACATTTAAAAATCAAATTCGCCGACTTAGTAAATTGCAGCAATTTTCTATTAACTTAATCTTATAAAAACTAATGTTTTGCCGAAGACGTGAACGTTAGAGGACATGATGTGTCGTGTTCCGAAGTGAATGTTTCTTGAGATGGTCCGGGTAAATGAGCTAGAGAATGCATTGTTATTTATGAATGGGAAGGTTTGGCAAAAGGTGACGGCTTCAGATATGTTGTTCGGATCCTCTGATACTACTTCACATGTACTAATACGCGCCTGGGAGCATCCAAATCAAAAGGGTGGCTATACAGAAGTTGCGAAAGTAATATGGCTTGAAATCTGAGGAAGCCGAAAACGAGGACCCTACCGATAAATTACCGAACGTTCTAACTATAATGAGGAAAACGTAAGTCAATTGCGCCGTTTAAAGACTTTCATAGGTTGAAAACTAAATTACTAGTGAAGGCCACAGCAATGGTGACTCTGTGTAAATGTAAAAAGAGACAGACGAGAGGAAATTCTCGCCATCATCCGAAAAAAAACAGAAGTGCGTGATGAAATAAAATATCCTGGGAATTATGTGATCAGAGATTCTTCTGTGAATCGGGCAGTACCTTTGGTCATGAAGTGGAATATGTCCCGGAGATAATAGTGGAGCAATTGGAAAAGAAAATAGAAGCATAAGATTATGAACGTATGTAAAATGTCTTCATGGTTCAAGTTTGAAGAAGCGATGTAAAGGGGCGAAACTGAGGATCAGGTGATCGGATTAATATGGGTTACCTTCACGACTGCATAACAGTAATTCAGATTTGGCAACGTCGTCGACAGTGCAATCGGCCAAAGACGAGACGTAGAATATAAAAATGGATCACATCAAGGAAGGTATAGCCGGATTTTTCAGTTAACGCGGCCATTTATACCTTGATCTGATCTGAAGGATTTTGGTAAGTGATTGTGGCCGACACGGGATTCACTTGTAAATGTGTATGCCACCAACGCATATCATTCAAAGGAACATACGAATTTTTCATCGTTAAATTTGAAAAAGGATTTTAAATATATGCCGTTTTTATAATAGATAATAAATAATTAATTATGTGTAGGTATATATAATAATATGGAAAATAACAATCTCATAAAGTACGAAGATCAGATTATGTGGAATAATTTTTGAATAACCTCGAGTATGTGTGTAAGCGTTGACCATGTCCACCTCCACCACGACCACCGACACCATAAGAGCCACATCGGCAACTGCCTCAGCCACGGACCCAGCAAACACATGCAAAAACTACCCCGCATCTTCGGTCGCGGGCGTTCCGCCCTCCATCTCCGCCTCCATATGAACCACGGCCGTCCTTGCTGATAACGGATAAACGATTTTTTTCGTTAAAATTGAAGATGAAATTTAAATACTGGTTCTGCTTATAAAACTGTGCATATTTATGTATAATAAAATGAAAAACAGTAAACACATTTACACGGTCGAGAAGAGTAAACAGCATTATAAGTGAATTACCTGCAGCATTTGCTTTTCCAGTTCATTTGTCCATGGTCACCACCTCCGCCTCCTCCTCTAACTCACCGCCGCCTCCCACACATCCTTTACCTCAACCGCCACCATTAAGCCATCCACGGCAAACGACTCAGCTTCGGACGGAGCTTGAGTCGAGCGCCTTATGGGCCCGTCTCCTTCCTCTGTCATTCTTCTCTCCTAATCCTCTTCAGTCAAATCGCTGGAGGGATTTAAGTTATTTAAGTGTGATCGTTATTAAAATTCATCGCCCAATTTTGATATGATCTGTAACGCAAAGATTATAATAATAATTTGTATATAGGACCTTTTTTAACAATAGCCAAGTTTTAAAGACCAAATATTACAAGTTACAGATCGGTGATAAAAATATCTTTTACCTTTTCAATTAACCGTCGATCAGTCCATAATACGCTGAAGATTAATTGTTTACTTCCATATGACATTTTCAGGATTTTGCCTCAATAAATACGGAAGACTGTTGATTTCTGATGCCCATTGTAGGGAAACATATTCCATGCAGAATCCTATTATTGTCTACGATGATCACTGCGAAGGTTTGTAGTTCTTTTTAAAAAAATTATATCTTCGCGTTCTTCCGAATACAGAAAAGAAATTTTCCTGAATTTCTGGTTTCATCAAAAAACGAAAATCTCATATCATTTTATTTTTTGGAATACCAACGGTTGGAGTTGTTTCCGCAGTTTCTTATTTACGTCTTATTCAATTCTTCTCACTTTCTTCTGGTTAGCACTTTTTCTTCAACTGTTTACATCTGTATATATATATAACACCATAAAACTACCTGAGCTCGTGTAGGTATCCGCTCTTTTCTAGAAAACTTCATCCTTCATAAAATGCATTTTACCGCTTTTTATGAAACGACGTCCATGTATTGGGTTCATCGCCCTCTGCCTGTCTATCTCGGTGCATAATGATTTAAAAACGACTGATGTAAGTTTTCCATGTCATGTTTGCTAATTATTATCTCAAGGATGAAAAGTTCATTATATACATACGGTAAAATAATCGTATGCCTCTACAGTATTCACTAATATTATTCTTTTTTACATTGCGATAATATTTAAGTACTGCTACTTTCCAATTAACGACCGACGGCATGAAACCGGGTCATTTAATAAAATCACAGGTGAAAAAGCAGGAAACGAGAAAAACACCAACTGTTTTACTGCAATTGCCTTCACATCTACTTCTATGTCCTTCTCTGTTGAAATCGCAATGCGACCTTATGATGACAGCAGCACAGATCGTGAAGACATTGGAATACGGATGGAATATACTGAAGCACGATCAAAGCGACATTACCTGGGATTAATGTTTTAGTAATCGCACTGACGGAGCTCAGGCAATAGTTGTAAAATCCGCTGGAGCAATAGCACGTAAAAAACGTTTAGCTCTTCATGTAATGCCTAATGTCATGTGTAATCATATTCGTGATGACATGCCGCAATAATTGAATCATATATCGAAAGAGATTCTAAGAATGGTGAACCTTATAAAAGCAATGTCACTTTATTCCCATTTATTCGCTTTGTTGAGCGAATTAATTGGAAGATATTATAAAGCATTAATTCTCCATAAAGTAGCGCGATGGCTATCGTGCGTGAATGTGTTGACTCCATTCGATGAATTAAGAGATGAGATAAGACATATTTTTATACAAAAATCCATTAGTACGGACAGATAAATGAAATTACAGAATTTGGAACGAACGGTTGTCTTCTGTGACAGGCATTTTCATTTACCTTCATGAAATTAATGTTAAACTACGAGGTTTAAATGCGAACGCATTCAAAGTTCATAGTAAAATAAAATCACTTACTTTAAAACTCAATACTTTTCCGTTAATTGGCGTTAATATGAAGTTTTCCGAGTCCCAATGTTTACATTTTTACCAATAATATTTTCTTCGAAGAATGTGTCAACATTTCTATAGGTCAAACAGGGCGTAAACTGTGTCCGACAATTACGGAGTATTTTACAACTCAGCCAGGTGCATGGAATTGGCTTCAAAATCCTTCAGTTACATTCTCTGTATCTAAGTCAGGGTTATAACTGAAAGAAAATGAACAGCTAATTGATATCTCCAAAGATTTAATTTTGAAACTAAGTTAAATGTAACAGTAAATATGCATTCTTGGGGTTGTCACATAAACGAATATGCTGAAATTTCCATCGGCACTTCGAAATTTCTCCCGGCTTTTGAATCCAATTATGATTTCGAGAATTCCTTCACCCTATATAACGCAGGTAATTTGTTTCCTTCCTTGTTATAATAGTCTTTTAGAACAGTAGCTACATGATTTTTAAATTATCCAAAAAACCTTTGTATCTGCGAATTATTGAATAATGTAAATTTCTTTTCATTATTTCATGCAATGCACAGGTAGAATTTGATTTGAAAAATATAAACCATACAATTGCTATATTAGGTATCATAAATCAAACATATATATCTCAAGGGTTAATGACTACAATACCGAAGAAATCACAAGTAAATCAAAAATAATACTAATGTAAATTGATTTTAATGCAATAGGTTTATCACCCCTGGGTTAGTGTTCCGCGAAAAAAGATAATTATCTATAAGTGGTAAGCGGTGTTACAATGCTTGGGAGAGAGAGTATCAAGACAACTATTTTTTCTTTTGGAAAATACACAGATTACTTACTGCTTAACAGACCGAGTCAAAATTATTGCCGTTTTTAAATATAAGAAGGTAAAACTGTCACGAATCTAATATTCCAGAAACTGCTGCAATCAATGGCTTCATAGGAATATCTAACGATATACTCGTAGCTCCTCGTCAAATATTTGCCCCACACCATGCACATTTACTACGATTCAATATGATCAACTACCTTCAGTTCCCTTTTTAAAAAGTACAATTCAACGAACTCGCCAACAAATGAAGAACCACATTTTCTTGTCTGAATTATTTTTTTCAAGAGCTCGCCAAATCGTTCAAAGACATCGAATTTTGCTTCGACATAGTGGAACATCAAATTACATAATTCTTCATATATACGCAACAGAATTTAGTATTGATGGGATACTTCCCCGATGATGCCTTCATATGCGTACCTCAAAATTATCGCAATCATGTATTCATTCTTTCGTCCGTTTCGGATATTGGGCATTTTCAAAACGAGGTCTTTTTGGAATAAATATTCATAACATCGCAAAAAAAATAACTGCGACTTGGAGAATTAAGCAGTGCTTAAACACGAATGGAAACATTTTCTCTTATACACGGAGGGCTTGCTTAATCATATTAACATACGTAACGATTCCGGAGTTTCACGCCGTCGAGAATGCACTTGGAGAGTCAGTCACAGCATTTAACGATCACGTTAGGAATAAATTCCACTTATTCACTGTCTCTTTGTTCCATTGCGATACCTATGGAGAGCTCGTCTTCCTCATCAACATCGAGTCAGGTTGACCAGTTCTGGTTTTAAGAAAAATGGGGTTGTATGTACATCTACACAACTATGGCAGAATGAATTGATTTCATTTATCGTGAAGGCGCTCCTCGTCGCTTCCACAACACGACCATTCCAACGAGAAGGTTACATGTACCGGGGCAACTTTCGGGATGTTACTCTCTCTAACGTTGGCCGCGGGTACTTTGAACAGTTTAGAGCAGCTCGATACACCTATACCATAATGAAGCGCAAGTCTATATCGGATTCAATGCCGTAGTAAGAGGGAAATCCGAAACGATTCCACCTAGCATATTTCTTCCCATTGTACAACTGCGTCCGTATGCATGTCGTCACCATGGCAACCACACATTGTTGCGTACGTTGGAACGAACTTACATTTCTCAGGTTTGCCTTTAATATTTCAGTGATAAATATGAATCTGCTAGCCAAAAATTTCTTTTCCGCAACTCGCTTTGTGTTTTTTCATAAACACATTCTTAGTAAATAAATGTTTTGCATATTACTTGAGGTCAATCACATATGTAATTGTGATTTATTTTAAATAAGCATATATTAATAATTTAATAATTTTCTGGATTAATACGGTGAAACCTTAGGAATCCTAATTTTTATTGTGAAAAAATATAAAAAGATACGAAAAATTAAATTAAATAGGAAAACCCGTAAATTAACTGCACTGTGAAAAAATCGTTATCATCGATGGATTGGCGAAAATTGTATAAATATTTTTATGGGTTTTGAAAAAATGAAAATTAGACGATAACAACGATAAATCATCGTCTTTGTTAACATTTATTAGTTAATAAATCAGGTTTAGCCCTATGGTGCGACGATAATCTCGGCGAGAATAATGTACGGACACGAAGCATTATATTCTACTGAGAAATTGAGACGAACCATCGCAGTAGAACTAAATGCTATAGGAATTTTATGGAGTAAAATGAAATCTATCCGGAAACGACTCTTGTGACAATGTGATACCTGCATAGTTTAGAATGTTGCTCCCTTCATATATATTTTCCTACTCAGAGAGAATCATAGAAGGAGTCGTGGGGTGCTATGCCGTAATTACGAACGCGATTTAAATGTTGAATTCACCACATATTGAAAAGAATTCAGAGACATAAAAATACATTTAAAAATCAAATTCGCCGACTTAGTAAATTGCAGCAATTTTCTATTAACTTAATCTTATAAAAACTAATGTTTTGCCGAAGACGTGAACGTTAGAGGACATGATGTGTCGTGTTCCGAAGTGAATGTTTCTTGAGATGGTCCGGGTAAATGAGCTAGAGAATGCAGTGCTATTTATGAATGGGAAGGTTTGGCAAAAGGTGACGGCTTCAGATATGTTGTTCGGATCCTCTGATACTGCTTCAAATGTACTAATACGCCCCTGGGAGCATCCGTATCAAAAGGGTGGCTATACAGAAGTTGCGAAAGTAATATGGCTTGCAAATCTGAGGAAGCAGAAAACGAGGACTCTACCGATAAATTACCGAACGTTCTAACTATAATGAGGAAAACGTAAGTCAATTGCGCCGTTTAAAGACTTTCAAAGGTTGAAAACTAAATTACTAGTGAAGGCCACAGCAATGGTGACTCTGTGTATATGTAAAAAGTGAAAGACGAGAGGAAATTCTCGCCATCATCCGAAAAAAAAACAGAAGTGCGTGATGAAATAAAATATCCTGGGAATTATGTGATCAGAGATTCTTCTGTGAATCGGGCAGTACCTTTGGTCATGAAGTGGAATATGTCCCGGAGATAATAGTGGAGCAATTGGAAAATAAAATAGAAGCATAAGATTATGAACGTATGTAAAATGTCTTCATGGTTCAAGTTTGAAGAAGCGATGTAAAGGGGCGAAACTGAGGATCAGGTGATCGGATTAATATGGGTTGCCTGCACGACTGCATAACAGTAATTCAGATTTGGCAACGTCGTCGACAGTGAAATCGGCCAAAGACGAGACGTAGAATACAAAAATGGATAACATCAAGGAAGGTATAGCCGGATTTTTCAGTTAACGCGGCCATTTTTACTTTGATCTGATCTGAAGGATTTTGGTAAGTGATTGTGGCCGACACGGGATTCAATTGTAAATGAGTATGCCACCACCGCATATCATTCAAAGGAACATACGTATTTTTCATCGTTAAATTTGAAAAAGGATTATAAATATATGCCGTTTTTATAATAGATAATAAATAATTAATTATGCGTAGGTATATATAATAATATGGAAAATAACAATCTCATAAAGTACGAAGATCAGATTATGTAGAATAATTTATGACTAACCTCGAGTATGTGTGTAAGCGTCGTCCATGTCCACCTCCACCACGACCACCGACACCATAAGAGCCACATCGGCAACTGCCTCAGCCACGGACCCAGCAAACACATGCAAAAACTACCCCGCATCTTCGGGCGCGGGCTTTCCGCCCCCCACCTCCGCCTCCATATGAACCACGGCCGTCCTTGCTGATAACGGATAAACGATTTTTTTCGTTAAACTTGAAGATGAAATTTAAATACTGGTTCTGCTTATAAAACTGTGCATATTTATGTATAATAAAATGAAAAACAGTAAACACATTTACACGGTCGAGAAGAGTAAACAGCATTATAAGTGAATTACCTGCAGCATTTGCGTTTCCAGTTCATTTGTCCATGGTCACTACCTCCGCCTCCTCCTCTAACTCACCGCCGCCTCCCACACATCCTTTACCTCAACCGCCACCATTAAGCCATCCACGGCAAACGACTCAGCTTCGGACGGAGCTTGAGTCGAGCGCCTTATGGGCCCGTCTCCTCCCTCTGTCATTCTTCTCTCCTAATCCTCTTCAGTCAAATCGCTGGAGGGATTTAAGTTATTTAAGTGTGATCGTTATTAAAATTCATCGCCCAATTCTGATATGATCTGTAACGCAAAGATTATAATAATAATTTGTATATAGGACCTTTTTTAACAATAGCCAAGTTTTAAAGACCAAATATTACAAGTTACAGATCGGTGATAAAAATATCTTTTACCTATTCAATTAACCGTCGATCAGTCCATAATACGCTGAAGATTAATTGTTTACTTCCATATGACATTTTCAGGATTTTGCCTCAATAAATACGGAAGACTGTTGATTTCTGATGCCCATTGTAGGGAAACATATTCCATGCAGAATCCTATTAATGTCTACGATGATCACTGCGAAGGTTTGTAGTTCTTTTTAAAAAAAATTATATCTTCGCGTTCTTCTGAATACAAAAATGAAATTTTCCTGAAAATCTGGTTTTACCAAAGAACGAAAATCTCATCTCATTTTCTTTTTTGGAATACCATTGATCACATTTTGTAGCGGACGGTTGGAGTTGTTTCCGCAGTTTCTTATTTACGTCTTATTCAATTCTTCTCACTTTCTTCTGGTTAGCACTTTTTCTTCAACTGTTTACATCTGTATATATCATCATCATCATCATCATCATCATCATCATCATAGGTAGTCTGTCCGTAGACAGGTCCGTGATTATTCATGGTTAAACCTGGTTCTCCATATACTCCTATTTTCCGCTGTCCTCTTTATATCTTGATAACTCTCTTTCCCTTTCAAATCGTCTATCAGCTGAAACCTTTTCCTACCTCTTTCCCTTTTCCCATCTAGTTTTCCTTCTAACACGTCTTTAATCATACTCGCTCTCCTCAGGTAATGTCCAACCCAGTTAGCCTTCCTCTTTCTGATAGTCTGTATAATCATTCGCTTCTCTCCTATTCTTCGTAGCACTTCATCGTTTTTCATCCTATCTGTCCATTTTATCTTCAGCATTCTCCTCCAGGTCCACATTTCAAAGCTTTCCAAGTATTTGATGTCATTTTTCCTTAGCATCCATGTTTCTGCCCCATACAATGCTATACTCCATACGTAGCATTTTATCAACTTCTTGCGGATATTTTAGAATGTTGCTCCCTTCATACATATTTTCCTACTCAGAGAGAATCATAGAAGGAGTCGTGGAGTGCTATGCCGTAATTACGAACGCGATTTAAATGTTGAATTCACCACATATTGAAAAGAATTCAGAGACATAAAAATACATTTAAAAATCAAATTCGCCGACTTAGTAAATTGCAGCAATTTTCTATTAACTTAATCTTATAAAAACTAATGTTTTGCCGAAGACGTCAACGTTAGAGGACATGATGTGTCGTGAAGTGAATGTTTCTTGAGATGGTCCGGGTAAATGAGCTAGAGAATGCAGTGTTATTTATGAATGGGAAGGTTTGGCAAAAGGTGACGGCATCAGATATGTTGTTCGGATCCTCTGATACTACTTCACATGTACTAATACGCGCCTGGGAGCATCCAAATCAAAAGGGTGGCTATACAGAAGTTTCGAAAGTAATATGGCTTGCAAATCTGAGGAAGCAGAAAACGAGGACTCTACCGATAAATTACCGAACGTTCTAACTATAATGAGGAAAACGTAAGTCAATTGCGCCGTTTAAAGACTTTCAAAGGTTGAAAACTAAATTACTAGTGAAGGCCACAGCAATGGTGACTCTGTGTATATGTAAAAAGTGAAAGACGAGAGGAAATTCTCGCCATCATCCGAAAAAAAACAGAAGTGCGTGATAAAATAAAATATCCTGGGAATTATGTGATCCGAGATTCTTCTGTGAATCGGGCAGTACCCTTGGTCATGAAGTGGAATATGTCCCGGAGATAATAATGAAGCAATTGGGAAAGAAAATAGAAGCATAAGATTATGAACGTATGCAAAATGTCTTCATGGTTCAAGTTTGAAGAAGCGATGTAAAGGGGCGAAACTGAGGATCAGGTGATCGGATTAATATGGGTTACTTGCACGACTGCATAACAGTAATTAAGATTTGGCAACGTCGTCGACAGTGAAATCGGCCAAAGACGAGACGTAGAATACAAAAATGGATAACATCAAGGAAGGTATAGCCGGATTTTTCAGTTAACGCGGCCATTTTTACTTTGATCTGATCTGAAGGATTTTGGTAAGTGATTGTGGCCGACACGGGATTGACTTGTAAATGAGTATGCCACCACCGCATATCATTCAAAGGAACATACGAATTTTTCATCGTTAAATTTGAAAGAGGATTATAAATATATGCCGTTTTTATAATAGATAATAAATAATTAATTATGTGTAGGTATATATAATAATATGGAAAATAACAATCTCATAAAGTACGAAGATCAGATTATGTAGAATAATTTATGACTAACCTTGAGTATGTGTGTAAGCGTCGTCCATGTCCACCTCCACCACGACCACCGACACCATAAGAGCCACATCGGCAACTGCATCAGCCACGGACCCAGCAAACACATGCAAAAACTACCCCGCATCTTCGGTCGCGGGCGTTCCGCCCCCCACCTCCGCCTCCATATGAACCACGGCCGTCCTTGCTGATAACGGATAAACGATTTTTTTCGTTAAACTTGAAGATGAATTTTAAATACTGGTTCTGCTTATAAAACTGTGCATATTTATGTATAATAAAATGAAAAACAGTAAACACATTTACACGGTCGAGAAGAGTAAACAGCATTATAAGTGAATTACCTGCAGCATTTGCGTTTCCAGTTCATTTGTCCATGGTCACCACCTCCGCCTCCTCCTCTAACTCACCGCCGCCTCCCACACATCCTTTACCTCAACCGCCACCATTAAGCCATCCACGGCAAACGACTCAGCTTCGGACGGAGCTTGAGTCGAGCGCCTTATGGGCCCGTCTCCTTCCTCTGTCATTCTTCTCTCCTAATCCTCTTCAGTCAAATCGCTGGAGGGATTTAAGTTATTTAAGTGTGATCGTTATTAAAATTCATCGCCCAATTCTGATATGATCTGTAACGCAAAGATTATAATAATAATTTGTATATAGGACCTTTTTTAACAATAGCCAAGTTTTAAAGACCAAATATTACAAGTTACAGATCGGTGATAAAAATATCTTTTACCATTTCAATTAACCGTCGATCAGTCCATAATACGCTGAAAATTAATTGTTTACTTCCATATGACATTTTCAGGATTTTGCCTCAATAAATACGGAAGACTGTTGATTTCTGATGCCCATTGTAGGGAAACATATTCCATGCAGAATCCTATTAATGTCTACGATGATCACTGCGAAGGTTTGTAGTTCTTTTAAAAAAAATTATATCTTCGCGTTCTTCCGAATACAAAAATGAAATTTTCCTGAATTTCTGGTTTCACCAAAGAACGAAAATCTCATCTCATTTTCTTTTTTGGAATACAATTGATCACATTTTGTAGCGGACGGTTGGAGTTGTTTCCGCAGTTTCTTATTTAAGTCTTATTCAATTCTTCTCACTTTCTTCTGGTTAGAACTTTTTCTTCAACTGTTTACATCTGTATATATATAACACCATAAAACTACCTGAGCTCGTGTAGGTATCCGCTCTTTTCTAGAAAAATTCATCCTTCATAAAATGCATTTTACCGCTTTTTATGAAACGACGTCCATGTATTGGGTTCATCGCCCTCTGCCTGTCTATCTCGGTGCATAATGATTTAAAAACGACTGATGTAAGTTTTCCATGTCATGTTTGCTAATTATTATCTCAAGGATGAAAAGTTCATTATATACATATGGTAAAATAATCGTATGCCTCTACAGTATTCACTAATATTATTCTTTTTTACATTTCGATAATATTTAACTACTGCTACTTTCCAATTAACGACCGACGGCATGAAACCGGGTCATTTAATAAAATCACTGGTGAAAAAGGAGGAAACGAGGAAAACACCAACTGTTTTACTGCAATTGCCTTCACATCTACTTCTATGTCCTTCTCTGTTGAAATCGCAATGCGACCTTCTGATGACAGCAGCACAGATCGTGAAGACATTGGAATACGGATGGAATATACTGAAGCACGATCAAAGCGACATTACCTGGGATTAATGTTTTAGTAATCGCACTGACGGAGCTCAGGCAATAGTTGTAAAATCCGCTGGAGAAATAGCACGTAAAAACTCTTCATGTAATGCCTAATGTCATGTGTAATCATATTCGTGATGACATGCCGCAATAATTTAATCATATATCGAAAGAGATTCTAAGAATGGTGAACCTTATAAAAGCAATGTCACTTTATTCCCATTTATTCGCTTTGTTGAGCGAATTAATTGGAAGATATTATAAAGCATTAATTCTCCATAAAGTAGCGCGATGGCTATCGTGCGTGAATGTGTTGACTCCATTCGATGAATTAAGAGATGAGATAAGACATATTTTTATACAAAAATCCATTAGTACGGACAGATAAATGAAATTACAGAATTTGGAACGATCGGTTGTCTTCTGTGACAGGCATTTTCATTTACCTTCATGAAATTAATGTTAAACTACGAGGTTTAAATGCGAACGCATTCAAAGTTCATAGTAAAATAAAATCACTTACTTTAAAACTCAATACTTTTCCGTTAATTGGCGTTAATATGAAGTTTTCCGAGTCCCAATGTTTACATTTTTACCAATAATATTTTCTTCGAAGACTGTGTCAACATTTCTATAGGTCAAACAGGGCGTAAACTGTGTCCGACAATTACGGAGTATTTTACAACTCAGCCAGGTGCATGGAATTGGCTTCAAAATCCTTCAGTTACATTCTCTGTATCTAAGTCAGGGTTATAACTGAAAGAAAATGAACAGCTAATTGATATCTCCAAAGATTTAATTTTGAAACTAAGTTAAATGTAACAGTAAATATGCATTCTTGGGGTTGTCACATAAACGAATATGCTGAAATTTCCATCGGCACTTCGAAATTTCTCCCGGCTTTTGAATCCAATTATGATTTCGAGAAATCCTTCACCCTATATAACGCAGGTAATTTGTTTCCTTCCTTGTTATAATAGTCTTTTAGAACAGTAGCTACATGATTTTTAAATTATGGAAAAAAGCTTTGTATCTGCGAATTATTGAATAATGTAAATTTCTTTTCATTATTTCATGCAATGCACAGGTAGAATTTGATTTGAAAAATATAAACCATACAATTGCTATATTAGGTATCATAAATCAAACATATATATCTCAAGGGTTAATGACTACAATACCGAAGAAATCACAAGTAAATCAAAAATAATACTAATGTAAATTGATTTTAATGCAATAGGTTTATCACCCCTGGGTTCGTGTTCCGCGAAAAAAGATAATTATCTATAAGTGGTAAGCAGTGTTACAATGCTTGGGAGAGAGAGTATCAAGACAACTATTTTTTCTTTTGGAAAATACACAGATTACTTACTGCTTAACAGACCGAGTCAAAATTATTGCCGTTTTTAAATATAAGAAGGTGAAACTGTCACGAATCTAATATTCCAGAAACTGCTGCAATCAATGGCTTCATAGGAATATCTAACGATATACTCGTAGCTCCTCGTGAAATATTTGCCCCACACCATGCACATTTACTACGATTCAATATGATCAACTACCTTCAGTTCCCTTTTTAAAAAGTACAATTCAACGAACTCGCCAACAAATGAAGAACCACATTTTCTTGTCTGAATTATTTTTTTCAAGAGCTCGCCAAATCGTTCAAAGACATCGAATTTTGCTTCGACATAGTGGAACATCAAATTACATAATTCTTCATATATACGCAACAGAATTTAGTATTGATGGGATACTTCCCCGATGATGCCTTCATATGCGTACCTCAAATTTATCGCAATCATGTATTCATTCTTTCGTCCGTTTCGGATATTGGGCATTTTCAAAACGAGGTCTTTTTGGAATAAATATTCATAACATCGCAAAAAAAATAACTGCGACTTGGAGAATTAAGCAGTGCTTAAACACGAATGGAAACATTTTCTCTTATACACGGAGGGCTTGCTTAATCATATTAACATACGTAACGATTCCGGAGTTTCACGCCGTCGAGAATGCACTTGGAGAGTCAGTCACAGCATTTAACGATCACGTTAGGAATAAATTCCACTTATTCACTGTCTCTTTGTTCCATTGCGATACCTATGGAGAGCTCGTCTTCCTCATCAACATCGAGTCAGGTTGACCAGTTCTGGTTTTAAGAAAAATGGGGTTGTATGTACATCTACACAACTATGGCAGAATGAATTGATTTCATTTATCGTGAAGGCGCTCCTCGTCGCTTCCACAACACGACCATTCCAACGAGAAGGTTACATGTACCGGGACAACTTTCGGGATATTACTCTCTCTAACGGTGGCCGCGGGTACTTTGAACAGTTTAGAGCAGCTCGATACACCTATACCATAATGAAGCGCAAGTCTATATCGGATTCAATGCCGTAGTAAGAGGGAAATCCCAAACGATTCCACCTAGCATATTTCTTCCCATTGTACAACTGCGTCCGTATGCATGTCGTCACCATGGCAACCACACATTGTTGCGTACGTTGGAACGAACTTACATTTCTCAGGTTTGCCTTTAATATTTCAGTGATAAATATGAATCTGCTAGCCAAAAATTTCTTTTCCGCAACTCGCTTTGTGTTTTTTCATAAACACATTCTTAGTAAATAAATGTTTTGCATATTACTTGAGGTCGATAACATATGTAATTGTGATTTATTTTAAATAAGCATATATTAATAATTTAATAATTTTCTGGATTAATACGGTGAAACCTTAGGAATCCTAATTTTTATTGTGAAAAAATATAAAAAGATACAAAAAATTAAATTAAATAGGAAAACCCGTAAATTAACTGCACTGTGAAAAAATCGTTATCATCGATGGATTGGCGAAAATTGTATAAATATTTTTATGGGTTTTGAAAAAATGAAAACTAGACGATAACAACGATAAATCATCGTCTTTGTTAACATTTATTAGTGAATAAATCAGGTTTAGCCCAATGGTGCGGCGATAATCTCGGCGAGAATAATGTACGGACACGAAGCATTATATTCTACTGAGAAATTGAGACGAACCATCGCAGTAGAACTAAATGCTATAGGAATTTTATGGAGTAAAATGAAATCTATCCGGAAACGACTCTTGTGACAATGTGATACCTGCATATTTTAGAATGTTGCTCCCTTCATACATATTTTCCTACTCAGAGAGAATCATAGAAGGAGTCGTGGGGTGCTATGCCGTAATTACGAACGCGATTTAAATGTTGAATTCACCACATATTGAAAAGAATTCAGAGACATAAAAATACATTTAAAAATCAAATTCGCCGACTTAGTAAATTGCAGCAATTTTCTATTAACTTAATCTTATAAAAACTAATGTTTTGCCGAAGACGTCAACGTTAGAGGACATGATGTGTCGTGAAGTGAATGTTTCTTGAGATGGTCCGGGTAAATGAGCTAGAGAATGCAGTGTTATTTATGAATGGGAAGGTTTGGCAAAAGGTGACGGCATCAGATATGTTGTTCGGATCCTCTGATACTACTTCACATGTACTAATACGCGCCTGGGAGCATCCAAATCAAAAGGGTGGCTATACAGAAGTTGCGAAAGTAATATGGCTTGCAAATCTGAGGAAGCAGAAAACGAGGACTCTACCGATAAATTACCGAACGTTCTAACTATAATGAGGAAAACGTAAGTCAATTGCGCCGTTTAAAGACTTTCAAAGGTTGAAAACTAAATTACTAGTGAAGGCCACAGCAATGGTGACTCTGTGTATATGTAAAAAGTGAAAGACGAGAGGAAATTCTCGCCATCATCCGAAAAAAAACAGAAGTGCGTGATAAAATAAAATATCCTGGGAATTATGTGATCCGAGATTCTTCTGTGAATCGGGCAGTACCCTTGGTCATGAAGTGGAATATGTCCCGGAGATAATAATGAAGCAATTGGGAAAGAAAATAGAAGCATAAGATTATGAACGTATGCAAAATGTCTTCATGGTTCAAGTTTGAAGAAGCGATGTAAAGGGGCGAAACTGAGGATCAGGTGATCGGATTAATATGGGTTACTTGCACGACTGCATAACAGTAATTAAGATTTGGCAACGTCGTCGACAGTGAAATCGGCCAAAGACGAGACGTAGAATACAAAAATGGATAACATCAAGGAAGGTATAGCCGGATTTTTCAGTTAACGCGGCCATTTTTACTTTGATCTGATCTGAAGGATTTTGGTAAGTGATTGTGGCCGACACGGGATTGACTTGTAAATGAGTATGCCACCACCGCATATCATTCAAAGGAACATACGAATTTTTCATCGTTAAATTTGAAAGAGGATTATAAATATATGCCGTTTTTATAATAGATAATAAATAATTAATTATGTGTAGGTATATATAATAATATGGAAAATAACAATCTCATAAAGTACGAAGATCAGATTATGTAGAATAATTTATGACTAACCTTGAGTATGTGTGTAAGCGTCGTCCATGTCCACCTCCACCACGACCACCGACACCATAAGAGCCACATCGGCAACTGCATCAGCCACGGACCCAGCAAACACATGCAAAAACTACCCCGCATCTTCGGTCGCGGGCGTTCCGCCCCCCACCTCCGCCTCCATATGAACCACGGCCGTCCTTGCTGATAACGGATAAACGATTTTTTTCGTTAAACTTGAAGATGAATTTTAAATACTGGTTCTGCTTATAAAACTGTGCATATTTATGTATAATAAAATGAAAAACAGTAAACACATTTACACGGTCGAGAAGAGTAAACAGCATTATAAGTGAATTACCTGCAGCATTTGCGTTTCCAGTTCATTTGTCCATGGTCACCACCTCCGCCTCCTCCTCTAACTCACCGCCGCCTCCCACACATCCTTTACCTCAACCGCCACCATTAAGCCATCCACGGCAAACGACTCAGCTTCGGACGGAGCTTGAGTCGAGCGCCTTATGGGCCCGTCTCCTTCCTCTGTCATTCTTCTCTCCTAATCCTCTTCAGTCAAATCGCTGGAGGGATTTAAGTTATTTAAGTGTGATCGTTATTAAAATTCATCGCCCAATTCTGATATGATCTGTAACGCAAAGATTATAATAATAATTTGTATATAGGACCTTTTTTAACAATAGCCAAGTTTTAAAGACCAAATATTACAAGTTACAGATCGGTGATAAAAATATCTTTTACCATTTCAATTAACCGTCGATCAGTCCATAATACGCTGAAAATTAATTGTTTACTTCCATATGACATTTTCAGGATTTTGCCTCAATAAATACGGAAGACTGTTGATTTCTGATGCCCATTGTAGGGAAACATATTCCATGCAGAATCCTATTAATGTCTACGATGATCACTGCGAAGGTTTGTAGTTCTTTTAAAAAAAATTATATCTTCGCGTTCTTCCGAATACAAAAATGAAATTTTCCTGAATTTCTGGTTTCACCAAAGAACGAAAATCTCATCTCATTTTCTTTTTTGGAATACCATTGATCACATTTTGTAGCGGACGGTTGGAGTTGTTTCCGCAGTTTCTTATTTAAGTCTTATTCAATTCTTCTCACTTTCTTCTGGTTAGAACTTTTTCTTCAACTGTTTACATCTGTATATATATAACACCATAAAACTACCTGAGCTCGTGTAGGTATCCGCTCTTTTCTAGAAAAATTCATCCTTCATAAAATGCATTTTACCGCTTTTTATGAAACGACGTCCATGTATTGGGTTCATCGCCCTCTGCCTGTCTATCTCGGTGCATAATGATTTAAAAACGACTGATGTAAGTTTTCCATGTCATGTTTGCTAATTATTATCTCAAGGATGAAAAGTTCATTATATACATATGGTAAAATAATCGTATGCCTCTACAGTATTCACTAATATTATTCTTTTTTACATTGCGATAATATTTAAGTACTGCTACTTTCCAATTAACGACCGACGGCATGAAACCGGGTGATTTAATAAAATCACTGGTGAAAAAGCAGGAAACGAGGAAAACACCAACTGTTTTACTGCAATTGCCTTCACATCTACTTCTATGTCCTTCTCTGTTGAAATCGCAATGCGACCTTCTGGTGACAGCAGCACAGATCGTGAAGACATTGGAATAAGGATGGAATATACTGAAGCACGATCAAAGCGACATTACCTGGGATTAATGTTTTAGTAATCGCACTGACGGAGCTCAGGCAATAGTTGTAAAATCCGCTGGAGCAATAGCACGTAAAAAACGTTTAGCTCTTCATGTAATGCCTAATGTCATGTGTAATCATATTCGTGATGACATGCCGCAATAATTGAATGATATATCGAAAGAGATTCTAAGAATGGTGAACCTTATAAAAGCAATGTCACTTTATTCCCATTTATTCGCTTTGTTGAGCGAATAAATTGGAAGATATTATAAAGCATTAATTCTCCATAAAGTAGCTCGATGGCTATCGTGCGTGAATGTGTTGGCTCCATTCGATGAATTAAGAGATGAGATAAGACATATTTTTATACAAAAATCCAATAGTACGGACAGATAAATGAAATTACAGAATTTGGAACGAACGGTTGTCTTCTGTGACAGGCATTTTCATTTACCTTCATGAAATTAATGTTAAACTACGAGGTTTAAATGCGAACGCATTCAAAGTTCATAGTAAAATAAAATCACTTACTTTAAAACTCAATACTTTTCCGTTAATTGGCGTTAATATGAAGTTTTCCGAGTCCCAATGTTTACATTTTTACCAATAATATTTTCTTCGAAGAATGTGTCAACATTTCTATAGGTCAAACAGGGCGTAAACTGTGTCCGACAATTACGGAGTATTTTACAACTCAGCCAGGTGCATGGAATTGGCTTCAAAATCCTTCAGTTACATTCTCTGTATCTAAGTCAGGGTTATAACTGAAAGAAAATGAACAGCTAATTGATATCTCCAAAGATTTAATTTTGAAACTAAGTTAAATGTAACAGTAAATATGCATTCTTGGGGTTGTCACATAAACGAATATGCTGAAATTTCCATCGGCACTTCGAAATTTCTCCCGGCTTTTGAATCCAATTATGATTTTGAGAATTCCTTCACCCTATATAACGCAGGTAATTTGTTTCCTTCCTTGTTATAATAGTCTTTTAGAACAGTAGCTACATGATTTTTAAATTATCCAAAAAACCTTTGTATCTGCGAATTATTGAATAATGTAAATTTCTTTTCATTATTTCATGCAATGCACAGGTAGAATTTGATTTGAAAAATATAAACCATACAATTGCTATATTAGGTATCATAAATCAAACATATATATCTCAAGGGTTAATGACTACAATACCGAAGAAATCACAAGTAAATCAAAAATAATACTAATGTAAATTGATTTTAATGCAATAGGTTTATCACCCCTGGGTTAGTGTTCCGCGAAAAAAGATAATTATCTATAAGTGGTAAGCGGTGTTACAATGCTTGGGAGAGAGAGTATCAAGACAACTATTTTTTCTTTTGGAAAATACACAGATTACTTACTGCTTAACAGACCGAGTCAAAATTATTGCCGTTTTTAAATATAAGAAGGTAAAACTGTCACGAATCTAATATTCCAGAAACTGCTGCAATCAATGGCTTCATAGGAATATCTAACGATATACTCGTAGCTCCTCGTCAAATATTTGCCCCACACCATGCACATTTACTACGATTCAATATGATCAACTACCTTCAGTTCCCTTTTTAAAAAGTACAATTCAACGAACTCGCCAACAAATGAAGAACCACATTTTCTTGTCTGAATTATTTTTTTCAAGAGCTCGCCAAATCGTTCAAAGACATCGAATTTTGCTTCGACATAGTGGAACATCAAATTACATAATTCTTCATATATACGCAACAGAATTTAGTATTGATGGGATACTTCCCCGATGATGCCTTCATATGCGTACCTCAAATTTATCGCAATCATGTATTCATTCTTTCGTCCGTTTCGGATATTGGGCATTTTCAAAACGAGGTCTTTTTGGAATAAATATTCATAACATCGCAAAAAAAATAACTGCGACTTGGAGAATTAAGCAGTGCTTAAACACGAATGGAAACATTTTCTCTTATACACGGAGGGCTTGCTTAATCATATTAACATACGTAACGATTCCGGAGTTTCACGCCGTCGAGAATGCACTTGGAGAGTCAGTCACAGCATTTAACGATCACGTTAGGAATAAATTCCACTTATTCACTGTCTCTTTGTTCCATTGCGATACCTATGGAGAGCTCGTCTCCCTCATCAACATCGAGTCAGGTTGACCAGTTCTGGTTTTAAGAAAAATGGGGTTGTATGTACATCTACACAACTATGGCAGAATGAATTGATTTCATTTATCGTGAAGGCGCTCCTCGTCGCTTCCACAACACGACCATTCCAACGAGAAGGTTACATGTACCGGGGCAACTTTCGGGATGTTACTCTCTCTAACGGTGGCCGCGGGTACTTTGAACAGTTTAGTGCAGCTCGATACACCTATACCATAATGAAGCGCAAGTCTATATCGGATTCAATGCCGTAGTAAGAGGGAAATCCGAAACGATTCCACCTAGCATATTTCTTCCCATTGTACAACTGCGTCCGTATGCATGTCGTCACCATGGCAACCACACATTGTTGCGTACGTTGGAACGAACTTACATTTCTCAGGTTTGCCTTTAATATTTCAGTGATAAATATGAATCTGCTAGACAAAAATTTCTTTTCCGCAACTCGCTTTGTGTTTTTTCATAAACACATTCTTAGTAAATAAATGTTTTGCATATTACTTGAGGTCGATCACATATGTAATTGTGATTTATTTTAAATAAGCATATATTAATAATTTAATAATTTTCTGGATTAATACGGTGATACCTTAGGAATCCTAATTTTTATTGTGAAAAAATATAAAAAGATACGAAAAATTAAATTAAATAGGAAAACCCGTAAATTAACTGCACTGTGAAAAAATCGTTATCATCGATGGATTGGCGAAAATTGTATAAATATTTTTATGGGTTTTGAAAAAATGAAAACTAGACGATAACAACGATAAATCATCGTCTTTGTTAACATTTATTAGTGAATAAATCAGGTTTAGCCCAATGGTGCGGCGATAATCTCGGCGAGAATAATGTACGGACACGAAGCATTATATTCTACTGAGAAATTGAGACGAACCATCGCAGTAGAACTAAATGCTATAGGAATTTTATGGAGTAAAATGAAATCTATCCGGAAACGACTCTTGTGACAATGTGATACCTGCATAGTTTAGAATGTTGCTCCCTTCATATATATTTTCCTACTCAGAGAGAATCATAGAAGGAGTCGTGGGGTGCTATGCCGTAATTACGAACGCGATTTAAATGTTGAATTCACCACATATTGAAAAGAATTCAGAGACATAAAAATACATTTAAAAATCAAATTCGCCGACTTAGTAAATTGCAGCAATTTTCTATTAACTTAATCTTATAAAAACTAATGTTTTGCCGAAGACGTCAACGTTAGAGGACATGATGTGTCGTGAAGTGAATGTTTCTTGAGATGGTCCGGGTAAATGAGCTAGAGAATGCAGTGTTATTTATGAATGGGAAGGTTTGGCAAAAGGTGACGGCATCAGATATGTTGTTCGGATCCTCTGATACTACTTCACATGTACTAATACGCGCCTGGGAGCATCCAAATCAAAAGGGTGGCTATACAGAAGTTGCGAAAGTAATATGGCTTGCAAATCTGAGGAAGCAGAAAACGAGGACTCTACCGATAAATTACCGAACGTTCTAACTATAATGAGGAAAACGTAAGTCAATTGCGCCGTTTAAAGACTTTCAAAGGTTGAAAACTAAATTACTAGTGAAGGCCACAGCAATGGTGACTCTGTGTATATGTAAAAAGTGAAAGACGAGAGGAAATACTCGCCATCATCCGAAAAAAAACAGAAGTGCGTGATAAAATAAAATATCCTGGGAATTATGTGATCAGAGATTCTTCTGTGAATCGGGCAGTACCTTTGGTCATGAAGTGGAATATGTCCCGGAGATAATAGTGGAGCAATTGGAAAATAAAATAGAAGCATAAGATTATGAACGTATGCAAAATGTCTTCATGGTTCAAGTTTGAAGAAGCGATGTAAAGGGGCGAAACTGAGGATCAGGTGCTCGGATTAATATGGGTTGCCTGCACGACTGCATAACAGTAATTCAGATTTGGCAACGTCGTCGACAGTGCAATCGGCCAAAGACGAGACGTAGAATATAAAAATGGATAACATCAAGGAAGGTATAGCCGGATTTTTCAGTTAACGCGGCCATTTTTACTTTGATCTGATCTGAAGGATTTTGGTAAGTGATTGTGGCCGACACGGGATTCAATTGTAAATGAGTATGCCACCACCGCATATCATTCAAAGGAACATACGTATTTTTCATCGTTAAATTTGAAAAAGGATTATAAATATATGCCGTTTTTATAATAGATAATAAATAATTAATTATGCGTAGGTATATATAATAATATGGAAAATAACAATCTCATAAAGTACGAAGATCAGATTATGTAGAATAATTTATGACTAACCTCGAGTATGTGTGTAAGCGTCGTCCATGTCCACCTACACCACGACCACCGACACCATAAGAGCCACATCGGCAACTGCCTCAGCCACGGACCCAGCAAACACATGCAAAAACTACCCCGCATCTTCGGGCGCGGGCGTTCCGCCCCCCACCTCCGCCTCCATATGAACCACGGCCGTCCTTGCTGATAACGGATAAACGATTTTTTTCGTTAAACTTGAAGATGAAATTTAAATACTGGTTCTGCTTATAAAACTGTGCATATTTATGTATAATAAAATGAAAAACAGTAAACACATTTACACGGTCGAGAAGAGTAAACAGCATTATAAGTGAATTACCTGCAGCATTTGCGTTTCCAGTTCATTTGTCCATGGTCACCACCTCCGCCTCCTCCTCTAACTCACCGCCGCCTCCCACACATCCTTTACCTCAACCGCCACCATTAAGCCATCCACGGCAAACGACTCAGCTTCGGACGGAGCTTGAGTCGAGCGCCTTATGGGCCCGTCTCCTCCCTCTGTCATTCTTCTCTCCTAATCCTCTTCAGTCAAATCGCTGGAGGGATTTAAGTTATTTAAGTGTGATCGTTATTAAAATTCATCGCCCAATTCTGATATGATCTGTAACGCAAAGATTATAATAATAATTTGTATATAGGACCTTTTTTAACAATAGCCAAGTTTTAAAGACCAAATATTACAAGTTACAGATCGGTGATAAAAATATCTTTTACCTATTCAATTAACCGTCGATCAGTCCATAATACGCTGAAGATTAATTGTTTACTTCCATATGACATTTTCAGGATTTTGCCTCAATAAATACGGAAGACTGTTGATTTTTGATGCCCATTGTAGGGAAACATATTCCATGCAGAATCCTATTAATGTCTACGATGATCACTGCGAAGGTTTGTAGTTCTTTTTAAAAAAAATTATATCTTCGCGTTCTTCCGAATACAAAAATGAAATTTTCCTGAAAATCTGGTTTCACCAAAGAACGAAAATCTCATCTCATTTTCTTTTTTGGAATACCATTGATCACATTTTGTAGCGGACGGTTGGAGTTGTTTCCGCAGTTTCTTATTTACGTCTTATTCAATTCTTCTCACTTTCTTCTGGTTAGCACTTTTTCTTCAACTGTTTACATCTGTATATATCATCATCATCATCATCATCATCATCATCATCATAGGTAGTCTGTCCGTAGACAGGTCCGTGATTATTCTTGGTTAAACCTGGTTCTCCATATACTCCTATTTTCCGCTGTCCTCTTTATATCTTGATAACTCTCTTTCCCTTTCAAATCGTCTATCAGCTGAAACCTTTTCCTACCTCTTTCCCTTTTCCCATCTAGTTTTCCTTCTAACACGTCTTTAATCATACTCGCTCTCCTCAGGTAATGTCCAACCCAGTTAGCCTTCCTCTTTCTGATAGTCTGTATAATCATTCGCTTCTCTCCTATTCTTCGTAGCACTTCATCGTTTTTCATCCTATCTGTCCATTTTATCTTCAGCATTCTCCTCCAGGTCCACATTTCAAAGCTTTCCAAGTATTTGATGTCATTTTTCCTTAGCATCCATGTTTCTGCCCCATACAATGCTATACTCCATACGTAGCATTTTATCAACTTCTTGCGGATATCTTCCCTTATATTCCCTGTAAGTAGTTGTTTATTTCTCCTGAAAGCCGCTTTTGCTTTTCCTATTCTAGTTTTGATCTCATCCGTACATTTTGCCTCTCGTGTTATGATACTTCCAAGGTATTTATATTCTGAAACTTGTTCTAATGGCTTTCCCCCAATAGTTATGTTCAGATTCTCTTCTTTACCCGATATTCGAATGACCTTGGATTTTTCTGTATTTATTTCCATACCGTATTTTCTACCTGTTATCACTAGTCTATTTATAATTTTTTGTAGCTCCTCTTCCTTTCTTGCTAGAAGTACTTGATCATCTGCGTATTTTACTGTTCTTATAATCCTTCCTCCAATTTTGAAATCCCCTGTGCCTTCTAAAGCTTCTTGCATTAGACTTTCTCCATATATATTGAATAGGGTTGGCGATAGGCAGCATCCTTGTCTTACTCCTCTACCGATATTTATTCCGCAGGTGTCCACATTCTCAAACCTGACCATTACAACTTGATTCTCATATAGATTCCTAATCAGTCTCCTGTCTTTCCAGTCTACACCTATATCCTTTAATATCTTCATCAACTTTACCCAATTTACTCTATCAAAGGCCTTCTGCCAGTCTACGAAACATGCGCAGATATCTTGACTGTATTCTATTGCCCTTTCTGATATGATTCTAACTACTCCTATAGCATCTCTAGTTCCTCGTCCTTTTCTGAAACCGAATTGATCTTCCCCTATTATTTCTTCTGCCTTTTTCTCCAGCCTTTTATTAAGAATCCTCGTGATGATCTTGGATTTGTGTGACAGAAGGCTTATAGTTCTGTAATCTTTACACTGCATTGCCTTTGGCTTCTTCTTTAGAGGGATCATTGTTACTTCTAGGAAATCCTGAGGCCACTCTCCGGTGTCGTAAATCTTATTAATTAATTTCGTGATCGCTTTTAGTCCTTCTGATCCTATGACTTTAAGTATCTCAGCCGGTATTCCATCGCTGCCCGTGGCTTTCCCCTTCTTAAGTTCCACTATCGCTTTTTCTACTTCGCTCTCCATAATACTTGGTCCTAAGTTGTCTTCTTCAATGTTTTCCTCATTTTCCAGTTCTATTTTTGCCGCTCCTGTCTGTTTGCTGTATAATTCCTTAATGTATTCTTCCCATACCTGTGCTACATCCTTTGTTTCTGAGACTATCTTCCCATCCGTATTCATAATTCCTTTACCACAAATTCCATTAGACTTCTTATCTTCTAATTCCAGTGCCCTAGCGTACATCATATCGTACCGTCCTAATTTCTCCATTTGTTCTATTTCATCACATTTTCCTTTTAGCCAATTTTCTCTAGCTTTATCTGTTACCCTTCTCAACTCATTGTTTATACGCCTATAGTTGGCTCTACCTTCTTCACTGTTAACGTTTTTCCATTTTCGTCTCTCATCCATTTTCTCCAGCATTTCCTTCGTGATCCATGGTTTTCTGATTTTCTTCTCTTGTTTTCCAATCTCTTTATCCAAGGTATCCTTGATACTGGTTTTAATTTCATCCCATTCTATATCGACGGTCTTCGGTTTGTTTTCCAACTTTCTTAGGTTATCTTCCAACTTCATGCTGACTACATCCTGCCTTTCTTTCAGTTTTTCTAGGTCCCAGGTCTGTCTTTCTCTTCTCGTTTTTCTTATTTGTTTGAGCTTTGTACTCACGTCAAGTATTAGAAGGCTGTGATCTGAATCAATGTCTGCTCCTTGCAATACCTTGGCGTTCTTTATGCTGTTCCTAAATCTTTGTTTTACAAGGATGTAATCTATTTGGCATCTCATTCTATCTCCTGGGCTTTTCCATGTGTATAACCTTCGTTTATGGTTTTTGAACCATGTATTAGTCACTACAAGGTCATTATTGATGCAGAATTCTACGAGTTTCTCCCCTCCTCGATTTCTCTTCCCAAGCCCGTATTGCCCGACAACATTTTCTTCCTGTCCTTCTCCGACTATGCTGTTCCAATCTCCCATTATTATGCAGTTTACCTTTCCTCTTCTGTATATATATAACACCATAAAACTACCTGAGCTCGTGTAGGTATCCGCTCTTTTCTAGAAAAATTCATCCTTCATAAAATGCATTTTACCGCTTTTTATGAAACGACGTCCATGTATTGGGTTCATCGCCCTCTGCCTGTCTATCTCGGTGCATAATGATTTAAAAACGACTGATGTAAGTTTTCCATGTCATGTTTGCTAATTATTATCTCAAGGATGAAAAGTTCATTATATACATATGGTAAAATAATCGTATGCCTCTACAGTATTCACTAATATTATTCTTTTTTACATTTCGATAATATTTAACTACTGCTACTTTCCAATTAACGACCGACGGCATGAAACCGGGTCATTTAATAAAATCACTGGTGAAAAAGGAGGAAACGAGGAAAACACCAACTGTTTTACTGCAATTGCCTTCACATCTACTTCTATGTCCTTCTCTGTTGAAATCGCAATGCGACCTTCTGATGACAGCAGCACAGATCGTGAAGACATTGGAATACGGATGGAATATACTGAAGCACGATCAAAGCGACATTACCTGGGATTAATGTTTTAGTAATCGCACTGACGGAGCTCAGGCAATAGTTGTAAAATCCGCTGGAGAAATAGCACGTAAAAACTCTTCATGTAATGCCTAATGTCATGTGTAATCATATTCGTGATGACATGCCGCAATAATTTAATCATATATCGAAAGAGATTCTAAGAATGGTGAACCTTATAAAAGCAATGTCACTTTATTCCCATTTATTCGCTTTGTTGAGCGAATTAATTGGAAGATATTATAAAGCATTAATTCTCCATAAAGTAGCGCGATGGCTATCGTGCGTGAATGTGTTGACTCCATTCGATGAATTAAGAGATGAGATAAGACATATTTTTATACAAAAATCCATTAGTACGGACAGATAAATGAAATTACAGAATTTGGAACGATCGGTTGTCTTCTGTGACAGGCATTTTCATTTACCTTCATGAAATTAATGTTAAACTACGAGGTTTAAATGCGAACGCATTCAAAGTTCATAGTAAAATAAAATCACTTACTTTAAAACTCAATACTTTTCCGTTAATTGGCGTTAATATGAAGTTTTCCGAGTCCCAATGTTTACATTTTTACCAATAATATTTTCTTCGAAGACTGTGTCAACATTTCTATAGGTCAAACAGGGCGTAAACTGTGTCCGACAATTACGGAGTATTTTACAACTCAGCCAGGTGCATGGAATTGGCTTCAAAATCCTTCAGTTACATTCTCTGTATCTAAGTCAGGGTTATAACTGAAAGAAAATGAACAGCTAATTGATATCTCCAAAGATTTAATTTTGAAACTAAGTTAAATGTAACAGTAAATATGCATTCTTGGGGTTGTCACATAAACGAATATGCTGAAATTTCCATCGGCACTTCGAAATTTCTCCCGGCTTTTGAATCCAATTATGATTTCGAGAAATCCTTCACCCTATATAACGCAGGTAATTTGTTTCCTTCCTTGTTATAATAGTCTTTTAGAACAGTAGCTACATGATTTTTAAATTATCCAAAAAACCTTTGTATCTGCGAATTATTGAATAATGTAAATTTCTTTTCATTATTTCATGCAATGCACAGGTAGAATTTGATTTGAAAAATATAAACCATACAATTGCTATATTAGGTATCATAAATCAAACATATATATCTCAAGGGTTAATGACTACAATACCGAAGAAATCACAAGTAAATCAAAAATAATACTAATGTAAATTGATTTTAATGCAATAGGTTTATCACCCCTGGGTTCGTGTTCCGCGAAAAAAGATAATTATCTATAAGTGGTAAGCAGTGTTACAATGCTTGGGAGAGAGAGTATCAAGACAACTATTTTTTCTTTTGGAAAATACACAGATTACTTACTGCTTAACAGACCGAGTCAAAATTATTGCCGTTTTTAAATATAAGAAGGTGAAACTGTCACGAATCTAATATTCCAGAAACTGCTGCAATCAATGGCTTCATAGGAATATCTAACGATATACTCGTAGCTCCTCGTGAAATATTTGCCCCACACCATGCACATTTACTACGATTCAATATGATCAACTACCTTCAGTTCCCTTTTTAAAAAGTACAATTCAACGAACTCGCCAACAAATGAAGAACCACATTTTCTTGTCTGAATTATTTTTTTCAAGAGCTCGCCAAATCGTTCAAAGACATCGAATTTTGCTTCGACATAGTGGAACATCAAATTACATAATTCTTCATATATACGCAACAGAATTTAGTATTGATGGGATACTTCCCCGATGATGCCTTCATATGCGTACCTCAAAATTATCGCAATCATGTATTCATTCTTTCGTCCGTTTCGGATATTGGGCATTTTCAAAACGAGGTCTTTTTGGAATAACATCATTCATAACATCGCAAAAAAAATAACTGCGACTTGGAGAATTAAGCAGTGCTTAAACACGAATGGAAACATTTTCTCTTATACACGGAGGGCTTGCTTAATCATATTAACATACGTAACGATTCCGGAGTTTCACGCCGTCGAGAATGCACTTGGAGAGTCAGTCACAGCATTTAACGATCACGTTAGGAATAAATTCCACTTATTCACTGTCTCTTTGTTCCATTGCGATACCTATGGAGAGCTCGTCTTCCTCATCAACATCGAGTCAGGTTGACCAGTTCTGGTTTTAAGAAAAATGGGGTTGTATGTACATCTACACAACTATGGCAGAATGAATTGATTTCATTTATCGTGAAGGCGCTCCTCGTCGCTTCCACAACACGACCATTCCAACGAGAAGGTTACATGTACCGGGGCAACTTTCGGGATGTTACTCTCTCTAACGGTGGCCGCGGGTACTTTGAACAGTTTAGAGCAGCTCGATACACCTATACCATAATGAAGCGCAAGTCTATATCGGATTCAATGCCGTAGTAAGAGGGAAATCCGAAACGATTCCACCTAGCATATTTCTTCCCATTGTACAACTGCGTCCGTATGCATGTCGTCACCATGGCAACCACACATTGTTGCGTACGTTGGAACGAACTTACATTTCTCAGGTTTGCCTTTAATATTTCAGTGATAAATATGAATCTGCTAGCCAAAAATTTCTTTTCCGAAACTCGCTTTGTGTTTTTTCATAAACACATTCTTAGTAAATAAATGTTTTGCATATTACTTGAGGTCGATCACATATGTAATTGTGATTTATTTTAAATAAGCATATATTAATAATTTAATAATTTTCTGGATTAATACGGTGAAACCTTAGGAATCCTAATTTTTATTGTGAAAAAATATAAAAAGATACGAAAAATTAAATTAAATAGGAAAACCCGTAAATTAACTGCACTGTGAAAAAATCGTTATCATCGATGGATTGGCGAAAATTGTATAAATATTTTTATGGGTTTTGAAAAAATGAAAACTAGACGATAACAACGATAAATCATCGTCTTTGTTAACATTTATTAGTGAATAAATCAGGTTTAGCCCTATGGTGCGGCGATAATCTCGGCGAGAATAATGTACGGACACGAAGCATTATATTCTACTGAGAAATTGAGACGAACCATCGCAGTAGAACTAAATGCTATAGGAATTTTATGGAGTAAAATGAAATCTATCCGGAAACGACTCTTGTGACAATGTGATACCTGCATAGTTTAGAATGTTGCTCCCTTCATACATATTTTCCTACTCAGAGAGAATCATAGAAGGAGTCGTGGGGTGCTATGCCGTAATTACGAACGCGATTTAAATGTTGAATTCACCACATATTGAAAAGAATTCAGAGACATAAAAATACATTTAAAAATCAAATTCGCCGACATAGTAAATTGCAGCAATTTTCTATTAACTTAATCTTATAAAAACTAATGTTTTGCCGAAGACGTCAACGTTAGAGGACATGATGTGTCGTGAAGTGAATGTTTCTTGAGATGGTCCGGGTAAATGAGCTAGAGAATGCAGTGTTATTTATGAATGGGAAGGTTTGGCAAAAGGTGACGGCATCAGATATGTTGTTCGGATCATCTGATACTACTTCACATGTACTAATACGCGCCTGGGAGCATCCAAATCAAAAGGGTGGCTATACAGAAGTTGCGAAAGTAATATGGCTTGCAAATCTGAGGAAGCAGAAAACGAGGACTCTACCGATAAATTACCGAACGTTCTAACTATAATGAGGAATACGTAAGTCAATTGCGCCGTTTAAAGACTTTCAAAGGTTGAAAACTAAATTACTAGTGAAGGCCACAGCAATGGTGACTCTGTGTATATGTAAAAAGTGAAAGACGAGAGGAAATTCTCGCCATCATCCGAAAAAAAACAGAAGTGCGTGATGAAATAAAATATCCTGGGAATTATGTGATCAGAGATTCTTCTGTGAATCGGGCAGTACCTTTGGTCATGAAGTGGAATATGTCCCGGAGATAATAGTGGAGCAATTGGAAAATAAAATAGAAGCATAAGATTATGAACGTATGTAAAATGTCTTCATGGTTCAAGTTTGAAGAAGCGATGTAAAGTGGCGAAACTGAGGATCAGGTGATCGGATTAATATGGGTTACTTGCACGACTGCATAACAGTAATTAAGATTTGGCAACGTCGTCGACAGTGAAATCGGCCAAAGACGAGACGTAGAATACAAAAATGGATAACATCAAGGAAGGTATAGCCGGATTTTTCAGTTAACGCGGCCATTTTTACTTTGATCTGATCTGAAGGATTTTGGTAAGTGATTGTGGCCGACACGGGATTCACTTGTAAATGAGTATGCCACCACCGCATATCATTCAAAGGAACATACGTATTTTTCATCGTTAAATTTGAAAAAGGATTATAAATATATGCCGTTTTTATAATAGATAATAAATAATTAATTATGCGTAGGTATATATAATAATATGGAAAATAACAATCTCATAAAGTACGAAGATCATATTATATAGAATAATTTATGACTAACCTCGAGTATGTGTGTAATCGTCGTCCATGTCCACCTCCACCACGACCACCGACACCATAAGAGCCACATCGGCAACTGCCTCAGCCACGGACCCAGCAAACACATGCAAAAACTACCCCGCATCTTCGGTCGCGGGCGTTCCGCCCCCCACCTCCGCCTCCATATGAACCACGGCCGTCCTTGCTGATAACGGATAAACGATTTTTTTCGTTAAACTTGAAGATGAAATTTAAATACTGGTTCTGCTTATAAAACTGTGCATATTTATGTTTAATAAAATGAAAAACAGTAAACACATTTACACGGTCGAGAAGAGTAAACAGCATTATAAGTGAATTACCTGCAGCATTTGCGTTTCCAGTTCATTTGTCCATGGTCACCACCTCCGCCTCCTCCTCTAACTCACCGCCGCCTCCCACACATCCTTTACCTCAACCGCCACCATTAAGCCATCCACGGCAAACGACTCAGCTTCGGACGGAGCTTGAGTCGAGCGCCTTATGGGCCCGTCTCCTTCCTCTGTCATTCTTCTCTCCTAATCCTCTTCAGTCAAATCGCTGGAGGGATTTAAGTTATTTAAGTGTGATCGTTATTAAAATTCATCGCCCAATTCTGATATGATCTGTAACGCAAAGATTATAATAATAATTTGTATATAGGACCTTTTTTAACAATAGCCAAGTTTTAAAGACCAAATATTACAAGTTACAGATCGGTGATAAAAATATCTTTTACCTTTTCAATTAACCGTCGATCAGTCCATAATACGATGAAGATTAATTGTTTACTTCCATATGACATTTTCAGGATTTTGCCTCAATAAATACGGAAGACTGTTGATTTCTGATGCCCATTGTAGGGAAACATATTCCATGCAGAATCCTATTAATGTCTACGATGATCACTGCGAAGGTTTGTAGTTCTTTTTAAAAAAATTATATCTTCGCGTTCTTCCGAATACAAAAATGAAATTTTCCTGAATTTCTGGTTTCACCAAAGAACGAAAATCTCATCTCATTTTCTTTTTTGGAATACCATTGATCACATTTTGTAGCGGACGGTTGGAGTTGTTTCCGCAGTTTCTTATTTACGTCTTATTCAATTCTTCTCACTTTCTTCTGGTTAGCACTTTTTCTTCAACTGTTTACATCTGTATATATATAACACCATAAAACTACCTGAGCTCGTGTAGGTATCCGCTCTTTTCTAGAAAAATTCATCCTTCATAAAATGCATTTTACCGCTTTTTATGAAACGACGTCCATGTATTGGGTTCATCGCCCTCTGCCTGTCTATCTCGGTGCATAATGATTTAAAAACGACTGATGTAAGTTTTCCATGTCATGTTTGCTAATTATTATCTCAAGGATGAAAAGTTCATTATATACATATGGTAAAATAATCGTATGCCTCTACAGTATTCACTAATATTATTCTTTTTTACATTTCGATAATATTTAACTACTGCTACTTTCCAATTAACGACCGACGGCATGAAACCGGGTCATTTAATAAAATCACTGGTGAAAAAGCAGGAAACGAGGAAAACACCAACTGTTTTACTGCAATTGCCTTCACATCTACTTCTATGTCCTTCTCTGTTGAAATCGCAATGCGACCTTCTGATGACAGCAGCACAGATCGTGAAGACATTGGAATACGGATGGAATATACTGAAGCACGATCAAAGCGACATTACCTGGGATTAATGTTTTAGTAATCGCACTGACGGAGCTCAGGCAATTGTTGTAAAATCCGCTGGAGCAATAGCACGTAAAATACGTTTAGCTCTCCATGTAATGCCTAATGTCATGTGTAATCATATTCGTGATGACATGCCGCAATAATTGAATCATATATCGAAAGAGATTCTAAGAATGGTGAACCTTATAAAAGCAATGTCACTTTATTCCCATTTATTCGCTTTGTTGAGCGAATTAATTGGAAGATATTATAAAGCATTAATTCTCCATAAAGTAGCGCGATGGCTATCGTGCGTGAATGTGTTGACTCCATTCGATGAATTAAGAGATGAGATAAGACATATTTTTAAACAAAAATCCATTAGTACGGACAGATAAATGAAATTACAGAATTTGGATCAAACGGTTGGCTTCTGTGACAGGCAATTTCATTTACCTTCATGAAATGAATGTTAAACTACGAGGTATAAATGCGAACGCATTCAAAGTTCATAGTAAAATAAAATCACTTACTTTAAAACTCAATACTTTTCCGTTAATTGGCGTTAATATGAAGTTTTCCGAGTCCCAATGTTTACATTTTTACCAATAATATTTTCTTCGAAGAATGTGTCAACATTTCTATAGGTCAACCAGGGCGTAAACTGTGTCCGACAATAACAGAGTATTTTACAACTCACCCAGGTGCATAGAATTGGCTTCACAATCCTTTAGTTACATCATTTGTATCTAAGTAAGGATTTTCACTGAAAGAAAGCGAACAGTTAATTGATAACTCCACAGATTTAACTATAAAACTAAGTTCAATGAAACAGAACATTCTTGGGGTTGTCACATAAACGAATATGCTGAAATTTCCATCGGCACTTCGAAATTTCTCCCGACTTTTGAATCCAATTATGATTTTGAGAAATCCTTCACCCTATATAACGCAGGTAATTTGTTTCCTTCCTTGTTATAATAGTCTTTTAGAACAGTAGCTACATGATTTTTAAATTATCCAAAAAAGCTTTGTATCTGCGAATTATTGAATAATGTAAATATCTTTTCATTATTTCATGCAATGCACAGGTAGAATTTGATTTGAAAAATATAAACCATACAATTGCTATATTATGTATCGTAAAACAAACATATATATCTTAAGGGGTAATGACTACAATACCGAAGAAATCACAAGTAAATCAAAAATAATACTAATGTAAATTAATTGTAATGCAATAGGTTTATCACCCCTGGGTTCGTGTTCCGCGAAAAAAGATAATTATCTTTAAGTGGTAAGCGGTGTTACAATGCTTGGGAGAGAGAGTATCAAGACAACTATTTTTTCTTTTGGAAAATACACAGATTACTTACTGCTTAACAGACCGAGTCAAAATTATTGCCGTTATTAAGTATAAGAAAGTAAAACTGTCACGAATCTAATATTCCAGAAACTGCTGCAATCAATGCCTTCATAGGATTATCTAACGATATACTCGTAGCTCCTCGTCAAATATTTGCCCCACACCATGCACATTTACTACGATTCAATGTGAACAACTACCTTCAGTTCCCCTTTTAAAAAGTACGATTCAACGAACTCGCCAACAAATGAAGAACCACTTTTTTTGTCTGAATTATTTTTTTCAAGAGCTCGCCAAATCGTTCAAAGACATCGAATTTTGCTTCGACATAGTGGAACATCAAATTACATAATTCTTCATATATACGCAACAGAATTTAGTATTGATGGGATACTTCCCCGATGATGCCTTCATATGCGTACCTCAAATTTATCGCAATCATGTATTCATTCTTTCGTCCGTTTCGGATATTGGGCATTTTCAAAACGAGGTCTTTTTGGAATAAATATTCATAACATCGCAAAAAAAATAACTGCGACTTGGAGAATTAAGCAGTGCTTAAACACGAATGGAAACATTTTCTCTTATACACGGAGGGCTTGCTTAATCATATTAACATACGTAACGATTCCGGAGTTTCACGCCGTCGAGAATGCACTTGGAGAGTCAGTCACAGCATTTAACGATCACGTTAGGAATAAATTCCACTTATTCACTGTCTCTTTGTTCCATTGCGATGCCTCCGAAGAGCTCGTCTTCCTAATCAACATCCAGTCAGGTTGACCAGTTCAGGTTTTAAGAAAAATGGGGGTGTATGTTCATCTAGTCATCTAGTCATCTAGTCTATATCCATCTCACAGGGAGAATTCAAAGCTGATAGATTGTTATTGGAACGTTTATATTTTTATTATGAATCATAATATGGCAAACGACAAACGTATCACCAACAGAAGAAGCGTAGTTCATTTATTTCCAAGAAATCCATATATTTTATTTAACCTTCTGTTCATCGCTTTAGTACTATATAAGACAAAATTCTGATATGGCCATCACATGACTTTCTCCATACTTGAATATTTCTAAAACTTCCAAATAGGTTAAATGATAATAAATATTTAAGGAACTGCAAGGAAAATTCCAAGACTTAACTAAGAAACGAAATAAACTCAATTGGTAGCCTTCTGATACTCGATTTTAGCCACAAATATTCAACCATTAAAATAAGAACAAGAAATCCAAACCAGGACTAATGCAGGCAAGTTTTCCAAAGTTCACGTACCGAATTGATTACTCATATATTCACAGGAAATGTTTCAGTATGTGTTAGTCATTCCAAGAAATTCTCATACCATAAATACGACTTGTAGCTGATAGTTTATCTCTGATAGATGAAAATTATAAACAAATCAATAGAGAATTATCAGTATCAAGAATGAGGTCAGGCTCAACCATGTGGAATTCTGAATTGTGCCACGCTCTTAATTGGCTGGAATGGTCAACTTTTGATGACAGTGTCAGACAACGTGTAAGTGAGATTGGTTTTGCCAAGCTCTCTACCCTTACGAAAAAACTGGCTGCTTTTTCCTCAAAATCAGTGCAGTGTAGTGATTCCAGTCCTTCTAAACTCAGTGACCACAAGTTCCACCCACCAATTTATCCAATTGTGTTTCTATTTTGAACGAGTTTAACTTAGGCCTGAAATTCCCTAGCCTCCATTTATCTACACGTGTGTTGAAGAATCTAGTCGTCGATTGTGATTTGGCCCTACAAAAAGAATCTCATTCGTTTAAGCACGTTTTTTATTGTAAAATTTCTTACTTCCTCAATGTTCCTCGACCCAGACCACTATCCCGCTCACACTCTCCCGCCTTACATTCTAGTGTTAATACAATTTGATTGTCCTAAAGCCTGATAAAGTTAATGGCATGGTGGTGATGGACAGAGACGTTTATTTGGAGAATTGTTATGATTTCATTCGAAACAAAAATATTTCGGTTTCGAAAAAAAACCCTCTCTCGAATCATCAACCTGCGATCCAAAAAACTATTTCTTCGACTTCTTTTCTTTTCACTCCTAAAATCAAACACAACTTATAAGTGGTGAACCCCTTTCCCCTTTGACTTCATGGTTTCACAAAACTTCACAAAAAGGATTGCCCTATTAGGCTTGTTGTCTCCAGTACCTCTGCGCCTGCCCATAAACTCGCCTTCAAACTCAATACACTTCTTCGTCATTATTCTCATTTTAGTCCAAAATTTGGTATTAAAATTTCCATAGAGTTGACGCCCACCTTCAAAGTAAAGATTTTCCACAACAATTCAAAATTTGTCTCTTTTGATATTTTTTGCCTTTTTACTTCTGTTCCCGTTAAATAACTCGTAGATTTGGTTGTAGATATGCTTTCGAAAGCAGATATCAATCAATTTTTGATAACTGAGTTTCCTAACTTACTTGTAGCACATTCTGAACAAAACCTATTTCTTTTTTAGTGTAATTTTTTTAAACAAACGCATAATCTCGCGATGAGGTCCCCACTTTCCCCTATCCTTGCCAACATTTATATCAACAATTTATAAGTTAACCTTCTTAATTCTGGCGGAGGAGTTTTGACAAGAGGATTAAGGAGCATAAGCAATGCTTCCGTTTAAATAATTTGAATTCTCAATTTGCAAAACATCTTTTAAACCTCAGTCATCATAATTCCTTCAATCTAAATTCCTCCGCTTTGAAAATTAAGGTCGCAAATAGGATGCTCTTGAACAACTAGAGATAATTATTTGTGAAGACCTGTATCTCTTATATGTATATCTTTTCCGCAATCATTCTTCTCAATTTTGCTTACCAAATATTTTTTAAATACTTTGTATCAACATTGTTGTCTTTGGCTCCTTTAACCAAGTTTTAGTAACATTTTGTAACTTTATTTTCCTTTCCAACCCCTTCCTTTTCCTAACAGTCTATTTATTTACCTTCCATTCGTTTTCTATGTAACCCCTACTCTGCCCCTCTCACCCTTTTTTGCCTATATATATGGAACTGTATTTATATTTTATCACCTAATGATACTATGATCGTTGTGAAACCTTTCGTGCCAAATAAATTTGTGGAAGTGACAATGTTGTTTCTTTTTCTCGAAGAGCATTATCAGGTTAAAAATGCTAAAAAAGAATGCCACTTTCTAGCATTACCTTTTGCATGTATTTTTTTAAATAAGCTAATTAGTTAAATGTTACTGTTCACACGCTTATATATCTGGACCAACCTTCTATTGCTGATGGGTAGTCAAACGTAAAAATATCAAGTCAAGATATAAAAATGAATTATCATAACAATTTTTTATATATTGTATAGTTTAATATCAATAAATCATATAATATAATTATGATAACCTTTCTACTTTCATGAGTTGCAAAGGTGTCTACGTGCTCTTGAGAGACGTGGGGTTATCCCAATTTAACCCTTAATATTTTACAGTTGTGAGATTAGCAGACAGATGTAGAGAACTGTAAGAATATTTTGTAAATAAGTAGTAAGAGGTTCGATAGCATCTTTTGTTTCATAAATATCAATACTGACTTGTAAATTCCTATTACGTAAAATCATCGAATATAGACTGCTAGTGCAGAGAAATTCAGTTTTAAATACTAGTAGCAGCGAAATTTTTTAATATTTCATATTTTAGTGACCTAACTGAAATGACAAAAATAATAAATTGTTCTTTTCTTAACAGCATATCAACCGTCCATATAAAACCACTTCAAAAGCATAGTTAGCTGATGAATTGCTAAACTACTACGCGACACTTTAAACATTTTTATTTAAATATGTTCAAATTTAAATCCTTTAAAACAGTATTACCTATCTTAAATAGTGAAAAAAAGGAATATGATATTTAATGTGAGGGCTTTTAGAATAATGTAGGAACAACTGATCTTATAAAAGATTTCATCGAAAGTAAAATAAGAGGCAAGTGAACAGTTCCAAAGAATAAAATTATCTAAAGTAGTTTTCAAATGAATTTTCATTGTAAACTATTCCCAGAAGATCGCTTTAATGATTATTAATAGTAAAGCAATACGAATGTGATTATAATTTAACAATAATAAAATACATGTATCGTATAAGGCAATATTAAAACAGGATCAATAAGAATTTAATAATAATAATAATAAAATTAATTAAAAGTTTACATGTACCTCGATTTTCCGGATGTAAGTCTTAATGAAACTCATAGGGAAAAGGTTTTTTCATTAACCTTAAAAAAATAAAAAGTTTTTAAGATAAATAAAAACATACAAACAATAATAATAACGATAAATAAAAATTTATAATAATTAACAGAAATATCCCTTCAAAAAACGTAGGATTGCTAGTATCAATACAGTCCACATTAAAATAAACTTCTCTTACACTATCAACAATTACAATAGTTTGTTTAATCTCGTTGCTAAGATGGTCGCGTTTATCTTCCAACGAGAATTCAAATAAACATTTATCGCAGCGCCAACGCAAGGATCTGGTGGCCGAGGTGACTAAATCACTCGGCTTAGAAAATTCGCAAATGTTTAAACAAACATTTAATGTTTATGTACTTCTGAATGTGCAACAAATCTGACGTTGCTAATAGTAGAAATAAAAAAATAACCGAATAGGGGTTATGAAATTCTGATATATTAATTAATTTGGATGTAAAAAAATTCCTAAAATGTTAACAAATAGATAAATGTTTCAGTACTAGGGTGCAAGCTAGGGAGCTGAAATATTTTAATTAAAACCTCAGAAGACGCGGCGGTTCGCCTCACTAAGACTCGGTTTGTCAAGTCAAATTTCTCGTAAAATATAAATGATAAGAACTTCAAATTAAAATATTTTAAATAAAAAATACCCACAAATTGATTCATGTAATAATTTTAACTTATAAAACTGTTGCGTCAAGAGATTCGTATGTGCGCTTCTCATATTGTGCTGAAACGGCAAGGCTTCGCAACCGGTGTGCCGCGATTCCGTCCATGATGTGCCACGATATATTTTACGTTATGAGCAAGGGAAGAATATTACTGCGTTTTATTATCCTACAGCTACGACCGCGGAAATTTCCTTTTTTAATAAACAGAGATACTTTACGGCCGAATTTGTACTCCAATCTTTTGCCTACTCATGTCACGTGACTATCTCGATCTATACCATGGCACTCGAAATTTCTTTAATGGCAGTGACAGTATTACTGTAATTACTCGCATAATTCACGCACCTTTCACTTCGAATTTCGTGACCAAAACTATTGTATTACTAGCAAACACTACTGACCCTAATATAAAAACTCTAAAAGCCCCTCAATATGACGGGGAAAAATTTATCTTTCGCAGGATATGTCCTCAAAGACCTTAAAAATTCAGCAATTTTAATTTCCACATATGACATCATGAAATGAATATCAATAGTAATTGAATATTTGTTTAGTTTTGTTACCGTCGTTCAAACAGCGTCGAAAATTCCTGAACATAATCAGAACCAACTAGCGGAAGAAAGCTCTACTAATGAGCATTACATCTGATTCTATCGGACGTCAAGTTCGCGGAAACTAGTACAAGTATACTAGTAGAAGCATATCTTCGAGCCTTGAAGAAACTCTCATTTTTCAGACAGATATTTTACCATTGCAAATATATTCTTAAATTAATAGATTCCACCTCCGCAGCGATTTTTGTTTTTCCCTAATGTCAAAATAGTAGGTTAAAACAATCCCCATACCTTGAAATTTTAAGAATTTTATACTTTCTCCATTATGGGGTACTAATGGTTCACATTTCTGCCAATTTTTGAAGTTTGATCACTTTTAGAAGTGATATAATATTTTTCTAATAGTTTCAATTTAAATAATTTTTAATGGCCGCAAAAAGAACTTCATGAATACACTGAAATATTTAATCGGTTACATAGACTAAAATCTAAGTAGTTTTTAAATTTCAGTTCTCTAACTTGCCCCGTAGTGTCTAAACATTTACCTATTTTTTAAAATTTTAAGAAATTTAACTGGCAAAGAAATTAAAATATCAAAGTTTTTATAATTGCTATTTCGTTTTTTTTTATAAATCCTACCTATAAAAAAATTTCAGCTCCGTAGCACATTCGGAAGTACATAAACCTTGAAATATTTTAAAAATAATTGCCTCCTATATGCTATATTTATGTATGTGTGATATGCATGTTACATCCTTCTCTGTAGTTAACGTCGATATATAATGATGGACAAATTATTCAAACAAAGATGTCGTAAATTATATTTCCTACAGCTTTTATTCCAGTATATTTTTCCATTTATCAAATATTTAATCAAATATTTCAAAATAACGGATAAGTGACTAGAGTAAACAACCACTTTCGAGTGATCGATTTTTATTAAGAACTAATCAGATCTTGCGACTTACAAAAACATGTTAAATATAAAATTTCGCGTTAACCTGATTATTGGTTATTGAGTTAGAGCACCCAAAAAATAACTATCACATACTCGTGTCAAAGTCAATCCGTTTTTATTTTCTGATAAGCCATACATATTTCATTTACATACGCTTTACATTTCAATTGTTTTACACATAGCAAAATATATCATGGTTGAAATAGGTATAAATTTATATAAATAGTAGTGATAAATATATATGCTTTTGTTGGAATAGCGCCGTCTATTACTTTTTCTTCTTTGGCAGCAACAGGGGCAATCCGTCCTGAGGGCACAGGTGAGGGGAGTTAGGGACTTGGTGCGGGCGTAGAGAGGAGGGGCGTCTGGCCAATAGAGCGACAGCGTCGCCTCTATTATCCTGCCGGGGTGGGGCGCTTGTGTTTGGGGTGGATTAGAAGGATAATGGGTAGGGGAGCAAGAATTTGTAGGAAGAGGTGGGGGATGTGTGCCCTCATTCTTTCGGCCGCTCTGCAGCGGAGTCTCGCCATTCGGTGTAGGACCGGTTCTATTTCGGCCCGAGCGCGTACCTCGGCTCTGGGTGTGCGGATCGGAGCCCTCATGATGTTGCGGAGGATGACTCTCTCGATGGCTGCCAGCCTCGAGATGTTTCCTATTGCGAGCGGCGTAATGGCAGGGGCGCCATACTCGATGACGTGTCTGATGAATGATTTGTACAAGTGTATGGCCGTCTCCTCAGAGACGCCTTTTCCTCCCATTCGTACGGCTCGGATAAGGTTGTTGCGCCTGGTTATGGTGGATATCAAGTTTCTCAGATGGGTGGCGAACGTCAGGTGGAGATCGAGGGTAACACCGAGGCATTTTCCCTCTTTCTGCAGGCCGACAATTTTCCCACAAAGGGTGACGGAAATCGGTTGCTGCGGAAATCCTTGTTCCCCCCCTTCGTGAGTGAAGGTCATTAGGATCTTTTTTTCTGGGTTTGGCCGAAGGCGCCACTTTCTCATTCACTCCTCGAGCCGCCGGAAGTCCTTTCGTAGATAACGTGCTGCGGTGCCGTGGCCCACAGCGCCGTGTCGTCTGCGTACTGCGCGAGGGTCACCTGTGGAAGAGCGGGAGAAGGCATGTCAGCGCAATACAGAATAAAAAGGAGCGTCGATAATACCGTTCCTTGGGGCACGTCTGATTGAATGCGGAAGGGATTGGACAGGGTGTCACCTACTTTGACTCTTGCATGTCGGTCGGAGATAAAGGAATATTGGAAGCGGGATAAGTTGGGTAGGGTGTCGGGAAATAGGGAGATATTTAGGGATAGCCCGTCATTCCAGAGTTTGTCGAATGCCCTTTCGATCTCCATGAAGATCGCAGCCGTGCACACACTTTTGTTGATTTCTTCTGCCGCCGTGTTGGTGAGCAGCGTCAGTGGGTCCGTGCTGGTCCTGTGCGCTCGGAATCCGTATTGATCGTCTGGGAGGATGCCGCCTGCGTCTAGGATGGCCGTGAGTTTTTTCACGACCACTTATTCCAGCATCTTTCCCTGGACGCTCGTAAGGCTGTTGGGGAGATAATTTTTCGCGTCTTTCCTCCGTTTCAGGAGCATGATGGTGTGCGCGTTTCTCCATTGTTTTGGGTAGCAACCCATGAAGAAGCAGGAATTATAAATCATTAGGAGGAATTTTTTAAGCGTGGGGAAATACCTGACATGCTTTTGTTGCAAGTTATCGTCCAGGAGGTCGAGGAGCAGAATTCTTCGTGCTGGCTATGGCTTCTTTCAGGTCGTCCTCGATCATTCCTTCCTCGGTTTCCTCGCTGATATCTGTGGGGATTAAGTTAGGTATAATGTTCTGCATTACCTCTATGGATTCTCTGTGAAATTTCTCGTCGGACCTTGGATCTTCGATCGGCGTCTGTATTTCTTCCAGCACACGTAAGAATTCCTCCTCTATTTTCCTCCGTGCAGACGCTTTTCCCGTCGTGAACTAGGTGGGATTCTTCTTGTCGTATAGCTCCCGAGAAGCCTTTGAACCTTTTGCTGTACCTGAAATCTAGAAACGAGCAATTTTTCTGCCATAAATCGGTTTTATAATCAAGTACCTTTCTATAGATGATGGTCTGGTTCCTGTGCCAAACGGAATTTAATGCTGGGTCCTTCCTCTTTTCGAATTCTCGGTAAATCCTCCAGTTTTTCTTGATGAGGTCGACGACGTACTTAAGCAGAGGCGTTATTTTACGTCGATTTTCTTCCTTCGGGTGCATTCGTCCACAGCCTGTTAAATAATATTGTTTAATGTATCGATTGCATTGTCTACCTCAGTGGCTATCTTAGGTCTCTCTGCAGGGAGTAATCCTTCGGCGATGATTTCATCGAACATTCCACAGTTCGCTTTTGCCCAATCCGTATTGTTTATCGTCCGTCTCGGTCTTTTGGCGGATCCTCCGGTGGTGATGGGGAAGATGAGTGGTAATGGTGTCCTCGGCTTTGACGTCCCCGACAAGTTGGGCGTACCAGCTCGCGTGCCAGCTCGCGTGTCAGCTCGCGTGCCAGCTCGAGTGCCAGCTCGCGTTCCAGCTCGCGTGCCATCTCTCGTGCCATCGTGCGTGCCAACGTGCGTGCCAGGGTGCGTGGCAGCGTGCGTGGCATCGTGCGTGGCAGCGTGCGTGGCAGCGTGCGTGGCATCGTGCGTGGCATCGTGCGTGGCAGCGTGCGTGGCAGCGTGCGTGACAGCGTGCCTACCAGCGAGCGTGCAAGGGTGCGTGGCAGCGTGCGTGACAGCGTGCGTGCCAGCGTGCGTGCAAGGGTGCATGGCAGAGTGCGTGGCAGCGTGCGTGACAGCGTGCTTGCCAGCGTGCGTGGCAGCGTGCGTGGGAGCGTGCGTGGCAGCGTGCGTGGCATCGTCCGTGGCAGCGTGCGTGGCAGCGTGCGTGGCAGCGTGCGTGCCAGCGTGCGTGCCAGCGTGCGTGCCAGCGTGCGTGCCAGCGTGCGTGCCAGCGTGCGTGCCAGCGTGCGTGCCAGCGTGCGTGCCAGCGTGCGTGCCAGCGTGCGTGCCAGCGTGCGTGCCAGCGTGCGTGCCAGCGTGCTTGCCAGCGTGCGTGGCAGCGTGCGTGGCAGCGATCGTGCCAGCTTCCGTGCCAGCTTGCGTGCTATCGTGCATGCGCAGATAGGATCGTGAAATCATTCAACTCCTGACCTACGCCAAAAAGAAAAAGAAGTTGGCGAGGGTAGTAACAACATCGTAGTGAAGGATCGAGGGGATGAGAGGAAATGCTTGTGTCTCGCAAACGCATAATATTTACGAACATAATTTTTTTTTATTTTTTCGATATATTTAGGCACAAATATTATGAGCATATTGCTTTTTTCGAATTACGAATTATCAAGGTTTTCCATTTATCCAGGTATGAAATTTGCTTATTGGGTCTTCAAATTAAAAGAAATTTCGAATTATACAGAAATATTGAACTAAAGAGTTTCTAATTATCTACGTTTTACTGTACTTGTAAATTGTATGCATACGCAGATACACTATCACATAAAATCCAACTTTTTATCCCCGTATTATACTGATTGGAGGGGCATTTTCCTTGACGATTTTAACTGTTCATCTATAGATACATTTTCATCTTGGGTGTATAACTTCTGCAAATTTTCCACCAAAAAATCCCAAACAACGCGTATGGTTCCAATCTGTCACCTTTCCGGTGCTTTTTTCTGTCATCTCTATTGTCAAATATTAAAAATCCCGTAATTTTATAAAATCTTTCAAGAGATATGACGGCACTAAAAATCGGCCTACCATGTACTTCGTCCCGCAAACTTTTCAGTGATTCGTTATGAGATCTGTAAACGACTGCCAATACCAAAAGTCCAATATAAAGATCTATGTGAGCGTAGTCCAGATCTTTCCAAGCTTTTCCATTGACACGCCTATCTTCTATATTGGACATTGTTATAATTTTGTTAGTGATATTTATCATGCCAAAAGATGATTTTTGGGTGGTTATGCGACTTGTGGGATATCTTGTTTGTCCTAGAGAAAATTCTATTACCTTATGATACGACTTGATTTACAAATCCATGCAATCCTTTTTATCTTTCACTTTTTCTTCAACTGTTTACATCTCTATATATAAAACACCATAAAACTACATGAGCTCGTGTAGGTATCCGCTCTTTTCTGTGAAAACTTCATCCTTCATAAAATGCATTTTACCGCTTTTTATGAAACGACGTCCATGTATTTGGTTCATCGCCCTCTGCCTGTCTGTCTCTGGGCATAATGATTTAAAAACGACTGATGTAAGTTTTCCATGTCATGTTTGCTAATTATTATCACAAGGATGAAAAGATCATTATATACATATGGTAAAATATTCGTATGCCTCTACAGAATTGACTAATATTATCCTTTTTTACATTGCGATAATATTTAACTACTGCTACTTTCCAATTAAGGACCGACGGCATGAAACCGGGTCATTTAATGAAATCACTGGTGAACAAGCAGGAAACGAGAAAAACACCAACTGTTTTACTGCAATTGCCTTCACATCTACTTCTATGTACTTCTCTGTTGAAATCGCAATGCGACCTTCTGATGACAGCAGCACAGATCGTGAAGACATTGGAATAACGATGGAAAATACTGAAGCACGATCAAAGCGACATTACCTGGGATTAATGTTCTAGTAATCGCACTGACGGAGCTAGGGCAATAGTTGGAAAATCTGCTGGAGCTGTAGCACGTACAAAACGTTTAGCTCTTCATGTAATGCCTAATGCCATGTGTAATCATATTCGTGATGACATGCCGCAATAACTGAATGGTATATCGAAAGAGATTCTAAGAATGGTGAACCTTGTAAAAGCAATGTCACTGTATTCCCGTTTATTCGCTTTGTTGAGGGAATAAATTGAAAGATATTATAAATCAATAATTCTCTATAAAGTAGCGCGATGGCTATCGTGCGTGAATATGTTGGCTCCATTCGATGAATTAAGAGATGAGATAAGACATATTTTTATACAAAAATCCATTAGTACGGACAGATAAATGAAATTACAGAATTTGGAACAAACGGTTGGCTTCTGTGAGAGGCAATTTCATTTACCTTCATGAAATGAATGTTAAACTACGAGGTATAAATGCGAACGCATTCAAAGTTCATAGTAGAATAAAATCACTTACATTAAAACTCAATACTTTTGCGTTAATAGGCGTTAATATGAAGTTTTTCGAGTCCCAATGTTTACATTTTTACCAAAAATATTTTCTTCGAAGAATGTGTCAACATTTCTATAGGTCAAACAGGGCGTAAACGGTGTCCGACGATAACGGAGTATTTTACAACTCAGCAAGTTGCATGGAATTGGCTTCACAATCCTTTAGTTACATTCTCTGTATCTAAGTCAGGGTTATAAATGAAAGAAAATGAACAGCTAATTGATATCTCCAAAGATTTAACTTTGAAACTAAGTTAAATGAAACAGAAAATATGCATTCTTGGGGTTGTCACATAAACGTTGTCACTTCGAACTTTCTCCCGGCTTTTGAATCCAATTAGCATTTTGAGAAATCCTTCACCCTATATAACGCAGGTAATTTGTTTCATTCCTTGTTAACGTAGTCTTTTAGAACAGTAGCTACATGATTTTTAATTTATCCAAAAAAGCTTTGTATCTGCGAATTATTGAATAATGTAAATTTCTTTGCATTGTTTCATGCAATGCACAGGTAGAATTTGATTTGAAAAATATAAACCATACAATTGCTATATTATGTATCATAAGTAAAACACATATATCTCAAGGGTTAATGACTACAATACCGAAGAAAACACAAGTAAATCAAAAATAATACTAATATAAATTTATTTTAATGCAATCGGTTTATCACCCCTGGGTTCGTGTTCCGCGAAAAAAGATAACTATCTATATGTGGTAAGCGGTGTTACAATGCTTGGGAGAGAGAGTATCAAGACAACTATATTTGTTTTGGAAAATACACAGATTACTTACAGCTTAACAGACCGAGTCAAAATTATTGCCGTTTTTAAATATAAGATGGTGAAACTGTCACGAATCTAATATTCCAGAAACTGCTGCAATCAATGGCTTCATAGGATTATCTAACGATATACTCGTAGCTCCTCGTCAAATATTTGCCCCACACCATGCACATTTACTACGATTCTATGTAAACAACTACCTTCAGTTCCCCTTTTAAAAAGTACGATTCAACGAACTCGCCAACAAATGAAGAACCACATTTTTGTTGCGAAAGTAGTATGACTTGCAAATCTGAGGAAGCCGAAAACGAGGACCCCACCGATAAATTACCGAACGTTCTAACTATAATGCACGGCTGCATAACAGTAATTCAGACTTGGCAACGTCGTCGATAGTGCAATCGGCCAAAGACGAGACGTAGAATACAAAAATGGATAACATCAAGGAAGGTATAGCCGGATTTTCCAGTTAACGCGGCCATATTTACTTTGATCTGATCTGAAGGATTATGGTTAGTGATTGTGGCCGACACGGGATACACTTGTAAATGTATATGCCACCAACGCATATCATTCAAAGGAACATACGAATTTTTCATCGTTAAATTTGAAAAAGTATTATAAATATATGCCGTTTTTATAATAGATAATAAATAATTCATTATGTGTAGGTATATATAATAATATGGAAAATAACAATCTCATAAAGTACGAAGATCAGATTATGTGGAATAATTTTTGACTAACCTCGAGTATGTGTGTAAGCGTCGTCCATGTCCACCTCCACCACGACCACCGACACCATAAGAGCCACATCGGCAACTGCCTCAGCCACGGACCCAGCAAACAGATGCAGAAACTACCCCGCATCTTCGGTCGCGGGCTTTCCGCCATCCATCTCCGCCACCATATGAACCACGGCCGTCCTTGCTGATAACGGATAAACGATTTTTTTCGTTAAACTTTAAGATGAAATATAAATACTGGTTCTGCTTATAAAACTGTGTATATTTATGTATAATAAAAGGAAAAACAGCAAACACATTAACACGGTCGAGCAGAGTAAACAGCATTATAAGTGAATTACCTGCAGCTTTTGCGTTTCCAGTTCATTTGTCCATGGTCACCACCTCCGCCTTCTCCTCTAACTCACCGCCGCCTCCCACACATCCTTTACCTCAACCGCCACCATTAAGCCATCCACGGCAAACGACTCAGCTTCGGACGGAGCTTAAGTCGAGCGCCTTATGGGCCCGTCTCCTTCCTCCGTCATTCTTCTCTCCTAACCCTCTTCAGTCAAATCGCTGGAGGGATTTAAATTATTTACGAGTGATCCTTATTAAAATTCAACGCCCAATTCTGATATGATCTGTAAGGTATAGATTAAAATAATAATTTGTATATAGGACCTTTTTTAACAATAGCTAAGTTTTAAAGACCAAATATTACGAGTTACAGATCGGTGATAAAAATAACTTTTACCTTTTCAATTAACCGTCGATCAGTCCACAATACGCTGAAGATTAATTGTTTACTTCCATATGACATTTTCAGTATTTTGCCTCAATAAATACGGAAACCTGTTGATTTCTGATGCACACTGTAGGGAAAAATATTCCATGCAGAATCCTATTAATGTCTACGATGATCACTGCGAAGGTTTGTAATTCTTTTTAAAAAAATTATACCTTCGCGTTCTTCCGAATACAGAAAAGAAATTTTTCTGAATTTCTGGTTTCACCAAAGAACGAAAATCTCATCTCATTTTCTTTTTTGGAATACCAACGGTTGGAGCTGTTTCCGCAGTTTCTTATTTACGTCCTATTCAATTATTCTCACTTTCTGCAGGTTAGCACTTTTTCTTCAACTGTTTACATCTCCATATATAAAACACCATAAAACTACCTGAGCTCGTGTAGGTATCCGCTCTTTTCTGTGAAAACTTCATCCTTCATAAAATGCATTTTACCGCTTTTTATGAAACGACGTCCATGTATTTGGTTCATCGCCCTCTGCCTGTCTGTCTATGGGCATAATGATTTAAAACGACTGATGTAAGTTTTCCATGTCATGTTTGCTAATTATTATCACAAGGATGAAAAGTTCATTATATACATATGGTAAAATATTCGTATGCCTCTAAAGAATTGACTAATATTATTCTTTTTTACATTGCGATAATATTTAACTACTGCTACTTTCCAATTAAGGACCGACGGCATGAAACCGGGTCATTTAATGAAATCACTGGTGAACAAGCAGGAAACGAGAAAAACACCAACTGTTTTACTGCAATTGCATTCACATCTACTTCTATGTACTTCTCTGTTGAAATCGCAATGCGACCTTCTGATGACAGCAGCACAGATCGTGAAGACATTGGAATAAGGATGGAATATACTGAAGCACGATCAAAGCGACATTACCTGGTATTAATGTTTTAGTAATCGCACTGAAGGAGCTCAGGCAATAGTTGTAAAATCCGCTGGAGCAATAGCACGTAAATACGTTTAGCTCTTCATGTAATGCCTAATGTCATGTGTAATCATATTCGTGATGACATGCCGCAATAATTGAATCATATATCGAAAGAGATTCTAAGAATGGTGAACCTTATAAAAGCAATGTCACTTTATTCCCATTTATTCGCTTTGTTGAGCGAATAAATTGGAAGATATTATAAAGCATTAATTCTCCATAAAGTAGCGCGATGGCTATCGTGCGTGAATGTGTTGGCTCCATTCGATGAATTAAGAGATGAGATAAGACATATTTTTATACAAAAATCCATTAGTACGGACAGATAAATGAAATTACAGAATTTGGAACGAACGGTTGTCTTCTGTGACAGGCATTTTCATTTACCTTCATGAAATTAATGTTAAACTACGAGGTTTAAATGCGAACGCATTCAAAGTTCATAGTAAAATAAAATCACTTACTTTAAAACTCAATACTTTTGCGTTAATTGGCGTTAATATGAAGTTTTCCGAGTCCCAATGTTTACATTTTTACCAATAATATTTTCTTCGAAGAATGTGTCAACATTTCTATAGGTCAAACAGGGCGTAAACTGTGTCCGACAATAACGGAGTATTTTACAACTCAGCCAGGTGCATGGAATTGGCTTCAAAATCCTTCAGTTACATTCTCTGTATCTAAGTCAGGGTTATAACTGAAAGAAAATGAACAGCTAATTGATATCTCCAAAGATTAAACTTTGAAACTAAGTAAATTGTAACAGTAAATATGCATTCTTGGGGTTGTCACATAAACGAATATGCTGAAATTTCCATCGGCACTTCGAAATTTCTCCCGGCTTTTGAATCCAATTATCATTTTGAGAAATCCTTCACCCTATATAACGCAGGTAATTTGTTTCCTTCCTTGTTAACGCTGTCTTTTAGAAAAGGAGCTACATGATTTTTATTTTATCCAAAAAAGCTTTGTATCTGCGAATTATTGAATAATGTAAATTTCTTTTCATTATTTCATGCAATGCACAGGTAGAATTTGATTTGAAAAATATAAACCATACAATTGCTATATTATGTATCATAAATCAAACATATATATCTCAAGGGTTAATGACTACAATACAATCTTCGGTCGCGGGCTTTCCGCCCCCCACCTCCGCCTCCATATGAACCACGGCCGTCCTTGCTGATAACGGATAAACGATTTTTTTCGTTAAACTTGAAGATGAAATTTAAATACTGGTTCTGCTTATAAAACTGTGTATATTTATGTATAATAAAATGAAAAACAGCAAACACATTAACACGGTCGAGCAGAGTAAACAGCATTATAAGTGAATTACCTGCAGCATTTGCGTTTCCAGTTCATTTGTCCATGGTCACCACCTCCGCCTCCTCCTCTAACTCACCGCCGCCTCCCACACATCCTTTACCTCAACCGCCACCATTAAGCCATACACGGCAAACGACTCACCTTCGGACGGAGATTGAGTCGAGCGCCTTATGGGCCCGTCTCCTCCCTCTGTCATTCTTCTCTCCTAATCCTCTTCAGTCAAATCGCTGGAGGGATTTAAGTTATTTAAGTGTGATCGTTATTAAAATTCATCGCCCAATTCTGATATGATCTGTAACGCAAAGATTATAATAATAATTTGTATATAGGACCTTTTTTAACAATAGCCAAGTTTTAAAGACCAAATATTACAAGTTACAGATCGGTGATAAAAATATCTTTTACCTTTTCAATTAACCGTCGATCAGTCCATAATACGCTGAAGATTAATTGTTTACTTCCATATGACATTTTCAGGATTTTGCCTCAATAAATACGGAAGACTGTTGATTTCTGATGCCCATTGTAGGGAAACATATTCCATGCAGAATCCTATTAATGTCTACGATGATCACTGCGAAGGTTTGTAGTTCTTTTTAAAAAAAATTATATCTTCGCGTTCTTCCGAATACAAAAATGAAATTTTCCTGAATTTCTGGCTTCACCAAAGAACGAAAATCTCATCTCATTTTCTTTTTTGGAATACCATTGATCACATTTTGTAGCGGACGGTTGGAGTTGTTTCCGCAGTTTCTTATTTACGTCTTATTCAATTCTTCTCACTTTCTTCTGGTTAGCACTTTTTCTTCAACTGTTTACATCTGTATATATATAACACCATAAAACTACCTGAGCTCGTGTAGGTATCCGCTCTTTTCTAGAAAAATTCATCCTTCGTTAAATGCACTTTACCGCTTTTTATGAAACTACGTCCATGTATTGTGTTCATCGCCCTCTGTCTGTCTATCTCGGTACATAATGATTTAAAAACGACTGATGTAAGTTTTCCATGTCATGTTTGCTAATTATTATCTCAAGGATGAAAAGTTCATTATATACATATGGTAAAATAATCGTATGCCTCTACAGTATTCACTAATATTATTCTTTTTTACATTTCGGTAATATTTAACTACTGCTACTTTCCAATTAACGACCGACGGCATGAAACCGGGTCATTTAATAAAATCACGGGTGAAAAAGCAGGAAACGAGGAAAACACCAACTGTTTTACTGCAATTGCCTTCACATCTACTTCTATGTCCTTCTCTGTTGAAATCGCAATGCGACCTTCTGATGACAGCAGCACAGATCGAGAAGACATTGGAATAAGGATGGAATATACTGAAGCACGATCAAAGCGACATTACCTGGGATTAATGTTTTAGTAATCGCACTGACGGAGCTCAGGCAATAGTTGTAAAATCCGCTGGAGCAATAGCACGTAAAAAACGTTTAGCTCTTCATGTAATGCCTAATGTCATGTGTAATCATATTCGTGATGACATGCCGCAATAATTGAATCATATATCGAAAGAGATTCTAAGAATGGTGAACCTTATAAAAGCAATGTCACTTTATTCCCATTTATTCGCTTTGTTGAGCGAATAAATTGGAAGATATTATAAAGCATTAATTCTCCATAAAGTAGCGCGATGGCTATCGTGCGTGAATGTGTTGGCTCCATTCGATGAATTAAGAGATGAGATAAGACATATTTTTATACAAAAATCCATTAGTACGGACAGATAAATGAAATTACAGAATTTGGAACGAACGGTTGTCTTCTGTGACAGGCAATTTCATTTACCTTCATGAAATGAATGTTAAACTACGAGGTATAAATGCGAACGCATTCAAAGTTCATAGTAGAATAAAATCACTTACTTTAAAACTCAGTACTTTTGCGTTAATAGGCGTTAATATGAAGTTTTCCGAGTCCCAATGTTTACATTTTTACCAATAATATTTTCTTCGAAGAATGTGTCAACATTTCTATAGGTCAAACAGGGCGTAAACTGTGTCCGACAATAACGGAGTATTTTACAACTCAGCCAGGTGCATGGATTGGCTTCAAAATCCTTCAGTTACATTCTCTGTATCTAAGTCAGGGTTATAACTGAAAGAAAATGAACAGCTAATTGATATCTCCAAAGATTTAACTTTGAAACTAAGTTAAATGTAACAGTAAATATGCATTCTTGGGGTTGTCACATAAACGAATTTGCTGAAATTTCCATCGGCACTTCGAAATTTCTCCCGGCTTTTGAATCCAATTATGATTTTGAGAAATCCTTCACCCTATATAACGCAAGTAATTTGTTTCCTTCCTTGTTATAATAGTCTTTTAGAACAGTAGCTACATGATTTTTAAATTATCCAAAAAAGCTTTGTATCTGCGAATTATTGAATAATGTAAATTTCTTTTCATTATTTCATGCAATGCACAGGTAGAATTTGATTTGAAAAATATAAACCATACAATTGCTATATTAGGTATCATAAATCAAACATATATATCTCAAGGGTTAATGACTACTATACCGAAGAAATCATAAGTAAATCAAAAATAATACTAATGTAAATTGATTTTAATGCAATCGGTTTATCACCCCTGGGTTCGTGTTCCGCGAAAAAAGATAATTATCTATAAGTGGTAAGCGGTGTTACAATGCTTGGGAGAGAGAGTATCAAGACAACTATTTTTTCTTTTGGAAAATACACAGATTACTTACTGCTTAACAGACCGAGTCAAAATTATTGCCGTTTTTAAATATAAGAAGGTAAAACTGTCACGAATCTAATATTCCAGAAACTGCTGCAATCAATGGCTTCATAGGAATATCTAACGATATACTCGTAGCTCCTCGTCAAATATTTGCCCCACACCATGCACATTTACTACGAATCAATATGATCAACTACCTTCAGTTCCCTTTTTAAAAAGTACAATTCAACGAACTCGCCAACAAATGAAGAACCACATTTTTTTGTCTGAATTATTTTTTTCAAGAGCTCGCCAAATCGTTCAAAGACATCGAATTTTGCTTCGACATAGTGGAACATCAAATTACATAATTCTTCATATATACGCAACAGAATTTAGTATTGATGGGATACTTCCCCGATGATGCCTTCATATGCGTACCTCAAATTTATCGCAATCATGTATTCATTCTTTCGTCCGTTTCGGATATTGGGCATTTTCAAAACGAGGTCTTTTTGGAATAAATATTCATAACATCGCAAAAAAATAACTGCGACTTGGAGAATTAAGCAGTGCTTAAACACGAATGGAAACATTTTCTCTTATACACGGAGGGCTTGCTTAATCATATTAACATACGTAACGATTCCGGAGTTTCACGCCGTCGAGAATGCACTTGGAGAGTCAGTCACAGCATTTAACGATCACGTTAGGAATAAATTCCACTTATTCACTGTCTCTTCGTTCCATTGCGATACCTCCGGAGAGCTCGTCTTCCTCGTCAACATCGAGTCAGGTTGACCAGTTCTGGTTTTAAGAAAAATGGGGTTGTATGTACATCTACACAACTATGGCAGAATGAATTGATTTCATTTATCGTGAAGGCGCTCCTCGTCGCTTCCACAACACGACCATTCCAACGAGAAGGTTACATGTACCGGGGCAACTTTCGGGATGTTACTCTCTCTAACGGTGGCCGCGGGTACTTTGAACAGTTTAGAGCAGCTCGATACACCTATACCATAATGAAGCGCAAGTCTATATCGGATTCAATGCCGTAGTATGAGGGAAAACCCAAACGATTCCACCTAGCATATTTCTTCCCATTGTACAACTGCGTCCGTATGCATGTCGTCACCATGGCAACCACACATTGTTGCGTACGTTGGAACGAACTTACATTTCTCAGGTTTGCCTTTAATATTTCAGTGATAAATATGAATCTGCTAGCCAAAAATTTCTTTTCCGCAACTCGCTTTGTGTTTTTTCATAAACACATTTTTGTAAATAAATGTTTTGCATATTACTTGAGGTCGATCACATATGTAATTGTGATTTATTTTAAATAAGCATATATTAATAATTTAATAATTTTCTGGATTAATACGGTGAAACCTTAGGAATCCTAATTTTTATTGTGAAAAAATATAAAAAGATACGAAAAATTAAATTAAATAGGAAAACCCGTAAATTAACTGCACTGTGAAAAAATCGTTATCATCGATGGATTGGCGAAAATTGTATAAATATTATGGGTTTTGAAAAAATGAAAACTAGACGATTACAACGATAAATCATCGTCTTTGTTAACATTTATTAGTGAATAAATCAGGTTTAGCCCTATGGTGCGGCGATAATCTCGGCGAGAATAATGTACGGACACGAAGCATTATATTCTACTGAGAAATTGAGACGAACCATCGCAGTAGAACTAAATGCTATAGGAATTTTATGGAGTAAAATGAAATCTATCCGGAAACGACTCTTGTGACAATGTGATACCTGCATAGTTTAGAATGTTGCTCCCTTCATATATATTTTCCTACTCAGAGAGAATCATAGAAGGAGTCGTGGGGTGCTATGCCGTAATTACGAACGCGATTTAAATGTTGAATTCACCACATATTGAAAAGAATTCAGAGACATAAAAATACATTTAAAAATCAAATTCGCCGACTTAGTAAATTGCAGCAATTTTCTATTAACTTAATCTTATAAAAACTAATGTTTTGCCGAAGACGTCAACGTTAGAGGACATGATGTGTCGTGTTCCGAAGTGAATGTTTCTTGAGATGGTCCGGGTAAATGAGCTAGAGAATGCAGTGTTATTTATGAATGGGAAGGTTTGGCAAAAGGTGACGGCTTCAGATATGTTGTTCGGATCCTCTGATACTGCTTCACATGTACTAATACGCGCCTGGGAGCATCCAAATCAAAAGGGTGGCTATACAGAAGTTGCGAAAGTAATATGGCTTGAAATCTGAGGAAGCCGAAAACGAGGACCCTACCGATAAATTACCGAACGTTCTAACTATAATGAGGAAAACGTAAGTCAATTGCGCCGTTTAAAGATTTTCAAAGGTTGAAAACTAAATTATTAGTGAAGGCCACAGCAAATGGTGACTCTGTGTAAATGTAAAAAGAGACAGACGAGAGGAAATTCTCGCCATCATCCGAAAAAAAACAGAAGTGCGTGATGAAATAAAATATCCTGGGAATTATGTGATCAGAGATTCTTCTGTGAATCGGGCAGTACCTTTGGTCATGAAGTGGAATATGTCCCGGAGATAATAGTGGAGCAATTGGAAAAGAAAATAGAAGCATAAGATTATGAACGTATGTAAAATGTCTTCATGGTTCAAGTTTGAAAAAGCGATGGCATTAGTTGGCAAAACCGCTGGAGCTGTAGCTCTTTAGCTCTTCATGTAATGCCTAATGTCATGTGTAATCATATTCGTGACGACATGCCGCAATATTTGAATCATATATCGAAAGAGATTCTAAGAATATTAAACCTTATAAAAGCAATGTCACTGTATTCCCATTTATTCGCTATGTTGAGAGAATAAATTGAAAGATATTATAAAGGATTAATTCTCCATAATGTAGCGCGATGGCTATCGTGCTTGAATGTGTTGGCTCCATTCGATGAATTAAGAGATGAGATAAGACATATTTTTATACAAAAATCCATTAGTACCGACAGATAAATGAAATTACAGAATTTGGAACGAACGGTTGGCTTATGTCACATGCAATTTCATTTACCTTCATGAAATGAATGTTAAACTACGAGGTATAAATGCGAACGCATTCAAAGTTCATAGTAAAATAAAATCACTTACTTCAAAACTCAACTATGTGAACAACTACCTTCAGTTCCCCTTTGAAAAAGTACGATTCAACGAACTCGCCAACAAATGAAGAACCACATTTTTGTTGCGAAAGTAATATGGCTTGCAAATCTGAGGAAGCCGAAAACGAGGACCCTACCGATAAATTACCGAACGTTCTAACTATAATGCACGGCTGCATAACAGTAATTCAGACTTGGCAACGTCGTCGATAGTGCAATCGGCCAAAGACGAGACGTAGAATACAAAAATGGATAATATTTAGGAAGGTATAGCCGGATTTTTCAGTTAACGCGGCCATTTTTACTTTGATCTGATCTGAAGGATTTTGGTAAGTGAATGTGGCCGACACGGGATTCACTTGTAAATGTCTATGACACAAACGCATATCATTCAAAGGAACATACGAATGTTTCATCGTTAAATTTGAAAAAGGATTATAAATATATGCCGTTTTTATAAGAGATAATAAATAATTAATTATGTGTAGGTATATATAATAATATGGAAAAAAACAATCTCATAAAGTACGAAGATCAGATTATGTGGAATAATTTTTGACTAACCTCGAGTATGTGTGTAAGCGTCGTCCATGTCCACCTCCACCACGACCACCGACACCATAAGAGCCACATCGGCAACTGCCACGGACCCAGCAATCAGATGCAGAAACTACCCCGCATCTTCGGTCGCGGGCGTTCCGCCCTCCATCTCCGCCTCCATATGAACCACGGCCGTCCTTGCTGATAACGGATAAACGATTTTTTTCGTTAAACTTGATGATGAAATATAAATACTGGTTCTGCTTATAAAACTGTGTATATTTATGTATAATAAAATGAAAAACAGCAAACACATTAACACGGTCGAGCAGTGTAAGCAGCATTATAAGTAAATTACCTGCAGCATTTGAGTTTCCAGTTTATTTGTCCATGGTCACCACCTCCGCCTCCTCCTCTAACTCACCGCCGCCTCCCACACATCCTTTACCTCAACCGCCACCATTTATTCCTAACGATCACGTTAGGAATAAATTCCACTTATTCACTGTCTCTTCGTTCCATTGCGATACCTCCGAAGAGCTCGTCTTCCTCATCAACATCCAGTCAGGTTGACCAGTTCAGGTTTTAAGAAAAATGGGGGTGTATGTTCATCTAGTCATCTAGTCATCTAGTCTATATCCATCTCACAGGGAGAATTCAAAGCTGATAGATTGTTATTGGAACGTTTATATTTGTATTATGAATCATAATATGGCAAACGACAAACGTATCACCAACAGAAGAAGCCTAATTCATTTATTTCCAAGAAATCCATATATTTTATTTAACCTTCTGTTCATCGCTTTAGTACTATATAAGACAAAATTCTGATATGGCCATCACATGACTTTCTCCATACTTGAATATTTCTAAAACTTCAAAATAGGTTAAATGATAATAAATATTTAAGGAACTGCAAGGAAAATTCCAAGACTTAACTAAGAACCGAAATAAACTCAATTGGTAGCCTTCTGATACTCGATTTTAGCCACGAATATTCAACCATTAAATAAGAACAAGAAATCCAAACCAGGACTAATGCAGGCAAGTTTTCCAAAGTTCACGTACCGAATTGATTACTCATATATTCACAGGAAATGTTTCAGTATGTGTTAGTCATTCCAAGAAATTATCATACCATAAATACGACTGGTAGCTGATAGTTTATCTCTGATAGATGAAAATTATAAACAAATCAATAGAGAATTATCAGTATCAAGAATGAGGTCAGGCTCAACCATGTGGAATTCTGAATTGTGCCACGCTCTTAATTGGCTGGAATGGTCAACTTTTGATGAGTGTCATACAACGTGTAAGTGAGATTGGTTTTGCCAAGCTCTCTTCCCTTACGAAAAAACTGGCTGCTCTTTCCTCAAAATCAGTGCAGTGTAGTGATTCCAGTCCTTCTAAACTCAGTGACCACAAGTTCCACCCACCAATTTATCCAATTGTGTTTCTATTTTGAACGAGTTTAACTTAGGCCTGAAATTCGCCCCTAGCCTCCATTTATCTACACGTGTGTTGAAGAATCTAGTCGTCGATTGTGATTTGGCCCTACAAAAAGAATCTCATTCGTTTAAGCACGTTTTTTATTGTAAAATTTCTTACTTCCTCAATGTTCCTCGACCCAGACCACTATCCCGCTCACACTCTCCCGCCTTACATTCTAGTGTTAATACAATTTGATTGTCCTAAAGCCTGATAAAGTTAATGGCATGGTGGTGATGGACAGAGACGTTTATTTGGAGAATTGTTATGATTTCATTCGAAACAAAAATATTTCGGTTTCGAAAAAAAACCCTCTCTCGAATCATCAACCTGCGATCCAAAAAACTATTTCTTCGACTTCTTTTCTTTTCACTCCTAAAATCAAACACAACTTATAAGTGGTGAACCCCTTTCCCCTTTGACTTCATGGTTTCACAAAACTTCACAAAAAGGATTGCCCTATTAGGCTTGTTGTCTCCAGTACCTCTGCGCCTGCCCATAAACTCGCCTTCAAACTCAATACACTTCTTCGTCATTATTCTCATTTTAGTCCAAAATTTGGTATTAAAATTTCCATAGAGTTGACGCCCACCTTCAAAGTAAAGATTTTCCACAACAATTCAAAATTTGTCTCTTTTGATATTTTTTGCCTTTTTACTTCTGTTCCCGTTAAATAACTCGTAGATTTGGTTGTAGATATGCTTTCGAAAGCAGATATCAATCAATTTTTGATAACTGAGTTTCCTAACTTACTTGTAGCACATTCTGAACAAAACCTATTTCTTTTTTAGTGTAATTTTTTTAAACAAACGCATAATCTCGCGATGAGGTCCCCACTTTCCCCTATCCTTGCCAACATTTATATCAACAATTTATAAGTTAACCTTCTTAATTCTGGCGGAGGAGTTTTGACAAGAGGATTAAGGAGCATAAGCAATGCTTCCGTTTAAATAATTTGAATTCTCAATTTGCAAAACATCTTTTAAACCTCAGTCATCATAATTCCTTCAATCTAAATTCCTCCGCTTTGAAAATTAAGGTCGCAAATAGGATGCTCTTGAACAACTAGAGATAATTATTTGTGAAGACCTGTATCTCTTATATGTATATCTTTTCCGCAATCATTCTTCTCAATTTTGCTTACCAAATATTTTTTAAATACTTTGTATCAACATTGTTGTCTTTGGCTCCTTTAACCAAGTTTTAGTAACATTTTGTAACTTTATTTTCCTTTCCAACCCCTTCCTTTTCCTAACAGTCTATTTATTTACCTTCCATTCGTTTTCTATGTAACCCCTACTCTGCCCCTCTCACCCTTTTTTGCCTATATATATGGAACTGTATTTATATTTTATCACCTAATGATACTATGATCGTTGTGAAACCTTTCGTGCCAAATAAATTTGTGGAAGTGACAATGTTGTTTCTTTTTCTCGAAGAGCATTATCAGGTTAAAAATGCTAAAAAAGAATGCCACTTTCTAGCATTACCTTTTGCATGTATTTTTTTAAATAAGCTAATTAGTTAAATGTTACTGTTCACACGCTTATATATCTGGACCAACCTTCTATTGCTGATGGGTAGTCAAACGTAAAAATATCAAGTCAAGATATAAAAATGAATTATCATAACAATTTTTTATATATTGTATAGTTTAATATCAATAAATCATATAATATAATTATGATAACCTTTCTACTTTCATGAGTTGCAAAGGTGTCTACGTGCTCTTGAGAGACGTGGGGTTATCCCAATTTAACCCTTAATATTTTACAGTTGTGAGATTAGCAGACAGATGTAGAGAACTGTAAGAATATTTTGTAAATAAGTAGTAAGAGGTTCGATAGCATCTTTTGTTTCATAAATATCAATACTGACTTGTAAATTCCTATTACGTAAAATCATCGAATATAGACTGCTAGTGCAGAGAAATTCAGTTTTAAATACTAGTAGCAGCGAAATTTTTTAATATTTCATATTTTAGTGACCTAACTGAAATGACAAAAATAATAAATTGTTCTTTTCTTAACAGCATATCAACCGTCCATATAAAACCACTTCAAAAGCATAGTTAGCTGATGAATTGCTAAACTACTACGCGACACTTTAAACATTTTTATTTAAATATGTTCAAATTTAAATCCTTTAAAACAGTATTACCTATCTTAAATAGTGAAAAAAAGGAATATGATATTTAATGTGAGGGCTTTTAGAATAATGTAGGAACAACTGATCTTATAAAAGATTTCATCGAAAGTAAAATAAGAGGCAAGTGAACAGTTCCAAAGAATAAAATTATCTAAAGTAGTTTTCAAATGAATTTTCATTGTAAACTATTCCCAGAAGATCGCTTTAATGATTATTAATAGTAAAGCAATACGAATGTGATTATAATTTAACAATAATAAAATACATGTATCGTATAAGGCAATATTAAAACAGGATCAATAAGAATTTAATAATAATAATAATAAAATTAATTAAAAGTTTACATGTACCTCGATTTTCCGGATGTAAGTCTTAATGAAACTCATAGGGAAAAGGTTTTTTCATTAACCTTAAAAAAATAAAAAGTTTTTAAGATAAATAAAAACATACAAACAATAATAATAACGATAAATAAAAATTTATAATAATTAACAGAAATATCCCTTCAAAAAACGTAGGATTGCTAGTATCAATACAGTCCACATTAAAATAAACTTCTCTTACACTATCAACAATTACAATAGTTTGTTTAATCTCGTTGCTAAGATGGTCGCGTTTATCTTCCAACGAGAATTCAAATAAACATTTATCGCAGCGCCAACGCAAGGATCTGGTGGCCGAGGTGACTAAATCACTCGGCTTAGAAAATTCGCAAATGTTTAAACAAACATTTAATGTTTATGTACTTCTGAATGTGCAACAAATCTGACGTTGGTAATAGTAGAAATAAAAAAATAACCGAATAGGGGTTATGAAATTCTGATATATTAATTAATTTGGATGTAAAAAAATTCCTAAAATGTTAACAAATAGATAAATGTTTCAGTACTAGGGTGCAAGCTAGGGAGCTGAAATATTTTAATTAAAACCTCAGAAGACGCGGCGGTTCGCCTCACTAAGACTCGGTTTGTCAAGTCAAATTTCTCGTAAAATATAAATGATAAGAACTTCAAATTAAAATATTTTAAATAAAAAATACCCACAAATTGATTCATGTAATAATTTTAACTTATAAAACTGTTGCGTCAAGAGATTCGTATGTGCGCTTCTCATATTGTGCTGAAACGGCAAGGCTTCGCAACCGGTGTGCCGCGATTCCGTCCATGATGTGCCACGATATATTTTACGTTATGAGCAAGGGAAGAATATTACTGCGTTTTATTATCCTACAGCTACGACCGCGGAAATTTCCTTTTTTAATAAACAGAGATACTTTACGGCCGAATTTGTACTCCAATCTTTTGCCTACTCATGTCACGTGACTATCTCGATCTATACCATGGCACTCGAAATTTCTTTAATGGCAGTGACAGTATTACTGTAATTACTCGCATAATTCACGCACCTTTCACTTCGAATTTCGTGACCAAAACTATTGTATTACTAGCAAACACTACTGACCCTAATATAAAAACTCTAAAAGCCCCTCAATATGACGGGGAAAAATTTATCTTTCGCAGGATATGTCCTCAAAGACCTTAAAAATTCAGCAATTTTAATTTCCACATATGACATCATGAAATGAATATCAATAGTAATTGAATATTTGTTTAGTTTTGTTACCGTCGTTCAAACAGCGTCGAAAATTCCTGAACATAATCAGAACCAACTAGCGGAAGAAAGCTCTACTAATGAGCATTACATCTGATTCTATCGGACGTCAAGTTCGCGGAAACTAGTACAAGTATACTAGTAGAAGCATATCTTCGAGCCTTGAAGAAACTCTCATTTTTCAGACAGATATTTTACCATTGCAAATATATTCTTAAATTAATAGATTCCACCTCCGCAGCGATTTTTGTTTTTCCCTAATGTCAAAATAGTAGGTTAAAACAATCCCCATACCTTGAAATTTTAAGAATTTTATACTTTCTCCATTATGGGGTACTAATGGTTCACATTTCTGCCAATTTTTGAAGTTTGATCACTTTTAGAAGTGATATAATATTTTTCTAATAGTTTCAATTTAAATAATTTTTAATGGCCGCAAAAAGAACTTCATGAATACACTGAAATATTTAATCGGTTACATAGACTAAAATCTAAGTAGTTTTTAAATTTCAGTTCTCTAACTTGCCCCGTAGTGTCTAAACATTTACCTATTTTTTAAAATTTTAAGAAATTTAACTGGCAAAGAAATTAAAATATCAAAGTTTTTATAATTGCTATTTCGTTTTTTTTTATAAATCCTACCTATAAAAAAATTTCAGCTCCGTAGCACATTCGGAAGTACATAAACCTTGAAATATTTTAAAAATAATTGCCTCCTATATGCTATATTTATGTATGTGTGATATGCATGTTACATCCTTCTCTGTAGTTAACGTCGATATATAATGATGGACAAATTATTCAAACAAAGATGTCGTAAATTATATTTCCTACAGCTTTTATTCCAGTATATTTTTCCATTTATCAAATATTTAATCAAATATTTCAAAATAACGGATAAGTGACTAGAGTAAACAACCACTTTCGAGTGATCGATTTTTATTAAGAACTAATCAGATCTTGCGACTTACAAAAACATGTTAAATATAAAATTTCGCGTTAACCTGATTATTGGTTATTGAGTTAGAGCACCCAAAAAATAACTATCACATACTCGTGTCAAAGTCAATCCGTTTTTATTTTCTGATAAGCCATACATATTTCATTTACATACGCTTTACATTTCAATTGTTTTACACATAGCAAAATATATCATGGTTGAAATAGGTATAAATTTATATAAATAGTAGTGATAAATATATATGCTTTTGTTGGAATAGCGCCGTCTATTACTTTTTCTTCTTTGGCAGCAACAGGGGCAATCCGTCCTGAGGGCACAGGTGAGGGGAGTTAGGGACTTGGTGCGGGCGTAGAGAGGAGGGGCGTCTGGCCAATAGAGCGACAGCGTCGCCTCTATTATCCTGCCGGGGTGGGGCGCTTGTGTTTGGGGTGGATTAGAAGGATAATGGGTAGGGGAGCAAGAATTTGTAGGAAGAGGTGGGGGATGTGTGCCCTCATTCTTTCGGCCGCTCTGCAGCGGAGTCTCGCCATTCGGTGTAGGACCGGTTCTATTTCGGCCCGAGCGCGTACCTCGGCTCTGGGTGTGCGGATCGGAGCCCTCATGATGTTGCGGAGGATGACTCTCTCGATGGCTGCCAGCCTCGAGATGTTTCCTATTGCGAGCGGCGTAATGGCAGGGGCGCCATACTCGATGACGTGTCTGATGAATGATTTGTACAAGTGTATGGCCGTCTCCTCAGAGACGCCTTTTCCTCCCATTCGTACGGCTCGGATAAGGTTGTTGCGCCTGGTTATGGTGGATATCAAGTTTCTCAGATGGGTGGCGAACGTCAGGTGGAGATCGAGGGTAACACCGAGGCATTTTCCCTCTTTCTGCAGGCCGACAATTTTCCCACAAAGGGTGACGGAAATCGGTTGCTGCGGAAATCCTTGTTCCCCCCCTTCGTGAGTGAAGGTCATTAGGATCTTTTTTTCTGGGTTTGGCCGAAGGCGCCACTTTCTCATTCACTCCTCGAGCCGCCGGAAGTCCTTTCGTAGATAACGTGCTGCGGTGCCGTGGCCCACAGCGCCGTGTCGTCTGCGTACTGCGCGAGGGTCACCTGTGGAAGAGCGGGAGAAGGCATGTCAGCGCAATACAGAATAAAAAGGAGCGTCGATAATACCGTTCCTTGGGGCACGTCTGATTGAATGCGGAAGGGATTGGACAGGGTGTCACCTACTTTGACTCTTGCATGTCGGTCGGAGATAAAGGAATATTGGAAGCGGGATAAGTTGGGTAGGGTGTCGGGAAATAGGGAGATATTTAGGGATAGCCCGTCATTCCAGAGTTTGTCGAATGCCCTTTCGATCTCCATGAAGATCGCAGCCGTGCACACACTTTTGTTGATTTCTTCTGCCGCCGTGTTGGTGAGCAGCGTCAGTGGGTCCGTGCTGGTCCTGTGCGCTCGGAATCCGTATTGATCGTCTGGGAGGATGCCGCCTGCGTCTAGGATGGCCGTGAGTTTTTTCACGACCACTTATTCCAGCATCTTTCCCTGGACGCTCGTAAGGCTGTTGGGGAGATAATTTTTCGCGTCTTTCCTCCGTTTCAGGAGCATGATGGTGTGCGCGTTTCTCCATTGTTTTGGGTAGCAACCCATGAAGAAGCAGGAATTATAAATCATTAGGAGGAATTTTTTAAGCGTGGGGAAATACCTGACATGCTTTTGTTGCAAGTTATCGTCCAGGAGGTCGAGGAGCAGAATTCTTCGTGCTGGCTATGGCTTCTTTCAGGTCGTCCTCGATCATTCCTTCCTCGGTTTCCTCGCTGATATCTGTGGGGATTAAGTTAGGTATAATGTTCTGCATTACCTCTATGGATTCTCTGTGAAATTTCTCGTCGGACCTTGGATCTTCGATCGGCGTCTGTATTTCTTCCAGCACACGTAAGAATTCCTCCTCTATTTTCCTCCGTGCAGACGCTTTTCCCGTCGTGAACTAGGTGGGATTCTTCTTGTCGTATAGCTCCCGAGAAGCCTTTGAACCTTTTGCTGTACCTGAAATCTAGAAACGAGCAATTTTTCTGCCATAAATCGGTTTTATAATCAAGTACCTTTCTATAGATGATGGTCTGGTTCCTGTGCCAAACGGAATTTAATGCTGGGTCCTTCCTCTTTTCGAATTCTCGGTAAATCCTCCAGTTTTTCTTGATGAGGTCGACGACGTACTTAAGCAGAGGCGTTATTTTACGTCGATTTTCTTCCTTCGGGTGCATTCGTCCACAGCCTGTTAAATAATATTGTTTAATGTATCGATTGCATTGTCTACCTCAGTGGCTATCTTAGGTCTCTCTGCAGGGAGTAATCCTTCGGCGATGATTTCATCGAACATTCCACAGTTCGCTTTTGCCCAATCCGTATTGTTTATCGTCCGTCTCGGTCTTTTGGCGGATCCTCCGGTGGTGATGGGGAAGATGAGTGGTAATGGTGTCCTCGGCTTTGACGTCCCCGACAAGTTGGGCGTACCAGCTCGCGTGCCAGCTCGCGTGTCAGCTCGCGTGCCAGCTCGAGTGCCAGCTCGCGTTCCAGCTCGCGTGCCATCTCTCGTGCCATCGTGCGTGCCAACGTGCGTGCCAGGGTGCGTGGCAGCGTGCGTGGCATCGTGCGTGGCAGCGTGCGTGGCAGCGTGCGTGGCATCGTGCGTGGCATCGTGCGTGGCAGCGTGCGTGGCAGCGTGCGTGACAGCGTGCCTACCAGCGAGCGTGCAAGGGTGCGTGGCAGCGTGCGTGACAGCGTGCGTGCCAGCGTGCGTGCAAGGGTGCATGGCAGAGTGCGTGGCAGCGTGCGTGACAGCGTGCTTGCCAGCGTGCGTGGCAGCGTGCGTGGGAGCGTGCGTGGCAGCGTGCGTGGCATCGTCCGTGGCAGCGTGCGTGGCAGCGTGCGTGGCAGCGTGCGTGCCAGCGTGCGTGCCAGCGTGCGTGCCAGCGTGCGTGCCAGCGTGCGTGCCAGCGTGCGTGCCAGCGTGCGTGCCAGCGTGCGTGCCAGCGTGCGTGCCAGCGTGCGTGCCAGCGTGCTTGCCAGCGTGCGTGGCAGCGTGCGTGGCAGCGATCGTGCCAGCTTCCGTGCCAGCTTGCGTGCTATCGTGCATGCGCAGATAGGATCGTGAAATCATTCAACTCCTGACCTACGCCAAAAAGAAAAAGAAGTTGGCGAGGGTAGTAACAACATCGTAGTGAAGGATCGAGGGGATGAGAGGAAATGCTTGTGTCTCGCAAACGCATAATATTTACGAACATAATTTTTTTTTATTTTTTCGATATATTTAGGCACAAATATTATGAGCATATTGCTTTTTTCGAATTACGAATTATCAAGGTTTTCCATTTATCCAGGTATGAAATTTGCTTATTGGGTCTTCAAATTAAAAGAAATTTCGAATTATACAGAAATATTGAACTAAAGAGTTTCTAATTATCTACGTTTTACTGTACTTGTAAATTGTATGCATACGCAGATACACTATCACATAAAATCCAACTTTTTATCCCCGTATTATACTGATTGGAGGGGCATTTTCCTTGACGATTTTAACTGTTCATCTATAGATACATTTTCATCTTGGGTGTATAACTTCTGCAAATTTTCCACCAAAAAATCCCAAACAACGCGTATGGTTCCAATCTGTCACCTTTCCGGTGCTTTTTTCTGTCATCTCTATTGTCAAATATTAAAAATCCCGTAATTTTATAAAATCTTTCAAGAGATATGACGGCACTAAAAATCGGCCTACCATGTACTTCGTCCCGCAAACTTTTCAGTGATTCGTTATGAGATCTGTAAACGACTGCCAATACCAAAAGTCCAATATAAAGATCTATGTGAGCGTAGTCCAGATCTTTCCAAGCTTTTCCATTGACACGCCTATCTTCTATATTGGACATTGTTATAATTTTGTTAGTGATATTTATCATGCCAAAAGATGATTTTTGGGTGGTTATGCGACTTGTGGGATATCTTGTTTGTCCTAGAGAAAATTCTATTACCTTATGATACGACTTGATTTACAAATCCATGGAATCCTTTTTATCTTTCACTTTTTCTTCAACTGTTTACATCTCTATATATAAAACACCATAAAACTACATGAGCTCGTGTAGGTATCCGCTCTTTTCTGTGAAAACTTCATCCTTCATAAAATGCATTTTACCGCTTTTTATGAAACGACGTCCATGTATTTGGTTCATCGCCCTCTGCCTGTCTGTCTCTGGGCATAATGATTTAAAAACGACTGATGTAAGTTTTCCATGTCATGTTTGCTAATTATTATCACAAGGATGAAAAGATCATTATATACATATGGTAAAATATTCGTATGCCTCTACAGAATTGACTAATATTATCCTTTTTTACATTGCGATAATATTTAACTACTGCTACTTTCCAATTAAGGACCGACGGCATGAAACCGGGTCATTTAATGAAATCACTGGTGAACAAGCAGGAAACGAGAAAAACACCAACTGTTTTACTGCAATTGCCTTCACATCTACTTCTATGTACTTCTCTGTTGAAATCGCAATGCGACCTTCTGATGACAGCAGCACAGATCGTGAAGACATTGGAATAACGATGGAAAATACTGAAGCACGATCAAAGCGACATTACCTGGGATTAATGTTCTAGTAATCGCACTGACGGAGCTAGGGCAATAGTTGGAAAATCTGCTGGAGCTGTAGCACGTACAAAACGTTTAGCTCTTCATGTAATGCCTAATGCCATGTGTAATCATATTCGTGATGACATGCCGCAATAACTGAATGGTATATCGAAAGAGATTCTAAGAATGGTGAACCTTGTAAAAGCAATGTCACTGTATTCCCGTTTATTCGCTTTGTTGAGGGAATAAATTGAAAGATATTATAAATCAATAATTCTCTATAAAGTAGCGCGATGGCTATCGTGCGTGAATATGTTGGCTCCATTCGATGAATTAAGAGATGAGATAAGACATATTTTTATACAAAAATCCATTAGTACGGACAGATAAATGAAATTACAGAATTTGGAACAAACGGTTGGCTTCTGTGAGAGGCAATTTCATTTACCTTCATGAAATGAATGTTAAACTACGAGGTATAAATGCGAACGCATTCAAAGTTCATAGTAGAATAAAATCACTTACATTAAAACTCAATACTTTTGCGTTAATAGGCGTTAATATGAAGTTTTTCGAGTCCCAATGTTTACATTTTTACCAAAAATATTTTCTTCGAAGAATGTGTCAACATTTCTATAGGTCAAACAGGGCGTAAACGGTGTCCGACGATAACGGAGTATTTTACAACTCAGCAAGTTGCATGGAATTGGCTTCACAATCCTTTAGTTACATTCTCTGTATCTAAGTCAGGGTTATAAATGAAAGAAAATGAACAGCTAATTGATATCTCCAAAGATTTAACTTTGAAACTAAGTTAAATGAAACAGAAAATATGCATTCTTGGGGTTGTCACATAAACGAATAAGCTGAAATTTCCATCGGCACTTCGAACTTTCTCCCGGCTTTTGAATCCAATTAGCATTTTGAGAAATCCTTCACCCTATATAACGCAGGTAATTTGTTTCATTCCTTGTTAACGTAGTCTTTTAGAACAGTAGCTACATGATTTTTAATTTATCCAAAAAAGCTTTGTATCTGCGAATTATTGAATAATGTAAATTTCTTTGCATTGTTTCATGCAATGCACAGGTAGAATTTGATTTGAAAAATATAAACCATACAATTGCTATATTATGTATCATAAGTAAAACACATATATCTCAAGGGTTAATGACTACAATACCGAAGAAAACACAAGTAAATCAAAAATAATACTAATATAAATTTATTTTAATGCAATCGGTTTATCACCCCTGGGTTCGTGTTCCGCGAAAAAAGATAACTATCTATATGTGGTAAGCGGATTTACAATGCTTGGGAGAGAGAGTATCAAGACAACTATATTTGTTTTGGAAAATACACAGATTACTTACAGCTTAACAGACCGAGTCAAAATTATTGCCGTTTTTAAATATAAGATGGTGAAACTGTCACGAATCTAATATTCCAGAAACTGCTGCAATCAATGGCTTCATAGGATTATCTAACGATATACTCGTAGCTCCTCGTCAAATATTTGCCCCACACCATGCACATTTACTACGATTCTATGTAAACAACTACCTTCAGTTCCCCTTTTAAAAAGTACGATTCAACGAACTCGCCAACAAATGAAGAACCACATTTTTGTTGCGAAAGTAGTATGACTTGCAAATCTGAGGAAGCCGAAAACGAGGACCCCACCGATAAATTACCGAACGTTCTAACTATAATGCACGGCTGCATAACAGTAATTCAGACTTGGCAACGTCGTCGATAGTGCAATCGGCCAAAGACGAGACGTAGAATACAAAAATGGATAACATCAAGGAAGGTATAGCCGGATTTTCCAGTTAACGCGGCCATATTTACTTTGATCTGATCTGAAGGATTATGGTTAGTGATTGTGGCCGACACGGGATACACTTGTAAATGTATATGCCACCAACGCATATCATTCAAAGGAACATACGAATTTTTCATCGTTAAATTTGAAAAAGTATTATAAATATATGCCGTTTTTATAATAGATAATAAATAATTCATTATGTGTAGGTATATATAATAATATGGAAAATAACAATATCATAAAGTACGAAGATCAGATTATGTGGAATAATTTTTGACTAACCTCGAGTATGTGTGTAAGCGTCGTCCATGTCCACCTCCACCACGACCACCGACACCATAAGAGCCACATCGGCAACTGCCTCAGCCACGGACCCAGCAAACAGATGCAGAAACTACCCCGCATCTTCGGTCGCGGGCTTTCCGCCATCCATCTCCGCCACCATATGAACCACGGCCGTCCTTGCTGATAACGGATAAACGATTTTTTTCGTTAAACTTTAAGATGAAATATAAATACTGGTTCTGCTTATAAAACTGTGTATATTTATGTATAATAAAAGGAAAAACAGCAAACACATTAACACGGTCGAGCAGAGTAAACAGCATTATAAGTGAATTACCTGCAGCTTTTGCGTTTCCAGTTCATTTGTCCATGGTCACCACCTCCGCCTTCTCCTCTAACTCACCGCCGCCTCCCACACATCCTTTACCTCAACCGCCACCATTAAGCCATCCACGGCAAACGACTCAGCTTCGGACGGAGCTTAAGTCGAGCGCCTTATGGGCCCGTCTCCTTCCTCCGTCATTCTTCTCTCCTAACCCTCTTCAGTCAAATCGCTGGAGGGATTTAAATTATTTACGAGTGATCCTTATTAAAATTCAACGCCCAATTCTGATATGATCTGTAAGGTATAGATTAAAATAATAATTTGTATATAGGACCTTTTTTAACAATAGCTAAGTTTTAAAGACCAAATATTACGAGTTACAGATCGGTGATAAAAATAACTTTTACCTTTTCAATTAACCGTCGATCAGTCCACAATACGCTGAAGATTAATTGTTTACTTCCATATGACATTTTCAGTATTTTGCCTCAATAAATACGGAAGCCTGTTGATTTCTGATGCACACTGTAGGGAAAAATATTCCATGCAGAATCCTATTAATGTCTACGATGATCACTGCGAAGGTTTGTAATTCTTTTTAAAAAAATTATACCTTCGCGTTCTTCCGAATACAGAAAAGAAATTTTTCTGAATTTCCCGTTTCACCAAAGAACGAAAATCTCATCTCATTTTCTTTTTTGGAATACCAACGGTTGGAGCTGTTTCCGCAGTTTCTTATTTACGTCCTATTCAATTATTCTCACTTTCTGCAGGTTAGCACTTTATCTTCAACTGTTTACATCTGTATTTATAAAACACCATAAAACTACCTGAGCTCGTGTAGGTATCCGCTCTTTTCTGTGAAAACTTCATCCTTCATAAAATGCATTTTACCGCTTTTTATGAAACGACGTCCATGTATTTGGTTCATCGCCCTCTGCCTGTCTGTCTCTGGGCATAATAATTTAAAAACGACTGATGTAAGTTTTCCATGTCATGTTTGCTAATTATTATCACAAGGATGAAAAGATCATTATATACATATGGTAAAATATTCGTATGCCTCTACAGAATTGACTAATATTATTCTTTTTTACATTGCGATAATATTTAACTACTGCTACTTTCCAATTAAGGACCGACGGCATGAAACCGGGTCATTTAATGAAATCACTGGTGAACAAGCAGGAAACGAGGAAAACACCAACTGTTTTACTGCAATTGCATTCACATCTACTTCTATGTACTTCTCTGTTGAAATCGCAATGCGACCTTCTGATGACAGCAGCACAGATCGTGAAGACATTGGAATAACGATGGAAAATACTGAAGCACGATCAAAGCGACATTACCTGGGATTAATGTTCTAGTAATCGCACTGACGGAGCTAGGGCAATAGTTGGAAAATCTGCTGGAGCTGTAGCACGTGCAAAACGTTTAGCTCTTCATGTAATGCCTAATGCCATGTTAATCATATTCGTGATGACATGCCGCAATAACTGAATGGTATATCGAAAGAGATTCTAAGAATGGTGAACCTTGTAAAAGCAATGTCACTGTATTCCCGTTTATTCGCTTTGTTGTGGGAATAAATTGAAAGATATTATAAATCAATAATTCTCTATAAAGTAGCGCGATGGCTATCGTGCGTGAATGTGTTGGCTCCATTCGATGAATTAAGAGATGAGATAAGACATATTTTTATACAAAAATCCATTAGTACGGACAGATAAATGAAATTACAGAATTTGGAACAAACGGTTGGCTTCTGTGAGAGGCAATTTCATTTACCTTCATGAAATGAATGTTAAACTACGAGGTAAAAATGCGAACGCATTCAAAGTTCATAGTAAAATAAAATCACTTACTTTATAACTCAATACTTTTGCGTTAATAGGCGTTAATATGAAGTTTTCCGAGTCCCAATGTTTACATTTTTACCAATAATACTTTCTTCGAAGAATGTGTCAACATTTCTATAGGTCAAACAGGGCGTAAACGGTGTCCGACAATAACGGAGTATTTTACAACTCAGCAAGTTGCATGGAATTGGCTTCACAATCCTTTAGTTACATTCTCTGTATCTAAGTCAGGGTTATAACTGAAAGAAAATGAACAGCTAATTGATATCTCCAAAGATTTAACTTTGAAACTAAGTTAAATGAAACAGAAAATATGCATTCTTGGGGTTGTCACATAAACGAATATGCTGAAATTTCCATCGGCACTTCGAACTTTCTCCCGGCTTTTGAATCCAATTAGCATTTTGAGAAATCCTTCACCCTATATAACGCAGGTAATTTGTTTCCTTCCTTGTTAACGTAGTCTTTTAGAACAGTAGCTACATGATTTTTAATTTATCCAAAAAAGCTTTGTATCTGCGAATTATTGAATAATGTAAATTTCTTTTCATTATTTCATGCAATGCACAGGTAGAATTTGATTTGAAAAATATAAACCATACAATTGCTATATTATGTATCATAAGTAAAACACATATATCTCAAGGGTTAATGACTACAATACCGAAGAAAACACAAGTAAATCAAAAATAATACTAATATAAATTTATTTTAATGCAATCGGTTTATCACCCCTGGGTTCGTGTTCCGCGAAAAAAGATAACTATCTATAAGTGGTAAGCGGTGTTACAATGCTTGGGAGAGAGAGTATCAAGACAACTATATTTGCTTTGGAAAATACACAGATTACTTACTGCTTAACAGACCGAGTCAAAATTATTGCCGTTTTTAAATATAAGATGGTGAAACTGTCACGAATCTAATATTCCAGAAACTGCTGCAATCAATGGCTTCATAGGATTATCTAACGATATACTCGTAGCTCCTCGTCAAATATTTGCCCCACACCATGCACATTTACTACGATTCTATGTGAACAACTACCTTCAGTTCCCCTTTTAAAAAGTACGATTCAACGAACTCGCCAACAAATGAAGAACCACATTTTTGTTGCTAAAGTAATATGACTTGCAAATCTGAGGAAGCCGAAAACGAGGACACCACCGATAAATTACCGAACGTTCTAACTATAATGCACGGCTGCATAACAGTAATTCAGACTTGGCAACGTCGTCGATAGTGCAATCGGCCAAAGACGAGACGTAGAATACAAAAATGGATAACATCAAGGAAGGTATAGCCGGATTTTCCAGTTAACGCGGCCATATTTACTTTGATCTGATCTGAAGGATTTTGGTTAGTGATTGTGGCCGACACGGGATACACTTGTAAATGTGTATGCCACCAACGCATATCATTCAAAGGAACATACGAATTTTTCATCGTTAAATTTGAAAAAGTATTATAAATATATGCCGTTTTTATAATAGATAATAAATAATTCATTATGTGTAGGTATATATAATAATATGGAAAATAACAATCTCATAAAGTACGAAGATCAGATTATGTGGAATAATTTTTGACTAACCTCGAGTATGTGTGTAAGCGTCGTCCATGTCCACCTCCACCACGACCACCGACACCATAAGAGCCACATCGGCAACTGCCTCAGCCACGGACCCAGCAAACAGATGCAGAAACTACCCCGCATCTTCGGTCGCGGGCTTTCCGCCATCCATCTCCGCCACCATATGAACCACGGCCGTCCTTGCTGATAACGGATAAACGATTTTTTTCGTTAAACTTTAAGATGAAATATAAATACTGGTTCTGCTTATAAAACTGTGTATATTTATGTATAATAAAAGGAAAAACAGCAAACACATTAACACGGTCGAGCAGAGTAAACAGCATTATAAGTGAATTACCTGCAGCTTTTGCGTTTCCAGTTCATTTGTCCATGGTCACCACCTCCGCCTCCTCCTCTAACTCACCGCCGCCTCCCACACATCCTTTACCTCAACCGCCACCATTAAGCCATCCACGGCAAACGACTCAGCTTCGGACGGAGCTTAAGTCGAGCGCCTTATGGGCCCGTCTCCTTCCTCCGTCATTCTTCTCTCCTAACCCTCTTCAGTCAAATCGCTGGAGGGATTTAAATTATTTACGAGTGATCCTTATTAAAATTCAACGCCCAATTCTGATATGATCTGTAAGGTATAGATTAAAATAATAATTTGTATATAGGACCTTTTTTAACAATAGCTAAGTTTTAAAGACCAAATATTACGAGTTACAGATCGGTGATAAAAATAACTTTTACCTTTTCAATTAACCGTCGATCAGTCCACAATACGCTGAAGATTAATTGTTTACTTCCATATGACATTTTCAGTATTTTGCCTCAATAAATACGGAAGCCTGTTGATTTCTGATGCACACTGTAGGGAATAATATTCCATGCAGAATCCTATTAATGTCTACGATGATCACTGCGAAGGTTTGTAGTTCTTTTTAAAAAAATTATACCTTCGCGTTCTTCCGAATACAGAAAAGAAATTTTTCTGAATTTCCCGTTTCACCAAAGAACGAAAATCTCATCTCATTTTCTTTTTTGGAATACCAACGGTTGGAGCTGTTTCCGCAGTTTCTTATTTACGTCCTATTCAATTATTCTCACTTTCTGCAGGTTAGCACTTTTTCTTCAACTGTTTACATCTCTATATATAAAACACCATAAAACTACCTGAGCTAGTGTAGGTATCCGCTCTTTTCTGTGAAAACTTCATCCTTCATAAAATGCATTTTACCGCTTTTTATGAAACGACGTCCATGTATTTGGTTCATCGCCCTCTGCCTGTCTGTCTCTGGGCATAATGATTTAAAAACGACTGATGTAAGTTTTCCATGTCATGTTTGCTAATTATTATCACAAGGATGAAAAGATCATTATATACATATGGTAAAATATTCGTATGCCTCTACAGAATAGACTAATATTATTCTTTTTTACATTGCGATAATATTTAACTACTGCTACTTTCCAATTAAGGACCGACGGCATGAAACCGGGTCATTTAATGAAATCACTGGTGAACAAGCAGGAAACGAGAAAAACACCTACTGTTTTACTGCAATTGCCTTCACATCTACTTCTATGTACTTCTCTGTTGAAATCGCAATGCGACCTTCTGATGACAGCAGCACAGATCGTGAAGACATTGGAATAACGATGGAAAATACTGAAGCACGATCAAAGCGACATTACCTGGGATTAATGTTCTAGTAATCGCACTGACGGAGCTAGGGCAATAGTTGGAAAATCTGCTGGAGCTGTAGCACGTACAAAACGTTTAGCTCTTCATGTAATGCCTAATGCCATGTTAATCATATTCGTGATGACATGCCGCAATAACTGAATGGTATATCGAAAGAGATTCTAAGAATGGTGAACCTTGTAAAAGCAATGTCACTGTATTCCCGTTTATTCGCTTTGTTGTGGGAATAAATTGAAAGATATTATAAATCAATAATTCTCTATAAAGTAGCGCGATGGCTATCGTGCGTGAATATGTTGGCTCCATTCGATGAATTAAGAGATGAGATAAGACATATTTTTATACAAAAATCCATTAGTACGGACAGATAAATGAAATTACAGAATTTGGAACAAACGGTTGGCTTCTGTGACAGGCAATTTCATTTACCTTCATGAAATGATAGTTAAACTACGAGGTATAAATGCGAACGCATTCAAAGTTCATAGTAAAATAAAATCACTAACTTTATAACTCAATACTTTTGCGTTAATAGGCGTTAATATGAAGTTTTTCGAGTCCCAATGTTTACATTTTTACCAATAATACTTTCTTCGAAGAATGTGTCAACATTTCTATAGGTCAAACAGGGCGTAAACGGTGTCCGACAATAACGGAGTATTTTACAACTCAGCAAGTTGCATGGAATTGGCTTCACAATCCTTTAGTTACATTCTCTGTATCTAAGTCAGGGTTATAACTGAAACAAAATGAACAGCTAATTGATATCTCCAAAGATTTAACTTTGAAACTAAGTTAAATGAAACAGAAAATATGCATTCTTGGGGTTGTCACATAAACGAATATGCTGAAATTTCCATCGGCACTTCGAACTTTCTCCCGGCTTTTGTATCCAATTAGCATTTTGAGAAATCCTTAACCCTATATAACGCAGGTAATTTGTTTCATTCCTTGTTAACGTAGTCTTTTAGAACAGTAGCTACATGATTTTTAATTTATCCAAAAAAGCTTTGTATCTGCGAATTATTGAATAATGTAAATTTCTTTGCATTGTTTCATGCAATGCACAGGTAGAATTTGATTTGAAAAATATAAACCATACAATTGCTATATTATGTATCATAAGTAAAACACATATATCTCAAGGGTTAATGACTACAATACCGAAGAAAACACAAGTAAATCAAAAATAATACTAATATAAATTTATTTTAATGCAATCGGTTTATCACCCCTGGGTTCGTGTTCCGCGAAAAAAGATAACTATCTATATGTGGTAAGCGGATTTACAATGCTTGGGAGAGAGAGTATCAAGACAACTATATTTGTTTTGGAAAATACACAGATTACTTACAGCTTAACAGACCGAGTCAAAATTATTGCCGTTTTTAAATATAAGATGGTGAAACTGTCACGAATCTAATATTCCAGAAACTGCTGCAATCAATGGCTTCATAGGATTATCTAACGATATACTCGTAGCTCCTCGTCAAATATTTGCCCCACACCATGCACATTTACTACGATTCTATGTAAACAACTACCTTCAGTTCCCCTTTTAAAAAGTACGATTCAACGAACTCGCCAACAAATGAAGAACCACATTTTTGTTGCGAAAGTAGTATGACTTGCAAATCTGAGGAAGCCGAAAACGAGGACCCCACCGATAAATTACCGAACGTTCTAACTATAATGCACGGCTGCATAACAGTAATTCAGACTTGGCAACGTCGTCGATAGTGCAATCGGCCAAAGACGAGACGTAGAATACAAAAATGGATAACATCAAGGAAGGTATAGCCGGATTTTCCAGTTAACGCGGCCATATTTACTTTGATCTGATCTGAAGGATTATGGTTAGTGATTGTGGCCGACACGGGATACACTTGTAAATGTATATGCCACCAACGCATATCATTCAAAGGAACATACGAATTTTTCATCGTTAAATTTGAAAAAGTATTATAAATATATGCCGTTTTTATAATAGATAATAAATAATTCATTATGTGTAGGTATATATAATAATATGGAAAATAACAATATCATAAAGTACGAAGATCAGATTATGTGGAATAATTTTTGACTAACCTCGAGTATGTGTGTAAGCGTCGTCCATGTCCACCTCCACCACGACCACCGACACCATAAGAGCCACATCGGCAACTGCCTCAGCCACGGACCCAGCAAACAGATGCAGAAACTACCCCGCATCTTCGGTCGCGGGCTTTCCGCCATCCATCTCCGCCACCATATGAACCACGGCCGTCCTTGCTGATAACGGATAAACGATTTTTTTCGTTAAACTTTAAGATGAAATATAAATACTGGTTCTGCTTATAAAACTGTGTATATTTATGTATAATAAAAGGAAAAACAGCAAACACATTAACACGGTCGAGCAGAGTAAACAGCATTATAAGTGAATTACCTGCAGCTTTTGCGTTTCCAGTTCATTTGTCCATGGTCACCACCTCCGCCTTCTCCTCTAACTCACCGCCGCCTCCCACACATCCTTTACCTCAACCGCCACCATTAAGCCATCCACGGCAAACGACTCAGCTTCGGACGGAGCTTAAGTCGAGCGCCTTATGGGCCCGTCTCCTTCCTCCGTCATTCTTCTCTCCTAACCCTCTTCAGTCAAATCGCTGGAGGGATTTAAATTATTTACGAGTGATCCTTATTAAAATTCAACGCCCAATTCTGATATGATCTGTAAGGTATAGATTAAAATAATAATTTGTATATAGGACCTTTTTTAACAATAGCTAAGTTTTAAAGACCAAATATTACGAGTTACAGATCGGTGATAAAAATAACTTTTACCTTTTCAATTAACCGTCGATCAGTCCACAATACGCTGAAGATTAATTGTTTACTTCCATATGACATTTTCAGTATTTTGCCTCAATAAATACGGAAGCCTGTTGATTTCTGATGCACACTGTAGGGAAAAATATTCCATGCAGAATCCTATTAATGTCTACGATGATCACTGCGAAGGTTTGTAATTCTTTTTAAAAAAATTATACCTTCGCGTTCTTCCGAATACAGAAAAGAAATTTTTCTGAATTTCCCGTTTCACCAAAGAACGAAAATCTCATCTCATTTTCTTTTTTGGAATACCAACGGTTGGAGCTGTTTCCGCAGTTTCTTATTTACGTCCTATTCAATTATTCTCACTTTCTGCAGGTTAGCACTTTATCTTCAACTGTTTACATCTGTATTTATAAAACACCATAAAACTACCTGAGCTCGTGTAGGTATCCGCTCTTTTCTGTGAAAACTTCATCCTTCATAAAATGCATTTTACCGCTTTTTATGAAACGACGTCCATGTATTTGGTTCATCGCCCTCTGCCTGTCTGTCTCTGGGCATAATAATTTAAAAACGACTGATGTAAGTTTTCCATGTCATGTTTGCTAATTATTATCACAAGGATGAAAAGATCATTATATACATATGGTAAAATATTCGTATGCCTCTACAGAATTGACTAATATTATTCTTTTTTACATTGCGATAATATTTAACTACTGCTACTTTCCAATTAAGGACCGACGGCATGAAACCGGGTCATTTAATGAAATCACTGGTGAACAAGCAGGAAACGAGGAAAACACCAACTGTTTTACTGCAATTGCATTCACATCTACTTCTATGTACTTCTCTGTTGAAATCGCAATGCGACCTTCTGATGACAGCAGCACAGATCGTGAAGACATTGGAATAACGATGGAAAATACTGAAGCACGATCAAAGCGACATTACCTGGGATTAATGTTCTAGTAATCGCACTGACGGAGCTAGGGCAATAGTTGGAAAATCTGCTGGAGCTGTAGCACGTGCAAAACGTTTAGCTCTTCATGTAATGCCTAATGCCATGTTAATCATATTCGTGATGACATGCCGCAATAACTGAATGGTATATCGAAAGAGATTCTAAGAATGGTGAACCTTGTAAAAGCAATGTCACTGTATTCCCGTTTATTCGCTTTGTTGTGGGAATAAATTGAAAGATATTATAAATCAATAATTCTCTATAAAGTAGCGCGATGGCTATCGTGCGTGAATGTGTTGGCTCCATTCGATGAATTAAGAGATGAGATAAGACATATTTTTATACAAAAATCCATTAGTACGGACAGATAAATGAAATTACAGAATTTGGAACAAACGGTTGGCTTCTGTGAGAGGCAATTTCATTTACCTTCATGAAATGAATGTTAAACTACGAGGTAAAAATGCGAACGCATTCAAAGTTCATAGTAAAATAAAATCACTTACTTTATAACTCAATACTTTTGCGTTAATAGGCGTTAATATGAAGTTTTCCGAGTCCCAATGTTTACATTTTTACCAATAATACTTTCTTCGAAGAATGTGTCAACATTTCTATAGGTCAAACAGGGCGTAAACGGTGTCCGACAATAACGGAGTATTTTACAACTCAGCAAGTTGCATGGAATTGGCTTCACAATCCTTTAGTTACATTCTCTGTATCTAAGTCAGGGTTATAACTGAAAGAAAATGAACAGCTAATTGATATCTCCAAAGATTTAACTTTGAAACTAAGTTAAATGAAACAGAAAATATGCATTCTTGGGGTTGTCACATAAACGAATATGCTGAAATTTCCATCGGCACTTCGAACTTTCTCCCGGCTTTTGAATCCAATTAGCATTTTGAGAAATCCTTCACCCTATATAACGCAGGTAATTTGTTTCCTTCCTTGTTAACGTAGTCTTTTAGAACAGTAGCTACATGATTTTTAATTTATCCAAAAAAGCTTTGTATCTGCGAATTATTGAATAATGTAAATTTCTTTTCATTATTTCATGCAATGCACAGGTAGAATTTGATTTGAAAAATATAAACCATACAATTGCTATATTATGTATCATAAGTAAAACACATATATCTCAAGGGTTAATGACTACAATACCGAAGAAAACACAAGTAAATCAAAAATAATACTAATATAAATTTATTTTAATGCAATCGGTTTATCACCCCTGGGTTCGTGTTCCGCGAAAAAAGATAACTATCTATAAGTGGTAAGCGGTGTTACAATGCTTGGGAGAGAGAGTATCAAGACAACTATATTTGCTTTGGAAAATACACAGATTACTTACTGCTTAACAGACCGAGTCAAAATTATTGCCGTTTTTAAATATAAGATGGTGAAACTGTCACGAATCTAATATTCCAGAAACTGCTGCAATCAATGGCTTCATAGGATTATCTAACGATATACTCGTAGCTCCTCGTCAAATATTTGCCCCACACCATGCACATTTACTACGATTCTATGTGAACAACTACCTTCAGTTCCCCTTTTAAAAAGTACGATTCAACGAACTCGCCAACAAATGAAGAACCACATTTTTGTTGCTAAAGTAATATGACTTGCAAATCTGAGGAAGCCGAAAACGAGGACACCACCGATAAATTACCGAACGTTCTAACTATAATGCACGGCTGCATAACAGTAATTCAGACTTGGCAACGTCGTCGATAGTGCAATCGGCCAAAGACGAGACGTAGAATACAAAAATGGATAACATCAAGGAAGGTATAGCCGGATTTTCCAGTTAACGCGGCCATATTTACTTTGATCTGATCTGAAGGATTTTGGTTAGTGATTGTGGCCGACACGGGATACACTTGTAAATGTGTATGCCACCAACGCATATCATTCAAAGGAACATACGAATTTTTCATCGTTAAATTTGAAAAAGTATTATAAATATATGCCGTTTTTATAATAGATAATAAATAATTCATTATGTGTAGGTATATATAATAATATGGAAAATAACAATCTCATAAAGTACGAAGATCAGATTATGTGGAATAATTTTTGACTAACCTCGAGTATGTGTGTAAGCGTCGTCCATGTCCACCTCCACCACGACCACCGACACCATAAGAGCCACATCGGCAACTGCCTCAGCCACGGACCCAGCAAACAGATGCAGAAACTACCCCGCATCTTCGGTCGCGGGCTTTCCGCCATCCATCTCCGCCACCATATGAACCACGGCCGTCCTTGCTGATAACGGATAAACGATTTTTTTCGTTAAACTTTAAGATGAAATATAAATACTGGTTCTGCTTATAAAACTGTGTATATTTATGTATAATAAAAGGAAAAACAGCAAACACATTAACACGGTCGAGCAGAGTAAACAGCATTATAAGTGAATTACCTGCAGCTTTTGCGTTTCCAGTTCATTTGTCCATGGTCACCACCTCCGCCTCCTCCTCTAACTCACCGCCGCCTCCCACACATCCTTTACCTCAACCGCCACCATTAAGCCATCCACGGCAAACGACTCAGCTTCGGACGGAGCTTAAGTCGAGCGCCTTATGGGCCCGTCTCCTTCCTCCGTCATTCTTCTCTCCTAACCCTCTTCAGTCAAATCGCTGGAGGGATTTAAATTATTTACGAGTGATCCTTATTAAAATTCAACGCCCAATTCTGATATGATCTGTAAGGTATAGATTAAAATAATAATTTGTATATAGGACCTTTTTTAACAATAGCTAAGTTTTAAAGACCAAATATTACGAGTTACAGATCGGTGATAAAAATAACTTTTACCTTTTCAATTAACCGTCGATCAGTCCACAATACGCTGAAGATTAATTGTTTACTTCCATATGACATTTTCAGTATTTTGCCTCAATAAATACGGAAGCCTGTTGATTTCTGATGCACACTGTAGGGAATAATATTCCATGCAGAATCCTATTAATGTCTACGATGATCACTGCGAAGGTTTGTAGTTCTTTTTAAAAAAATTATACCTTCGCGTTCTTCCGAATACAGAAAAGAAATTTTTCTGAATTTCCCGTTTCACCAAAGAACGAAAATCTCATCTCATTTTCTTTTTTGGAATACCAACGGTTGGAGCTGTTTCCGCAGTTTCTTATTTACGTCCTATTCAATTATTCTCACTTTCTGCAGGTTAGCACTTTTTCTTCAACTGTTTACATCTCTATATATAAAACACCATAAAACTACCTGAGCTAGTGTAGGTATCCGCTCTTTTCTGTGAAAACTTCATCCTTCATAAAATGCATTTTACCGCTTTTTATGAAACGACGTCCATGTATTTGGTTCATCGCCCTCTGCCTGTCTGTCTCTGGGCATAATGATTTAAAAACGACTGATGTAAGTTTTCCATGTCATGTTTGCTAATTATTATCACAAGGATGAAAAGATCATTATATACATATGGTAAAATATTCGTATGCCTCTACAGAATAGACTAATATTATTCTTTTTTACATTGCGATAATATTTAACTACTGCTACTTTCCAATTAAGGACCGACGGCATGAAACCGGGTCATTTAATGAAATCACTGGTGAACAAGCAGGAAACGAGAAAAACACCTACTGTTTTACTGCAATTGCCTTCACATCTACTTCTATGTACTTCTCTGTTGAAATCGCAATGCGACCTTCTGATGACAGCAGCACAGATCGTGAAGACATTGGAATAACGATGGAAAATACTGAAGCACGATCAAAGCGACATTACCTGGGATTAATGTTCTAGTAATCGCACTGACGGAGCTAGGGCAATAGTTGGAAAATCTGCTGGAGCTGTAGCACGTACAAAACGTTTAGCTCTTCATGTAATGCCTAATGCCATGTTAATCATATTCGTGATGACATGCCGCAATAACTGAATGGTATATCGAAAGAGATTCTAAGAATGGTGAACCTTGTAAAAGCAATGTCACTGTATTCCCGTTTATTCGCTTTGTTGTGGGAATAAATTGAAAGATATTATAAATCAATAATTCTCTATAAAGTAGCGCGATGGCTATCGTGCGTGAATATGTTGGCTCCATTCGATGAATTAAGAGATGAGATAAGACATATTTTTATACAAAAATCCATTAGTACGGACAGATAAATGAAATTACAGAATTTGGAACAAACGGTTGGCTTCTGTGACAGGCAATTTCATTTACCTTCATGAAATGATAGTTAAACTACGAGGTATAAATGCGAACGCATTCAAAGTTCATAGTAAAATAAAATCACTAACTTTATAACTCAATACTTTTGCGTTAATAGGCGTTAATATGAAGTTTTCCGAGTCCCAATGTTTACATTTTTACCAATAATACTTTCTTCGAAGAATGTGTCAACATTTCTATAGGTCAAACAGGGCGTAAACGGTGTCCGACAATAACGGAGTATTTTACAACTCAGCAAGTTGCATGGAATTGGCTTCACAATCCTTTAGTTACATTCTCTGTATCTAAGTCAGGGTTATAACTGAAACAAAATGAACAGCTAATTGATATCTCCAAAGATTTAACTTTGAAACTAAGTTAAATGAAACAGAAAATATGCATTCTTGGGGTTGTCACATAAACGAATATGCTGAAATTTCCATCGGCACTTCGAACTTTCTCCCGGCTTTTGTATCCAATTAGCATTTTGAGAAATCCTTAACCCTATATAACCCAGGTAATTTGTTTCCTTCCTTGTTAACGTAGTCTTTTAGAACAGTAGCTACATGATTTTTAATTTATTCAAAAAAGCTTTGTATCTGCGAATTATTGAATAATGTAAATTTCTTTTCATTATTTCATGCAATGCACAGGTAGAATTTGATTTGAAAAATATAAACCATACAATTGCTATATTATGTATCATAAGTAAAACACATATATCTCAAGGGTTAATGACTACAATACCGAAGAAAACACAAGTAAATCAAAAATAATACTAATATAAATTTATTTTAATGCAATCGGTTTATCACCCCTGGGTGCGTGTTCCGCGAAAAAAGATAACTATCTATAAGTGGTAAGCGGTGTTACAATGCTTGGGAGAGAGAGTATCAAGGCAACTATATTAGTTTTGGAAAATACACAGATTACTTACTGCTTAACAGACCGAGTAAAAATTATTGCCGTTCTTAAATATAAGATGGTGAAACTGTCACGAATCTAATATTCCAGAAACTGCTGCAATCAATGGCTTCATAGGATTATCTAACGATATACTCGTAGCTCCTCGTCAAATATTTGTCCCACACCATGCACATTTACTACGATTCTATGTGAACAACTACCTTCAGTTCCCCTTTTAAAAAGTACGATTCAACGAACTCGCCAACAAATGAAGAACCACATTTTTATTGCTAAAGTAATATGACTTGCAAATCTGAGGAAGCCGAAAACGAGGACCCCACCGATAAATTACCGAACGTTCTAACTATAATGCACGGCTGCATAACAGTATTTCAGACTTGGCAACGTCGTCGATAGTGCAATCGGCCAAAGACGAGACGTAGAATACAAAAATGGATAACATCAAGGAAGGTATAGCCGGATTTTCCAGTTAACGCGGCCATATTTACTTTGATCTGATCTGAAGGATTATGGTTAGTGATTGTGGCCGACACGGGATACACTTGTAAATGTGTATGCCACCAACGCATATCATTCAAAGGAACATACGAATTTTTCATCGTTAAATTTGAAAAAGTATTATAAATATATGCCGTTTTTATAATAGATAATAAATAATTCATTATGTGTAGGTATATATAATAATATGGAAAATAACAATCTCATAAAGTACGAAGATCAGATTATGTGGAATAATTTTTGACTAACCTCGAGTATGTGTGTAAGCGTCGTCCATGTCCACCTCCACCACGACCACCGACACCATAAGAGCCACATCGGCAACTGCCTCAGCCACGGACCCAGCAAACAGATGCAGAAACTACCCCGCATCTTCGGTCGCGGGCTTTCCGCCATCCATCTCCGCCACCATATGAACCACGGCCGTCCTTGCTGATAACGGATAAACGATTTTTTTCGTTAAACTTTAAGATGAAATATAAATACTGGTTCTGCTTATAAAACTGTGTATATTTATGTATAATAAAAGGAAAAACAGCAAACACATTAACACGGTCGAGCAGAGTAAACAGCATTATAAGTGAATTACCTGCAGCTTTTGCGTTTCCAGTTCATTTGTCCATGGTCACCACCTCCGCCTCCTCCTCTAACTCACCGCCGCCTCCCACACATCCTTTACCTCAACCGCCACCATTAAGCCATCCACGGCAAACGACTCAGCTTCGGACGGAGCTTAAGTCGAGCGCCTTATGGGCCCGTCTCCTTCCTCCGTCATTCTTCTCTCCTAACCCTCTTCAGTCAAATCGCTGGAGGGATTTAAATTATTTACGAGTGATCCTTATTAAAATTCAACGCCCAATTCTGATATGATCTGTAAGGTATAGATTAAAATAATAATTTGTATATAGGACCTTTTTTAACAATAGCTAAGTTTTAAAGACCAAATATTACGAGTTACAGATCGGTGATAAAAATAACTTTTACCTTTTCAATTAACCGTCGATCAGTCCACAATACGCTGAAGATTAATTGTTTACTTCCATATGACATTTTCAGTATTTTGCCTCAATAAATACGGAAGCCTGTTGATTTCTGATGCACACTGTAGGGAATAATATTCCATGCAGAATCCTATTAATGTCTACGATGATCACTGCGAAGGTTTGTAGTTCTTTTTAAAAAAATTATACCTTCGCGTTCTTCCGAATACAGAAAAGAAATTTTTCTGAATTTCCCGTTTCACCAAAGAACGAAAATCTCATCTCATTTTCTTTTTTGGAATACCAACGGTTGGAGCTGTTTCCGCAGTTTCTTATTTACGTCCTATTCAATTATTCTCACTTTCTGCAGGTTAGCACTTTTTCTTCAACTGTTTACATCTCTATATATAAAACACCATAAAACTACCTGAGCTCGTGTAGGTATCCGCTCTTTTCTGTGAAAACTTCATCCTTCATAAAATGCATTTTACCGCTTTTTATGAAACGACGTCCATGTATTTGGTTCATCGCCCTCTGCCTGTCTGTCTCTGGGCATAATGATTTAAAAACGACTGATGTAAGTTTTCCATGTCATGTTTGCTAATTATTATCACAAGGATGAAAAGATCATTATATACATATGGTAAAATATTCGTATGCCTCTACAGAATTGACTAATATTATTCTTTTTTACATTGCGATAATATTTAACTACTGCTACTTTCCAATTAAGGACCGACGGCATGAAACCGGGTCATTTAATGAAATCACTGGTGAACAAGCAGGAAACGAGGAAAACACCAACTGTTTTACTGCAATTGCATTCACATCTACTTCTATGTACTTCTCTGTTGAAATCGCAATGCGACCTTCTGATGACAGCAGCACAGATCGTGAAGACATTGGAATAAAGATGGAAAATACTGAAGCACGATCAAAGCGACATTACCTTGGATTAATGTTCTAGTATTCGCACTGACGGAGCTATGGCAATAGTTGGAAAATCCGCTGGAGCTGTAGCACGTGCAAAACGTTTAGCTCTTCATGTAATGCCTAATGTCATGTGTAATCATATTCGTGATGACATGCCGCAATAATTGAATGATATATCGAAAGAGATTCTAAGAATGGTGAACCTTATAAAAGCAATGTCACTGTATTCCCATTTATTCGCTTTGTTGAGCGAATAAATTGAAAGATATTATAAAGCATTAATTCTCCATAAAGTAGCGCGATGGCTATCGTGCGTGAATGTGTTGGCTCCATTCGATGAATTAAGAGATGAGATAAGACATATTTTTATACAAAAATCCATTAGTACGGACAGATAAATGAAATTAAAGAATTTGGAACAAACGATTGGCTTCTGTGACAGGCAATTTCATTTACCTTCATGAAATGAATGTTAAACTACGAGGTATAAATGCGAACGCATTCAAAGTTCATAGTAAAATAAAATCACTTACTTTATAACTCAATACTTTTGCGTTAATAGGCGTTAATATGAAGTTTTCCGAGTCCCAATGTTTACATTTTTACCAATAATACTTTCTTCGAAGAATGTGTCAACATTTCTATAGGTCAAACAGGGCGTAAACGGTGTCAGACAATAACGGAGTATTTTACAACTCAGCAAGTTGCATGGAATTGGCTTCACAATCCTTTAGTTACATTCTCTGTATCTAAGTCAGGGTTATAACTGAAAGAAAATGAACAGCTAATTGATATCTCCAAAGATTTAACTTTGAAACTAAGTTAAATGAAACAGAAAATATGCATTCTTGGGGTTGTCACATAAACGAATATGCTGAAATTTCCATCGGCACTTCGAACTTTCTCCCGGCTTTTGTATCCAATTAGCATTTTGAGAAATCCTTAACCCTATATAACGCAGGTAATTTGTTTCCTTCCTTGTTAATGTAGTCTTTTAGAACAGTAGCTACATGATTTTTAATTTATCCAAAAAAGCTTTGTATCTGCGAATTATTGAATAATGTAAATTTCTTTTCATTATTTCATGCAATGCACAGGTAGAATTTGATTTGAAAAATATAAACCATACAATTGCTATATTATGTATCATAAGTAAAACACATATATCTCAAGGGTTAATGACTACAATACCGAAGAAAACACAAGTAAATCAAAAATAATACTAATATAAATTTATTTTAATGCAATCGGTTTATCACCCCTGGGTGCGTGTTCCGCGAAAAAAGATAACTATCTATAAGTGGTAAGCGGTGTTACAATGCTTGGGAGAGAGAGTATCAAGGCAACTATATTAGTTTTGGAAAATACACAGATTACTTACTGCTTAACAGACCGAGTAAAAATTATTGCCGTTCTTAAATATAAGATGGTCAAACTGTCACGAATCTAATATTCCAGAAACTGCTGCAATCAATGGCTTCATAGGATTATCTAACGATATACTCGTAGCTCCTCGTCAAATATTTGCCCCACACCATGCACATTTACTACGATTCTATGTGAACAACTACCTTCAGTTCCCCTTTTAAAAAGTACGATTCAACGAACTCGCCAACAAATGAAGAACCACATTTTTGTTGCTAAAGTAATATGACTTGCAAATCTGAGTAAGCCGAAAACGAGGACCCCACCGATAAATTACCGAACGTTCTAACTATAATGCACGGCTGCATAACAGTATTTCAGACTTGGCAACGTCGTCGATAGTGCAATCGGCCAAAGACGAGACGTAGAATACAAAAATGGATAACATCAAGGAAGGTATAGCCGGATTTTCCAGTTAACGCGGCCATATTTACTTTGATCTGATCTGAAGGATTTTGGTTAGTGATTGTGGCCGACACGGGATACACTTGTAAATGTGTATGCCACCAACGCATATCATTCAAAGGAACATACGAATTTTTCCTCGTTAAATTTGAAAAAGTATTATAAATATATGCCGTTTTTATAATAGATAATAAATAATTCATTATGTGTAGGTATATATAATAATATGGAAAATAACAATCTCATAAAGTACGAAGATCAGATTATGTGGAATAATTTTTGACTAACCTCGAGTATGTGTGTAAGCGTCGTCCATGTCCACCTCCACCACGACCACCGACACCATAAGAGCCACATCGGCAACTGCCTCAGCCACGGACCCAGCAAACAGATGCAGAAACTACCCCGCATCTTCGGTCGCGGGCTTTCCGCCATCCATCTCCGCCACCATATGAACCACGGCCGTCCTTGCTGATAACGGATAAACGATTTTTTTCGTTAAACTTTAAGATGAAATATAAATACTGGTTCTGCTTATAAAACTGTGTATATTTATGTATAATAAAAGGAAAAACAGCAAACACATTAACACGGTCGAGCAGAGTAAACAGCATTATAAGTGAATTACCTGCAGCTTTTGCGTTTCCAGTTCATTTGTCCATGGTCACCACCTCCGCCTCCTCCTCTAACTCACCGCCGCCTCCCACACATCCTTTACCTCAACCGCCACCATTAAGCCATCCACGGCAAACGACTCAGCTTCGGACGGAGCTTAAGTCGAGCGCCTTATGGGCCCGTCTCCTTCCTCCGTCATTCTTCTCTCCTAACCCTCTTCAGTCAAATCGCTGGAGGGATTTAAATTATTTACGAGTGATCCTTATTAAAATTCAACGCCCAATTCTGATATGATCTGTAAGGTATAGATTAAAATAATAATTTGTATATAGGACCTTTTTTAACAATAGCTAAGTTTTAAAGACCAAATATTACGAGTTACAGATCGGTGATAAAAATAACTTTTACCTTTTCAATTAACCGTCGATCAGTCCACAATACGCTGAAGATTAATTGTTTACTTCCATATGACATTTTCAGTATTTTGCCTCAATAAATACGGAAGCCTGTTGATTTCTGATGCACACTGTAGGGAATAATATTCCATGCAGAATCCTATTAATGTCTACGATGATCACTGCGAAGGTTTGTAGTTCTTTTTAAAAAAATTATACCTTCGCGTTCTTCCGAATACAGAAAAGAAATTTTTCTGAATTTCCCGTTTCACCAAAGAACGAAAATCTCATCTCATTTTCTTTTTTGGAATACCAACGGTTGGAGCTGTTTCCGCAGTTTCTTATTTACGTCCTATTCAATTATTCTCACTTTCTGCAGGTTAGCACTTTTTCTTCAACTGTTTACATCTCTATATATAAAACACCATAAAACTACCTGAGCTAGTGTAGGTATCCGCTCATTTCTGTGAAAACTTCATCCTTCATAAAATGCATTTTACCGCTTTTTATGAAACGACGTCCATGTATTTGGTTCATCGCCCTCTGCCTGTCTGTCTCTGGGCATAATGATTTAAAAACGACTGATGTAAGTTTTCCATGTCATGTTTGCTAATTATTATCACAAGGATGAAAAGATCATTATATACATATGGTAAAATATTCGTATGCCTCTACAGAATAGACTAATATTATTCTTTTTTACATTGCGATAATATTTAACTACTGCTACTTTCCAATTAAGGACCGACGGCATGAAACCGGGTCATTTAATGAAATCACTGGTGAACAAGCAGGAAACGAGAAAAACACCTACTGTTTTACTGCAATTGCCTTCACATCTACTTCTATGTACTTCTCTGTTGAAATCGCAATGCGACCTTCTGATGACAGCAGCACAGATCGTGAAGACATTGGAATAACGATGGAAAATACTGAAGCACGATCAAAGCGACATTACCTGGGATTAATGTTCTAGTAATCGCACTGACGGAGCTAGGGCAATAGTTGGAAAATCTGCTGGAGCTGTAGCACGTACAAAACGTTTAGCTCTTCATGTAATGCCTAATGCCATGTTAATCATATTCGTGATGACATGCCGCAATAACTGAATGGTATATCGAAAGAGATTCTAAGAATGGTGAACCTTGTAAAAGCAATGTCACTGTATTCCCGTTTATTCGCTTTGTTGTGGGAATAAATTGAAAGATATTATAAATCAATAATTCTCTATAAAGTAGCGCGATGGCTATCGTGCGTGAATATGTTGGCTCCATTCGATGAATTAAGAGATGAGATAAGACATATTTTTATACAAAAATCCATTAGTACGGACAGATAAATGAAATTACAGAATTTGGAACAAACGGTTGGCTTCTGTGAGAGGCAATTTCATTTACCTTCATGAAATGAATGTTAAACTACGAGGTATAAATGCGAACGCATTCAAAGTTCATAGTAAAATAAAATCACTTACTTTATAACTCAATACTTTTGCGTTAATAGGCGTTAATATGAAGTTTTCCGAGTCCCAATGTTTACATTTTTACCAATAATACTTTCTTCGAAGAATGTGTCAACATTTCTATAGGTCAAACAGGGCGTAAACGGTGTCCGACAATAACGGAGTATTTTACAACTCAGCAAGTTGCATGGAATTGGCTTCACAATCCTTTAGTTACATTCTCTGTATCTAAGTCAGGGTTATAACTGAAAGAAAATGAACAGCTAATTGATATCTCCAAAGATTTAACTTTGAAACTAAGTTAAATGAAACAGAAAATATGCATTCTTGGGGTTGTCACATAAACGAATATGCTGAAATTTCCATCGGCACTTCGAACTTTCTCCCGGCTTTTGTATCCAATTAGCATTTTGAGTAATCCTTAACCCTATATAACGCAGGTAATTTGTTTCCTTCCTTGTTAACGTAGTCTTTTAGAACAGTAGCTACATGATTTTTAATTTATCCAAAAAAGCTTTGTATCTGCGAATTATTGAATAATGTAAATTTCTTTTCATTATTTCATGCAATGCACAGGTAGAATTTGATTTGAAAAATATAAACCATACAATTGCTATATTATGTATCATAAGTAAAACACATATATCTCAAGGGTTAATGACTACAATACCGAAGAAAACACAAGTAAATCAAAAATAATACTAATATAAATTTATTTTAATGCAATCGGTTTATCACCCCTGGGTGCGTGTTCCGCGAAAAAAGATAACTATCTATAAGTGGTAAGCGGTGTTACAATGCTTGGGAGAGAGAGTATCAAGGCAACTATATTAGTTTTGGAAAATACACAGATTACTTACTGCTTAACAGACCGAGTAAAAATTATTGCCGTTCTTAAATATAAGATGGTGAAACTGTCACGAATCTAATATTCCAGAAACTGCTGCAATCAATGGCTTCATAGGATTATCTAACGATATACTCGTAGCTCCTCGTCAAATATTTGTCCCACACCATGCACATTTACTACGATTCTATGTGAACAACTACCTTCAGTTCCCCTTTTAAAAAGTACGATTCAACGAACTCGCCAACAAATGAAGAACCACATTTTTGTTGCTAAAGTAATATGACTTGCAAATCTGAGTAAGCCGAAAACGAGGACCCCACCGATAAATTACCGAACGTTCTAACTATAATGCACGGCTGCATAACAGTATTTCAGACTTGGCAACGTCGTCGATAGTGCAATCGGCCAAAGACGAGACGTAGAATACAAAAATGGATAACATCAAGGAAGGTATAGCCGGATTTTCCAGTTAACGCGGCCATATTTACTTTGATCTGATCTGAAGGATTTTGGTTAGTGATTGTGGCCGACACGGGATACACTTGTAAATGTGTATGCCACCAACGCATATCATTCAAAGGAACATACGAATTTTTCATCGTTAAATTTGAAAAAGTATTATAAATATATGCCGTTTTTATAATAGATAATAAATAATTCATTATGTGTAGGTATATATAATAATATGGAAAATAACAATCTCATAAAGTACGAAGATCAGATTATGTGGAATAATTTTTGACTAACCTCGAGTATGTGTGTAAGCGTCGTCCATGTCCACCTCCACCACGACCACCGACACCATAAGAGCCACATCGGCAACTGCCTCAGCCACGGACCCAGCAAACAGATGCAGAAACTACCCCGCATCTTCGGTCGCGGGCTTTCCGCCATCCATCTCCGCCACCATATGAACCACGGCCGTCCTTGCTGATAACGGATAAACGATTTTTTTCGTTAAACTTTAAGATGAAATATAAATACTGGTTCTGCTTATAAAACTGTGTATATTTATGTATAATAAAAGGAAAAACAGCAAACACATTAACACGGTCGAGCAGAGTAAACAGCATTATAAGTGAATTACCTGCAGCTTTTGCGTTTCCAGTTCATTTGTCCATGGTCACCACCTCCGCCTCCTCCTCTAACTCACCGCCGCCTCCCACACATCCTTTACCTCAACCGCCACCATTAAGCCATCCACGGCAAACGACTCAGCTTCGGACGGAGCTTAAGTCGAGCGCCTTATGGGCCCGTCTCCTTCCTCCGTCATTCTTCTCTCCTAACCCTCTTCAGTCAAATCGCTGGAGGGATTTAAATTATTTACGAGTGATCCTTATTAAAATTCAACGCCCAATTCTGATATGATCTGTAAGGTATAGATTAAAATAATAATTTGTATATAGGACCTTTTTTAACAATAGCTAAGTTTTAAAGACCAAATATTACGAGTTACAGATCGGTGATAAAAATAACTTTTACCTTTTCAATTAACCGTCGATCAGTCCACAATACGCTGAAGATTAATTGTTTACTTCCATATGACATTTTCAGTATTTTGCCTCAATAAATACGGAAGCCTGTTGATTTCTGATGCACACTGTAGGGAATAATATTCCATGCAGAATCCTATTAATGTCTACGATGATCACTGCGAAGGTTTGTAGTTCTTTTTAAAAAAATTATACCTTCGCGTTCTTCCGAATACAGAAAAGAAATTTTTCTGAATTTCCCGTTTCACCAAAGAACGAAAATCTCATCTCATTTTCTTTTTTGGAATACCAACGGTTGGAGCTGTTTCCGCAGTTTCTTATTTACGTCCTATTCAATTATTCTCACTTTCTGCAGGTTAGCACTTTTTCTTCAACTGTTTACATCTCTATATATAAAACACCATAAAACTACCTGAGCTCGTGTAGGTATCCGCTCTTTTCTGTGAAAATTTCATCCTTCATAAAATGCATTTTACCGCTTTTTATGAAACGACGTCCATGTATTTGGTTCATCGCCCTCTGCCTGTCTGTCTCTGGGCATAATGATTTAAAAACGACTGATGTAAGTTTTCCATGTCATGTTTGCTAATTATTATCACAAGGATGAAAAGATCATTATATACATATGGTAAAATATTCGTATGCCTCTACAGAATTGACTAATATTATTCTTTTTTACATTGCGATAATATTTAACTACTGCTACTTTCCAATTAAGGACCGACGGCATGAAACCGGGTCATTTAATGAAATCACTGGTGAACAAGCAGGAAACGAGGAAAACACCAACTGTTTTACTGCAATTGCATTCACATCTACTTCTATGTACTTCTCTGTTGAAATCGCAATGCGACCTTCTGATGACAGCAGCACAGATCGTGAAGACATTGGAATAAAGATGGAAAATACTGAAGCACGATCAAAGCGACATTACCTTGGATTAATGTTCTAGTATTCGCACTGACGGAGCTATGGCAATAGTTGGAAAATCCGCTGGAGCTGTAGCACGTGCAAAACGTTTAGCTCTTCATGTAATGCCTAATGTCATGTGTAATCATATTCGTGATGACATGCCGCAATAATTGAATGATATATCGAAAGAGATTCTAAGAATGGTGAACCTTATAAAAGCAATGTCACTGTATTCCCATTTATTCGCTTTGTTGAGCGAATAAATTGAAAGATATTATAAAGCATTAATTCTCCATAAAGTAGCGCGATGGCTATCGTGCGTGAATGTGTTGGCTCCATTCGATGAATTAAGAGATGAGATAAGACATATTTTTATACAAAAATCCATTAGTACGGACAGATAAATGAAATTAAAGAATTTGGAACAAACGATTGGCTTCTGTGACAGGCAATTTCATTTACCTTCATGAAATGAATGTTAAACTACGAGGTATAAATGCGAACGCATTCAAAGTTCATAGTAAAATAAAATCACTTACTTTATAACTCAATACTTTTGCGTTAATAGGCGTTAATATGAAGTTTTCCGAGTCCCAATGTTTACATTTTTACCAATAATACTTTCTTCGAAGAATGTGTCAACATTTCTATAGGTCAAACAGGGCGTAAACGGTGTCAGACAATAACGGAGTATTTTACAACTCAGCAAGTTGCATGGAATTGGCTTCACAATCCTTTAGTTACATTCTCTGTATCTAAGTCAGGGTTATAACTGAAAGAAAATGAACAGCTAATTGATATCTCCAAAGATTTAACTTTGAAACTAAGTTAAATGAAACAGAAAATATGCATTCTTGGGGTTGTCACATAAACGAATATGCTGAAATTTCCATCGGCACTTCGAACTTTCTCCCGGCTTTTGAATCCAATTAGCATTTTGAGAAATCCTTAACCCTATATAACGCAGGTAATTTGTTTCCTTCCTTGTTAATGTAGTCTTTTAGAACAGTAGCTACATGATTTTTAATTTATCCAAAAAAGCTTTGTATCTGCGAATTATTGAATAATGTAAATTTCTTTTCATTATTTCATGCAATGCACAGGTAGAATTTGATTTGAAAAATATAAACCATACAATTGCTATATTATGTATCATAAGTAAAACACATATATCTCAAGGGTTAATGACTACAATACCGAAGAAAACACAAGTAAATCAAAAATAATACTAATATAAATTTATTTTAATGCAATCGGTTTATCACCCCTGGGTGCGTGTTCCGCGAAAAAAGATAACTATCTATAAGTGGTAAGCGGTGTTACAATGCTTGGGAGAGAGAGTATCAAGGCAACTATATTAGTTTTGGAAAATACACAGATTACTTACTGCTTAACAGACCGAGTAAAAATTATTGCCGTTCTTAAATATAAGATGGTCAAACTGTCACGAATCTAATATTCCAGAAACTGCTGCAATCAATGGCTTCATAGGATTATCTAACGATATACTCGTAGCTCCTCGTCAAATATTTGCCCCACACCATGCACATTTACTACGATTCTATGTGAACAACTACCTTCAGTTCCCCTTTTAAAAAGTACGATTCAACGAACTCGCCAACAAATGAAGAACCACATTTTTGTTGCTAAAGTAATATGACTTGCAAATCTGAGTAAGCCGAAAACGAGGACCCCACCGATAAATTACCGAACGTTCTAACTATAATGCACGGCTGCATAACAGTATTTCAGACTTGGCAACGTCGTCGATAGTGCAATCGGCCAAAGACGAGACGTAGAATACAAAAATGGATAACATCAAGGAAGGTATAGCCGGATTTTCCAGTTAACGCGGCCATATTTACTTTGATCTGATCTGAAGGATTTTGGTTAGTGATTGTGGCCGACACGGGATACACTTGTAAATGTGTATGCCACCAACGCATATCATTCAAAGGAACATACGAATTTTTCATCGTTAAATTTGAAAAAGTATTATAAATATATGCCGTTTTTATAATAGATAATAAATAATTCATTATGTGTAGGTATATATAATAATATGGAAAATAACAATCTCATAAAGTACGAAGATCAGATTATGTGGAATAATTTTTGACTAACCTCGAGTATGTGTGTAAGCGTCGTCCATGTCCACCTCCACCACGACCACCGACACCATAAGAGCCACATCGGCAACTGCCTCAGCCACGGACCCAGCAAACAGATGCAGAAACTACCCCGCATCTTCGGTCGCGGGCTTTCCGCCATCCATCTCCGCCACCATATGAACCACGGCCGTCCTTGCTGATAACGGATAAACGATTTTTTTCGTTAAACTTTAAGATGAAATATAAATACTGGTTCTGCTTATAAAACTGTGTATATTTATGTATAATAAAAGGAAAAACAGCAAACACATTAACACGGTCGAGCAGAGTAAACAGCATTATAAGTGAATTACCTGCAGCTTTTGCGTTTCCAGTTCATTTGTCCATGGTCACCACCTCCGCCTCCTCCTCTAACTCACCGCCGCCTCCCACACATCCTTTACCTCAACCGCCACCATTAAGCCATCCACGGCAAACGACTCAGCTTCGGACGGAGCTTAAGTCGAGCGCCTTATGGGCCCGTCTCCTTCCTCCGTCATTCTTCTCTCCTAACCCTCTTCAGTCAAATCGCTGGAGGGATTTAAATTATTTACGAGTGATCCTTATTAAAATTCAACGCCCAATTCTGATATGATCTGTAAGGTATAGATTAAAATAATAATTTGTATATAGGACCTTTTTTAACAATAGCTAAGTTTTAAAGACCAAATATTACGAGTTACAGATCGGTGATAAAAATAACTTTTACCTTTTCAATTAACCGTCGATCAGTCCACAATACGCTGAAGATTAATTGTTTACTTCCATATGACATTTTCAGTATTTTGCCTCAATAAATACGGAAGCCTGTTGATTTCTGATGCACACTGTAGGGAATAATATTCCATGCAGAATCCTATTAATGTCTACGATGATCACTGCGAAGGTTTGTAGTTCTTTTTAAAAAAATTATACCTTCGCGTTCTTCCGAATACAGAAAAGAAATTTTTCTGAATTTCCCGTTTCACCAAAGAACGAAAATCTCATCTCATTTTCTTTTTTGGAATACCAACGGTTGGAGCTGTTTCCGCAGTTTCTTATTTACGTCCTATTCAATTATTCTCACTTTCTGCAGGTTAGCACTTTTTCTTCAACTGTTTACATCTCTATATATAAAACACCATAAAACTACCTGAGCTAGTGTAGGTATCCGCTCATTTCTGTGAAAACTTCATCCTTCATAAAATGCATTTTACCGCTTTTTATGAAACGACGTCCATGTATTTGGTTCATCGCCCTCTGCCTGTCTGTCTCTGGGCATAATGATTTAAAAACGACTGATGTAAGTTTTCCATGTCATGTTTGCTAATTATTATCACAAGGATGAAAAGATCATTATATACATATGGTAAAATATTCGTATGCCTCTACAGAATAGACTAATATTATTCTTTTTTACATTGCGATAATATTTAACTACTGCTACTTTCCAATTAAGGACCGACGGCATGAAACCGGGTCATTTAATGAAATCACTGGTGAACAAGCAGGAAACGAGAAAAACACCTACTGTTTTACTGCAATTGCCTTCACATCTACTTCTATGTACTTCTCTGTTGAAATCGCAATGCGACCTTCTGATGACAGCAGCACAGATCGTGAAGACATTGGAATAACGATGGAAAATACTGAAGCACGATCAAAGCGACATTACCTGGGATTAATGTTCTAGTAATCGCACTGACGGAGCTAGGGCAATAGTTGGAAAATCTGCTGGAGCTGTAGCACGTACAAAACGTTTAGCTCTTCATGTAATGCCTAATGCCATGTTAATCATATTCGTGATGACATGCCGCAATAACTGAATGGTATATCGAAAGAGATTCTAAGAATGGTGAACCTTGTAAAAGCAATGTCACTGTATTCCCGTTTATTCGCTTTGTTGTGGGAATAAATTGAAAGATATTATAAATCAATAATTCTCTATAAAGTAGCGCGATGGCTATCGTGCGTGAATATGTTGGCTCCATTCGATGAATTAAGAGATGAGATAAGACATATTTTTATACAAAAATCCATTAGTACGGACAGATAAATGAAATTACAGAATTTGGAACAAACGGTTGGCTTCTGTGAGAGGCAATTTCATTTACCTTCATGAAATGAATGTTAAACTACGAGGTATAAATGCGAACGCATTCAAAGTTCATAGTAAAATAAAATCACTTACTTTATAACTCAATACTTTTGCGTTAATAGGCGTTAATATGAAGTTTTCCGAGTCCCAATGTTTACATTTTTACCAATAATACTTTCTTCGAAGAATGTGTCAACATTTCTATAGGTCAAACAGGGCGTAAACGGTGTCCGACAATAACGGAGTATTTTACAACTCAGCAAGTTGCATGGAATTGGCTTCACAATCCTTTAGTTACATTCTCTGTATCTAAGTCAGGGTTATAACTGAAAGAAAATGAACAGCTAATTGATATCTCCAAAGATTTAACTTTGAAACTAAGTTAAATGAAACAGAAAATATGCATTCTTGGGGTTGTCACATAAACGAATATGCTGAAATTTCCATCGGCACTTCGAACTTTCTCCCGGCTTTTGTATCCAATTAGCATTTTGAGTAATCCTTAACCCTATATAACGCAGGTAATTTGTTTCCTTCCTTGTTAACGTAGTCTTTTAGAACAGTAGCTACATGATTTTTAATTTATCCAAAAAAGCTTTGTATCTGCGAATTATTGAATAATGTAAATTTCTTTTCATTATTTCATGCAATGCACAGGTAGAATTTGATTTGAAAAATATAAACCATACAATTGCTATATTATGTATCATAAGTAAAACACATATATCTCAAGGGTTAATGACTACAATACCGAAGAAAACACAAGTAAATCAAAAATAATACTAATATAAATTTATTTTAATGCAATCGGTTTATCACCCCTGGGTGCGTGTTCCGCGAAAAAAGATAACTATCTATAAGTGGTAAGCGGTGTTACAATGCTTGGGAGAGAGAGTATCAAGGCAACTATATTAGTTTTGGAAAATACACAGATTACTTACTGCTTAACAGACCGAGTAAAAATTATTGCCGTTCTTAAATATAAGATGGTGAAACTGTCACGAATCTAATATTCCAGAAACTGCTGCAATCAATGGCTTCATAGGATTATCTAACGATATACTCGTAGCTCCTCGTCAAATATTTGTCCCACACCATGCACATTTACTACGATTCTATGTGAACAACTACCTTCAGTTCCCCTTTTAAAAAGTACGATTCAACGAACTCGCCAACAAATGAAGAACCACATTTTTGTTGCTAAAGTAATATGACTTGCAAATCTGAGTAAGCCGAAAACGAGGACCCCACCGATAAATTACCGAACGTTCTAACTATAATGCACGGCTGCATAACAGTATTTCAGACTTGGCAACGTCGTCGATAGTGCAATCGGCCAAAGACGAGACGTAGAATACAAAAATGGATAACATCAAGGAAGGTATAGCCGGATTTTCCAGTTAACGCGGCCATATTTACTTTGATCTGATCTGAAGGATTTTGGTTAGTGATTGTGGCCGACACGGGATACACTTGTAAATGTGTATGCCACCAACGCATATCATTCAAAGGAACATACGAATTTTTCATCGTTAAATTTGAAAAAGTATTATAAATATATGCCGTTTTTATAATAGATAATAAATAATTCATTATGTGTAGGTATATATAATAATATGGAAAATAACAATCTCATAAAGTACGAAGATCAGATTATGTGGAATAATTTTTGACTAACCTCGAGTATGTGTGTAAGCGTCGTCCATGTCCACCTCCACCACGACCACCGACACCATAAGAGCCACATCGGCAACTGCCTCAGCCACGGACCCAGCAAACAGATGCAGAAACTACCCCGCATCTTCGGTCGCGGGCTTTCCGCCATCCATCTCCGCCACCATATGAACCACGGCCGTCCTTGCTGATAACGGATAAACGATTTTTTTCGTTAAACTTTAAGATGAAATATAAATACTGGTTCTGCTTATAAAACTGTGTATATTTATGTATAATAAAAGGAAAAACAGCAAACACATTAACACGGTCGAGCAGAGTAAACAGCATTATAAGTGAATTACCTGCAGCTTTTGCGTTTCCAGTTCATTTGTCCATGGTCACCACCTCCGCCTCCTCCTCTAACTCACCGCCGCCTCCCACACATCCTTTACCTCAACCGCCACCATTAAGCCATCCACGGCAAACGACTCAGCTTCGGACGGAGCTTAAGTCGAGCGCCTTATGGGCCCGTCTCCTTCCTCCGTCATTCTTCTCTCCTAACCCTCTTCAGTCAAATCGCTGGAGGGATTTAAATTATTTACGAGTGATCCTTATTAAAATTCAACGCCCAATTCTGATATGATCTGTAAGGTATAGATTAAAATAATAATTTGTATATAGGACCTTTTTTAACAATAGCTAAGTTTTAAAGACCAAATATTACGAGTTACAGATCGGTGATAAAAATAACTTTTACCTTTTCAATTAACCGTCGATCAGTCCACAATACGCTGAAGATTAATTGTTTACTTCCATATGACATTTTCAGTATTTTGCCTCAATAAATACGGAAGCCTGTTGATTTCTGATGCACACTGTAGGGAATAATATTCCATGCAGAATCCTATTAATGTCTACGATGATCACTGCGAAGGTTTGTAGTTCTTTTTAAAAAAATTATACCTTCGCGTTCTTCCGAATACAGAAAAGAAATTTTTCTGAATTTCCCGTTTCACCAAAGAACGAAAATCTCATCTCATTTTCTTTTTTGGAATACCAACGGTTGGAGCTGTTTCCGCAGTTTCTTATTTACGTCCTATTCAATTATTCTCACTTTCTGCAGGTTAGCACTTTTTCTTCAACTGTTTACATCTCTATATATAAAACACCATAAAACTACCTGAGCTAGTGTAGGTATCCGCTCATTTCTGTGAAAACTTCATCCTTCATAAAATGCATTTTACCGCTTTTTATGAAACGACGTCCATGTATTTGGTTCATCGCCCTCTGCCTGTCTGTCTCTGGGCATAATGATTTAAAAACGACTGATGTAAGTTTTCCATGTCATGTTTGCTAATTATTATCACAAGGATGAAAAGATCATTATATACATATGGTAAAATATTCGTATGCCTCTACAGAATAGACTAATATTATTCTTTTTTACATTGCGATAATATATAACTACTGCTACTTTCCAATTAAGGACCGACGGCATGAAACCGGGTCATTTAATGAAATCACTGGTGAACAAGCAGGAAACGAGAAAAACACCTACTGTTTTACTGCAATTGCCTTCACATCTACTTCTATGTACTTCTCTGTTGAAATCGCAATGCGACCTTCTGATGACAGCAGCACAGATCGTGAAGACATTGGAATAACGATGGAAAATACTGAAGCACGATCAAAGCGACATTACCTGGGATTAATGTTCTAGTAATCGCACTGACGGAGCTAGGGCAATAGATGGAAAATCTGCTGGAGCTGTAGCACGTGCAAAACGTTTAGCTCTTCATGTAATGCCTAATGCCATGTTAATCATATTCGTGATGACATGCCGCAATAACTGAATGGTATATCGAAAGAGATTCTAAGAATGGTGAACCTTGTAAAAGCAATGTCACTGTATTCCCGTTTATTCGCTTTGTTGTGGGAATAAATTGAAAGATATTATAAATCAATAATTCTCTATAAAGTAGCGCGATGGCTATCGTGCGTGAATGTGTTGGCTCCATTCGATGAATTAAGAGATGAGATAAGACATATTTTTATACAAAAATCCATTAGTACGGACAGATAAATGAAATTACAGAATTTGGAACAAACGGTTGGCTTCTGTGACAGGCAATTTCATTTACCTTCATGAAATGAATGTTAAACTACGAGGTATAAATGCGAACGCATTCAAAGTTCATAGTAAAATAAAATCACATACTTTATAACTCAATACTTTTGCGTTAATAGGCGTTAATATGAAGTTTTCCGAGTCCCAATGTTTACATTTTTACCAATAATACTTTCTTCGAAGAATGTGTCAACATTTCTATAGGTCAAACAGGGCGTAAACGGTGTCCGACAATAACGGAGTATTTTACAACTCAGCAAGTTGCATGGAATTGGCTTCACAATCCTTTAGTTACATTCTCTGTATCTAAGTCAGGGTTATAACTGAAACAAAATGAACAGCTAATTGATATCTCCAAAGATTTAACTTTGAAACTAAGTTAAATGAAACAGAAAATATGCATTCTTGGGGTTGTCACATAAACGAATATGCTGAAATTTCCATCGGCACTTCGAACTTTCTCCCGGCTTTTGTATCCAATTAGCATTTTGAGTAATCCTTAACCCTATATAACGCAGGTAATTTGTTTCCTTCCTTGTTAACGTAGTCTTTTAGAACAGTAGCTACATGATTTTTAATTTATCCAAAAAAGCTTTGTATCTGCGAATTATTGAATAATGTAAATTTCTTTTCATTATTTCATGCAATGCACAGGTAGAATTTGATTTGAAAAATATAAACCATACAATTGCTATATTATGTATCATAAGTAAAACACATATATCTCAAGGGTTAATGACTACAATACCGAAGAAAACACAAGTAAATCAAAAATAATACTAATATAAATTTATTTTAATGCAATCGGTTTATCACCCCTGGGTGCGTGTTCCGCGAAAAAAGATAACTATCTATAAGTGGTAAGCGGTGTTACAATGCTTGGGAGAGAGAGTATCAAGGCAACTATATTAGTTTTGGAAAATACACAGATTACTTACTGCTTAACAGACCGAGTAAAAATTATTGCCGTTCTTAAATATAAGATGGTGAAACTGTCACGAATCTAATATTCCAGAAACTGCTGCAATCAATGGCTTCATAGGATTATCTAACGATATACTCGTAGCTCCTCGTCAAATATTTGTCCCACACCATGCACATTTACTACGATTCTATGTGAACAACTACCTTCAGTTCCCCTTTTAAAAAGTACGATTCAACGAACTCGCCAACAAATGAAGAACCACATTTTTGTTGCTAAAGTAATATGACTTGCAAATCTGAGGAAGCCGAAAACGAGGACCCCACCGATAAATTACCGAACGTTCTAACTATAATGCACGGCTGCATAACAGTATTTCAGACTTGGCAACGTCGTCGATAGTGCAATCGGCCAAAGACGAGACGTAGAATACAAAAAAGGATAACATCAAGGAAGGTATAGCCGGATTTTCCAGTTAACGCGGCCATATTTACTTTGATCTGATCTGAAGGATTTTGGTTAGTGATTGTGGCCGACACGGGATACACTTGTAAATGTGTATGCCACCAACGCATATCATTCAAAGGAACATACGAATTTTTCATCGTTAAATTTGAAAAAGTATTATAAATATATGCCGTTTTTATAATAGATAATAAATAATTCATTATGTGTAGGTATATATAATAATATGGAAAATAACAATCTCATAAAGTACGAAGATCAGATTATGTGGAATAATTTTTGACTAACCTCGAGTATGTGTGTAAGCGTCGTCCATGTCCACCTCCACCACGACCACCGACACCATAAGAGCCACATCGGCAACTGCCTCAGCCACGGACCCAGCAAACAGATGCAGAAACTACCCCGCATCTTCGGTCGCGGGCTTTCCGCCATCCATCTCCGCCACCATATGAACCACGGCCGTCCTTGCTGATAACGGATAAACGATTTTTTTCGTTAAACTTTAAGATGAAATATAAATACTGGTTCTGCTTATAAAACTGTGTATATTTATGTATAATAAAAGGAAAAACAGCAAACACATTAACACGGTCGAGCAGAGTAAACAGCATTATAAGTGAATTACCTGCAGCTTTTGCGTTTCCAGTTCATTTGTCCATGGTCACCACCTCCGCCTCCTCCTCTAACTCACCGCCGCCTCCCACACATCCTTTACCTCAACCGCCACCATTAAGCCATCCACGGCAAACGACTCAGCTTCGGACGGAGCTTAAGTCGAGCGCCTTATGGGCCCGTCTCCTTCCTCCGTCATTCTTCTCTCCTAACCCTCTTCAGTCAAATCGCTGGAGGGATTTAAATTATTTACGAGTGATCCTTATTAAAATTCAACGCCCAATTCTGATATGATCTGTAAGGTATAGATTAAAATAATAATTTGTATATAGGACCTTTTTTAACAATAGCTAAGTTTTAAAGACCAAATATTACGAGTTACAGATCGGTGATAAAAATAACTTTTACCTTTTCAATTAACCGTCGATCAGTCCACAATACGCTGAAGATTAATTGTTTACTTCCATATGACATTTTCAGTATTTTGCCTCAATAAATACGGAAGCCTGTTGATTTCTGATGCACACTGTAGGGAATAATATTCCATGCAGAATCCTATTAATGTCTACGATGATCACTGCGAAGGTTTGTAGTTCTTTTTAAAAAAATTATACCTTCGCGTTCTTCCGAATACAGAAAAGAAATTTTTCTGAATTTCCCGTTTCACCAAAGAACGAAAATCTCATCTCATTTTCTTTTTTGGAATACCAACGGTTGGAGCTGTTTCCGCAGTTTCTTATTTACGTCCTATTCAATTATTCTCACTTTCTGCAGGTTAGCACTTTATCTTCAACTGTTTACATCTGTATTTATAAAACACCATAAAACTACCTGAGCTCGTGTAGGTATCCGCTCTTTTCTGTGAAAACTTCATCCTTCATAAAATGCATTTTACCGCTTTTTATGAAACGACGTCCATGTATTTGGTTCATCGCCCTCTGCCTGTCTGTCTCTGGGCATAATAATTTAAAAACGACTGATGTAAGTTTTCCATGTCATGTTTGCTAATTATTATCACAAGGATGAAAAGATCATTATATACATATGGTAAAATATTCGTATGCCTCTACAGAATTGACTAATATTATTCTTTTTTACATTGCGATAATATTTAACTACTGCTACTTTCCAATTAAGGACCGACGGCATGAAACCGGGTCATTTAATGAAATCACTGGTGAACAAGCAGGAAACGAGGAAAACACCGTTTTACTGCAATTGCATTCACATCTACTTCTATGTACTTCTCTGTTGAAATCGCAATGCGACCTTCTGATGACAGCAGCACAGATCGTGAAGACATTGGAATAAAGATGGAAAATACTGAAGCACGATCAAAGCGACATTACCTTGGATTAATGTTCTAGTATTCGCACTGACGGAGCTATGGCAATAGTTGGAAAATCCGCTGGAGCTGTAGCACGTGCAAAACGTTTAGCTCTTCATGTAATGCCTAATGTCATGTGTAATCATATTCGTGATGACATGCCGCAATAATTGAATGATATATCGAAAGAGATTCTAAGAATGGTGAACCTTGTAAAAGCAATGTCACTGTATTCCCATTTATTCGCTTTGTTGAGCGAATAAATTGAAAGATATTATAAAGCATTAATTCTCCATAAAGTAGCGCGATGGCTATCGTGCGTGAATGTGTTGGCTCCATTCGATGAATTAAGAGATGAGATAAGACATATTTTTATACAAAAATCCATTAGTACGGACAGATAAATGAAATTACAGAATTTGGAACAAACGGTTGGCTTCTGTGACAGGCAATTTCATTTACCTTCATGAAATGAATGTTAAACTACGAGGTATAAATGCGAACGCATTCAAAGTTCATAGTAAAATAAAATCACTTACTTTATAACTCAATACTTTTGCGTTAATAGGCGTTAATATGAAGTTTTCCGAGTCCCAATGTTTACATTTTTACCAATAATACTTTCTTCGAAGAATGTGTCAACATTTCTATAGGTCAAACAGGGCGTAAACGGTGTCCGACAATAACGGAGTATTTTACAACTCAGCAAGTTGCATGGAATTGGCTTCACAATCCTTTAGTTACATTCTCTGTATCTAAGTCAGGGTTATAACTGAAACAAAATGAACAGCTAATTGATATCTCCAAAGATTTAACTTTGAAACTAAGTTAAATGAAACAGAAAATATGCATTCTTGGGGTTGTCACATAAACGAATATGCTGAAATTTCCATCGGCACTTCGAACTTTCTCCCGGCTTTTGAATCCAATTAGCATTTTGAGAAATCCTTAACCCTATATAACGCAGGTAATTTGTTTCCTTCCTTGTTAACGTAGTCTTTTAGAACAGTAGCTACATGATTTTTAATTTATCCAAAAAAGCTTTGTATCTGCGAATTATTGAATAATGTAAATTTCTTTTCATTATTTCATGCAATGCACAGGTAGAATTTGATTTGAAAAATATAAACCATACAATTGCTATATTATGTATCATAAGTAAAACACATATATCTCAAGGGTTAATGACTACAATACCGAAGAAAACACAAGTAAATCAAAAATAATACTAATATAAATTTATTTTAATGCAATCGGTTTATCACCCCTGGGTGCGTGTTCCGCGAAAAAAGATAACTATCTATAAGTGGTAAGCGGTGTTACAATGCTTGGGAGAGAGAGTATCAAGGCAACTATATTAGTTTTGGAAAATACACAGATTACTTACTGCTTAACAGACCGAGTAAAAATTATTGCCGTTCTTAAATATAAGATGGTGAAACTGTCACGAATCTAATATTCCAGAAACTGCTGCAATCAATGGCTTCATAGGATTATCTAACGATATACTCGTAGCTCCTCGTAAAATATTTGTCCCACACCATGCACATTTACTACGATTCTATGTGAACAACTACCTTCAGTTCCCCTTTTAAAAAGTACGATTCAACGAACTCGCCAACAAATGAAGAACCACATTTTTGTTGCTAAAGTAATATGACTTGCAAATCTGAGGAAGCCGAAAACGAGGACCCCACCGATAAATTACCGAACGTTCTAACTATAATGCACGGCTGCATAACAGTATTTCAGACTTGGCAACGTCGTCGATAGTGCAATCGGCCAAAGACGAGACGTAGAATACAAAAATGGATAACATCAAGGAAGGTATAGCCGGATTTTCCAGTTAACGCGGCCATATTTACTTTGATCTGATCTGAAGGATTTTGGTTAGTGATTGTGGCCGACACGGGATACACTTGTAAATGTGTATGCCACCAACGCATATCATTCAAAGGAACATACGAATTTTTCATCGTTAAATTTGAAAAAGTATTATAAATATATGCCGTTTTTATAATAGATAATAAATAATTCATTATGTGTAGGTATATATAATAATATGGAAAATAACAATCTCATAAAGTACGAAGATCAGATTATGTGGAATAATTTTTGACTAACCTCGAGTATGTGTGTAAGCGTCGTCCATGTCCACCTCCACCACGACCACCGACACCATAAGAGCCACATCGGCAACTGCCTCAGCCACGGACCCAGCAAACAGATGCAGAAACTACCCCGCATCTTCGGTCGCGGGCTTTCCGCCATCCATCTCCGCCACCATATGAACCACGGCCGTCCTTGCTGATAACGGATAAACGATTTTTTTCGTTAAACTTTAAGATGAAATATAAATACTGGTTCTGCTTATAAAACTGTGTATATTTATGTATAATAAAAGGAAAAACAGCAAACACATTAACACGGTCGAGCAGAGTAAACAGCATTATAAGTGAATTACCTGCAGCTTTTGCGTTTCCAGTTCATTTGTCCATGGTCACCACCTCCGCCTCCTCCTCTAACTCACCGCCGCCTCCCACACATCCTTTACCTCAACCGCCACCATTAAGCCATCCACGGCAAACGACTCAGCTTCGGACGGAGCTTAAGTCGAGCGCCTTATTGGCCCGTCTCCTTCCTCCGTCATTCTTCTCTCCTAACCCTCTTCAGTCAAATCGCTGGAGGGATTTAAATTATTTACGAGTGATCCTTATTAAAATTCAACGCCCAATTCTGATATGATCTGTAAGGTATAGATTAAAATAATAATTTGTATATAGGACCTTTTTTAACAATAGCTAAGTTTTAAAGACCAAATATTACGAGTTACAGATCGGTGATAAAAATAACTTTTACCTTTTCAATTAACCGTCGATCAGTCCACAATACGCTGAAGATTAATTGTTTACTTCCATATGACATTTTCAGTATTTTGCCTCAATAAATACGGAAGCCTGTTGATTTCTGATGCACACTGTAGGGAAAAATATTCCATGCAGAATCCTATTAATGTCTACGATGATCACTGCGAAGGTTTGTAGTTCTTTTTAAAAAAATTATACCTTCGCGTTCTTCCGAATACAGAAAAGAAATTTTTCTGAATTTCTGGTTTCACCAAAGAACGAAAATCTCATCTCATTTTCTTTTTTGGAATACCAACGGTTGGAGCTGTTTCCGCAGTTTCTTATTTACGTCCTATTCAATTATTCTCACTTTCTGCAGGTTAGCACTTTTTCTTCAACTGTTTACATCTGTATTTATAAAACACCATAAAACTACCTGAGCTCGTGTAGGTATCCGCTCTTTTCTGTGAAAACTTCATCCTTCATAAAATGCATTTTACCGCTTTTTATGAAACGACGTCCATGTATTTGGTTCATCGCCCTCTGCCTGTCTGTCTCTGGGCATAATGATTTAAAAACGACTGATGTAAGTTTTCCATGTCATGTTTGCTAATTATTATCACAAGGATGAAAAGATCATTATATACATATGGTAAAATATTCGTATGCCTCTACAGAATTGACTAATATTATTCTTTTTTACATTGCGATAATATTTAACTACTGCTACTTTCCAATTAAGGACCGACGGCATGAAACCGGGTCATTTAATGAAATCACTGGTGAACAAGCAGGAAACGAGGAAAACACCAACTGTTTTACTGCAATTGCATTCACATCTACTTCTATGTACTTCTCTGTTGAAATCGCAACGCGACCTTCTGATGACAGCAGCACAGATCGTGAAGACATTGGAATAAAGATGGAAAATACTGAAGCACGATCAAAGCGACATTACCTTGGATTAATGTTCTAGTATTCGCACTGACGGAGCTATGGCAATAGTTGGAAAATCCGCTGGAGCTGTAGCACGTGCAAAACGTTTAGCTCTTCATGTAATGCCTAATGTCATGTGTAATCATATTCGTGATGACATGCCGCAATAATTGAATGATATATCGAAAGAGATTCTAAGAATGGTGAACCTTATAAAAGCAATGTCACTGTATTCCCATTTATTCGCTTTGTTGAGCGAATAAATTGAAAGATATTATAAAGCATTAATTCTCCATAAAGTAGCGCGATGGCTATCGTGCGTGAATGTGTTGGCTCCATTCGATGAATTAAGAGATGAGATAAGACATATTTTTATACAAAAATCCATTAGTACGGACAGATAAATGAAATTACAGAATTTGGAACAAACGGTTGGCTTCTGTGACAGGCAATTTCATTTACCTTCATGAAATGAATGTTAAACTACGAGGTATAAATGCGAACGCATTCAAAGTTCATAGTAAAATAAAATCACTTACTTTATAACTCAATACTTTTGCGTTAATAGGCGTTAATATGAAGTTTTCCGAGTCCCAATGTTTACATTTTTACCAAAAATATTTTCTTCGAAGAATGTGTCAACATTTCTATAGGTCAAACAGGGCGTAAACGGTGTCCGACAATAACGGAGTATTTTACAACTCAGCAAGTTGCATGGAATTGGCTTCACAATCCTTTAGTTACATTCTCTGTATCTAAGTCAGGGTTATAACTGAAAGAAAATGAACAGCTAATTGATATCTCCAAAGATTTAACTTTGAAACTAAGTTAAATGAAACAGAAAATATGCATTCTTGGGGTTGTCACATAAACGAATATGCTGAAATTTCCATCGGCACTTCGAACTTTCTCCCGGCTTTTGAATCCAATTAGCATTTTGAGAAATCCTTAACCCTATATAACGCAGGTAATTTGTTTCCTTCCTTGTTAACGTAGTCTTTTAGAACAGTAGCTACATGATTTTTAATTTATCCAAAAAAGCTTTGTATCTGCGAATTATTGAATAATGTAAATTTCTTTTCATTATTTCATGCAATGCACAGGTAGAATTTGATTTGAAAAATATAAACCATACAATTGCTATATTATGTATCATAAGTAAAACACATATATCTCAAGGGTTAATGACTACAATACCGAAGAAAACACAAGTAAATCAAAAATAATACTAATATAAATTTATTTTAATGCAATCGGTTTATCACCCCTGGGTGCGTGTTCCGCGAAAAAAGATAACTATCTATAAGTGGTAAGCGGTGTTACAATGCTTGGGAGAGAGAGTATCAAGGCAACTATATTAGTTTTGGAAAATACACAGATTACTTACTGCTTAACAGACCGAGTAAAAATTATTGCCGTTCTTAAATATAAGATGGTGAAACTGTCACGAATCTAATATTCCAGAAACTGCTGCAATCAATGGCTTCATAGGATTATCTAACGATATACTCGTAGCTCCTCGTAAAATATTTGTCCCACACCATGCACATTTACTACGATTCTATGTGAACAACTACCTTCAGTTCCCCTTTTAAAAAGTACGATTCAACGAACTCGCCAACAAATGAAGAACCACATTTTTGTTGCTAAAGTAATATGACTTGCAAATCTGAGGAAGCCGAAAACGAGGACCCCACCGATAAATTACCGAACGTTCTAACTATAATGCACGGCTGCATAACAGTATTTCAGACTTGGCAACGTCGTCGATAGTGCAATCGGCCAAAGACGAGACGTAGAATACAAAAATGGATAACATCAAGGAAGGTATAGCCGGATTTTCCAGTTAACGCGGCCATATTTACTTTGATCTGATCTGAAGGATTTTGGTTAGTGATTGTGGCCGACACGGGATACACTTGTAAATGTGTATGCCACCAACGCATATCATTCAAAGGAACATACGAATTTTTCATCGTTAAATTTGAAAAAGTATTATAAATATATGCCGTTTTTATAATAGATAATAAATAATTCATTATGTGTAGGTATATATAATAATATGGAAAATAACAATCTCATAAAGTACGAAGATCAGATTATGTGGAATAATTTTTGACTAACCTCGAGTATGTGTGTAAGCGTCGTCCATGTCCACCTCCACCACGACCACCGACACCATAAGAGCCACATCGGCAACTGCCTCAGCCACGGACCCAGCAAACAGATGCAGAAACTACCCCGCATCTTCGGTCGCGGGCTTTCCGCCATCCATCTCCGCCACCATATGAACCACGGCCGTCCTTGCTGATAACGGATAAACGATTTTTTTCGTTAAACTTTAAGATGAAATATAAATACTGGTTCTGCTTATAAAACTGTGTATATTTATGTATAATAAAAGGAAAAACAGCAAACACATTAACACGGTCGAGCAGAGTAAACAGCATTATAAGTGAATTACCTGCAGCTTTTGCGTTTCCAGTTCATTTGTCCATGGTCACCACCTCCGCCTCCTCCTCTAACTCACCGCCGCCTCCCACACATCCTTTACCTCAACCGCCACCATTAAGCCATCCACGGCAAACGACTCAGCTTCGGACGGAGCTTAAGTCGAGCGCCTTATTGGCCCGTCTCCTTCCTCCGTCATTCTTCTCTCCTAACCCTCTTCAGTCAAATCGCTGGAGGGATTTAAATTATTTACGAGTGATCCTTATTAAAATTCAACGCCCAATTCTGATATGATCTGTAAGGTATAGATTAAAATAATAATTTGTATATAGGACCTTTTTTAACAATAGCTAAGTTTTAAAGACCAAATATTACGAGTTACAGATCGGTGATAAAAATAACTTTTACCTTTTCAATTAACCGTCGATCAGTCCACAATACGCTGAAGATTAATTGTTTACTTCCATATGACATTTTCAGTATTTTGCCTCAATAAATACGGAAGCCTGTTGATTTCTGATGCACACTGTAGGGAAAAATATTCCATGCAGAATCCTATTAATGTCTACGATGATCACTGCGAAGGTTTGTAGTTCTTTTTAAAAAAATTATACCTTCGCGTTCTTCCGAATACAGAAAAGAAATTTTTCTGAATTTCTGGTTTCACCAAAGAACGAAAATCTCATCTCATTTTCTTTTTTGGAATACCAACGGTTGGAGCTGTTTCCGCAGTTTCTTATTTACGTCCTATTCAATTATTCTCACTTTCTGCAGGTTAGCACTTTTTCTTCAACTGTTTACATCTGTATTTATAAAACACCATAAAACTACCTGAGCTCGTGTAGGTATCCGCTCTTTTCTGTGAAAACTTCATCCTTCATAAAATGCATTTTACCGCTTTTTATGAAACGACGTCCATGTATTTGGTTCATCGCCCTCTGCCTGTCTGTCTCTGGGCATAATGATTTAAAAACGACTGATGTAAGTTTTCCATGTCATGTTTGCTAATTATTATCACAAGGATGAAAAGATCATTATATACATATGGTAAAATATTCGTATGCCTCTACAGAATTGACTAATATTATTCTTTTTTACATTGCGATAATATTTAACTACTGCTACTTTCCAATTAAGGACCGACGGCATGAAACCGGGTCATTTAATGAAATCACTGGTGAACAAGCAGGAAACGAGGAAAACACCAACTGTTTTACTGCAATTGCATTCACATCTACTTCTATGTACTTCTCTGTTGAAATCGCAACGCGACCTTCTGATGACAGCAGCACAGATCGTGAAGACATTGGAATAAAGATGGAAAATACTGAAGCACGATCAAAGCGACATTACCTTGGATTAATGTTCTAGTATTCGCACTGACGGAGCTATGGCAATAGTTGGAAAATCCGCTGGAGCTGTAGCACGTGCAAAACGTTTAGCTCTTCATGTAATGCCTAATGTCATGTGTAATCATATTCGTGATGACATGCCGCAATAATTGAATGATATATCGAAAGAGATTCTAAGAATGGTGAACCTTATAAAAGCAATGTCACTGTATTCCCATTTATTCGCTTTGTTGAGCGAATAAATTGAAAGATATTATAAAGCATTAATTCTCCATAAAGTAGCGCGATGGCTATCGTGCGTGAATGTGTTGGCTCCATTCGATGAATTAAGAGATGAGATAAGACATATTTTTATACAAAAATCCATTAGTACGGACAGATAAATGAAATTACAGAATTTGGAACAAACGGTTGGCTTCTGTGACAGGCAATTTCATTTACCTTCATGAAATGAATGTTAAACTACGAGGTATAAATGCGAACGCATTCAAAGTTCATAGTAAAATAAAATCACTTACTTTATAACTCAATACTTTTGCGTTAATAGGCGTTAATATGAAGTTTTCCGAGTCCCAATGTTTACATTTTTACCAAAAATATTTTCTTCGAAGAATGTGTCAACATTTCTATAGGTCAAACAGGGCGTAAACGGTGTCCGACAATAACGGAGTATTTTACAACTCAGCAAGTTGCATGGAATTGGCTTCACAATCCTTTAGTTACATTCTCTGTATCTAAGTCAGGGTTATAACTGAAAGAAAATGAACAGCTAATTGATATCTCCAAAGATTTAACTTTGAAACTAAGTTAAATGAAACAGAAAATATGCATTCTTGGGGTTGTCACATAAACGAATATGCTGAAATTTCCATCGGCACTTCGAACTTTCTCCCGGCTTTTGAATCCAATTAGCATTTTGAGAAATCCTTAACCCTATATAACGCAGGTAATTTGTTTCCTTCCTTGTTAACGTAGTCTTTTAGAACAGTAGCTACATGATTTTTAATTTATCCAAAAAAGCTTTGTATCTGCGAATTATTGAATAATGTAAATTTCTTTTCATTATTTCATGCAATGCACAGGTAGAATTTGATTTGAAAAATATAAACCATACAATTGCTATATTATGTATCATAAGTAAAACACATATATCTCAAGGGTTAATGACTACAATACCGAAGAAAACACAAGTAAATCAAAAATAATACTAATATAAATTTATTTTAATGCAATCGGTTTATCACCCCTGGGTGCGTGTTCCGCGAAAAAAGATAACTATCTATAAGTGGTAAGCGGTGTTACAATGCTTGGGAGAGAGAGTATCAAGGCAACTATATTAGTTTTGGAAAATACACAGATTACTTACTGCTTAACAGACCGAGTAAAAATTATTGCCGTTCTTAAATATAAGATGGTGAAACTGTCACGAATCTAATATTCCAGAAACTGCTGCAATCAATGGCTTCATAGGATTATCTAACGATATACTCGTAGCTCCTCGTAAAATATTTGTCCCACACCATGCACATTTACTACGATTCTATGTGAACAACTACCTTCAGTTCCCCTTTTAAAAAGTACGATTCAACGAACTCGCCAACAAATGAAGAACCACATTTTTGTTGCTAAAGTAATATGACTTGCAAATCTGAGGAAGCCGAAAACGAGGACCCCACCGATAAATTACCGAACGTTCTAACTATAATGCACGGCTGCATAACAGTATTTCAGACTTGGCAACGTCGTCGATAGTGCAATCGGCCAAAGACGAGACGTAGAATACAAAAATGGATAACATCAAGGAAGGTATAGCCGGATTTTCCAGTTAACGCGGCCATATTTACTTTGATCTGATCTGAAGGATTTTGGTTAGTGATTGTGGCCGACACGGGATACACTTGTAAATGTGTATGCCACCAACGCATATCATTCAAAGGAACATACGAATTTTTCATCGTTAAATTTGAAAAAGTATTATAAATATATGCCGTTTTTATAATAGATAATAAATAATTCATTATGTGTAGGTATATATAATAATATGGAAAATAACAATCTCATAAAGTACGAAGATCAGATTATGTGGAATAATTTTTGACTAACCTCGAGTATGTGTGTAAGCGTCGTCCATGTCCACCTCCACCACGACCACCGACACCATAAGAGCCACATCGGCAACTGCCTCAGCCACGGACCCAGCAAACAGATGCAGAAACTACCCCGCATCTTCGGTCGCGGGCTTTCCGCCATCCATCTCCGCCACCATATGAACCACGGCCGTCCTTGCTGATAACGGATAAACGATTTTTTTCGTTAAACTTTAAGATGAAATATAAATACTGGTTCTGCTTATAAAACTGTGTATATTTATGTATAATAAAATGAAAAACAGCAAACACATTAACACGGTCGAGCAGAGTAAACAGCATTATAAGTGAATTACCTGCAGCTTTTGCGTTTCCAGTTCATTTGTCCATGGTCACCACCTCCGCCTCCTCCTCTAACTCACCGCCGCCTCCCACACATCCTTTACCTCAACCGCCACCATTAAGCCATCCACGGCAAACGACTCAGCTTCGGACGGAGCTTAAGTCGAGCGCCTTATGGGCGTCATTCTTCTCTCCTAACCCTCTTCAGTTAAATCGCTGGAGGGATTTAAATTATTTACGAGTGATCCTTATTAAAATTCAACGCCCAATTCTGATATGATCTGTAAGGTATAGATTAAAATAATAATTTGTATATAGGACCTTTTTTAACAATAGCTAAGTTTTAAAGACCAAATATTACGAGTTACAGATCGGTGATAAAAATAACTTTTACCTTTTCAATTAACCGTCGATCAGTCCACAATACGCTGAAGATTAATTGTTTACTTCCATATGACATTTTCAGTATTTTGCCTCAATAAATACGGAAGCCTGTTGATTTCTGATGCACACTGTAGGGAAAAATATTCCATGCAGAATCCTATTAATGTCTACGATGATCACTGCGAAGGTTTGTAGTTCTTTTTAAAAAAATTATACCTTCGCGTTCTTCCGAATACAGAAAAGAAATTTTTCTGAATTTCTGGTTTCACCAAAGAACGAAAATCTCATCTCATTTTCTTTTTTGGAATACCAACGGTTGGAGCTGTTTCCGCAGTTTCTTATTTACGTCCTATTCAATTATTCTCACTTTCTGCAGGTTAGCACTTTTTCTTCAACTGTTTACATCTGTATTTATAAAACACCATAAAACTACCTGAGCTCGTGTAGGTATCCGCTCTTTTCTGTGAAAACTTCATCCTTCATAAAATGCATTTTACCGCTTTTTATGAAACGACGTCCATGTATTTGGTTCATCGCCCTCTGCCTGTCTGTCTCTGGGCATAATGATTTAAAAACGACTGATGTAAGTTTTCCATGTCATGTTTGCTAATTATTATCACAAGGATGAAAAGATCATTATATACATATGGTAAAATATTCGTATGCCTCTACAGAATTGACTAATATTATTCTTTTTTACATTGCGATAATATTTAACTACTGCTACTTTCCAATTAAGGACCGACGGCATGAAACCGGGTCATTTAATGAAATCACTGGTGAACAAGCAGGAAACGAGGAAAACACCAACTGTTTTACTGCAATTGCATTCACATCTACTTCTATGTACTTCTCTGTTGAAATCGCAACGCGACCTTCTGATGACAGCAGCACAGATCGTGAAGACATTGGAATAAAGATGGAAAATACTGAAGCACGATCAAAGCGACATTACCTTGGATTAATGTTCTAGTATTCGCACTGACGGAGCTATGGCAATAGTTGGAAAATCCGCTGGAGCTGTAGCACGTGCAAAACGTTTAGCTCTTCATGTAATGCCTAATGTCATGTGTAATCATATTCGTGATGACATGCCGCAATAATTGAATGATATATCGAAAGAGATTCTAAGAATGGTGAACCTTATAAAAGCAATGTCACTGTATTCCCATTTATTCGCTTTGTTGAGCGAATAAATTGAAAGATATTATAAAGCATTAATTCTCCATAAAGTAGCGCGATGGCTATCGTGCGTGAATGTGTTGGCTCCATTCGATGAATTAAGAGATGAGATAAGACATATTTTTATACAAAAATCCATTAGTACGGACAGATAAATGAAATTACAGAATTTGGAACAAACGGTTGGCTTCTGTGACAGGCAATTTCATTTACCTTCATGAAATGAATGTTAAACTACGAGGTATAAATGCGAACGCATTCAAAGTTCATAGTAAAATAAAATCACTTACTTTATAACTCAATACTTTTGCGTTAATAGGCGTTAATATGAAGTTTTCCGAGTCCCAATGTTTACATTTTTACCAATAATATTTTCTTCGAAGAATGTGTCAACATTTCTATAGGTCAAACAGGGCGTAAACGGTGTCCGACAATAACGGAGTATTTTACAACTCAGCAAGTTGCATGGAATTGGCTTCACAATCCTTTAGTTACATTCTCTGTATCTAAGTCAGGGTTATAACTGAAAGAAAATGAACAGCTAATTGATATCTCCAAAGATTTAACTTTGAAACTAAGTTAAATGAAACAGAAAATATGCATTCTTGGGGTTGTCACATAAACGAATATGCTGAAATTTCCATCGGCACTTCGAACTTTCTCCCGGCTTTTGAATCCAATTAGCATTTTGAGAAATCCTTAACCCTATATAACGCAGGTAATTTGTTTCCTTCCTTGTTAACGTAGTCTTTTAGAACAGTAGCTACATGATTTTTAATTTATCCAAAAAAGCTTTGTATCTGCGAATTATTGAATAATGTAAATTTCTTTTCATTATTTCATGCAATGCACAGGTAGAATTTGATTTGAAAAATATAAACCATACAATTGCTATATTATGTATCATAAGTAAAACACATATATCTCAAGGGTTAATGACTACAATACCGAAGAAAACACAAGTAAATCAAAAATAATACTAATATAAATTTATTTTAATGCAATCGGTTTATCACCCCTGGGTGCGTGTTCCGCGAAAAAAGATAACTATCTATAAGTGGTAAGCGGTGTTACAATGCTTGGGAGAGAGAGTATCAAGGCAACTATATTAGTTTTGGAAAATACACAGATTACTTACTGCTTAACAGACCGAGTAAAAATTATTGCCGTTCTTAAATATAAGATGGTGAAACTGTCACGAATCTAATATTCCAGAAACTGCTGCAATCAATGGCTTCATAGGATTATCTAACGATATACTCGTAGCTCCTCGTAAAATATTTGTCCCACACCATGCACATTTACTACGATTCTATGTGAACAACTACCTTCAGTTCCCCTTTTAAAAAGTACGATTCAACGAACTCGCCAACAAATGAAGAACCACATTTTTGTTGCTAAAGTAATATGACTTGCAAATCTGAGGAAGCCGAAAACGAGGACCCCACCGATAAATTACCGAACGTTCTAACTATAATGCACGGCTGCATAACAGTATTTCAGACTTGGCAACGTCGTCGATAGTGCAATCGGCCAAAGACGAGACGTAGAATACAAAAATGGATAACATCAAGGAAGGTATAGCCGGATTTTCCAGTTAACGCGGCCATATTTACTTTGATCTGATCTGAAGGATTTTGGTTAGTGATTGTGGCCGACACGGGATACACTTGTAAATGTGTATGCCACCAACGCATATCATTCAAAGGAACATACGAATTTTTCATCGTTAAATTTGAAAAAGTATTATAAATATATGCCGTTTTTATAATAGATAATAAATAATTCATTATGTGTAGGTATATATAATAATATGGAAAATAACAATCTCATAAAGTACGAAGATCAGATTATGTGGAATAATTTTTGACTAACCTCGAGTATGTGTGTAAGCGTCGTCCATGTCCACCTCCACCACGACCACCGACACCATAAGAGCCACATCGGCAACTGCCTCAGCCACGGACCCAGCAAACAGATGCAGAAACTACCCCGCATCTTCGGTCGCGGGCTTTCCGCCATCCATCTCCGCCACCATATGAACCACGGCCGTCCTTGCTGATAACGGATAAACGATTTTTTTCGTTAAACTTTAAGATGAAATATAAATACTGGTTCTGCTTATAAAACTGTGTATATTTATGTATAATAAAATGAAAAACAGCAAACACATTAACACGGTCGAGCAGAGTAAACAGCATTATAAGTGAATTACCTGCAGCTTTTGCGTTTCCAGTTCATTTGTCCATGGTCACCACCTCCGCCTCCTCCTCTAACTCACCGCCGCCTCCCACACATCCTTTACCTCAACCGCCACCATTAAGCCATCCACGGCAAACGACTCAGCTTCGGACGGAGCTTAAGTCGAGCGCCTTATGGGCGTCATTCTTCTCTCCTAACCCTCTTCAGTTAAATCGCTGGAGGGATTTAAATTATTTACGAGTGATCCTTATTAAAATTCAACGCCCAATTCTGATATGATCTGTAAGGTATAGATTAAAATAATAATTTGTATATAGGACCTTTTTTAACAATAGCTAAGTTTTAAAGACCAAATATTACGAGTTACAGATCGGTGATAAAAATAACTTTTACCTTTTCAATTAACCGTCGATCAGTCCACAATACGCTGAAGATTAATTGTTTACTTCCATATGACATTTTCAGTATTTTGCCTCAATAAATACGGAAGCCTGTTGATTTCTGATGCACACTGTAGGGAAAAATATTCCATGCAGAATCCTATTAATGTCTACGATGATCACTGCGAAGGTTTGTAGTTCTTTTTAAAAAAATTATACCTTCGCGTTCTTCCGAATACAGAAAAGAAATTTTTCTGAATTTCTGGTTTCACCAAAGAACGAAAATCTCATCTCATTTTCTTTTTTGGAATACCAACGGTTGGAGCTGTTTCCGCAGTTTCTTATTTACGTCCTATTCAATTATTCTCACTTTCTGCAGGTTAGCACTTTTTCTTCAACTGTTTACATCTGTATTTATAAAACACCATAAAACTACCTGAGCTCGTGTAGGTATCCGCTCTTTTCTGTGAAAACTTCATCCTTCATAAAATGCATTTTACCGCTTTTTATGAAACGACGTCCATGTATTTGGTTCATCGCCCTCTGCCTGTCTGTCTCTGGGCATAATGATTTAAAAACGACTGATGTAAGTTTTCCATGTCATGTTTGCTAATTATTATCACAAGGATGAAAAGATCATTATATACATATGGTAAAATATTCGTATGCCTCTACAGAATTGACTAATATTATTCTTTTTTACATTGCGATAATATTTAACTACTGCTACTTTCCAATTAAGGACCGACGGCATGAAACCGGGTCATTTAATGAAATCACTGGTGAACAAGCAGGAAACGAGGAAAACACCAACTGTTTTACTGCAATTGCATTCACATCTACTTCTATGTACTTCTCTGTTGAAATCGCAATGCGACCTTCTGATGACAGCAGCACAGATCGTGAAGACATTGGAATAAAGATGGAAAATACTGAAGCACGATCAAAGCGACATTACCTTGGATTAATGTTCTAGTATTCGCACTGACGGAGCTATGGCAATAGTTGGAAAATCCGCTGGAGCTGTAGCACGTGCAAAACGTTTAGCTCTTCATGTAATGCCTAATGTCATGTGTAATCATATTCGTGATGACATGCCGCAATAATTGAATGATATATCGAAAGAGATTCTAAGAATGGTGAACCTTATAAAAGCAATGTCACTGTATTCCCATTTATTCGCTTTGTTGAGCGAATAAATTGAAAGATATTATAAAGCATTAATTCTCCATAAAGTAGCGCGATGGCTATCGTGCGTGAATGTGTTGGCTCCATTCGATGAATTAAGAGATGAGATAAGACATATTTTTATACAAAAATCCATTAGTACGGACAGATAAATGAAATTACAGAATTTGGAACAAACGGTTGGCTTCTGTGACAGGCAATTTCATTTACCTTCATGAAATGAATGTTAAACTACGAGGTATAAATGCGAACGCATTCAAAGTTCATAGTAAAATAAAATCACTTACTTTATAACTCAATACTTTTGCGTTAATAGGCGTTAATATGAAGTTTTCAGAGTCCCAATGTTTACATTTTTACCAATAATATTTTCTTCGAAGAATGTGTCAACATTTCTATAGGTCTAACAGGGCGTAAACGGTGTCCGACAATAACTGAGTATTTTACAACTCAGCAAGTTGCATGGAATTGGCTTCACAATCCTTTAGTTATATTCTCTGTATCTAAGTCAGGGTTATAACTGAAAGAAAATGAACAGCTAATTGATATCTCCAAAGATTTAACTTTGAAACTAAGTTAAATGAAACAGAAAATATGCATTCTTGGGGTTGTCACATAAACGAATATGCTGAAATTTCCATCGGCACTTCGAACTTTCTCCCGGCTTTTGAATCCAATTAGCATTTTGAGAAATCCTTCACCCTATATAACGCAGGTAATTTGTTTCCTTCCTTGTTAACGTAGTCTTTTAGAACAGTAGCTACATGATTTTTAATTTATCCAAAAAAGCTTTGTATCTGCGAATTATTGAATAATGTAAATTTCTTTTCATTATTTCATGCAATGCACAGGTAGAATTTGATTTGAAAAATATAAACCATACAATTGCTATATTATGTATCATAAGTAAAACACATATATCTCAAGGGTTAATGACTACAATACCGAAGAAAACACAAGTAAATCAAAAATAATACTAATATAAATTTATTTTAATGCAATCGGTTTATCACCCCTGGGTTCGTGTTCCGCGAAAAAAGATAACTATCTATAAGTGGTAAGCGGTGTTACAATGCTTGGGAGAGAGAGTATCAAGACAACTATATTTGCTTTGGAAAATACACAGATTACTTACTGCTTAACAGACCGAGTCAAAATTATTGCCGTTTTTAAATATAAAATGGTGAAACTGTCACGAATCTAATATTCCAGAAACTGCTGCAATCAATGGCTTCATAGGATTATCTAACGATATACTCGTAGCTCCTCGTCAAATATTTGCCCCACACCATGCACATTTACTACGATTCTATGTGAACAACTACCTTCAGTTCCCCTTTTAAAAAGTACGATTCAACGAACTCGCCAACAAATGAAGAACCACATTTTTGTTGCTAAAGTAATATGACTTGCAAATCTGAGGAAGCCGAAAACGAGGACCCCACCGATAAATTACCGAACGTTCTAACTATAATGCACGGCTGCATAACAGTAATTCAGACTTGGCAACGTCGTCGATAGTGCAATCGGCCAAAGACGAGACGTAGAATACAAAAATGGATAACATCAAGGAAGGTATAGCCGGATTTTCCAGTTAACGCGGCCATTTTTACTTTGATCTGATCTGAAGGATTTTGGTTAGTGATTGTGGCCGACACGGGATTCACTTGTAAATGTGTATGCCACCAACGCATATCATTCAAAGGAACATACGAATTTTTCATCGTTAAATTTGAAAAAGTATTATAAATATATGCCGTTTTTATAATAGATAATAAATAATTCATTATGTGTAGGTATATATAATAATATGGAAAATAACAATCTCATAAAGTACGAAGATCAGATTATGTGGAATAATTTTTGACTAACCTCGAGTATGTGTGTAAGCGTCGTCCATGTCCACCTCCACCACGACCACCGACACCATAAGAGCCACATCGGCAACTGCCTCAGCCACGGACCCAGCAAACAGATGCAGAAACTACCCCGCATCTTCGGTCGCGGGCTTTCCGCCATCCATCTCCGCCACCATATGAACCACGGCCGTCCTTGCTGATAACGGATAAACGATTTATTTCGTTAAACTTGAAGATGAAATAAAAATACTGGTTCTGCTTATAAAACTGTGTATATTTATGTATAATAAAATGAAAAACAGCAAACACATTAACACGGTCGAGCAGAGTAAACAGCATTATAAGTGAATTACCTGCAGCTTTTGCGTTTCCAGTTCATTTGTCCATGGTCACCACCTCCGCCTCCTCCTCTAACTCACCGCCGCCTCCCACACATCCTTTACCTCAACCGCCACCATTAAGCCATCCACGGCAAACGACTCAGCTTCGGACGGAGCTTAAGTCGAGCGCCTTATGGGCCCGTCTCCTTCCTCCGTCATTCTTCTCTCCTAACCCTCTTCAGTTAAATCGCTGGAGGGATTTAAATTATTTACGAGTGATCCTTATTAAAATTCAACGCCCAATTCTGATATGATCTGTAAGGTATAGATTAAAATAATAATTTGTATATAGGACCTTTTTTAACAATAGCTAAGTTTTAAAGACCAAATATTACGAGTTACAGATCGGTGATTAAAATAACTTTTACCTTTTCAATTAACCGTCGATCAGTCCACAATACGCTGAAGATTAATTGTTTACTTCCATATGACATTTTCAGTATTTTGCCTCAATAAATACGGAAGCCTGTTGATTTCTGATGCACACTGTAGGGAAAAATATTCCATGCAGAATCCTATTAATGTCTACGATGATCACTGCGAAGGTTTGTAGTTCTTTTTAAAAAAATTATACCTTCGCGTTCTTCCGAATACAGAAAAGAAATTTTTCTGAATTTCTGGTTTCACCAAAGAACGAAAATCTCATCTCATTTTCTTTTTTGGAATACCAACGGTTGGAGCTGTTTCCGCAGTTTCTTATTTACGTCCTATTCAATTATTCTCACTTTCTGCAGGTTAGCACTTTTTCTTCAACTGTTTACATCTGTATTTATAAAACACCATAAAACTACCTGAGCTCGTGTAGGTATCCGCTCTTTTCTGTGAAAACTTCATCCTTCATAAAATGCATTTTACCGCTTTTTATGAAACGACGTCCATGTATTTGGTTCATCGCCCTCTGCCTGTCTGTCTCTGGGCATAATGATTTAAAAACGACTGATGTAAGTTTTCCATGTCATGTTTGCTAATTATTATCACAAGGATGAAAAGATCATTATATACATATGGTAAAACATTCGTATGCCTCTACAGAATTGACTAATATTATTCTTTTTTACATTGCGATAATATTTAACTACTGCTACTTTCCAATTAAGGACCGACGGCATGAAACCGGGTCATTTAATGAAATCACTGGTGAACAAGCAGGAAACGAGAAAAACACCAACTGTTTTACTGCAATTGCATTCACATCTACTTCTATGTACTTCTCTGTTGATATCTCAATGCGACCTTCTGATGACAGCAGCACAGATCGTGAAGACATTGGAATAAAGATGGAAAATACTGAAGCACGATCAAAGCGACATTACCTTGGATTAATGTTCTAGTATTCTCACTGACGGAGCTATGGCAATTGTTGGAAAATCCGCTGGAGCTGTAGCACGTGCAAAACGTTTAGCTCTTCATGTAATGCCTAATGTCATGTGTAATCATATTCGTGATGACATGCCGCAATAATTGAATGATATATCGAAAGAGATTCTAAGAATGGTGAACCTTATAAAAGCAATGTCACTGTATTCCCATTTATTCGCTTTGTTGAGCGAATAAATTGAAAGATATTATAAAGCATTAATTCTCCATAAAGTAGCGCGATGGCTTTCGTGCGTGAATGTGTTGGCTCCATTCGATGAATTAAGAGATGAGATAAGACATATTTTTATACAAAAATCCATTAGTACGGACAGATAAATGAAATTACAGAATTTGGAACAAACGGTTGGCTTCTGTGACAGGCAATTTCATTTACCTTCATGAAATGAATGTTAAAGTACGAGGTATAAATGCGAACGCATTCAAAGTTCATAGTAAAATAAAATCACTTACTTTATAACTCAATACTTTTGCGTTAATAGGCGTTAATATGAAGTTTTCCGAGTCCCAATGTTTACATTTTTACCAATAATATTTTCTTCGAAGAATGTGTCAACATTTCTATAGGTCTAACAGGGCGTAAACGGTGTCCGACAATAACTGAGTATTTTACAACTCAGCAAGTTGCATGGAATTGGCTTCACAATCCTTTAGTTATATTCTCTGTATCTAAGTCAGGGTTATAACTGAAAGAAAATGAACAGCTAATTGATATCTCCAAAGATTTAACTTTGAAACTAAGTTAAATGAAACAGAAAATATGCATTCTTGGGGTTGTCACATAAACGAATATGCTGAAATTTCCATCGGCACTTCGAACTTTCTCCCGGCTTTTGAATCCAATTAGCATTTTGAGAAATCCTTCACCCTATATAACGCAGGTAATTTGTTTCCTTCCTTGTTAACGTAGTCTTTTAGAACAGTAGCTACATGATTTTTAATTTATCCAAAAAAGCTTTGTATCTGCGAATTATTGAATAATGTAAATTTCTTTTCATTATTTCATGCAATGCACAGGTAGAATTTGATTTGAAAAATATAAACCATACAATTGCTATATTATGTATCATAAGTAAAACACATATATCTCAAGGGTTAATGACTACAATACCGAAGAAAACACAAGTAAATCAAAAATAATACTAATATAAATTTATTTTAATGCAATCGGTTTATCACCCCTGGGTGCGTGTTACGCGAAAAAAGATAACTATCTATAAGTGGTAAGCGGTGTTACAATGCTTGGGAGAGAGAGTATCAAGACAACTATATTTGCTTTGGAAAATACACAGATTACTTACTGCTTAACAGACCGAGTCAAAATTACTGCCGTTTTTAAATATAAGATGGTGAAACTGTCACGAATCTAATATTCCAGAAACTGCTGCAATCAATGGCTTCATAGGATTATCTAACGATATACTCGTAGCTCCTCGTCAAATATTTGCCCCACACCATGCACATTTACTACGATTCTATGTGAACAACTACCTTCAGTTCCCCTTTTAAAAAGTACGATTCAACGAACTCGCCAACAAATGAAGAACCACATTTTTGTTGCTAAAGTAATATGACTTGCAAATCTGAGGAAGCCGAAAACGAGGACCCCACCGATAAATTACCGAACGTTCTAACTATAATGCACGGCTGCATAACAGTAATTCAGACTTGGCAACGTCGTCGATAGTGCAATCGGCCAAAGACGAGACGTAGAATACAAAAATGGATAACATCAAGGAAGGTATAGCCGGATTTTCCAGTTAACGCGGCCATTTTTACTTTGATCTGATCTGAAGGATTTTGGTTAGTGATTGTGGCCGACACGGGATTCACTTGTAAATGTGTATGCCACCAACGCATATCATTAAAAGGAACATACGAATTTTTCATCGTTAAATTTGAAAAAGTATTATAAATATATGCCGTTTTTATAATAGATAATAAATAATTCATTATGTGTAGGTATATATAATAATATGGAAAATAACAATCTCATAAAGTACGAAGATCAGATTATGTGGAATAATTTTTGACTAACCTCGAGTATGTGTGTAAGCGTCGTCCATGTCCACCTCCACCACGACCACCGACACCATAAGAGCCACATCGGCAACTGCCTCAGCCACGGACCCAGCAAACAGATGCAGAAACTACCCCGCATCTTCGGTCGCGGGCTTTCCGCCATCCATCTCCGCCACCATATGAACCACGGCCGTCCTTGCTGATAACGGATAAACGATTTATTTAGTTAAACTTGAAGATGAAATAAAAATACTGGTTCTCCTTATAAAACTGTGTATATTTATGTATAATAAAATGAAAAACAGCAAACACATTAACACGGTCGAGCAGAGTAAACAGCATTATAAAGTGAATTACCTGCAGCATTTGCGTTTCCAGTTCATTTGTCCATGGTCACCACCTCCCCCTCCTCCTCTAACTCACCGCCGCCTCCCACACATCCTTTACCTCAACCGCCACCATTAAGCCATCCACGGCAAACGACTCAGCTTCGGACGGAGCTTAAGTCGAGCGCCTTATGGGCCCGTCTCCTTCCTCCGTCATTCTTCTCTCCTAACCCTCTTCAGTCAAATCGCTGGAGGGATTTAAATTATTTACGAGTGATCCTTATTAAAATTCAACGCCCAATTCTGATATGATCTGTAAGGTATAGATTAAAATAATAATTTGTATATAGGACCTTTTTTAACAATAGCTAAGTTTTAAAGACCAAATATTACGAGTTACAGATCGGTGATAAAAATAACTTTTACCTTTTCAATTAACCGTCGATCAGTCCACAATACTCTGAAAATTAATTGTTTACTTCCATATGACATTTTCAGTATTTTGCCTCAATAAATACGGAAGCCTGTTGATTTCTGATGCACACTGTAGGGAATAATATTCCATGCAGAATCCTATTAATGTCTACGATGATCACTGCGAAGGTTTGTAGTTCTTTTTAAAAAAATTATACCTTCGCGTTCTTCCGAATACAGAAAAGAAATTTTTCTGAATTTCTGGTTTCACCAAAGAACGAAAATCTCATCTCATTTTCTTTTTTGGAATACCAACGGTTGGAGCAGTTTCCGCAGTTTCTTATTTACGTCCTATTCAATTATTCTCACTTTCTGCAGGTTAGCACTTTTTCTTCAACTGTTTACATCTGTATATATAAAACACCATAAAACTACCTGAGCTCGTGTAGGTATCCGCTCTTTTCTGTGAAAACTTCATCCTTCATAAAATGCATTTTACCGCTTTTTATGAAACGACGTCCCTGTATTTGGTTCATCGCCCTCTGCCTGTCTGTCTCTGGGCATAATGATTTAAAAACGACTGATGTAAGTTTTCCATGTCATGTTTGCTAATTATTATCACAAGGATGAATAGATCATTATATACATATGGTAAAATATTCGTATGCCTCTACAGAATTGACTAATATTATTCTTTTTTACATTGCGATAATATTTAACTACTGCTACTTTCCAATTAAGGACCGACGGCATGAAACCGGGTCATTTAATGAAATCACTGGTGAACAAGCAGGAAACGAGAAAAACACCAACTGTTTTACTGCAATTGCATTCACATCTACTTCTATGTACTTCTCTGTTGAAATCGCATTGCGACCTTCTGATGACAGCAGCACAGATCGTGAAGACATTGGAATAAAGATGGAAAATACTGAAGCACGATCAAAGCGACATTACCTTGGATTAATGTTCTAGTATTCGCACTGACGGAGCTATGGCAATAGTTGGAAAATCCGCTGGAGCTGTAGCACGTGCAAAACGTTTAGCTCTTCATGTAATGCCTAATGTCATGTGTAATCATATTCGTGATGACATGCCTCAATAATTGAATGATATATCGAAAGAGATTCTAAGAATGGTGAACCTTATAAAAGCAATGTCACTGTATTCCCATTTATTCGCTTTGTTGAGCGAATAAATTGAAAGATATTATAAAGCATTAATTCTCCATAAAGTAGCGCGATGGCTATCGTGCGTGAATGTGTTGGCTCCATTCGATGAATTAAGAGATGAGATAAGACATATTTTTATACAAAAATCCATTAGTACGGACAGATAAATGAAATTACAGAATTTGGAACAAACGGTTGGCTTCTGTGACAGGCAATTTCATTTACCTTCATGAAATGAATGTTAAACTACGAGGTATAAATGCGAACGCATTCAAAGTTCATAGTAAAATAAAATCACTTACTTTATAACTCAATACTTTTGCGTTAATAGGCGTTAATATGAAGTTTTCCGAGTCCCAATGTTTACATTTTTACCAATAATATTTTCTTCGAAGAATGTGTCAACATTTCTATAGGTCAACCAGGGCGTAAACTGTGTCCGACAATAACGGAGTATTTTACAACTCACCGAGATGCATAGAATTGGCTTCACAATCCTTTAGTTACATCATTTGTATCTAAGTCAGGATTATCACTGAAAGAAAGCGAACAGTTAATTGATAACTACACAGATATAACTTTAAAACTAAGTTCAAGGAAACAGAAAATATGCATTCTTGGGGTTGTCACATAAACGAATATGCTGAAATTTCCATCGGCACTTCGAAATTTCTCCCGGATTTTGAATCCAATTATCATTTTGAGAAATCCTTCACCCTATATAACGCAGGTAATTTGTTTCCTTCCTTGTTAACGTAGTCTTTTAGAACAGTAGCTACATGATTTTTAATTTATCCAAAAAAGCTTTGTATCTGCGAATTATTGAATAATGTAAATTTCTTTTCATTATTTCATGCAATGCACAGGTAGAATTTGATTTGAAAAATATAAACCATACAATTGCTATATTATGTATCATAAGTAAAACACATATATCTCAAGGGTTAATGACTACAATACCGAAGAAAACACAAGTAAATCAAAAATAATACTAATATAAATTTATTTTAATGCAATCGGTTTATCACCCCTGGGTTCGTGTTCCGCGAAAAAAGATAACTATCTATAAGTGGTAAGCGGTGTTACAATGCTTGGGAGAGAGAGTATCAAGACAACTATATTTGTTTTGGAAAATACACAGATTACTTACTGCTTAACAGACCGAGTAAAAATTATTGCCGTTTTTAAATATAAGATGGTGAAACTGTCACGAATCTAATATTCCAGAAACTGCTGCAATCAATGGCTTCATAGGATTATCTAACGATATACTCGTAGCTCCTCGTCAAATATTTGCCCCACACCATGCACACTTACTACGATTCTATGTGAACAACTACCTTCAGTTCCCCTTTTAAAAAGTACGATTCAACGAAATCGCCAACAAATGAAGAACCACATTTTTGTTGCGAAAGTAATATGACTTGCAAATCTGAGGAAGCCGAAAACGAGGACCCCACCGATAAATTACCGAACGTTCTAACTATAATGCACGGCTGCATAACAGTAATTCAGACTTGGCAACGTCGTCGATAGTGCAATCGGCCAAAGACGAGACGTAGAATACAAAAATGGATAACATCAAGGAAGGTATAGCCGGATTTTCCAGTTAACGTGGTTGGTTAGTGATTGTGGCCGACACGGGATTCACTTGTAAATGTGTATGCCACCAACGCATATCATTCAAAGGAACATACGAATTTTTCATCGTTAAATTTGAAAAAGTATTATAAATATATGCCGTTTTTATAATAGATAATAAATAATTCATTATGTGTAGGTATATATAATAATATGGAAAATAACAATCTCATAAAGTACGAAGATCAGATTATGTGGAATAATTTTTGACTAACCTCGAGTATGTGTGTAAGCGTCGTCCATGTCCACCTCCACCACGACCACCGACACCATAAGAGCCACATCGGCAACTGCCTCAGCCACGGACCCAGCAAACAGATGCAGAAACTACCCCGCATCTTCGGTCGCGGGCTTTCCGCCATCCATCTCCGCCACCATATGAACCACGGCCGTCCTTGCTGATAACGGATAAACGATTTTTTTCGTTAAACTTGAAGATGAAATATAAATACTGGTTCTGCTTATAAAACTGTGTATATTTATGTATAATAAAATGAAAAACAGCAAACACATTAACACGGTCGAGCAGAGTAAACAGCATTATAAGTGAATTACCTGCAGCATTTGCGTTTCCAGTTCATTTGTCCATGGTCACCACCTCCGTCTCCTCCTCTAACTCACCGCCGCCTCCCACACATCCTTTACCTCAACCGCCACCCTTAAGCCATCCACGGCAAACGACTCAGCTTCGGACGGAGCTTGAGTCGAGCGCCTTATGGGCCCGTCTCCTTCCTCCGTCATTCTTCTCTCCTAACCCTCTTCAGTCAAATCGCTGGAGGGATTTAAATTATTTACGAGTGATCCTTATTAAAATTCAACGCCCAATTCTGATATGATCTGTAAGGTATAGATTAAAATAATAATTTGTATATAGGACCTTTTTTAACAATAGCTATGTTTTAAAGACCAAATATTACGAGTTACAGATCGGTGATAAAAATAACTTTTACCTTTTCAATTAACCGTCGATCAGTCCACAATACGCTGAAGATTAATTGTTTACTTCCATATGACATTTTCAGTATTTTGCCTCAATAAATACGGAAGCCTGTTGATTTCTGATGCACACTGTAGGGAAAAATATTCCATGCAGAATCCTATTAATGTCTACGATGATCACTGCGAAGGTTTGTAGTTCTTTTTAAAAAAATTATACCTTCGCGTTCTTCCGAATACAGAAAAGAAATTTTTCTGAATTTCTGGTTTCACCAAAGAACGAAAATCTCATCTCATTTTCTTTTTTGGAATACCAACGGTTGGAGCAGTTTCCGCAGTTTCTTATTTACGTCCTATTCAATTATTCTCACTTTCTGCAGGTTAGCACTTTTTCTTCAACTGTTTACATCTGTATATATAAAACACCATAAAACTACCTGAGCTCGTGTAGGTATCCGCTCTTTTCTGTGAAAACTTCATCCTTCATAAAATGCATTTTACCGCTTTTTATGAAACGACGTCCATGTATTTGGTTCATCGCCCTCTGCCTGTCTGTCTCTGGGCATAATGATTTAAAAACGACTGATGTAAGTTTTCCATGTCATGTTTGCTAATTATTATCACAAGGATGAATAGATCATTATATACATATGGTAAAATATTCGTATGCCTCTACAGAATTGACTAATATTCTTCTTTTTTACATTGCGATAATATTTAACTACTGCTACTTTCCAATTAAGGACCGACGGCATGAAACCGGGTCATTTAATGAAATCACTGGTGAACAAGCAGGAAACGAGAAAAACACCAACTGTTTTACTGCAATTGCCTTCACATCTACTTCTATGTACTTCTCTGTTGAAATCGCATTGCGACCTTCTGATGACAGCAGCACAGATCGTGAAGACATTGGAATAAAGATGGAAAATACTGAAGCACGATCAAAGCGACATTACCTTGGATTAATTTTCTAGTATTCGCACTGACGGAGCTATGGCAATAGTTGGAAAATCCGCTGGAGCTGTAGCACGTGCAAAACGTTTAGCTCTTCATGTAATGCCTAATGTCATGTGTAATCATATTCGTGATGACATGCCTCAATAATTGAATGATATATCGAAAGAGATTCTAAGAATGGTGAACCTTATAAAAGCAATGTCACTGTATTCCCATTTATTCGCTTTGTTGAGCGAATAAATTGAAAGATATTATAAAGCATTAATTCTCCATAAAGTAGCGCGATGGCTATCGTGCGTGAATGTGTTGGCTCCATTCGATGAATTAAGAGATGAGATAAGACATATTTTTATACAAAAATCCATTAGTACGGACAGATAAATGAAATTACAGAATTTGGAACAAACGGTTGGCTTCTGTGACAGGCAATTTCATTTACCTTCATGAAATGAATGTTAAACTACGAGGTATAAATGCGAACGCATTCAAAGTTCATAGTAAAATAAAATCACTTACTTTATAACTCAATACTTTTGCGTTAATAGGCGTTAATATGAAGTTTTCCGAGTCCCAATGTTTACATTTTTACCAATAATATTTTCTTCGAAGAATGTGTCAACATTTCTATAGGTCAAGCAGGGCGTAAACTGTGTCCGACAATAACGGAGTATTTTACAACTCACCGAGATGCATAGAATTGGCTTCACAATCCTTTAGTTACATCATTTGTATCTAAGTCAGGATTATCACTGAAAGAAAGCGAACAGTTAATTGATAACTACACAGATATAACTTTAAAACTAAGTTCAAGGAAACAGAAAATATGCATTCTTGGGGTTGTCACATAAACGAATATGCTGAAATTTCCATCGGCACTTCGAAATTTCTCCCGGATTTTGAATCCAATTATCATTTTGAGAAATCCTTCACCCTATATAACGCAGGTAATTTGTTTCCTTCCTTGTTAACGTAGTCTTTTAGAACAGTAGCTACATGATTTTTAATTTATCCAAAAAAGCTTTGTATCTGCGAATTATTGAATAATGTAAATTTCTTTTCATTATTTCATGCAATGCACAGGTAGAATTCGATTTGAAAAATATAAACCATACAATTGCTATATTATGTATCATAAGTAAAACACATATATCTCAAGGGTTAATGACTACAATACCGAAGAAAACACAAGTAAATCAAAAATAATACTAATATAAATTTATTTTAATGCAATCGGTTTATCACCCCTGGGTTCGTGTTCCGCGAAAAAAGATAACTATCTATAAGTGGTAAGCGGTGTTACAATGCTTGGGAGAGAGAGTATCAAGACAACTATATTTGTTTTGGAAAATACACAGATTACTTACTGCTTAACAGACCGAGTAAAAATTATTGCCGTTTTTAAATATAAGATGGTGAAACTGTCACTAATCTAATATTCCAGAAACTGCTGCAATCAATGGCTTCATAGGATTATCTAACGATATACTCGTAGCTCCTCGTCAAATATTTGCCCCACACCATGCACACTTACTACGATTCTATGTGAACAACTACCTTCAGTTCCCCTTTTAAAAAGTACGATTCAACGAAATCGCCAACAAATGAAGAACCACATTTTTGTTGCGAAAGTAATATGACTTGCAAATCTGAGGAAGCCGAAAACGAGGACCCCACCGATAAATTACCGAACGTTCTAACTATAATGCACGGCTGCATAACAGTAATTCAGACTTGGCAACGTCGTCGATAGTGCAATCGGCCAAAGACGAGACGTAGAATACAAAAATGGATAACATCAAGGAAGGTATAGCCGGATTTTCCAGTTAACGTGGTTGGTTAGTGATTGTGGCCGACACGGGATTCACTTGTAAATGTGTATGCCACCAACGCATATCATTCAAAGGAACATACGAATTTTTCATCGTTAAATTTGAAAAAGTATTATAAATATATGCCGTTTTTATAATAGATAATAAATAATTCATTATGTGTAGGTATATATAATAATATGGAAAATAACAATCTCATAAAGTACGAAGATCAGATTATGTGGAATAATTTTTGACTAACCTCGAGTATGTGTGTAAGCGTCGTCCATGTCCACCTCCACCACGACCACCGACACCATAAGAGCCACATCGGCAACTGCCTCAGCCACGGACCCAGCAAACAGATGCAGAAACTACCCCGCATCTTCGGTCGCGGGCTTTCCGCCATCCATCTCCGCCACCATATGAACCACGGCCGTCCTTGCTGATAACGGATAAACGATTTTTTTCGTTAAACTTGAAGATGAAATATAAATACTGGTTCTGCTTATAAAACTGTGTATATTTATGTATAATAAAATGAAAAACAGCAAACACATTAACACGGTCGAGCAGAGTAAACAGCATTATAAGTGAATTACCTGCAGCATTTGCGTTTCCAGTTCATTTGTCCATGGTCACCACCTCCGTCTCCTCCTCTAACTCACCGCCGCCTCCCACACATCCTTTACCTCAACCGCCACCATTAAGCCATCCACGGCAAACGACTCAGCTTCGGACGGAGCTTGAGTCGAGCGCCTTATGGGCCCGTCTCCTTCCTCCGTCATTCTTCTCTCCTAACCCTCTTCAGTCAAATCGCTGGAGGGATTTAAATTATTTACGAGTGATCCTTATTAAAATTCAACGCCCAATTCTGATATGATCTGTAAGGTATAGATTAAAATAATAATTTGTATATAGGACCTTTTTTAACAATAGCTAAGTTTTAAAGACCAAATATTACGAGTTACAGATCGGTGATAAAAATAACTTTTACCTTTTCAATTAACCGTCGATCAGTCCACAATACGCTGAAGATTAATTGTTTACTTCCATATGACATTTTCAGTATTTTGCCTCAATAAATACGGAAGCCTGTTGATTTCTGATGCACACTGTAGGGAAAAATATTCCATGCAGAATCCTATTAATGTCTACGATGATCACTGCGAAGGTTTGTAGTTCTTTTTAAAAAAATTATACCTTCGCGTTCTTCCGAATACAGAAAAGAAATTTTTCTGAATTTCTGGTTTCACCAAAGAACGAAAATCTCATCTCATTTTCTTTTTTGGAATACCAACGGTTGGAGCTGTTTCCGCAGTTTCTTATTTACGTCCTATTCAATTATTCTCACTTTCTGCAGGTTAGCACTTTTTCTTCAACTGTTTACATCTCTATATATAAAACACCATAAAACTACCTGAGCTCGTGTAGGTATCCGCTCTTTTCTGTGAAAACTTCATCCTTCATAAAATGCATTTTACCGCTTTTTATGAAACGACGTCCATGTATTTTGTTCATCGCCCTCTGCCTGTCTGTCTCTGGGCATAATGATTTAAAAACGACTGATGTAAGTTTTCCATGTCATGTTTGCTAATTATTATCACAAGGATGAAAAGATCATTATATACATATGGTAAAATATTCGTATGCCTCTACAGAATTGACTAATATTCTTCTTTTTTACATTGCGATAATATTTAACTACTGCTACTTTCCAATTAAGGACCGACGGCATGAAACCGGGTCATTTAATGAAATCACTGGTGAACAAGAAGAAACGAGAAAAACACCAACTGTTTTACTGCAATTGCCTTCACATCTACTTCTATGTACTTCTCTGTTGAAATCGCAATGCGACCTTCTGATGACAGCAGCACAGATCGTGAAGACATTGGAATAAAGATGGAAAATACTGAAGCACGATCAAAGCGACATTACCTTGGATTAATTTTCTAGTATTCGCACTGACGGAGCTATGGCAATAGTTGGAAAATCCGCTGGAGCTGTAGCACGTGCAAAACGTTTAGCTCTTCATGTAATGCCTAATGTCATGTGTAATCTTATTCGTGATGACATGCCGCAATAATTGAATGATATATCGAAAGAGATTCTAAGAATGGTGAACCTTATAAAAGCAATGTCACTGTATTCCCATTTATTCGCTTTGTTGAGCGAATAAATTGAAAGATATTATAAAGCATTAATTCTCCATAAAGTAGCGCGATGGCTATCGTGCGTGAATGTGTTGGCTCCATTCGATGAATTAAGAGATGAGATAAGACATATTTTTTTACAAAAATCCATTAGTACGGACAGATAAATGAAATTACAGAATTTGGAACAAACGGTTGGCTTCTGTGACAGGCAATTTCATTTACCTTCATGAAATGAATGTTAAAGTACGAGGTATAAATGCGAACGCATTCAAAGTTCATAGTAAAATAAAATCACTTACTTTATAACTCAATACTTTTGCGTTAATGGGCGTTAATATGAAGTTTTCCGAGTCCCAATGTTTACATTTTTACCAATAATATTTTCTTCGAAGAATGTGTCAACATTTCTATAGGCGTAAACTGTGTCCGACAATAACGGAGTATTTTACAACTCACCCAGGTGCATAGAATTGGCTTCACAATCCTTTAGTTACATCATTTGTATCTAAGTCAGGATTATCACTGAAAGAAAGCGAACAGATAATTGATAACTCCACAGATATAACTTTAAAACTAAGTTCAAGGAAACAGAAAATATGCATTCTTGGGGTTGTCACATAAACGAATATGCTGAAATTTCCATCGGCACTTCGAAATTTCTCCCGGCTTTTGAATCCAATTATCTTTTTGAGAAATCCTTCACCCTATATAACGCAGGTAATTTGTTTCCTTCCTTGTTAACGTAGTCTTTTAGAACAGTAGCTACATGATTTTTAATTTATCCAAAAAAGCTTTGTATCTGCGAATTATTGAATAATGTAAATTTCTTTTCATTATTTCATGCAATGCACAGGTAGAATTTGATTTGAAAAATATAAACCATACAATTGCTATATTATGTATCATAAGTAAAACACATATATCTCAAGGGTTAATGACTACAATACCGAAGAAAACACAAGTAAATCAAAAATAATACTAATATAAATTTATTTTAATGCAATCGGTTTATCACCCCTGGGTTCGAGTTCCGCGAAAAAAGATAACTATCTATAAGTGGTAAGCGGTGTTACAATGCTTGGGAGAGAGAGTATCAAGACAACTATATTTGTTTTGGAAAATACACAGATTACTTACTGCTTAACAGACCGAGTAAAAATTATTGCCGTTTTTAAATATGAGATGGTGAAACTGTCACGAATCTAATATTCCAGAAACTGCTGCAATCAATGGCTTCATAGGATTATCTAACGATATACTCGTAGCTCCTCGTCAAATATTTGCCCCACACCATGCACATTTACTACGATTCTATGTGAGCAACTACCTTCAGTTCCCCTTTTAAAAAGTACGATTCAACGAACTCGCCAACAAATGAAGAACCACATTTTTGTTGCGAAAGTAATATGACTTGCAAATCTGAGGAAGCCGAAAACGAGGACCCCACCGATAAATTACCGAACGTTCTAACTATAATGCACGGCTGCATAACAGTAATTCAGACTTGGCAACGTCGTCGATAGTGCAATCGGCCAAAGACGAGACGTAGAATACAAAAATGGATAACATCAAGGAAGGTATAGCCGGATTTTTCAGTTAACGCGGCCATTTTTACTTTGATCTGATCTGAAGGATTTTGGTTAGTGATTGTGGCCGACACGGGATTCACTTGTAAATGTGTATGCCACCAACGCATATCATTCAAAGGAACATACGAATTTTTCATCGTTAAATTTGAAAAAGTATTATAAATATATGCCGTTTTTATAATAGATAATAAATAATTCATTATGTGTAGGTATATATAATAATATGGAAAATAACAATCTCATAAAGTACGAAGATCAGATTATGTGGAATAATTTTTGACTAACCTCGAGTATGTGTGTAAGCGTCGTCCATGTCCACCTCCACCACGACCACCGACACCATAAGAGCCACATCGGCAACTGCCTCAGCCACGGACCCAGCAAACAGATGCAGAAACTACCCCGCATCTTCGGTCGCGGGCTTTCCGCCATCCATCTCCGCCACCATATGAACCACGGCCGTCCTTGCTGATAACGGATAAACGATTTTTTTCGTTAAACTTGAAGATGAAATATAAATACTGGTTCTGCTTATAAAACTGTGTATATTTATGTATAATAAAATGAAAAACAGCAAACACATTAACACGGTCGAGCAGAGTAAACAGCATTATAAGTGAATTACCTGCAGCATTTGCGTTTCCAGTTCATTTGTCCATGGTCACCACCTCCGTCTCCTCCTCTAACTCACCGCCGCCTCCCACACATCCTTTACCTCAACCGCCACCATTAAGCCATCCACGGCAAACGACTCAGCTTCGGACGGAGCTTGAGTCGAGCGCCTTATGGGCCCGTCTCCTTCCTCCGTCATTCTTCTCTCCTAACCCTCTTCAGTCAAATCGCTGGAGGGATTTAAATTATTTACGAGTGATCCTTATTAAAATTCAACGCCCAATTCTGATATGATCTGTAAGGTATAGATTAAAATAATAATTTGTATATAGGACCTTTTTTAACAATAGCTAAGTTTTAAAGACCAAATATTACGAGTTACAGATCGGTGATAAAAATAACTTTTACCTTTTCAATTAACCGTCGATCAGTCCACAATACGCTGAAGATTAATTGTTTACTTCCATATGACATTTTCAGTATTTTGCCTCAATAAATACGGAAGCCTGTTGATTTCTGATGCACACTGTAGGGAAAAATATTCCATGCAGAATCCTATTAATGTCTACGATGATCACTGCGAAGGTTTGTAGTTCTTTTTAAAAAAATTATACCTTCGCGTTCTTCCGAATACAGAAAAGAAATTTTTCTGAATTTCTGGTTTCACCAAAGAACGAAAATCTCATCTCATTTTCTTTTTTGGAATACCAACGGTTGGAGCTGTTTCCGCAGTTTCTTATTTACGTCCTATTCAATTATTCTCACTTTCTGCAGGTTAGCACTTTTTCTTCAACTGTTTACATCTCTATATATAAAACACCATAAAACTACCTGAGCTCGTGTAGGTATCCGCTCTTTTCTGTGAAAACTTCATCCTTCATAAAATGCATTTTACCGCTTTTTATGAAACGACGTCCATGTATTTTGTTCATCGCCCTCTGCCTGTCTGTCTCTGGGCATAATGATTTAAAAACGACTGATGTAAGTTTTCCATGTCATGTTTGCTAATTATTATCACAAGGATGAAAAGATCATTATATACATATGGTAAAATATTCGTATGCCTCTACAGAATTGACTAATATTCTTCTTTTTTACATTGCGATAATATTTAACTACTGCTACTTTCCAATTAAGGACCGACGGCATGAAACCGGGTCATTTAATGAAATCACTGGTGAACAAGAAGAAACGAGAAAAACACCAACTGTTTTACTGCAATTGCCTTCACATCTACTTCTATGTACTTCTCTGTTGAAATCGCAATGCGACCTTCTGATGACAGCAGCACAGATCGTGAAGACATTGGAATAAAGATGGAAAATACTGAAGCACGATCAAAGCGACATTACCTTGGATTAATTTTCTAGTATTCGCACTGACGGAGCTATGGCAATAGTTGGAAAATCCGCTGGAGCTGTAGCACGTGCAAAACGTTTAGCTCTTCATGTAATGCCTAATGTCATGTGTAATCTTATTCGTGATGACATGCCGCAATAATTGAATGATATATCGAAAGAGATTCTAAGAATGGTGAACCTTATAAAAGCAATGTCACTGTATTCCCATTTATTCGCTTTGTTGAGCGAATAAATTGAAAGATATTATAAAGCATTAATTCTCCATAAAGTAGCGCGATGGCTATCGTGCGTGAATGTGTTGGCTCCATTCGATGAATTAAGAGATGAGATAAGACATATTTTTTTACAAAAATCCATTAGTACGGACAGATAAATGAAATTACAGAATTTGGAACAAACGGTTGGCTTCTGTGACAGGCAATTTCATTTACCTTCATGAAATGAATGTTAAAGTACGAGGTATAAATGCGAACGCATTCAAAGTTCATAGTAAAATAAAATCACTTACTTTATAACTCAATACTTTTGCGTTAATGGGCGTTAATATGAAGTTTTCCGAGTCCCAATGTTTACATTTTTACCAATAATATTTTCTTCGAAGAATGTGTCAACATTTCTATAGGCGTAAACTGTGTCCGACAATAACGGAGTATTTTACAACTCACCCAGGTGCATAGAATTGGCTTCACAATCCTTTAGTTACATCATTTGTATCTAAGTCAGGATTATCACTGAAAGAAAGCGAACAGATAATTGATAACTCCACAGATATAACTTTAAAACTAAGTTCAAGGAAACAGAAAATATGCATTCTTGGGGTTGTCACATAAACGAATATGCTGAAATTTCCATCGGCACTTCGAAATTTCTCCCGGCTTTTGAATCCAATTATCTTTTTGAGAAATCCTTCACCCTATATAACGCAGGTAATTTGTTTCCTTCCTTGTTAACGTAGTCTTTTAGAACAGTAGCTACATGATTTTTAATTTATCCAAAAAAGCTTTGTATCTGCGAATTATTGAATAATGTAAATTTCTTTTCATTATTTCATGCAATGCACAGGTAGAATTTGATTTGAAAAATATAAACCATACAATTGCTATATTATGTATCATAAGTAAAACACATATATCTCAAGGGTTAATGACTACAATACCGAAGAAAACACAAGTAAATCAAAAATAATACTAATATAAATTTATTTTAATGCAATCGGTTTATCACCCCTGGGTTCGAGTTCCGCGAAAAAAGATAACTATCTATAAGTGGTAAGCGGTGTTACAATGCTTGGGAGAGAGAGTATCAAGACAACTATATTTGTTTTGGAAAATACACAGATTACTTACTGCTTAACAGACCGAGTAAAAATTATTGCCGTTTTTAAATATGAGATGGTGAAACTGTCACGAATCTAATATTCCAGAAACTGCTGCAATCAATGGCTTCATAGGATTATCTAACGATATACTCGTAGCTCCTCGTCAAATATTTGCCCCACACCATGCACATTTACTACGATTCTATGTGAGCAACTACCTTCAGTTCCCCTTTTAAAAAGTACGATTCAACGAACTCGCCAACAAATGAAGAACCACATTTTTGTTGCGAAAGTAATATGACTTGCAAATCTGAGGAAGCCGAAAACGAGGACCCCACCGATAAATTACCGAACGTTCTAACTATAATGCACGGCTGCATAACAGTAATTCAGACTTGGCAACGTCGTCGATAGTGCAATCGGCCAAAGACGAGACGTAGAATACAAAAATGGATAACATCAAGGAAGGTATAGCCGGATTTTTCAGTTAACGCGGCCATTTTTACTTTGATCTGATCTGAAGGATTTTGGTTAGTGATTGTGGCCGACACGGGATTCACTTGTAAATGTGTATGCCACCAACGCATATCATTCAAAGGAACATACGAATTTTTCATCGTTAAATTTGAAAAAGTATTATAAATATATGCCGTTTTTATAATAGATAATAAATAATTCATTATGTGTAGGTATATATAATAATATGGAAAATAACAATCTCATAAAGTACGAAGATCAGATTATGTGGAATAATTTTTGACTAACCTCGAGTATGTGTGTAAGCGTCGTCCATGTCCACCTCCACCACGACCACCGACACCATAAGAGCCACATCGGCAACTGCCTCAGCCACGGACCCAGCAAACAGATGCAGAAACTACCCCGCATCTTCGGTCGCGGGCTTTCCGCCATCCATCTCCGCCACCATATGAACCACGGCCGTCCTTGCTGATAACGGATAAACGATTTTTTTCGTTAAACTTGAAGATGAAATATAAATACTGGTTCTGCTTATAAAACTGTGTATATTTATGTATAATAAAATGAAAAACAGCAAACACATTAACACGGTCGAGCAGAGTAAACAGCATTATAAGTGAATTACCTGCAGCATTTGCGTTTCCAGTTCATTTGTCCATGGTCACCACCTCCGTCTCCTCCTCTAACTCACCGCCGCCTCCCACACATCCTTTACCTCAACCGCCACCATTAAGCCATCCACGGCAAACGACTCAGCTTCGGACGGAGCTTGAGTCGAGCGCCTTATGGGCCCGTCTCCATCCTCCGTCATTCTTCTCTCCTAACCCTCTTCAGTCAAATCGCTGGAGGGATTTAAATTATTTACGAGTGATCCTTATTAAAATTCAACGCCCAATTCTGATATGATCTGTAAGGTATAGATTAAAATAATAATTTGTATATAGGACCTTTTTTAACAATAGCTAAGTTTTAAAGACCAAATATTACGAGTTACAGATCGGTGATAAAAATAACTTTTACCTTTTCAATTAACCGTCGATCAGTCCACAATACGCTGAAGATTAATTGTTTACTTCCATATGACATTTTCAGTATTTTGCCTCAATAAATACGGAAGCCTGTTGATTTCTGATGCACACTGTAGGGAAAAATATTCCATGCAGAATCCTATTAATGTCTACGATGATCACTGCGAAGGTTTGTAGTTCTTTTTAAAAAAATTATACCTTCGCGTTCTTCCGAATACAGAAAAGAAATTTTTCTGAATTTCTGGTTTCACCAAAGAACGAAAATCTCATCTCATTTTCTTTTTTGGAATACCAACGGTTGGAGCTGTTTCCGCAGTTTCTTATTTACGTCCTATTCAATTATTCTCACTTTCTGCAGGTTAGCACTTTTTCTTCAACTGTTTACATCTCTATATATAAAACACCATAAAACTACCTGAGCTCGTGTAGGTATCCGCTCTTTTCTGTGAAAACTTCATCCTTCATAAAATGCATTTTACCGCTTTTTATGAAACGACGTCCATGTATTTTGTTCATCGCCCTCTGCCTGTCTGTCTCTGGGCATAATGATTTAAAAACGACTGATGTAAGTTTTCCATGTCATGTTTGCTAATTATTATCACAAGGATGAAAAGATCATTATATACATATGGTAAAATATTCGTATGCCTCTACAGAATTGACTAATATTCTTCTTTTTTACATTGCGATAATATTTAACTACTGCTACTTTCCAATTAAGGACCGACGGCATGAAACCGGGTCATTTAATGAAATCACTGGTGAACAAGAAGAAACGAGAAAAACACCAACTGTTTTACTGCAATTGCCTTCACATCTACTTCTATGTACTTCTCTGTTGAAATCGCAATGCGACCTTCTGATGACAGCAGCACAGATCGTGAAGACATTGGAATAAAGATGGAAAATACTGAAGCACGATCAAAGCGACATTACCTTGGATTAATGTTCTAGTATTCGCACTGACGGAGCTATGGCAATAGTTGGAAAATCCGCTGGAGCTGTAGCACGTGCAAAACGTTTAGCTCTTCATGTAATGCCTAATGTCATGTGTAATCTTATTCGTGATGACATGCCGCAATAATTGAATGATATATCGAAAGAGATTCTAAGAATGGTGAACCTTATAAAAGCAATGTCACTGTATTCCCATTTATTCGCTTTGTTGAGCGAATAAATTGAAAGATATTATAAAGCATTAATTCTCCATAAAGTAGCGCGATGGCTATCGTGCGTGAATGTGTTGGCTCCATTCGATGAATTAAGAGATGAGATAAGACATATTTTTATACAAAAATCCATTAGTACGGACAGATAAATGAAATTACAGAATTTGGAACAAACGGTTGGCTTCTGTGACAGGCAATTTCATTTACCTTCATGAAATGAATGTTAAACTACGAGGTATAAATGCGAACGCATTCAAAGTTCATAGTAAAATAAAATCACTTACTTTATAACTCAATACTTTTGCGTTAATGGGCGTTAATATGAAGTTTTCCGAGTCCCAATGTTTACATTTTTACCAATAATATTTTCTTCGAAGAATGTGTCAACATTTCTATAGGTCAACCAGGGCGTAAACTGTGTCCGACAATAACGGAGTATTTTACAACTCACCCAGGTGCATAGAATTGGCTTCACAATCCTTTAGTTACATCATTTGTATCTAAGTCAGGATTATCACTGAAAGAAAGCGAACAGTTAATTGATAACTCCACAGATATAACTTTAAAACTAAGTTCAATGAAACAGAAAATATGCATTCTTGGGGTTGTCACATAAACGAATATGCTGAAATTTCCATCGGCACTTCGAAATTTCTCCCGGCTTTTGAATCCAATTATCATTTTGAGAAATCCTTCACCCTATATAACGCAGGTAATTTGTTTCCTTCCTTGTTAACGTAGTCTTTTAGAACAGTAGCTACATGATTTTTAATTTATCCAAAAAAGCTTTGTATCTGCGAATTATTGAATAATGTAAATTTCTTTTCATTATTTCATGCAATGCACAGGTAGAATTTGATTTGAAAAATATAAACCATACAATTGCTATATTATGTATCATAAGTAAAACACATATATCTCAAGGGTTAATGACTACAATACCGAAGAAAACACAAGTAAATCAAAAATAATACTAATATAAATTTATTTTAATGCAATCGGTTTATCACCCCTGGGTTCGTGTTCCGCGAAAAAAGATAACTATCTATAAGTGGTAAGCGGTGTTACAATGCTTGGGAGAGAGAGTATCAAGACAACTATATTTTATTTGGAAAATACACAGATTACTTACTGCTTAACAGACCGAGTAAAAATTATTGCCGTTTTTAAATATGAGATGGTGAAACTGTCACGAATCTAATATTCCAGAAACTGCTGCAATCAATGGCTTCATAGGATTATCTAACGATATACTCGTAGCTCCTCGTCAAATATTTGCCCCACACCATGCACATTTACTACGATTCTATGTGAACAACTACCTTCAGTTCCCCTTTTAAAAAGTACGATTCAACGAACTCGCCAACAAATGAAGAACCACATTTTTGTTGCGAAAGTAATATGACTTGCAAATCTGAGGAAGCCGAAAACGAGGACCCCACCGATAAATTACCGAACGTTCTAACTATAATGCACGGCTGCATAACAGTAATTCAGACTTGGCAACGTCGTCGATAGTGCAATCGGCCAAAGACGAGACGTAGAATACAAAAATGGATAACATCAAGGAAGGTATAGCCGGATTTTCCAGTTAACGCGGCCATTTTTACTTTGATCTGATCTGAAGGATTTTGGTTAGTGATTGTGGCCGACACGGGATTCACTTGTAAATGTGTATGCCACCAACGCATATCATTCAAAGGAACATACGAATTTTTCATCGTTAAATTTGAAAAAGTATTATAAATATATGCCGTTTTTATAATAGATAATAAATAATTCATTATGTGTAGGTATATATAATAATATGGAAAATAACAATCTCATAAAGTACGAAGATCAGATTATGTGGAATAATTTTTGACTAACCTCGAGTATGTGTGTAAGCGTCGTCCATGTCCACCTCCACCACGACCACCGACACCATAAGAGCCACATCGGCAACTGCCTCAGCCACGAACCTAGCAAACAGATGCAGAAACTACCCCGCATCTTCGGTCGCGGGCTTTCCGCCATCCATCTCCGCCACCATATGAACCACGGCCGTCCTTGCTGATAACGGATAAACGATTTTTTTCGTTAAACTTGAAGATGAAATATAAATACTGGTTCTGCTTATAAAACTGTGTATATTTATGTATAATAAAATGAAAAACAGCAAACACATTAACACGGTCGAGCAGAGTAAACAGCATTATAAGTGAATTACCTGCAGCTTTTGCGTTTCCAGTTCATTTGTCCATGGTCACCACCTCCGCCTCCTCCTCTAACTCACCGCCGCCTCCCACACATCCTTTACCTCAACCGCCACCCTTAAGCCATCCACGGCAAACGACTCAGCTTCGGACGGAGCTTGAGTCGAGCGCCTTATGGGCCCGTCTCCTTCCTCCGTCATTCTTCTCTCCTAACCCTCTTCAGTCAAATCGCTGGAGGGATTTAAATTATTTACGAGTGATCCTTATTAAAATTCAACGCCCAATTCTGATATGATCTGTAAGGTATAGATTAAAATAATAATTTGTATATAGGACCTTTTTTAACAATAGCTAAGTTTTAAAGACCAAATATTACGAGTTACAGATCGGTGATAAAAATAACTTTTACCTTTTCAATTAACCGTCGATCAGTCCACAATACGCTGAAGATTAATTGTTTACTTCCATATGACATTTTCAGTATTTTGCCTCAATAAATACGGAAGCCTGTTGATTTCTGATGCACACTGTAGGGAAAAATATTCCATGCAGAATCCTATTAATGTCTACGATGATCACTGCGAAGGTTTGTAGTTCTTTTTAAAAAAATTATATCTTCGCGTTCTTCCGAATACAGAAAAGAAATTTTTCTGAATTTCTGGTTTCACCAAAGAACGAAAATCTCATCTCATTTTCTTTTTTGGAATACCAACGGTTGGAGTTGTTTCCGCAGTTTCTTATTTACGTCCTATTCAATTATTCTCACTTTCTGCAGGTTAGCACTTTTTCTTCAACTGTTTACATCTGTATATATAAAACACCATAAAACTACCTGAGCTCGTGTAGGTATCCGCTCTTTTCTGTGAAAACTTCATCCTTCATAAAATGCATTTTACCGCTTTTTATGAAACGACGTCCATGTATTTGGTTCATCGCCCTCTGCCTGTCTGTCTCTGGGCATAATGATTTAAAAACGACTGATGTAAGTTTTCCATGTCATGTTTGCTAATTATTATCACAAGGATGAATAGATCATTATATACATATGGTAAAATATTCGTATGCCTCTACAGAATTGACTAATATTCTTCTTTTTTACATTGCGATAATATTTAACTACTGCTACTTTCCAATTAAGGACCGACGGCATGAAACCGGGTCATTTAATGAAATCACTGGTGAAAAATCAGGAAACGAGAAAAACACCAACTGTTTTACTGCAATTGCCTTCACATCTACTTCTATGTACTTCTCTGTTGAAATCGCAATGCGACCTTCTGATGACAGCAGCACAGATCGTGAAGACATTGGAATAAAGATGGAAAATACTGAAGCACGATCAAAGCGACATTACCTTGGATTAATGTTCTAGTATTCGCACTGACGGAGCTATGGCAATAGTTGGAAAATCCGCTGGAGCTGTAGCACGTGCAAAACCTTTAGCTCTTCATGTAATGCCTAATGTCATGTGTAATCTTATTCGTGATGACATGCCGCAATAATTGAATGATATATCGAAAGAGATTCTAAGAATGGTGAACCTTATAAAAGCAATGTCACTGTATTCCCGTTTATTCGCTTTGTCGTGGGAATAAATTGAAAGATATTATAAAGCATTAATTCTCCATAAAGTAGCGCGATGGCTATCGTGCGTGAATGTGTTGGCTCCATTCGATGAATTAAGAGATGAGATAAGACATATTTTTATACAAAAATCCATTAGTACGGACAGATAAATGAAATTACAGAATTTGGAACAAACGGTTGGCTTCTGTGACAGGCAATTTCATTTACCTTCATGAAATGAATGTTAAACTACGAGGTATAAATGCGAACGCATTCAAAGTTCATAGTAAAATAAAATCACTTACTTTATAACTCAATACTTTTGCGTTAATGGGCGTTAATATGAAGTTTTCCGAGTCCCAATGTTTACATTTTTACCAATAATATTTTCTTCGAAGAATGTGTCAACATTTCTATAGGTCAACCAGGGCGTAAACTGTGTCCGACAATAACGGAGTATTTTACAACTCACCCAGGTGCATAGAATTGGCTTCACAATCCTTTAGTTACATCATTTGTATCTAAGTCAGGATTATCACTGAAAGAAAGCGAACAGTTAATTGATAACTCCACAGATATAACTTTAAAACTAAGTTCAATGAAACAGAAAATATGCATTCTTGGGGTTGTCACATAAACGAATATGCTGAAATTTCCATCGGCACTTCGAAATTTCTCCCGGCTTTTGAATCCAATTATCATTTTGAGAAATCCTTCACCCTATATAACGCAGGTAATTTGTTTCCTTCCTTGTTAACGTAGTCTTTTAGAACAGTAGCTACATGATTTTTAATTTATCCAAAAAAGCTTTGTATCTGCGAATTATTGAATAATGTAAATTTCTTTTCATTATTTCATGCAATGCACAGGTAGAATTTGATTTGAAAAATATAAACCATACAATTGCTATATTATGTATCATAAGTAAAACACATATATCTCAAGGGTTAATGACTACAATACCGAAGAAAACACAAGTAAATCAAAAATAATACTAATATAAATTTATTTTAATGCAATCGGTTTATCACCCCTGGGTTCGTGTTCCGCGAAAAAAGATAACTATCTATAAGTGGTAAGCGGTGTTACAATGCTTGGGAGAGAGAGTATCAAGACAACTATATTTTATTTGGAAAATACACAGATTACTTACTGCTTAACAGACCGAGTAAAAATTATTGCCGTTTTTAAATATGAGATGGTGAAACTGTCACGAATCTAATATTCCAGAAACTGCTGCAATCAATGGCTTCATAGGATTATCTAACGATATACTCGTAGCTCCTCGTCAAATATTTGCCCCACACCATGCACATTTACTACGATTCTATGTGAACAACTACCTTCAGTTCCCCTTTTAAAAAGTACGATTCAACGAACTCGCCAACAAATGAAGAACCACATTTTTGTTGCGAAAGTAATATGACTTGCAAATCTGAGGAAGCCGAAAACGAGGACCCCACCGATAAATTACCGAACGTTCTAACTATAATGCACGGCTGCATAACAGTAATTCAGACTTGGCAACGTCGTCGATAGTGCAATCGGCCAAAGACGAGACGTAGAATACAAAAATGGATAACATCAAGGAAGGTATAGCCGGATTTTCCAGTTAACGCGGCCATTTTTACTTTGATCTGATCTGAAGGATTTTGGTTAGTGATTGTGGCCGACACGGGATTCACTTGTAAATGTGTATGCCACCAACGCATATCATTCAAAGGAACATACGAATTTTTCATCGTTAAATTTGAAAAAGTATTATAAATATATGCCGTTTTTATAATAGATAATAAATAATTCATTATGTGTAGGTATATATAATAATATGGAAAATAACAATCTCATAAAGTACGAAGATCAGATTATGTGGAATAATTTTTGACTAACCTCGAGTATGTGTGTAAGCGTCGTCCATGTCCACCTCCACCACGACCACCGACACCATAAGAGCCACATCGGCAACTGCCTCAGCCACGGACCTAGCAAACAGATGCAGAAACTACCCCGCATCTTCGGTCGCGGGCTTTCCGCCATCCATCTCCGCCACCATATGAACCACGGCCGTCCTTGCTGATAACGGATAAACGATTTTTTTCGTTAAACTTGAAGATGAAATATAAATACTGGTTCTGCTTATAAAACTGTGTATATTTATGTATAATAAAATGAAAAACAGCAAACACATTAACACGGTCGAGCAGAGTAAACAGCATTATAAGTGAATTACCTGCAGCTTTTGCGTTTCCAGTTCATTTGTCCATGGTCACCACCTCCGCCTCCTCCTCTAACTCACCGCCGCCTCCCACACATCCTTTACCTCAACCGCCACCCTTAAGCCATCCACGGCAAACGACTCAGCTTCGGACGGAGCTTGAGTCGAGCGCCTTATGGGCCCGTCTCCTTCCTCCGTCATTCTTCTCTCCTAACCCTCTTCAGTCAAATCGCTGGAGGGATTTAAATTATTTACGAGTGATCCTTATTAAAATTCAACGCCCAATTCTGATATGATCTGTAAGGTATAGATTAAAATAATAATTTGTATATAGGACCTTTTTTAACAATAGCTAAGTTTTAAAGACCAAATATTACGAGTTACAGATCGGTGATAAAAATAACTTTTACCTTTTCAATTAACCGTCGATCAGTCCACAATACGCTGAAGATTAATTGTTTACTTCCATATGACATTTTCAGTATTTTGCCTCAATAAATACGGAAGCCTGTTGATTTCTGATGCACACTGTAGGGAAAAATATTCCATGCAGAATCCTATTAATGTCTACGATGATCACTGCGAAGGTTTGTAGTTCTTTTTAAAAAAATTATATCTTCGCGTTCTTCCGAATACAGAAAAGAAATTTTTCTGAATTTCTGGTTTCACCAAAGAACGAAAATCTCATCTCATTTTCTTTTTTGGAATACCAACGGTTGGAGTTGTTTCCGCAGATTCTTATTTACTTCCTATTCAATTATTCTCACTTTCTGCAGGTTAGCACTTTTTCTTCAACTGTTTACATCTGTATATATAAAACACCATAAAACTACCTGAGCTCGTGTAGGTATCCGCTCTTTTCTGTGAAAACTTCATCCTTCATAAAATGCATTTTACCGCTTTTTATGAAACGACGTCCATGTATTTGGTTCATCGCCCTCTGCCTGTCTGTCTCTGGGCATAATGATTTAAAAACGACTGATGTAAGTTTTCCATGTCATGTTTGCTAATTATTATCACAAGGATGAAAAGATCATTATATACATATGGTAAAATATTCGTATGCCTCTACAGAATTGACTAATATTATTCTTTTTTACATTGCGATAATATTTAACTACTGCTACTTTCCAATTAAGGACCGACGGCATGAAACCGGGTCATTTAATGAAATCACTGGTGAACAAGCAGGAAACGAGAAAAACACCAACTGTTTTACTGCAATTGCCTTCACATCTACTTCTATGTACTTCTCTGTTGAAATCGCAATGCGACCTTCTGATGACAGCAGCACAGATCGTGAAGACATTGGAATAAAGATGGAAAATACTGAAGCACGATCAAAGCGGCATTACCTTGGATTAATGTTCTAGTATTCGCACTGACGGAGCTATGGCAATAGTTGGAAAATCCGCTGGAGCTGTAGCACGTGCAAAACGTTTAGCTCTTCATGTAATGCCTAATGTCATGTGTAATCTTATTCGTGATGACATGCCTCAATAATTGAATGATATATCGAAAGAGATTCTAAGAATGGTGAACCTTATAAAAGCAATGTCACTGTATTCCCATTTATTCGCTTTGTTGAGCGAATAAATTGAAAGATATTATAAAGCATTAATTCTCCATACAGTAGCGCGATGGCTATCGTGCGTGAATGTGTTGGCTCCAATGGATGAATTAAGAGATGAGATAAGACATATTTTTATACAAAAATCCATTAGTACGGACAGATAAATGAAATTACAGAATTTGGAACAAACGGTTGGCTTCTGTGACAGGCAATTTCATTTACCTTCATGAAATGAATGTTCAACTACGAGGTATAAATGCGAACGCATTCAAAGTTCATAGTAAAATAAAATCACTTACTTTATAACTCAATACTTTTGCGTTAATGGGCGTTAATATGAAGTTTTCCGAGTCCCAATGTTTACATTTTTACCAATAATATTTTCTTCGAAGAATGTGTCAACATTTCTATAGGTCAACCAGGGCGTAAACTGTGTCCGACAATAACGGAGTATTTTACAACTCACCCAGGTGCATAGAATTGGCTTCACAATCCTTTAGTTACATTCTCTGTATGTAAGTCAGGGTTATAACTGACTCCAAGGATTTAACTTTGAAACTAAGTTAAATGAAACAGAAAATATGCATTCTTGGGGTTGTCACATAAACGAATATGCTGAAATTTCCATCAGCACTTCGAAATTTCTCCAGGCTTTTGAATCCAATTATCATTTTGAGAAATCCTTCCCCCTATATAACGCAGGTAATTTGTTTCCTTCCTTGTTAATGTAGTCTTTTAGAACAGTAGCTACATGATTTTTATTTTATCTAAAAAAGCTTTGTATCTGCGAATTATTGAATAATGTAAATTTCTTTTCATTATTTCATGCAATGCACAGGTAGAAATTGATTTGAAAAATATAAACCCTACAATTGCTATATTATGTATCGTAAATCAAACATATATATCTTAAGGGGTAATGACTACAATACCGAAGAAATCACAAGTAAATCAAAAATAATACTAATGTAAATTAATTTTAATGCAATAGGTTTATCACCTCTGGGTTCGTGTTCCGCGAAAAAGATAATTATCTATAAGTGGTAAGCGGTGTAACAATGCTTGGGAGAGAGAGTATCAAGACAACTATATCTGTTTTGTAAAATACACAGATTATTTACTGCTTAACAGACCGAGTCAAAATTATTGCCGTTTTTAAATATAAGAATGTAAATCTTTCACGAATCTAACAGTCCAGAAACTGCTGCAATCAATGGCTTCATAGGATTATCTAACGATATACTCGTAGCTCCTCGTCAAATATTTGCCCCACACCATGCACATTTACTACGATTCTATGTGAACAACTCCCTTCAGTTCCCCTTTTAAAAAGTATGATTCAACGAACTCGCCAACAAATGAAGAACCACTTTTTTTTGACTGAAATATTTTTTTCAAGAGTTCGCCAAATCGTTCAAAGACATCGAATTTTGCTTCAACATAGTGGAACATCAAATTACATTATTCCTCGTATATACGTAACAGAATTTAGTATTGATGGGATACTTCCCCGATGATGCCTTCAAATGCGTACCTCAAATTTATCGCAATCATGTATTCATTCTTTCGTCCGTTTCGGATATTAGGCATTTTCATAACGAGGTCCTTTTGCAATAAATATTCATAACATCGCTCATTGCAAAAAAATAAATGCGACTTGGAGAATTAAGCAGTGCTTAAACACGAATGGAAACATTTTCTCTTATACACGGAGGGCATGCTTAATCATATTAACATACGTAACGATTCCGGAGTTTGACGCCATTGAGAATGCACTTGAAGAGTCAGTCACAGCATTGAACGTTCACGTTTGGAATAAATTCCACTTATTCACTGTCTCTTCGTTCCATTGCGATACCTCCGAAGAGCTCGTCTTCCTCATCAACATCGAGTCAGGTGGACCAGTTCAGGTTTTAAGAAAAATGGGGGTGTATGTACATCTATACAACTATGGCAGAATGAATTGATTTCATATATCGTGAAGGCGCTCCTCGTCGCTTCCACAACACGACCATTCCAACGAGATGGTTACATTTACCGGGGCAACTTTCGGGATGTTACTCTCTCTAACGGTGGCCGCGGGTACTTTGAACAGTTCAGAGCAGCTCGATACACCTATACCATAATGAAGCGCAAGACTATATAGGAGTAAATGCCGTAGTAAGAGGGAAATCCCAAACGATTCCACCTAGCATATTTCTTCCCACTGTACAACTGCGTCCGTATACATGTCGTCACCATGGCGACCACACATTGTTGCGTACGCTGGAACGAACTTACATTTCTCCGGTTTGCATTTAATATGTCAGTGATAAATAAGAATCTGCTAGCCAAAAATTTCTTTTTCCCAACTCGCTTTGTGTTTTTTCATATACACATTCTTAGTAGATAAATGTTTTGCATATTACTTGAGGTCGATCACATATGTAATTGTGATATATTTTAAATAAGCATATATTAATAATTTAATAATTTTCTGGATTAATACGGTGAAACCTTAGGAATCCTAATTTTTATTGTGAAAAAATATAAAAAGATACGAAAAATAAAATTAAATACGAAAACCCGTAAATTAACTGCACTGTGAAAAAATCGTCATCATCGATGGATTGGCGAAAATTGTATAAATATTTTTATGGGTTTTGAAAAAATGAAAACTAGACGATAACAACGATAAATCATCGTCTTTCTTAACATTTATTAGTAAATTAATCAGGTTTAGCCCTATGGTGCGGCGATAATCTCGGCGAGCATTATGTACGGACTCGAAGAATTATATTCTACTGAGAAATTGAGACGAACCATCGCAGTAGAACTAAATGCGATAGGAATTTTATGGAATAAAATGAAATCTTTCCGGAAACGACTCTTGTGACAATGTGATACCTGCATAGTTTAGAATGTTGCTCCCTTCATATATATTTTACTACCCAGAGAGAATCATAGAAGGAGTCGTGGGGTGCTATGCCGTAATTACGAACGCGATTTAAATGTGGAATTCACCACATATTGAAAAGAATTCAGAGATATAAAAATACATTTACAAAACAAATTCGCCGACTTAATAAATTGCAGCAGTTTTCTATTAACTTAATCTTACAAAAACTAATGTTTTGCCGAAGACGTCAAGGTCAGAGGACATGACGTGTCGTGTTCCGAAGTGAATGTTTCTTGAGATGGTCCGGGTAAATGAGCTAGAGAATGCAGTGTTATTTATGAATGCGAAGGTTTGGCAATAGGTGACGGTTTCAGATATGTTGTTCGGATCCTCTGATACTGCTTCACATGTACTAATACGCGCCTGGGAGCATCCGTATCAAAAGGGTGGCTATACAGAAGTTGCGAAAGTAATATGGCGTGTAAATCTGAGGAAGCAGAAAACGAGGACTCTACCGATAAATTACCGAACGATCTAACTATAATGAGGAAAACGTAAGTCAATTGCGCCCTTTAAAGACTTGCAAGGGTTGAAAACTGAATTACTAGTGAAGGCCACAGCAATGGTGACTCTGTGTAAATGTATAAGGAGACGGACGAGAGGAAATTCTCGCCATTATCCGAAAAAAAACAGATGTGCGGGATGGAATAAAATATCCTGGGAATTATGTGATCAGAGATTCTTCTGTGAATCGGGCAGTACCTTTGGTCATGAAGTGGAATATGTCCCGGAGATAATAGTGGAGCAATTGGAAAAGAAAATAGAAGCATAAGATTATGAACGTATGTAAAATGTCTTCAAGGTTCAAGTTTGAAGAAGCGATGTATAGGGGCGAAGACTGAGGATCAGATGATCGGATTACTATGGGCACAGCTGCATAACAGTAATTCAGACTTGGCAACGTCGTCGATAGTGCAATCGGCCAAGGACGAGACGTAGAATACAAAAATGGATAACATCAAGGAAGGTATGGCCGGATTTTCCAGTTAACGCGGCCATTTTTACTTTGATCTGATCTGAAGGATTTTGGTAAGTGATTGTGGCCGACACGGGACTCACTTGTAAATGAGTGTCCCACCACCGCATATCATTCAAAGGACATACGAATTTTTCATCGTTAAACTTGAAAAAGGATTATAAATATATGCCATTTTTATAATAGATAATAAATAATTAATTATGTGTAGGTATATATAATAATATGGAAAATAACAATCTCATAAAGTACGAAGATCAGATTATGTAGAATAATTTATAACTAACCTCGAGTATGTGTGTAAGCGTCGTCCATGTCCACCTCCACCACGGCCACCGACACCATAAGAGCCACATTGGCAACTACCTCAGCCACGGACCCAGCAAACAGATGCAGAAACTACTCCGAAACTTCGGTCGCGGGCGTTACGCACTCCACCTCCGCAATCATTTGAACCAAGGCCGTCCTTGCTAATAACGGATAACCGATTATTTTCGTTAAACTTGAAGATGAAATATAAATACTGGTTCTGCTTATAAAACTGTGTATATTTATGTATAGTAATATGAAAAACAGCAAACACATTAACACGGTCGAGCAGAGTAAACAGCATTCTAAGTGAATTACTTGCAGCATATGCGTTTCCAGTTCATTTGTCCATGGTCACCACCTCCGCCTCCTCCTCTAACTCACCCCCGCCTCCCACAAATCCTTTACCTCAACCGCCACCATTAAGCCATCCACGGCAAACGACTCAGATTCGGACGGAGCTTGAGTCGAGCGCCTTATGGGCCCGTCTCCTTCCTCCGTCATTCTTCTCTCCTAACCCTCTTCAGTCAAATCGCTGGGGGGATTTAAATTGCTTGCGATTGATCTTTATTAAAATTCATCGCCCAATTCTGATATGATCTGTAAGGTATAGATTATAATAATAATTTGTATTTCGGACCTTTTTTAACAATAGCTAAGTTTTAAAGACCAAATATTACGAGTTACAGATCGGTGATAAAAATATCTTTTACCTTTTCAATTAACCGTCGATCAGTCCAAAATACGCTGAAGATTAATTGTTTACTTCCATATGATATTTTCAGGATTTTGCCTAAATAAATACGGAAGCCTGTTGATTTCTGATGCACATTGTAGGGAAAAATATTCCATCCAGTATCCTATTAATGTCTACGATGATCACTGCGAAGGTTTGTAGTTCTTTTTAAAAAAATTATATCTTCGCGTTCTTCCGAATACAGAAATGAAATTTTCCTGAATTTCTGGTTTCACCAAAGCACGAAAATCTCATCTCATTTTCTTTTTTGGAATACCAACGGTTGGAGTTGTTTCCGCAGTTTCTTATTTACGTCTTATTCAATTCTTCTCACTTTCTGCAGGTTAGCACTTTTTCTTCAACTGTTTACATCTGTATATATAAAACACCATAAAACTACCTGAGCTCGTGTAGGTATCCGCCCATTTCTGTGAAAACTTCATCCTTCATAAAATGCATTTTACCGCTTTTTATGAAACGACGTCCATGTATTGGGTTCATCGCCCTCTGCCTGTCTGTCTCTGGGCATAATGATTTAAAAACGACTGATGTAAGTTTTCCATGTCATGTTTGCAAATTATTATCACAAGGATGAAAAGATCATTATATACATATAATTAAATTTTCGTATGCCTCTACAGAATTGACTAATATTATTCTTTTTTACATTGCGATAATATTTAACTACTCCTTCTTCCAAATTAAGGACCGACGGCATGAAACCGGGTCATTTAATGAAATCACTGGTGAAAAATCAGGAAACGAGAAAAACACCAACTGTTTTACTGCAATTGCCTTCAAAACTACCTCTATGTCCTTCTCTGTTGAAATCGCTATGCGACCTTCTGATGACAGTAGCACAGATCGTGAAGACATTGGAATAAGGATGGAAAATACTGAAGCACGATCAAAGCGACATTACCTGGGATTAATGTTCTAGTAATCGCACTGACGGAGCTAGGGCAATAGTTGGAAAATCCGCTTGAGCTGTAGCACGTACAAAACGTTTAGCTCTTCATGTAATGCCTAATGCCATGTGTAATCATATTCGTGAAGACATGCCGCAATAACTGAATGGTATATCGAAAGAGATTCTAAGAATGGTGAACCTGATAAAAGCAATGTCACTGTATTCCCGTTTATTCGCTTTGTCGTGGGAATAAATTGAAAGATATTATAAATCATTAATTCTCCATAAAGTAGCGCGATGGCTATCGTGCGTGAATGTGTTAACTCCATTCGATGAATTAAGAGATGAGATAAGACATATTTTTATACAAAAATCCATTAGTACGGACAGATAAATGAAATTACAGAATTTGGAACAAACTGTTGGCTTCTGTGACAGGCAATTTCATTTACCTTCATTAAATGAATGTTAAACTACGAGGTATAAATGCGAACGCATTCAAAGTTCATAGTAAAATAAAATCACTTACTTTAATGCTCAATACTTTTGCGTTAATAGGCGTTAATATGAAGTTTTCCGAGTCCCAATGTTTACATTTTTACCAATAATATTTTCTTCGAAGAATGTGTCAACATTTCTATAGGTCAAACAGGGCGTAAACGGTGTCCGACAATAACAGAGTATTTTACAACTCAGCAAGTTGCATGGAATTGGCTTCACAATCCTTTAGTTACATTCTCTGTATCTAAGTCAGGGTTATAACTGAAAGAAAATGAACAGCTAATTGATATCTCCAAGGATTTAACTTTGAAACTAAGTTAAATGAAACAGAAAATATGCATTCTTGGGGTTGTCACATAAACGAATATGCTGAAATTTCCATCGGCACTTCGAAATATCTCCCGGCTTTTGAATCCAATTAGCATTTTGAGAAATCCTTCACCCTATATAACGCAGGTAATTTGTTTCATTCCTTGTTAACATAGTCTTTTAGAACAGTAGCTACGTGATTTTTAATTTATCCAAAAAAGCTTTGTACCAGCGAATTATTGAATAATGTAAATTTCTTTTCATTATTTCATGCAATGCACAGGTAGAAATTGATTTGAAAAATTTAAACCCTACAATTGCTATATTATGTATCGTAAATCAAACATATATATCTTAAGGGGTAATTACTACAATACCGAAGAAATCACAAGTAAATCAAAAATAATACTAATGTAAATTGATTTTAATGCAATAGGTTTATCACCCCTGGGTTCGTGTTCCGCGAAAAAAGATAATTATCTATAATTGGTAAGCGGTGGTACAATGCTTGGGAGAGAGAGTATCAAGACAACTATATTTGTTTTGGAAAATACACAGATTACTTACTGCTTAACAGACCGAGTCAAAATTATTGCCGTTTTTACATATAAGATGGTGAAACTGTCACGAATCTAATATTCCAGAAACTGCTGCAATCAATGGCTTCATAGGATTATCTAATGCTCTACTCGTAGCACCTCGTCAAATATTTGCCCCACACCATGCACATTTACTACGATTCTATGTGAACAACTACCTTCAGTTCCCCTTTTAAAAAGTATGATTCAACGAACTCGCCAACAAATGAAGAACCACTTTTTTTTGACTGAAATATTTTTTTCAAGAGTTCGCCAAATCGTTCAAAGACATCGAATTTTGCTTCAACATAGTGGAACATCAAATTACATTATTCCTCATATATACGTAACAGAATTTAGTATTGATGGGACACTTCCCCGATGATGCCTTCAAATGCGTACCTCAAATTTATCGCAATCATGTATTCATTCTTTCGTCCGTTTCGGATATTAGGCATTTTCAAAACGAGGTCCTTTTGCAATAAATATTCATAACATCGCTCATTGCAAAAAAATAACTGCGACTTGGAGAATTAAGCAGTGCTTAAACACGAATGGAAACATTTTCTCTTATACACGGAGGGCATGCTTAATCATATTAACATACGTAACGATTCCGGAGTTTGACGCCATTGAGAATGCACTTGAAGAGTCAGTCACAGCATTGAACGTTCACGTTTGGAATAAATTCCACTTATTCACTGTCTCTTCGTTCCATTGCGATACCTCCGAAGAGCTCGTCTTCCTCATCAACATCGAGTCAGGTGGACCAGTTCAGGTTTTAAGAAAAATGGGGGTGTATGTACATCTATACAACTATGGCAGAATGAATTGATTTCATATATCGTGAAGGCGCTCCTCGTCGCTTCCACAACACGACCATTCCAACGAGAAGGTTACATTTACCGGGGCAACTTTCGGGATGTTACTCTCTCTAACGGTGGCCGCGGGTACTTTGAACAGTTCAGAGCAGCTCGATACACCTATACCATAATGAAGCGCAAGACTATATAGGAGTAAATGCCGTAGTAAGAGGGAAATCCCAAACGATTCCACCTAGCATATTTCTTCCCATTGTACAACTGCGTCCGTATACATGTCGTCACCATGGCGACCACACATTGTTGCGTACGCTGGAACGAACTTACATTTCTCCGGTTTGCATTTAATATTTCAGTGATAAATAAGAATCTGCTAGCCAAAAATTTCTTTTTCCCAACTCGCTTTGTGTTTTTTCATATACACATTCTTAGTAAATAAATGTTTTGCATATTACTTGAGGTCGATCACATATGTAATTGTGATTTATTTTAAATAAGCATATATTAATTATTTAATAATTTTCTGGATTAATACGGTGAAACCTTAGGAATCCTAATTTTTATTGTGAAAAAATATAAAAAGATACGAAAAATAAAATTAAATACGAAAACCCGTAAATTAACTGCACTGTGAAAAAATCGTCATCATCGATGGATTGGCGAAAATTGTATAAATATTTTTATGGGTTTTGAAAAAATGAAAACTAGACGATAACAACGATAAATCATCGTCTTTCTTAACATTTATTAGTAAATTAATCAGGTTTAGCCCTATGGTGCGGCGATAATCTCGGCGAGCATTATGTACGGACTCGAAGAATTATATTCTACTGAGAAATTGAGACGAACCATCGCAGTAGAACTAAATGCGATAGGAATTTTATGGAATAAAATGAAATCTTTCCGGAAACGACTCTTGTGACAATGTGATACCTGCATAGTTTAGAATGTTGCTCCCTTCATATATATTTTACTACCCAGAGAGAATCATAGAAGGAGTCGTGGGGTGCTATGCCGTAATTACGAACGCGATTTAAATGTGGAATTCACCACATATTGAAAAGAATTCAGAGACATAAAAATACATTTAAAAAACAAATTCGCCGACTTATTAAATTGCAGCAGTTTTCTATTAACTTAAACTTATACAAACTAATGTTTTGCCGAAGACGTCAAGGTTAGAGGACATGATGTGTCGTGTTCCGAAGTGAATGTTTCTTGAGATGGTCCGGGTAAATGAGCTAGAGAATGCAGTGTTATTTATGAATGCGAAGGTTTGGCAATAGGTGACGGTTTCAGATATGTTGTTCGGATCCTCTGATACTGCTTCACATGTACTAATACGCGCCTGGGAGCATCCGTATCAAAAGGGTGGCTATACAGAAGTTGCGAAAGTAATATGGCGTGTAAATCTGAGGAAGCAGAAAACGAGGACTCTACCGATAAATTACCGAACGATCTAACTATAATGAGGAAAACGTAAGTCAATTGCGCCCTTTAAAGACTTGCAAGGGTTTAAAACTGAATTACTAGTGAAGGCCACAGCAATGGTGACTCTGTGTAAATGTATAAGGAGACGGACGAGAGGAAATTCTCGCCATTAGCCGAAAAAAAGAGAAGTGCGGGATGGAATAAAATATCCTGGGAATTATGTGATCAGAGATTCTTCTGTGAATCGGGCAGTACCTTTGGTCATGAAGTGGAATATGTCCCGGAGATAATAGTGGAGCAATTGGAAAAGAAAATAGAAACATAAGACTATGAACGTATGTTAAATGTCTTCAAGATTCAAGTTTGAAGAAGCGATGTAAAGGGGCGATGACTGAGGATCAGGTGATCGGATTACTATGGGTTATTTGCACGGCTGCATAACAGTAATTCAGACTTGGCAACGTCGTCGATAGTGCAATCGGCCAAAGACGAGACGTAGATACAAAAATGGATAACATCAAGGATGGTATAGCCGTATTTTTCAGTTAACGCGGCCATTTTTACTTCGATCTGATCTGAAGGATTTTGGTAAGTGATTGTGGCCGACACGGGATTGACTTGTAAATGAATATGCCACCACCACATATCATTCAAAGGAACATACGAATTTTTCATCGTTAAATTTGAAAAAGGATTATAAATATATGCCGTATTTATAATAAATAATAAGTAATTAATTATGTGTAGGTATATATAATAATATGGAAAATAACAATCTCATAAAGTACGAAGATCAGATTATGTAGAATAATTTATGACTAACCTCGAGTATGTGTGTAAGCGTCGTCCATGTCAACCTCCACCACGACCACCGACACCATAAGAGCCACATCGGCAACTGCCTCAGCCACGTACCCAGCAAACAGATGCAGAATCGACCCCGCATCTTCGGTCGCGGGTGTTCCGCCCTCCACCTCCGCCACCATATGAACCACGGCCGTCCTTGCTGATAACGGATAACCGATGTTTTTCGTTAAACTTGAAGATGAAATATAAATACTGGTTCTGTATATAAATCTGTGTATATTTATGCATAATAAAATGAAAAAAAGCAAACACATTAACACGGCCAAGCAGAGTCAACAGCATTAAAAGTGAATTACCTGCAGCATTTGCGTTTCCAGTTCATTTGTCCATGGTCACCACCTCCGCCTCCTCCTCTAACTCACCCCCGCCTCCCACACATTCTTTACCTCAACCGCGACCATTAAGCCATCCACGGCAAACGACTCAGCTTCGGACGGAGCTTGAGTCGAGCGCCTTATGGGCCCGTCTCCTTCCTCCGTCATTCTTCTCTCCTAACACTCTTCAGTCAAATCGCTGGGGGGATTTAAATTGCTTACGAGTGATCGTTATTAAAATTCATCGCCCAATTCTGATATGATCTGTAAGGTATAGATTATAATAATAATTTGTATATAGGACCTTTTTTAACAATAGCTAAGTTTTAAAGACCAAATATTACGAGTTACAGATCGGTGATAAAAATATCTTTTACCTTTTCAATAAACCGTCGATCAGTCTATAATACGCTGAAGATTAATTGTTTACTTCCATATGACATTTTCAGGATTTTGCCTCAATAAATACGGAAGCCTGTTGATTTCTGATGCACATTGTAGGGAAAAATATTCCATGCAGAATCCTATTAATGTCTACGATGATCACTGCGAAGGTTTATAGTTCTTTTTAAAAAAATTATATCTTCGCGTTCTTCCGAATACAGAAATGAAATTTTTCTGAATTTCCCGTTTCACCAAAGAACGAAAATCTCATCTCATTTTCTTTTTTGGAATACCAACGGTTGGAGTTGTTTCCGGAGTTTCTTATTTACGTCTTATTCAATTCTTCTCACTTTATGCAGGTTAGCACTTTTTCTTCAACTGTTTTCATCTGTATATATAAAACACCATAAAACTAACTAAGCTCGTGTAGGTTTCCGCTCGTTTCTGTGAAAACTTCATCCTTCATGAAATGCATTTTACCGCTTTTTATGAAACGACGTCCATGTATTTGGTTCATCGCCCTCTGCCTGTCTGTCTCTGGGCATAATGATTTAAAAACGACTGATGTAAGTTTTCCATGTCATGTTTGCTAATTATTATCACAAGGATGAAAAGTTCATTATATACATATGGTAAAATATTCGTATGCCTCTACAGAATTGACTAATATTATTCTTTTTTACATTGCGATAATATTTAACTACTGCTACTTTCCAATTAAGGACCGACGGCATGAAACCGGGTCATTTAATGAAATCACTGGTGAACAAGCAGGAAACGAGAAAAACACCAACTGTTTTACTGCAATTGCCTTCACATCTACTTCTATGTACTTCTCTGTTGAAATCGCAATGCGACCTTCTGATGACAGCAGCACAGATCGTGAAGACATTGGAATAAAGATGGAAAATACTGAAGCACGATCAAAGCGACATTACCTTGGATTAATGTTCTAGTAATCGCACTGACGGAGCTATGGCAATAGTTGGAAAATCCGCTGGAGTTGTAGCACGTACAAAACGTTTAGCTCTTCATGTAATGCCTAATGTCATGTGTAATCATATTCTTGACGACATGCCGCAATAATTGAATGATATATCGAAAGAGATTCTAAGAATGGTGAACCTTATAAAAGCAATGTCACTGTTTTCCCATTTATTCGCTTTGTTGTGCGAATAAATTGAAAGATATTATAAAGCATTAATTCTCCATAAAATAGAGCGATGGCTATCGTGCGTGAATGTGTTGGCTCCATTCGATGAATTAAGAGATGAGATAAGACATATTTTTATACAAAAATCCATTAGTACGGACAGATAAATGAAATTACAGAATTTGGAACAAACGGTTGGCTTCTGTGACAGGCAATTTCATTTACCTTCATGAAATGAATGTTAAACTACGAGGTATAAATGCGAACGCATTCAAAGTTCATAGTAAAATAAAATCACTTACTTTAAAACTCAATACTTTTGCGTTAATAGGCGTTAATATGAAGTTTTCCGAGTCCCAATGTTTACATTTTTACCAATAATATTTTCTTCGAAGAATGTGTCAACATTTCTATAGGTCAACCAGGGCGTAAACTGTGTCCGACAATAACGGAGTATTTTACAACTCACCCAGGTGCATAGAATTGGCTTCACAATCCTTTAGTTACATCATTTGTATCTAAGTCAGGATTATCACTGAAAGAAAGCGAACAGTTAATTGATAACTCCACAGATATAACTTTAAAACTAAGTTCAATGAAACAGAAAATATGCATTCTTGGGGTTGTCACATAAACGAATATGCTGAAATTTCCATCGGCACTTCGAAATTTCTCCCGGCTTTTGAATCCAATTATCATTTTGAGAAATCCTTCACCCTATATAACGCAGGTAATTTGTTTCCTTCCTTGTTAACGTAGTCTTTTAGAACAGTAGCTACATGATTTTTAATTTATCCAAAAAAGCTTTGTATCTGCGAATTATTGAATAATGTAAATATCTTTTCATTATTTCATGCAATGCACAGGTAGAATTTGATTTGAAAAATATAAACCATACAATTGCTATATTATGTATCATAAGTAAAACACATATATCTCAAGGGTTAATGACTACAATACCGAAGAATACACAAGTAAATCAAAAATAATACTAATATAAATTTATTTTAATGCAATCGGTTTATCACCCCTGGGTTCGTGTTCCGCGAAAAAAGATAACTATCTATAAGTGGTAAGCGGTGTTACAATGCTTGGGAGAGAGAGTATCAAGACAACTATATTTGCTTTGGAAAATACACAGATTACTTACTGCTTAACAGACCGAGTAAAAATTACAGCCGTTTTTAAATATAAGATGGTGAAACTGTCACGAATCTAATATTCCAGAAACTGCTGCAATCAATGGCTTCATAGGATTATCTAACGATATACTCGTAGCTCCTCGTCAAATATTTGCCCCACACCATGCACATTTACTACGATTCTATGTGAACAACTACCTTCAGTTCCCCTTTTAAAAAGTACGATTCAACGAACTCGCCAACAAATGAAGAACCACATTTTTGTTGCGAAAGTAATATGACTTGCAAATCTGAGGAAGCCGAAAACGAGGACCCCACCGATAAATTACCGAACGTTCTAACTATAATGCACGGCTGCATAACAGTAATTCAGACTTGGCAACGTCGTCGATAGTGCAATCGGCCAAAGACGAGACGTAGAATACAAAAATGGATAACATCAAGGAAGGTATAGCCGGATTTTCCAGTTAACGCGGCCATTTTTACTTTGATCTGATCTGAAGGATTTTGGTTAGTGATTGTGGCCGACACGGGATTCACTTGTAAATGTGTATGCCACCAACGCATATCATTCAAAGGAACATACGAATTTTTCATCGTTAAATTTGAAAAAGTATTATAAATATATGCCGTTTTTATAATAGATAATAAATAATTCATTATGTGTAGGTATATATAATAATATGGAAAATAACAATCTCATAAAGTACGAAGATCAGATTATGTGGAATAATTTTTGACTAACCTCGAGTATGTGTGTAAGCGTCGTCCATGTCCACCTCCACCACGACCACCGACACCATAAGAGCCACATCGGCAACTGCCTCAGCCACGGACCCAGCAAACAGATGCAGAAACTACCCCGCATCTTCGGTCTCGGGCGTTCCGCCCTCCATCTCCGCATCCATATGAACCACGGCCGTCCTTGCTGATAACGGATAAACGATTTTTTTCGTTAAAATTGAAGATGAAATATAAATACTGGTTCTTCTTATAAAACTGTGTATGTTTATGTATAATAAATGAAAAACAGCAAACACATTAACACGGTCGAGCAGAGTCAACAGCATTAAAAGTGAATTACCTGCAGCATTTGCGTTTCCAGTTCATTTGTCCATGGTCACCACCTCCGCCTCCTCCTCTAACTCACCCCCGCCTCCCACACATTCTTTACCTCAACCGCGACCATTAAGCCATCCACGGCAAACGACTCAGCTTCGGACGGAGCTTGAGTCGAGCGCCTTATGGGCCCGTCTCCTTCCTCCGTCATTCTTCTCTCCTAACACTCTTCAGTCAAATCGCTGGGGGGATTTAAATTGCTTACGAGTGATCGTTATTAAAATTCATCGCCCAATTCTGATATGATCTGTAAGGTATAGATTATAATAATAATTTGTATATAGGACCTTTTTTAACAATAGCTAAGTTTTAAAGACCAAATATTACGAGTTACAGATCGGTGATAAAAATATCTTTTACCTTTTCAATAAACCGTCGATCAGTCTATAATACGCTGAAGATTAATTGTTTACTTCCATATGACATTTTCAGGATTTTGCCTCAATAAATACGGAAGCCTGTTGATTTCTGATGCACATTGTAGGGAAAAATATTCCATGCAGAATCCTATTAATGTCTACGATGATCACTGCGAAGGTTTATAGTTCTTTTTAAAAAAATTATATCTTCGCGTTCTTCCGAATACAGAAATGAAATTTTCCTGAATTTCTGGTTTCACCAAAGAACGACAATCTCATCTCATTTTCTTTTTTGGAATACCATTGATCTCATTTTGTAGCGGACGGTTGGAGCTGTTTCCGCAGTTTCTTATTTACGTCTTATTCAATTCTTCTCACTTTCTGCAGGTTAGCACTTTTTCTTCAACTGTTTACATCTGTATATATGAAACAACATAAAACTACCTGAGCTCGTGTAGGTATCCGCTCTTTTCTAGAAAACTTCATCCTTCATAAATGCAATTTACCGCTTTTTGTGAAACGACGTCCATGTATTGGGTTCATCGCCCTCTGCCTGACTGTCTCTGGGCATAATTATTTAAAAACGACTGATGTAAGATTTCCATGCCATGTTTGCTAATTATTATCACAAGGATAAAAAGATCATTATATACATATAATTAAATTTTCGTATGCCTCTACAGAATTGACTAATATTATTCTTTTTTACATTGCGATAATATTTAACTACTCCTTCTTCCAAATTAAGGACCGACGGCATGAAACCGGGTCATTTAATGAAATCACTGGTGAAAAAGCAGGAAACGAGAAAAACACCAACTGTTTTACTGCAATTGCCTTCACATCTATTTCTATGTCCTTCTCTGTTGAAATCGCAATGCGACCTTCTGATGACAGCAGCACAGATCGTGAAGACATTGGAATAAAGATGGAAAATACTGAAGCACGGTCAAAGCGACATTACCTGGGATTAATGTTCTAGTAATCGCACTGACGGAGCTAAGGCAATAGTTGGAAAATCTGCTGGAGCTGTAGCACGTACATAACGTTTAGCTCTTTATGTAATGCCTAATGTCATGTGTAATCATATTCGTGATGACATGCCGCAATAATTGAATGCTATATCGAAAGAGATTCTAAGAATGGTGAAACTTATTAAAGCAATGTCACTGTATTCCCATTTATTCGCTTAGTTGTGCGAATAAATTGAAAGATATTATAAAGCATTAATTCTCCATAAAGTAGCGCGATGGCTATCGTGCGTGAATATGTTGGCTCCATTCGATGAATTAAGAGATGAGATAATACATATTTTTATACAAAAATCCATTAGTACGGACAGATAAATGAAATTACAGAATTTGGAACAAACGGTTGGCTTCTGTGACAGGCAATTTCATTTACCTTCATGAAATGAATGTTAAACTACGAGGTATAAATGCGAACGCATTCAAAGTTCATAGTAGAATAAAATCACTTACTTTAAAACTCAATACTTTTGCGTTAATAGGCGTTAATATGAAGTTTTCCGAGTCCCAATGTTTACATTTTTACCAATAATATTTTCTTCGAAGAATGTGTCAACATTTCCATAGGACAAACAGGGCTTAAACTGTGTCCGACAATAACGGAGTATTTTACAACTCAGCCAGGTGCATAGAATTGGCTTCACAATCCTTTAGTTACATAATTTGTATCTAAGTCAGGATTATCACTGAAAGAAAATGAACAGCTAATTGATATCTCCAAGGATTTAACTTTGAAACTAAGTTAAATGAAACAGAAAATATGCATTCTTGTGGTTGTCACATAAACGAATATGCTGAAATTTCCATCGGCACTTCGAAATTTCTCCCGGCTTTTGAATCCAATTAGCATTTTGAGAAATCCTTCACTCTATATAACGCAGGTAATTTGTTTCATTCCTTGTTAACATAGTCTTTTAGAACAGTAGCTACATGATTTTTAAATTATCCAAAAAAGCTTTGTATCGGCGAATTATTGAATAATGGAAATTTCTTTTCATTAATTTATGCAATGCACAGGTAGAATTTGATTTGAAAAATATAAACCATACAATTGCTATATTATGTATCGTAAATCAAACCTATATATCTTAAGGAGTAATGACTACAATACCGAAGAAATCACAAGTAAATCAAAAATAATACTAATGTAAATTAATTTTAATGCAATAGGTTTATCACCCTTGGGTTCGTGTTCCGCGAAAAAAGATAATTATCTATAAGTGGTAAGCGGTGTTACAATGCTTGGGTTAGGGAGTATCAAGACAACTATATTTTATTTGGAAAATACACAGATTACATACTGCTTAACAGACCGAGTCAAAATTATTGCCGTTTTTAAATATAAGAAGGTAAAACTGTCACGAATCTAATATTCCAGAGATAAGACATATTTTTATACAAAAATCTATTAGTACGGACAGATATATAAAATTACAGAATTTTGAAAGAACGGTTGGCTTATGCGACAGGCAATTTCATTTACCTTCATGAAATGAATGTTAAACTACGAGGTATAAATGCGAACGCATTCAAAGTTCATAGTAAAATAAAGTCACTTAGTTTAAAACTCAATAATTTATAATCAAGTACCTTTCTATAGATGATGGCCTGGTTCCTGTGCCAAACGGTTTTTAATGCTGGGTCCTTCCTCTTTTCGAATTCTCAGTAAATCCTCCAGTTATTCTTGATGAGGGTGAAGACGTACTTAAGCACATGCGTTATTTTACGTCGATTTTCTTCCTTCGGGTGCATTCGTCCGAAGACTGTTAAATAATATTGTTTAATGTATCGATTGCATTGTCTACCTCAGTGGTTGTCTTAGGTCTCTCTGCAGGGAGTAATCCTTCGGCGATGATTTCTTCGAACATTCCACAGTTCGCTTCTGCCCAATCCGTATTGTTTATCGTCCGTCTCGGTCTTTTTGGGGATCCTCCAGTGGTGATGGGGAAGATGAGTGGCAGGTGGTCCGACGTGATGGTATCCTCGGCTTTGACGTCCCCGACTAGTTGGGCGTACCAGCTCGCGTGCCAGCTCGCGTGTCAGCTCGCGTGCCAGCTCGCCATCCTGCACTCGTGCCAGCGTGCGTGCCAGCGTGCGTGCCAGGGTGCGTGGCATCGTGCGTGGCAGCGTGCGTGGCAGCGTGCGTGGCATCGTGCGTGGCATCGTGCGTGGCAGCGTGCGTGCCAGCGTGAGTGCCAGCGTGCGTGCCAGCGTGCGTGCCAGCGTGCGTGCCAGAGTGCGTGCCAGCGTGCGTGCCAGCGTGCGTGCCAGCGTGCGTGCCAGCGTGCGTGCCAGCTTCCGTGCCAGCTTGCGTGCTATCGTGCATGCGTAGATAGGATCGTGAAATCATTCAACTCTTGACCTATGCCAAAAAGAAGAAGAAGTTGGCGAGGGTAGTAACAACATCGTAGTGAAGGATCGAGGGGATGAGAGGAAATGGTTGTGTTCGCAAACGCATAATCTTTACAAACATAATTTTTTTATACTTTTTCGATTTATTTAGGCACAAATATTATGAGCATATTGCTTTTTTTCGAATTACGAATTATCAAGGTTTTCGAATTATCCAGGTATGAAATTTGCTTATTGGGTCTTCCAATTAAAAGAAATTTCGAATTATACAGTAATTTTGAACTAAAGAGTTTCTAATTATCTAGGTTTTACTGAACTTGTAAATTGTATGCATACGCAGACGCACTATCACATAAAATCCAACTTTTAATCCTCGTATTATACTGATTGAAGGGGCATTTTCCTAGACGCTTTTAACTGTTCATCTATAGACACATTTTCATTTTTGGTGTATAACTTCTGCAAATTTTCCACCCAAAAATCCCAAACAACGCGTATGGGTGCCAATCTTGCACCTCTCCGGTGCTTTTTTCTGCCATCTCTATTGTCAAATATTAAAACTCCCGTAATTTTATAAAATCTTTCAAGAGACATGACGGCACTAAAATCGGCCTACCATGTGCTTCGTCCCGCAAACTTTTCAGTGATTCGTTATGAGATCTGTAAACGCCTGCCAATACCAAAAGTCCAATATAAGGCTCTATGTGAGCATAGTCCACATCTTTCCAAGCTTTTCCATTGACACGCCTATCTTCTATATTGGCCATCGTTATAATTTTGTTAGTGATATTTATCATGCCAAAAGATGATATTTGGGTGGTTATGCGACTTGTGGGATATCTTGTTAGTCCTAGAGAAAATTCTATCACGTTATGATACGACTTGATTTACAAATCCATGCAATCCTTTTTATCTTTTGAGATCATCGAGACGAATCGTCTAAAATAAGGCCATCCTTACTTTCAGAATATTCCGTCGAATATCCTTCATATTCCGCGTTATCTTCTAATTCTGAGACATTTTTACATAAATCCTCATCATGAAAATATTCCATATCAGAATCACAAAATAGATCAATTGTTAGGGTCTAAAAGAAGAAAGTTTTTAGGAAAACTATAAAAATATTTTGACGTGTAATTAGGAATTAGAAATTACAAAGCAATAAAAATAATATAATACCTAAATTAGCCATAATTTCACAGTTTTCCTTCAAATAAGTTTTCAATCTCACAGTGAGAATTCAAAACTGATAGATTGTTATTGGAACGGTTATATTTGTATTATGAGTCATAATATGGCCAACGACAAACGTGTCACCAACAGAAGGAGCGTAATTCATTTATTTCCAAGAAATCCATATATTTTGTTTAACTTCCTGTTCATCGATTTAGTACTATATGCGACAAAATTCTGATATGGCCATCACATGACTTTCTCCATACTTGTAATATTTCTAAAACTTCCAAATAGGTTAAATGATAATAAATATTTAAGGAACTGCAAGAAATATTCCAAGACTTAACAAAGAACCGAAATAAACTCAAATGGTAGCCTTCTGATACTTGATTTTAGCCACGAATATCCAACCATTAAGATAAGAACAAGAAATCCAAACCAGGACTAATGCAGGCAAGTTTCCCAAAGCTCACGTACCGAATTGATTACTCATATATTCACAGGAAATGTTTCAGTATGTGTTAGTCATTCCAAGAAATTCTCATACCATAAATACGACTTGTAGCTGATAGTTTATCTATGATAGATGAAAATTGTAAAACAAATCAATAGAGCATTATCAGTATCAAGAATGAGATCAGGCTCAACCGTGTGGAATTCTGAATTGTGCCACGCTCTTAATTGGCTGGAATGGTCAACTTTTGATGACAGTGTCAGACAACGTGTAAGTGAGATTGGTTTTGCCAAGCTCTCTACCCTTAGGAAAAAACTGGCTGCTCTTTCCTAAAAATCAGTGCAGTGTAGTGATTCCAGTCCTTCTAAACTCAGTGACCACAAGTTCCACCCACCAATTTATCCAATTGTGTTTCTATTTTGAACGAGTTTAACTTAGGCCTGAAATTCGCCCCTAGCCTCCATTTATCTACACGTGTGTTGAAGAATCTAGTCGTCGATTGTGATTTGGCCCTACAAAAAGAATCTCATTCGTTTAAGCACGTTTTTGCTTGTAAAATTTCTTCCTTCCTCAATGTTCCTCGACCCAGACCACTATCCCGCTCACACTCTCCCGCCTTACTTTCTGGTGTTAATACAATTTGATTGTCCTAAAGGCTGATAAAGTTAATGGCATGATGGTGATGGACAGAGACGTTTATTTGGAGAAATGTTATGATTTCATTCGAAAAAAAAATATTTCAGTTTCGAAAAAAAACCCTCTCTCGAATCATCAACCTGCGATCCAAAAAACTATTTCTTCGACTTCTTTTCTTTTCACTCCTAAAATCAAACACAACTTATAAGTGGTGAACCCCTTTCCCCTTAGACTTCATGGTTTCACAAAACTTCACAAAAAGGATTGCCCTATTAGGCCTGTTGTCTCCAGTACATCTGCGCCTGCCCATAAACTCGCCTTCAAACTCAATACACTTCTTCGTCATTATTCTCATTTTAGTCCAAAATTTGGTATTAAAATTTCCATAGAGTTGACGCCCACCTTCAAAGTGAAGATTTTCCACAACAATTCAAAATTTGTCTCTTTTGATATTTTTTGCCTTTTTACTTCTGTTCCCGTTAAAGAACTCGTAGAATTGGTTGTAGATATGCTTTCCAAAGCCGATATCAATCAATTTTTGATAACTGAGTTTCCTAACTTACTTGTAGCACATTCTGAACAAAACCTATTTCTTTTTTAGTGGAATTTTTTTAAACAAACGCATAATCTCGCGATGAGGTCCCCACTTTCCCCTCTCCTTGCCAACATTTATATCAACAATTTATAAGTTAACCTTCTTAATTCTGGCGGAGGAGTTTTGACAAGAGGATTAAGGAGCATAAGCAATGCTTCCGTTTAAATAATTTGAATTCTCAATTTGCAAAACATCTTTTAAACCTCAGTCACCATAGTTCCTTCAATCCTAAATTCCTCCGCTTTGAAAATTAAGGTCGCAAATAGGATGCTCTTGAACAGCTAGAGATAATTATTTGTGAAGACCTGTTTCTCTTAAATGTATATCTTTTCCGCAATCACACTTCTCAATTTTGCTTACCAAATATTTTTTAAATACTTTGTATCAGCATTGTTGTCTTTGGCCCCTTTTACCAAGTTTTAGTAACATTTTATAACTTTATTTTCCTTTCCAACCCCTTCCTTTTCCTAACAGTCTATTTATTTACCTTCCATTCGTTTTCTATGTAACCCCTACTCTGCCCCTCTCACCCTTTTTTCCCTATATATATGGAACTGTATTTATATTTTATCACCTAATGATACTATGATCGTAGTGAAACCTTTCGTGCCAAATAAATTTGTGGAAGTGACAATGTTGTTTCTTTTTCTCGAAGAGCATTATCAGGTTAAAAATGCTAAAAAAGAATGCCACTTTCTAGCATTACCTTGTGCATGTATTTTTTTAAATAACCTAATTAGTTAAATGTTACTGTTCACACGCTTATATATCTGGACCAACCTTCTATTGCTGATGGGTAGTCAAACGTAAAAATAACAAGTCAAGATATAAAAATGAATTATTATGACCAGTTTTTATATATTTTATACTTTAATATCAATAAACCCTATAATATAATTATGATAACCTTTCTGCTTTCATGAGTTGCAAATGTGCCTACCTGCTCTTGAGAGACGTGGGGTTATCCCAATTTAACCGTTAATCTTTTTACAGTTGTGAGAATAGCAGACAGAAGTAGAGAACTGTAAGAATGTTTTGTAAATAAGTAGTAAGAGGTTCGGTTGCATCTTTTGTTTCATAAATATCAATACTGACTTGTAAATTCCTATTACGTAAAATCAACGAATATAGACTGCTAGTGCAGAGAAATTCAGTTTTAAATACTAGTAGCAGCGAAATTGTTGAATATTTCATATTTTAGTGACCTAACTGAAATGACAAAAATAATAAATTGATCTATTCCTAACATCATATCAACCGTCCATATCAAACCACTGCATAAGCATAGTTAGCTGAAGAATTGCTAAACTACAACGCGACACTTGAAACATTTTTATTTAAATATGTTCAAATTTAAATGCTTTAAAACAGTATTACCTATCTTAAATAGTGAAAAAAAGGAATATGATATTTAATGTGAGGGCTTTTAGAATAATGTAGGAACAACTGATCTTAAAGGTCTATAATTATAAAAGATTTAATCGAAAGTAAAAAAAGAGGCAAGTGAACAGTTCCAAAGAATAAAATTATCTAAAGTAGTTTTCAAATGAATTTCCATTGTAAACTATTCCCAGAAGATCGCTTTAATGATTATTAATAGTAAAGCAATACGAATGTGATTATAATTTAACAATAATAAAATACATGTATCGTATAAGGCAATATTATAACAGGAACAATAAGAATTTAATAATAATAATAACATTAATCAAAAGTTTACATGTACCTCGATTTTCCGGATGTAATTCTGAATGAAACTCATAGGGAAAAGGTTTTTTCATTAACCTTAAAAAAATAAAAAGTTTTTAAGATAAATAAAAACATACAAACAATAATAATAACGATAAATAAAAATTTATAATAATTAACAGAAATATCCCTTCAAAAAACGTAGGAATGCTAGCATCAATACAGTCCACATTAAAATAAACTTCTCTTACACCATCAACAATTACAATAGTTTGTTTAATCTCGTTGCTAAGATGGACGCGTTTATCTTCCAACGAGAATTCAAATAAACATTTATCGCAGCGCCAACGCAAGGATCTGGTGGCCGAGGTGACTTAATCACTCGGCTTAGAAAATTCGCAAATGTTTAAACAAACATTTAATGTTTATGTACTTCTGAATGTGCAACAAATCTGACGTTGGTAATAGTAGAAATAAAAAAATAACCGAATAGGGGTTATGAAATTCTGATATATTAATTAATTTGGATGTAAAAAAATTCCTAAAATGTTAACAAATAGATAAATGTTTCAGTACTAGGGTGCAAGCTAGGGAGCTCAAATATTTTAATTAAGACCTCAGAAGACGCGGCGGCTCGCCTCACTAAGACGCGGTTTGTCAAGTCAAATTTCTCGTAAAATATAAATGATAAGAACTTCAAATTAAAATATTTTAAATGAAAAATACACACAAATTGATTCATGTAATTATTTTACCTTATAAAACTGTTGCGTCAAGAGATTCGTATGTGCGCTTCTCATATTGTGCAGAAACGGCAAGGCTTCGCAACCGGTGTGTTGCGATAAAGTCCATCATGTGCCACGATATATTTTACGTTATGAGCAAGGGAAGAATATTACTGCGTTTTATTATCCTACAGCTACGACCGCGGAAATTTCCTTTTTTAATAAACAGAGATACTTTACGGCCGAATTTGTACTCCAATCTTTTGCCTACTCATGTCACGTGACTATCTCGATCTATACCATGGCACTCGAAATTTCTTTAATGGCAGTGACAGTATTACTGTAATTACTCGCATAATTCACGCACCTTTCACTTCGAATTTCGTGACCAAAACTACTATATTACTATCAAACACTACTACCCCTAATATAAAAACTATAAAAGCCCGTCAATATGACGGGGAAAAATTTATCTTTCGCAGGATATGTCCTCAAAGACCTTAAAAAATTCAGCAATTTTAATTTCCACATATGACATCATGAAATGAATACCAATAGTCATTGAATATTTGTTTAGTTTTGTTACCGTCGTTCAAACAGCGTCGAAAATTCTTGAACATAATCAGAACCAACTAGCGGAAGAAAGCTCTACTAACGAGCATTACATCTGATTCTATCGGACGTCAAGTTCGCGGAAACTAGTACAAGTATACTAGTAGAAGCATATCTTCGCGCCTTGAAAAAACATTCATTTTTCAGACAGATATTTCATCATTGCAAATATTTTCTTAATTTAATTGATTCCACATCCGCAGCGATTTTTGTTTTTCCCTAATGTCAAAATAATAGGTTAAAACAATCCCCATACTTTGAAATTTTAAGAATTTTATACTTTCTCCATTATGGGGTACTAATGGTTTGCATTTCTGCCAATTTTTGAAGTATGATCACTTTTAGAAGTGTAATAATATTTTTCTAATTGTTTAAATTTAAATAATTTTTAACGGCCGCAGAAAGAAGTTAATGAGTACACTGAAATATTTAATCGGTTACATAGACTAAAATCTAAGTAGGTTTAAAATTTCAGCCCTCTAACTTGCCCCGTAATGTCTAAACATTTACCTATTTTTTTAAATTTTAAGAATTTTTAACTGCCAAAGAAATTAAAATATCAAAATTTTTATAATTGCTATTTCGTTTTTTTATAAATCCTACCTGTAAAAAAAATTTCAGCTACGTAGCACATTCGGAAGTACATAAACCTTGAAAATTTGTTTAAATAATTGCCCCCTATACAACATTACAAATAGTCTTTTAATTCTAAAGATTTCATTTCTGCAGTGATTTTCGTTTTTACCACATGTATGAATAATAGTTTAAAACAATCTCCAAATGTCGCAATTTTAAAAATTTTACACTTTCTTCATTATAAGGTTCTAATGCTACACATTTTAGCCAAATTTTAAAGTTGTAGAACTTCTAGAAATAAAATAATATTTTTCTAATTGTTTAAATTTAAATAATTTTTAACGGCCGCCGCAATACATATATGGTAAAATTGAAATGTTTATTTGTGCAAATTTACTACTTTGTAAATAATTTGAAAAATTCAGCTTCCTAGCTCATCCCGTAGTACCTAAACAGTTATCTATTTGTTTAAACTTTAAGAATTTTTAACTGCCAAACAAATTAAAATATCAAAATTTGTATAATCCCTATTTCGTTATTTTAGGAATTCTACCTATAAAAAAATTTCAACTCCGTAGCACATGCGGAAATACATAAACCTTGAAATTTTTTTTAAACAATTGCGAATTTTTAGCGGCCGCATTGTTGCACTTTTTCAAGATTTTCGTTTTTTCTAGTCGGTTTTCCACAAAATCCTACCTATGAAAAAAATTTCGAATCTGCAGCTCATCTGGAAGTGCCTAAACATTAGTATCCTCCTGTTATATGTTATCATTATATATCGACGACTCTTACAGAGGAGGATATAACATACTAGTAGTTGGTGCTTGCATACTGCAAGCATTTCATCTCACCTTGAAAAAACACTCATTTTTCCGACAGATATTTCATCATTACAAATATTCTTTTAATTCTAAATATTTCACCTCCGCAGCGATTTTCGTTTTTCCCACATGTAAAAATAATAGTTTAAAACAATCCCCAAATGTTGCAATTTTAAACATTTTACACTCTCTCCATTATGGGGTACTAATGCTACACATTTTAGCCAAATTTTAAAGTTGTAGCACTTCTAGAAGTAAAATAATATTTTTCTAATTGTTTAAATTTAAATAATTTTTAACGGCCGCCGCAATTCATATATGGTAAAATTGAAACGTTTATTTGTGCAAATTTACTACTCTGTAAATAATTTGAAAATTTCAGCTTCCTAGGTTATCCCGTAGTACAAAAACAGTTATCTATTTGTTTAAATTTTAAGAATTTTTAACTGCCAAACAAATTAAAATATCAAAATTTGTATAATCCCTATTTAGTTTTTTTAAGAATTCTACTTACAAAAAAATTTCAACTCCGTAGCACATGCGGAAATACATAAACCATGAAAATTTGTTTAAACAATTACGAATTTTTAGCGGCCGCGTTGTTGCACTTTTTCAAGATTTTCGTTTTTTCTAGTCGGTTTTGCACAAAATCCTACCTATGAAAATAATTTCGAATCTCCAGCTCATCTAGAAGTGCCTAAACATTAGTATCCTCCTGTTATATGTTATATCCTCCTCTGTAAGAGTCGTCGATATATAATGACTAGTAGTTGGTGCTTGCATACTGCAAGCATTTCATATCACCTTGAAAAAACATTCATTTTTCAGACAGACATTTTATCATTACAAATATTCTTTTAATTCTAAAGATTTCAATTCCGCAGCGATTTCCGTTTTCCCCAAATGTAAAAATAATAGTTTTAAACAATCCCCAAATGTTGCAATTAAATTTTTTTACACTTTCTCCATTATGGGGTATTAATGCTTCACAATTTAGCAAAATTTTAAAGTTGTAACAATTCTAGAAGTAAAATAATATTTTTCTTATTGTTTAAATTTAAATAATTTTTAACGGTTGCCGCAATTCATATATGGTGAAATTGAAATGTTTATTTGTGCAAATTTACTACTTTGTTAATAATTTGAAAATTTCGGCTTCCTAGCTCATCCCGTAGTACCTAAAGAGTTATCCATTTGTTTAAACTTTAAGAATTTTTAACTGCCAAACAAATTAAAATATCAAAATTTGTATAATCCCTATTTCGTTATTTTAGGAATTCTACTCATAAAAAAAATTTCTACTCCGTAGCACATGCGGAAATACATAAACCTTTAAAAATTTTTTAAACAATTGCGTATTTTTAGCGGCCGCATTGTTGCACTTTTTCAAGATTTTCGTTTTTTCTAGTCGGTTTTGCACAAAATCCTACATATGAAAAAAATTTCGAATCTCCAGCACATCTGGAAGTGCGTAAACATTAGTATCCTCCTATCATTATATATCGACGACTCTTACAGAGGAGGATATAACATACTAGTAGTTGGTGCTAGCATACTGCAAGCATTTCATCTCACCTTGAAAAAACACTCATTTTTCCGACAGATATATCATCATTACAAATATTCTTTTAATTCTAAATATTTCACCTCCGCAGCGATTTTCGTTTTTCCCACATGTAAAAATAATAGTTTAAAACAATCCCCAAATGTTGCAATTTTAAACATTTTACACTCTCTCCATTATGGGGTACTAATGCTACACATTTTAGCCAAATTTTAAAGTTGTAGCACTTCTAGAAGTAAAATAATATTTTTCTAATTGTTTAAATTTAAATAATTTTTAAAGGCCGCCGAAATTCATATATGGTAAAATTGAAACGTTTATTTGTTCAAATTTACTACTCTGTAAATAATTTGAAAATTTCAGCTTCCTAGGTTATCCCGTAGTACAAAAACAGTTATCTATTTGTTTAAACTTTAAGAATTTTTAACTGCCAAACAAATTAAAATATTATATATTATACTAATATTTGTATAATCCATATTTCGTTTTTTTAAGAATTCTACTTATTAAAAAAATTTCAACTCCGTGGCACATTCGGAAATCTATAAACCTTGAAAGTTTGTTTAAACAATTGCGAATTTTTAGCGGCCGCATTGTTGCACTTTTTCAAGATTTTCGTTTTTTCTAGTCGGTTTTGCACAAAATCCTACCTAAGAAAAAATTTCGAATCAGGTGGGGGGAGATAGGGACTTGGTGCGGGCGTAGAGGGGAGGGGCGTCTGGCCAATAGAGCGATAGCGTCGCCTCTATTATCCTGCCGGGGTGGTGCGCTTGTGTTCTATTTCGGCCCGCGCGCGTACCTCGGCTCTGGGTGTGCGGATCGGAGCCCTCATGATGTTGCGGAGGATGACTCTCTCGGTGGCTGCCAGCCTCGACATGTTTCCTTTTGCGAGCGGCGTGATGGCAGGGGCGCCATACTCGATGACGGGTCTGATGAATGATTTGTATAAGTGTATGGCCGTCTCCTCGGAGACGCCTTTTCCTCCCGCTCGTACGGTTCGGTTAAGGTTGCTGCGCCTGGTTATGGTGGATATCAAGTTTCTCAGATGGGTGGCGAACGTCAGGTGGCGATCGAGGGTAACACCGAGGCATTTCCCCTCTTTCTGCATGCCGACACTTTTCCCCCAAAGGGTGACGGAAATCGGTTGCTGCGGACCTCCTTGTTTCCCCCCTTCGTGAGTGAATGTCATCAGGATCGATTTTTCTGGGTTTGGCCGAAGGAGCCACTTTCTCATTCACTCCTCGAGCCGCCGGAAGACCTTTTGTAGACGTATAGACGTGCTGCGGTGTCAGGTTTGCCTGCCGTGGCCCACAGTGCCATGTCGTCTGCGTATTGCGCGAGGGTCACCTGTGGAAGAGCGGGAGAAGGTATGTCAGCACAATGCAGAATAAAAAGGAGCGTCGATAATACCGTTCCTTGGGGCACGCCGGATTGAATGCGGAAGGGATTGGACAGGGTGCCACCTACTTTGACTCTTGCATGTCGGTCGGAGATAATGCAGTATTGAAAGCGGGATAAGTTGGGTGGGATGTCGGGAAATAGGGAGATTTTTAGGGATAGCCGGTCATGCCAGAGTTTGTCGAATGTCCTTTCGATCTCCATGAAGATCGCGGCCGTGCACCCTCTTTTGTTGATTTCTTCTGCCGCCTTGTTGGTGAGCAGCGTCAGTGGGTCCGTGGTTGTCCTGTGCTCTCGGAATCCGCATTGATCGTCTGGGAGGATGCCGCCTGCGTCTAGGATGGCCGTGAGTTTTTTTCAAGACCACTTTTTCCTGCATCTTTCCCTGGACGCTCGTAAGGCTGTTGGGGCGATAATTTTTCGCGTCTTTCCTCCGTTTCAGGAGCATGATGGTGTGCGCGTTTCTCCATTGTTTAGGGTAGCAATCCCTGGAGTAGCTGGAATTATAAATCATTAGGAGGAATGTTTTAAGCGTGGGGAAATACCTGACATGCGTTTGTTGCACGTTTTCGTCCTAGGGATCGAGGAGCAGAATTCTTCGTGCTGGCTATGGCTTCTTTCAGGTCGTCGTCGATGATTCCTTCCTCGGTTTCCTCGCTGATATCTGTGGGGATTAAGTTAGGTATAATGTTCTGCATTACCTCTATGGATTCTCTGTGAAATTTCTCGTCGAACCTTGGATCGTCGGTCGACGTGTGTATTTCTTCCAGCACACGTAAGAATTCCTCCGCTTTTTTCCTCCGTGCAGAGCCTTTTCCCGTCGTGAACTAGGTGGGATTCTTCTTGTCGTATAGCTCCCGAAAAGCCTTTGAATCGGTCCTAGAACCTTTTCCTGTCCCTGACATCTAGACACGCGCAAGTATTCTGCCATAAATCGTTTTTATAATCAAGTACCTTTCTTTTGATGATGGCCTGGTTCCTGTTCCAAACTGTTTTTAATGCTGGGTCCTTCCACTTTTCGAATTCTCGGTAAATCCTCCAGTTTTCCTTGATGAGGGCGACGACGTACTTAAGCTGAGGCGTTTTTTTACGTCGATTTTTTTCCTTGGGGTGCATTCGTCTGCAGCCTGTTAAATAATGTTGTTTAATGTATCGATTGCATTATCTAGCTCAGTGGTTGTCTTAGGCTCTGAAGGGAGTAATCCTTCGGCGATGATTTCTTCGAACATTCCCCAGTTCGCTTTTACCCAATCCGTCTCGGTCTTTTGGCGGATACTCCGGTGGCGATGGGGAAGATGAATGGCAGGTGGTCCGACGTGATGGTATCCTCGGCTGTGACGTCCCTGACAAGTTGGGCGTGCCAGCTCGAGTGCCAGCTCGCGTGCCAGCTCGAGTGCCAGCTCGCGTGCCAGCTCGCGTGACAGCTCACGTGCCAGCTCGAGTGCCAGCTCGCGTGCCAGTTCGCGTGCCAGCGTGCGTGCCAGCGTGCGTGCCAGCGTGCGTGCCAGGGTGCGTAGCAGCAGGCGTGGCATCGTGCGTAGCAGCGTGCGTGGCATCGTGCGTGCCAGCGTGCGTGCCAGCGTGCGTGCAAGCGTGCGTACCAGGATGCGTGGCAGCGTGCGTGCCCCAAAAATCCCAAACAACGCGTATGGGTGCCAATCTGTCACCTTTCCGGTGCTCTTTTCTGCCATCTTTATTGTCAAGTATTAAAACTCCTGTCTTTTTATAAAATCTTTCAAGAGACATGACGGCACTAAAAATCGGCCTACTATGTACTTCGTCCCGCAAACTTTTCAGTGATTCGTTATGAGATCTGTAAACGCCTGCCAATACCAAAAGTCCAATATAAGGCTCTATGTGAGCATAGTCCACATCTTTCCAAGCTTTTCCATTGACACGCCTATCTTCTATATTGGCCATTGTTATAATTTTGTTAGTGATATTTATCATGCCAAAAGATGATTTTTGGGTGGTTATGCGACTTGTGGGATATCTTGTTAGTCCTAGAGAAAATTCTATTACGTTATGATACGACTTGATTTACAAATCCATGCAATCCTTTTTATCTTTTGAGATCATCGAGACGAATCGTCTAAAATAAGGCCATCCTTACTTTCAGAATATTCCGTCGAATATCCTTCATATTCCGCGTTATCTTCTAATTCTGAGACATTTTTACATAAATCCTCATCATGAAAATATTCCATATCAGAATCACAAAATAGATCAATTTTTAGGGTCTAAAAGATGAAAGTTTTTAGGAAAACAATAAAAATATTTTGACGTGTAATTAGGAATTAGAAATTACAAAGCAATAAAAATAATATAATACCTAAATTTAGCTATAATTTCACAGTTTTCCTTCAAATAAGTTTTCAATCTCACAGTGAGATTTCAAAACTGATAGATTGTTATTGGAACGCTTATATTTGTATTATGAGTCATAATATGGCAAACGACAAACGTGTCACCAACAGAAGGAGCGTAATTCATTTATTTCCAAGAAATCCATATATTTTGTTTAACTTCCTGTTCATCGATTTAGTACTGTATACGACAAAATTCTGATATGGCCATCACATGACTTTCTCCATACTTGTAATATTTCTAAAACTTCCAAATAGGTTAAATGATAATAAATATTTAAGGAACTGGAAGAAAAATTCCAAGACTTAACAAAGAACCGAAATAAACTCAAATGGTAGCCTTCTGATACTTGATTTTAGCCACGAATATCCAACCATTAAGATAAGAACAAGAAATCCAAACCAGGACTAATGCAGGCAAGTTTCCCAAAGCTCACGTACCGAATTGATTACTCATATATTCACAGGAAATGTTTCAGTATGTGTTAGTCATTCCAAGAAATTCTCATACCATAAATATGACTTGTAGCTGATAGTTTATCTATGATAGATGAAAATTGTAAAACAAATCAATAGAGCATTATCAGTATCAAGAATGAGGTCAGGCTCAACCGTGTGGAATTCTGAATTGTGCCACCCTCTTCATTGGCTGGAATGGTCAACTTTTGATGACAGTGTCAGACAGCGTGTAAGTGAGATTGGTTTTGCCAAGCTCTCTACCCTTAGGAAAAAACTGGCTGCTCTTTCCTCAAAATCAGTGCAGTGTAGTGATTCCAGTCCTTCTAAACTCAGTGACCACAAGTTCCACCCACCAATTTATCCAATTGTGTTTCTATTTTGAACGAGTTTAATCAAAATTACAGTGAGTCAAATTGAAGGAAGATATTGATAAGATAAGACGAGCACATTGTGAGGCGCAACAGGAGTTGAAAAATCGAGCCAACACCGTGGTGAATGTGAAAAGTGGAAGAACCAACAGTACTGATATTAAAACAGAAGTTGTAGTGAATATGATTGAAGATGGGGAAATCAAGCGAGAGAAGAATTCTGCTGGTGGAGAGAAGACGAAGAATATTTCAAAACTATCAAAAGGGGTAATCATATTGAATTGTGGAAGTAGTCGATGTACATAAATAAATAAATAAACCAATTAACTCAAACATCTGTTTTTTTCCATGAAACCTGGTACGAGGCTTTTGAAACCAGAGTTAAATTTTTGTTTAGCAATTTAGAAACCTACTAAATGTCATATTTAAGAAAAATCGAGTGTCATAAATTTTTGGGAGTTTGGGAAGACTTGCGATGAACAGGTTTTCTATTAAGGTCACAGTCACGAGTTTTAGGAGCATGGTCCCAAATCATGAGTATTGTAAATGGCAGGAGATTTTCTAATCAGATTATCGTTAACTTAAAAAGGGAGAGTCATCCTCTTCACTCCAGGTGAAAGCGAGGTTAATCATCAAATCATCAAAAAAAGACGTTTAAGCACGTAATATGTATAATACGTAATACGGGACTAAAGTAGGGTAAGAAATAAACGAGTTTAAAAAGAGTATATGTTTTAGAAAATCTTTAATTTAATACAAACTTTTCATGCGATGAATTTGAGAATGTATGTATTAAATATCGTCGTCAATTTTGCAGCAATGGAAGACGTAGTTGGGTATATCTGAAAACGGAAAAAAATAATATGTATGTTACAACGTAAGTTGACAAAAACATTCGTAATTACATAATTTGAAGTAGACATACATAACTGGTTAATATTATTTTACTATCATGCAAATAGATTTCACTTCGGATACCATGCTGTGTGCGTACTCCCACACGATCTGGATGTAAGCCAATCTAATTCGCTCGTCAATATGCGATAAACACCCCAAAACAATTTTACAATGATCGGTCTACTCGTTCGTACATAAAATAATAACTATTTTATACTGCATATATATAATAATCATTAATAAGAAAATTCTCAATTTTCAAAGCCCACTCATTTCCGTAAAAACCGCAAAAAAGAAGCATATAGAAATAAAAATTGAAATTTTATTTACCTGGAAATCCTTGTTGATCTGCAGATAGGGATGTAGAGAATCACTTAACAGTAGGATTTGTGGTAACAGCATCTGCAGAAACTGAAGGAGAGGATGATGAAACAGTTCTTTTAAAAAAATCTGTCAGTGTCATCTGCTTGCACTTGCTACGCCCTTCTTTTTCAAATTTTTCTTTCAGCCTGTACATCTGGAGTACCTCCTGCTCAGTTGTAAAGGACCTTTGCTCCATGAACTTGATAAGATTATCACAACATACAATAGCCTCGGACATAGTCATTTTCTTCTCCTCGTCAACTAACACATCACTGTCCTCGCTGTCTTCACTCTCATTTAACATGGGGCCAATAACAGCATCGATAATTTCAATGTCAGTAAAAGTTTGACAAATAGGAGCATTTTTATCACATTCAATCCATCCCTCAATTTCATTATCGGTTAGGTCTGGGATAGCATTAATTCCCTTCGTATATTGCACAAATTCTACAAAATCATCATTAAGTTCGGATGAATCAATTCCAAGAAAGTCGTCTGTGTCTCTGGAATCTTCATTAAATTTTGATTCTGGCAAAATATTATGCCAACACCGTTTTAAAACTGAGGGTGTTACTTTATTCCATGCACGTGAAATACACCACACCGCGTCCTTCAGTGTTACATCTTTTTTGAACCGTTCGTAGCTGAAAGACCCCTCAAAATTTTCAATTTTTCTCATTAATTCACTTCGATAATGGCATTTAAAATTTTTAATTATGCCTTGATCCATTGGTTGGATGAGAGACGTACAATTTGGGGGTAAATACGACACAAAAACATTCTCCTTGACGAGAGTTTCTACTGGAGGGCGAGCAGGGCAGTTGTCCAACAATAATAATATTTTTGCATTTTCAGGTAAGCCAACCTTCTTGAAATGATCCCTTACCTCAGGTAAAAAATGACCATTAAACCACTCACCAAAAATGTCTTGAGTGATCCAAGCACGTTTGTTTGCACGGTAAATCACGGGGAAAATCTTTATGCCTTTGAAGACTCTAGGTTTTGCACTTTTTCCTATTACCATGAGCTTGCACTTGTGTGTGCCGGCAGAATTGGAACACATCATTACAGTAAGTCTCTCCTTAGACTCTTTTACTCCCGACGCTGCTTTTCATCAATGCAAACAAAAGTATGCCGTGGGAGACAACGCCAAAACAAACCTGTCTCGTCCATATTGTATATTTGCTCCGTGCTAAGTCCATGTTCTTCCACCAACTTTGCTAAATCATTAACATATTTCTCCGCGGCTTCATAATTTGCTGACATTTTTTCACCGGAAACTTTTAAATACCGTATACCATGGCGATTTTTTAATTTCTGCAACCATCCCGTAGAATAATCACATTCTCCTTCGATTTTTAGGTGTGCGTGGTAAGATTTTGCCTTCTCCATTATCATAGGACCTGAGATAGGAATCCCTTCACTCCTACGTTGGCGGAACCACTCATACACTACTTTGTCTAGGTCACTACTCTTGGGACCACGTAAAGTTTTCCTTTTTGAGATACCGGCCATTGAATCTGATTCCGCAACAAATTGGAAAATTTTATCTTTCTGCGCCTTTATGTCATATATTGTAGATTGTCCTACACCATACTCTTGACGAAGTTGAGATACACTTACGCCGCGATCTATTTTTCTCAAAACCTCCACTTTTTGCTGGATAGTGAGATTCTGTCTTTTTCTCTTGCCGGCACTTGTTCCAGTCCCAACGTCTTCTGGATGCGTCTTCTTGGGTATTCTCTCCATTATTACGGTTGAGGGACAGGATGAATAAAATATTTGCAAAACTGCTGTTTACCACTTAAAACAAAAAAGTTTTAACACCTTGTAAACACACCTTTAACACCTCTCGCGCACATGGTTAGAAAGCAACAAGCGGTGGTGGTGGCTTTCGGAACTAATATGGCAAATCGTTCTTCAATTATGTATTAAATTGGCGCTACTGAAAAAATGGACCGTGATAAAATTCTTTTAGAATAATTCCGTTGTTTGGATGTTTCCGTTGTTTAGAATTCCGGATAAACGATCCTCTACTGTATTTAAAAAAAACATTTGAGACTTCCTATGTAAAACAAATAGGGAAAAATGTTCCTGGAGTCGAACCTGGGCCAGCAATCTTTGCCAAGTAAAATCTAGCCCAAAGGTGGGCCTGTCGAACCTGGGACACTAATGTAAACAAAAATAGTTTTCTTGAGGTCTCCTAGTTGGCAGAAAGAAAATGGTGTTTACAGCATTTCTCTATGATAAACTGTTCAAGAGATAAAAGGGGGGACAGACAGACAGACGGACAGATATAAAAGATAGTTGACTGACTTAGGTATCTCTAATAGCAATAACTGGAATAAGAAAAACCAGACACACTTTTCAGCTGCAATTTAGCCTTCTTCATTGATGATTCACCAAAATTAGGTTCTTTTTAGATACCAAATTCTAGCCCTCAATTGGCTAGGACATATCGTTTGCATCCATGTTTTTCCTTAAGGTGGCTTTATTAATGATAATTGTATGCACAGTAGGTATTGAACATGGTATAGAGGGAGGCACAAAGATAGTTTTCTTAGGTGAGGGGGGCGCAGCTTTGTAATGTTTGAAAACTGCTGTTTTAAAGCAAGGGTGGGCCACATCCTAGCCCTAAATGGAGATCTACAGATGATTATAGTAAAACCCACAAGCCTGTAAAAAAAGGAATTTCAAGAGCATATACGGTTAGGCTGCCTCAACTGTCACCCACCTTTGTTTTTTGAAAACCTGGTAGGCATGGGCCTGCTTTGCGTTATAACGAATCTGCTTAAAACAGGGTTATGCAAAGCAATGCATGACTGAACTTGGTAAATGCAAAACATTTGGAAGTTTAATTTCAAATAAATAAATTTGAATAAAATAGAGATAATTTCAATATAAATGATGAAGACGTTTGTCCAGTATATACATGACCTATTAGTCAGGACAGTTTGCAGCTGAAGGTCAAACACCAGTTCATTGTTGTAACTCATGGACCAGGTTATTTTGCTACTTTCAAGCAATACTATCAGAAGATGACCATGACTTAGGCTACAGGGCCATTAATGGAAATGCACCAAAACTTGTGGATTTCTAAAGGATTCAACACCTTCCATGTGGTGCAGAACATCAGTGCCTTCTGGAGCAAAATGAAGGAATCAACAATGAATCTTGCTTGGAGAAAGCTGTCCTCAATAAGTCTCTGATTTTGAAGGATTCAAGAAGACTCCAATGCAAATAAGAAAGGAAGATGTAACTATGTGAAGGCACCTTGATCTGATGCAGGATCCTGCTGATGTGAATAAGTTGCTGGAGTCCCATGTAGAGAGCTTCTCCACTGAAGATTTGATTTAGATGCAGGAGCAAATCACAATAGAAGAAGCAAAGGATGATACGAAACTCACACCACTTAAGAAGACTTTGAACATAGAAAATTTAGGTGACATATTCAAGAAACTGGAAGATACCTTAGCAGACAGACAACTGTGATCCTAGCGTTCAATGAAGTTCTTTAGTTGAGACTGCATAATGGCATGATTTGCTACAAGATGCTGTATGAGGATAAGGAAGCCACTCTTCAACTTTCTTTGGACAAGTTCTTCAAAAAAGTTGAAAGAACTCCTTCAACTCTTTCACTAACATCCTAATCATGACCAATGTCATGTTGAAAGACCCCTAAATATTCTTCAGAATCCCCTGACAACATCCCCTTTTCTTTCTGAAAATAATTTTTCTAATACCCTATGACAACTCAACTACAGCAAGCAAGTAGAAAAGACAATTTCAGATAAGGAATTATTTTTTAAATGACTATTTATTCAATTTTTCAGTGTTTCTACATGTCAACTTGTAATTTACATGCTTACATACGAGGGTGGTTCAAGGTTGATCTGGACTTTATTTTTTTTTTCAAAATGTGTCTGCATTAGAACGACTCTTTTCTATGCTGCTAGCATAAATGCAATGCCACAGCAACGGAAAAAATGTGTCAGTGTAGAGGAAAAATATCTTGAAAAAGAGTGCCAGTTTGGTGACTCTGGCATACATGTGTATTGTGTAACAAAATAAAGTCCAGGTCAACCTTGAACCAACCTCGTACAATGTTTATTACCTTATAAATAACAATGTTTGGTGAAATAATTACTGGCTCCTACAGGTATGCATCTTCATTTACAGCATGGGTATCTATGCTAAATGACCATCGGCTCATATACAGGATTTCAAGAGTCTAAACTGTATATTAAGTGGACACTGGTTGCACTTTAGGTTCATATTTCCTTATTTAGGGCAACCATAATTTGGACCCTTAAAATAAGGGTATTGGGATAGGAAAAATTATCCATGAAAATGTGGTCTCTAAACAATATCTGGTTCTGCTCAACAGTTATTTTTCATTTTGGCCTTTAAATTTTATTTGAAAAGCACAGCACGCTATAACCAGGCAAAAAATTGTTATCCCTAAATACCTTCAATTCCAACATCCTATTTTACAGATTAATTGTATAGTATCTTGCTTCATAACTATTGGAAACTTGATGCAGCTTATGGAGCACAGTTCATCCCCTAATGCAGGACCTTATAAACGGAAAATTCTATTGACATAATTTAATGTCTCAAGAATTCATCGATGTCTTGCTTGTGTTCAGGTATTAAAAAAAACGTAACTTAATAGAATATCAGCATTAGATGATCATAAAATCTTTACTGTGACTGTATGATATGCACCCATTATTTACATAAAGTTGAAGCAGAATATCCTAGTTAAATGAATTACATCCAACTATTAAAATTCAATTACTTATGCGACAGAATGCCATGAAAATAAACGTGCATGGTTTTATTTTAGTAGCTTATACATTAAATCCCTTATTTGGACTACTAGCTTGAAGTGGTAGAATGACTTGAGTGTTCCATAAGTCTTGAGAGCTACATTGGCTGGAACGTTTGCTCCTGGTAGGTTCACCCATGCCAGTAAGATCAATAGGTATGGACCAGACTAAGAGTAGTCCATGCAGTATCTATACCTCAGTGAGGTGCCTGCAAAAGACCTCTGTACCCAGTGGGCCAGCCTAAATAAGTGATGGTGTCATGTTAAAAACACTGTTGAGGAAGGCAACAGGAGATTACCTCAACTAATATCCCATGCAACTTGGCACAGTTAAATAACAATTTGATTCACAATGTGTACAGGACCATGCCCATTAGGACTGGTGCTGCATCTGGCAGTAATGGAAGTAAGGCTGCCTCAGCCATCACCCACAAAATCCTTACACAGCTCATGTCAACGGAACGATGAAGAAGACTTGGGAAATCAGAATACAAACATGAAATGTCAGAACGATGCTTAGGAAAAGCAAGTTAGAAAATATAAAGCTAGAAATGAAAAGAAGTAGGATAAATGTCATAGGTATGTGAAAAGTTAAATGGAAAGAAGATGGAGATTCCTGGAGTGATGATTTCAGTGGGGGAAATGAGAGCCAGAGAGGAGTAGTATTAGTTTTTGATAAGAAAGCAGGACAAAAAGTTATTAACACATAGCAGATAAGCAACTGTATAATATTAGTGAAAGTCAAGGCAGAACTAGTAAATTTAGTGATTGTACAAGTATATATGCCCATGAGTGAACACAGCGAGGAGGAAAAATTATCAGGAGGCTGTAATGCAAACCTTAGAAACTGTAAGGAGACTAAAAACAGTTGAGGACAACTCAGGGACTATGAAAACATGTACCAAAGAAAGCACAAATGAAAAAATAGGGAAAATAATGTCAAAGAAGATATGAAGCCATGAGTAACATAGGAGATAATTAAAAAGATGGAAGAAAGAAGCAGTTAATACAGAATATGGAAGAAGATTGTATAGAGAGTTAAACAATAAGATTTGGAAGAAAACTACAAAAGTGAGAGAGTTGTGGTTAAAATGGCAATGTCAGGATATGGAAGACAAAGCAGAAGAGAGTTATTGTAAGGAAAAATGAAGGAGTTAATGGGAAACAAGAATCGAAATACCCTGGTCACAATTAAAGACACAAACGGCAAATTGTTATTTGAGCCAGAGGATGTGAGGAATAGATGGGAAGAGAATATTGAGGAGTTATACGCTAAAGATTTGAAACCAGATTTTGTTGGGATAGAAAGAGAGGAAGACGTAGACTGCAACAATGTTGGGCCGAGAATATTGAATAGTGAGATTGAAACGGTTCCAAGATATGAAGTCAAAGAAAGCAGTAGGAATTGAAGACCTTCCCATAGAAATGTTAAAAGCATTACGGAAAGAGGGAAAAGAGAATTTTATAAATTGTGCCACAAGATATATGAAGAGGGAGAGTAGCCAAAGGACTTCACTAGATCACTTTTGATCTCCTTGAAGAGAAAGTATAAATTGAACCATTGACAGGATTATAGAACAATCAGGTTAATTTCACATTCAGCTAAGTTATTCTCAGGATTTTGAACGGGAGGTTTGAAGCAAAAACTAACAACTTTATAAATGTAGATCAGTTCGGGTTTTGGAAAGGCCATGTCATTAGGAATGCCATACGGGTGATGAGGACATCGGTAGAAATCTGTTTGTTTGTGTATATTTCTGGCTAATCAACCTCTTGGATTATTATAGCTATAACACCTTACACACCAGACACACTCACAAGGGAGGAGGGAAAGCTAGTGGTGGCATTAGCCTACTCTTTACAAGGAGCACCAAGGGGGCCAACTGCTTAATGTCCCTTCCGAAGGACGGAGTGCTGACTTGTGCAGGTAGAAATCTGCACAGGTGACAGTAGCAGATGGAGAATCAGATCGAGCAATGCTAGGAAGAAGCATAAAAAATACAGTGTTTTTAAATATCCTTCGGGGATATAAATTAGAATTAATGGCATAATAAACTTAAATAATAGTTCTTGTGGAATAAAATAAAAGAATTATGTTATCAATATATACAGCAGCTTGAGAAAAAATATAACTAATTGAAAACTTCTCTCATGGAAATAAATTAGTTTATACCAATACTATAATACTAATACTACAATAATAAAGCTAAAAGCAGTCCCAGTGGACATGCTAATAATCCAGGTATATATGCCAACGTCAGCTCATGAAGATGAAGAAATCGAGGAGTTTTATGAGCAAATTAATGACATTTATAAAGAAGATGGAAGAGGATAGGTAAACTGCATAATTATGGGAGATTGGAACAGCATAGTCGGAGAAGTACAGGAAGAAAATGTTGTCGGACAATACGGACTTGGGAAGAGAAATCGAGGAGGGGAGAAACTCGTAGAATTCTGCATCAATAATGACCTTGTAGTGACTAATACATGGTTCAAAAACCATAAACGAAGGTTATACACATGGAAAAGCCCAGGAGATAGAATGAGATGCCAAATAGATTACATCCTTGTAAAACAAAGATTCAGGAACAGCATAAAGAACGCCAAGGCATTGCAAGGAGCGGACATTGATTCAGATCACAGCCTTCTAATACTTGACATGAGTACAAAGCTCAAACAAATAAGAAAAACAAGAAGAGAAAGACAGACCTGGGACCTAGAAAACTGAAAGAAAGGCAGGATGTAGTCAGCATGAAGTTGGAAGATAACCTAAGAAAGTTGGAAAACAAACCGAAGACCGTTGATATAGAATGGGATGAAATTAAAACCAGTGTCAAGGATACCTTGGATAAAGAGATTGGAAAACAAGAGAAGAAAATCAGAAAACCATGGATCACTAAGGAAATACTGGAGAAAATGGATGAGACGAAAATGGAAAAATGTTAACAGTGAAGAAGGTAGAGCCAACTATAGACATATAAACAATGAGTTGAGAAAGGTAACAGATAAAGCTAGAGAAAATTGGATAAAAGAAAAATGTGATGAAATATAACAACTGGAGAAGTTAGGATGGTATGATATGATGCATGCTAGGGCACTGGAATTATAAGATAAGAAGTCGAATGGAATTCGTGATAAAGGAATTATGAATACGGATAGGAAGATAGTCTAAGAAACAAAGGATGTAGCACAGGTGTGGGAAGAATACAGTAAGGAACAATACAGCAAGTAGACAGGATTGGCAAAAATAGAACTGGAAGATGAGGAAAACATTGAAGAAGATAACTTAGGACCAACTATTATGGAAAGCGAAGTAGAAAAAGTGATAGTGGAACTAAAGAAAGGGAAAGCCACAGGCAGCGATGGAATACCGGCTGAGGTACTTAAAGTCATGCGATCAGAAGGACGAAAAGCAATCACGAAATTAATTAATAAGATTTATGACATGGGAGAGTTGGTTGGTTGATACTAGCTTGGCTAGCCCGGACCAACTAAGAAAAACACCCGCGTTCAGAAACAGGAAAGATTACCTGCTAAGGTAGTTCAGTGGTAGAATATCCGCCCGGCAAGTGGAAGACCCGGGTTCGATTCCCGGTCATAGCAGAATTTTTTCTGTTTCCAAGTTATCCCAAAATTACAGCTTATGCCTTTCTGCATAGATTCTATTATTCCATCAATTTCTGAAAAACCTTGTTTAAGCAAATACAGGATGAGGTGATATATGCCATAGTCTGATTAGTTATATAAGGATATACTAGTTGTAAAGACATTTTACTTCATAAGTAATAATTGTAGAATAAGGGTTTAACAAAAGTTTAAGTACACATCCATTACATAGGAATCATAAATAGCGAGTGAGCCTTCTAAACTACTAATACAGGCCTATAATGCTTAATTTTTGTAAACACAACATTTTAATGAATGAATACAACATTCTGTTTTATCCCTTAAAAGGTATGGAGTGGTATTCAAGACTTCCCCGAATTTTCATATTCAGTATTTTTCACCAATCCTATTCTATTACCTTTATGACAGTTTTCCTTAAGTATTCCAGTGTGTCATTAGTCACTACTGCATACCTTGCTATATTTGATTTTTGTTTGCAGCTGTCCATTGGACCTCATCACCTGGTTTATGTCACGCTTTTATCATGTCAAATATTTAAGACTTGAGAGCTATTTTCATTAGCATTCAGGAAGTTGTTTATTAGCTCATTGTTATAGCACATTACACAACATCCTTAAACCATGCATTTCCAAGGATATGTGCTCTAAATCCAAAGTTTTGTCAACTATTAGGTCATGGTTGGCTGAAGTTGGTGTCTTTTCAGATACTGATGATTCTGAGAACGAGAGTGAAGACAATATCATTGAGTGTGAACATGATACCATCTATTGGGCACCAAATGGTGAAGAAAACTATGAAAGCCATAGTAATTAATACTTTAAAGGCAGAAATAACTTTGAGTGGTCAGCTGATGAGCAAGAGAGAAATGTAATAACACATCAGCCTAGCAGACTGTGTAATGCTGATTATGCATAGAGATTCACCTATTTTCCAATTTCTGTTATCCAACCTATCTCAGATCCAAAGAATGTTGAAGATATGAGATAGTAATTCAATGACACAAGTATCTAAAAGCCAGCATATGCCTAGAATAGTGATGCCCCATAGTTATGGGCCATATCCTTCTTATGGAGGCAATCATTCATGCAAGTGAGTTAATAAACCTGTGACAATAATAATTTTAAAAACAGACTACAAGTCATCAAACCTTTTTAATTATGGTCAATACTAATACTAGATAAGTACATTTCACTTAAAGAATCATCGTGCCTGGCTCATGGCTGAAATTGAGTTAAAAACATAGATAGCCTTATTAGCTATAAAAGTGTTGCCAATCAACCACCATTATTTTGGATTCAGGGACCTTTTGAAAAGAACATGTGCCATTGGTTTAATTTTTTGTACTATTGGGTTATTGGGAAGCAATGGACTTAGTGGAGTTCACCTGAGCAGCTTCCTTAAGTTCAGTGTTAAAAGTGCATGGAGTCCATAGGTCAAGGGGGCCCACCCTATCTCATCTCCCTGTAACCCTTCCCAAGCGTTGCAATAATGTTACTAGTTACAAATTTACGATTTGGGTGGGTCCTTAAACATGCTGTGTATGCAACCCACAGGTCTCTTAATCTAACCCCACTTTCATTAAAAGAGAAAACTCATTTAGGAAAATGCAGGAATATCAACTACAGCATTGTAAGACAATGTTGCTTACATTTATTAAGTTTACATCTAAGAGAATTTCTGTAGACAGTAATCACACATTTTATCCCCTACAAAAACGCAGATATTTAAATGCTGTCTCTAACAATAAGTAAATGTCACACATGGTTCCAGCACTCATTTGAGAACATTCAATTTTTATGATGATCTAAAACCACTGTGATTGTTTTTAGGGGCAACATAAATATGTAATACCTTTATACATGTTACACCAGTTGAAAAACTGAGTATCTATTGTATAGATTACATAAACAAGTAAAGGTAAATTCATACACAAATTAATGTATATTTTAGGTAGGTACCTAAAAGCATACCATCTTGATGACCACGAACCTTATTTCTGTCTCAAAAATTGTCCTTATTTTTGTGTTGTAGTAATACTCGATTTTGTCACATTGTGTAATTACGTTAAGAACCTGATAACTTTATTTTAATTCGAGGTTACATGTAATATGCATCAGCTTAATTAAATATAACCACACTAATTGTGCCGATTATTTCGAGGACAGCTGTTTGAAAATTTTCTACATTAAAAATATTCACCGAGGAACAAGGGTTATCAAACGTCGTATCGGGAAGGGGGTCCCGAATTTAATACTCTTATCCCACTACTGGAGATATCCGTGAAACTAATTTTACAAAATATTTTACGCATAATGTGTATATTTCTTTTTATCGCCTTGTATTCTAGTTTCAGAAGAGTGCATAAGCAATCTTCTGATATCCGGACACCATTAGACAGTGTCCGACATTGTCAAACCTGATGTCCGGTAATCCTATTCGATATCCTAAATTTTGTATTAATAACACAACAAAGAGTATGGCCGAGGTTACAGGTCAACATATTGTACAGCATAATCATATATAATCTCGGAGAACATATTCAATTAAATTCTAATGTTTTACTACACCTCTAATAATGGTTTGATTTTAAAAAATCCAATCCCTTTCAACTGAACAAAAAAGCAATCATGTAAAATTTGAAACTGTTTTAGGCTTTGATGTGTAGGCACTAAAATAAATAAAAAAATATCTAAAACCAGTAACAATAACTGCCATTTACGGCTGAACGTATGGTAAATGTATGCTGAAAGGAATTTTCATACCAAATTCGAATATATTCAACTGATAATTATTTGAATTCCGTTAAGTTGACATGTATTTCCTTTAAATTCCAAATAATCCATTCACGAATAAAAATACCAAAAAATAATTATACAGATGTTCTAATAAATAATATTTTGCTTAATGATTTAACATTTATACTTTGATGAGGCTTATTCGCTATAAAAAATATAATTAACTTATTAATATAACCAATACAAACAAAGCATCACAAAGTGCGGCAATCAGCTCTCTTATGTTTCCAAGCATCAATCATTATCAATGGCTTCCGATGGAGATGGGTGTGGATGTGTGAATGAATTGATTGGTGTTTCCTGTGTAATGGTTTTATAGTGATTTGTGTGAAAGACTGCCCACGATGAAAGATTCTAATATTGTGAAAATTGCAGTGGAGAGAAGACCTTATGATGCTCAACTTATAGAGTTTAATCAGAAGCAGCCTTTGGCCGCAATTATCCAGGACATTTGCAATAATTGGGGTTTGGCTGATCCTGATAGTTACGCATTACAGTTCTCGGGAAACAACAATGACAATTACATCACTGAGAAAAATAGAAATGAGATAAAAAATGGTGCCGTTCTTAGTCTTACGCATTCTCCATCGAAGACTGCCCAGGACATTCTGCAGAAATTGAATGTGGGGACGAATGATGAAAAAACACAGGCATTACAGAAGTTGTCCAAGCTAAGTACTGACATGACATTTGCGTTAGAATTCATAAATAAGCAAGGATTAGCATTGATAATAAGTTTAGTCGATGGAGGCACTTGTAAGGGAACAATGTTGGCTTATTGTCTTCTTTCATTTGTTGAGTTAATGGATCATGGAATAGTTTCATGGGATATACTGGAGGTTATGTTTATAAATAAGGTTGCTAGCTATGTAAATAATCAATCTACAGCTCAAGATGAAAAAGTGGTACAAGCATCTTTGTCTATTCTAGAAAATATTGTACTAAATAGCTCGGGAAAGTATGCACAAGTTGAGAAAGAAGTTACTTTTCCTAATTTGGTAATGCATTTACAAAGCCACAATCCTGTCATTCAGCAAAATGCAATAGCATTAATTAACGCATTATTTTTGAAAGCTGACTACGCTAAAAGAAAAGCAATTGCTGGGACTTTGGGCTCGAAGCAAGTTCGTAATGTTATTTTGAGCAATATAATTCAGACGCCATCAGGAAAAGTTGGTACTGAAATGGCTCATCAATTGTATGTGTTGCAAACGCTGTTATTTAATCTCTTGGAACAACGTATGAATACAAAAATGGATCCTCAAGATCAAGATGCCCATGATAAAATTAAAGAACTCAGGAAGATAGCTTTTGATACTGATGGCGACGTTTCAAATCGTGATGTCAACGCGCGGCGCCAAGGAATATTTGCCAAAGATTACAAGAAACTTGGCTTCAAATATGATATAAATCCAGCGCTGGATTTCACTGAAACACCCCCAGGAATGCTTGCTTTGGATTGTATGGTTTATTTCGCTAGAAATCACATGGAAAACTATACAAAAGTGGTTCTTGAAAACTCTTGCCGTGCAGATGAACATGAATGCCCTTTTGGCCGCACTAGTGTGGAACTAACAAAACTCTTGTGTGAAATACTAAAAATTGGAGAATCACCAAGTGAGCAAGGGCAAACTTACCATCCAATGTTTTTTGCTCACGACCGTCCTTTTGAAGAATTCTTCTGCATATGCATTGTCTTGCTCAATAAAACCTGGAAAGAAATGCGAGCGACAACTGAGGATTTTGTTAAGGTATTCAGTGTAGTGAGAGAGCAAATAACAAGAGCTTTAGCCATGCAACCTCCAGGACTTGATAAGTTCCGTGCAAACTTACAACTTCTCACATACTCTGAGATAACAAATTTATGGCAACAAGAACGTACTTCAAGGGAAGAATGGGAATCACATGCTAGACCAATAGTCGAACTCCGAGAACAGATCACTCCAGAAATACTTGAATTAGTCCAACAGCAAAGGTTGGGTTTCCTGGTTGAAGGTACCCGCTTCACAAAATACTCAGTGAGAGGCCAGGTAAACATTTTATTCAGCTCAATTAATTTCTTTGTATCTTTTACTCTGTAGTTCTTTGCATGGTTCCTCTTAATGTTGTGAATATAAATTGGTATTTACATCTTTTCACATTAAGAATGAATTTTTTTCAGAGGATCAAAGACAAATTCTGGTATGTGAGGCTGTCACCAAATCACAAAGTATTTCATTATGGAGATTGTGACGAAAAAAGTGTTCCAGCATTGGAAGAACTTGCCAACAAATTACCTGTCGTTGACATTAAAGCTTTAGTTACTGGGAAAGAATGTCCTCACATGAAGGATATAAGGTTTGTTTGGCATCCCATTTTAAATATCAATCATTATTTACATTTCAGAATTGCAATCTTTTGATATAAAAAACTTTGCGTTTATGATATATTGGCATTTTAAGATTTAAAATTGTCTAACCTCAGTAATTTGAATATCTATGAAGAAAATTTACAATTCTCAGAAAATATTATTCTAGACCTATTTTAGGTTCTGTTCCTTTTAAACCACTGCCACTAGTACCGCTGCCTACAGCGCTCCCTGCAGAGACCAGGTTGGGTAAGTAATTTGAAGTGTTTTGCGGTTCCTCGTCAAAGGAATGTTTTACTCGGCTGTGGTACTAGTGGCGCAGGTATAACAGAACACTACCCTATTTTATACTCAGATGTGTAAATGAACTTGGCTTTTCCACTTTGATAAGTCTAATTTTTTTGTCTTATTTCATAATACCAGGCTCTGACTGTGTGATAGTAGTACTTATTTCAGTTTTACTTTAACCATAATTTATATAAATAGTCCTTTTATCTTTTAGGGGTAGGAAGACCAATCATCAGCTTGCATTTTCTCTTACCCTTGACTCAGTTGATGTGACATCACTTGATTTTGTGGCATCAGATGAGCAAGTTTTTAACTATTGGGTTGATGGAATCAATGCTTTGCTAGGTATGCACTAATGCACCCATTCTAGTTTATCATTGCCTGTTGTAAAAGATTATTTTTGTACCAACTGCTGTTATATTTTAAAGCAGATGTGAATTTTTTATTAGAAATTAATCTTGTCAACATAGCTATAATGTATGCAGGTTTAATTTATTTATCCTTACTTGAGTAACTATTTAGTAATTATTTTTATTAATGAACTATATTTGATGTAATATTAATATCTGTGGAGTTACTATATTGTTAGTGATTTATTGTTTGTAACATTTAAGGTTGTAAGATGACCAGTAAAGAAACAGAAAATGATTTGGAAACGTTGCTTAGTATGGATATAAAATTGAGACTGCTTGATGCTGAGGGGCTGGACATTCCACAGGATCCTCCTCCAATTCCAAAAGATCCTCCAAATTATGACTTCTGCTACAAGCTGAAATGAACTCAATAGAATTGTATGGGAGTACTGATTAGAATGAAATTATCATTGAAGGGGGCACTTCTCCTTTTTATACTTTTTGCCAAAGAGTTGCATTTACAGTGACATTAATAATCAAAGAAACTTCTCATGATGTGATGAAATTTAATGTAAAACTGCAAATTTATTATGAACTGTGTCATATGATTCATTATTTGGCTTTTAATCTTTTGGCATAGTGGTGCCTTCTTATGAAGTGAATAATGTGATTTAAATACAGTATTTTTATTTTTTTGGTTGCCAATAGGTACTGTTTCCCTTGGCATCTTTTTCACGCCACCATTAGTGTTTCAATTAGTAGGTAACAGCTGCAAAATAACATATAGTAATTGGTGTGGATAATCTTGATTTAGTTTGATTTGAACTTGTACACCATCTACCCCACGTGGTTATTTGATTCACACTTAAAGTATACTTTGTGATCATGCAGGATGCAAAGCACAACATTTGATTTGTTGGCAAAGGATGATATTTAAGGCATCATTATTTAAGCACTTAATAACAATGTACTAATAGATAATGAATTTATATTCACATGATACAAGATGATACTTTTTGAGGAAATAACACTAATATATTCATTTTATATACTACTCGCATAGTTCTGCCGTATAACTTGCTTTGGACTATTCTAAAGTTATTTTTGTCATTAAGAAACTGCTATTAGTTCTCATTTTAAAATAGAACTTTTTCTATTCAGTAATTATATTTTAATGTGAATAACCTTTTTAAAATACTTTAAGAAAATAAATTTAATTCATCCATTTGGGCCTTTTAGTCAATTTGGACCAGCTATTTTAACATGACTTAATTATTTTTTGCAAAGTAAAAATGTTTTATCCTGTTTACTGGATCCTGTAACCTGACCCTGAGTATCCCTCGAACATTTTCACACAAACTTGGAAATAAACTGAAAAGTTTTCTACATAATTGTAGACTTTTTATACATTTCCAGTTAGTGGAGTATTCATTGTTAACTCCATTAGGTTCATTATTCTAGGCGAACTCATCTTGCTTCATTACTTCTAGTCATTGTTACAGTTTTATTTTGGGCAACTTATGTTCTGAAGTTGTTAAAAATGAAAAACATCAAAATTGTATGGAATTAATTTTATAAAATCATTTCACTCTACTATCTCATATTAAAATAATTTCATTTGTTAAACATGTAAGTGGTTGCAGTGTAGTTTTAATAATGAGTAGTAATTGTTTTGCCATTGAAATTATTTGCGTAATTGTAAAATATTTTAAGTAATAAAATAGCTGTTATATATTAAGTTAGCCTGGCCAAAGCCATCCACAAAACCATGTTAACAGGGTTCTTGGTAATGACTTCTCTATAGTTTTGTGCAATGCTGTTATATTTTTGGAGGTTTTAATAGGTCCACATTACCATGTTTTGTAAAACATGAAGCATTACTTTCTACAATATAGGTAGATGTAGATTCTTTTGGAGTTCATTATTGCTTTTTCTTCCATTGTGTGTTTGGCCTATATAATTATTTAAATTTCAGCTAAATTATTATCGCTGATTTAATTATACATTACATACAGTTTATTTTCTTTATTAGTTGGATATAAATTGAGTTTTTTTTTAAAGTTCTTAAACCAAAGAAATAAAACCTTAAAACTTAAACTTAACTTAACTTAAAAGTATTTGGTTTTATATGAAAGTTCAAATGCTTTTTGCTGTGAAACATCTGTGCATTGTTAATCTTTAACTATTTCCCTTTAGTATGAAATTTCTGGCTAATCAACCTCTTGGATTATTGTATTTTTTACATATTTCCCTTTTGTAATTAAGAGCTTTTGCTATAGATAAATCGTAACATTTCCATGTTTATTCTGTCAAGGTAATATTTAGATCTTGATTTTTTTGTGACACCATTTCCTCTATATGAAACATTTATTAAAAGACAAGGTAAAATGGAGAATCTCTTTCGCATATATAATGTTAGATGTTAATAAACGACTGTCAGCAAAAATATTCAACAGAATTTTTATAAATACTGATAAATCGGGATTCATAATGAAAGATTTATTATAATTGTATTTAGACCTTGTTAGGTCAATTACTTGTTAAAAAAATAATCTTTCTGTATTTATACTTATACATATTGTTTTATTATGTTTTAGTGTCTCTACAATGATCATATGAACTTGTTATTTAAGTTTTATTGTATAAAAATTTGGGTTGAGTTAAATTATGATTTAACTCTATGATTTATGAAAAGGTTATGAGAAAAAGAATTGACATCTCCTTTTGCATAATTAGGTAAATATGTGGTATATTTATATTGTGAGAGGAAAACTGAAGTAAGCCAGCTAATGTTGATCTTTTTCATTGTAATTATGGAAACAACATTTGTTCAGAAAATTTATTTGAATTTACTAGATATATTTTATTTTTGCCGAAGTTAAATTTTTTCCCATTATATTATTATCATAAATTGCATTCATTCATTCAAATATGATTAAAAGTTCTTTGTATACATTTATAGAATTGAAATGCAAATTGTATTTTTAGAAAAATTATGTATCTTCATGAGACAAAAACCTTTTTAAAAATAAAATTCTAATAAGTATTTTTACTTTCTCCATATACGAAGTATAAAGTATTGTTTTCCCATTTTTACTTTCTCCATATGTAGTAAAGGGGAAAGTATTGTTTTCATGAAAATATCGATTTCAAGATCAACAGAAATACGTTTTGAGGTCCCATGAACATGTTAGGACTATTTTCTCGATGTTTGTGCGTCTGTGACCAGAATTTTGTGGGTGCTCGAACTCAAAAACTATTAATCAGGTCAAAACAAAATTTTATATTGGACATTTGTTAAAGGCACAAGAACATGTTTTTGGTAAAAATTGGTCAACCGGAAGTAGGTGTTTACTCTTGTCATTTATCCGTTTTTTTTTTTAATATTTGCTTTCATATTTGATAAGTGTAAAAAAGTACTGGAATAAAAGTAGGAAATTTAATTTTCTACAAAGTTTGTTCAAAACATTTTCCCATATAATGCATTGTTTAAGAGATTTTAAAAACTAATTTTTAGCTGCCACACCACCTACCAGCGACTATTGTAAACACTACGTCTTAGTATCAGTTGATTTCCATTCGCAGTCACTACTTGCCTGAGGCTGTAAATTTTGATCATTAGAACGACAACAGCAACAGAAGTTACTGAGGGGTTTGGATTCATCATACATTGATTATGCACAGTGACAGGAATTTGGTGCACATCTGACCCTTCATGGTTGGGGAGACCGGGACAGGATACTTTTCTTGGAACTGGATTATGCCTCACTAGAACACTCAGGATTGTTTCACTATTAATTGCATTTGCCTTTATGTTTTCAAGAGCAGAGGGCCTGATTTGTAAGTCCTTCAATACGAAATGAATATCAGTATTTGATCAACAATTAGGGATTCAGAAATGTTAGCATCAGCAACCATTGGTGGTCGTGTCGTTTCATAGCACAAGTCGCATAAACCTAAAATATAGATTGATTGCTACGTATGACATTGATTTCAGTGGTAGACAAACCTGAACATATAATATGGAATTTACGACCACATATGCCATCACGTATGATAGAATCAGCTTTAAAAATAAGTATTTTTGCATAATCTGCAATTACTGCAATTTCAATTGAACAAGATGTAGTTTCAAATCAGATACATCAAAATGAATTGCTACATTTGCCGAGGGGAAAGCAGTAGCTCTTCATATCAGAATTCAGAGAAGCAGGCTAGTCGGTAATATCAGTGGGATACAATTTGAAATTAGCATCATGTTCTTGTTGATCTTGATCATCTTCTTGTTTATGTTGTCTCTCATAGTTTCGCTTTTCTTCAATATTTAAATGATATGAATCTATAACAATAGTTTCCACTGTCAGATTGTTTTCAGGTGGCTCAAGTGGTTGCTGGTCAGCAATATTTTCTTTTGGATTGTTTTCCTTGGAGCAATGAGAATTATCTTGTAAATATTTCATCAATGTATCACTACTATTCTTTCTCTCCTCTTCTCTAATTTTTCGTTTTTGTCTTTTCTCATGACCACTAGCATGCTTGTAGTTAATCGTTCTTGTGGTTATGTTTATTACTATTTAGAAAATCTAAAAAAAAATATTTATTAATTTTTTTAAAAATTTAAATATTTTTAATTATTCACAATAAGCACCAAATCCTTCAACCGAGAGGCTAGCAGTTTCCAAGAAACATCATGATTTGCCATGTAAAAGCATTTAGTGTTTATTTCAAACCAATATTAATAAGAATAACTAAAATATTGACCGAATAATTCATCAATTTGTAAGAAACCAGAAAAAAAACTTACCCAGGGTTTGTATGGCACGATGACCTTAACTGAACTGACAGGTTACCTCACTTTTCGCACCTTATAAGTTTACAAGTCCCACCGCTATATTGTGGGATGCGGCATTGCGACCAAGATAGTGAATCTTAGAAAATCTTGTACAAAACTGATTTGAAAATTGAAAAATTATTAGAACATCTTTTAAAAAATCTTGAAATATAAAAAAAAACATCCAAAAAATAAAAAAAATTCCAAAAATTTACAATTATTTTCTTCGGTGCACAAAAATATGTGAAGATTCCATCTTGGTTGCGACAATGCAGAATCTTTATATATTGTAACTTTTGGTAACGACACATTATCTGCTATTTCTACATACTGTATAAGCAAGTTAAATTTCTTTGTCACATTTCCTAATGTTTTTGCACTCTTAAGGGCTGCATTTTATACCGCAGAATGTATTATGAAGAAATTAAATATAATGCCCGCGTGCGCTATCTTACATTTTTGTTCTTTTAATTTGAAATTTAAAAACAAATTCACAAATTGAATCACCGGGCCCTAGGCAAATGCCTTGTTTGCCTATGCGTAATATAGGCCCTGATCGGGGATGTGCCCTTTCATTACTACAGCAACAATGGTGTTTGCAGCCTTGACAGGTTTTGTGGGAAGATGTATTCGTTCACTTTTTGGGATGACTTCACTCTTCTCACGCACTACCTGGCTGTAATTTTTGTTACCCTTTGCTCCAGCTGCTTTCTGTTTTTCAATGCTATCCACTCTTTTCTCCAAAATAGCCATGCTCACTCGTAGCATTGCTATGGCTGAGGATTCACTAGTATTGGATACGCTATCATCACTCTGTTGTCGTGTATCATACCGGCAGGTATTACACACCCACAGAATCGCACTATTGCCTTTTATCACTTTAACTTCATTTTCAGTTAATCCTACACACTTTATGTGAAATAAATGCGAACACTTTCCATTGCAAGCAATGCTTGAATTTATTTTTACGTCAATATCGCATGAGCGTCATTGAGGCCCATCATCTCCATCTACCATCTTTTACAGTATTTGTTTCATATTATTAGCAATATGAAATTAGTATTTACGTAACTTAAACCTCCAGTTGATGTTTTTATAAATTATACATATGTTACATACTATAGGTTCAAACACAAGGTAAAGATTCATTGTGTTCAGATTCAAATCATAATTTAATGTAAAAATGTGAAGAAAACTCTTACTATATTGTCATTAAATAATCAATTAAGTTTTTACAAACAGGGATTTAGGCGTACATTTTGAATTATAGGAAAGCGATTTTAGGAAAAGGTGTCAGACACATCTTCAATAAGAGACTTGGGGGTTGGTTAAAGTGAATTACCCAGAAAATATTAAATCTTTTTTATCCTCTCCTCTGTTGGCATTTTGTGGGGAAAACATGGGGAAACATCTTTTTTTTAATTGCTGGAGTCCTCATATCCCCTCCCCCATGCCTATGGCGGGGTAATGTGTAGATACAATAAAAGTTCAATTAAGGTTTTAACACTAGAAGGAAGGATGGGACAATTTTGTACCATTTTTAAGTTTCGATGTCTATAGTTCTATAGTTTGCGTAATTTTTCACGGGTTGAGCCGAGGATTTACAACTTTATATCATTTAAGAATAACTTTTGGTCATATGATTTTGAACCCCCCCTCCCTAACAGTTATTCCACTAAAAGCAGTTTACCCTAGAATGACGGATGGGACAATTTTGTCCCAGCTTTAGCTTTTGCAATCAATCACAATGTATTCTGCATTATTCGTATTGTAAATGTCCCTTGAAGCGTACTGTTGACTCTGTATCATATTGCAACGCTTAGAGTTCCATAGCTCTATGACTCACTCCTATCCCCTCCCCTCCCACTGCCGCTTAGCCCCCCCTCCTCGCAATCCAACCAGGTTGCAACATGTTAGTTCGGCACTGCATGTGGGTTAGGCATTATAAAATGGCTTATAGGCAAGTATTGATGCCAGAAGACATTTTAGCATATCTCCAGGAGCAACCGGAGAATGAGTCCAGAATATCTGGAGATGAAAGTGACAGTGAATCAGGGGAAGAGAAGTTTTATCCAGCTGACAATGCTAATAATTCCTCATCTGATATGGCAAATGAGGGAGATCATATTTGCATCGAAGACGCATCGCCGATCACAGGAGCAGCTTTTTTGGAACCTGGAAGGAATAGAGACAGAAGTAGGCAACTATTCATTTACATATTTTTTCTTTTCAAAATTTTACATGCCATTCATAAATATTCAAAGTAAACTCTGTTCTAAGTGTTCTATGTTTTACACAAGATTTCCAAGGGTAAGGGCATGCATGGTGTGCTGCAGGAAGGAGGGTAGGTACCCAAGTTCCATCCAGGATCCGTACAGTAAGGGAGTCTACTAAGTGATGTTTGCCCTAATTTCTGAGGTTTGGGACAAATTCATTTTGAATTTTCAGAGTTGCTATAGCCCTGGAGGGTTTATCTCAGTTGTTGAACAACTCTTCCCCATGAAGATTCGCTGCTGATTTCTTCAATTTATGGCTTCAAAGCCTGATAAATATGGGCAAAAGTTCTGGATGGCTGTGGACAAAGATGCAAAATATAGTGTAAATGCATTTCCTTACTTGGGCAAGGATGATCTGAGACCTGAAGATCAGCATCTGTCTGAGTATGTCATGAAGAAGTTGATGGGCCCTTTTCTAAATAAGGGTAGGAATGTCACATGTGACAATTTTTTAACTTCTTTGAAATTGGCTGAAAAACTAAAGACTAAATGCACAAGTTTGGTTGGAACAATGAACAGGGCAAGGAGAGAAGTACCCCTTGTTGTAAAATCTTCCCGCATTCCTTTGCATCACACCCAGATTCTGAAAACAAATGACTGTCTCTGACTGTTTATCAGGGGAAAGCCAACAAGAATGCAATTGTTTTGAGTACACTCCGCCCAGATATCCAGCTTGGTACTGATTCAAAGAAAAAGCCTGACATGGTAACATTCTACAATAAAACCAAATACGGAGTTGATGTTGTTGACCAAATGGTTCATAAATATTCAGTAAAACCAGCAGTCCGTAGATAGCCTTTACACACTTTCAGCAATATTCTTGATCTATCAGGAATAAATGCATGGATATTGTACAGTCAGGTTACCAAGATCAAGATTTCACGGCGTAACTTCTTGCTGAAACTGTCTGAGGAGCTCACTGAGGCAAATATTCTGATCAGGAATGCATCACCTGAAAACGATGATTGCAATGACAGGGAATCTGAATCATCTGAAACAAAAAGGAGCCATTGCCAAGTATGCACAAAATTCAAAGAAGGGAAAAGTTCAAATAAATGTCATGCCTGTAAGAAAATCCTATGTAAGAAGTGCGTTGGTAAAGAGAAAAAATATTTCTGTGTCAAATGCATGGCAGGGTGATTGTACTAACGATAAAAAATATTTCAAAAATTTTGTTTCCTATTTTTTCGAAGGAATCTATTTAGTTAACAGAAAAGTGCTAAATTTTTTGTTTGTAACTGCTAGTTATATGAATATATTAAAAATTTAATGTACTTACCTAAACACTCTCAAATGTACATAATTCTGCACTCTTTTCTTAGAGTATAAATAAGTTATGAGGCAACAATTATGTCAGCATGCATATTAACCATGTTCTTGACCAAAGAGAATGACTGTCTTGACGATATTATGCATATTTATGCTATTTTTAAATCAAAACCTATATTGTACTTCATTAACTGTTTTCAAATTGATTGCAAAGGGAGACTACTCTTCTTTTTGAATCTGCACAATGCCCCAGTTTTTAGAAAAAATTCGTAATTCAGCGATTTGGCCTTGTGATGATGTGGGAAAAATTATAAATTTCTGTGCAATTTGCCACCGAGGAACACCTTTGTTTCGAATCCACTGCAGTCCAATACTGGTGGGGTTCTCAGTGCTTGCACTGATGTGGCTGCTAATGATAATCTTGATGTTAGTGTTTCTCCAAGCCAAGATTGTGCCGCAATTCTTCCATGTTTCAGTTCGTGAGCTTGAGCAACGAAATTGTGTTTCAGTTAATGCTAAAGAAAATCTGTGTGTTAACACCGAGAAACATTCAACCCGCCTTCAATCAGCATATCAAAGCCCAAAAAGCTGTGACTAGATCCTATGCATTCCACTAGTGTCTCAGCAGCAAGTGCTTATTTTACAGTAATATCCAGTCTATTAGGAATAAGGTTTTTTCCCTTGAAGTTCTTTTACAGGAACTAAAATGTGATATTGTTTTACTGTCTGAACACTGGTTCACTAATGATGAAATTGACATTTTTCATATAAATGGTTTTAATCTACTGTCAAAATTCTGTAAATCTTCTTTTAAATGCTGCGGTGCTGCAATTTACGCCAGATCAGATCAGATTATTTCATGCTTGCATCTTGATATGAGTAATGATAAAGATTTTGAATGTTATGCCACTATTTTAATAATTAATAGATTAAAATGTGCTGTTTTTTGCCTCTATCGTTCACCTACTGGCTCTTTCCATGTTTTTTTGTCTGCTTTAAGCAATGCTATTCAGAAAAAAAGATGCATATTCACTCACTCATTTACAAAATATCTATTAAATCAGAGTATATACACAGAAAATTTGAAAAATTCAATATATCATATCATAATTTATTTTTCCAAAGATCATACCAACAGCAAAAAACACTGTTGGTATAGGACACATCAGAACAAAAAACATTAGTTACACAATATAAATTATAAAAATAGATATTTTTTTGCAAATCAATACATTACATACATAATTAGGGAAATTCACAAATACGATAATGACATTTATTTAGGAGGAAAAGAAAGTTCTGCATGTTATTTCTGTAATTAGATTATTTGTAACCACTGGTTTTCATCTGGTTTTTCATGTTACATAATTGTATATTAATAATCATAGTTACTGTAGTTTAATGGCAATGAATGGCTTAAACGACCGGAGTATAAAAATTGGTTAGTGAAAGAAGATGAACATACTGGTAAATGTAAATTATGTGGTGTTACTTTTGTTGTGAGACATGACGGAGAAAAGGCTATTAAAACTCATGAAAATAGTGTTCGTCACCGAAAAACTATAAGTGCACAGACAAGTAATCAATTATTAATCAAGTTTCTCGTTAAAGAAAATAGCCCAGCTCATTTAAGAACTGCAAGTGCCAAGCTAACATTGGTGTACCATGCAGTGAAGCACCAGCATAGTTACAATAGCACTGACTGTGGTATGAAGTTAAACTGTACTGTTTTTCATGATTCTTCGTTGTCAAAACAATTACACTGTGGATGAACAAAAGCATCAAGTCTAACGGAAAATATTCTAGGACCAAAAGCAATTGAATTAGTTTGGTGTGACCTTCAAAAAGATGTTGAAAAGCCTAGATACTTCTTTATTTCATCTGACGCATCCAATAAAGGAAACGTGAAATTGTATCCGTTAATTGTCAGCTACTTTGTACCAGAACAGGGCGTCAAAAATAGAATTTTGGATTTTTATACTGATGATTTTGAATCTTCTGATGCAATAACAAATAAAATTCTAACATTTCTCAACAAACATGAATTATTAATTGACAATGTTGCTGCTTATTCAGGAGACAATGCGGCCGTAAATTATGGACAATTCAATTCTGTCTATCAAAAATTGTGTAGCTCAAATGCGTACATATTAAAGGCTAATTGTAATTGTCGTGTGATACACAATGCAGCAAAACATTCGTGTAAAAAATGAACTTATGATATAGAAACGTTAGTCAATAAAATTTATTCCGAATTTTCAAGTAGTACAGTGTGCAAAAGGGAGCTACGATCTTGTTTTGAATTTTTTAACATGGATTATGCCCAAATGTTAAGAAATGTACCTACAAGATGGTTGAGTTTATCCAAGGTGGTAGACCGAATATTGTCATCTTGGCCTGCAATAAAGCAGTACTTTTTAAAACGGGAAGATGATTGTGATACCCTTATTTGGAAATTTGTAAAAAAGCAAGAAAATGAAATGGAAGATGATATGACAGTGCCTTCTATTCCTGAATTATTTTTGTATTTTGTTTCACATTTTCTCAATTTTATGAGCGAGTCAATTTTAATATTAGAAGAAAATGATATTTCTTCAACAGAATTACATGACATAATGGCATCTCTAAAAGAAAAATTAGAAATCCGATTAAGGGATAGTTTTTTGGAAGTAAAGTTCGAGCTTCTTTAAGGCATTTTAATAAACTGCAACAAGATAAGTTTGCAGCGGAAGCTAGAGAGGTTTACATTCGTACTGTAAATTACTTAAAAATATATTATGACTTTGAAAATAGTTGTTTTAAGTATTTGGCTGCGTTAAATATTAAGAAATATGATCTCAAATATGACGGTGTACTGAAAGTTGCAAAAATGTTAAATATAAACATCAATGAAGATCGGTTATATGACGAAATAAACATAGTTACAAAATATTTACCAAAATTAAGAAAAGTTGAAAATGGCACAAATGAGAAAATTTGGGTTGAAATTTTTAAAAATGAGAAAAATGTCTCGGAATTAAAAGAAATTCTCTCGAAAGTAATGACTGTTCCTGTCAGTAATGCGTTTATAGAACGTGTTTTTTCTATTATGGAGTCAGTATGGAGGAATGATCGTAATAAAATGCGTGTTCCTCTGGTTAAAGCTCAGCTGGCAATTATAATTAATTTTGACATGAGCTGTGAACAATTTTATTCATTTAAAAGCGCCGGCACAAAAGGGTTTAGTGGAAAAAGCCCAGAGCCAAAATAAGTATAATTTTAAGAAATAAATGTTTCTTAATTTTATTTTACTTGCAGAAATTTAAAAAGTTGGTTTATTGTGATCAATAAGAATATTATAAAATTTGTGTATTGTATTGTGTATAAAATTTTATATTTAAGTTATTTTAGTTCATAATTTTTATAACGAACCCACTTCCCTACTCCTTCAAAAATCTTATTTAGGGCCTAAACATATTTCTTCCTGACCAGAAAGGATTGAAGTTTTTAAGTACATATTGTAATACACATACTCGTATCCTTTGGTCTAAAAAATAAGCCAAAATAATTAATTAATTAATCAATCATTTATTATATTTATGCATAACTAAATAAATAACATTTCTTTGATATTTGAAAATGTATTGATGCAATTTATCATACTAATTAATTAACAACTAGTGAACAACTGAAAACTCGTAAAAAAGAAAAAAAAGCGTATTCCTTCAAATTCTCCGGGTTGCAGACTAAAATCTTCGGGTCAAGAAGGTCTTACAGTTGGTAACCCTACAAATGGAAGTTTAAGTTTAGTAAATATTAATTTCATTTTGCTAGTAATATGAAACAATTGCAGTAAAAGTATCTATATGTCTCTTTAAAATGAGCGAGATTCGTGAAAACACTGAATCTCCCGTTTTTTTAAAAGAGTACTTAATTAAAGTTCGATAAATAATAAAGAACGTGTAATCAACAAGCCGTGTTTAACACATTCATATTGCCGCTAATCCATTAATAAAGTTAACTTACATACTTTATGAGAAATAAACATATACCTGACCTAGTTCTATTTGTGGCCACTTGGAACGCCACGGTCAGGCCCCTAAAATATAATATTACGACATTACCTCAAAATGTTTATCATTCAACCACAACGAGAAATTCATTCGAGATGTTTGAAATCATTTGAGATGTTTTAAATCATTCGAATGATTTTGGGTTAATCGAATGTTTCGAAAGGTTCGGAATAATCGAATATCTCGATTATTTTCATTTGATTGTGGCTTTTGCTAGCGGACAGTGTTGAAGATACTTGCCTGTAATGTTTTTATTTTGGTTTAAGTTTATTAGAGGTACTGGACTTGAAGAACATGAGCATATTTGAAGGGAAGTTGGATGAAATAAGGGAAATTTCTATTGATAATTTTTTGGGTACTCACAATGTTGAATCCACCGCATTTTTCCTTTCGCATTGCCATACAGGTACCAGACGCTTTGTTTTGATTTTTCTGATAAATCGGCGTAACTTATGCAGTAGCCATTTAAAGATTAATCACAAAGAGCAAGTCTATATTAAGAGTAATTTGTGATAATTGATTTAGTGTATATTCAGCTTTATCCATTATGATTATTTCGTTTTGTATTCAATATTGTTTTTGCTATCCTTGATCGTAGACCACATGGCTGGACTGGATACAGCGGAATTCAGTGAAGCGTTAATGAATCGTGATAATGTATATTTATATACTAGTGAAATTTCTCGTTGTATTTTAAAGAATGATAGAAAGTACCAGCATTTAGCTGCTAAAGTCAAATCTATTTCTATCAACTGGTCTTCATTGTTGACTATACCTTCATTAACTGATAGTAATGCATCAAGAGAGGTTACTGTAACTCTACTGCCAGCTGGACATTGTCCAGGATCAGTAATGTAAGTGAAATACTCTTTTTATCATTTCAGTTCTTCAGTTAAAAGTAAAGGTTCAAGTTGTCCTTTGCATATTTTGTTAAGCATAAATATTAATTTTATCATTAGGTTCTTATTTGAATTAGAAGAAGGGAATGTATTATACACAGGAGACTTTAGAGTTTCTGTTGGAGAGATCCAGCAATTCCTGGAGCTGCATCATAGTGATGGAATGCCAAAAGAGATTAATGTGTGCTATTTAGATGCGACTTTCTTTGATGAATCATATCTAAGTTTTCCCTCAAGAGAAGAAAGTCTAAGGAAAATATGTACTCTTATCAAAGAATGGCTGGATATAAGTCCTGATAACGAAATTATGTTGGATAAATCAGGTAATGGAAATGAGTAAAAATTGCTCTATCAATTTTTATTTGGCCAATATTCCTCGTTGAACATTTGAAATTTAAGTCGAAATACTGAAGTAGTTGATTTATGTATATTTTATTAACAGAAGAAATACTTGATGTCGAATACAACATTTAGAAGAGATAATTTAAGTATTTTTGCTTTCTCATGCCTCTCTATAATTACTTCTATTTAGCAAAATATGGTTATGAACATATTTATGTGGGAGTTAAGGAGACACTTGGAGTGAAAATACATGTTGAAGATGATATTTATTTGAAATACCGAAATGTAAGAGAGATTGGCTCAGTTATCACAAATGACAGTGGTGATACCAGAATTCATGCTTGTGGATTTAGGGTATGAATTGTTGTATTTTATAAATTAATGTGTTCTAACTTTATTGATTGTTTAACCAAACAAGGAGAAATTATTTTCCTTCCCTTCTCAAAGATTATATTAATGTATTGGTTGAATGGGGTGAAAAATAGTATTTATTAACATATGGTTTTGAATAATTTTAAATTTATTGAATCATTTATTAAACGTGCTACATTAACTGATGGTCTATGGATAGTTTTAAAGTGTTGAATTTATGATACTGTTTCCATAACTGGGTGATAGGTAAACAAAGCGATGGTAGCACTGTCAATGGCGAGAATGTGACAAGAAATGGTACTACCATGGGGAAAGGTGAAAAAGTGGAACTTCAAAGTCATACATAAATATTAGAAGTATTTCAAAATAAGGACGGCGAGTAATATAAATGAAGATGAATGCAACCCAACCTGAGAGGGGGCCACAGTGAACGTGGGAAGGAAACCTATACCACCTAACCACCGTTACCCAACCTGGGGTGCTGAGTAGGCGTATGCTTCGTACTAGTAGCATTATAATACCATTTCTTGTCGCTTTCTTGCCATTGACAGTGCTACCATCGTTTTGTTTACCTTTTACCTGATTATGGAACCGAATTTTTACTTTAAATGTACTCACAGACAATATGTTAAAAATATAAATATGTAACATGGGATAAATGAATAAGGAATTGAGAGAGAAGGATTAGAAATTATTGTGAATGTTAATTAAGCTTACTGTTGGCACTTTTGACTTAAATCCAGTTGCTGGTTCTCTTATTGGTGTAATATAACTCAAAGCATTAATTAATTAATATTGAGTAGAATTTTTTATTTTCAGGAATTGACAACTTTTTCATTTGATAATTGCAGATTTAAAGTTTACAGAGTTTTCATTTTTTTCCTCTTCCTATAGAGATATGGGAATAATCTGCCCTGCAGAAAGCCTAATGTTAATTTGAAGACAATTCGCATGTCCTGCCAGTGGTACAAAAGGGAATACCTAATCAAGGTAGTTATAAATAAAAACTTAAATCTGTATTTTATAATAATATTAAAATTAATTAGTATCTTTAGGTTTCTTTGAAAACTTTTTAAAAGTCCTTTCTGATATATATACACAGCCAGGAGCCGACCGTTCGTCTTTAGCAATCCACGTTCGTTATGGCATTTTTTTCCAAAATTAACTCATCTCATCGGCGTTAAATACTTGCTCAGTTCGGTAATTTTTCCTTTCAGTGAGTTCACTGAATACATCTGGATATTTAGCTGCAGCTTCATGATCGACAGATGCAATCTTCACATAATGAAGTTGAAATCGCTTCTTAAATCTATCAAACCATCCTCTGCTGGCTTGAAAAGTAAAGGTTCCTCGTTCTTCACCACTTTCTTACGATTTTAAATGCTCATATATACTAAGGCCTTTATTTCTGATAATAGGCCCATCCAAAGGAGCACGTTTTTGCGCCTGATCTTCGATCCAAATGTTTAACATCTTTTCCACTTTCTCCATTAGTGCATCTCGTCTGCTAACATAGAAGGTACTAGCAGAAGCACCGGCACAAATACTAGAACGAATTTTTTCTTCCGTCTTCTTCATGGTTCTTATCATAGATTCATTTACGTCGTATTGCCGGGATGCTGACCGTCCAGAATTCATCTCGTCAATACCGTAGTGATTCAGCCTTGGCAACCTCTGCAGTGAGTTTTGTGTGCGTTGCATCTTCGGGGAGAAAAGATATTTCCAGCGGAAATATTCCTGGGGGCTAAGAGATCCATCGGCGTTACTTATGTGACTTCTTTTTAACGACGGTAGTTAAGTGCTAAGTCTCACATGACGTGAAAAACTGAAAAAAGGAACCTCATCTCCAGGTTGGAGTTGAAGATAAAAAAGCAGTTAAAAACACTGAATGATTTTTTATTGGGTGCCGACAGACTTAACAAAACACTATAATCGTAGTACGATTTTTTCTTACTAATGATCTTTTCAGGGCAAACCTTTTATTGAAAATAGTCATTCAAGTAAATCGCATAAAAGTGAATCACTTCCCGCGGTCGGTGACGCTCATCATGCATTTGAGTACCGCGTAAATTTGAATCCACGTTGCAGGAAGCCGCGTTCGGCGAAGTTTTATTGTGTATATATATATATATATATATATATATAGAATGTTTCTTAAACTTTCTTCTGAATAAGAAATAAATACAAAGCTTTTTATTGATTGTTGTTCTCTTGGTGGAAAGAAATGTCCTTTTTTCTTAGATCGGGTTTAATTTGAATTATCCAGTTTCACCAATGAGGAAAGCCCAAACACAGTGTTCCTTTTTTCAGTATTCTACCTGTTTCTTTCAATAAGTGCGACACAAATGTTGCATTGCATATTAATGTCGTAAAAACATTAAAGTGAAAAAGTACGAATATCTAATAGCAGCATTCATCACAAAACATAATTTTAACAAAATTTTGATAGAAAATATTTATGCCGTGGATCTTTCTATTGCTGCCATCTCAGGACCGAACATGGAACTGGTATTAATGCGGGACCATCAGAGATAGTTGAAAAGTTCTGCAGTATTTTGGAATACATTTCTAAAAATAAAGCCACCCATTGCATTAATTTACCATGCTAGGTGGAAGTAAGTACATATCTTATTGATGCTGCAAGCAATGCTGCACTTAGCAGCTAGTCAGGGCCGGCTTCATATTTTGCGGGGCCGGGTGCAAGAAAAGAATGCATGGCCTATCATTCTAATTATTTTTTTGCTTGCCATCCCACACAATTAAAAAACAGATAATAAATAGAATAGGCCAGAACTGATCTAATCTTAATATAAAAGAAAAAATTACCGTTATTTTTAAAATCAATAATATAAGTAATTACAAAAAAATTGAAAAAATGTTTTATAAGATAAAATTTAATATATTAGTAAACAAATCTCCACTGAAATTCGTTTTTATCCCATATTTTGAATAAACAAGTATGTGCTTTTGCTTTTGATATGGTTTAGTTTTGTTGCCACAAAACATACGATTCCCACATGTTCTTTCAATTAGCTGATAATAAACTTTAATTAATTCAGTATCTTCAAAAATGACAGGTTTCATTTTAAGGGTAAAAATTTCTAATTTTTGTTTTATATTAAAATTTAGTCAGTTTTGTTTACATCGTCCCATTTTAACTAGTTTTAAAATGGCATTTATAAATTCAAATATTAAATTTTCTTATGGAATTCACGGGATTATTAAAAATTGAACAAATAATTGAGAAATTAATACATATATGAATATACTTAATACCAGAGCATCGAATAGAAACCGAAAAAACCGTTATTTTAGCTGGAGTGAAACCGAACCCGAACCAAAAAAAATATTTTTCTTAACCCGAACCAAAACCAAAAACCGTTATTTATTTCGTTCCATTTTTTCGGTTTGCATAAACAGTGGGAGCAAAAGAAGGGTTTTTCCTTTTGCTTTAATACGAATCTTTTTTGGAATCCTCACTTTTCAACACCGAATAAGGCAAAGGTGGGATTTTATATGGCCATCTTAATACAGTCAAACTCGTTTATAACGAGCATGGTTGTAACGAGTTCACGGCTATAGTGAGCAAATGCTACCTCCAAGATAAGTTTACATGCATTTACATACAAATATTTCACGTATATAACGAGCACGCTTCACGGATATATCGAGCAAACTTCGACCACTTCTCACTGTCTCAAACGCGGCGGCGGTCAGCCCCTTCAATCCTCATAGTGATCCAAAATATGTAACCTTGTGTTCTCGAGTCCAGCCTCTACACCCTATCCCTCGGGGAGGTTAAAGACCCTGGCGTTGTTGTTAAAAAATAATCCCTTCGTCCAAACCAAGAATTCCCAACTTGCAGGTACAGTGGTACTCGCGGAGGTCCTTTGTCCTCTCCTCCCAACCCCCAGCTCTTTTACAGCCAGGAGGTTGTGTTTGGAAGGGGGTAAGGGCATGTACAATGGCACCCACCCCCGTCGCTCAGCCAAATGCACCCAACACCCTTTCCCACGTAAAGATGGGAAATCCCACGTTTAATCCGTCTCCTCATTAACTCTTCCTGGAATTGGTATGCTCACAGTTTGCAAAGAAAGTTCGTAGCGTTGATCACAAAAATCAGTTGAGATTTTGCCCTTGAACGAGTAACATGTCCTTACATAAAAGGAAGTGTTTGTCTATTCGAGAAAAGGTTGATATTATTCGAGAGTTAGAACGTGGTAAAAAAATGTTGAAGTGTGTAAAAAATTTAATTTATCGTCGTCTACGGTTTCAACCTTATGGAAAAACAAAGAAGCGATTTTATCTGCACTAGAGAACAATCTAACAACGAACAAGAAAATGAGGAAGTGTGACTTGGGTACTGTTGATCAAGCACTTCTGGAGTGGTTTAAGAGGCAGAGAAATGATGGTTTCCCCATCAAGGTACAGGCAGATAAATTTGCAAAACAGTTAGGACACGAGAACTTCACATGCAATAACGGGTGGCTTGACCGTTTTAAAAATCGGCATAACATTGTTTATGCGAAAGACCCTGTCAGCAGATTCAAAAACGGCAAGTGAATGGGTGATAAGTGTTTGGGAGGAGTGTGGAAAAGGTTACAGAGAAGAAGACATCTACAATGCCGACGAAACTGGACTGTTTTACAACATGATGCCTGATGCAATGTTTAAATTCAAAGGTGACAAACGTGTTGGTGGCAAAATACCTAAGAATTGTTTAACAGTTTTTATGTGCGCAAACATGAATGGGACTGACAAAAAAAAACTTTTTGTTATTGGTAAGTCACAAAAGCCACGTTGTTTAAAAAATGTAAAGAAGCTTCCCGTTGAATATGCAGCTAATAACTAAAATAATAACTTCCAATATTTTTCAGCAATATGTAAGTCAGTGGAACAATGAGTTACGGAGGAAAAATAGAAACATATTACTTCTTGTCGATAACTGTCCTGCGCACCCACATATGCAGGAGTTATCCAATGTAAAACTGGTGTTTTGCCTCCAAATGCGACTTCTATTTTGCAGCCAATGGACATGGGGATAATTAAAAGTTTTAAATGCCATTTCAAGCGATTTTTTGTTCTACAGTTGATTGAAAGTATGGAAAGAGGTTTAGATGGCAACGACTCTGTATTGGATGCAATTCATTTGATGACAGGTGCATGTTTCACCTACAACAATCATAAACTGTTTTCGAAAGTTTGGTTTAATATCGGGAGAATTTTCGATTGATAACCATAACGTTGATGAGGATCAGAATGGCTTAAAGAAAATGGAATTGCGAGTTTTGACCATGTAAATGACATTGACAATTTTGTTCATGTTGATGATGATTTGATTACCAGTGGAATCCCTACGGATAGTGAAATAATAGAGACAGTATAAAGCACAGCAGGTAGTGATGAAGACAATGTTGAATGTGTCGAAGACACAATCCTTACTCAGGATGCCGTGGAAACATTAAATGATTTTTTTTTAAAACATTGACATTTCCGATGGTGTTTTTAGTGCACTAAGTGTAATAAGAGGAAACTTAAGAGACTTCAAAGTGAAATCTATGAAACAGGCTACTATTCAAAGTTATTTTTGTAAAAAGGGGAGTGATTAAGGATGCAGCTGTGAGTAAATTTTATATGTACGTATGTTTACTTTAAATTTTCTAGTTTATTCTCATTTTTAGGTTTTTTCATAAATTTACTAAATAACCTTTCAGTTTATATATTCACTTTTACTTCTTATGTCTTATTTCACCATACGCATGCATGCTTTTGCCTTCACGGATATTAAGTTTAACGGCTATAACGAGCAAAACTAAACGGTCCCGTGGCGCTCGTTATAGCCGAGTTTGACTGTACATTGAGCAGCGGTTCTCAACCTTTTTTTGTCGCGACACACATGGCGGTCGATGCTCACATGCGCGACATACTGCATGCTACAATCCGCCGAACTAAAAAAGGAAGAGTAGTGTGTAATAATGGAGAGTTTACCCATTAAATTTGTTAATATTGCTGTTTAAAATGACGAAAGCGAAACACAAAAAATTTGCTAAACGAAATTTACTTTATTTTTTTACAAGTTGTTATTAAAAGTTTCAGTGGCACACTATCGTGTTGTGACACACCGGTTGAGAACCGATGACATAGAGAGAGGGTCAAAGATACATCCTGCTGATGTTTCCCAGAACCCTGTTTAAACGAGGATAGTGGAAAGGAAGTTAGTGGTACTTCGAAAACAGCCGCTAATCGTGTTGGTACTCTCCCCTGAGCCTACCCCGTGGAGTGTTCTGGATAAAAATGTTTCACTATTCTTAATTCTTATTTTGCTTAAAGTTGGAGGTTATTGTCCCCATAAGCTTTCATCCCTTCTCCATATGCATTGAACCCTTATATTCTGGCAGTCTTTCTCTAAAACTTATCCAAGAAGGATCGCTCCGCAGTCGTGCTTTTGAGGTATTCTCACTTATGTCAGTTGCTCTCAAACTGTGTGCTGCAGTAGATATTTAGAAGTGCCACGAAAAACTTTGTTTAGTACATAAATCAATGATTTGCATGTGTTGGTGGGTAATTAGGGCAATAATTTTTCTTCTAATAAATTGATTATGTAGTAGCATCAACAAATGGATGTGCGCAAAGGTTGTAATATCCGTATCTAAAAACATATAAAGCTTGTCACAAGACTGGGTTGCCGCGAAACCCTCTTTATCTTTGAAAGTGTGCCGCGGCTCAAAAAAGTTTGAGAACCACTGACTTATGTTATCCTTTGTTACAGGTGAGCAAATTTCTATTTATATAGTGCGTCTTGAACAAAATGTGCACACATTACTATTCGTTGCTTAAAACTGAAGAGGGATTAAGGATTAATGCGAATTTGTTATTTTTAGCGAAGTATTTTACCGACTCCAAAAACGCACATTAGAGACTCCGCTTGAAGAGAGAGAGTTCATATGGCACGCTCAATATGTAACTCTAATTTTTGTTCTCTGTGTGTGTGTTTGATTTCAAGAGGATATTTATTATAGCAATGTAAAGTCGGTTTCGTTTCAATTTCCCATGGAAAAACGTAAAAGACTATGTCCTTAGATGCAGACTTATTTGTTATTAATTTAAAATATCTAAGATATTGGCGCGATATTTGCATGACCATAAAGATAAAAGATTATAGATAAATTTTCTTATCAACGAATTTTATTTCTCAGTCGTGTTTCTACAGATATTCACATTTTTATTAATTCTATCATTTTAGGTCCTTAATAACTGATATATTTGGATTCTATTGTTGTCATCATTCTTCTGCTTAATATGCATACATTTAAAAAAGCAATTATTTTTTCTAATTGTCCTAATCGTCTTCGATGAATCTCCCCGAGATGTGAAGGAGGACGGAATAAATAGGGAGAGGGAAGGGAGTGCAAGTGAGGATGGGGATAAAGCAGAATGAGAAAGAGAGTATAATATGTGTTTCAACTCTAGGCTCATACATAATAAATGCAATTTGTTGTATTTCAACTTCATTGAATTTCTCTTTTTTGGAAACGTATTAAGTTTTGAATTTCGGCGGACATCTTCTCTATTATGTACATAATATCATAAGTACTCGTCCAAAATTACGGCATCGGGAATCAATTGTAATATATTTATCTATAGATATAGGTGCATTTCCCTATTTAAATTATCCCTTCTCACACAATGCTTCATCAATCCCTCGTCTACTCCATATCTCTTTCTCTTCACCCCCCTTTCCTCTTAAGTCTCTCCCTACTGATCTTCTTTACTATCTCTTTCCCGTAGTTATTCCTACCAGTCACTTATATCTATTCCTTCCTATAAATCAGTACCCAATTGGAGGACATTTGATTAATTAGATCGAATTTTGGTTGCTTGGAGTAAATGATACTGTGTACATATTTGTCATCTTAAGAAAATTTATATAATTATATATTGTATGGTATTTGTAATATTAACATTTAAATTACTGTATTTAAAAAATAGTCAAGTGGATCTTCTTTAAACAACTCTCTATGAATTATATTCTACATACAAATGTGAATTAATATTATTGTACATGTTCAAGTGCATGCATGAGTACAGTTGGAGTAGATTGATTATGATAATTCTTCCTGTGCCATTTGGCCCGGCCCCAAAGTTTGGGCGGGTTCAAAAATTGGCCATTGTCAATCATCTCTTCAACAGTTCATTGTCCGTCTCCTAGTATAGGTCATAGGTGAATCATATGGGAGGGGGGAAGTAAAGGGGTGAGGAGCCTACAAATATGGAAGCGGTCCGGGCCTCTCTCTGGCTCTCTTGAGAGCCTGGCCTCGGTGCAGACTCTACTTACAAAAGAGAAGTATAAATTAACACTGAAAATGACCCTTGGCCCACAAGAGTTATTGTGATTGGTCGGGTCGCAGAATGGTGCTTCCGTACCCAACTCAAGTTTTTGTTCCCAGATGAGAACCGTAAACAAAAGGTTAACAGAAAAAGGACACTCCCTGGTTGGGGTCGGACCCCATGGGGCCTCACAAGGCGAGCATTCCTAGGGTGTGAATCTTCCAAGCTTTATTGCACTGGTTGCATGAAAAATTACAAGAATTTGAAAGAACAGTAATTTCTTGAAAATTCTCCAGCACAATCTTCATTAAGGCTCTCCTTTGGATGAGATCACCCTTTCGCCTGTTTTTAGCTGTTATGTGAGAATTGCAATTTTTAACATAATTTGAGATGCAGGTCCTTTCCAAGTGCGGGGCCTCTCCAAGTGCGTGACCCTGTGCAACTGCACCGATTGCACAACCATGAAGCCGACCCTGCAGCTAGTGGTGTTAATTTTAAAATTAGGGTGACCGAAGTGCAACACACAAAGCAAAGTCAGGGTCTAGATTTGAAAAGGATGCAGCTACAGTCAAGTCGGTGAAAGAAGTCCGATGACAGCTCCGTGAATGAGGGGGTGAGGGAAGTGCTTCCATGAGCATCAACCAATGACAGTGGCCGTACGGTAACCCCTTCCCTTGCAAACCCGTCCAGTGTTGTCGGGTCGCCTCTCATAATAACTCAATAATAACAAGTTTTGAGTTAGGCTTTAACTCGTCCTCTCATGTTTTTAGGGGATAAGAGGTTTGGCAGGTCAACTCTGCTAATAATAGAAATCGCGGAAGAAGCCCCTTACGTTGCCCTTTGTCTTCACATGGTCACTCTATGATCTGGCAACAACGCCCCCTCCTCCTCCCTCGACCCTTCTAGCTGTCATCGGACTTCTTTAAACGGCTCGAGTATAGTTGCCAGAGAAGCTGCATGATGGAATATTATGGCATACCCATACCAAACAGCCTAGAAAACCATGCCGTATATATACGGCATACCCAGATGAGTGGTTAAGAGATATTTGGAAAATTCTTTTTGAATTTGATAGGTCTTATAAATCCATTAAGTTTTCATTGATTGAACTTTCAGGGTAGTACATATATTTTCCACTAGATGACTTCAAATTTGGAAAATTCAAAACTTTGAAAAGGTATTGTAACCACACTACTGGGAACATTAGGGAATTCTTTTTTAATTAGATAGGTCATCAATCTATGAATTTTCCACCAATTGAGTTTTCCATGTAGTTGATAGATTTTGTGCTAGATGGCTTCAATTTTGAAAAATTAAAAATTTTGAAGTGGTATTGTATCCAAACTATTTAACCTAGAGGAGTGAAGTTTTCACCAATGGGAAAATTCTGATGAGGATCTACATTCCAATGGCATGGGTTCTCCCCTCATAGGAGGAGGCAAATCAGAACCCTGAAAAATTCTAAGAAAATGTGCTTTCACCTCTTGCTTTATCAAGTGTATCTTACTTGTTACTTTCTCATATACATAGTCTACATAGAAAGTTTTGAATGTATTGGCAAAAAAATTCAACTTCAAGATTTTGATGGAAATACACATTTTAGGTGTCCCGAGTCCAAAAAAGTGGTTTTTTCCATATTGTCCATGTCTGTCTGGTGAGGCCCTAGAGCCTAGATGGTACAATGAAATCAAATGATATTTTGTATTTAGGTGTAACATTATCCAGAATAGAAACAGTAAAGAGATGAACAATGTAGTGCAACAAGGAAAGGTATTTTATTCTTGTTTATTTTCACAAAATGTTGATTTACTTAGAAATATTTCTGGCGATATTGATTAAAATTCATTTATTTAAAGAGCTTGTAATCATAAACAATTCTGGGGGAATAATGAATTCTCGATGTAAATCAATAATATATTATGCAAGGTGAAACATCGGTTTTTACTAAGTGCAGTTTGCTTTCACAGCGACCAATAGACATTTTCTTGGTAAACAAAACATAGAATGTCAATTTTGTCAAGCTGTTAATTTCTGTGCTAAACAAAGGCAATTCAAGCCATTTACATATTATGCAGTTATGAGAAAGTCACTTTAATCGTTCAAGGAGAATTTCCGAAACAGTTGTTCACTTAAATGCTAATTACTAAATGCTTATCAACCATGGTTACAAGGGCCACACTGTTAATTTGTGCAAAAGCAAACATACATGTTAAGAGATCAATCACCCACGTTAACAATCGGAAAAAGACTGAAGGGATTGGGAGAGAAACCACTCTACCACACAGACATGTAACAACAATGTAATCTATTATTGTATTCATATGAGTGCAGATATACGCTGCAATTGTAGTCAGTCGCTAGAATTAGGTAGATTGTTACATTGATTTGCTAGATTAGTAGGTAGTTGCTGTGGCCTTTTTTCATGAGTAATTTACTAGAATGACAGCATTGGTTGAGTAGCAAAGTGAGGATATCGCATTACAACCCACACCTTGCATTCTTTTTTTGCACACATGCATATTGATTTAGTTCAAGCTCACTTACGAAAACCGCTAACGTAGGCATAACAAAATATTTTTCTTACATAATTTATGGGGCTGCTTACCTAAGTGTGGGTTTACGTAAGTCGAGGCTTACGTAACCCAGGGTGTGCCTGTAATTACCTCAATATATTTATTCCAGTGATTGGCAAGCTTTCTGATTCCATCACAAAATAGAATTTTTGGTAAAAAGTGCAGCCAAACCGTCTGTATATCACAGAAATTACAAGTACTACATTTTTAGACATGCAGTAATGGGGGGTACCTAGTAATGAGTACATATTGGGTACATAGGTCTGTGAAAAATGTTAATTCACCTTAGTTATTGATAAACCTGGTATATTGTACTGATTTTTTCTTAGGTTAAGTAAGAAGTAAATATTTTTAAAGATTGAGCTGTTCACAATGTTAGATTACATAGAATCAATTAAATTTTAAATAAATTGTATAAATTCCAGCCTGAATACTGTACATTTTAATATTTTTCAGGGAGAAATCGCTGAAATCTGTCCTTATTACACAAGAGTTTGTTACGCTTGTCATTGTTCCTACTCAGAACTGGTTGATTTTTTATTGCATCTTTCACCTAAGAAAACGGTTGTATGTGCAATACCTGAAGGAAGAACTTCTAAAGAGGTAGATTTTTTTTCCAGTGGTAGAGTTTTATTTTAAAATATTTTTATTAATATTTGCATTTTATCTGGTATTAAGGGGTGGGTTAATTTGCTTAACAATATTAATTCAAAAGAAGTTGTTCAGCAGTCATGTCTGAGAGAAAGATTTGAATTACTATTCAAGAGCTTTTTTTCAAGGCAGGTTATCTACCAGAGGAAGGCCAGTTTTAATTATTCGGTAATTTTTCCGTATGATCAAAATTTTAGAAAGCAGTTTTTTGAGAAATTTTTCTCGGGTTACTGCCCTGGTCATGTCGTCGTTCAGGACCAACGTTTCGGCATCTGACTTCGACGCCATCTTCAGGGTTACTGATGATGCTGATGTGGGTTTTAGTCCGGGTTTATATACTGTCGTCTGGCCCGTTGCTCCAAGCTCATTGGTGGAGGTAAGTGGCTAATCCGGGAGATCACGGTATCCCAAGCTTTGTTCAGGGGGAAACCCATTTCCCTGTTGAGATTTTTTGGGTTGAACCGGACCTCAATTGCCTCTTTAACCATCCTATCCCAGTAGTTGTTGGATGGTTAAAGAGGCAATTGGCCACTCACCTCCACCAATGAGCTTGGAGCAATGGGCCAGACGACAGTATATAAACCCGGACTAAAACTCACATCGGCATCATCAGTAACCCTGAAGATGGCGTCGAAGTTAGATGCCGAAACATTGGTCCTGAACGACGACATGACCCGGGCAGTAACCCAAGAAAAATTTCTCATATTCATTCGCCAGGAAAACTTCAAATCTTTCTTCAAGCAGTTTTTTGTTTCAACTGCTATCCAAAGTAATATTATAATTTTAAAATTTGGCATTAAAACACAGAGGAAAACATTTCTTTCTCATTATTTGAACATTAAGATTTATTATTACTCATACTGTTTTATGAGATACTGATAGTGAGGCTTACTTTACAGTGAGTGATTGTGAGAAGAAGAATGTTTCAGCTGTTTTTAAAGGAAACTAAGAGAGTTGCCTGACCATAATGCAAAAAGTTTCTTGCAACATGAGTTAATTGGAAAAACTATATACATGGAATAATTTAAATATATAAATGTTATAGCAATCTGTGAATAAGGTGCCTTTTATAAATAATTTTGATTCAAAACAAAAATGCTTTATATCAAAACTGTCATTTGAATTTTTCTGAGCTATATTTTACTTAGCATGAGTTCATAAAACTTTAAGGAAAATCTTCAGTGCCTATTCTTTTTATCGTATTTTTGTCTTCTCATTTTATGATAATGTAATTTTTAAATTTACAGGTTGAGAAGGAAATTGCAGATCTTTTAACATCAGCAAATAGGAAAAGAAAAGGAAGCTTAAGTGATGATTCGTATGATGATGATGCTATTAGTATAGCTTTAAAAGGTCAAGCCAAGAGAAAAGTAATGAGTATTCCTAGAAAAAAGAGACCCTTTATTAAGGTTTCTCAAGGAATATCCAGTGACGAGGTGAATATTTTTTCCTTGTAATGTTATGTAATGTTAGCTGTTTTTCTTATTTTCTTAATTAGATTGTGTCTTTAAGAAGGTCATAGTGAATTTTCAAAGTTGTACATTGTATGACTATCTGGAGTTAAATTCATCATTATGTTGAATGTATAAATGCCATTCTGTATCTACTTGTTATTACATAGGAGATGACACTGCCTGTGGTTTGTGACTTTCATCCTTGTACTTGTCTACATGCTTGCAATTTGGTGTTCATTGAATCATATAGTTAATGCTGGTTGCACTAAAATATTGAGTACTTATGTAGTAGATATTTATACCGTATAAATGACCATCATAAATGGATGTTAACACCAGGAATACTAGGAAACCATTGAGATTTCTATTTCTGGCCACTCTAATTTTTGTTAACGTCTTTCCCTGCACATCCACTTTGTCAGGAATACAAGTATACAACACACCGGTATACTCAGCCGGTCCCCTTGAAGAATTGCGGGTCCTGGTACTGTAGACCCCCTCCACCCCCCCTCTTGTCGGGCCTGCGTGTAACAAATGTGGTTAACAAAGGTTAAAAGAAATGAATGAGGAATGAAAATCGATTCCGTCAAAATAAAAATATGTAAAAATAAAGCTTTCCTTCTTTAGGAAGAGATTTTCAGGATTCAGTTTTTGGGTGGTTAATTAAATATCAAATATTACATCCCTAATGTAGCATGAACATTAGTGCAATCTAAAAGCAGTGATTTTCTTCAAAGAAAACAAAGTCTTGGTAGAGGTGGGCTAGCATGTATGTCTCCCAGTGGGTAAAGGGTTTGAATCCTGCTGGAGGCATGGCCACACTATATACATATATATTTATTTACAGTAAAACCCTGTATTTACGTTATCGGAATGACATTTTTCTGCTATTTACAACATTTCATATGGGTCCTATCAATTTTCTTATGATTCCAATATAAGTAAAACCCTGTATTTACATTATTTCATTTTGAGTTTTCCCACTATTTGCGTCTTTTTATGTAAGAATCTCAATTTTTTAAATAATTTAGCATGTGATTCCCAACAATTTTAAACATTTTTCAGCTTAGCTTTGCAAAAAAATCTGAACTCTTTTGGGCAAAGATTTCAAATATGGCGGCAGAGTAGGAACAGTGCCCCTAGAGTAGGGTGGGCTGAAAATCCGCTTTTATAAGCTATCGTCTTGCTATAGGTGTCAAAAGCTGTGGTTTGGCCTACTCAGTGATGGAGTGAAATGCGGAAACCATGGCACAATATCCTGAGTCTGTGAAACCACCTCAAAGTTTTCAATTTTTTAAGAAAATTGTAAGGTTTTGGAGCATGCTAAATTTTACTGATCTCTCAGCCGCTGTGATGTCTTAATGTTGAAAATGGTTCTTATGGCATGTGCCATCATGTAAGTACCCACTGGGGGCAAGTCAGGCCCAGAGGAAGGGTTGAGAATTTCGCAGCTCTTGGTTAGTTTCCAACAAAACTATCTTCATCATCAGCTTTGTACTTTTCATCAATATCGTCATCATCAGGTATGTCTTCCTTAATTTGAATAGAATCAAGTCCTGCTGAAGTTGAAGGGCCGGATACCCGTGATGTCGTAGCTTCACGCTTCCTACTCTTCTCTAGGCTAGCTTGATCCAATTCCTTTCTCTCAGCTCTTCTTTTATATTTGGCTGTTGTTTTAGAATCAACACCTTCAATGAACATTTCCCTTGTCGTTCTTTGGTCATGTAAAAACTTCCTCTCGATCTCTGGTACCTTTTCCTTTGCCTTAATGTATTCTTCCCATACCTGTGCTACATCTTTTGTTTCTGAGACTATATTCCCATCCGTATTCATAATTCCTTTACCACGAATTCCATTAGACCTCTTATCTTCTAATTCCAATACCCTAGCATACATCATATCATACCATCCTAACATCTCTATTTGTTATATTTCATCACATTTTTCTTTTATCCAATTTTCTCTAGCTTTATCTGTTACCCTTCTCAACTCATTGTTTATACGTCTATAGTTGGTTCTACCTTCTTCACTGTTAACATTTTTCTATTTTCGTCTCATCCATTTTCTTCAGCATTTCCTTAGTGAACCACAGTTTTCTGATTTTCTTCTCTTGTTTTCCAATCTCTTTATCCAAGGTATCCTTGATACTGGTTTTAATTTCTTACCATTCTATATCCACGGTATATATATAGCTACTTGTGCCTCACTCACTGACACAAAACTCTAAGGTACTTCTAGAAGTTATAGAAATTGAAATTTGGTATGTTAGTAGGTTGAGTGACACAACCGACGAGAAAAATCGAAAATCACAAAATAGTATATATTTAAGGGGTCTTTTTAACCCCAATGTTCCATTTCAATACCCCATAAAAAGCATGAGATTCAGTGCAAGGCCATCTAAAAATCCATTTTTAAATGACTTTAAATTGAGATACGAATTCGGGAAAAGAACAGTTGTCTATCTGAAAGAATGGAGTTTTTAATTTTTGAAAGTAGAATTCAAATACCTACTGAATTAGTGTGAATTTTTTCCTCTTTTCAATAATGAGAATTTTTAAATACTATGGCAACGACCTCAATGCTTTTAAAGGGATCTGATATTATACGTTACGATTGCAGTGATTTAATGCTTTTAATGGGAATTAAAGTCGTCCAAACGAATTACAGTTGAACTTCCATAACTCAAATCTCAAGGAGAAGTAATATTATTCGAGTAATAGAAAATTCAAGTTACGGAAATATATTTTGAAATATTTGTATATATATACAGTGGGACTTCTATAACTCATATATCAAAGGAAAGCAACAATTATTTGAATTATAGATAATTCGAGTTGCAGAATTATATTTTTTCATTTTTCTTTAATTGAATTAACATCAAGTTTATTCCCATAAGCATATAAGTTAACTTATTCTAATTTTCAATATCATACATCGTCAAAAATATTTTCTTCCGATAATATGTAAGATTTTAGTCTATCCAAAACATTAATTGCATCACTCACTGTGATTGAGTGTATCATAGATAATTGCGATTCTCACGTACTACTGAAAGCACATACATGACGATTCAATTTGTGTTATCGACTGTAGGAAGGAGTGAATAGGTTTGTTTTTCTCCAGGGCTATAAGGGATCATAATAGGAGAAGCAACCCTGATAGCAGTGATGGTAAAACGTGAAAAGTAGGGATTGCAATCCCGGAGGGATTTTCTAATCCTGGGATTACGGGATTGTGATTTTTTCCATCCCGGGATCAAGGAAAAGTGGTAGGAAATAAAAAACATTCATTATTTGTAAACAATAATTTTATATCATACACAGATATGAAATCATCATATGCAGTTATGGAAGTAATATCAAGTTTACACAAAATTTAAGTAACGTCAATGAAAATAACTTTTTATCAGCAGGTAAAACTAAAATTAAACATGTATTTTTGGAGAAAATGTAAAGGAAATTTTAATAACTAAAGTAGTAATTGTTGCAGTATCTTAAATTAAATTAAATTGGTTGCATTTATGAAAATAAACGGTACTTTTAGATTAAGGATCTCCTCACTTAAAAGCTATTCACAAATTTCTGAAATATGGCCTTAGAAAACAAAGTGCATCTAATGTCGCGTCACTCATTCTTGATCTGTATTTATTGCACAGCATCCCTGCTGATGAAAAAGCCCTTTCTGATTCTACACTAATAGGAGGAATAGCTAGCAACTGCTCGTAAAGAAACTGCAGCTTATCTCTTTTACGTCCAGTTTCATGGAAATCCTTAAGCTCTCGTGCTATTGATAATCGTAGGTCATTTGAAATACAGCAGGAGGAATATTTCTTGGGAGGAACTAAACATTGGGTAATGACCGAATCGAGTTCTTTCTTTAACTTCTCTGAATATGATGTACCAGTCTCAAAACATTCAGATGCTTCCGTTCGCTCAATGTGTAAATCATCATTTATAGATCGACTTCTTGATGCTGATGAAGCTTGCTCTTCTTCCTTGTCCAGTGCTTCAAATATTTTACAAATATTACAATGAAATGTACTCAGATTTTCTGTAACAAACATTTTTATGTTCGCTAGTGATGGCACAGAAAATATATTCCCCAAATCATTATCACGAGCCTGTGACCTGTACTGAAGATACCTCAATACCCCTGATAACTTAGTTCGGCTCTTCATTATTTGATTCTGCAAGGCATTTCTCATATTATGTCCTAACTCTGTATACAAATCATTCAGTTTCTTCATCATGAATTCCAACGCTGCCTCACATGTCAAAAGATTTATATCTCTTCGGCAAAGAGCTTCCATAGTAATTTTCACTGGCTGCAGTGTTGCAAAAATAGAAGAAGCAAGTTCCTGTTTACTCTCACTGGATGATATATCGGAATTCCGATCAATCAAGGCCTTCATTATGCAGGTTTTAAGCAATATAAAACGTTCGATCATTTCAACTAAAGTGTTCCAGCTAGTTTTTATATCCATAACAACTGATTTTTCCTCACCATATTGTTCAATTACATATTTCTGAAGGAATATCTTGTTTTTTGCAGGTGATTTTCTGAAGAGAAGAATAGTTTTCCTTATTTTTTGAATCAATAACTTAATGTTTGTTTCTGATAGTTTGTACGCACCTCCACCTTCAAACGAATCATCTTTGTCTGTTTCATCACTTGAGGAAAAGGCCTCATCACTTGATTCATGTCCTTCCGATTCTGCGGACTCCATTTCTTCTTGATAATATTCATTCATAATATTCATTCTCACACACCAAAGAATATTTTTCATTTTATATATATATATATATATATATATATATATATATATATATATATATATGAGTAGCCAGTGCTTGCATACTACAAGCGTTTAAAAAAATCACCATACACCATTATACACCATTATACCACCCTCTCTAACTCCCACTTCGCTAATTGTAAATCTCTCGTTCTTTATCTTCGTCATTCTTCGCAATCCATATCCGACCTTCGTGTCGCTTTACTTCAAGCGGCTAATGATATCACCGCACATCGCAACAGACTTCTCCGTAAACTCTCTCTGCTTTGCGTCCGGCACCTCAAACTTGGTCTTCCCCTTCCGTTCATAACAGCTGGCGAGGTCAACAAACCACCTCCTTCCCCGCCACTCATCGGTCAAACTCCCTGTCTTGCGGACCTCCTGGGATTCCCAACGCCACCATCACTTCATATCCTGAAAAAGACCCACACTTTCCTAACCCGCAAACCTTTGAAGCGCTCATATTTTTCGCACACTCCTGCCACCACCTCTTCATCTTGCCAACCAGATGAAGTCTTGAACCTTTCCTCCCACGTACTTACCCCTGCCGAGAATGAACTCCTCTCACGCGGCCTTTCCTTTTGTCCCACCACCAAATTTGATCATTTTCGCCTCCTTGCCGACGTCCAGTCCTTTGCCCGCACACTACGTCTAAAAACTAACCCTCCCAAAGAAGACTCTCTCACCTCTGCCAACCCAAAACTCCCTCCCGGCCTCCCACCTACCTTTTCCATCTTCAAACCTCCTTCCCAATACATTCCACCCACCCTTCCTTCCCTACACCCGGTCGAACAATACCTCAATTATATCCTTTCCAGAATCTCCCAACCTAACTTTTCCGATCTTATCGACCATACAGATAATCTTACCAGACGTGAAAGGCATGCCATTTTCACACTCAAACATCTTGACCATATCATCATCCTCCCTGCCGACAAGGGCACCACCACGGTTGTGATGGATCGCGCCAAATATAACGAGGAAGCCGAGCGCCAACTTTCTGACGAAACCTCTTACCATCACCTTACTTTCAACCCCACAGACCACCACTCCTACCAAATTTCGTCCTATCTTCATTCCTCAGGCAAACAGGAAGGCCTTTCCGATTCCGCCATTGCTCTAATGATCCCCAACAAACCCCGCACACCCACATTCTACCTTCTCCCTAAAATCCATAAACCCAACATCCCCGGCCGCCCCATTGTTGCCAGCTTTAATTCCCCTACAGAACGCATCTCCGCCTTCGTTGACTCCCACCTACAACCTCTCATTCGTCAATTCCCTTCCTTCATCCAAGACACTAACCACTTTCTCAAACGTCTCAAACACCTCCCCTTTCCTCTCCCACCCAATACCATTTTGGCCACTATTGATGTCTGTTCCCTCTACACAAACATCCCCCACGATGATGGACTCTCTGCCCTTAGTAAACTCCTGGACTCAAGACCACCCGACGCAAGACCTTCCTCCCATTTCTTATTAGACTTGGCAGCAATGGTGCTCAATTTGAACAACTTCTCTTTCGATGGTCGTCACTACCTTCAAATTAGAGGCACTGCGATGGGCACCCGAATGGCGCCTTCATACGCCAATTGCTACCTTGGAGAATGGGAAAGACTCTTCCTCAACGTTCCACTCAGACCACTTTTGTGGCTGAGATACATCGACGATGTCTTCCTCATTTGGACGCATGGACCTGACTCTCTCCTTTCCTTTCTCTCGCGTCTCTCCTCCCATCCTTCACTGTCCTTCACCCACCAATCCTCTACCTCCCACATCACATTCCTGGATGTCGATCTTTACCTTCAAGACAGCCAAATCCGCACCTGTGTTCACATCAAACCCACCAACAGCCTCCAATACCTCCACTTTGATAGCTGCCATCCCCTTCATACCAAAACCTCTATCCCCTATGCCCTTGCTCGTCGAGGATGGAGGCTTTGTTCCGATAGAGCATCCCTTCTAGAGTATTACTCTGTCCTCGAGGATGCTCTTCTCAAACGTGGTTACCCTCCTGTCTTGGTCTGCGAACAGATCCATAGGGCGATGACGCCTACCCACATTGGATCTCATCCTCACACACCCACTATTCCTGCATCTACCCCTCCACTCACTCTTACGACACTTTTCCATCCTGGTATCCACGAAGCTCTCAAAACAATCCTTCATGCTGCCCACCCAATTCTTACCTCTTCCTCCCATCAGTCCCTCTTTATCAACCTTTTTGCCAATCCTCCGCTCCTCTCCTTCCGCCGGCCCCCAAATTTGGGAAATATCTTGTGGAGGAAGGAACTTCCCACTTCTACCACGCTTCTTGCAATAGGTTCCCACCCCTGCGGAAAACCTCGCTGCCTCACTTGCCCTATCCACCTACCATCATCTTCTTTCTCGAGTCCCTCCACCAACATCACCTACCCCATCACCTCCAGAAGCAACTGCACCACCCGTAACGTCATTTACCTCCTTACCTGCACCCTTTGTCCCGCGTTTTACGTAGGCCTCACCAGCAATCCGTTAAACATCCGAATGAACGGTCACCGGAATAGCGTTTCTCTCAGACGCCCCCTCCCAGTTGCATTACATGCTAATACCCACAATGTCCCCTTCAATAGTTGCTACAATGTTAGGATTATTCGCGCTTTACCCTATGACACTCCTGCCCCCTTCTCCGACATTGGGAACTAGCACATATCCATCTTCTCGACTCTTTCTCTCCGCCTGGCCTCAACCTCCGCTAACCCTATTAGCCCCCTTACAATGTCTCCTTGTTACTTTGTAACTATTCGCACTCTACCTCATCACACTCCCTCTTTATTGGCTATCCACCCCTCCTACTCCCCACCTCCTCCAATCATCAACCTTCCCACATCACCCTGTCATTCCCCGCCCAGTGTGTCACTTTACGTTACTCTTTCGCTGAAGAAGGGCATAGGCCCGATAAGCTTGCGTGTGTTTTTGTGTTCGTGTGTTTTACGTGTCTCTTCTACGCCCCCAGCAGCCTGCCAGCTTGGTCCTCAACTTGGTGAGTGTCCGCTGGGCTTCCCTTAACACCTTGTTGCCACCCTCATCACTAGCTTTTCTTTTCCTTTAGTTAATATATATATACACACATATATATTAACTTAAGGAAGTGAAAAGGTAGTGATGAGGGTGGCAACAAGGTGTTGAAGGAAGCCCAGCGGACAAGTTGGAGACCAAGTTGGCAGGCTGCTGGGGGTGTCGAAGAGACACGTTAAACACACAAACACAAAAAACACGTAAGCTTATTGGGCCTATGCCCTTCTTCAGCGATAGAGTAACTGAGAGTGACACACTGGGCGGGGAATGGCAGGATGATGTGGGGAGGTTGATGATCGGAGGAGGCGGAGAGTAGGAAGGGTGGATAGCCAATAAGGAGGGAGTGTGGTGAGGTAAAGTGCGAATAGCTGCAAAGTAACAGAGGAGACATTGTAAGGGGGCTAATGGGGTTAGCCGAGGTTGAGGCCAGGCGGGGAGAAAGAGTCAAGAAGATGTATATGTGCAAGTTCCCAGTGTCGGAGAAGGGGGGCAGGAGTGTCATTATATATTGTAACGGAACGGGAACCTCCCGATTACATAACAGCGCAAGGAGAATTGTGGGTTAGTTCATGTGTTCACCAGCAAGTATGCGTCGCAACGCGCGTGTCAGCTGATCAAGGAGAAAGTTCAAGGTTAAACCAAGGAAAAGAGCTAGAGAGAGATAAGCCGAGCTAGTGAGAGTGAGGAAGGAGAGCGAGAGGTAGTATGGCTAGTGTGACCTAGAGAGAAGGGAGCTCGGAGCCAAAAAGCGCAAGGAGATTGAAGGAACCTTGTCGGAAGAAAGGGAGAAGTCACGAGACCCAAGGAGAGAAAAAAACCTATAGATCGGGTGCGAAAAGGAAAATTTCCGCCACTACCAGTGAGTGAAACCCGTAAAACAGCAAATTGAGTGATAAGTACGATTATTATTGTTAGCAATACGCGGGAAGTGATGGCCCTACTTAATGACTTAGGCAAGAATGAACTGAGAGCCATTAAATCCACAGTGATTAGTGTTTTCAATTTCAATTTTTTGTGTTTGAATAATGCCTAATGAATTTTCTTGGCTTGATATAATCATTCATGAGTAGTGTTTTATGTGATTTCAATTCCTTGTGCTTGAATAATGCCATATGAATTTTCTCCTCAGTTACATTGTAGCTATTCGCGCATTACCTTACCACACTCCCTCCTTATTGGATATCCACCATTCCCACTCCCCACCTCCTCCAATCATCAACCTTCCCACATTACCCTGTCATTCCCTGCCCAGTGTGTCACTTTTAGTTACTCTCTCTTCTTCACTGACGAAGGGCTTGGGCCCGAAAAGCTTATATTTTTTGTGTGCGTGTTATTTTATGTTAGTTTACATGCGTCTCTTCGACGCCCCCAGCAGCCTGCCAAGTTGGTCCTCAAATTGGTAAGTGTCCACTGGGCTTCCTTCAGCACCTTGTTGCCACCCTCATCAATACCTTTCCTTTTCCTTAAGTTTATATATATATATATATATATATATATATATATATATATATATATATATATATATATATATATATATATATATATATATATATATCAGATGATGTTTCTATTATGTATTAACAATAATAAGATTTCCAGTATTACTTCAGTAAAATTTCTGTTCAGCGAATTAGATAGACATCCATGTGAAGCTAACTTTAACTATAAGTGAGCATTATATTTTTTTCTGTATGATAATCCATGAGGTGTTTAATTAACGTTTAAAAGAAAGTTTAAATTTATCCTATTTCAGTTTTGGTCAAAAAGTAGCAATTCTGAAAAAATGGGCGATGATAAATCAGAAATTCCTGTAGATGCTGAGCCTTCTGTTTCTGGGACACTACAAACTACACAGGTATGCCTTACTAATATTTTGTTGGCTTTTAATTTTTTAAAATTTTTATTTTAATTTTCAATAAATTTAAAATGGAGTTATTCCTTTTGATACCATTTAACCCTTTTTCTGCTATCGACGCATATATGCGGGCGGGCAGAGTGGTGCCTTGACTGCTAACGACGCATATATGCGTTTCAAGCTTTTTCGTTCGCTGTTCAAAAAAGATGAAAATATTTTTTCGAGATGGTTAATAATCAATATGAATGTAAATGATTGACAAAATAACTTTTAACATATAAAGAGACTAAAAGACGAACGAAAGAATGTAGACGCGAAGCTCCTAGAAAAAGTATTCAGCACAGGCGTGCTTCAAGGTCACTGAACTCGGCGCATACGGCTGACGCAGATGCTAAAAGTCCTTAGCAGCGAAAGGGTTAAATAGTCTAACTACCAAATTTTGTAAACTAACATGGTAGTGTGATCACAGCTTTTTATGAAACTTGGAGCTCTGGATTCCAGAATCACTGCAAATCCTCATTTTGGGCATATATGGTTGATAGGTTTTCCGAAAATCATAATTAAATATTGCAATTTCTTGATAACTGGTATGAATTTCTTAATGCATGCCTAATTTATCAAGTAATTGTTAGCGGTGAGCATATAGTGGTTGCATCCAAAAAGTGAGGATGCGAGTTCAATTCCCTCGTGGGTAGTATTTTTTTCTTCTTTCATTCCTCCTCTTTTTACAAATACTTTTTCGTATTTCACATTAAAATTTAACTGGGCAGCCACATTCATATTTTTATTTTTTATCCTATGTTGTTAGGTGGTGGTCCAGATTTTTTTCGTAAGTCATTCAATGCACGATTGTCTCAACAAAGTTTCAATTATTAAATCGCATATTCTTCATTTATCTCGGCACACGCTTCATCCTATATTGATGCTTATGACATGGAAAGGATCCTTTTGTGAAGACTTCCTCCAAATACTTAAAATATACTCATTAGGCGGGGGTATATTAGGCAAAGGATCATTGAAAGTATAAAAGAATATTAACTGGTGAGAACTCGAGTACAATCCGCCAAAGATGGTGGATTGTGATGCCTCAAATTTAAATCCATCAAAAATATGTTGTAGAGCAGCTGCCACTCCCCACTCCCACAGCATTCTCATTGTAACATGGTCTCCATTTACTTGGACTTCACAAAACCTATCCTAAACCCACCTGTCGATGACATTCTGCTTATCCCTAAAAGTTCCTCCATATAGAATATCTCTCTCCCATATTTTGAATCTGCCCATTCTTGTAATACGACAAGACACTCATGCCCTAAGGAATTTTAGGGACCAATATCCTTGGTGAAAATATTTAAAAGAAGGCACAAATCCACCAAAGACAGGTCATGAGATATGTTAGTCGCAGAGAAAAAATATTCGCTGAAGAGACAATGAAGGCTGCCCTGCTTTTTCAAGAACAAGTCCAAAAGCTGATTCCTCTGTATGTCCCTAGTTTAGTAATCAATACCGATCAAACTGGTAGTGAGTATCGTGCCCAGATCAAGCGCACTCTATCAGGGTGAAAAAGTGACAGAAATTTGTCAGTCAACTGAACAAAATGACGCATTCATATATGGCCTAATACAATATCACACTCTCGGGAAAGCTTTTGTCGAAAGTTTTTATTTGCCTGCAAGAACCTATGGGCAGATTTGGACCTAATGTGCAGCAGGAGGTTAGTGGCGCTATGGGCCCCTATAAGAATGTTTGTGACTTGCATAAAGTCGGGGAAGTTGCATACTACCAACTATGAAATGTATTTGGACGAAATATTGAGGCCTTATGAAATGATTAGGTATCTGTGGTTTGCATCCAAGCTCACCAATAAAAGAGAAGTCTTTTTGAACGTTAACCAAGTTATTTTTCCCAATGACCTATTAAATGGAAAATGCATTTGCGAGGAGCAGAGTTTTGCAAAATGTTCTTGGTGCAGAAATTTTTCTGTTTCCAATGTTACTATGGCTCTTATCATCCAGAAAATTGTGAAGAAATTTGCTAATATAAAACAAAAGTTCTGTTACCCGTTGATGCATAAGAAAATGAGTTTCCGTTCTAACTCTCCCCATCATTGGCCCCAGTGATGATTGGCAGTTATAGATTATTAATGTTTTTAATCAGCCAACTGAATATCTGAGGGATTCATAAAAGAAATATTTATATTTTTTTATATTACTGTACTTTTAACGGAGTTCTCAACTGTTAATTTTCTTTTATACTTTAAACGATCCTTTGCCTGATATACCTCCATCTAATGAGTATATTGTAAGTATTCGGAGGAAGTCTTTGCAAAGGGATCCCTTCCAGCATCAATATAGGATGAAGCGTGTGCCGAGATCAATGAAGAATATGCAATTTAATATTTGAAACCTTGTTGAGACAATCGTGCGTTGAATGACTTAAAAAAATCCGGACCACCACCTAACAGCATAGGATAAAAAATAAAAATATGATTTTGGCTGCCCAGTTAAATTTTAATGTGAAATACGAAAAAGTATTTGTAAAAAGAGGAGGAATGAAAGAAAAAAATACTACCCACGAGGCAATCGAACTCATATCCTCACTTTTTGGGCGCAACCACTATACGCTCACCGCCAACAATTACTTGATAAATTAGGTGTGCATTAAGAAATTCATACCAGTAATCAAGAAATTGCAATATTTAATGATGATTTTTGGAAAACCTATCGACCGTATATGTCCGAAAGGGGGGTTTGCAGTGATCCTGGAATCCAGAGCTATACACCGACCAAGTTTCATAAAAATCCATGATCACATTACCGTGTCCTCTCTGTAAGAAAACATCTGCATTCTGAAATGGAAGAATTAGTCTATTGCGATAGCTCATTGGTAGATTATCCGCATGGCAAGTGGAAGATCTGGGTTTGAGTCCTGGTTATGGCAGTATTTTTCTCCTGATTTCAAATTATTCCCATTGAATTTTGAGTTTAAATATCGGTATTTATGGTTCATTTTTATTCTTATCCTAGAAATGTGAATCCAATGGCAGCAGCTTATTGGGGAGTGACAGTGAACTTTCACCATCACTGTTACCCCAGTATAGCACAAAGGTAATAAATCCAGCTGCACGCAGATATTCTCCTGAATGTTATCTGGTAGAGGAAGAAGGAACTGAGCAAGTGGCAGAAATTATAACTCTATCCTCAGACGAATCGCCAGAAATTTTTGTAATGGACTGACCAAGCATAATTTATTTGTTAACATTTTTCAAAATTTTGATCTTTGTGTAGTTCTACAAACTCAAGTTTTATCATTTATTGTTAATATTTTATTAGTGATAGGGCAGCTTTTTTAAGCATGTTGTGATAATGCCAAAGGAATGGAAGTTAAATGATCATCTTTTTGGGTATTAGTATTTCTCCATTGTAAACTTTGGTACTTTGGTATTAACGATGCTCCACCTCCGCAGTGCCCTTCTGGGGGCAAGATATGGAACTACAGAGTGCTGAAAGTGGCAAGATAAGAAGTTACGTGGAGGTAACGTTTAGGTTTTGGTGGCGGAATTCATGGTGTCGTTTTATTTAGATGAATGCTTCCCTACCCGAGGTGGGGGGGGGGGGAACCCTGTGAATGTGAGGAGGAACCAACACACTTCCACCAACCTACCCAACCTGGTGGGGACACATAAAATATTCCTTCATGCTCAAATTTCCCTTCCCTGGCCTAGCTGAGTTCCAATGGAGTACTGCTCCACGTAATTCCTTGCCACTTTCAGCGCAGTGTAATTCCATATCTCGCCCCCAGAGGGATGCTGCAGAGGTGGAGCATCATTAATACCAATGTACCTAAACTTTATATGGAAATCTTGACTGCAAAATAATGTCTTTTACAATATTATTTTGTGAGATGCTGAGGCACATTTCTATTTGCTAGCTTTGTGTAAAAGCTTTCATTGCCGAAGAAATAACTATAATTGATATTTTATGTATGCCAACATTTTCCTAGTCTTCCATCTGTATAAGACTGTTACTCTTAATATCATTTGAAATAATGTTATAATGCATGCCATTAAGATTTCGATTTTACCGAGTCACTTGTGTGTTTATACAATGTGATTATTTTATGCATATCAGTTTTTTTATCAATGTGTTTTTTTAGTATTTATTTCCAAACATTTTATTTAAACTTCCCTTTGTAATTGGTTAAATTTTAACTAGCAAAAGTTCTTTTGCTACTCTTATGTCAAATTTAACAAGCGTGTGCATGCTTAATTTTTCATTGTATAAGACTGTCAGTGTTCAAGTATTTTTGTACATAATGATTTTATCATTTGCTTTAGATGGGATATGCTACTTTCCATAAGTTTTGAGATCCTAATCATTTGCCTCACTCTAAAATGTACTGCATTGTTTTTATTCATTTTAGACTGGGTTTATAAGAAAATCAACTTCCTCAAAAAATTTTCTACTTTTTATTAATGGGTCACAAGGAAATTAGCTATTAAAATTATTGGTATGAGCTGTGAATCATTAAAAGATAGCTGTGAATTAGGTTATTTAATTTCAATAGTTTTTAAAAGTGATATTTTGGGATATTGTGAGGGTATTTGGTGCCATAATATTGTTATTATCTACATTCTCTCAACCAAGTTGTTAAATTGTTTTTGGAGAGAGATGCCTTTTGAAATTATAAATTTTCTGCAATCATTTAGCTCAAATACAGGTATACTTCTATGTTTGCAAGGATTATGTTTCTGAATATCACTGCTAACTGCAGAACTGTGAATCACAAATGAATATAGTAGTAATGGGAAAAATGAGGTTTGGTTACCACGCTTGCAAGAATGGACCAAAGTAAGATTTTTTTACAGTACTGATGGTGGTAGGGAATGTAAACAAATAAAGAGGAATTTGATATTAGAAATTAGAGAATTATAAAGGGGAAAGAGGAAAATCAAGATAAAAGAGAGTTTTGTTCAAATCACCATAAATGATAATGAAGACAAACTTGAGAGCTCTAGGATAGAATGTTTGAGAAGGTTGTGCTGAAATAAAATGAACCTGTTTAGAATGTTGAGATCTTAAACTGCTTTTTTTCAGTTTTAAAAATAAATTTCTATGTTGGGGCTATTGCATATTTGATGCTTCTCTTGAAGTTTATTTTTTCCATGCATGGAAACTCCATTGCTTTCTCTTTCAGTTGGTTTGCTATGTTATTATTCTTCCCTGCCCTGTCAATTGTGCTTTCTTAGGCTCTATATGTTCTCCTTTCTGGAGTTGACAGCAAAATATTTTTTGGGCAGCTTTACATCCAAACCCTGCCACATTTACTAATAGAGGTGGTCTTATATGTTTAAATGGAAAGAATATCATCTAAATTTCTACTGTGCTGGCCTTGCATTGATCTCCTTTTTAGTAATGGTAGTCTCACAAAGGCTGTCTCAGTGATTTTTTAATGTTATGAAGTGAAAAGTTCTTAGAAAATGCAAAACTCGTCAATACTGGGATCACAGCAAATGGCAAAGTATACTTGTAAGTATATATAGATAAGTGAATACTCATTTAGTACATCAAAATAATATAATTTTCAGATTAATGTAATTGTTTAAAATCAGTCAACATTTTTTTCAGCTTTAAGCATTTTGTAGTTTTGTTCCCATTGAACAATATTCTTGACTCAAACAACAAATATTTTAATGTAATGACTTATTTATAAATAAAAATATTTTAATGCAGAAAAAGTTGTCAATTCCATAAAATTTACTGCGGACAAATAAATACTTCTTCAATAATAAAAATTTTCCACCTATTCTGAACTAGGACAGCTGAATAGGATCATAGGATGACTTATTAAATTTAACCACATATTTAGCGTTATAATAAATTTTACAGAACAATTTAGATGATTTTTTTTCTTAAAACTTTTCAGTGATTTTGAAATATTTTTTCCTTACATCCATTTATTTGATAATAGAATAAAATGTTACTTTTATTTGGTCCTATGTTGCTACCTGATGGGTCTCCATGGCTTTAACTTAATTTTCTCATCATATAGCTTGACTTTCAGATTTCTCTTTCCTTTTACAAGTAAAAATTTCAGCAACTTGCAAATATAGGATGTTTATAGTCCTTAACAACTTTTATATGTTAATAAAATTCAAACTGCAAGATATGAAAAATAGTAGAAGAAATTACTTAGCTCATTTCTGAAAGTTTTATTTTGAATTATTTTCAATTAAATCTTTAAGCCTTGCTCATTTCACCATATTAGATTAATTATTATCAAAACTATGAGCCTTAACATTTAAATTGAAGCCATTCCGGATGTTGGAGATTTAAATGTATTTGCTAATCTAGAGTAAACTTGTATAAAAATTCTTTTTAACCTATTCATTGGATTCATCTGAAATTTTTTGAGGATTTGCGTAAAACTATGAGTATTTATACTACAGTGAAAACTGTTTATAACGAAACCTGTATATAGTGGAAACCTGTCCATTACGGAAAAATTTCTTGGTCCCTACCTGCGGCATAGGAATTTCCATACAATTGAACCTGGATTTAACGGAACCTGCCTAACGTGGAAACAACGATTTTTTGATCAAATAAATGAGTGTGTTACCTGTATAGTATGAAATTTCAAATGTTCATACGACCCCACTTGTGGGTTGCCACGCTAAATCTTCACAAAGGAGGTTTGTTTTAGTCGACTGTTACGTGCTGCAGGATGCCAGACCAGTGCAAGCCTGGAAACAGCAGATCCCAGCACAGAAATCCTTAGGGGTCCTTTCCTTTGTCAGTTTTGTGTTTAAACCTTCGCACCTGTTATGATTATCCTTTATGACCACACACCTTATTTCCGAGGCCCTTATTTCCCTTCCCCCCCTCCTCTCCCCTTCTCCCCCATTTTGTCATTGGTCAACTGTTGAACCCACCCACCCAGTTTCTTGACATACCAACACTGGCCTTCCCTTCCCCTTAACCCTCTCCCACATCTTCTCCTCCTTGAACTCGCATATAAGTTTGCTCTTGGTTGCTAATGTTTACTAGATGATATTCGTTTCTCATTGTCCATATTGCATAACTAAAGTGGTGTAAGTTACTAAGTAACTAAGTGTATAATGTCTAAAAGAAACACATCAAGTTTGCAGGACAATATTGACATTATAGAACTCTTCAAAAGAAAACAGTGCAATGTGAAAGATGTGCAAATGAAATTCAAGTGTGGAAAAACCTAGGTGTACAACACATTGAAGAATAAATAAGTGCTGTGTGTAGAGCAGGGGTGTGCAAACTAGGGGGTGCGACAAATGATGTGAGGGGTGCGATTATAGCCATGATTTAATTTTAACTGTAAGAATATTTAGTTCTTTTTTCATATTTCATATATCTTTTTTGTTTACAATGTTATATTTCTGTAATATTTTGTATTTACAAAAGTAACATGCTGGGAATGCCCTCACTCTATTCAGCGTGACCGTGACTTTGTTTACAGTGCGCGTTATCACACTATACTGCAGTATGTTGTCAAACGAAGGCCGTCATGTGAATACGTCTATTGAAATGGGCAATGTTTAGTTCTGACCCGGTGGGTTTATTCTTTATTGATTTACAAATAAATTTAGTAAAATAATTGTCAGTAAGAACACCATGAATCAGAATTGAGAGTGGCGATTTCATCAATTAAGCCGAGACTGGACGAAATTGCCAGTAAGAGACAAGCCCACAGATCCCATTGAATTAAATCTATTCATATAAAAATCAAGTGTTATTTTTCCTTTTTTTGTGCTTTTCTTATTGTTATTTTAAAATGTGATATTTATTTTTGTATTCATATTGCTGTATAATTTCATTAATTTTAGTGATATTTGATTTTATTCCTATTAGAATGTTCATTTTGTGTATTTATCTTGAATTATTTTGTTATTTTCAGTTTTAATAAAATATACCATTTTTTGTAACATACTATTCCTCAAAATTATCATCGACATAAAACCCCTCCCAAATACCAAATCTTGATAAAAAATCTTGCCAGCCATGGTAGGGGGCCCAAGTTTGTATTTTGAACAAAAATTGGGGTGCGGCATGAAAAGTTTGCACACCCCTGGTGTAGAGTATGCTAAAGGTAGGTAATTATGTACATAAATGCTTTCATTCAATTCTTTGTGATTGACAAAGCCAAAATTTTAGATTCAGACACGTGAGAATACATTTTATGGAACTTTTACAATCTTATTCTCTTTTGAGGTTTGATTTGAACTGCAAAAGGAAAATGCGAAAAACTGGAAATGAAGAAATAAATTAATTGACTTGGGAATGGTTTGTTCAGACCAGAGCAACAAACATCCCTCTTTCAGAACCCATGGTTCAAGAGCAAGCAAAAACAATTGCTGAAAACTTAGGGAACTCAGAGTTTAAAGCATCCAATGGCTGGCTAGAAAGTTTTTAAGCTCGTCACAACATTGTATGGAGCAGTGTGTGCAGAGAGTCAAATGATTTTGATATGGCCATTGTATACAGCTGGAAATCTAAAGTTCAAGACTTAATTAAAAACTATCATCCGAGAGATATCTATAATGGTGACAAAACAGAGTTGTTTTTCTGTGCAATACCAACGAAAACTTTGTCTCTCAAATGAGAAAAATGTAGTGGTGATAAATGCTCCAAAGAGAGAATTGCTGTTTTTGTTTGCGGAAACGTAACAGGAGATATGATAAAGCCACTTGTAATCGGCAAAGCCGCACGACCCAGATGTTTTAAAAATTTAAACATTGGAGAACTTCCTGTAATCTGGCAACATAACTCCAAAGCTTGGAACACAGCTAAAATAATGGAGGAATGGTTGTTGTCATTTAATCAGAAAATGAAAGCAGGACAAAAAGTAATTCTTTTCTTGGACAATGCCACATGTCATCCTCATCTAGATCTCTCAAATGTGAAACTTGCATGGTTCCCAGCAAACACCACAAGCATCACTCAGCCCATGGATCAGGGAGTTATTTATTGCCTGAAAGTTCATTATAGTAAATTTTTGATGCAGTCCCTTTTAATGGCTGTTGAGTCTGCCAATAAAGTGAGTGAAGTGGCTAAATCTTTAACAGCCAGAGCAATAAAAATGTGAAAAGGGAAAGTGTAACAAAATGCTTCTGTAAAGCTGGATTTGTTTTCCAAGAAGAGTGAGACATTATCAATGACAATAGCGATGTACACACCAAAATCAATGACCTCACATGCATGATGGAGTGTGATGTTGCAAGGGTGGACAGACTTTGTGAACATTGATGAAAACTTAGTGACCACTTCCTGTAACTTTGACATTAATTTTAAATAAAGAGAAAAGAAATGCAGTGAGGATGGGGAAGACGAGAGTGACCCAGAAGATACAAGAAAAAAATGAAAATATAAAAGTGAACAACTATAAAGAGGTTATCCAGAGTATTGAAGGAATAAGGATTTTCTGTCTGGTCAAAAACGATGTTGAACTCTTGAGTTTAATAACGATTGTAAAAATTATGCAGAGAAAAACATTTGCGCAATATGAAAAAGCAGTCTTATATAAGTGATTATTTTGTTTGAATGTCTTTTATACAAATTAGAACTTTTAAAATCTAAATTCATTTTTAGAATTTTATAACTATGTAACTTTCGATAGTACATATTAATTACTGTACACAATATTGTTACCATAACCAAACCATTATGGATGCAGCAAAGACGAGTATGTATATACATATGAAAATTTTTATGTAGGAATAAATATATGGTCTTATAATATTTTCTTAATTTATTCATTCAAATGTCAATTTATAAAGTTTATGTATCAATAAACCGATTAAAAAGTTGATTTTGCTTACTGCATACATTATTCAGTATCCAGTACTTAAAACTTGTATATGATGGAAACCTGTCTATAACGGAAAATTTGCACGGCACCATGTGATTCCGTTATAGGCAGGTTTCACTGTATATTTTTTACTTTCTCCATGTACGAAGCAAGTGTTGTTTTCATGAAAAAAATCAAATTAGAGATTTCAACATTAATACGTGTTTTAAGGCCCACTGAGCATGTTTTGATTATTTTCTCAGTGATGTCTGTCGGTGTCTGTGACTGGAATTTTGTGGGCACTCTAACTCCAAAACTAATTATTTGATCAGCATAAAGTTTCATATTTAGCATTTGTATTAGCAAGTTAAGAAATGATTTGATTTTAGCTAAAATTGGTCGTTCAGAAGTGGCTGTTTCTCTTGTCACATCAGATATTTTGAAACATTTGCTTGGATATTTGATGAATATAAAAAGTACTGGAATAAGAGTTGTAGGAAATTTAATTTGCTACGACATTTGTTTAAAACATTTTCCCATATAATGCATTGTTTAAGAGATATTTGAAAAACTATATTTTTTAGCTGCCACCACACCACTTACCGGTAACTATTGCAAACACTTTACGCTTAGTTATGTCTTAGTAACACTCCTTTTTATTTTCTTAATTGTTGGAACTTCATGGCTATATATAATATCAGAAGGCTATGGTTTGACTTTATTTCTTTTCTTTGTAAAGTCTATAAATTTTTTTCGCAATTCCTTAAAATATTTAGCCTATTTGGAATTTTTAGAAATATTACAGTTATGGAGAAAGTCATGTGGCAGCCACATAAGATGTTTTTCGGTATTTTTTGGGGTGAAACAACTTGATAAATTATTTTAAGCATTCACAGAAGCTCTCTATTGCATGTGTCTATTCCAGGCTAATGGATTACTTCACATATTCTGCTTTATCATAAATCTCTACATCTTCCCCATAAGTTTTTGGGAAAAATCCTTCATATAAGGATAAACAAAGATGCTAGAAGCGCACAGGGACAGGAGAGAGGAGGTTTTGTATTTGTCCACTCAACAACTTCTTAGAAATTAAACATAAAAGTAACCATGGAAAAAAATGAACAGTAGCTGCCTCCCTACAGCACAAATGTTTCATTCAGACTTACTTCTTCAGAATGGCCAGAGAATATTTTTGTGCAATCCAAGCGCTTCCCATGCATACTGATCATGCTTTCGGTCAAGAGATAGCATCGTAAATATCTTTGAATGGGCTTGTTTGTACGTTGATGCCAGATAAGTGTTTCTCACTCTCATTATATTGTCAAGAAATGCTGAACCAAGCACTAAGCACAAGCACTAAGGGTTAAATGTAAGAATGGACCTTCTTGTCTAAATTTCGCCCGAATAAAGACGATTATCTATCTATCTATCTCAGACCCGAAGATCCTTCCTTTCCATATAGCTCTCAAGTGTTGATGCATTAGAAAAAATATCTCAAGAGTAAGAGACATCGCAGAGTAGATAAACAGTGCCTGCATCCCCTTCCACTACACAATAGCTTTTGTGCAGAGGTTCGGTTCATCTCAGCATTGTATAGGGGTTTTTAGAAGCCACAATTTGCGTAACTATGCGAAAATTCAATCACAAAATTTGATGTATAATATATAAAGTAAAAATTGCAAAATTAAGCATAATAGGAATGCCCAAGGTTACTCTTTTGAAATATATCAAGGTTTTTCTGATTAAAAACAATTTATTGTATCCAAAAATAAAGAAATCTGATGATCTCCATGGTGTACCCAGTATGCAGGACGATGCTGATGGGTTAAATATCTAAACCACAAAAGCTGCTATTTATACTAAAACTTACCCTAAATTTTAGTAATAATAGCTTCTTAATGGACTTATAATTGATTCACTTTCTGATTATTAATGATGGAAATATATACTAATTGCTTTATCATTTGATTTTATCTCATAACTTTCAAAAATCATATGTAACCATATCTTATTCTATGTTACGTTATGGCCTGTTTTTGCCTCTGCTTTGTGTGAATGATGCAGAATTTGACTTGTCACTTTTTTCATTGTAAAATGCATAAGGAATTAACTTGGTGTTTCTTTTATTATAGAGAAGTTTTTCTGCCACTTGGAATTTAATCAAGATATTCCTCTCCAATTTAGAGAAGCTAGATGGCCAACTTTCCTGGTCAATTATGAAATGGATATTCACAACCTAAGTCTCTCAAAGCAGGAAAACAAAGAACAAAAAACATTACTACTAGCTATGTACAAATCTCTCCCATTCTGTCACTATATGAGGAATACCTGGAATGACCTTTTTGTACTTGGTAATCAGGGTTTGATGCCATTCAAGGAGTTAGGTTTAGATATATGTAGTGTTCAACTTAGAAAAAAGAAATGCCTGCAATATAAAACAATCTCTTAAATTGCTTTGTTCAGTTTGATTGACAGCTACTCTATGTACCACCAGTTTCACTTACAAGAGTATTGGACAAAAAAACATTTTTCAGGGACTTACTATAGGTATGTATGAAAGTTATGCATGCAAATGTATATAATGAATGTGGATCTATACTGACTATGGTAAAGAAGCTTCTGAAGCATTCAACCATTGTAAGATACTTATGCATGAATGCATGATACTGGAGAAACTTTGAATAAGGAAGCCAAATGCATGTTAAAAACTTAGCAAGGGTTAGTATACTTATTTGCTCATGCCTGCATAGATGCAATTAAATTTTCTTTATTGCTAAATAAGTGGTTTATGATGTACACATCTAACTTCAGTTTAAGCCCATAAAAAATAATGTGAATGTGATATTTACCTGGCCCTTGACCAAAAAGCAGGTAAGCAAAATGCATGCATTGAAAGTCTTTTTTTGACTTCCAGATAATAGCCTTTATGGTGTAACATTCTCTTCCTACATTACAGTCATCAATATTTTCTAAATTACATTAATTTATCGATATAAGTTCAAAGTTTGCATCATAAGGGGGTATTGTTCCTTTTAATACATACTCATTGGCATTAGTAAATAGTTATATTGCTTTGACTTGCTCCAATCAAACCACATCATGTCTCTTACTCTTTTAATAGGAGATAGACTCAAAGTTTACTACTTTCCTTAAAAATTGAACTTAATATCAGATTAACCACTGTGAAACATTGGACAAAGGAGTAATTTTACTTCATGCATGAATTGAAGATGTCTTGTGATAAAAAAATTCACTAAATGTTAATTAGAATCAAAATTTGAAAAAAAAGTAGCCAGTGTCCCTTAAGGTACATGGGTTAACATACATCTGCAGATACCTATGTTGTATAATGATACTGTATGTCAGCAAACAATTCCAAAATCAATGCCCAAGCTGCCTCCTGAAGCTTCAAAGTCCTCCAAAAACAGCCCCCTTTCCTCCTGCCAATAATTTTTCTTCTATCCTATAACAACTCATCAGCTATAGCAAGCAAGTGGTGTGAGTTAATACAAGAAATTATTTTTGAATGAGTATTTATATTTGTTTCTCTGCATTTTTTAATTGTTTACGTTTAAATTTAATTTATAAATGCAGTCCACATTGGTCCCGTTGACCTTCAAAATAGGACACAATTATTTTCTTTGATAATTTGATACCTTTCAGATGTGAATTATATTTTAAGGATTATAGTTTGTTATATACAGTTAAAAAGTGAAAAAAGATTACTTTTTACTTTCTCCATACATAGTATAGGGGAAAGTAGTTTTCATGAAGAAACAACTATTAATCAGATCATCGCAAAATCTTATATTTGACATTGTTCTTAAAATAACAACAGTTAGTTTTTGGTAAAAATCGGTCAACTGGAAGGGGATGTTTTCTCTTGTCACTTATGTTTTTTTTAAATATTCGCTTTAATATTTCATTAATGTAAAAAAGTACTGGAATGAATGTTGTAGGAAATTTAATTTTCTACAATCTTTGTTTGAAACATTTCCCCATATAATGTATTGTTTAAGAGATATTTTAAAAACTAATTTTTTAGCTGCCATCACCTGTTGGTGACTATTGTAAACAGCTGATGTCTTAGTAATGCTCCTATTTATTTTCTTAATTATTGGAGCTTCCTGGCTATATCCAATATCAGGAGGCTATGGTTTGAGTTTAGTTTTTGTAAAGTCTTTAAATTTTTCTCGCAGTTCCTTAAAATATTTATTATCATTATTATCATATCTGGTCGACGAGGGTCTTGGATTTTGCCAAATAAAGGTTTTATTGTCACTCACGAGCATTTTAAGAGGAACAAAAGATGTCATAAACAAATCACTATCAGTTAAAGTTTTGCCACTAAACTTTTGCTTGTACATACTTTGTCCTGAACTTCCATTGCATCCCCACTTACTGATTAGCTTTATCTTTGTTTACAGAATTAGGTGGATGAGTTTCTAAAACCAGGTCCTGCTGTATAATTAAATGTTCAGTTGAGTGGTTCAATAATTCTTGAAGTTTAATTTTAGCTCCAGCTTCACCAACAGTAATGGAATCAGCTTCAGGGTTACAGCGTTCTTTCGCTTTTAATATTTTCTGGTATGAAGGAAATATATTATAACCTTTAGCACATAATGCACACCTTAAGTCCTGATATTGCTGCTTTGTATATTTTGAATTTACAATTAAGGACAGCTTCTTCGGCAGTGAAATTTTTTTGCTCCTTCCTTTGATAAGCCATCCATATTTTCTTGGCATGCTTAGGGGAGGGAGTGGATTCTTTTATAAGTTTTGCAGCACTTGAATGGCCAGCTGCTTTCAAACTCTTTCCAGTTGCGAATGTTAAAACTTCTGGACTTAATCTCTGTCGGAGATCACGAGTCCTTCTCAATTTTGTATGGTAAAAGCTTGCTCCAAAGTCACCCATTGATCTGCCAGCCGGTCTTGGTTTTGTAAAACATTCTTTAGGCAATTGGAACTCTGCATTCAGCCAGTCTGAATTAGTTGCCATGAAATGATTACATATTTTATTGCTTGCCTTCCATTTCACTGTGTAATTTATATAAACGAATTTCTCAGTATTTTTCAGTGCACTTTTTTGAGACGGAGAAAGTTCTTCAAATTTTTTTTTGTACGTACAAAAAATGTTAAAATATTGACCATCTCCAAAACGTTCTTTTTCCTACTACTCGGCAAAGCATCTAACATCTCCTGCCTTGTACATCTCACGCCTAAAAGTTGTTATAGTTCATTTGAAAAAGTTTTATAATTCTAATTCAAAGTATATGACAAATATTGGAAAATGAATCTATGAACTTAAGCTAGGATGTTGCTCACATTAAGGAAAGTATGTATATTAACACAAATATAGTACAATATACTTTTTGAACCTTTTAATATAACTTTTTAAAATTAATGTTTGCGAAAAAAATTGAACAGATTTTCCTCACTTCAAAACAAATGTATTGCTTCCATAGATATAGCATTTATTTTAAATTTTATAAATGGGTAAAAAAGATAGTTATCTGAGACAGTTTCCTTTATAATTAGAATTAATTTAGAAATTATCCCTAAAAATATATCACTCAGCAATCTTCTGCGATAAAAACACACGAAAACGTCTTTACACAGCACAGTCACAGAACATACTACTTCAGATATGAATAACAGCAAGTCTACCAAGTTTTAGGGCTTTTCCCATTCACTGACACTTACAATTTTGACTAATGAGTCATAATATGTTGTTTTCAATTGGATAATTCATACATAGTTTTTTCCATTTTGTCACATTTTATGGTACAACGGGACCACTGTGCAGTGGTTCAATATTCCAGCTAAATTTTGGGTGATAAAATTCATAGACTTAATGGAAACTCATCTCTATTTATAACATGTATTTATATGGTAAATTGCTGTCCACTTAGTGCACACCTGATTAACATGTTTTTTCAAGAATATAACCTGTACATTAAGTGGACACTGCCTGTACTTATCTTAGGTATTACCAGTGCTTTTTTTAAAAGTTAAATAGTACGCTTACCAAATTAGGACTGCTAACTATTTTTGGCACATATTTAGCCTCATTTGAGGTTTTAGGGAGTATAAAAGGGTTCCCCAAATAAAAGAGTGAAATTTATTTCATAATATAATTTCTAATAATTACATACGAAATGTTAATTTACATTGGACTAAAAAATAATTAACATAAAAAGTAATGATATCGATTTATTTATCAAAGCAAATTCCAAATATGAGTCATAGGTGTGTTCTTGTTTGCATCATTTCGCTGTTGTTCTTTGCTTTGTGTATCAGTAGCAAGATGGTGACCTTGGAGATACCACGAGTTGACATAGGTAGCGGGACTGAACAGCCGCAAAGATAGGCCCACAATTTTGATAAACAGCAAAGCAGTGGTAGTGCTGTTCAACAAAGATGCTCTTGAGTGAGTTACTATTAAATTCATTTGACTAATTCCTCGCTCACATTCACTGGTTGAGATTGGAATGCAATTTAATATCTTGATTAAAGGAGTGATGGAGGAAGAGATTTTTTTGTCAGTTAAGCTCTGATGGAACCCACAAATGATTAGCCTCTTTCTGCTATTCGGAATCTCTGGCATAAGTTGTGCAGTTCAACTTCACCAAAAGTCAAATTTTCATTGGCATCGTCCAGCCAAAACCGAGGGTCCAAAACTTTGGCCCATTCTGGCAATTCTGTGCCTTTCTCAGAAAGCAAGTGTTTTTCTATTCGTTCCTTCAAGCTTTCATAAAATTCATTTGTATTGATGGAATACGATACATTTTGGCCAATTGGGCTTTGAAGAGCATTTCATATTATCAACAGCACAATCAGCTTCTTTATAGTAAAATCCAGGGGTTGTTTTCCTGTTTTCGAAAAGGTTCACCTGAGCTTGAATTTTTTGATATGTAGTGGAAATTGTGATTCTACGGTTTTGAAGTTCAAGACTTAGTTTCGATAATTCTTGCAATGCATCACACAATAAACCGAGATCTAGAATAAAGGTAGTGGAAGTAATATGGTTCAACAATCCATCATACATTGATCTATCTGAGTTATTACAGTGTTGCATGTCTCCTTTGCCTTTACTAAAATGTTTGACAAGAGCCTCGTAACTCTGCCACACTGCCTTAACAGATCAGAAACTTGAAGCTAACCATCTTGTTCCAAGAACTCTTCCTATCTTCAAAATTGAAATTTCAAGTTGTTAAGCCCATAAATTTAATTCTCTTGCATTTTTCAGAGATTGGTGGTACATGACATAAAGTTTATCAGTAAATGATTTGAAATTATTAATTGGAGACTTGAAATTTTTTTCACAGTATCGCCCACAGAAAGTTCAAGTCTGTGATTTGCAGTGCCATATTAAAATTGACAGAAATTTTCTTTGAAATAAAGCTGAGACACCATTTTGCTGACCTAACATGACAGCTGCCCCATCACATGCTAAAGCGATTAAATTTTCACTCAAGAAATTATCCATAAAACCAGAAACATTAAGGTATTGCAAAAGTGTTTGGAATATGCCTTGAGCTGTCACATTTTCTAGTTTTACGAGATCCAGAAAAATGTTTACTGGTTTGGGATCTGTATGCGGCAAAACAGTGCGAACATAATTGATCAAGGAGGAGATTTGACTTACTGTTTTGCTTTCATCAATTAACAAAAATTTTGCACTGGCCATCAATAATTTTTCGTATGAGGGTTTTTTCCATTTCTAGCACTATGTGATTGACTATATTAATGTAGGCATTTGTTCAGTGGAGGGTCCATCCCATATTAACACCATTTAGCCCTTGTATGTCTATTTTGCGTTCAAAATTATTAAAAGACTGATTCTTTTTAGCTACATTATCAGCAGTGTGAAAGATTTTTTCTGTTATCTCTTTATCTTTGTTAAAAGCTTTTGTACAAACATTTTTTAATGTTTTTTTTTTCTCAGCACAGGATAGTATACTTTCAGTTGCTTTATGTGCTAAGCTGGTTTTATGGTCATGGGTTTTTCATTTGTTGCTATTTGTCTGATCCAAAGTGTGCTATTTGCCCTTCCATCCATTTTTTCGATAATATCATACCTTGTAGTTTCTTCTCAGGTCTGAATGACCCAATTTTCTTACAATTTTTACATCCCAGTTTCTTATGTTTCACTAAAACCCATTCTTTTTTTGAGCAAAATTCATTTTTTTTCTAGATCCCAACAGTCAGACAGATCTTCATTTTCAGGAAAAAATGATGTTGCACTGGAGCTACTGCTACATTCACCGCCAGAATGCTTTACACATTTAATACCTTCATTGTTACGTTTTCTGGCTCCATCACAATTGTTTTCAACTTAGTTATTAGCTTTTTACAGATTTAGAGTTACATTCACTATCAGATTGCATCACACATTCAACACATTCATTGTTACATAGTTGGGTCACATCACAAATGTTTCCTACTTTGTTCGGTTTTAACTTTTTTGCAGGTTGCAGTTGGAAATAAGATGTTACTCTTCAGTTCATTTTAATGCAAGGACAAAATTAAAATTAAAACATACTATTGCGGAAATAATAATATAACCTGCAAGACTTATATGCACACAAACGTGAAATTGACAGTTGACTTAAGTAAGGCAGCTGGTGCCCTGGAATCAAGGTCATAAGGGCACTATTGCTCTCGGCGAGCTGTAGTTGCGAGGGGTGGGTTTTAGTGAGTAAGAATCTCACAGTACCAGGTGATGTTGGGTCATCTGGTCTCTTATAAAGATTTCACACCCCAAGATGGAACAAAAAAAAAGTAAGGCAGCACAACAAACCAAAAAGTCACTCAAGAAATTACGTTTATGTTGGCAACAAAAAAATAATAATGGCATGCAACTGCACACAAATCAAATTAGCATACCAGTTATAGTGTGAAATATAAGATATTAACCAGTACGCCTGTTGTATTAACCAGTATGTGTACTGGCTCGTACCGGCTGAAAAAAAGCCCTGTGTATTACAGTGTTCCACTTATTATAATCAAATAGGGAAATCATTATTTGATTCAATTAACTGGCTTATTTAATTATTTGGAAGTTGCATATTGTAGGTATGTTAAATAAGAAAATTTCAAAATAAAATTCATATCTATTTCATAAATTTCATGGTTGTGTTAATTTTTAAGATATAATATAAAAGTTTAAACATGAATTTAATCCATTTTACATATTATTTTTTAAATTTTTTTTTAAAAAGCTGTCCAAAGTCATTTAAATCATGCTCTCCTTTAGATGAGACATTGAGTCATCTTCTACCTTGTTTAAGTAGCTGAACTCCTCTGGCTGTCCTCTCAATTCTTTTAGATATCTTCATCTGTTGAATCCATTGACTCAAATCTTCATCAACTTCTTCATCTTCAATTTTTGCTTCATGATGTGAATAAAACCTGTTTTTCTGAAGCAGTTAGCAATCACTGTTGACATTATTTGCTCCCCAACCCTCTTCAGCATGTGAACTGTTTAACAAATTGATCTTTTTGGCAATTTCTCCAGCTCTTTTTCACCATGATGTACCTTGAAAACTGGGCCCTTTTTGATATCCCTATAACTTAGAGATTCTTTTTGTCAGTGCCAGTCACGTTACAGGTTACAAGAATGGTTACACTATCTTTCTGCTTCTTTATTCTGGGGTTGGAACTGGTTTTAAATGCTAAGGAAGAATCAGGCAATGCTATGTATTAGTGGTCCGTCTCACCTGTATTGTAAATTTCATTTGGCTTATAATCTTTCAAAAGGTCTGGAAGATCAACTGACTTTATCTTCTCCTCTGTTGCTAGCTGGTTAGCACCTTTCTTCTCTCCATGACACTTTTTGTATATGATGTTGTTCCTGCCCTTCCATCTTGATAACCACCCATCTCTTGGCTTGAAGTTTTTTCAGCAAGGTGATCTCCAAACTCCACTGATTTTCCCAAAGTGATTGAAACATTTAGGAGTCAGGCCTGGGGAAAACATAGCAACAGAACCTGCTCAACACTACAACTCTTGCACTCATGCTTTCTCTTCCTATTAGAATTCTGGTTTGATGCTCCGCAACTTTTGAGTTGGCCTCAATTTCACAGAAGCCTAGAAAGTGAAGTCTGTGAGATGCCTACAGTCAGACCCCGACTTAGCACCACCTTTTCTCCATCATCCATCCATCCATCCATCATCATCATCCATCTCAGCCACACTCAAGTCATTCTTTTGATTTCCCTCCAACATTTTCCACAAAGATGAGCTTTATTTTACAAAAGAAAAATGTAAGATGAATGTGAAGTAGTGGATCACTAAATAATCAATTTTACACTATATGACCACTGGAACACTTGATTGAATAATGATTATTAATTATTAATTAACCAGTGATTCTAATAAGTGGAACCCACTGTATTTTAATTTTGAGTAGGAAAAAATAATTTCTTCCTTCTGGATAAATACAGAACCTTATGTATCATCAATACAAGTTGTCATAATTTAACATTAGAGATAATTTCAGTATGAATTTGTTGTCACTAATTGCCTTTCTTTTCTATAATTTCATATGCTGATAAAGCTTAACCAAGATGAAGAGACGAGGGCTTCAGGTAACATAAAATAAAGGAGACTTTGCAGTGTCATTCCAAAGGATATTAATAGTTACGAAATTTTGGAAAGACTCCATTATCTCATGCTGCAAAAAAACTAAATACAATGAGCAGGGGCATAACTATGATTGTGGGGTCCCTATGCAAGGAAAACTTTTGGGACCCTTACTTATGCAAACATTGTTATAAAATTATTTCATGTGATTTTAATTTTGTTTTTTTTTTTAACATTTCAATTCTGAAAATTTCTCTCAACTCATCGGTTTTCATTTTGCATGCTTCTGAATTTTCTACTTAATCTACTTATGGACATGTAAGTAGCTTTAGTAATTAATAAACTTTAATTTTGAAAAAGAATTCAGATGGTTTTTGCAACATAGTTCAGCAATACTGGCGATGGTTTTAGGTTTCAGCTGCATTGTCTGGAACATGGTATCCAATGTTTTGCACCATTGCAGGTGCGCATCTTTTAAAATGATCTTTCATTTGATAACACAGTTACTGGTAATGTCAAATGTATCATCAAAGCTGCACGCACATTGCTGTAGATTGATGTTAGTCTATATTTAATCATTATTAACCTTTTAACACCGAATGTGCCTGTACGGGCACACAAAATGCAATAGTTCACGGATGTATATTTTTTCAACATGTTTCTTTCCCCTACAAAACAGAAGTATGCAGTTCTTCATTGTTTTTACAATAAAATGCTTTTTATTTGAACATTTTAGTAACAATAATTCATGAGATACGTTATTTTCAATAAAATAAACAAAAATTCTCCAAAATAAATCTGGCATTTAAAGGTTAAATCCAATAGTTCATTGGTGTCCATACAGCTTTCAACCTAATCTTTCAAAACAGTGTTTATTGATAGCGAGAGAAGTTCGTAACAAAGGCATTGGTCAATAAATTTCTTATAAATTTTTTTTACGTTACTTCTATAATGATTCTAAATAGCGGCACAGTAACGCAAGAATAAATAAAAATTATGAGCTGCCTTTAAAAAAAATAAGAATCGTAACATTTATCTAAAATTGAAATTTGAACTTTGAGAAGGAGGAAAAAACCTGTACTTGACCGGGAATCGAACCCCAATTCGAGAATGGAGAATCATGCTGGCTTGATAGCTTAGTTGGTTAAAGCACCTTTCCGGCAAATGGGGAGACCCGGGTTCGATTCCCAGTCAAGTACAGGATTTTTTCTCCTTCTCAAAGTTCAAATTTCAGATTTATGCCCGCATGCATAAAAAGTCTTCTCAACACCTTTGTTTCTCTATTTATCTAAAAATTTCAGTGGAGACAAAAAAGTTGACCTGTGGGAAACCATTTCCCTAATTGTTTTCGAGGGGTTAGTTGCAGCAAATAAAATATTTAGAATAGATTATATTTATATTTGAAGAAGGTTGCATGCCAATAACTTCAATAGTTTTAACGATATTCATTATTATATTAAAGCGCAGGCACGAATTGGATTCCTGCCAAATATTTATCTTCTACATCAGGCATTTCAAAATTGTGGCATGTGGGCCATATGCAGCACTTTCTGTGGCTTACTGCTGCCCGATAGCTAATTTTTGTCTCAAGTGAATCATGTGGGATTTCATATAAATGTTTTATTTTAGAGAAAAGAAGACGATATTTTTTTCATAGGTACCGAATTACAATATAACACATTTTCTAAATTATTGTTTCTAATTGCAAAACAGGTGTCCAGTCTTCTAGCTAAAGTCTATCGTTCCAGCTCTGGCTCATATTAAACAACTGCGGCCCTTCTATAACATCCATCGCTGCAATGTGGCCCTTTTATAACATTCATAGCTTTAATGTGGCCCGGATGCCTTTTCGAATTTGACATGCCTGTTCTATATACAGTGGATTCCGGTTATTCGAGACACATTGGGACTAGTGCACTTTGACCCGATTAAGGGGTTGCCCAAATAATGCGAATTTTCACATTAGTATATGATTATACTACAGTGAATTTGACGAAAAGCACTTATATATCAAGGCATATTCGTGTATATCACTACTTGTTTCTATATCTACAGAATAGGTAAACAGTTGGTAAAGGTAGATTGGTGTTTTAGTGTTCAAGATCTTATAAACAAACAGGGAGATACAGTGCGAGACAGAGGGAGACACCAAGGGAGACACAGAGGTATATCCAGAGGATACACAGAGTGGAAGGGAAGATGAAGAGGAAGAAAAGGAAAGATGAAGAGGGAGACAACAGGAGAAGCAGAGATGGACATTGAAGGAGATGCAGAGGGAGACGGAGAGGGATATGCAGAGGCAGATACAGAAGGAGATATAGAGTGAGTCTCCGAGTGATAAAAGAAAGAGATACAGAGGGAAACGCAGAGGAATATGCAGAGGGAGACGAAGAGCAAAAAATAGAGTGAAACTAAGAGGGAGATGAAGAAGGCGATACAGAGGGAGACATAGGAAAGATACAGATGGAGATCCAGAGGGAGACTAAGAGGGAGAGACAGAGGGAAACACAGAAGGTGTCATAGAGGGAGATTCGAAGGGAGAAACAGAAGGAGAAGCAATGGTGAACGCTGAAGGAGATGCAGATTGAGATGGATACCCAGAGGGATATACAAAGGGAGATCCAGAGGGAGATGCAGATCAAAACACAGGAGAAGACTCAGAGGGAGATGCAGAAGCACATACAGAGGGAGATATAGAGGAAGACTCTGAGGGATAGACAAAAAGACATGCAGAGGGAAACGCAGAGGGAGATGCAGAGGGAGGCGCAGTGCAAGACACAGAGTGAGACTCAGAGAGAGGTGCAGAGGGTGATACAGTGGGAGATGTAGAGTAAGATACAGAGGGAGACACAGGTAAATAATGATGGCGATACAGAGGGAGACAAAGAAAAGATACAGAGTGAAACACAGAAGGAGTCACAGAGGGAGATAAAGAGGGAGACAGAAGGAGAAGCAGAGGTGGATGCTGATGGAGATGCAGAGGGAGATCCTAGAGGAAGACACAGAGGGATACAGAGAGTAATACAGAGAGGGAGACTCAGGAGATGCAGAGGGATACCCAGAAAATACACAGAGGGAGTTAGAGAGAAGAACAGAGGGAGATGCAGAAGGAGCCACAGAGGGATATACAGAGGGAGGGAGAGACAGAGGGTGAGACAGAATAATAGGCCAAAAGAGATGCAGAATAAAACGCAGTTTGAGATGCATAAGTAAACACAGAGGGATACCCAGTAAGATACACAGGGGAAGGTGCAGAAGGAGATAGAGAGGGAGACACAGTCAGACAAACAGGCAAATGACTTTACGAGGGTGAATCAAAAAGTTCCCGGAATTATCATATAAAAACAAAAGAAACTCAAAAAGAATCATTTATTTTGGAATTATTTTTCAAGATATTCACCATTTAACTCGAAACACTTTTCCATTCGATGTCGCCATCGTTCTAACCCATTTTTGTAGAAATTTTGATCGTTTGAATGAAACCAGTTCAAAACTGCTTGTTTGGCCTCACATATCAATTCCCAGCTAGCTCCCTTGATGTGCTCCTTTAATTTGGGAAACAGAAAAAAGTCCAAAAAAGCCAAGTCTGGACTGTAGGGTGGGTGAGACAACGTTTCCCAGCGCAATTCTCGAAGCACAGCTCTTGATACCATAGATGAATGTGCTGGAGTATTGTCATGGTGAAACAGAATTCGCCGATGCAGTTTCCAAGGCCTTTTTTTATAAGCGCAGCGTTCAGTTTTTTAAAAACTTGTTCGCAATAACCTCCTGTTACTGTCCGTTGCCCCTCAAGAAAATCGACCATGAATACACCTACATTATCCCAAAAAACAATTGCCATAACCTTCTTGATTGATTGTTCAGCTTTGAACTTTATTGGTCCACTTGACCCCCTTGGTAACCATTGTTTAGATTGAATTTTGCTTTCCGGATTGTAATGGTAGATCCATGTTTCATCACCAGTCACTATTCCGCAAAAGAAATCTTCTGGGTCTGCACCAAATCGGTTGAGGAACTCAACTGCATGGTCAGCTCTCTGAGTCTTGTGTTCAGGGCACAACGCTTTCGGTACCCATCTAGCAGAAAGCTTGCTTAATCCTAAACTATCTTTGAGGATTGATTGAGCTGAGCCATATGAGATGTCCAAACGTTTGGCTATCATTTGCACTGAAACTCGTCTATCTTCATCCACAATTGATTGGACGGCGACCATGGTTTCTTCGTTGCTCGACGTTGATGGTCTTCCACTTTGATAGTCATCTTTAATGTCCAAGCTTAAACCGTTTAATCCATTCATAAACTGCAGTTTTCTTAGATGCATCATCCCGTAAACTTTCTGCAAAGCCTGAATAATGGCATTCGATTTCCATCCATGTTTTGTCAAAACCGTTACATTTACTCGAATCTCAAACTTTAAGTTATCCATACTCATGAATTAAAGGGTTAGAAAAACTGCTTTTATATTATAACAAATGAATTAATTGAAACGAAATACTGAATTGTTATGGCTAAGATATTGCTAGTTTTAGGCAACAATGCTTTGTTATTATTTGGAATGCAGGAACATTGTTACTGAAACTTTCCGGGAACTTTTTGATTCACCCTCGTATTTATGGTGAAATTAAGGCTATAGAGTCCCTTCTAACATTTTACCGTTTTGTCATATAGTTACAATATTTACAAATTACAAATAAATTAATTACATATGAATAACAATAGAATACATATTAATTACAAGTTATTTAAATATTGGGTAATAGATCAAAGAGCATTACCAAAGAACATTGTTAGTATTGTGGGTAAAAATAAACTACGTATTAGTTGTTTTAACACAGAAAAATAAGTCCTACTGTGGAAAAACACCTACGAATAGAAGAGATGTAAAAAACCGCAATAAATTCCTGAGCAGTTCAGAGGGAAAAAACAATATTTTGAAAGAAAGGGGAAAAAATCGTTTATAAATACATACATACATATAATAATGCCTATATAAATTTGGGAGTGAAAGAGATATAGGGATTGTATGATGAGATATGCCATGGTGAATATAGAGTAATTATGGTACAGGAAATTATAGTAAACTTAATTATGAATTTAATGCCCAATAAGTGTATCCTTGCAACAACCTGAAAGAGAAGATAGGGAATGGTTCAAGACATGGAGTGAGAGAGGAGATACTTGCAATACAAACGTTTAAATGTGCAAAGAGATAAGGAATTTTTTATTAACTTTGAAAGGACAATCCAGAGTTTGCAGGGAGTGACGTTAAAGGACTTGTAAATTTCAGTTCTATGAAGCGGAGTTAGAAGTTTATCACATCCCCTGATATTGCATTGGAGAACTGAATTAATGGCGAGGAAATTAGAAGAAAGAGAAACAAGGGATGATACAGAGGGATTTGCAGAATTAGATGCAGAAATAGATGCAGAGGAAAATGCAGAGTGAGATGCAGAGGTAGAATCAGATGGAGATGGAGAGGGAGGTGCAGAGGGAGATACATTGGGAGATGTAAACTGAGACGAGAGAGAAATATAGATAGAGACAAAGAGAATGATACAGAGGGAGAGACAGAGGGAAATAGAGATGGATACTCAGAGAGGCACAAATAGTGAGATCAAGATGTACGAAGAGCATGATTTAATGGGAGACGAAGAGAGAGACACAGAAGGTGACACAGAGGGAGACACTGAAAGAGACACTTATTTAGACTCAGAGGAAATACAGAGGGAGACACAGAAGGAGATGCAGAGAAAAATGCACAGGAAGATGAAGAGGGATACGCATAAAGAAATAACCAAACAGATACTCAGAGTAGTACGCAGAAGATACATGAGGGAGATGCAGAGGGAGAAAGAGGAGATAAAGAGAGAGATGCATATGGAGATAGAGAGATAAAGAGGTAGACAGGGAGATATTGAGGGAGACGGAGGGATAAACAGAGTGAGACGCAAAGTAAGACACAGAGTGAGACTCAGAGGATGATGCAGAGGGAGATTCAGAGGGATACATTGGGAGAAACAGAGGGTGGTACAGTGGGAGACACAGTGAGAGACACAGTGAGGGAGACAGATGAAGAATCAGGAGGCACTGAAGGAGATACAGAGGGAGATACAAAGCGTGCCACAGAGTGAATTGCATGGAATCTCGTTTTTAATGGGGCGAGATTAAGAATATGTCAGTCTCATTTTCCACCTATCCCCTTGTCGTTTAACAATACAATGTAATTATCATATAGATGGGCTTGATGAACACATATAACATCATAATAACATGTATCCACATCCACAAAATTACATATTTATCATGACATTTAATGGGATAAATAATTATAGATTACATCTGTATATATCTGCTCCAGGTAAGTACATCATAGATATGGTTGCCATATGTCCTAAATTTGAACCTTTTCAAGAGTGTCCTGAAAGAAATCTTAAATTCATGGCAAATGTCCTTATTTTTAACGTTGGTTTTTTCATATAATTTTCCATACTAAATGACTTATTTTTTAAAATCATTGCTTATTGCATTGACTATTCTCTTAGAGCAAGCATTATCACCTTAGATTATCAAAACCATAGAGTACATAACTTCATTCTTTGATCTCTGCCATAGAGTACGTAACTTCATTCTATCATCTCTCCCAGTGGTTATTCTTTTTATCACTATTTCTGTGTCACTTCCTGTTTCCGGCATTCTGCATATCCGTCTTCTGACCAAAGACCATTAGGTACTTCATTACTTCCATGTGAACACGTGTGTCTGGGATTGTGTGGGCAAGACAATTGGGCAATGTTCATGTATGCAAAACAGTGTGCCCAGTCTAAGGTATAAAACAAATAATAGGTACTTAAGAGTAATATTGTATAAAATTGTCATTTTTTAACGAATGTGTATTTTTAGAATCATTTCATTGAAGATGAGAATGAATAAATAAGTAAAGATGGAGACTATGGCGAAATTAATGTTAAATAGAAATAACTCCTTGACCGTAAAATTCAAAATTAGAGACACACAATGAAAAAGGGGGGGAGGAGGAAAGGCAGGAAAAGGCAAAAGACAATAAAGTAGTAGATCGGAATCACCCTCATCTGCATTCTTCATCCGATTCTTCATTTAAGGCCCTTAAAATTTAATCCCGTTCTTTACCTAGATCAAAGAATCTTGTTCTCTGGCTCTTACAGAAAAAGATTACAATTCACTCACAGCAAACGGATACTAAAAATTAAAGTCACCTTTCAAAAATGTAACACCAATGGTCACGTGGTGTATTTTGTTACCCCAGTCCAATTTCCACGACAACTTAACTGACGGTCTCAAAATGTTTCCAAATGGTTGGAGTGTGACATTAGAATTCCCCTGAAAGGTATAGAGAGGCACAGAAAGCAACTGTGCTCTAATGAGAAATGCCATAATTAAATAGAGGCGTGTGGTATTTAAATACCCTGTGCGACCATTCCCGGGTTAATATAGATTGCTTAGTAAAATGTCTAAGAACTGAAAAATGACAACGGATTTCAAAAAAAATTTTGTGTGTAGGGCATGTATGTAATTGCAAACTGATATTAATATGTTTAAAACCAATCAAATAAGGACTACCAAAATATAAGATAAATTTATTTTCTGGGTTAAAAGAAAATACATTAATATACGATTATACTAAAGGGAATTAGACGAAAAGCACCCTGTACCACGGGATATTCGTGTACATCCCTACTTGTTTGTATATCTGTAAAGGAGGTAAACAATTGTGAAAGGCAGATTGATTTTATAGTGTTCAAGATCTTATAAACAAACAGAGGGAGACAAAGACCGAGAGAGAGGGAGATGCCGAGGAAGACACCAAGCGAGATAAAGAGAAATATAATGTGAGATATACAGAGGGAGATCCAGAGGAAGAGGCAGTGGGAGTGGCAGTGCAATACACACAGGGAGATGCAGAGGGAGAAGTAGAGACAGATACATAGGGTATAGAGAAAGTCTCGGAGGGATAAACAGTAAGAGATACAGAGGGATATGCAGAGAGACACACAGTGGGCAATAAGGTTTGCTATACAGAGAGTGATAAAGAGGAAGAGAAAGAATAGATACAGAGTGAAACGCAGATGGAGTCACAGAGGGAAATGCAGAGGGAGGCATAGAAGAAAAAGCAGAGGTGGTCGCTGAAGGTGATGCAGAGGGTGATCCAGAGGGAGAGGCATAGCACTACGCAGATTTATACGCATAGGTAGACTCAGAGGGAGATGCAGAGACAGATACAGAAGGAGTTATAGAGGGATACACAGAGTGAGATACAGAGGTAAATACAGACGGAGATGCTGAGGGAGACGTAGAACAAAACAGAGTGAGACAGAGAGAGATGCAGTTTGAGATACAGAGGGAAATGCAGATTGAGATACCGAGGGAGATAAATAGGGAGATACAGTGTTAGACAGAAATGGAGAGACAAAGTGAAAAAGTTGGTTATTCAAAGGGTGACACTGAAGGAGATACAGAGCTAGATACAAAGGGTGCCACAGGGGAAAATGAATTGAATTGCACAATGTCTTTATTGCTGCGAGATTGAGACTATGTCAGTATACTCTTTCACCTAACTCCTTGTCATTTAACAAAGCAATAGAATTATCACTTAGATGAGTATGATGACAACTTATGTACATGTAAAATCATAACAACATGTATCCACATACATATAAAAATACAATATCATGACATTTGTATATAAAATGAAAATATTACATAAATGTATTTAATGCAAAAATATACATGTATAAACTAATGTATACATATATACAAATCAACATTTATCATTACATTTTATAGACAGAGAGGGAGAGACAGAGAGATACCTGGAGGGATACACAGAGGTGGATACAGAGGGAGACACAGAGGTAGATGTAGAGGGAGATGCAGAGTAATATATAGAGGGAGACTCAGAGGGATATATACGATAGAGTGAAATACAGGGTGAGATACAGTGGGAGACACAGTGAGACAGAAAGAGAAAAAGAGGGTGATACAGAAGGAGATACAGAGGGAGACAGAAGGAGAATCACAGGCAATGGAGTTATAGAGGAAGATACAGAGGGGGCAAAGAGGGAATTAAAATGAATTGAACGTCTTTATTGGGGCGAGATTGATATTATGTCAGTATTCTTTTCCACCTATTTTCCATTTAACAATGAACCATAATCATCACATAGATGAGTTTAGTAACACATATACTCATATTAAATTATAATAATAGCATGTATCCACATCCACATAAATATATATTTATCATGACATTTGATAGGATAAATAAAATTATTGCCAAATAAAATTTGCCTTTCCATTTGTCATTTATAAATACAATGTAAATATGACAAAGATGATGTATTTTATGAACAAATATTCATATATTAACACATGCATATTTACATATAAATATTAACATTCATCAATACCTTATATATAGAGACTGTAGGAGAGGAAGTTGTTTATACAGTGTGAGATAAAGAGATAGGCATGAGGGAGATACTGACTAAGATACAGAGGAAGATATAGACTGAGACAAACCAAGATGCAGAGGAATACACAGAGAGAGATACAGAGGGATAAACGGAGGGAAATAGAGAGGGAAACACTGAAGGAGAAGGAGAGAAAGATGGAGAAAGTGATGCATAGAAAGACAGACTGTGATGCAGTGGGAGACAGAGATATAACCAGAACAGTGCCGGTCCGAGCTACAGGCAAGCTGGGTGCCTGCATGGGTCGCCAAATTTTTGGGGGTGCTATGTCGGTAATTTATATTTGCATTACTTACAATTTAATACTTATTTGGTAGCAATTTATATCGAGGGACAGGCTAGAATCTTGATGGAATTTCTTTTAATTTTTCATTATCTGTAACCTTTACAGAGCGATGAATAAATTAATATGTACTTTGTAAATATCTCAACAAACAATAATGGAGGGGGGCGCTATCTCACCCGGGGTGCCAAAATTCCTCGGGCCACTCCTACCAGAGAGTTACCCAGAGTAGTACTCAGAGGGTGATAAATGAGGGAGAAAGAGAAGATGCAGATGGATATACAGAGGGATACACAGAGGGAGACGGAGATGGGAAGTGTAGAGCGAGACGCAGAGTACGACCCAGAGGGAGACTCTGAGGGAGATGCAGAGGAAGTATCAGTGGCAGATATAGAGGTAGACACAGAGGCATATACAGAGTGAGAGGCAGAGTAAGACAGAGGGTGAGACTCAGAGGAACATGCATTGTGAAATAGAGAGGCGGATAAAGTAGGAGACGCAAAGTAGGACACAGAGGGAGATTCAGAGGGAGACACTAAAGGAGATATGGAGGGATTTACAAAAGGTGCCAAAGATTGAATTGAATTTAGTCATTTTTGTGGTGAGATTGAGACAAGCTCATTTTTCAGTCCTATTGCAGAAGCCCCAGACGACGTTAATATACTGAAGGTGACAGTGCACCATTACATAATATATGGTATGTAAGACCATAGTTGGTAATAAACCTTTCATACGAAATAGTACACAAATAATTGGAATGATTTTTTTACAACAGATTGCACATGACAGTTCCAATTCAAATTATAATCCATAATCAACTCAATAAATTTAGCTTTCCTAGTTTGTTTTATGGTCTTACCCAAAAGGGTCAATTGTGAAGTCATAAATGGGTTCTAGATGGTTTGCAAAAGATCATATAATTTGTTTTATACAAATGAATTGTAAGCCTGTTTGCCAGTAACCAATTATATAGGGTTTCTAAATGAAATTGCATTTGCTGGTAGAGTTCATTGTCACTGTTACACACATAAAAAAATAGTCATGTCATCAGCATTACCCGGGAAGGGTCTGTATTTATTTATTTATTTATGTCACACTAGTTAATTCCTAACATGACAATATAATTTTGAATTTTTTTCTTATATCCATCAAAATCTAAGGTGTGCATTAAACACAGGATATATGAAAAAGTCAGGATTTTTTGGAAAAAAGTATGAGTGCGCCTTATACACGAGAACTCGTTATACATGAGTATATATGGTAGTTCAAATATTAAATGATAATTTAATATTAGTGAGGTACTTGTCTTGAAGAATGGAAATGTTAGATACTACTGAAAGTTCCTGATTTAAGTATTTTAGATATGATCTCTTCTTTTTTCTTAATTAGAACAGTGTTCAAATTACAAAGAAAAAGCTAGTAACCAGAACATTTTTATCTGACATTATAACAACATGAACGCAATGGCTTCATTTTGTATCAGGTGGAATGGTTTTTCCATGCGTTCCCACCCAATTTGAGCCATAAGATAAATACAAAAGAAATAACAGTGTTACGGCAACAGTTGAAAAATCACCTAATATAAAACGCTTGATATCTTTGTTTGCGCGACGGGGATGCATCACCAGCTTGCCAGGGATGTCAGCAAATGAATTAAAAAATAAAATGAATAGGTCAAAGGTTAATCATATCAGTTTAAAAACCCATCTACCAACCTATAATCTTTATTTTGGTTAAAATGACATCCTCCTCTTGTTTCTATGTTATTTTATTAATAAATATTTTTTATCAGCTCTAATCATATTAGTCATGACTTTTTTCAGATGTAAAACAAAAATAATTATTTAAAACTTTCAGCAAGCATATTCCAGTGTAAATGTTAGTGAATTTCAATAATTTAAGTGGCAGAATTGATTATGAAAAATTTGGTATGTGTTGATCATCGTGAAGTATGACTTTATTTCAGTGGCGAATCTAGAAACTTCTGAAGTTGAGAGCGATTTTCCCCAAGGAGGTTCTTCTCATAATTTTGTGTAAGTACAAGTAAACACTGATATGTTGAATGACCCTCATGGCTACTAATATATTAAATACTAATGCAGAAAACAACCAAGGTAGAAAGGGAAGAAAATGGGAGGGAGGAAGAGGATGGGAAGAGAGGATGAAGAAAAGGAGGGAGAGAGAGATGGAGAATGGGAGGAAGAGAGAAGGAAAATAGTATGTGAGAGAGAGGGAGAATTGGAGGGGGGAGAGAGAGAATAGGGGGAGAAGGAAGGATGAGAATGGTATGGAGGCAGAAAAGGAAGAAGTACCTTAATTTTAATATATAATCTGCACATACCCATCCTATTTGAGGGGCAATTACGCTAATACTAGTAATAATACACCCTTAGAATGTGTTGACAAAATTACTGATCTTGATGTACTCTTCACTTCAAAGCTAAGTTTTAATGAACATTATGATATTATTTCCACCAAATAAATAGAAACATTACAGAATTTTGAGATATTCAAACATTAAAAGTTATTTATTGATCTTTTGTTAGATCTATACTTGAACATTGGACTGTAGTTTGCTCTCCTTTTTACAGTTCCTCTGTATCCAGGATTGAAAAATGCATGGTAAATATTCCTATGAATATATTCTCTCAATCTTTGGATTAAATACTCTTGCTTCCCATAGAGATAAATTTGATATCACATTTTTATTCAAATTCATAAACAATTACACAGACAGCCCTTTTTTTCTTGCTTCCATCAATTGTAGTGTTCCTACAAGAATAAGAAGTAATCGACTTTTTATGATGGATGAGTATAGGACAAATTATAGTAAACATAATTCAGGCCATGATGTTAGCCAGTAAAACTCTTATATCTTGATTTTTTTAGTTCCTCTCTATCTTTTAAACAAGATGGAAAAGTATACTCCATAAATGGAATGCACAGAGATTTCAAAGGCATTATTATAGGAAATATGTACAAAAGAGCATCAAAAGATTCTTGTAATTATGTGGTCTCACAGACTGTTATGTGGCAAATGTTGTCCTCCATCCAAATAATTTTTTTAATATACAGTTTACAGATTATATAAGAGCTAGGAAGACAAAAATATGGTATTTAATTATTGTTTGCTGAGAGAACCATCTTAGTGATCGATGTAAACAAAATATGAGATTTTGTGCTTAGTGAATTTTTATCTCCAAAACAATAACTCATAATTATGTGGCCTCATGGACTTTCTTGTAGTAAATGTTTTTCTCTATCCGAATACATTTTTTAATCTATACCTTAGAGATCATATAAGAGCTAGGGAGAGAAAAGTAAGGTATTTCATTATTGCTTGATGGATACCATTTTATGAGATACAAGTATAAGTTCATTAAAGTAATAATGTAAAATGGAAATTCTAATTGATAGATTCAGTTAAAAATCACAATTTGGCAATAAATTTTAATAACAATCACTCATACTTAATTTAATTAAAATCCATCAAATGGTTTAGGAGATGAAAGTTACAATGGATGAATGGACAGACGAAATGTACCCATAAGGCATTCTGCTACTACTGCTTCACTGGTAAAAAATGCCTAAAAATGATTTAATTTTTAATACTTATCTTTTATTATTAAATTGAGTTTTCTGTGATTATGATGTATACGATATGAATATTTCATTTTGTATTGATATTTAATTTTTTATTATGATGTGACAATCCATTGTGTATGGTGCTCATGTAAATCCTGGTCATTATGGGTGATTAACTCAAAATCCATTGATAAAGTATTACAATAAAGTATAAAATATTATTAATATGAAGTAATTTTACTATTGATAGTTCAATATCTCATACTAAATGCAGTTAATTCTAACAAAACATTTTAAAACTGAAGTGATACAATTAAATTTTGCAAAGAGTAATATATGAGATGTTACAGGAGATACCTACCACATTTTATTATATTTAAGTGATTTTGATTAAGAATCTTCTACTGATTAAAACTAGATGGCAGTATTCCAGTTTTGTGAAATAATTCTAAGTTCTACTCAATGCCAGGGAAGGAAAGAGAGATGTGATTTAAAAAAAATAAAGCTTTTGTTTTCATTATATGTAGCCACTAATGAGAAAAACATTGCATTTATATTCCTTGTGAAATAAGAAAAGAGAGGTGCTCATTTCTGTTGGTTTATCGTACAGGGTGGACCAAAATGAATGGGACGATTATAATTTTTATTATTTAATTAACTGGAATAGTTACAACAATGAAATAACTTGGAACATGTAGAGAAACACTTGAAGTTTTGCCTATAAGTGTTTAATGTGTGCACCACGAGTTATGCGGAAAATGTCTAAGCAATACTGAAATTCCTCCCATGTGCGCTGTAGCATTGCTGCATTGACTCCATCTGAGATTTGGCCTCATAGCTCTTCCAATGACTGTGGTATTGGTGTTGTGTAGATGTAATCTTTGACGAAACCCCAGAAAAAGAAGACGATAGGTGACAGATCTGGAGATCATGGTGGCCAAGGTGTCGGTTCCCCCCTCCTCCTCCCTCTCCCATCCCTCCCCCTCATTCCCCATCCAACTTTCAGGCAGCTGTTCATCCAGAAATTTTCTCATGGCCAAGTGATAATGTGGCCTTTATTCACAAAGTAGTCATACCAGTGTCTGATTGACTTTTCATCAGGTGGATCAACACAAAATGTTGTTTGAAAGTGATGCTGAACTGTAGTCACACATTTTGATTCATGAAACCACAAACAACACTGCACTTTTTTCTACTGAAACACCATTTTACTGTAGGGATGGTGACAGCCATGCAGCAGCCAGGAAGCAAACTGCCACATGTCACTGGAAAACTTGAAGTGTTTCTGTACATGTTCCAAGTTATTTCATTGTTGTAACTATTCCAGTTAATTAAATAATAAAAATTATAATCGTCCCATTCATTTTGGTCCACCCTGTACGATAAACCAACAGAAATGAGCACCTCTCTTTTCTTATTTCACAAGGAATATAAATGCAATGTTTTTCTCATTAGTGGCTACATATAATGAAAACAAAAGCTTTATTTTTTTTAAATCACATCTCTCTTTCCTTCCCTGGCATTGAGTAGAACTTAGAATTATTTCACAAAACTGGAATACTGCCATCTAGTTTTAATCAGTAGAAGATTCTTAATCAAAATCACTTAAATATAATAAAATGTGGTAGGTATCTCCTGTAACATCTCATATATTACTCTTTGCAAAAAAAGTGTTCCTGTTTGTTAAATAATGAACATTGTAATTGCCCCATTCATTTTGGTACACCCTGTATATTCCATGCCTCTTGTTATGAAGAGATTTATTGCTCACAATTTATGAGAAGAAATCAAAATGCGTAAAAAAATCCCTTAGAGACAATAAAAAGTGTTCAATAAAAACTCCTTGAGGGGCATGGAAGAAATAAAATGTGTTGGAAGAGGTAAGGTTATTAAAATGCAGACTTAGGTTATATTTCAGTTCAGTGGCATAGCCAGGAAGGGTGCAAAAGTGCATGTGCACTCCCCCAAACTGCTCCAAGATTTGGAAATTGTCTACTCCGACATGGAGTACAATTTTCCACTCTTGTTTATTCCATGTAAAAAGCCTGTAACTTGACAGGAAGCTTACCTTTTAATTAATCTGTACTCTTAACATTTTTTTCAATTAATAATAATTTGATATTAATAAACTGCCATTCAATCTTTCAATTTTAGACTATCCCCATTTAAGGTATTACTCGATTTAAGGTACAAAATACCTGTCCCCAAGACAAATGTTATGTGGGGATTCCACTGTATATATATATATATTTTATACAGGTATATATATATATATATATATATATATATATATATATATATATATATATACCTGTATAAAAACTTTACTCAGAAGTTGGCAACGCTAGCAAAATAGTTAACTGAATTTGTGTTAAAGTAAAGCTAAGCTGAAATAAATTAACATCTTTGAATAAATACATAAAGAAATTGAAAGACAGTGCAATAATGTAACTTCAATAGGGTGAACCTAAAATAGAGGACAAAAGAGGACACACTCAAAATAAGAGAGGACAAATGTTTTGAGACAAAAAAAGAGGACTTCTGATCACCCTACCCAATACATAGCTTTTTGGACACCAGAATTATTACTTGTACATGCTTGGACCTCATTAAAAAGCAATTTTAAATTATACTGGCTAATGGAGGGAGCATCAACAATAGGAAATACATTAATAATCAATAAATTTTAATTTTACAATTTCAGTATAACCCAAAACATTGAGTTTACATTTAATTTTGGGCTTTAAATGTTAAATGGTGTATTTGTTTATATATAGTAACTTTTGCTTGTTATATTATCATTGATTCTTTCTTAATTTTTAGAATATTCAATCATTTAATGTGGCATTGAAACACTGAACTGCTTATCTGTGCATCAAATAGAAACTACGTCCACCTTCTATTTCTTCATCATCTTTTCTGCTTAAATCACAATTCCACTGTATTTGGTTTGGTTTAGATATACGTATTTAATTTGGTTGGCTATCTCACGATGTCAGGCACTTAAGGATGAATCCCCACAAAAATCATTCTAAAAAAATTGAAATAACAGTAAAGTAAATTCAGTGGCATTCTTAAAGAAAAAAACAGCTGGCAAGTGTTGCCAAACCCTTGTCTCTTTAAGTTAATATAAGTAAACATCACTATTATTTTGTTCAAGATTTTTTGGAGAGAATAAAAACATAATTTGTGAAATACACAATATTTTTAATATCACATCCATCATTGCTAAACAAGTTTCCACAAATAAATTTTGTGAAACCACTTGTGATAATTAACATTACCATGAATTTGAATTTTTAAAATATTTTCTTGAACTATGGTGAATGTCATATCTTAATTTACCATATAAAATATTTTTCAGATTAATCCTTGCTGAAATTCTTCCCTATAATTGAAAATGTAAATTTCATGAGAATCTGCAAAGACTATAAAATCTTTTAAAGTGCCAAAAATAACCATGAAGCATATTGCTCTATTTGTTATAAAACAATATATTTAGTAGTGAAGGAAAATTAGATTAGGATCAGCATTTGATTTCAGCCAAGCATAAGAAAAATAACATACCATATATGCCGGTGTATAAGTAGACTTTTGAAGCTCAAAAGAAATTCCAATAACTTAAGGTCGACTTATATGCCAAATATATAAAATGTGACCCTTAAATAACATTAAAAACATTGATATTTATGAAAACATTTGATCTTATGGCATAGATGATCACAATTTTCAATCAGCTGCTCCATTGTTTACATATTCTGTCATTTATTTTAGAAGATTTAAGATAATTATTTGTAATAATTAATAAAAATAAAAATTTTGTTTTTATTACTGAATCTCAAAATATAAACGATCTATTCGCAATTATAGGAATGAATGATAAGTAGAATTAAATTCCGCCAATAGATGACAATATGGTATATGACTTATCTTTCTTAAACAAATGATTTAATAACTCAAAAATCGACAGTGCAAGAATAAACCTCCACTTCATGTTGACCAATCTTAGCCAAAAACTAATGAGTTCTTGATATTATAACAAAATTTATAAATATAAAGTTCTGTGTTGATCTGATAAGATGTTTATGAGTTAGAGCACTCATAAAATTCCAAGCACAGCCACACAGCTGACACACAGACATCATCGCGAAAATATTCAAAATTTGTTCAGGGGACCTTAAAACATACATACATATATATATATTCGTATATGGAGCAAGTAAAAATACCATGGGAAGTTTTTTTTTAGCAAAAAAGTGGGGGGTCGACTTATACAGCGAATACATGTCTTGTATTTATAATCCAAAAAATTGAGGTCGACTTATACGCCAGGTCTACTTATATGCCGGCATATGTGGTATCTGAAAATACATCAGGGAGAATTATAAACTATGTTGTCATTAAAAACAGCAAGGATTCTGAAATTATTTCTGCTGGTGAAGCAACTTTAAGCTTTCATACAGTTTGCCATCACTTCAGTTCAGTGTATTGCACAAATAAGCTACATGCAAAGTTATTTACCAATTCTAAGACAGCCACTAAAATTTCATCAGCCAGAACCAAGACAGAATCGATTGTCAACTAAGTATTAGCACCATATTCGCTACAATTAATAAAAAGTTAAGCATATGGTTTAGTACATTGGGGTCTCTACTGATAGTAATATTAATTTACCAACAAAACTTTTTCCAGTAATCATACAGCATTTTGATAATCTTGCTGAAGGAGTCACAGACAAGCTAGTTGAATAGAAATCTGTTTCAAGTGGATCAGCAGAGACTATAAGTCAGCTTATAGTAAATACATTATAGTTGGACAGAAAAGTATATTGTATTTGGAGCAGACAACTGCAAAACCAATTTTGGCAGTTTAAACAATGTCTTTGCACCCTTGTAAGCAGAACTTGGTAGTTAATTGGAATTGGATGTCTTGCCCATATCTTAAATAAACATGCAATTGATGGATATTAAGCAATTTTGGTCAAAATCTAATCATTTTTCAGTATTTACTATTAGAACAGAAAGCTTGAAAACATTTTATGAATTTGTTTCTGTGGATTATAGTCAACTTTTAAAACATTCAAGAATGAGGTGGTTGTCCCTTTTCCCTGTCACTGAAAGAATTCTGAAAATGTATGAGCCATTAAAAATCTTATTTTCTTTCACTTGAAAAACTCGCACTATGTTATAAATGTTTCTTGAAAATCCATTAAATGAAACCTACTTATTATTTTTGCATCCATTAGTTCATGTGTTTAATTAAAATATAAGATACATAGAAAGTGAGAAAAATTCAATAGATGAAATGACGAGGACATTAAATGTGGTTAGTCAATCTTCGATTAACAGAATAGGAACAATTTTTTCCAATAAGTGTCAGAGCAGTATTAAATTAAGATGCTGACCTTCTCAATGAATGCATTGTATAAAAATTTATGAGAATGCTTTAGATATATAATTTATTTAACATATACAGGAATCCCCCAAGTAACATGTGTTATAATAAATAGGAATAAAAATATCAAATTACAAAATATATCTGGAACTATGGACCACTCAATTCTTAGATTATAAAGTTTTTAAGGGGATGGAATCAAAAAGTATCCCACAGTGGGTGCACGAAACAAATTCTTTGGAATTCATATTAACCAAAAATGTTGTAATTGATGATTCTAAATGCTTGAATCAATTGAATAATTTGAAAGCCTTTCTGCAAAGCAATATATCATGTAAAGAGTTTGAGGAAAAGTTAGCAAATGAAAAATTGTTTGGTTGTTCAATCAGTAGGTATATAATTCAGAAGAGAACCCAGAGTTTCCAAAGATTTACAGCTTGTCTTTTTAATTCCCACTCACAATGGTTATTGAGCATATTTGTAGTTTAGCGAATGCTCAATGGACGGATGAAGGAATTCATTTGGCAGTTGAATCAGCAAAGATCTTTTAATAACAAAATATAATTTTAACCATTTGTCATGCATTGAGTTCTTTGATAGCATAATTAATGATGAGGAATTGCTGAAGAGAGTGAGCAGCTCTTAAAAATATGGCTAGATAATTTTATTAACCATTTAATTCCCTTAAATGTTCCATTTGTTGTTACTTTTATTGAGAAATGGTTAATTTATATATAGCACCTTGTACTTGGACTAAAAATTCCTCATACAACTTGTTTGCACACCAAATTTTATTTGCCCTCTTTTTTGTCATTCTTTGAGCCATTTGTCCTATTTTCACAAAGTCAAAATCCGGTCACCCTAGTATTGGGTAAAAAAAGATCTTACATATATTTTTTCAAATAAAGTGCATTTCCAAAATGTAGTTTTTATTTATTTGAATAAAATTTTAAAATGTATATTTACAGAATAACTCATTGAGTCTTTCAGATTTATAATCGACTGCAAACTAAGTGAAAAGGCTATTTTATTTAAACATAATTTTTGGTTTGATTTTATATTATTACAACTTCAGTTATTCACATTAAACTATTATGCTGGAATAATTTCAGATGCAATGGTTCAAATCTTTCAATTTCTTTGGTGATAAAACAACTTAACATTTACAACTTTGAGCAGTGCTTTTTTCTGCTGGAAATCCACTCCATAATGTTTACTGCAACAAAATACTAATTTGCATACCTTAAAACAAATCAAATGAAGTTATTTGCAATGCAATAACGTTTTGCTCATATTTTCTAATCCTACTTATTCCTCAGCTGACATCACATATGTAGCAGTTATATATAAACCCTTATATAAGTTTAATCCCAGAACCAATGGATTAACTGGGGTGAAGTGGCGCACTTGCACCAATGCCCTTGGGCTTGGGGAGACAATGGGAGCTCTGTCCTTCTCTATAAATTGTAATTTCATATGCTGTATTTCTCGTAGAATATCACGAAAATATTTGTAAATTTTTACAAATTTTAATATATAAATGTAATACTTCTAACAAATCAGAGTTTATTATTCAGTACCTTTAAGGCACCTTCAGAGCAGGAGCAGATCCAGAAACTTCCCAAGGGGGGGAACAATCGCCTCTGCCGAAGACCATACATTTTGAAAATCCCTACCCATATCAGAATCTTTCATTTTCTTGTCATACAGACTTAATCTTAGGTATAGAAACAAAGAATGTTGCATGGAATGACTTTTAAAGTGCACCCAGTAGAGGGCAATGGGATTGTCCAAGGGGAGGGCAATTGCCCCCATCATCCCTCTGTTGGATCTGCCACTGCTTCAGAGAAAGTGTGGTGGTAGTAAGAAATCCCAATGTGAATCTGTGGGAGAAGTTACCTGAAGGGTTGAGGGGTGGGTTATATGGCATCTCTTTGAAGATTAAGTATACAAATTTTCTTCCTTAATATGTTGAGAAAACTTGGGGTATGGGAAGTTACATTGACTTAAAGCTGAACATCTAACATTGAGTATAATATGGGTACAGTGACATTGACTAAGGCCATATGCTGTAGCACACAACATTGTTGTGGCTTTAGCCTTTTCTAACCCCCAGGATGGGTCAGATATATGCCTCGGGGGTTGGATATAAATAGTCTTCTTTATTCTCAGTTATGATCGGTGTGCTCAAGTGTTAACAACATTTATGAGTCATCTGCCCAAGAACTTCAGTACATACCACTGCATTAGCTTTGTCTTACTGATTGTATATGTTTTTCGTTCGAAGTTTGACTACATTTATTCAACTGTTATTACTCCATTACGGATTCATCCTCCCTGCACAAAAATCCAAGTTGTAGGTTTTGGTATTCTTTGCTATTAATGTAGAGTGACACTGATTGAATGTTTTTGTTTGAAATTTTACATTTCAACTGTTATAACTCCATTACTTTTTTGCTGCCCCTGCACAAAAATTCAAGACGTACATTTTGGTATTCATTGCATTTGATGTACAGTGAAACTGAAACCCAAAATTTATGCAAGAGATTTTGATTAAATGAAAGAAAGATACTCAAGAGAATTTTGTGAATATCTGCAGAAAAAGATAGTACATTCCACACTATTGCATCACAAAAACATATTAGATATGGTGTCCATTTCTACAAGCCAATGTGAAAGATGATTCCCACAAATTAATGTGATTATTACACCTAGGTCTTCGCTGCTGATGTCCACTACAGCTGCCCTAATAATTATAAGGATCATTGGGCCCTTAATCAAAGTTTTTGATCCAACTAAGTACCTATGTCAATTTATGGCTAATTTGAGGTTGTCATTCAGCTGTAGAGACAAAGAATAAAATCATGATATGGCCTATGATGAAAATATGCTCTATGTTTAAAGATTATTACTATAATTATAATTTTTGTATCAAAACAACTATATCATTTAAAAAAATACAAAAATCGAAAACTACATCATTCCTATTTTTTCTCCACTTGCAAGTTTAGACACCTTTTTGTTATAAAACAGCAAAAAAGTTTATTTAATTTTGAGGAAGTATTTTTCATATATATGAGGCTGAGAGAAAAGGTATAAATTATCTTTAAATGTTGGGATTTTATTGTTCTAATGTATTAACAGGCCACATAGTCACCTTTAAAAATAACAGGGATAATTTATATCATATGAAACAATAATGGAAAACAACCATTTTCATTCTGTAACTAAATATTAACAAATAGAAGTAGTACAAGGATTGGACACTTATATTGAGTACATTTAAATTACACTCACAGTAATGTAGAATGTATGAATAATTATTTTCTTGATCTAAATTATGGAAAATTTTGAAGCATACAATGAACTTTTCAGTCTAGTGTCAGTAATTTTTTGCCAAATCAACAAATCATTAGTTTTAAAAACAAACTTTGTACTCAGTAAAAATTTAGTATCTATATTTATCAAGTAAATGCAGAGGATAAAATCTATCCTCTCATCTACTTTAAAGGTGCAGTTCAGCTGCAATCAGTTGTAAAGCACCATGTCGAACATCAGAATTGACATAAATTTTCTCTTTTCAAATTACTGGTAGGAAGCCATGAATAACAGTTAAAACAGCCCAATTTTTATTTTGCTCATGTCCTTTTGGCAAATAGCTTCATTGGTACTTTCTCCCACTTGTCTTTGCTTTCAAAGACTACAAGAGAGAGACAGAGAAACACAAACACACATTTGACACACATAAATTGCTGGAGATGGGAGGAGACCTTGCATTCTCATTTTTTTTAGGACACATCCTCTGAAATTATGCGTTCCGATTTTTTTGTAGATCTTAATAAAGCAGGGAAGCTTTTAGGCTCACTTGGAAAGAGAGGGCAGGGTTTAGACCCATGGTGGTATTTCCTTGCTCACAATTAAATGTTCCTCAGGATGTTCTCATCATCGACGAGGTTGACTGTGGCAGAGGTTAATGTTGTGCCTTCTGGAGAGGAGGGTGGCTTTGCTCGGTGGTAAGAGGAGCAACTTCAACAGAAACAGAGAAATGGGAAGGAAAATCATGAACCTAGAAGGTTCCAGATGAAAGTGAGATGAAGATGACAGGTATTCCTCATCTTCATCCTCTTCTTCCTGCATTGGCATGAGTATATCCACTGTAATGGAAACAAAAAATCGACGGTTTTATTAATGTTGACTAATTATTTTTGCTCAGCAATGCAATCATTTCATCACTCCACATATTATATTTTATATATCAACTAGATTAATAATTTGAAACTAATTTTTAGTTAAAAGACACCATTTTATCTAGTTCTCTGCAAAACTTCTATTGTTATAGTAAGATGCATTTAACTTGAATACCATCATATTTAGTTTGAGAAAATTGGGTTATGCTGGATATATTTGTGTTCAAGTTTCTTTTGTTACTACATAATTTATCGTCTCATTGTTTTTTAAATAGTTATTAATAAAAGTTTCAGAAGAGTATAATTACAAGGTGCGGCAGAAAGAACTCCCCGACAATCTCCACTCCTGTACCCCCACCCCATGCGGTTGCGGAAGGCACACTGCGTCGTTATCGCAGAACCGCCATTTTGAATGAACTCCTCGACAACAAAAACGCGGTGCTCTCCCGACCAAGCCATGGTGTGAACTGAAAACGGCATATAAACAGCTGTCTAACGACACACTCCCCTTTCCTGTACCCCCACCCCACTCCTAGCTAAGCCCCTCCCAAATCGGGGAGTTCTTTCTGCCGCACCTTGTATTTGAAGCTGGTGATTAAATCGACATATATGGTGGGCAATAGACGATTCTGAGGCTTCTTTTACTCACCAGACACAGATGTGGATCGTTTGTCAGAAAATTCAACTTCATTTGGATGGGGACCTTTGAAAGACGGTAGTGTTGACTGACATGTTAGACGAAGACGACCGCCGACACCCAGGCCTAGACGAGCATGATGCATTGCTATCTGATGTCATGTAATAGACGAGTTTGCAAAAATGAAAGTAAATCAACACAAGCTTTCATAAGAGTACTTCAAGTAAGGATTTTTATTTTAAATGTTAAATAAATTAAAAAGAAAGTTCAGGTCTAGTCTACTTTTAAAAACAGACAATATTTTTCAGTAGGAAGAAAAACATCCAATGTAAAAAAATTAAAAACCGCCAATTTTCTATTGCCGGAAATTGGGAGATAAAAGCGCCATCAAGCGGAGATACTTAGGTAGAGCTTTATAAACGCGCGCAACCGCGGAGTTCAGTTGCAATCAGGAAGTGCTTCTATGCGAAGTTGTTCACGTCATTAGAGATTGATAGTTATGTGTGCACACTCTTAGTCTATATTACAAACAATTTACAAATACGATAAGCAGTGCATTTTACGACGGTGTCTATTTGAAATTTACAATAGCAACTCGATGAACCAGGAATCTTAAATGGTTTGTAATCCATAATCACATGAGTTTTTTAGTTCAGTAAAATAATCATTGCGTGACAATTAGAGGCATATATATGTTATCAGTTTACGTCAATTGTTGACATAGAATTCATTGCCTTCTGATTGATCTACCATGATGCATTTCAAAAGTGTTCTTTCATTCAGCAGTTATCTGCTAGATCTGCTGGGAATAATTTAGGAACAGGAAAAAATTATGCCATAACCTCAAATCGAACCTGGCTCTTTCACTTGCCGGGCGGATATTATACCCAATCTAGCTATCGTAGCAGACCATCTTTACCCATTTCAGAATGCGGATGTTTGTGACTCGCACCCAGTCGGATTATTTCAGTAAATTTAAAAATCGAGAAATATTTTTAAGGTCCTCAGTAGGGCATATTAAATATTATCGTGCCACTAGAATGATTTGAAAACTTAACAACTGCATTTTTAGAGGTGTATTTAGATATTTTAACCCAGGTTGGAAAAAGTTTCGGTTCGGTGGGATGTAAGATTCAAAAGGTTGAGAAACATCGCGCCAGATGGCAGTTAAGAGCAGAACGATTGCCAGGGCAATTGCATCAGCGCTAGAGTAAATTTTATTCGTTAAATTTCGGGTTTTCCCATAGGTGGCATGAATGCCAACCTTTTTAATGTATGGCACGCATGAATAGAATGGAAAGTGTCTCTATGTCGGAATATTATTTCTAAATGCATTTCTTGCAATATAAATGATTTTTCAAATAATTTCGATAATTTACAGTCAAACTAAAATATTTTTACTTTGAGAAAGGTTTATAAATAGTTCATAATCGTAGGATATGCAAAAAACGTTTCTTGCCCGATAAACAAAATAAGTCTCAATTTTTAATTGACTTATGACAGCCTGCAAAATTGCTGAAAGAGAATTTTGAATTTTTTCTAACCATTATTATACACTTTGAATTAATTCTTGATTCTTACCGCTACGGTATTTGGGAAGAAGAAAAAAGTAGATCATAATCGAAATCGATTACCAGAAAGTAAATTATTATTAAAGTCGGTAGATTATAATTGGCGAATCAGTGACGTGCTCTGTTGTCTAAATGCGTATATGGTTTTCTCAACCTGTTTACTGTTATTGGAGAGACAAAGTTAGTCAATTTAATCAAACCTTTTGATTGAATGCAACTTTAAGATACTCTTCCTTGAAAATTTGCTTTCGACGTGGCATTGGCTGGTCGAACGGAGCAGCTCTCCCGGTGCCGCTCCATAGGACGAGGGGAGGGGAGGGGGCTTCCTCATTCCATTACTGTAATTGCAACAATACTGGAAGCAGTTGACGAAAAATATCAGCGAAGACAAGTTAACGTGTTATTTCTGTTATTGAACTATTTTTTGTGGCAGCATTACTCGACTCAATTCCTGCTCTGTTTTAGACATAATATCCTACTTTATTTCGGACGTGATATAACGGAGTCATGCACTACTAAATTATTAGTTTTCGATGTAACGTTCCATTCAGGGGGATATAGTATAATACCGCGAGTTGCTACTGTATACAATTGGATAATAAGAACTTGTTGTCGATTTGTATGTATGGCTAATCAACCTCTTGGATTATTTTAGACAGAATGAGAAGAACATTTTATTTAGAACTTTATAACTCGGACGGTTACAAGATGTAACTGGGGTGGGCCGGAGGAGGTAGAGGAAGGGTGAAGGAAATGGATGGAGTCCTTCGTCCCCCATTCATGGGCGGTATGAGGGGGTGGCACTAAATCTAGATTCGACTGTATATTAAAATAGAAATTAATGAAGTATTTTTGTTCTTAATTTAAAATCACCTTTCATTTGTGTGACAAGTGCAGTAAAATTAGTTAAAACATTTAAAAAATATTATTATTTTTAAAAATTATTTAAAATTTTGGTATGCACCCTCCAAATATTTGACAATAACTCTGCCTCTCCACAATTCATGCTACCCCTCCCCCCGGCACAATTGGGAAGCTAACTAGTTCTTAGTCTCTGGACTACTAATGTAATGCAAGTAGTGAAATGCTTGTGCTCTCGATTCGGATGTAATGGTGAAAAATTTTCCAAGGCATAGTATTGTTTTATTTTTCTGCTTTACAATGATTTAAAAAAAATGCGTGGAGTACTGTTCATGTACCACATAAGAAAGTTTAATTAAACGAATTAAGGCATTTTTTCGCATTCGGAGTTAAAAATAGTCCTAAGAATTAGAAAAGGAGGTAATTGAAACTCAATATTTTAAAAAGGCGACTTTCCAAAGGCTAGGTAAGCTTAGTGAAAACCATATTTTATTAGTACAAGCAGACGAATCGAGAGTCACCCAAGTTCGAATGTATGGGGATATGGTGTCCCATTCTTTTACCGGAAGATTCAGTCCGACTGTGGTCGACGTGGGCACCAGCGCCACGGAGGGATGCGCCACTGGCTCCATGAATTCCGGGTCGTGTAAGAGGTCGTCTCCTTCCTCGTTCATGTCCGTCTCTTCCCTCGTCTCTTCCTCCTCGTCGAACTGGAAGCGGTGGTGATGGTGGTGGTGGTTGTGGTGTCTGTGGTACGGGTGGGACTTGTGGCTGTGGTAGACCTTTAGGAACTGCTCGTTAATCTGCAAATGCGCAATTAAAAATAACGTTTCGAATTCGAATCGTGAACGTCATCCGATGGCAGTCGGGTGGAATGGATATGCAGACAAATTGACGCATATTTGAGAAAACATTTCTTAAAGCATTTGTTAAGGAACGTGAAAACCATGAATATTTCTTTTAAATTTCTATACGGTGGTCTATCATTGTGGTTTGACTGTTCGTTAAGATTTTAAATACGTTAGTTAAAAGTGTTTTTAAAATCACTCTGGTTGATGCATGCAGTTTGACAATATTTATATATAGTACCTTATTTGTCTACTGATTTTATACCGATGGCTTCAAATGAGATGGTGTTAACATTGTTGTGACATTTTAGACGATAGAAATTGATTCGAATCATATGTCATGGCAAATATTTTACCTTGAATCTTGAGTTGAAAAATTATATAAAGATAGCTTTTAAAAATGGATTTATGTAACTGTGGTCGCTCGGAGTCTAGAAATTGAACGCCATATTTCGATTCAAAGGTCATAGCAATTTATCTTCTCATACCTATAAAAAATGCAAATTTATCACCGCAGATAGTTGAATTGACAAGACTTCTCACAAACCTTTTTTTCTTTTGCAATAAACGATTTTCATCCACGATCACTAATAGATATTAGTAAATTACCAAGTATTTTTTCTTCTGCATGCACTTATAATAAATCGCCTATCTCGACGATTTTTGATGGGATATTTAATAAATTAATCAATGGGAGATGTCTTCAGAAATTTCATCGATTTTTTCATCCCAAAATACTTCGAAATTCCTCTATAAAGAAATTTATTACGTAACTCGATGCAGCTTTGGAGTTTTAAACGCCAGATATTCCTTTTGTGGAGTTTTCGATAGTGCGAAAAAAGAAACGATATATTCTTCCGCACGTGTGGAGATGAAGATTTTATTCGAAGCTTTACAATCCTTTTGGGGCATATTCTCTCTCTTTCTCTCTTCCCTAGCTGTCTTTCTCTTTGACTCACCTCTTCTCAGGCTGACTATCGGTTCGACTTTTGACTAAGAACTTGAAGAAAATAAGTAAGCTAGCTATGTGGGGTGGTTATTGCTCTCCTAACTCAAGTCGACCTTCATTTTCTCTGGAACTCTCGGCACTTCGACGTTCGCGAAACGAGTTCCAGTTATTGCGACGATATCGATTTTCAAAAAGTCATCTTATTTTTTTTCCGAATCCGTCTCTCTTGATTCGGATGTCTGTCGGTAAGGTAATTATCTGATGTCCTTCAAAAGACGTGCGATTCGTGAGTTGAAGTTTGCCGAAGAATTTTAACCGTCGTTGAACATTTTTACGGTGGATTAATTGAAGTGGAAACGATATTAAAAGAAAACTAAGGAAACCATTTTTCAAAAGAAGGGGTATAAAAAATTCGCAACCGTTGCCACTTATGTTTCCGGTACTTATTGATATACCTGTTGTTTTGTCGATAAAAGTTGAGTTATGGTTTGTAAAGAGAAAGAAGATAAACTGTGACTATCGAAGTTTCCTTTTTAGCGTGTTTAAAAATGCGCTGTTGCTTTCACTTTGGCATCTGTCGGTCCGTCCGCCTGTGCACTTGCTTCAATTAAAATTGTGACGAAACCGTAAAAGACAGACTTCAAGTGTAGATTTCTGTACTGCTGCCATTTGTTTTCTTTAGATTTTAGTTTTGAAAAATATACAGGGTCGGATAGGAGCCAATTAAAATTAAAAAAATCTCCGAGGTTATAAAATACGGAAAGCTGAAATTTTGAGTTGGCATTTCCACATTTATGTCACTTACAAGCGAGGCTCTAGTGACCGAATATGTGGCGGTATGATAATAACGGTCTCCAGGCATTAAAAACCTTAAAATGTTCCAGTTCGACGCAGTTACTATAAGAAAAACGCGCTAATTTTATCGATGTTCATTCAGGTTACCTATGCATATTTTCTCTGCTTTTGATTTACTTTACATTTCCGTTGGAATGTTAAGGAAATGGGACAAGAAGAACGTCATAGCTTAACTATATAGCAGGATTTTCTTACAGGTCCAAAATGTGTATATTTTTTAACTTTAAAAACGGATGTATAATTAAAGGAATAATGAGTACGAATGCACGAATGAAAGCGACGATCACGTCATGATGGATAATTGCTGTTAATGAAATGATGAAAACATATATCGATTTCCGAGAAAAACTTTTATTTTAATCAAAATTGTCCAATAAAAAAGGTTTAGCAAGCTATAAGTAAAAATAGCTGTTTATTGGAATTGCACTAACCGAATGCCTGTGCAATACTTTTATTTGATGTTAAACTAATTGTTAACGTTAATACGGCTACATGAAAGGAGGATGGATGAATGGTTAAATCTAACCGAAATAAATACGGGTGACTAATATTATTCTTTTAATCGAATATTTATTTTTCCATCACTGGTCAAATGGTTCGCTGATTGCCAACGGGGAAGATAGGAAGAACGAGGTCAAGTAAACAACGAGCAGAGAAATAATTTAGCGCGCCATTTTCTCCGGAAATATGACGTCGAGGGGCTGGAATCGAGCGGAGACGCCTACGAATAAAAATTGGACGAGGAAATGTTTGACTTTTGAATGTCTAATTATGCAATGCACATATTAGGAAAGAGAGACAAAATCACACGGTAGAAACAATGTAAGAGAAAACAGCGATTATGGTTCCGCTCGCATCCCTTCATTCCATCTTAAATAAAAATTATCGAGTATATTAAAGGAAATGGGTATTTAGATAAGTTTGAATGCGCGTGTAGTATTGGCGAACTAGTGTTTATGCAAGGACTTTATTTTTATTTTTGTTTCTATAAGTAAAATACAATAACCGTTGAGCAACGGAGTCTAACAAACCAAACAATTGTGTATTATATAAAGACCTTATCAATCTCCTTAATTACAAGAAGTCCAAACCAGGACTAATGCAGGCTGGTTTCTCAAGTTGACGTCCCGAATTGATTATTTACATTGACAGGAAATGTTTTAGTATGTGTTGGTCATTTCAAGGAATTCTCATGCCATAAATACCATTTGTAAGTCATAGTTTATCAATGATAGAGAAAAATTGGAAAACAAATTAATAGAGCTTTATCAAGTTTAAAATACTAAAGGCAATGTCAAAATCTCTTTCTGACATTATATTTTGCATGTATTTTTTGAATTAACAAATTTAATTAGTGCTACTGTTTATACGGTAATATGTATGGATGAAATGTCCATTGCTGAAGGATGGTCGAGTGGAAAAGAAAATAACCCATTTGTTCACTCGTCTATGCGCACACACATACAGGATCGTTTCATAAGGCTGTTTCCTTTGGAAACCAGCCTAATTACCAGTTCCCATTTAAAAGCATTGGACTCTTTGCCATTGTAATTGATATTTTTCATTGTAAGAAAACTGAAAAAAATCCTCTTATTTTCTGATTAAAAACAATTTTTTTGCGTTGATTCTCTTAAAAAATATTGAACTTAAATCTTTCATTCAGAGAACGGTATATGTCCCGACTTTGTATCTTAAATGTAATTAATGAAAAAGGCAATTTTATAAAGTCCTGCGCCGTTTTCAATGTTTTTCTTATGTGTGTTTAATTAAAACTGTACATTGGGGTCAAAAACACTCCTTAAATATAAGTTTTTCTGAAGTTTCGGATTTTCTTCAGAGATTATACCCAATGATCTATCTTCCTTCCAAATTTAAGCTCAGAAGCACTTCTAGAAATAGTTTAGGTTTTACATCCTATATTTTGAAGTGTTACGTGACTGATAAATTAAAAAAAAAATATTTTACAGAAGAAGGTATCTACGCGCATGAGGGTTTTTGGCATTATATCTGTTTATACGAGCCCTCAAAAACTATTGAAATATGTGCTATAGCAGTACTTATGGAGGAGTTATTTAAAAATATATAATTAAAGTTTTCAGTCAATAATTATGCCAATTTTCCTATCAATTCGAGTTGGAAAAAATGAAATCGATTTCTATTATAGTTAAATCGTAAATTAAAGCGATAAAAGGGTAACTCATTTTATTTAAAACTTTGACGCGAGAGTACCCAGTTTTCAAATGTGGTAATCTTTGAAAGAACGTTACTATTCGATATGAGGTTTGAAGTCTATTGTCATGTTCAATAAATTTAAGCGCGATTTTTTTCAAATCTTATTTTTTTTGTAAGTCAGTTCTGGTTAATCAACCTCTTGGTTTAATATAGTCATTACTCCTTCCACACCGAACACATACACAAGGAAGGAGGGAAACCCGGTGCCGGCATTAGCCTACTCTTTACGAGCAGCACCAAGGGGGCCAACTGCTTAACGTCTCTTGCGCGGTGTCTTCAAACCACACAAGTAGGGGACGGGACGATCCCAGGTTGAGAAATCCGACCTCCGCCGGAACCGAACCTTGCACCGCTGAGTGGAAGGTCAACGCTCTAACCACTTCGCCACCGCCACTCCAAATCTTATTTTTGTTTTTACACAAATCAGCGATACTTCATCTTCAATCGATAAGAACTCGAATTTACGGTTTGTCCGAAAAATTTCTGAGTGAATTTACAGTTTTTTTCACGGCGAGACGTAGTGAAAAATCCTAGGAGTCGTTTAAAGAGAAATTGAAAGAAAAATCTCTCTTCTCTCGACAAACAACGGAAAACCGTCGTTGCGATGTTTGGAAACAAACATTTCCTTCGAGGCAGCAGAAGCGCGAGTTTAAAGCCACACCATTTTGCATAGCTTCCGGTGTACGCCAACATTTCATTACGGAAGGAAAGCTCGCATAGATGACGCCGCATTCGGTTGACGTCGGCGGAGAATATCGTCGCCTAGATATCTCTTTCAGCGGCGCGTATTTATTTTTCAGAAATATTTCGGCGCAATAAACCGAAACCTCGCCACGTCGTAAAAATATGTTTTCGCACACCTCTCACCGAAAAGAAAACCATTCACTATAACGTAACAACTCACTCTCCGTCCCGTTTCTTCGAAAACGTAATCGAAAATGGGGAGACTTTTTTATGGACGTTTCTCTCCCCTCCGCAAAATCCCATTCTCTCTTTCCTCCACCCTCCTGCCTTCCCCTTACATTATTCGTATTATTCGCGTATTCCGTGCAAACATTTTGGCTGCAGCGGGAGGTGTGGAAATACATTGACGTGACACCAACTTTTGATGAAACGTCACTTTTAGCCATTCTCATTTTTCGTCTCGCCCGTTGAGATTTCCGAACTTTTCTGGAACAATTTTTTTGCCCTCTTTCTCTCATTTCCTTTCTCCCTCTCTCCCATTACTCTCGTCGCGTTTCTCCTCACCAACACCACCGCCTTCTACCGGCACCGCCCCGAAACACCTGAAAAACTCTCCAGCTTTTTCGAGGTTTCCGTGACCGCCGTCATTTCGTGCTTTTTCTCCCACGCCCAGGAATCCTCCTCGCTACCATAAAACATCGAAACCTCTTCTTCGTTTCTCTCTCTCTCACTGCAAACAATGGGGAAAAAATCTGGTTTGTGAGAGAGAAAGCCTCGTGCGTTGAGCGTGCTAGCCTATCGAAACCATCCCGAGAAGAGAGAGTGAGAAAAAAACAAAATAAATCCGAAATTACCGCGTCTAATGCTCCCGAAAAAGCGTATCTCGAATGGGGTGTCACGACGATTTATCCGCGTCGTTTTCTCTCTTCTTCCTACCTCTCGAACGAGATCTCCCGAATATCAACCGATTCGTCTTTGCTATATTTTCTCTGACGTATTGGTTATATATTCGGAGAAATGTGAACGAGCGATGGTGATTGGTGGTGAGAAACACGGAAATAAGAACTGAGCGTCGTCCTCGCGTGGCGTGACCGAACGATCTTTGCACCATCCGCCTCTTTCTCCCTCTCTCTCTCTCTAGCTCTCTTTGTTGACTGTCGAAGCTAGCGGAATCCAGGCGAACAAAATATTACGGTGGTGTCAGGAATGTTTCGGTGAATGCGTTCGCCTCATCTTTCCGTGGCAGGATTCAAGCGAATACGTATGGAAATTTATGTGGTTCGTGTATTTTTGTGAATGTCGTTGATGAATAAAAGAGATAAATGAGGAATATTTGTCGTGTTAACGTAGGTACAATGGTTTATTAAAAAAATCGTAGCGGGCAAAGGAGGAAAGAATCTAAATATGTATCACAAATAATTCATCCGCGTCATATGTTCAAGTTTCGTGAGTTGGTCGCAAAAGATTAGGTAGTGTGGAAGAGATTTTTAAACGATATCTCGCATCAGGGACGTACCTGGGATGGCAAAATTTTGGGAAACACCTTGGTTATATTGAATATTATTTTACTGCGATTTTAATAAAGTATGATATCGTTTGTATCAACAGTAACTTTAACGTTCGAGTGTTGAATACATATTTACGGGAAAATAAACTTTTGCATTTTTTGCGGGAACGAATGGCGTCTTTTGCAAGCGGCGCCTATGACAAATGCGATCTTTGCCAAACGGCACTGCCTCGCACCATGGTGTTTACGTTATTTTACTTTAAGACTCAAATTTAAAGAAGTCAAATGGAATGCAAAGACATTCCACTGCAATAGGAAACGGAGAAATGCTCATCTCAGGACATGAGATTAATGACTTTTAACACTTACCGCTCAAAGTTGAAAGAATGTGTTTCACCTTATACAGATAATTGGAATATTGTACTCCCTTGTCATAATCGTGTTTCTTATTTATAAAAAGTCTCGCTAAAATGAACGATAATAATAATAATAATCGTCTTTATTGAGGGCGGTATTTGGACAATCATGTCCATTCTTACATATAACCCTGACGAACACAAACATCCATGTCCGAGGCGGGATTCGAACCCGCGGCCCTACTATCCGTTGGCAGATACTCTAACCAACCGTCTACCAAGGCCGATTTTCCGCAAGAAGTGTCCATCCTCGAGTCAGTGCCGTCTATTTTCGATCCCACCGAAATCCTCCTTCCTCGCCCCAATGGTTTCGCTAACAAACGCGCGGGAAGACACCCGAAAAGATTGGAATAGCGGAACGCGAACGCCCTCTTCTGCGCGGCGAAAATGTCGCGAAAAGTTGGATTCGTCGTTTTCCCGCCTCTTCTCTTGCGTCATTTCTCATCGCACTTTTTGTCGCAGTTTCTTCATTTCGCCTTTCTTTATTTTGGTACGTGCTTTCCTCGGTCCCGTTCGCACGAATAATACGCATTGTTCTTTTATTCCTTCCCTTAATTTTTACTCCATTCATACATTTTTTCTTCTTGCTTTTACTCTATATTTTCTCTCATTCCATCGGCTTCTGTTATGTAATAATTTTGCCGTACTTTATGGTCTGCCACATGTTCAAATTTCTATATCCTATCCTCATTATAAAATATCTAATTTCGTCTTCTCCCAGTTAAAAGTTGTACATTAATTTTTAAATATTATTCTATATATTTAATATTTATGCAGTCTCTTATATTAATATACAGTGTAACCTCGATAGAACGAGTACGGCATGCAACGATAACTTCATTATAGCGAGCGAAAACAATGTCACCACCAATTTGTTAACGTTACATATACGGAATTAAAATTTCGGACATTACGAGTATTCGTTAGAACGAGTATTTTCAAGAATTTCATAAATTCTCGCTATATCGAGATTTCACTGTAATTTCTTTAGTAGTCAACGATTGAAATTTCTAATATGACAGTGATTGCTAACCAACCGTCTTCACTTGAAAAAAACCACGCTTTTTTGTCAAAATTGACCGGAAGAAGAGCAGAGATGGGCCTCAGAATTTGTAGCCGCAGCACGTACACAAGAATATTATTTCATGCATATATATCCGGCAATTTATAACTCGAGTAGTGAATCGCATTCCTTTCTAAACTGCTTTTTGTTGTAAAACAATGAGTAATTTAAGATGCCAGCATATTTTCTTTTTCAGGACTCGAGTCGAAGTTCGAGTGTTTATTTTAAAATATCGAAAGTTTACACTTAGAAAATTTTTGCACCCAGAGGCAAAAGACTCTGTTTTTTCCCTCGCTATTACTAATCTCGGTCATTTTTCTTTACCCTTTCACTCACCCTAGACCGCCGCCCAAATAAAGCACACCTCCATTCCCCTCTCGTTCTCCCTTCCATCTCTCCCTCCCTCCCTCCTTCTCTCTCTCCTTCCTTCCCTCTCTCCCTCCCCCTTCCCTCTCTCCTTCTCTCCCCCTCCCCTCTCTCCCTCCCTCCCCATCCCCCCTCTCTCTTTTCTTCCCTTCCCACTCTCCCTCCCCCGCAAGCATCCAATTTTCCGACGTACCCATTTCCCAATTCTCGATTTTAATCGTTTCCCGGGTAAGGTCATGGCACTCGTTAACCTGTCCTAATTGAGTCCGCGAGGAATGGGTGTGATTGTTAAAAAGGTCCAATCTTCGAGTGTATTTGTGTGTTCCCTATCTCTATCTCTCTCTCTATCCTTCACCCTTAGCCAAGTCAGTAGAAATTTCCTCGGAGAGAAAGATAGAGATGAAGGCAGATCTTCTATTTTTAGGTCTATTATTTCTTAAGACTTTTAAGGATTTTAAAGGTTTACCGTCGCTCCAGGCTCGCACTTGCACGCTTCGCTTTCTCCGCTCTCTCTTTCTCTCTTTATTTCCCTATAATTATACTTCTCTTTTTATAATTTTTATTTCTCTTGATCTCCCCTCTCCCACTTTATTCTTATTTTCCCTCCCTCTCTTCCTCCCTCTCTCCCGCTCTCTTCACCTTTCTCTCACTTTCTGTCCCTCCCTCTCTGCTTTTCCCACTTTCTCCCTTCCTCCTTTTTCCTTCCTCCTTTTTCCTTCCTCTCAATCCCTCCCTTCTTTCCTCCGTCTCTCCCTCTTTTTCATCTCTCACTTTTCCTTACTCTCTCCGTCTCTCTTCGTCTCTCTCCCTCACTTCACATCCCTCCCTCTTCTCTTTCTCTCCCTCCTCATGTGTTATATGGAAGAAGGGACTATCTAGTCTCAATCTCGGCCAAATAAAGACGATTATCTATCTTCTTCCTCCTCCATCCCATACTCTCTCTTCTTCCTTCTCTTCCTCTCTATCTCTTAATCCCTCTTTCTATCTAATGGGAGAGAATCCTTCGGTCGCTCAGTGCGAATGACTCCCATTTTGACGCAATTTCCCACTCCGCGATAATTGGAAGTACGCGTTTTTAAAAACGCGTCGATGTGTGTTTTTTCCCTTCTCATGTTGTATAAACAAACTCACTGAATTTTTCTTATTTTTTCTTTTTCCGTCGACGGGTTTGAGGGAGTTTTTTTTCTTCTAGGGATAATTTCACCCGCGCCTTTGCGATTAATCCCTGATATTTTCTTCCATTTCTGAGTGCTTAGGTAAAAACCTGCGAGATTTAACGACGTGGAGGCTGTTAACTAACACGAATGATTTATGGGAATAAACTATTCGGGGCTCAGTAATTCGTTTATTTTTGACCCCAATTTCCAATTTAAAAAATCCATAAGAAAAGCATTGAAAACGATGCAGAGCTATATATAATTGCTTCTTTAAATTATTTATAATTAAGATACAGAGTCAGGACATGCACCATACACTGGATGAAAGAATGAAGTTTTTTTTTATTGAAGACAAAATTCAAATCCATGCTGAATTTGCGTAACCATAATCCTAAAACAAAAAATATCCTAATTTTTACATAAATTTTAGCGTGATATAAAGGCTATTTTCTTAATGATGATTATAGCTATTGTTGAAACAGGGCGATCTAGCAATAAGCCATGAAACCGAAAATTCAAAAACTTGGACTGAGCTGATTGCCAGAGAATTTAAATATTCCGGATAGATGCCTTAATTTCGCGGAAAATGAAAATAATGTCTTATTTATATATTATTATGACATTGATTTTATACTACGACGTAAAATTATGATGAAGTCATTATACTAACACACGAAATTTAGTAACACGTGAAAAGTATTTTAATGTTGTTTCGAGAAATTTTATCTCTTCAATTATTAAATATAATGGCGTCCTATTTAGCGATTTTTTTATCCAAATACGTCCTAAAGGCACGGATGATGTTGCCATAATCTTAACACAAAATATCCTAATTTTTCCATAATTTTAGTGTATAGTGTATTTTCTTAATGATGATTATTTTTATTGTTCATGCAGAGCGATCTGAGTCACGAAACTTGATATACGAACATTTGGACAAGAGGCGATTGACAGAGAATTTTTAAATTACGGATAGTTGACTTAATTTCGCGAAAAATTATAAATATTCTGCGAGAACCCATGAAATTTATTGTCTAATACATACAGTACATACAGGTTCCACATGGCTGAAGTGCTGTTGCCCTGGAGATCACTTTGGTTTATTTACGAATTTAGATCTTGGTGTATGGTGATTTTTTATGCGCTTGCAGTATGCAAGCACAGATAACTCGTAATATAAATTTTTATATAGATAGAAAATTCTTACATAAACTTAGTGGAAGATATAAATACAAATGAGCGTTAAAATGCTCTCTATAAACACCATATGATCGTTTTTAAGGCCGATATGAGAGAATCAGTCGAAGACTGAATACGTTTATTTTAAGGTTTTGAGTAATAATTTTTGTTATTATATATAACACTATAAGCTGTTTTTTAAGTAAGTATTCGTAACCACAGATGCGTCCCGCCATGTAGAAAAGTTGTTTCGGCCCGGTTTTTGGATGATATTTTTCCTTAAAAATCAACGATTTTGAAAAGAGCATCCATAGATGTCACTAATGTGACGATAATGTATTTCCTGCGATTTAATTATTTATTAATTTAAATAAATCATTAATTAAAAAATAATGTAATTTTCCTTCATATTAATTGAGATCTTTGCTTTTAAAGCCTCCGAATCTAAAGTTGAAGGACTTCATAACCTGTGTTTTAAGTATTCTTATAGGAAAGATATCCATTTATAATTTAAAATTTTCAATAAATATAGAAACCCAAATAAGTATTAGCAATGAACGTAAATACTATTGTTACACATTTTTTTCTTTTTCCGAAGAAATCTCTCATGGCGAAGCAAATATTTTGTAACGGTGTGACAAGATTGGTAATCATAATGTATTTCTGACACTAGTGTTTAAGAATGGTCATCATCAAGTCAAGACGAGACGAATTACCCCCCACTGCACAGATGAAAAGATTCCCTTCGGCTCAAAAGCTTTCTATTGATTTTCAGAGCAAAGGCGCTTCATTAATTTAAAACCGTGCTCGCGTGCTCCGCGTAAGTTTCTCTCAAAATCTGAAATGCCCTTCGGTGCCTTCGTTCTAATCGAGAATGCTATACGGTTCTCCTTCGAGGTTATACCGATCCACAGGTACTCTCCAAGACCTCCCTTTCCTCCTCATTTCCGCATTCTCTATTTCTCTCCCTCCCTCCCGAATCGCTCTCATGTCTTCTTCCTCCTTCCTTCCTTTCTTCCTAAAGAGGGAATGATAATGAAAAATTTTGACCTGAAATAATATCTCTACAAACCAAGCTATCTCGCACTATCCATATTCATCTGTCTATCACTTTCTTTCTCCCCGTCTCCCTGTTCTTCTCTTGCATATCTCTCTCTACTCCTTCGCTTCACCACTAAATACATTTAAAAAAAATCTCCTTTCTTATCATCTTTCAAATACCCTTGCCTCTCATCCCATCTGCAAAAAATTCCAAAGGCGCTGCTCATTAACAAAGAATACCAGGTTGATTTTATAATATGACGGGGGATGAATTGGTTCTAACATATTTACTCTAGCCTCAGAACTCACATGTGATTCGTGCGACTGTGAATTTTTAACATTTTAATCTAAAAATTGTAGTAAATTTGCGGTTATTTCTCCAATTGATGCAGCAGCCCTGGAGGAAGTGTTAAAAACGCTAGACTTAGAAGAAAAAAGCACCAAGGCAAATAAAGAACATCCGAGTCATCTGTGCTTGGTCGGTTGCAATATACTGTTATTATGAAGTACAGAAAGCTTTGTAGAAGTACTGAGGAACTGAAGCAGGAAAGCCGAAAAGCTGGGTTTAAAATTAATCTTATTAAAGCAAAGGTCACGTACAACTCCCTGACAAATGAAATGAAAAGATGTATATGAATGGAGCTGATGTCACGGACTACGTTTGTTTGGGTAAACGCATCACTACGCATGGATAGATTTATTGGAGAAATCAAGAGGAGAATTAAAATGGCATAGAATTCATTTGGAGGAATGCAAACATATTCAAATCAAATATCCCTGTCTTTCTCAAGAGGAAGTTGTATTGTGTTCTGACCTACGGATGTGAAACGGGCCATGAATGCCAGAATTGTCTAGCTGTTGCATACAACGCAGGGGTGAGCGAAGAGATGTATCCTAGGGAAGAGAAGAGACCGCAAAAGTAACGACTGGGTAAGAAAAAAGACAAGAATCTGTGACGTAATTTGGAGAATAAAGATACTGAAGTGACAATGGGCGCGTCATATGTATTGCTAGAAGAAATGAGCAGTATTTGAAATATAGCGTCATCGAATGGATCCCAAGAAACATCAAGAGACCGAAAAGAAGACCAAAAGACAGATGGGACAGAGAGAGTGTGAAGTTCTTAGGACCTACTTGGAGGAGGGAGGTAGCTGATACGGAAAATTGGAGGAGGCATTTCATCCGTCAAAGGATATAAAAGTGCTGATGATTATATATATATATATATATATATATATATAATGAAGAATTAAATATAAGAAGTTATTATATTGTCTTAAGTTCGCCCGATTGTCTTTTGTCTTCCTACGTGACCATATTTAAGCTTCTCAGCTATTCTATTCCTCATCCTGAATTTCCTGTAAGTTTTGCCTTCCTTTGACCTTTAATTTATTGTTTCTTCTTGTATTATTTTTCCCTCTGGCTATTTTTTCTGTACGATTTCCTCAATCTATTTATTTATTTTATAATTTCTCGTGGTCTAACAACTTCTACTATTCTCTTAGTATCTCGTCATACAAATCACACAGGTTGACTTTATGTTCTGCACTCTGTCGGGGAATTTTTACTCCGATCCTCATTTTGTACGAGTCTTATACTCCACCTTGAGATTTTCTTCTCTGATGACCTTTGTTGCCGGTGAATTGTATTCCCTCGACCCTCCATTTTATTTCCCGTTTATTTATTTGTTTTCGCACACCCCTGCGACTACCTACATATTTTCTCGATACCTATATCAAGCCCAATGCAGGCCCGTTGTTTGCCTAACCTCATCGATAAGGTTTCAATCAGTGAATCGGTGCTTTTTCCCTCAATTCTTCCTTTTTACTAATTTTTTCCAATTTCCCCTGGAATTATTACTTTCTTGTTGTTGCCCAACCCAACCCAACCTTTCCCCTTTTTTCTCTCTCTTGCCTGCAAACTCATTCCCCTCCTCTATGATACACCATTTTCTCAGCCCCCAAACCTAACATTCTTCTATATTATGTTCTTCTAACCAAATATGTAACCAATTTATGTAGCGATTTTACGTCATACAAGAGGAAAGGATTAATTTTAAGAAGGAACTATTTCGTCTGAATTTCACCCTTAGTGAAATCTGGTTGTCTTTCTTCATCTGTTTCGCTTCTTTCTCTACTTAACTCATCTTTAGCTCTCCTTATATCTTTCCAGCTCTTTTACAAGAGCATTTCACGTTTTGTTTTCTTCTCCCGTTTCTCTTTTGCCCCTTTTTTCTCGTTTGCTGTACCCATGTCTCCCGCAGCACACGGTACCTCTGGCTCGAAAAAGTGCCGCGGCTCATGGCATCATTTTTGCACGTTCAATCTCTATTAACGTCGAATCGCTTTTTCCTCCTCTTCTCTTCGGAGTCTCTTCTATCGTCAATCATCTTTCATTAATATCTGTTGATCTTATTTGCCGGGGATAAAACCTCCCGTGATTGGGACTTCAGTCGAGATTTTTTGGTTCTGTTAATTTTTTTTGCGCCTTCAATGTGTGTGCGAAAAATTTCCGCTTATCGGAATTCCTGACGGACAATTTTTGAACGAAAATATGATAGTACTAATAAAGTCTTTTTTATTATCACGTAAAAAGTTTACTGGAATAAATGCGTACCATGGTACCATTGTTTCTAAAACGTTGAATGATTTCCACATGTGAATTACTTTAGAAATGTTTACCGGTTAAAATCGATAAATTCAGCGGAATGTCAATTAATCAAGTGTGAATCAAGTATGTCTTCAACTCTTCCAAATTCTGCCGGAAACCAACGAAAAAATCTAAAAATATTTTCATTAATTCATTCAACGAATATAAGTCGACATAAACTTTATGCAAATATCGTTGTTAATAAAATCACTGAAGATGATCGAGGGTTTATTCGCGTGGCTATCAAAAGAGATTCTGCGCGGACTATTGAAAACATTCCGTATCGAGTTAATTTGCCTGAAAAAACCATAAATCACGGCGTTTACAATCCTCTCTCTCTCTCTTCCCATCGCGGAAGATTGACGTGGTATTTGGGTAAGGGGGAAGCGAAAGGGGGGAGACGGAAGCGAAGGTGCTGCGGGTGGGTGTGTGCACGATCGACTGGTCGCGCATGTGCATAAAGGGCGTGCGTGGGATGGGACGGGGGTGGGCTCGGGATGGAGTAGTCGGCGCTGTGTGACTGACGGATAGGTGGCGGCAAAGGGAGAGTTGGAGGGGGAGAAAGAGAGATTGGAGGCGCGAGAGGGAGAAAGAGAGATGCTTTCCGTGACCCAGAACATTATCGGCGATCCCTCCAATCAGAGCAGGCCGCGTCATCGACGAAAAAGGAGATAGGGGAGGAAACCCAATTAACTTTGGGGGTACAAGAGAAAGAGAGTGAGATAAAGGGAGGCCGCGAGAAAAATAGATGGAGAGGGCCTTAACCCACATTCATCGGATTCGAGTCTGATAAATATATGTATATATGTATGTATATGTAAATATATAGTTCGTAAACAAGTTTGGGCTCAAAGCTTCGTAATCGAGTAATCCTGCACGCTCAAAGAATTCACGCCTGGAGCTCGAAAAGATTGATTTATTTGTACTGCATAAGGAGATTAGCGCATCTCCCTTAGTTGATAAGAACAGAAAGCTGTTTGCAAAAATGAAATGCATTTTATTAGACGCAAAAGAAGTATTTCTTTTGAATATCAAGCGTTCTATTTACAAGTAGATGTTTAATTGTACCCTGATGTGGAAACGGCACAGAAACAGATGTTCAGTCGCTCCGTGATTCGCAATACGTGAATTTTTATTTTTATTTCAAGTATTCTATGTACTCGATGGGCTTTTTTTTAATGAACTCCAGAAGAAAAGCCATTTTCTTAATATATAATTAATCGAATCAGGCGTGGCTTCGTGGAAATGGGTCACATTATTCATATTAAATACACAGTACTTTTCCACAATTTTTTATTTTTGCAACGGGTTTGGCACGTGAAACGGCACCATCTAGCATCTGGAAAAGTACTAAGTACGTATTTAATATGAATAATATCATTTTCTACAATAAAAATTACCACCACACTTGGGGTTTAAACTTAAAACATGTACGTGCAGTTAACACGGTGGTTTATCTTATTTTTATCTGTAATAAATGTACCTTTCTGGTATATGGGACTTGTTAAATTTTTAAGAATTAACCGTCAAAAGGAAATTATTAAAATAAAACAAGAAGAGATTTCTGTCTTAACCTCTGTAGAAGAAAAGGGGAGAAATAGGCAAGTTTTCCATTAAATAATTTGAGGCCTTTAAAGATTTACCAAACTCCAGAACCTTAATCCTTTAGAATTGAAAGTTTGGCCATCTTTTCTAAATTTTTGATATTTCTAGCGCATCAGCCCTAGACTAAAAAATAATGTTCGGACAGTTATAACGCGTGAAAAAAGTTTTCAAGGACTACTTATCTTAACATGGTTTTATAAGAAAAGTTTCGTTTCTAGACTATATTAGGAAAATAAAAATGTTTCGCTAAAAGCAAGGAAAAAAGGATTAGGGTAACGTTGGAGATAATATAGATAATATAATATAGATAATCGTCTTTATTTAGGTGAGATTTAAACTAGACAGTTTCTTCTTCCTTCTAACTCGGGGGTTTTAACCTTTCTTTGCTGACGTACTCCTCAGGGCATTTTTAATGGTCGCATACCCATTTGCCATGTATAGTGATAATGGAATTAATAAAACTTGTGTTAAGATAGATAACTCATGTTTATAACGTTAATATTCGCAGGTATGGCGTATTTTTCTGTTTTGTTAGGCCATTTTTAGTCATAACGTCGCAACTTTTGGTTCCAAAGTCATCAATGAAAGACGAAGTATGGTAAAAAATTATAATATACAACACTTCCGCGTACCCCTTCAAAAATCTAGACGTAACTTTGAGGATACGGGTACCCCCGGTTAAACACCCTTGATTTAACCCATAAAACTGGAAAAAACAATGATTTCAGCTTTACTCCACGATTAATTAACATTTTAGTGCTTTTCGTCATTGCTAAAAAGAACTATTATGTCCGTCCGTCAGTACGCATATATCAGGGATGAATTGGCTTAACCGATTTTAACCAAATTTGGAACATAGAATATACACATAAATTAATGACAAAAATTACATATTTGGACCGAATCGACACAGCAGGGGTTCTACAATTGCAAAGTTAAACATTTCGGTAATTATGAATTTGGAAGTAATTGGTCAAACCGATTTCAATGAAATTTTGTATGAAGGTGTGCAACATAAAAAAACAAAATAAAGATTTTTAGTATAGATATAGAAGCAGAGCCTCCACATTACAAGTAATTATAAAATTTCTTTTTAAAAGTATTTGTGTTGAACTGTCCGCATCAATTACCAAATTTAATATTTATAATGTACACATATAAAGTAATTCCTCCATATTCGCGGGTTTTAGATTCGCGGTTTCGCTTATTCGCGCAGGAAATATTATGGTAAGTTTCAATATTCGCGGGAGTTACATCTCACTTATTCGCAGTTGCCTAACTTAAAACATCGTGCGATACAACGTCATGCGGTACACATACTGCATAAAGGTGACGCAATAATATTCTACGCCCATCTACGCATATTTTTACTCCCAACTTCATCCAAATGCTCTCTACGTATTGGAAACACATCTTTCCGTTGAAATAATTGGCAAACAGGAGATAAAATGGCTTATTATGATCAAGATTCCATGGACTGTTAACTCAGCTGTTCTCTGCTTGGCTATCTGTAATTCAGATGACTAATAAGATGTTTGTCCAGCCCAAGTGAGAACGAAGCAAGCTTTGTTTTTACCCACTTGAAAATGGATTAAGTAGGTTAGAATGGGAGGAAGAAAAGAGAAAGGGAAGGAAGGGAATTTTCCGATGGGTTATATAAAAGATTACGAACGTCACACAGTGTAAAAATGAAATGAAAAAATCGGAATATTTGCTTTCCTGCTTAACAAAAGGCGGGACCCTAGGTTTTATTAGTAGGAACGGTTGGTTACCCTAGATTATCTGTGGTCATTCGCCTCGGCGGTTCCCATTTTGTAAAGAAATCGTTCGAGAGTATCTTCTGCATTCAGTATGGAGCTGTGAGTAGTTTTGTTAGCAGCTAAACGTTCTCTCAAATTAGTACCGTGGAATGATGCGCTTTTAAATTGCCGGGCGCAGAGATACCATTGATGTTTAACGCCGGCCTTTAAAGGATCTGTAGTTTCAAAAATCTTTTTGTGCTTGCTTACAGTATTTTATAACGTAGCCCCAAAACGCAATGGAAATTAAATGATTGCCGATAAAAGAGTGAGAAGAGCAAGAAAAGTTGTCATTAAGTGAAAAGATGGAATTGTTAGAAAAGTTGTCACAAGGCGAAAGTGTAGCGTCCGTGGGTAATGTAAATTACATCAACGGATTCACTGTGAGATACATAAAGAAAATGGAGGCAAGTATACGGGCTAGTGTAAGTAAAAATGCGCCTTAAACTGCCAAAGTGTCCTTCTATGCTCATGATACGTGTCATCGAGAAGATGGAAAATACCCTAAATATTTGGTTCGAAGTTTAACCGTGAAAAAAAGTTCCCTTGAGTAGCCAGGTGAAACGCAAAAATGTTCATATAAGCTTCGCTTATATTAACGTTTAAGGGCAACATCGGCCACTGAAGGAAGCAGCACCAAGACATTTACAGCAAGTAAGGGATGGTTGGAGAAATTTATAAGAAGTTATGCTTTACATAATGTTAAAATAAGTGGGGAATCGGCATCGGCAGATACTGTGGCAGCTGAAGCTTTTCCAGGTCATCTTAAAAATCTCATCGAAGAGAAGGGATACAAACCCGAACAAATTTTTAATGCTGACGAGTTGGGCTTTTTTTGGAAGAAGATGTCTTCGCGAACATTCATCTTTAAAGAAGAACGTACGGCGCCTGGATTTAAAGCAGCTAAAGACAGGTTAATCCTCCTTCTCTGTGATAATGTGCCCAGGGATTATACAGTTAAGTCGATGTTAATTTATCATTCATTGAATTATCGTGCGTTGAAAGGGAAAATAAGCATGAACTACATTCCTGTATTCTGGAGTACAAACAAGAAGGCCTGGTCACCGAAACAATTTTTATGGATAGGTTTCATATTCGTTTTGTTTATAAAGTCGAAAAATATTTAGCTTAAAAAAATTTGGCATTTAAACTCCTTCACATTATAGATATGCGTCTCGTCATCCGCAGGGTATTTAATTTTCCCATCCGAATATCGAAGTTATCTTTCTGCACCCAAATACCACTTCACTTGTCCAACTCTTAAAGCAAGGTATGATTGCTGCATTCAAGAGCTACTATACCCGTCGCTCATTCCGCTACATCTTAAATGAAAAGGAACGTGACACCACTATGACTGTCACCGAATGCTGGAAGAATTATACCATTGCATATTGCATACAAAACATTAAAGAGTCAATTGAAGAGGTGAAACCTTTGACTATAAACGCATGTTGGGTAGAATTGTGGAAGCAATCTCTCATTCACTTCGATTGATTTTCTTCACTTTATGTAGAAGTGAAGATGATTGCAAGGATGGCATATGATATTGGAGGGGAGGTGTTTGAGGATTTTCGACCATTTGCTGGATGGATAATCCACATGAGGGAGCCTCGTCCAACTAACGTTTCCAACCCCGCAATTATTATTATTATTATTATTAGGGGGATATCAACACCGTTATTAAAGGCATGAGTCATCATTTATTTACTGTTTTTATGAATGCATTAAATTGTAAATGAACTACCACATTTACTCAAATTATTCTAGCAATTTTTCATTAAAATAGTGCGAATAAAATATTGGGTGCGTTATTACGTCTACTGTGCATTTTTCTTAATTCCACGTCGACAAGTAATGATTCGAGAATAACAGGCTGTGCATATTAATATTAAATGTAAGTTAAAAAAAAAACTATAACAATGTTATTACTATATAAACTGGGTAAGCTGTTTCCCTAAACCTATTTATCCCATAAGCATTTAGTATCTATATTCGCGGCGTTTTTCAGGAACGCAACCCCCGCGAATACGGAGGGGTTATTGCATACAAATCCATAATAGCATATTTGGATCGGAACAACCAAACAGGAGTGCCACATTTACAAATTTACCTCTTTCAGTAACTAAGGATATGGAAAGAATTGGCTGAATGGATTTCAACTAAATTTTCTATATAAGATTTGTGCAACGTACCATAATGAAATCAAGATATTTAAAGCGGAGATAGGGAGCAGAGATACCACAGTAAAAAGTAAAATAATACACGCATTTATAGGAAACTGACAGTATGAATTTTAAACCAATATGTTATATATATATATATATATATATATATATATATATATATATATATATATATATATAATCTTCGTATAAATAAATAACCAAAACAGAGTATTTCAACTGGGTAGAATAAACAGGGCTACCGCCATATCAAGGTTAGAATTTTTTTGAAACAATGAATTTGGAAGGTATGAGCTGAACCGATTTTAAAAAGAAATTTCGTAAGTAGAGCGAGTATAGAATAGCAAAAACGAAATGAACGGATCTAAAATGCAGAGCTATCACAATATACGGAAAATAATTTTGTGATTTCTAAGAAAATATGTACATTAGTATACAATTATACTACGGCGAATCTGTACCACGGGAAACCCGTGTAAATCCCTATATGTTAAATATTCCTAAAAGTTTGATTTTTCGAGTTCCAGTTGAAGTAGATCACAAACTGATGACAATACGAAGGTTTCTCGGTCGATATTTTCCTCCCGGCGAAGTCGTCGTGACGAGTGGGGTGGTTCAACGTCCTTTGCTGGGCGTGGATAGTTCATTCCCGATGGAAAATTGGACTTCTTCTCTCGCTTATATTTTTTCTATCAATCATAGGCCTAGTGATTTTTTTGGAAAGAGAATTTTGATATTTAATGTGACTTCCCGTTTTAGCCTGATTGGTTTGCAAAGAAATATCGAAAGAAAAAATGGCTTGAATAACTGCGTTTCGTGAGCACGGTACTTGACGGCCAAGTGATTTACTTATTATAAAAAATGCTTGAATTGAAGTGATAAATTGGAGATTTTGAAGCGGTGATAAGTCGGTAGGCTCAATTACGACGCGATTTATGCCTTTTAAGTTACTACTTCTTTATCGGTACAATGGCTTCTAGCACGGCTAGGATGCTCGTGGGATGCGCTGACGTCACTAAACACTTGGCAAACTTCGGCTACCTATCGGATGTGATCGGGTTCGGCATTAACTCGTCCGTTTTAAATCGTTTTTTAAATAAATATCTGTTAAAAATGCATCGAAAAAACTTTATATTTGCTTATAACAGTAGCCATACAATATAACTTCATAAAATTTTCAGTAATTCTCTGTACATTTTAGATAAATTTTTATTAGACATTTTCTTCGTCGTTCAATGTTTTCTGTATGCACGCTAAATTTCGTTTTGATTGGATAAGATTTAGAAATTATCGCAATGCGCTAACGCAAATTGCGCAGGAACTATAAGGGTGGAGTTCTTGAAAAACTATAGGCAGTCGACTCTAGGTTATTTGTACATGCACACGAAGTGCGGTGAAAATCAGACAATCGAGACGGCAGTTATCGTAGAACAGACAAACAGACAAAATGCACATAGACTGAACAGGAGTTGTAACCGCGGAAAGCCTATGCTCGGGGTCAAATTTTTATAAAATTATGGTTTACATTATAGTGTTGCTCAAAATATTTGTATGCCAAAACTATATTTGATCAACGTGCGATATTTCTTCGGCTGAGCCAATGTATGCGGCTTCGTTGAGCGTGTCTGCCTCTCAGTCCTGATGTAGCGAGTTCGAATGCTTTTGCTTCCACGAGTGTCTTTTGTTACCGATTTAAAAAATTTCCCGCAATAGTCTAAAGAAGTGACATTTAAGAGCTAGCAAAAATAAATAAGAACAGACAGACATGAAAAACGGGATAGACCCTCCAACATTACTGAAAAGCTTCTCAATAGAACGAACTTAGAACTTGAAGGTGCGCCAGGAAAAAAAGAATCAAGTTGATTTATTTCGCTAACTTAATTGAAATCTAGTATGCTCTGAGTATTAGCCAAGAAATTTATTTATATTAAAAATCCATTCTCCAATCAAGGAGGGTATATTAATTGCCGTGACTTCTTCTTCATACTTTGTTTACGAGTTCGATCTCGCGTACTAATTAGAAGATCACCGTTCTCATGTATAAAGTTTATTTACAAGCAAAAGTTCGCAAGCGGAAAACTTTTGTTTTTTATTTTAGAGAAATCTGTTTTTACTCATTCAAGATAACTTTTAGTACTCTGTAATTAATGTAGATAAAAAAATCCGGTCGACACTGTGGATAAAAAATTGTACCTACATTTGGAGATCCTGTCGACAATTTTTTTTGCAAGTGGTGGTCGCACGAGGGTAAATGGAGTGGGCCTCGCACGAAGGACCGCGTCGCTTAGACGGAGAAGGGACGCGGAGATTGAGGCCACATGCCGCAGGGGCGTAGCCCCTAGTATCTTTTTAAAAAGGTTACAGTTATCAGTCAAGATGTCGTTCCGCTAAATTTGGATTTTGGAAATTAAAAAACAACCGACATTATTAGAAACAAGATTGGAAAGGTGTACCTTATGTCGGAGTTTCCAAATGCGTTCTTTGGGATTTCACAATGTTCTCAATATTTCTCGCTAATATGAGTGAAGCTAGCGAGGTACGTTGTAAAATAAATACAAGTAAGTCCTTATGTAAAGTTGTCGTTATTATTGTCCGATTTTAACCAAAATTGGAATCGGTAGAAATATTTTAGCAAAACTTCTTAATACCAAATTTCATCAAAATACGACGTGCGGTTCACGATTTGAAATAGAGGAAGATTGTAAACTACATGTAGGTCTTCATGTAAATTGGTCGTAATTTTTGTTCAATTTTAACCAAAATTGGAATCGGTCGACAAATTTTAGCAAAACTCCCTAATGCCAAATTTCATCAAAATAAGTCCATCGGTTCCCGAGTTGAGACAAAGGAACATTGTAAACTACATGTAGTTATTCATGTAAAATGGTCGTAATTGTTGTCCGATTGTAACCAAAATTGGAATAGGTCGATCAATTTGAGCAAAATTCCCCAATAACAGAATTTTATTAAAATACGTCTAGCGGTTTCCGAGTTTTAACATGCGGACGGACGGAAATGACCTCCCCTATATGCGTTCGCTTCGTGCAAAGAACGCATAAAATGCAATCGGTGTCCTTATAAGTGATCTACCGAGGAAATTTGTTCCTCAGGCCACTTTTCTTTTAAGAAAATTATTTTAATTTTTTGGTAGATACAGCTTTTTAAATCGCTAATCAGTGAAGGAGAAATAGATTTGTGCATAACAAAGCGGCTTATGACATATCGTGCACTTTATCAATTGGAAAATTCCTTACAAAAGTCAGTTTTAAATGGAAATAATAAGTGATCGTTAATGACAAAAACAGAATTTTCTCAATTTCATGCGTCTGAAAGAAGCAATGCTGTGTACACTATTGAAGATTTTCCTGATAAAATTATTGATGGTCTCTTTAGTTGAAGTATTTAAAAAAATACTCTCCCTGGTATGCGTTGTAAAAATGTATGGCAGAACTTTAATATAGTTAACTTTATTTTAAAGCAGTATCAACGCATTTAAATTTTACAAGAAACACCTAGAACTTTTCATTTTGAAACTCGATTTCTGAATCGTAATTCATTCAAAGAAAATTCCCTCGTAAGCTACTTCCACAATTGTTTTACTGCTAAGTCAATAACATAACGTGACCACTTAATTTTTATTATTTATTTATATAAAAGATCCATCACCATATGAATGAAAAACGCAGCACTCAGAATTCAGATGGAGCAATTTATGACACGGACGTCTTCTCGCGTAAACAAAATTTTCGGGACGCATCCAGAGCGCGAGTGTTTTATTCGGTGTAAAGCTACTTCGTGGCGCAGATTACGCCGCACCTTCCTTCGCTTTATCCGCTTTGAGGACGCGTTAGAAAAAAAAGCGAGAGAAAAACTGCAGAGCAAATTGTATAAGGCGCTTTTTTTCTTTTTTCACAAAAACCATCGTACATAAATATTTCTTTTGCTATTTCGTTCTGCCAAAAAACCGACAAAATTTAAGAATAAAAATTCCGGTATTTAGAAATAAACTCCCGCGAAATCGAGCCCCGGTACTTCAGTTTTGATATCTGATGCGCTAACCATTCACTAACGTTTCATAAATATACTCTTTTCTGAAAAAATCATGTTTTCTTTCTAGCATGAATTCTTCTCGCTTTATTAACAAAGCTCTGATTAGTCTTTGATCCACCAAATTTTTAGCATGTCTATTTCTTATATAGGCCAATTTATCCAGAAAACTTGGTTTCTCCAGGTAGCTGGATCCCAGAGATAGCGGCGAACAGATGAACGGACGGACAAACCGAATATATACGGGACGGTAGGCGATGATCGGGGAGAGATTTTCCAGTCTTCTCCGCCATTTTTATCGAAAGAGGATGAAGATGGGGAGAGAGGGGGTGTATGTTCGTATGCGTTGGGGTGCGTGGGTTCGAATCCTCTTTCATAGTGTTACGTCCGGTTACTTCCTTTCGACGTCCCGTCCCCTCAACAACATCGAATAGCTTCCGATGCCCGAGATGGGCCGTTATGGCGACGTAGCAGAGGGACGCCTCCGGGAAGATGAGGTCGTAAATCCAAGGAGCGGATTTATCTCTTGCTCACTCTTTCCTCTTCCTCGCTCTTCAGCAGACCTTTCTCTGTCTCCGCCCACCGCTCTTTTTGAGCGAAGGCGGCCGACTTCCCTCTCTATCATCTTCCTCTACGTTCACCTTCCTAGCCGCAACATCCTCCTCCCTCCTTCCTTCCTTTCCTCCTCTATTCTGATAATGCTACGCCGCTCGATCATGCGCCCGTAATAAACCGTTAGTTGGGTCTCTCTCTTATCGCTGCCCGCCCTCACTCTCTCGCTATGGTAGCCCTAGGTTCGCTCCGTACCCGAGATTTAGAGATATTGCTCGAGGCAGAGAGAGAGAGGGGGAGGGTAAGAGAGAGAGAGAGGTGGGGAGGGGGGAGAGAGTGGGCGCGGCGATTTCGGCTGAAATCTGTTTTCCGCGGAATGATTTCTCATTTGCGTACTCGCCCGTCAAGCGTCACGGTGATTGCCTTGATAATTTCCGGAAGAATGCGTCCTTATCAGTATGCTCTACTGGGGGTAGGGGGGAGGGAGGGAGAAGAGAGACGAGAGATAGTGTACGCATGATTAGATTCGCTCGCGCAAAAATGCTAGCACGAATAAATTAAAGGACATCTGTAGATGATGATGTATAACATATACATATGTTCTGGTATCAGTAAAGATAGCAGCTTTTTTGTTCTTTTTTCTGTATTATTATATTTAATGGACAATTAAACTTATTTGTTTATTAATAATTTTATTGCGGATGATTTTTACGGGTCATTTTTATTGGCGACTGTAGTGCGATTGATGTTATAAAATGACCGCTGTCAAAATCTAAGCGGGTGGACGTTATTGGGCAAACGAATTAAATCCACCCTTTATTCGAAGTTCTTTCGCTCCTTTTGGAAATGAATCATACATAAATAAATTATTTAAACTTTTGTATGATGGAGTCTTTTGAAACTAAAACAGTTCCTTTCAAACTATGCCCCACTAGCTTATCAATTATTTAAACTTTTGTTTAATTACAGTTCTAACAATCAATGCCGTTTGCTTTATTTCAAAATTTATAACAAAAAATACTTTTCAGAAAATTGGTATGAATTTTATAGTTTTGACTAAGAAATGTGATTATCGCATAATTTTTTAAAAATTCTTGTGAAAAAACGGAATACAGACGGACGAACGTATATATTCATATAAAATTTAGAACAAAACCATTTGAATTTGATCTGTTAATTGTCAGATCCATTATGATAAGGATTTCGTCTTTCTCGTGATACGACGTGTCTATCTTTGGAGTTAAATCGATATCTTATAATCGATGTTAAGCATGCTGAGAAACAAAGGATGATGAAAATGATTTATTGATTATTTGAAGACGACGTATTCTCCTTTCTCGTTGTCTAAAACGTTCGCCGAATGAATCTTCCGTAGACGTGGAGGATTGATGATAATCATTTGTTGAAATTTTGTCTCCTGAATTATATTTTTTAATTTAGTCTACTTTCACCCGGTTTATCTTACAATGAATGTTGTTGAACATATCTCCAATACGCGCCAAATGTAGTGAAGAAATAGCCAAATGTTTGGTAAGTATGGAAGACCAATTGGAAGCCGTGGTCGAATGCACGGAAAATTGATTTTCGCATTTCAATCAAAGCGGTCGTTAGTCGTTCATTAGCGCAATTACTTCCTATCAATTAGCTTTTAGCGCAACATCGGTCGAAAGCCAATCACTAACCAAACTGTTTGCGATGCTCCACTTCAAAAACGAACGAATACGGAAAAGGTAATAGCCGTATTGTCTTTATTGTGATAGAATTTGATGCCGAAAAAAATTGGCTTTGCCAGGGATCTTCGCGGGAAATATCCCGTCCTCAAATAAATTTAATCCAGCCTGCATTGCACCTCATCGATATTCTTAATAAAAATACACATTATAATATGTCTCTACCGCGGGTTTCGTAAGAAGCTACGATTGAAAGAATGGTTGAACCCTATGAATTTTATGTTTGGATGTTTTAATCCTCTATTTCTATTTCGGGTTGACATTCAAAGCGTAAGATTTCTTATTTTATTTTTATTGATTAATTTCCGTAATCTACAGCAAATTTGAATAAACAATATTTAATCACAAATAATTGAAATATAACAATTATGCGTACTTTATAGCAATAGGTAAAATTTTGTAGCAATACTTTATTTTTTCAGAAAGAAAATTAATTTGGATCATAGAGGTGGGGGTCATATAAAAGTATGCACATGGAGGAATTATTAGATCATAATTCAAAGAAATTTTCAAATGGCTATCTCATACGCACATGAACTGCTTGGTGATTGACAAAATCCAATATGGTGTGTGGAATAATAAGTTTGACGGCCCATGATCTACACTAAGGTTCTTCCAAACAACGGCCCGCGCAGTTATTTCATCCGGCCTGATGTACTTTAAGAGATTCATATTCGTATATTTGCTAGCATGAGGAGTCACTAGATAACATTTATGAAATTTAAACGATATTTTTCGAATACCTGGACGCAATGTTCTTTTAATATAGACGTATGACAGATTAAACAATAGAAACACTGTCAAAACTAGTTCTTTGAGATTTAGAGAGGCATCAGGCATTTGAAAGGTTGTACGTAAAGTGGTATATAAATCTCCATATGACCCTTTATTAAAAAAATTGGTAACTACTGGTCTGCATTTTAATCTCGCTCAAAAATATTTTCTTAGAGCATTCCATGACACACGTATATTCTCAAATCCCGCGTGTATTTCTCCACCTTTAAACCGTCGATAAAGAATTTAAAAAATTAGTTTTACTATTCTGTGTAGCGGTTTAATGTTAAGAGGTGGCAACATCAGTGACCGCTAGCGGGGAAGACATAAATTTCCATCTTGATTTTTGGCGGAGTGTTTACTTTCATCGGTAGAGGAAGCCATATATCAAATAGCTCATTAGGTTGTGAAAGGAGAAGAAAATAGAAGAGGGCAGAGGAACAGCTTTGTTAGTCAGTCTTCAGATCATTTGATAACGGTATATGTTCTTCGCAGTAAAAAATCTGGTACGGACAGTTACATAGGAAACTTGGAAAGTGGAGATGAATGTAGTATCTCATAAAAATGTAAATTCTTTATAACGTAATTCCAATATAGTAGCATTCTAATGAGTAATAAAGTGAGAAGTACGGCGTTTATGTTTTGGTTAAAAGTGCATTTTTAAGATATTCTTATCTGCAGGAGTTAACTGGGAATAGGAATTTATATCCAACAGCTATACATAGATTAACATAACCTCATTATTGCAGTGTTAATTTGTTTTACAGTTTTCTGCCGTACATACTTAGAACTATATTATCGAAAAGAACAAAGTCCTCTTGGCATTTAATGATTTCGGCCTCAGCAGTCAACATCATATTTCAACACATTATTTACGCTGACATAGGTTTTCAATGAGCTAATAGAGAATAATTAAGTACTCGAGATTGCGGAATCATAAAATAAATACGAATATATTTGTTTAAGTTAAATAAAGTTAAATAGTTTGCTCATTTAAATAAATTATCCAAATATTCCAATAAAATATAGAAATTAATTTAAAAAATATAATTGATATGCGGTGCTCTAATGGGCCTAATTCTCATTTTCAAAACAAGACTGAAGGAAGTTAGATGAAGTAAACCACATTATAATTTTTTCTCACTTTCTCTCTTTCCACAGGCACACACACGAACACACAGGTATATGCGCATATTTGTGTATTTGTGTGTGTGTATTACCGCCATAACTGTTTCGTTGCTGAGAGGAGGTAGTTCAAATAAATTGTGACATCGCATTCGTAATAAAAATTGATTATACTTTCTCTCACGCCTAATGTCTTCCTTCATCTCATAAAGTTACACTATGCAATGTGGCATAAAATTTTAAGAGTGAAAGTTCGATTTTCTTTGCCTTTCAGTTACAAAATGTTCACTTGGTACATATATTTTAATGGGCTAAAGCGGAAAATTTCCATAATAGAAGAAAAGCAGATATAAAATAGAATGCTGCAGATTTGTGCATGAAATAACGAAATAATGAGAATGGGAGACATTACAATATTGCATCATTAATTTCCAAACTTTTTCTCCCTTAATTTCCTACGCGCTGCTTTCAACTGCCATATTTAACTAATCGGCTGTCTTATAGGTAAATGAAATACTCTGTCAAGGAAATAAATCTAATGATTTATCTCGAACGTAAAGAGGCAACTGCTTTAAAGCTTCCTTAAACCGTTACTTTTCGAGGGGAGAAGAGAGAGCGTTCGGAGTCTATATATATATATATATATATATATATATATATATATATATATATATATATAGAGAGAGAGAAAGAGAGAGAGAGAGGGGGGGGGAGGAGAAGTAGGGAAGGAAAGAGGTCTTAGGATCAAATAAAATACCCAAGGAAGGGTAAAAAGAGGCGAAGGAAAGGAGATAGTGGGTGAGAGAGAGAGAGAGAGAGAGCAAAAAGGAAGGATGAAAAGGGAGAGAGGATTTTGATGAGCGGAAGAGAGATTTGAGATAAGAAAAGAGCGGTGGGGAGGAGAGAAGGGAGGAGAGAAGGGAGGAGAGAAGGGAGGAGAGAAGGGAGGAGAGGGGAAGGGAGGAGAGAAGGGAGGAGAGAAGGGAGGAGAGAAGGGAGGAGAGAAGGGAGGAGAGAAGGGAGGAGAGAAGGGAGGAGAGAAGGGAGGAGAGGGGAAGGGAGGAGAGAAGGGAGGAGAGAAGGGAGGAGAGAAGGGAGGAGAGAAGGGAGGAGAGAAGGGAGGAGAGAAGGGAGGAGAGAAGGGAGGAGAGAAGGGAGGAGAGAAGGGAGGAGAGGGGAAGGGAGGAAGAGGGAAACGGGGGAGGGGGTAGAAAAGGAGAATTTAGAGAAGGGAGGTCACAGGAGTGAAAAGGGCCGTAATTGGAATATAATACGCCCACCCCAAGGTCATAAACAAGTGCCAATCTTCGAGACGCCGAAAATATGTCCGCTTGGGACTTCTTTTTCGGCGGCTTCTTAACCTCGGGCCGAGAGTGGAATGAATGCGGCGTTGACGTTCGTAGAATAAACGAGGAAATGTGCTATGGGACCTCCTTGGAGCTATTCATGGGTAGTTTTTTTTGGCGTAATATATGTAATAAATACTAGGGGGCCCGCCCCTACGCGCGTCAACCCCGAGCCTCGCTCCGCGAAAGGAATTTCCTCGCTGCCCGTATGCACCCCTAAACCTCCTCCTTTCGGCATATTGTCAAGGTAGAATGTTATATCTTGCCCCCTTTGTGACTTTCTCTTATTATCGTTTCATGTGGCATTCATTTCTTTGCCAATTTAGGGTTTTCCTGCCGACCGACTGACTACGACTTTAATATATGGAGAGATATCTGACTTAGAAACGCTCATTTACACAATACCAGCGAATAATGGAATATTTATTTATTTGTTTTCGTTGCCGTCGTATTGTTTATCGTTACCAAGTTATTATTTAAACTTCAAAATAGCGTGGAAATTTTGTGAATATGTGGATAGATGCGACACAAAATTATAATCCCAGTCAATCATATGCATTTACACGAGACCGGTAACAATGTAAATCACCTAGAAGAAAGATTTTCACATAAAAATGCGTCAAAGTTTTGCGTTAAAACATTTCTGAACCAATTCTACACATATTTGATAATTTGAGAACGCCTAAAAACGAATTAACGAACTGGTGATTTTTTTGGAGGAGAAACAGGGGTATTTTATATCTAAAGACATGGTTTCCTTCAAAAATCACTTCGCCATATTTTCCCTTATGTTGATTTCCTCAGAGAGCGATCCGTCTGCAGTTGTGATTTGACCCGTATACAAGACATCTTTTGGCTTTCTCGAGTTCCGTTCTTATTTATTTCTTCCCTCTGAGGATTTACGGTTGTTTGATGTGACTTTGATTTAGTTGGATTCGTTTTAAGACTGGCATTTCTTCTTGCACTATTCAGTTCTTTGGCTCTTATACGGAATCTTCCGGGCTTCTACCGAATAGTAGAAGGGCTTTAGTAAAGCAAATATGACATTACTCTTGTTTATTTTATGATTTTGACATCCTGGTTCAATATTGCAAACACTTTCTAGTTCCGCTGTGAACTGATTCGGAGGGATGGTGGCTCCTTCCTTTATTCAAGCTGTAGGTGTACATGCCCCCGTTTATTCGGATAGATACCTTTGTGATCTCATCATTTTTAACGGATTCTTGATTACGTCGATGCATGTCCATTCTACCATCTGTTTCCTTATTGTATTTTTTGACGAAGGGTTGTAGATTGGATCGAATGCTTTTACGCCATAGATGACCCAATAAGGTAACTCGACGCCAAAATACCAATGCCAATATGCTGAATTGATATATTTGGTAGTTCCATTAGCCATCGGGTACTGATAGCAGATTCTAGTTTTGGACCAAAGTTTTAGAATATACTATCATCACCGATGACGGTTATTTAGTTTTCGAATTTCAGATCTGATTTTCCAAAATTTGCTCTTGATGCAAACTAATTAACGAATTGGAATCTAGATATAACCCTTCGTGGATGATTCTTTTTAGAATAATCGTTCGTTTATGTCTCTCAAAATTATTTTTCCTCATATTGTGGTAGCCCTGCTTTTCTGATCCGTTTTAAACATATTCATCTCATATTTGCCATTCTATACTCGCCCTACTAACGAAATTTTTTTTGAAATCCGTTAAACCGATACATTCCAAATTCATAGCTACAGAAAAATTCTAACCTTGATATTATGGTAGCCCTGTTCAGCCAACCCGGTTGAAATACGAAATTTTGTTTATTTATTTATATGAAGATTAAATATACTATATTTGGTTAAAATCCATTGGGTCAGTTCTCTAGAAATACATGTAAAAATATTATTTAACTTTTTATTGTGGTAGTCCTGCTCTTTAGCTTCACTTTTAACATCTTGATTTCATTATGGTATGTTGTACAAATCTTATATACAAAATTTAATTGAAATCCGTCCAGCCAATTCCTTCAAAATCCTTAATTACTGAAAGTGTTTAATTTGTAATTGTGCCACCCCTGTTCGGCTGATTCGGTTAAAACATGTTAATATGTTTTTGTATATATGTGTATATTATAAGAATTAAATTTGGTTAAAATTGATGCCAACAGTTCAACACAAATACGTGCAAATTTATTTTTAAACCCTTGTATTGTGGCAGCCCTGCTTTCTATATCTATACTAAACATCTTGATTTTGTTATTTTATGTTGCCTACTTCATACAAAATTTCGTTGAAATCGGTTGAGCCAATTCCTTCCAAATTCATAATTACCGAAAAGTTTAACTTTGCAATTGTGGCATCCCTGCTGGGTCGATCCGGTCCAAATATGTCATTTTGGTTATTGAAATCGGTTCATTCATGAAGAAGATGTTAGGGAGGACACACGCGCGGACACCGAGGTGATTTCATAAGACTACTTTTCATTTTTTGGAAATTCGACCAAAAATCGCTAAAAAGTACATGCTGTACTACTAATGTAGGCAGCCAACAATTCTTCACACCCGATACTCTTTACTTCGGCGAAAATATAGCAGTCAATGAAAAAAAGCGCCTCATATAAATAGCTTTGCGATTCTTACCGCTCTTGTGTGGTTCGTTTTCTCTGAAATCCAACGCTACGGTTGTTTTGTGGTATGGAAGGGAAAGATCAGCGCTCACGCTTATATATTTTTAACAAAATGCTCTTTTATCCTTTTTCTTTCAAATACAACGCTACGGTTGTTTTTTGGCATGGGAGGGAAAGATAAACGCTGAGGATGCATTTTTACATCCTTGCCGGTTATTTTTGGACGACGGAATAGTGGCCATTGGCGCATAGTTGCCTCTGAACCGATAGCACTCGATGCGGTCAGCCAACGCATAAAGGCGAGAAAGAGGAAGAAGGGATTAAAGATGGAGGGATGAAGAAGGATAAAGAGAATGGAGAAGGAAGACGCGGCTGAAGGTTTTGAGAGATAGAGGTTGGAAGAGGTAGGGGCGGTGGGGTCAAAAGGACGCACGTGGAGGGAAGGGTGAGACGGAGAAGGGGAGAGAGATGAGAGAGAGTGGGATGAATACGAGCGAAGAGAGAGTGAATGAAGGTGAATAGATCGGAAGGGTACGGGATGGAGGCTGGAGCTTTCCAGACTTCATTGAGCTCTAGGACCCTCTCTTCTCCCAACCATCTACCCTTCTTCCTTTAACCCCTTCGCTTAAGATCCCTCTGCCGCCAAATCCGCCACCCAACTCCCACCACTCCCTCCACTCCCGAGATTCCTCCCCCAAGCTCTTCCGGGACCGCTCCAACGGGGTCGGTAAAGTGATTCCCAATGTGCTCTACCGATCCATTGGTTATCCGTGGGTAGGCTGGGGGAAGCCAAGGATACCGGAGAAATCAATTCAACGATGTTCTATTTGAAGGTTTTGGTTGCGATTATCAGTTCGGTGAGCGTTCGGAAGGCTGTGATAAACGTCGTTTGAGGTATACATGTGTTGCTATGGAACTCTTTCTTTCGATATATTGTAGAGCAAAGATGGCAGCCCTATGGCACAAGTGCCAATTTTGCCACGTGGGGCGATTTTGGTTGGCACACAACAGAAAAAATTGTTTATCGGCTGTCTCCTTAAAATTTTTCAATTTCTGAGAGAATATAAGACTTTTTTAGCAAAATTGCAATTATGTTAATAAAATAACCGACCAATGGCGACATTTTGTTCGAGAATGAGGAGATCCTTGTTGCTCCATATTATCATTCGGCCATAAATGATCTGGGACAATGAACATCTTTAGATGAAAAAACCTAAGAATAAATTACCGTAGTTAAACCATAAAATCGTTTCTTTTTCGTTGTATTTTAAATTGGCCCGTAAGTTAGAAAAGAAATGCCAATTTTTGTAATTTTGACACGTGAGAAAAAAAATAAGGTTTGCCATCCCTATTTTACAATTAGAGAGTGACGCGGAATTTTACTTATTTTTCCTGTTTGTGCACTTGCGGGTTATTTTGGATATGAAAAAAATTCCACCCGTGTCAGTTATAAACTACAATCTTTCAGTAATTATGGATTTGGAAGGAATTGGCTGAACGGATTTTAACTAAATTTTCTATATAAGATTTTTACAACATACCATAATGAAATCATTATGTTTAAAGCGGAACTACAGAGCAGGGCTACCACAATAAAAGGTAAAATAATAATACTTTTAGGCCTATTTCTAGAGAACTGACCGCAAGGATTTTAACCAAATATTATATATATATAATATTCATATAAATTAATAACCAAAACAGCATATGTCAACCGTATCGACTAGACAGGGCAACCACAATATCAAGGTTAGAATCTTTCTGTAACTACAAACTTCGTAGGTATTGACTGAACCGATTTCAAAGAAATTTCGTATGTATGGCGAGTATAGAATGACAAAACGAAATGAACATGTTTAGAACGGATCTAAAAAGCAGGGCTACCACAATATAAGGAAAAAATAACTTTCCGATTTCAAAGCAAATGCATTAGTTATGATAATACTACGGCGAATTTGACGAAAAGCACTTCTGTGCCACGGGAATCCCGTGTACATCCCTACTTGTTGATTATTGTATAATAGATTATCTCTATCTCGTAGATCGCGTATATTTTCATTGTATTAATAAAAAACAAGTTAGGAAACTGCACAGTTTGTCACAAATATTTACGTTTCGTGCGTTGGAGTATTTGAAACTACGATATACTTGGAACGAACGCACACAATAAAACAGCGAAAAACCACGACCCGATTATGTCTCTGTCTACTAAAAATTTCTTCCCTCCCCTAAGTTGATGCATTAATGACGCATTTACGTAATTTTTATGATTAATACTGCAAAACGATGCATCAGGAATGATACCAAGGAAATACTCAATTTTTGATTTACCGATTTATTTTCCAATCACTTGTAATTAGTCAATCTAAAACTATTATAAACATACATAACTTGAGTTAAATAGTTGTTATATTTATGTTTTCGTTCTTTTCTTCGTCGTAAATAATCCATTTCCTACCGCTGCACTCACAAGTAAGGAAATTAAACGTATTTTGGCAATTGCATCAGATCTTATTTACTTCAATTACGACGAGGGTTGTTTTCCTTGACAAAAATTATGTGTCAAAGCAAGATGCGTTCAAAGCGAATTACGAAATTCTTGTTTGATTTTCTTGTAAACGGCTACTCCTACGGTAAAAATGTATTTGACAAAAAATATTTTGTCATTAGTTCTACAAATTAATTTGATGATTTTTTTGGTATTACTAATATTTTACAGGAAATGAGGAAAATGTCGTTTTTTGTTTCCAGTAAAGTGATACTCCTGATTGATTTATGTAAACCATTTATGCAATTTTTTACTTTCATTGGCTACAAGTCCTAAATACCAAATTTCATGAAAATTCATTAGGTAGAAGCCGAGAACGAACAGGGGTACGGACGGACGGACAGAAAGAATCTAATGGGCGCCTACGTTGGAAACGAAACGCTCCTAAAAATCATGGTCCTTATTAAGACAATATGGCTTCCTTCGATATAGTTTGGCATGTTGGAGGCGTAAAATTAGTTCATACGGTGCATTCTTCAGTTTCTCCCTCGTGTGACTTTTTCCCAAATCGATGGATTTTGTGAGAAAAACGCTCATCGGACTCGGATATTACGGATGCAAAGCATCATTGCCCTGTTTGCACGCAGAAAAAAATATTTATATCAGATATGAAAGATCAGCAACGAATAAGTTTAAAAATCGCCGCGAGTGACTTTACGCACGCTGGATGAGATTATCTTCATATCGCGCATAAAGATGACACTCAAAATCTTTAAATTAATCCGGGTATAAATAAAAACAAGTTATGAAAGTGTACAGTGTATCACAAATAGGCGCGTTTCGTGCGATGGGGTATTTGAAACTATCCTTATATAATAATTCACAAGTGTCCATCTGTCTGTCCCGGTATTTTTGGACATTTTCCAATAGAATTAAGAGCTGAAGCTTTCACAATCGTTAACCCCCCATGAGATGGTCTCTAGAAAAATCAAACATCCCGGAAAAAGTCCCGGATTTGACTCCGGGAGTCAATTATATTTTCCCATAACTTTACACGGGATTTTCGATTTTTCAAGGTGTAAGGTTTATTTCCTTCATTAATTAAAATATGTAAATATGAATCGAATTTCTCTATTTTTGTTTTATTCGATGGCTATAACTATAATATATCTTATTCTTACGTTTAGATGTTAAATGTAGGAATTTGTTAGAAACAAGCATTTATTTTCAAATATTTATGGCTTTTTCTTACTCTTTCCAAATGCTGCCAAGGCGACCCGCATTGTCGCTTCCGATTGAATTAGCGTCTATTAAGTCTTCAAATAGACGAAAAACTGTGTTATTCGCTTTGCGCAATGTTAAAATTAATAGATTGCAACGTTAATAATTGAAGAGTATTATTATTCAGTAAACATACGAAGAGGAAGAATAACGGAGCCAAAGAGTGACAAATCAACTCGTATATTGATGCCAGAATGTAATAAATTTCAAGCGCTTCATTTTCTGGAAGAATTCAAACGATTGTCAGGAATTTTTTAATTAATCAAACAATTACATTTACGATATATATATAAATAAGTTTTTACGCACCTCAGAAGTTATATTTTAATCACACTACAAAGTTGATGTTCAACGGGTAATTCCGCTAGTACGATATAATTTGACCGAACACACGTCATAAAACAGCAAAACACCACGACCCGATTGTACCTTTGTCTATTAAAAATTTCTTCTCCCACCTTAGTTAGTGCATCAATAAACATAGAACGTAATTTTAATGACTAAATACTGCAAAACGATATATCAGAAATGATTCCAGGGAAGTATTCAATTTTTATTTAGTGATTTATTTTTTAATCAATTTTAATCAACCGAACAATCGAAAATTACTTAAAACATATCTTACTTGAGTTCAGTCGTTGTAATATTTACGTTTATATTCTTTTCTTCGTCGTAGATAATCCTTTTCCTTCCGCTTACAAAATCTGTCATGCATGCGTAAGGAATTAAATGAATTTTATAATTATAGCAGATCTTATTTACTTCAGTAACCAATAAGATTATTTACGCTGACAACAATTAGGTAGCTATGCATGAATTTTTCTGTTCAAAGCGAATTACGACATTCTTGTTCAATTTTATTGATAACGGCTACTCCTACGATAACAATGTATAGGAAAAGAAATACTCTACGTTACTAGTTCTACAAGTTTATTTTAATTTTTTTAAAATTTGATCAAACATTTAGGAGATATAACGGAAAGTTCGTTTTTTGTCACCAGTAAAGTGGTATCCCTGATTGGATTACGTGATTTATTTTGTGATTTTCTTTGATTTTAAGTCCTTAATATCAAATTTAATAAAAATCCGTTTGGTATAAGCCGAGAACTAACATGCGGACGGACGGAGAAACCGACGCTAATAGGCGCTTATGCAGGAAGCGAAATGCGCCTAAAAATGTATATGCTTGAATCGCGTGTAGTGGTTAGAATAGACGGCATGCAATGAATAAAATCTCTCGTGTCATGCCAATTTTTCGAGAGCAGAAACAGAAATTTTAAAATTCAAATCGATTTTAAACCTCATAGAAAAATGCGAAAATTTTGTTCAGTTTTTTTAAAACTTATTATTTTTATCAATGCCAAAACTAGAGCATGGCCAATGTGGAATTTTCCATAGGCCCCTCTCGGAAAAGCCTCAAAGCGACTCATGCAAAAGATATACATTTTCGTTTGTATTAATATTTATTTATTTGATATTGAAATGTTGAACTTGATTAGAATGAAATTATTATTCATTACAGCTCAGGAAAAATAGTGCTCAAAATAACTATTTTTTGTATGACACTACAGCTTCGCCATAGACCATATATCTTTAAGATACGGCTCCAATTTTAATATAAAATATGCGATTTTTATTTAACTATAAGCTTAAACCGGCAACGTTTGATCAAAACAAAATCAAATCAAATAATTTTCAAAAATTCGCGATTCTCGTCGAGCGAAAAAATAAAAAGGATTTAGGTGTAAAAAATATGCGAGCATATTATTGCAATTTCTGTTTGTAGGTTGCTTTCTCGCCACACGGATTAATGGGCGCAAAGCAATTCCGAGTTTTTATGTTCAACTATTAACCTTTTTAAAATTAAAACTGTACAGACAGTTTTACCGTGAAATCGATGAATAAGGCATATTTGTGATGCTCGACAGCGTGGCAGGTTTGTAGAACTCGAAAGCTCAACTTTTTACGCTCTTCATTACGTGTCAGGGCGGCATGTGATCATTATGGAGCTTCATGCTAGCTCATAAATTTCGAGGAATAATGCCGCGGAAGACTTTTTTATTTGTTCCGAAAAAATATTTTTATTTGGTCGTGTCCTCTCTACAGTGGCAGGATGCCTCGAAGTTTAATCCCGCGTTCGGAAAAAATGTCGCACGACCGAGACAACTCGTCGAGCCCTAATTGGGCCAGGCTGGAGATGCCCGTGAATGCCAATGAGGTTCTTTTTAGGATCGCGTTCTCTCTTTCCCTGATAATTAACAAAGGCGAGGATCTCGCAGATTCCAAAATTCCGATTCCGGAGATCCTTTTAAAGTGAATAATTTGTTTTTTTGCGTCTCGCGTGAAATTTTACTTTTCTCAGTTAAATAAGGAACTTGATCGACCCGATGCTCACCTGAACGGATTATTAACGATTATTTTTGTAATTATAGAAGTTTTAAACGTATTCCTACATCGTCTTTATTTTATTATTATTTATTATTTTATTATTTATTTTTTCCTATGTCAATTTACTTTGATTGATTGATGCAATAGAGTCAGTAGATTTTTGTTATTTTCGTCGAGTGCGTTTTCCGAATCGAGAAGTCATTTAATACTGAATTTGACCAAATCTTGAAGATGCGCAAATCACCGAATGAGCCGTCACTTTATTGCTGTTAATGTTAACGATGTTACGAAAACTAAACAATTCATTCTATGGTTTGAACCTGAGGTTACGGCACCGAAAGTTATTCCTTCATTATTGTAACGTTGTTATTACTACAAGTGATGCTTTGTGTGATTTTGATGGAAAGCACAAGGAAACTCAGAAAATTTGGGCAGATTTAAGTCTTTAATTATTTCCTCGAGCATCGTAAACATCGGTTGTATCCAATCTTTTCTGCATGATGGGCCGCGTCGGTGGTTGCGAATCCTTTCGCGAGCCACATTGGAATTCGCGAATTTTTCAACGGGTCGGATTTGAGTTTAAATCTGAAGTTATCTAAATATTGAGGCGCCATATAAGTAAAAATCGAGTCTAAATAAGATATTTGTAGTTAAAATTTCAATATTAAAAGTTTTATTATCAAAATTTTAATAAAAACATGAATTTTTGTGTAAAAGTTATCGGATTCCTTTTATATCATAGCTTCGCTGGCCGCATCTGACCCGCGGGCTGTAGGTTGGACACTCCTGCTATACATAAATAAACTGCAAAGAGCTTGGAGCATTTGAAGGAATATCAGTTTGTTTTTTGTCAGTAAATTTATGTAGTCGTCAAAGATTTTTCTTAGCTCAAGAAAGCATTATCATGCTAACATTATGGCTGAAATAAAATTGAAATACTGCTTCTCCATTAGCAAAAATAGGTAGAGAAAACCAGGCGGCCATTTCAACTACAAATCACTGGTGATTCAAAGATAGTAGATAAATAAACTTATTTGGGATATAATAATATAGGTGAATGACCGCTGACGATGGCTGTCTTACAGCTAAAATGCTAATACGAATTTTCTAGCCTTTTCATGGTTGTCGGAGAAAGATATAGTTATAAAGTATAGTATAATATAGTTATAGTTTAGTTGCAGATGTTGTCAAAGTACTTAAAAGTATCATATTAATTATATTTGAAAATTTCACTCGCAAAACCGTACTCGCAGATAAAAATAGACGTGGGAGGAGAATATAGTTCTCCTTTCGTTTGTCCTATTTCCGAGCTCTGCTGCTGCTGCACTCGTAGACGTGACCTTTATGGATATGTAAAAATGGCATGGGACAGATTTCGCAAAGGGTGCTGATAAATATGGGGATGTTTTGCCGGGAAAATTTATTGCGTCCTCGTGAAATAGAAACAAATGCAATATTTCAGCAGCTACGCAACATACGCGGCAGTTTCCTACCGTTTAAATGGCCTAAATCTCCCTTATTATTATTATTTTGTTGGACACTAGATTGTCTTCATTAACGGCGAGCACTGATGCAATAATTTTACCTTCATTCCGCTTGTAAGCCAGCTATATTTTTGCTCCGTCGGTTGCATTTCTCGAGAGTCATGCGCAGTCATGACTGCATAAGATGTACTTTGGGATGAGTTTATTGACATTATACAGTAAACCAGGTAAAGTGTGTGATAAATATTATGAAGTGGCAAGCTTTCTCCAATATGTTAACAGAGTAGTCGGTCTCATTTTACGGTCAAGGCCAGAAACCATATCATCTGAGTCGTCGCTCAGCGTAGGGATAAAATTAACGTACAGACGATAAAGCTTTATTAAAAACTAGTTCTTGATAATGTACGATAATATTTGAAATATTCACGCTTTGCAATCGGTTTTAATTAGGAGTGAAGTCTTTAATCGTACTTCGTCTGAGAATAATGAATGAAGTGCGAATTTTATGTCCGCTTCCAAAATAACACACCGAAAAGTACTCGTTTCGAGAGCGACACAGTTGATCGATTTGTTCCCGTTTGAACTCACGGGGGCCGACACTCTATTAAACTATGTAGTCCACGAGTTGTTTATTAGTTATTTTGTAATGTTGCGAAACCTGCAGTGGCTGAGCCGTCCGACCTTTAACGCTGTTGCGTTTCCACGTTGTCAGATTGAACGTCAATAATGTCTCCCTTCCCATTTCCTCCCCCTTTTCTTCCCCTCTCCTCTCCTTATCCTCCCCCTCTCCACCCCACGATCCTCTCCCCTCCAGCTAGTCGCACATCCTTCTACTCTTCGTTATATTCCTCTCCCTATATATTTCTCTCTCCCCTGATATGTACCTTTCGTGACGTGCGCTGTGCGTGCCGCTGTGATTTCATGGGACCCTCGGAAGTTTCCCCTTTGAGATTTGAATTGACGTCTGGTTTCCAACGGGTGGGAGAGTGGATTGGGGGACAATCCGTGAAACTGATTGGCTCGCAGCTCGTTCGATTGTGATCGCATCCGAAGTGCAGCTGGACAGTGTGACGAGGTCGCTTCTGTTGGGATTACGGAGAACGGGAGATTTTTGGTTTTGCGCGGACATCGACGTTTTGATTCTTATTTTTGGAGAATTAAAAAAACGCGGTAACATACATCGGTGGAGTTGTCACTGGCTTGGGTTTGATTGAAAAAAATGCGAATTCCATTACCGAAAGAAAGATGGATATACATCCTGGTTTAATGGTTGATTTGGCACAAATTCCGCTTTTAATTTTACCGATGAAATAACTTTTTGATGTATAGAGGTTGCAAAATATCCGGATGCCTTAATATCTTTATAAAATAGTGTAGAAAAATGTTCAATATATTTCATATTAAACAATAATGCGTAATATAGACGACACGACTTTAATTGATTGGATATTATTATAGAACAAAATTTGAAATTGTCTTTTTTTACCATCATAGCCTGTAGTTGTATGTTTTACCTGTTGAATTCTTAAATTTAATAATGCGAAAAATCTTAGTTTTGCAGTCGGATGTTTTTTCAATGTCTTTGAGCAGAGACTGGGAAGGAATTCATTGCATATTTTATAAATCGAATAGACTTTATTCCTGTGTTAGAAATGAAAGAAATACCGAAAAGCACTATCATAGATTGGATTGATCGATAAATCGACGACAGTTTGGAAGGATTTCCCCAGATGTCTCCTGTGTTGTCTCATGAATAAAACATTTTCCCCCTTCTCTCTCTCTCTCTCATACCCTGTTGCATTAACAATATCTGGTTAATTTACCTAGCCTTATAAATGCTAGCATTGAATAATAGTAACTTAGTAAACAAAATATCCTTTAGCCGATACCAAATATTGCTCTAAAATAACACAAATACTATTGCGAATGAGCTGTTGAATAAATTTGAAACAGAAGAAAAATTCTACGTTTTCGTTTGGTTTGGTTTGGTTTGTAAGTTTTCTGGCTAATCAGCCTCTTGGACTATTGTAGTAGTCATGAGGTCATAACTCCTCCCACACCGGACTCACGCAGAAGGGAGGAGGGAAACCCGGTGCCGGCTTTAGCCTACTCTTTATGAAAAGCATCAAGGGGGCAAACTGCTTAACGTCGCTGACGGAGCGCTGACTTACGTGTTTCCCTCAAACTTCCCCTCGCCGGATGACTGGGGTCTTTTCTGACCCCAACCTTCGTACATTGGTAAAAACGTTATATTTTTGTTGTAATATTTGTTTGAAATTTCAGGAATTCCTTCTGTTCTTCTGTCCAGCACCTTTGGGATGAGTTTCGTACTTAAACTCTAGAAAAATGCCTGAAAATTAATAAATATATCTTATGGGGTCACATTTGACCCCAGTAAGCCAAGAAGTGACAAAATATTTGTAAATGATATTTCGTTTTTGACCGCCTTCTAGTTGTAACTACAACTTATCAAGTCAATATTTTCTTTATAAATGGTCTCCGTGCGTACATTCAGGAATTTTATATAAATATTTGGACTGTACTAAATATACCTGCATGCGTTACACACCTGAAAAATCGAAACAAATCGAATAGTGTATACATTTTAACTCTTGTTCTATGTGATCATAAAGTCCAACTGAGTAAAAATTTTCTCCTCAGTGTGTAGTTATTTTATTTGATAAAGCACCTATTACTAAATAATATTCATTGTCATAAAAATTTTCGTACTCAAAATGTCAACATCTTTTCAAGTCCATAACAAAATGTTTATTTCTAAACCTAAGACTTTTACTCAATCAATGATTGTTTTTGAGATAAACAAATTTTGTGCAAATTAAGTGTATTTATATTTAGGAATAAGCATATATCGTATCAATATTATAATTCGTGCACCTATTACAAAAGTATTTTTCCTGTGTCAATTATTAGGTATATAATACTACCTGTACTACAAGAAAATTCTATTATTTATGTACTGCATTGAGAAAAATTAAATGTTTTGACAGTTATTTTATTTTGAATAATGATTGGTTAGAGAATATTCCCATTAATCTGCTTATAAAAAATAATTTGGCGATAAAAACAATTATATAACTGGGGTCAAAAAAGACCCGAGTCATCTAAGATGTAACTATTCTCCAGTCATCCTGTGAGGGCTACACAAGTAGGGTACGGAACGATCCCAGGTTGAAAAATCCGACCTCCGCCGGAAAAATTCTGTCATGACCAGGACTCGAATCTCGATTTCCCGCGAATCGGGCGGATTTTCTACCACTGAACTATTGTGAAAGTATAATTCTCCTAATTGTAAACGTTTCCAGCGTATAGCTGATTGCATAACATCTTATGATCAATCTATTCCATCAATTTCGACCTTTTGAATCTTTTACTGCTGTTTATAAAGCGGTCAGTGGCTGATTTGTTGATGGATTATCACCTAATCGCTTTTGGAATTTTGATTACGTCGATTTTAATGGGCAATAACAGTGTTTATAAAGTATTTCATCCGAGACGCTAGATGAGTGTTGAGCGAGGAATCTGCAGGATAGGTGGATAATTCCTCGTTCATAGTAGGCGTATGTAAACATGAGGGAATTTTTTTCGAGTTTACAATAATTCTGAAATAAAATAGTGCAAACACTTCAACACGAATAACTGATTATGGACTTTTAAGTTTTAATCTACGGATTCAATTAAGTCCTAAAATGTTGCTCACCTTTAAGTAACCGAAATTGACGGATAAGAATACCTTACATTTCGGAGTATTGACAAATGATTTTTGCTCGATTTTTAAAAGATCAGCAATGTAGTTCAGTTTATAGGACAGGTTTGGGTAGTATCTAGTTGCAAATTATTCGCAATTCCGTTGTGATAGTGGCCTAATCTGACTTATACCCGAAAAATGCTATTCCGGAAACTTTGGTGTAGCTAGAGAAGTGGTCTCCTCTTTCTTTTATCTTTACTATTACATATTTATTTTCATTGATTAGCCATAAAATTTTGAATCATATGTTCTTAAATAATTTTCTTTGTTTACTTTTAATATTTTCAATTAAAATATTATTTTTCATCAAACTACTGCAGCAAGTTAAAGAACACGGCGTTCTGATAATTATTTTTCACGTTGGTATGAGCTACTTTCAAGGTAATGGCAATCACTTGTTAGCTTTAAACGAAACTGATCTCTATTAGTCACTACATACAATATCCCATTCATTTTTGTACGTTTTTTGCGACTGTTAAACTGAGCCTGCGACGTAGCAGAGGAGTTCAGCGCCTGAGAAAAGACGGAAAAATACCGCCCTTGACATTCTGACGACAAAAATAATAACTTTGACTGTGTGCCATACAAAAACCTATTCACAAATGCATTTATTTCCAAGTGTATAACAATTTCAATTCGACGACAACATTGTTACAAGTATTTATAAACAAATATCGTCAGGCGACTTTCCTGTTATACCCCTGTTATACCTTTTCTTCGGTGCCTGAGGCGTCCGCTCGCCCCTCTCTAGCTACCGCACTCCTTTTAGCTTGCCAGATTAGTGTATCTCACACTAGGGGCCGCGGCCTACCAGGGGACCGCAAAATTATTTTGGATGTAAGGTGAAGTGCTAAAAAAAATTTCACGAATAGTAAAACTTTATCAAGGAATTTTAGGAGTTACAGTGTTATATATAATATAAGTAGTTATATAAAATGAAATTTGTATTTGTATTTTTAATATTTTCAATTCAAAGGGGTCTACATGATATTCAAGGGGGGCGCGACAGTTGAAAGTTTAAGAACCACTATCAATCTGGCAGCTGGATGATTGGAAAGAGAACCATTAAGATTTTTAGCCACAGCCACTAAAACTAAATAAGTGAAGGAATGGTATGGAATGGGAAAGCTGTTAATTGGGTTCTAAAACTATTCCCATTCCCAACAGGTCAAAAAACACACTCTCGGACCACCTCCATTCTCATTTTAGCAGTCGTCATCTGCCTTCTTCCATGTAATAGAAAATTTGTACCGTGTCCACATTCCCACCTTTAAAACAATCTTTTCGAGCTTTATAGCTAATTTTGTAGTCACTAAGATGGTCCACGAATAACAAGCCGGCGGACTACCAGAGCTTTAAAACCTTTTCTTTAACCTGTTGTATTGTCCTGTGAGAATTATTTCTTCTACGGCGACATTAAGAATACGCTAATCTCAAAAGAGATTGAGGCTATTTAGTAAAATTAGGCATAAATCCGCCAAAATGTTTAAGATCAATCCTGTGAACGATTCAAATAGAGGAGAAACTTTCAAAATTTGATCTTTTTTCTCATTTCAGAGGCGGATATGAATCCTAATTTACATCCATTTTTGGAGTAAAATCTTCGCTTAAAAAATTAATTTATCGTAAACTGCTGCCGGATTCCCACCTTACCCACCAACATGGATTCAATATGGAATTGTTGAGCTCGTCTTATGGCTGAAAAAATTCAACAACTAGCACAAAAAATACTTGTCTCAGATAACTCCAATGGCCACAACAAGAATATAAAAACCCAGATGCGCATTTCGAGTATAAATTATATGCAATTTATTATCGGTGAATTTACACGGAAGACTGCTGCTTTTTTAGTCTAAATGCGCATCTGGTGTTTTTAAACCTCGTTGTGCCTATTGGAGTTACTTGAGACTAGTATTTTTTTGGAGTTACGAAATCAGCCCACCAGAACAGAGTGTAACCATGAATTACTATCAATCATTGTGTTTTAGTTGTAGTTGTCAGTTTTTAGATATTCTTTCAGGTCGCGGATATAGTAATTTCTTCATCAGAATCGCTTTTAGTTTAACTTTGAGAAACTTTGAGAAAGACGCTCATTTTAATTCAGACAACTCTTGCATTTATTTTCTATAGATTCTGTCTAATATTATTATCATGATGCAAATCATTAGGAATTCATTATTTATCGCACATTGAAATTCTCAACATAGGTCATATTTTTCTGGTGTTAATTGGTTTTGCCGATTTAAAATTAAAATACTTTAAAAATAACATACTTTAGTGTGCCTCAGTTGTTTTTAAATAAAATAAGTATAATGAATTTGGTGTACCAAAGAAACTTAGATTAATGAAGTGTACCATAGGTTAATCATGTTTATAATGAATTATATTGTTGCCGCATTGATACGACCTTTAATCTGATTATTCATAAAATAATGCATAGAAAGAAAATACAGTGAATATTTTATTGATAGATTATGTTGCTACAAATTTATTCTTTACAAAAATATAGATACATTATAGCTACGCTAACCATGCGTCCCGAATTTTTTGGGACAGTCCCGATTTCAAGGATTCTGTCCCTTTGTCCTTATAAGCCATCGAAATGTCCCAAAATTCCAATATTTCGGCACATAGTAACTGAATGAAGCAAGTCATTAAGCATTACAATAAAAATATAGGTACAGAAAATGACAAAAGATTGAGAGCCGCAAAAGATGTAGAATCACCGGCTCAAGAAACATCGCTCATGAAAATGCGCGCATACCATCCCGAGAAAGAAAAAAGGGTACTTTTAACGAGGCTTTGCAAAAGGAATATTCATTTTTTAAAGAAACGTGACAATCCACGCGTAACATTTCGCATTCAATGCAGTAGTAAGAAAAACGTAAAACACCGTAAAACACAATCACAGTTTTAGATCTTTAGATTGCACCTATAAGCTAATTTCCACTTTGTTTTAACCTAAATTTTTATCAGCACGAACAAAAAGCGAAGAAATTGAGAAAAACGTTCCTGCTTCAGAAGCTCAAAAGATTTTGCAACAGGAATTTGGTGTAGCTTTGTGTATTACCGTTATAATACATTCATCTAACCACAAAGATCAAAAAGTTGTTTCTGTCTGAGTAAGATATTTCCATGAAAATACTGGAGTTAATGTGAAAGTTCTTGAACTTGATGTCCTGCAAGGTGAGACAAGTAACCAAGTAACAAGTACCTTTTCTCTGTTTTGAGCCGCAGCAGATTTGTTGATAAGATGTTAGCTGATAATAGCAATATTAACTTTGGGGGTACAACATATACAGGATCCATGAATCTTTTCCGGAAATTACCGCATAACGGGAACTAAACATTGGTGGGGATCGGTTGCTTGACACACATTTGCAACAATTGTATTATTAACGCGTCTGACGTTCTATCAGTTGATGTGGAAGTTGATATTGTTAACATATTAAATTTTTTCATATTTATACGGTACAAGAGGAGGCACTGCAATGATTTTGTGATTTTATCAAAGTGCAGTAGAGACAACTTTTGTCGTATTAGAACGCAAGATTCCTGAGATTGATGCCTGCTCTTGAAAGAATGTTTCAACCGCTACGAGCGTATTTTTTATCAGTTAAAAATGCCCCCGTTATTATTAAGACATTTTTCGAACTTTGGTTCTGGTTCTTACACAATGTTGCCAATATTTTTTCATGTTTCCAAAATGGAGGTACAGAATGTTTCAGCACCGGAAGCCGTATGTAAATGTTTGCGCTTGTATAAATATTTAGTAGAAAAAAACATAAGTTTTGAGAAGAAAATTACCAACGATGGTATTCATTGCGATTTGGATCTGGTGCAGCAGATAACGGGGCAGTTCTATGTTAATTGTCTAAAATATCTAGACCTCTGGAGGGCAAATCTTGATAGCCTCTCTCAAATATCCTGGATTCGGTTGAAAAGAAACCCTGAATGAGATGGTGTGAAGAATGCATGGAATCTCTTCGAAAGTGCTCTTCCCACTTTGTTTGAAAAAATTAGTAAGAATAAACATTATTGAGCAAGCTGAGTTCTTTCAGCAAATACGAGTGGAACAATTCGCCATCAACTTCAACAGTAGATGAATGACGAAAATAAAAACGAAATTATTGTATTAATTGATAAAATATAAATATTTATTTTCTTAATTTTGTACTTTTTCATTTTATTTTATTCTTTTCGATAAAGACGATTCGCTATATGTGATTTAATTTTTATACTTTTGTAAGACTTTTCATAAAAATAAATTCACAAATCAGAAAAAATCTTTTTTTAGAGCATGTGTCCTGAATTTTGGTTCGGAAAATATAGTCATCTAAGTTAATAGCACTCAAGGCTCTGTAGAAAAACAATAATCAAAAAAGAAAACCTGACAATTTATATTTTTGAAGTATTGTATTTTCCAACTAGTGGGTTCTGTGACGGAAATATTTAGTCACACTTGAGCCGAGCAATCAAATTTACAAAGGCGGAAATAATATTTTAAATTACGGAGTTGCCTGGCCATATAAATTCTAAAGAAAACTACACATTTCAGGCAATCAAAGCACAGGAATAAAATTTTTATTCAGTTTGGTGAAAGTAAAATCTCTCTCGCGAAGAATTTTCCCGTTTTTATCTGAGAATATTCCACAAAAATTTGCTCAGCATTTTCCAATTTGCCGCAGGTCATAGTTGCCCTTCAATTAGCATATAATATGGTATAAAGCTTTACTTTGCAAGAGGAGGAAATGGGGCCTTCCCACGAAGTGCACTGTTTCGTTTAAAGGTCACCGCCATTCACCGAGTGTTTCAGAATGCCTCGAGACACAAGCGCCGACTTCAGACCTTATGAATTAAACCCGTTGGTTGAATATACGACTAAGAGTTTGCATAAAATCTCTTTTTATTAATTAAAACTGCTTTCTTTTCAAGATTTGGAATGTTTTTTTAAATATTTTGATTCACTACTCTGGTGCGATGTATTACTTCATAAAGTCGGTATGAGATATTTTCCCCATTTCTTTAGCATTCATTAAATTTATGCCACCATCTTAAACTCGACTGCCTCTACTGTGTATGCTACCAAACTTATGCATGGTGTGCCCCTAATTTCGCACCACCAATCTTACCCTGGCTGTTCCTACAACGTATGCCACCAAACGTTCGAAAAAATGTGTCCCTGATTTTTCGCCACCCATCTTCCCATTTTCCCTGCAACGTATACCATCAAACTTACATCAAATGTCCGCCTGATTTAATTCCATCTAGCTTATACTATTATGTCTCTAAAACGTATGCCACTCTACGCACAGCAGTTATTTACCTGACATTCGACCACTCTATTTACACTTACTGTCCCTACAAGGCATGGGTTCTCAACCTGGGTTTAGCAACTTTTCGTCACAGAAAATTCGTCACTACGGCAATTGGTCACAGAAATTTGGTCATAGGGACAATTGGTACCTGCGACATTTCGTCACATACGACTTTTGGTACCTACAACATTTCTTCACAAGCAGCATTTTGTACCTAGACATTTCATCACAGGCGAAATTTGGTACCTACGACATTTCGTCACCCATGACATTTGGTACCTGCAACATACATTAAACGTCATTGCAGCTTATGCAACAATGTTTATGATATGATGTATATGTGATAAATGATAACGCCATAATTCAGAAACACGAAATCCCAATAATTCTAATGGTTTTAGAGCTAAGTATTAAAGAAAGTATAACGTGACGTTATTTCATTGGAAATTGAATTCATCCATTTTTATCGAAACAGTTTTCAATTCCTTTTTCGTCCGTCATTTACAATATGCTTTAAAAAAAAGAGCAGAAATTGTTTCCAGAATAAGGCACAGTTTGTGCTGAGAAATGAAATAACTTCTCTCGGTCCATTGCTCCATTCACCCCTTTCTACCCGCTGATTACGATTTAACTTGTTAGATATAGATAAATTTTCAACATGCGTATCGTCCCGAGTACTTTGATACCCATGAAGCCCATGTTCTCGGAAAGAAACTCCACCCACCCCCCCCCCCCTACCCTCCTCCCGCCGATTCCGATTAAACTTGTTAGATATACATAAATGTCCAACATGCGTATTGTCCCGAGTTTTTTGATACCCATGAAGCCCATGTTTCCGGAAAGAAACTCCACCCCCTCTACCCTCCCCCCACCGATTCCGATGAAACTTGTAAGATCTACATAAATTTCCAACATACGTATCGTCCCGAGTACTTTGATACCCATGAAGCCTATGTTCTCAGACAGAATCCACATACATAACGGTTGAGGAAAAGTAATATGTGACGAAAATAATTTTGTGACGTAAAGTCGCAGTTGCCAATTATTTTCCATGACAAAAAGTCGCTAATACCTATTTTAATGTGTGACCAAATGTCGCTGGGACCAAATATTTTGTATCACGAAATGTCGCTGGTACGAATTTAAATGTGCGACGAGTTGTGGCGGTTACCATTTTGAAAGTGTGACAAAATGTCGCAGGTACCAATTGTCATCTGTGACGAAATGTCGCAGTGACGAATTTTCTGTGACGAGAAGTCGCGACACCCTCAACCTGTGGTACGCGAAAAAATATAAATACACATGGTTTATAGAAATTATTATCAATAAATATGAAATTATCTTCTTTTTGTGCATTTATTTTTAAAAGAATAAAAAGTCCTCAAACCAAACTCTAATCCTCTGGTGCCCAATTATTAATGTGAACAGGTTTTGAAAAATTGAAAGGTGTCAACTAGGGGCGTCGAATTCTAACTCCTCCCACCGCCCCCTTCCTCCCCCCCCCCCGCCCAACAGAATTTTTTGTTTTACTTTTTTTAAGATAAGAGCCTTTACATTTCTACATTTTGGCTGTCGATAAGGAAGAGAGCAAATGTTTTCATTTTTTCAAATTGTATTCACATGGGAGTTATTTTCTTTTTTCTGCCATTAAATATTTCAATTAATGTCACATATAACAATAAATAAACAAATACTATCAGAGATGTATTTATTTATATCTAAAAAAACTTAAAATCCATAATTTGAGTTGAAAATTAAAAACATATTTAAAAAATAACTCAATGAGAAATATTAATGCGTATCCCAAAGTTATTTTCATAAAATCCATTTTGGCGCTATTATCTGAAGTATTTCATCAAATAAATGCGCTTGTTGGTTCGTTGAGTTCATTCGTTTACGTCAGTTCTCAAGAGCGCAGTTTTTCACTGGGTGCCGAAAGTGCGATCGATCGCATCTCAATTACCGTAGGTTTTGAATCCCGTTTACGTTTTTATGGTCAAATTTAAATGGTGGCTGCATTTATGACCTTTAATTACCTCTGGTTTTTTGATTCGCTGAGCAGTCAACTTATAACGTCTCCGATAATGATACCGCTCTCGGTGTGATGAATGTTTTTGCAAAAATAAAACGTTTAACCACGAAACCTCTCATAAATCGTAAAAGGTATTTCAACCCAAGATAAATTAAGCTTATATAGCTTGAATTATTCAATCATTTTCATTTTTTGTCTGTATTTTTTGGCGGTTCTTTGATTACGAATCATGCCGTTTTGATTAAATTAAACAACATCATGGTCTCTGGCGGCATTTTATGTTGTATAAACTTGGCGATGAATCTCGAAAATATTTTTTTTAACATCGCAAGGGGATAAAAATGTAAGCAGTCTATGAAATAATTTTCTTCTCTCCTGATAATATAGAATGAGAAAAAATTTAGTTCCAGTGACCCGAGTGGCCTTGCTGTCGCGTTCAGGCTGTTCTCCGCGTAAGAGTTTAACATGCCGAAAAACTTTCCTGAATTGTAATCTCGTCGAGCGAGATACGGTTAGGGAGAGGAATAGGGAGAGGGAGGGGTGAGGATTTAGCTTTATAAGACTTTCCCGCTGAAAAGCAGCTCTTTAATGCCCCTCTTGGCCGCGAAGGAGGAGTGGTGCTCGAGAGCAGGGAGAAGGAGACGGTTAAGAGGTTAGGATAGACGGGGGGACAGAGAATTGAAGGGAGAAGGCGAAGGTTACCGGAGGCGGCGAAGTAGGGCCGAAGAAGTCGTAGGGTAGGGTAGGGAAGCGGTGCAGGAAAAAAGGGGAAATTGTGAAAAAAATACAAAAACGAAATAATACCCTCCATCTTTTTTCCATCGTAATTTTTTCTCTCTCTTTCTCGTCGAGAGTAAGGGGGACGGGACTTTGAATTTTTCAACTGTTAATGGAAAGTGGGACTAGAGAGCGTGATTGGAAACTGCAGAGGGGGGGCTGAACGAAATGGAACGGGGAAGAGAAGTGCTTGACGCAAATGACAGGCGCGGATGGAGTTCGACGAGTGCTGGAGGTGGAAAGAGATCCCCGAAAGAGATAGTCTCTTTCTTAATTCCTTATATCCCGTCTTTACAAAAAAATCCTCATTCACCATGGTTTCGGATACTTATCAGAATATGTATTTGATGATAGTTAGATATGTTTATATGCATAAATCCCGTCATACCAGTACATCTCGCGCCATCAAAGTAACCTTTTAGTTGTTGGAAATGTAGAAAAAAGAATGAAAATGGTTTCGTTTTCTTTAGCATCAATTATCTAGAGAAGTGTTTCTGAACCAGTGGGTAGCAAAACCCCTCGGGAGAAGCGCGAAATTCATTCCGGGGTCTTGAGCACGTTTGTTTGAAAGCGTGAGAGTGTAATTTCAGTTTCTCTTTTTGCTGATTAGAAGTAACTCGGGAGTGTCTGGCAGCATAACTTTTTAACTATGCATCGCATTTTTTATCGTTTTTTTCACGCGTACGTGTAACTGCTATACAAGAGACGTATTTGACTGAAGAATATAATTTACATCATGAGGAGGTTTCTTGTATTAATCTTTAGCAAAGTAAATAATAGTGTAATATATTTCTCTTAAGTACTCGCTTTGAGATATGGGAACCGCGGACTTGTTCGCAGGAAAAGGAATTGTCAGCAAAAATAATGATAACTATGATTTACAGAAAAAAGGAAGATATTTAAAACACTGGAATCGCACACTGGAACCACTATTACATAAACATTATTTTTGACGCATAATAAATAATGTGTTGCAATCAATGTATTATAAATATTTTAAAATAAGTCAAAGAATTTACTTTTTAAAGGCTTTCTTCCAACTGAAAATAAAGTAAAAGAATGATAAAATTTAATGTTAGTAAAACATTGATTAAGAATTATAATAAATATTAGAGAGACCAGTTGAAATTTAATTTCTCTTACAGATGTTTTTCTATTAATTCAGTTTTGATGCAAAAGTTAGTAAGGCAATTGTAATGCTCATGTTATAATCATAACTAGAAGATTACCATCGAGTTAGCTCTTGTAAGCATTTCCATACTCTTTTAGAATATTTAAGGGCATGGACTAAGAATTACAGCAGAAGTAAATTAGACGCCAAAATTAAATATGATTGTACTTTTCATTATGAATCCGATCATTTTATTAAAACATTTTTTATAAAAATGACAATTAGAAGCCTAACATTCTTACGAATCACTAAATTCACTTTTTTCTCGGCTTTCGAAAGAACTATATTCAATCACTAGAGTGCGAGAATCGATCTGACTGTCGTACGGTGTGTTCGTACAGTAAAGACGTAGTTTCGTTCTGGGTCATCGATTCGACACTCGTAAACAGTGCTTCCTAAACTGGATGCCGAGGCACGCTGGGGTTGACTTTTATGAGTGCCACGAAAAACTTTGTAAATTAAATAAATCAACAATTTGAAAATGTTGGTAGGTGATTAAGACAATAGCGTTTGCTCTAGTAAATTTCTTGTCGTGGAGTGCTTAAAAATAAATGCGTTCAAGGATTTTGATACCCGCATATTGCATCAAGTTGGGAATGTCGCGAAATCTGATTTATCTTTGGAAGGGTGAATTTTCTACTAAAACTTTTGAAACCACTGCTCGATAACTTCATTCAGAATCAGTATATAATGCAAGTATTCTCTTAAGCGTTTTATTTTGTAATTTGAAATAATTTTTCTTTTGAAAAAATAAATAAATATTTTTTAAAAACTATGCCATAAAAATTTGGAAATATTTTGCCAAATCTGGTAAAACTTTCTCCATAAAGTATTCATATGATTACAATAAGGGACACAGTGGTTTAAAAAATGAAATATGCGCTACCAACGAGTTATAAAAATTTCTGAGAAGCAAAAATGCCAAGCTCATCTTGTCTTCTGGTGGCCCTGGAAGTTTGGGCTGCCAAATCTTGTTGTGCTTACAAAATTAAGGCCTCTAGTGCTCAAAGTTTCTTGTGAACCTAATCTTATAACTTTAATTTTTAAAAAATCATCGCCTCGAAAGTTCAAAAGATGTAAACTATCCGGAAGATTGTAATGTGTTGAATTTTTTAAATCTAAAACCAGTCCATCACAACAGAGATTCGGGGATACCTATCACGTTTTCCCAAACAACAGAACGGTTAGGAAAACACACGAGCAAAAATGAAATTTGTGTGCCATATTACTTACCGTAATTTCAGTCTTCACCTTTTAGCGATGGTTGGCATTGTTATTATTTATTATCAATTACAGTAAGCTATTAAAGTTTACCTTAAGAGTCAAAAACAACTTTTGCTCTTCAGGAAGAGGCGATAAATGATAAACGCTTCGTTTCTCGGCAGCCTCAATATCCTTGAAGCGACAGTGTAAACTTTCATCAAAGTTGGTCGTGTAGTTGGTGATCCTTCGGATTAAGGCCTAGGGGCAGTGACCGCCACGCTATAGAAACGAAAAAGGGGGATTTTATACTCGAGTTGGAAATTTTTGTCGACCAGATTTTCCCTACTTTCACGGAATATTTCGCTTTTTTAATAAGTCTTCTGTTCGTCTTAAAAAATTTAATCCTCGGCGTAACATTCACTTCCATCTTTTTTATTGGGATAATTAAACCGGTTTATCTAAAAATTAGCTGTTGTTTTTTATAAAAGATCAATTGATTAATATGTAGACATCTTATTTTGCCTTTATTTTGCGAGAAAGCTTCCCAAAAATGAGAGAGATGAATAAATATTGTATAGATTTAAATAGAATTTTAATTACGATATTGGAATTTGAAATCTGCGATTTAATGTGCAAAATAAAAGAACCCTGTGACGTGCTTTAAAATTTTATGAATTTCCTCTAAAAATTTGGTAATGAGGCTTAAATTTAAAAATTAATTTATTTAGAAAAATAAATAATTTTAATCTTATTTTGATGACACATTAATATCCTTGTAATATAATCATTGTATCTCTTTGGTTAGCGGCCGCTCTTCAACATCTAACAATAGTAAAAGACTACTTCTGTCCCTTTGTCCCTTTGTGGCTCCCTCTGTCACGCTATAAAAATGCGAATAACTCAATAATAGAACAAGATTATTTTGTGATATTTGGCAGAAATGATTGATTCACATATTGTAAGATGATGACAAAAATATATCTCAAAAATAGTTATAGTTCGACTCCAAGGTAGGCATTTGCATTTCCCATATGATAACACGTAAAAACTGACTTTTTGACTTGCAGACTTTTATTATTTTTGAGATCTAAATTAGAAAGAATGCACCTATGATCTTTAAATCTAGCCCATTTTAAAGAAAAAACTATGAAGTTTCTTATTCTGTTCCTCTATTCCCGCCTACAGTTTGAAATTCCTCATGTTGAACGTTTAATTAACATATTTTGGGGAAATCTTGCCATTTTTACGGGATGTTGCTATTCCAACCCATTACGTTGTTAAACCTCGAAATCCTATTGTTATTTCAATCCTTATGGGCGAAAGCGTGCTTTCAATGCTCTTACAATAGTACGAGAGAGAGGAGAGAGGAGAGAGAAATTATTTTCATACAATGTAAACAACATTCGTTGCGTTATTTATGAGGAGTACATTTGAATGTAGAATATTAATCATTCGCATACTAAAATTAGTTACTTAGAATCATCGTAGGAGTTTGAAACTTCAAACAACGTACGCCTAAAATAACGAAAGTTTGTTTTCTTGCCATCCAAAGAAAGTCAATGTATATTTATTTTCATTTTTTATTTCATAAAAACCTTTTCCGTTGAATTTCAACGGGCATCTCCCTAGTATATTAATATTTTATTCCAAGTAAATGTGACTGTAGAATTTATTATTTTTATTTCTCGGTCACTTGAGAAATCCTCAAAATCATTAAGAAAATTTAGCCTTATCAAAGATTTCTTCTGTTGCTAAAAAAAATCAGGACAGTTTCGATTTCAATTTAAACCTAGAGATAAATTTTATATTCAGAGGATAAGAGAAAATGATACAACCACGAAAAGAGAAAATGCCATTGTTTGTAAGTTTAATTCCAATTATAATTCCATAAATTTCGAAAATGTCGCTGCTAGCATTTGTATTCCTAATAGCCTTTGTAACTAAAATAATTTTGTCAGATAAATGTATCTCATTGATTAAGTTTCTTATCTTTTTCATAGAGATTTTTGTGCTAATAATCCGCGTCTGCTTTAAAATGCGTCTTAATTAATTAAACCGCTTTTAAATTGCCTTTTATATAAATTAAGCAGTTTCTAAAAGACCTTTTTAGAATTTTCTGTTGCGTCGCACAATTTCCTGCAGGCAGTATGATGCATGCAGTACAAGTTGGCGTAAAAGCCGATCCAATTTTTTGCGATTACCGGTTCCAAAGTTAACGCTTCTGGTTCATCCGCTCTCTTACGCTCTTCATATTAGTGGAGATTTTTCGATTTTTCTAAAGGCCAAAGGGATGAAGAACGTTCTTAGAACGATTTTTAATTGCATGTACATAAAAACCTTTTGAGTCCGTAAAAATAAAATTTAAGTATATGCTCCTTCCATGTCGTTTTTGTGTAAAAATATCAACTTCGTTTATATATACACTAAGCTTTTTGAAGTGTATTAAAGCTTGAGTTAGTGTAAAAAGAAAATATTAAGAAAAACGCTTCTCGAGTTAAAAAATATTAACCTATTTGTTAACACCATCATGCGAAATTTTTGTACGACCTGCTGATTCCCTCTTGTTTACGCGAAATGAGTATCTATGAGGTTGTGCAATGAATAGCTGGTCAGTTTCAAAAGTTTAGGAAGAAAGGGGACTTTCTAATTCCATATACATTTAAGGTTAAGTTTATGCTTTTCCAAAGACGTGTGTCTACCTTTGCATCATTCATAATGCTAATGAGTTGAATGCGCCCCTTAATAACTTAGCGCAATTTTTTCTTTGTTCACAACCTGTTGATACGCCACCTTATCATCAACGAGCCCAAACTTTCTCATTAGGTTCTATGATAATTTCAAGCACCTCGTACTTAATCCGTAACCGGCGACGAAAATCGTTTTCACGACCTGATAACTAGTGACATCTTCAACGAGTTTAGGTAAACTTCGAGATAACGAGAACGAAGGTGAGGCGGGAGAAAAAACGAGGGAGAAAAAACAACATTTTATTCCACGCCATCCATAACCCGCATCTTTCTCCGAAAAACCAACAAGAAATTCATGGCGTCACCTCTTCCAGTTATGAGATTTTGATTTCTTTTTTGATGAAGTTCATCCCCGAAGATGCCTCCGGAATCTGGAATCCTCAGATGTCTCATTTTTTCTCCCCTCGCTCAAGAAATCATTTTATTTCTTTCGTCTCCTACGGGCGCCGAATACCGCGTATACCACTTCTCTCTCTCTTCCTTCCCACCTCTCGGCTCTCCCCCTTCTTCCCTCTTTCTCCTTGAAGTTTTTTGGTAGTTGGGACGCGTCGAGTTCGGTAGAATAGTTGAGTGTTAGAGTCGGGTCGAGAAGCCGAGAGGTGGAGGGGTGGTGTGTTCCTTGAGGATAGGGCGGGATAGGAGAGGGAGATGGGAAAAGGGGAGAGGGAGGTGGGTGAGGGGAGGGGGAAGGGCAGGGGGTGGGGAAGGGGGTAGATGAGGGATTGGAGGTAGGGGTAGAAGATAGGTAAGGGCGGGGATCTGGAGGGCCGGGATCGATAGAGCTTGGATTCTGGTAACCCAGACATGGGGAGCTATTCGTGGCTTGGGAAAATGGGGCTTGAAGAAGGTGGGGTGAGGGGGAGGATTAGTCGGGGGCAATACCCCCCTTAACTAAAGGACGGGGACGGCGCCAGCCCTCTCCTCCTTCTCCCACTTATCTCTCTCTCTCTCTGTCTTACCTTTCATTCCCTCACCTTCTCTTCTTCTGCCCTCTCAAACTCCTTCCATCCCTTTCTCAGTCCGACCTTTCTTTCTCTCCCTCTTCTTTTAACCCTTTCAATCTCACAGCCGTGGCTAGTTGTGCCCTCACGCGCTCACAGTTGGCTCTCGGAAACCCTTTTTTTTTACCTTTCTCACACTCCTTTCATTGCCGACGTTGACCCACAATTGCATCGATCGACGCGTTCGGTATTTTGTCCTTGCTTTGGTTTAAATTTCGCCGACATTACGATAGAACGGTGGAAAGACGTATATATCCAGGTATTAAAATGATCAGAACGGTAACTAACAAATGATGTTCTGGAAATTTTGAGAATGATACCGATGGGTTAGATATTGGATTTTTTGGGATCCTTGAATTATTCTCAGACTGCTCATTTTAGTAACGGAAAAATTATAGAATCTTGGAGTTTAAGGGAGAAATTAGTAAAAACCTAAACTTTTCTACCCTAGGGGTATCAGGTTGCTGCTTAATTTTTTACCACATCCATTATATTTTATGGATTGTCTTTCTAAGAATTTAAAAATAATATTTTATCGTAAAAATTGATTTTTAGGGAAATTATAGAGTTATAAGGATGGTTTATTATGATTCTGAAAATGTCATTCGCTCGCTTTGTTGATAAGTTTTAGCAAAATATACACCTCCACGTACCGGCATATCTTAATGTGATACGCGTCACGACTGCATAGAGTTGCAGGAAGACAAGAATACCAATGTTTCCATCTTATTGATCGTGGGTAAAACCCATGTGGACTCGGAATGTAAGGAAAATTTATTCACCGTTAAGCTTTTGTAACTAATGGAGCGCATTATATCACTCAATTACAGGACGGCAGGAAATGGAATTCATTCCCGACGTACAGGAAGTTGGAAATCGCTCAAATTTACTGAGGAATGAACAGTTTTTCAAACCTATGATCTATGTGATTGCTCAATTATAAGTTGACCGTGCGTTCGTGGGTTTGAAGATCAACATCGTACCGCGCAAATGCGGCGATTTTTATTTCCTCTCCTTTTTGTTTTATTTTCTTCGAGTAGATTTCAGTATCAAATATCTTAACGCGCACGTTTTCCCTGATATAAAACATTTTTTATTTCGACCATCCAAGAATTACGACTTCCTATTACGAGGTCCTTTATTAACCTCTGTTAACAAGTATTGGGTTGTAAAATTTTTCACTGAGCCATTAACAATAATGAATCGATTTTCTCAGACATCTCCTTAAACAAAGACGGTTCTTTCTTTATTCCTTTTCTTCCGCCTTCTCTTTTTTCCTTAACATTTAAACGGACAAATCCTCATAAAAAAATTTTTATCCCATTATCCCCGCCTTCGAAAAAGCCATTTACTCACTCCTTTCCATTTAAACGCCAAGTACTAATGTCAATGAGTCGTTTTGTACAAGTATCCTCCTATGGCTTCCCTTTGCTAGCGGTGAGAGAGAAGCTGTTCTATCGCCGCCTCTTCCCCTCCACGCATACACACTTTCTCATCCTCTCTCTATCTGTCTTTTAGCCCTGCGCCATCGACTCCTCGCGATGCCCTCAGGGGAAGCTTTCCTCTCCTCATCTCTCATCCTCTCTCTTCCTCTCTTTCGCACACTCCTCTCATCCGCTCTCTCCCTTGCGACCCAACCGCGGGATTCTTGGACCTGTTGCGGTGATTCCCTTCCTCCCGGCGTCTCCTCTGGCTTCTCGCCTATATCACATTCTTCGTCCTGCCAACAACCACCAGCCGTTTAACGTAGCCGTCAATCAGCTTATGTGGCGCTCTCTTTCAGTTAATGGGGAGATTAATGAAGAATTAACGGAAAAATCTCTGTAATTCGCACTTTTATCTCGCAAGCTTCCCCTTGCTTATTATTGCCGACTGGAAATCTGAAGTTAAGGAGTGTTTAACTTGCCTCAGGTTTTTTTGACGCGATTCGCAAAATAGATTTTGCCAAAAAGGAAGAATTTATGAAACACGTTAGAAGTATAGTCTAAGAATGTGGTGCCTAAATTGCGATCTGCGAGCCATATCCGGTTCGTCATGAGTTTATCAATTCTCAGGATGCAATATAATTTAAAAATAAAATAGAAAATTATAAGAACAGTATATTTTGCCTTGCCATAGTAGTTAAATACATTTGAAACAATAAGGTACAATGAGTGCATAAATGGATTATTTTGCACTTGAGCTAAAAAGTTAGGACGTCACTGGTCTAAGCTGTCGTGTGTTTTTTTTAGGCTGAATACCCAAAGGATAAATAGACAACCTGGAATTGTTAGAGCATCGGTCGGCAGACTTCATCTGTAATTTTGGACATTACCTACGTGCCAACTTTTGAATTCCATATAGCCGTTGTGTTCAGGACACCCGATTCTAATTAAACATCCCAAACGCGTAAAAAAATTAAAGTAACACCTTTAAAAGAGAAGCAGTATTATTTTTTAATTGAATGCATGGACTTTGAGGTTCACTCAAACGCAAACTTTGTTGTTTCACTGAATGTCTGGCACAACCAATTATTTTTCAATTATAATGGGAAGATTAACTACTACTTTCAACTACATACATTATGTCGCATTAAATAATCAAGGACATTCTTACGAAATGCAAGAGTCATATGCGACGAAGATCGTGTCTTTTCACGCTATTTAAGTGTCGCAACAACGTTAACCTTTTTTTAGCATGACAGGTGGATTTCGAAGTTAGACGTGTGGGTATGTAGCGGTTTGGTATCTTTGCCCAGATTAACTCATAAATTTTGGACTTTTATCTATTAATAATTGAAATTTCCCCGCATGCCCAACGTACCTTTGGTTTCCACTTAATATAGGTGGCACCTTTGATTTCTCTCGCTAGCGTTGGAATTGGTTATAATTAATTTTTTATCAATCGTGGCATTTAGTCTAATGGATGCCAAATAACTAAAGTAAATCAAATTTAGGAAATAACTTTTATACTAACGCACTATGAAAGGAATAAAATGTAAGCTTCTCAGTTTTTTGTATTTTTCGACTGGAAGTTTTAATGTTGAATTCAAAATTCGTCTGTCAACCATTCATACTGCGTTTGTTTGTTTTTTCCAATATAGACTGGCTTGAATATGAATTGATTTCTCCAATATAGACTGGCTTGAATATAAATAAAAAATAATCAATGTGTATGAGGGAATTTTAGGTATAAGTTATCAAAATTATAGTAAAATAAACTTAACAGGACTCGGCTATCGCTCTGAAGAATAAGTTTGTTGCTGAATGGCCGAGATTCGCAATTTAATTCCAGAAATTCAGCGCACATATGGTGCTCGAAGCGCTATTTCCTCAAACGTTCTGTTTTGCATGGCGCACGTCTCTCCTCGGATGGAATTCAGCATGGAGCTGCCAAAGTTATGTAAGAGGGAGGTGATTGTCGAACTTTGCCTTTGAAAGCAGTCGCAAAGTGAATCACTGCAATGTTTCGTACACTTGCAACTTTAAGAACAACCGCTTTTGTGACTTCGAATTCCGCCTTCAAAGAACTCAAAAGATATCATGCCGAGCACAAAGAGACATTTCGATCGAGTTTGTGCGCGTGTGCGCCTACTTAAATGGAACAAATCAAGGTACACCGAGGCCTGACTTGCCTACCCTCTCTAATTAGTGAAATTCCTTCTAGGTAATTTACTTTTAATTTGATGAATTAGTGGCGCCGGGATACTCCATTGAGCGACGAAAGAAATTAGTGGATATTTTTACAAAATCTTGTCATTGGCAAAAAAATATTATTACACTAGTTGGAATTTTAATCTGTGTGAACGGAACCTTCTGCGCAAAGGTATTAGCAGAATTTCTTCTTAAATATGAAAAAAAGTGTTAGGATAAAAAGGAATTCAGAAGCGTTCCTTCTCTGTTTGTTTAACTAGGGAAGAGCTGAAACTTAGCGTGCAAGTCTTTTAAAAATATTTATAAGTTAAGATGTCGACGCGGGATTTTCGCATTTATAAGGAGAAAAATATGAAGATTAGTTTCTTATAGTTAAAATTGAAAAATCTGAAATCGCTAAATTTAAAGTATAAATAACATATTTTGGCGAATCTTGGCATTTTAATTTGAACCCGTCAAAAATGACCGGTTCAAATTAATGAAAAACGGAATTTTAATTTTTAACGGCAAATAAATTATTTTAATTGTCACCATTTATATCGATTTTGTTTCTCGCAGCAATCTGTTGTCAAGATAAATCTTGAGGCAAGGGAAGGGACGGAATTTAACCTTGAGCAACAATCTGTGCTCGAGTTTTGACAATTACATTGCCGTCAAAACAGTTTCCGTTAAAATGGAAATATTACTACGAAATGTGTGATTTAAACGTATAATATGAGCAATTTTGAGCTGAAGGCGCAAAAAGATGAATAGAATAAGAAACTATTAATTTTCATTTGAATTTTTTCAATTCGGATGATCGTAGGTCGTTCTTATTCTAATTTTAACTTCCAAAAGAATAAAACCCTGCACGTCCTAAAGCTCCTTTTTACGTATTAATGTATGAGAAATAGAATTATTCTTAGAAAAAATTTATTTATATCTTTCAAATATCAAAATTTTATTCAAAATTCTAACATAAAACAAACTTGAACGTTTTTTTTATAGAAAACCGGTGTACATTAAAGATATTTCTGAATACACTTGTTTTTTTTCGTGTCTATGCATGGTAATCCCTGTTGCAATACTTGGAGAGTAGTCGTAGAAAGCTATGTTATAAGGGAAAGAACGGGAATGGAAAAAATGACGTTTAAGTGAGAAGAGTATTTACCTGAAAGTATTGCCAGATTTTTTTATTGCATATGAAAAACAAAGTCAGACGAAAATTTAACTGCATCTTGGAAGGCGGGACATTTCACTGCCAATGCGCGATTTGGGATTTCACTATGAAAATCGTGACATTGAAAATAACAGAAAAATATTTACTATTTCCTCAACGGTTCCTGAATTTGCGACGAATTTGTCTCGCGACGAATTGTCGCGCAACAAATTGCCCGCAACGAATTTCCGTAGAACAAAAAGAAACGGTTTTCTGCTATTTTACTGATTACTTACACTATTTCATGCATTGAGTAAGTTTTTTCTCACAGAGAAGCTGCATAATTTAGAGTTTATGCGGAAATAATTTTGAAAGAATTTGGAGCTGGAAAATTGAATAACACAAATTAGAAATATTCTCATCAAAATGTCTTTTTCTTGTTTATGTTAATATTTTTTTATGAATGATACTTAATTGGAGGATAGTTTGGGATAGATTTGATAGGATGCGCTAAGAACGTAATTATAATTATGAATTTCAAGTTTAGAGAATGACTCGCTTTTTTGTTTCTATGCTAAGTATCTGAGCCACCGCTGCACTTTGAGTAAAATATTTGTTTAATTTATGCAGAAATTTTAACTAATTTTGTGTACTGCAAATCTTACGTATGTAACGCATATATAGTAGTGGTAATTAGAAATCTTCATAGATTCCTTATTCAATATTGACCAAACATAATATAGATACGGCCATTCATGCCAAATAATACATCTCTTCTCCACATATATATAATAATAGATCTCCATTAACAAATATCAGTTAATTTCGTGTTTGCTAAACAGATGAATCAAACTCTCCAATATCTCTATTAGGCATTTTGTTGCTCTTGTAATATTTCTCTACATTCCTTCGCATACGCGATTCTTAAGCACATCTTTCACGCTGGGAAACATATCCCTTCACCGAAGAAGAAAAGATGTACGATCATAAATACATTTACTTTGAAGATGCTGATCGGAAGAAATGCGGTCCGCCGTATTGTATCTTTTCTTACATCGAGTTCTTTGAAAACAAAAGAAAACTGTTATCCCCAAGAGGCTTAAGAGAAAGAGAAAGAGGGAGAGAGAAAGAGAGAATATGAGAGAGACCTCTCGTATACATTAGGACGTAAGGAGTCCAGGAACAGTTTCCCCTTTGATGCCGACCCTCTCTTTCTCTCTCTCTCTCTTCCCTCCTTTTCCATTCCCTTCCATCCATCCCCATTTCGTATCCTCTCTCCATTCCCCTCTCGTACCTTCCCTTCTTCCCACAAATCTTACCTCACTACAACTCCAATTCCCTGACCTTCCAGCTCACAATCCTTCCTCTTTTTCTTTTCATACCGCTAGCCTCTCCATGTCTCCTCTCCCACCAACCCTCTTCCTATCTCGATTCTTTTCCGTTACTTTCCTCCCCTCTTTTCCCTCCTCTTTTCCATTCAGTCCGTCGCATTCCTTCTCTTTTTTCTGATTGCCATTCTATCGTATTTTCGCCCATTTCTTATCCGAAATCTCTTCTCCCTTCCGTCCTTCTTCAAAACCTTTTTTTCTCTCTACTTCGTTCTCTCTCCTTCATCTCTTATATTCCTCATTGGTCGTTCTTTCTACGTCTCCGTTTCCTGGAGCTCATTTTATTCTCTCGCCCTTAAAATTTGCGCTTCCGGTGCGGATGAATACTTCTGCCTCGCCCCCTTCGATATTAATCCAATTTCCTTCCCTAACGGATTTTTTTTCGTTCCGGGAGGTTAAAAACCATGCCGGTCCGTCGGTCCGTTCCTTGCGTACATACTCAGTTTTCGCTTAATTGGTTGACTTTTTTCGGATCCCTTGTAGTTTTTTCCCTTTTCAGTTTCCGTCGAGAATGTTTCGCTCTGTTCGATAATGTGCCCAAGGTTCCTATATATTTACCGAGCCCTTTTTGTGATGTCTTCCAAATTTTGAAACGATCCCTTTGCATGTTTTTTTCATTTTTTTTGGAAGGTCTTCATAAAAGTAAAAGTGTAGCGACCTTTTACTTCTCTAGGATTTTATGAAAGAGTGAGTTTTCTAAAATGCCATTGTCTTAGCCGAAGGTCGTTCGGTCGCGTCCTACGTTCGAGGAGAAATGTTTCCTAGGTCAACGGTCGTGTTTGCAAGTTATTTTTTATTTTATTTTCAAGCTATCGTAATTCTTCGCCAAACTGACGGGCATTATGAATGAAGCATGAAATTAAAATTTAAACACTATGCATTATTCCTCCCTACCATTTTCATCCATCTCATTCTTTCTCTCAAATACCTCTCAGCGTAACAGAATTGCAAACTCGGCACGATATAATTATAAAAATGACTCATTATTTATATAGATTTTTTATAGATATAGATTTCCGTGCAGCATATGTCACAGGAAAAAGCGTTACACATATAGTGACAGAATAAGCGTTTTATATTATAGGTAGACTGCATGCGATTTCGCTTCGGCCATCCGATCGTCCTTAAGGCCCATGCTGAAATTGAACTCGCGGATTAAACAAAGGAATCTAGAGACGAAATTTACGGTATAGGTAGGCATATTAGGGAAATTAAGGCGCACATTTTTATACGTAAAGAGCAAGAAAGGACCGAATCTCCATGTTGAATTTTTTTAGTTTTAAAATAAGTCCGGATCCCTTACAAAATTGTACGCAGAATTTCAAAATAAAAATGATAAATTTGGCTTATTTCATTCGTTGTTACGGTAGAGTTATACTAATTTCTTTCGAATTACTTGCAAAATAATTTATTTTATTAATTATGCATATGGTTGTTTTTAGGTAACAATCACACGAATTCCAATGATTATGGCGAGTAAGTCTTGGAAAGTAATACAAAATGTCTCGATTTACATATTTCTTTTATCTTTGATCGTATACTCATCTCTTCCAGGTGCCTCTGATTCAGCAGCCGTCCATTAAAAAAAAATAAATGTTCTCCTTTTTACATGGCTCCGATTTCCTATTCACAATATTCTCCCCACGACTATGGCATTCCCTTTCCTTTTGCTCCATTTGACTTAACATTTTCCCCTTCTGCTGCCGAGCTCTCTATCCTCGAGCTCCATTTGACTTTTCCCTTTCCCTCTTTCCATGGGCGTGGTCAGCCACCGTCTCTCTTTCTACTTCTCTTCAACGCCCACACACAGCTTTTGCCCCTTTTGTAAATCCTTCCTCCACAAAGAGACTCCAACTTTCTCCATCTGACGGCTTGAAGGGAGAGAGAGAGAGGTGGAGGGGAGGCGGAGAGAAAGCTTTTGTCTCTTTTGCTCAAGAGATGTCACTCCGCACGCCCTCTGTGGTCTCTGTGTAACACTCCGCAATCACAGTGTAGGAGTTATTGTGGGAGTACGAAGTATTTAAGCATACAGATTTTCCTTTTTGTGATCGTGGACGTTGCATACAGAAGCAGTGGTAGTGGAGAAAGGAGTGCGTCAATCTCTTTTTCTTTCATGCCAGAGCATTTGATGATTAAGTAATGGATCATAATGATTATACTTGGCGTCGCTGAAGGTCGAATCCAAAAATAAGAAATAAACAAGATGCAATCAGCAGTTATTGTGGATTGAAACAAAATTAAGGGTGCTATGGAGTTTATACAGTGTGTAAGCTGTTTTGTTTTTCTTAATATTTAGGTGCATTTTGAAAAAAATATTGCCACTCGATATTACGTTAATATTAAAAAATCAGATGTGGCCACCATATGAATTTCTCTATACCTGTAATTTCTCTAAAAATTCCAAATAATACACAATAATAACACAATAATAAATATTTTAAGAAACTGAGAGAAAATTTTATACTGGACAAAGAACAAATTCAAACCATAGACTTTCAGTATTGAATATAGCCACAAAGCTCCAACAATTAAGAAAAAGTAGCGTTACTAAGACGTAACTGTCAATTGCTAACAATAGTCGTCGGTAGGTGGCGTGGTGGTGGCAGCTAAAAATATAAGATATCTCTTAAACCTTATATGGGAAAATGTTTCAAACAAAGGTTGTAGAAAATTAACATTGTTACAACTTTTATTCCAGTACATATTTAGATTTATAAAATATCAAAACAAATATTTCAGGATAACGGATAAGTGACAAGAGTAAACACCCAATTTCGGTTGACCAATGTTTACAAAAACTAATCAATTCTTGTGACTTTTATAAAAATGTTACATATAAAATTTCGCGTTGACCTGATTAATATTTTTTGAGTTAGAGCACCCATAATAAGGTATCACACACACACGCATACGCGCGCACAAGCACACACGCACACAGACATCGAGAAAATGGTCAAAACGTGTTCAGGGGATCTCCAAACGTGTATTTCCGTTGAAATCTCGAATTCGATTTAACAATACTTGCCCGTATACTACGTATGGAGAAAGTAAAAAGTACTCGTTGTGCAAATCAAACTCCCCCTAAATTGCTTGTATATGACATGATTCAGTTATTATTTACAATAATAGCAAGACTACAAAAGATGTGATGATGAAATTTGTATTTAATACAGCAAAATATGATATATATATATATATATATATATATATATATATATATATATATATATATAATTCATAAAACGAAAAATCATTTAATAATGTTCCATAAAGGTTAAAATATTGCAAAGAATATACATCAACTCTGCGAATATACAAAAGTATCGATTTCCACAACATTCCTATCATCTATATTACGAGGACGAATTTTCTGGAGGCATATCCCGGTTTTAAACCTTAAAAGAATGATTATATTCAATATATCTATATCGGTCGAACAAACGCATGCGCAAAATAGAATCGTAGATGAGAGTGTCTAGTTTGGTGATCTAGCAAAAGAACGAAATGGTAGGGAGAAATGGAGAAATACTCAGACGTGACTCTGGAGAGACTAAATATTTATAAAAGTGCATTGTTAGTTTTACTTCCTGCATTTTTCTAAATTGTAAGAAGAAAAGACGATTGACTTAAAAGTTTAAGGTTTTTGAGAAACTTCAAGATAGTAAAGAGGAGGACATGAGGTAATAGTTGGAAGTTTGGTAACTGCCCGAGCAGTTTCGAAGGAGACAGAAGATTGGTTGATACAGTGATCGGACCCATATACGTATGTACATCTCTAGAATTCAACGCGGTAGAAAATGCTTGCGGTATAATTTGATATAATGTTATTCAATCCATCCTGATACGTCAAGTTTTGTCTATTTATACATTATATAAATAAAATTAAACAAGGTCTGATGCTTAGGTAGGTGATTTATTTTACGTTCAATAATCAGGTTTTTGCCAGAAACTTGTTTTAAAAGCCCGAATAATGAGATGATGAATAAATACTAAAACAATATGATAAATAAACTCTCCTTTTGAATTCTAAGAACTGACTAATCCATTTGTTATGACCCGCATGAAAATGAGAGAGCACAAGGCAATTTGTTTTCCTTCTCTCACCCGCTCAATGGAATAGGAGTCTGGGTCAAAACGTTGCCAAGTGGGCATCGGAGGTGGCCTGAGGCGGAGAAAATTTCAGAAGTGTTAAAATTAGGTTTCAGAGATGGAGATATAACTTGCATATGTATGTATGTGTGCGTCTATACACGCAAATATATATACATACACATGCACTCACACATTAGGGGGAGCTTTGGCTCCGGCTGGCTTGGTATTTCGCGCATCGCCTTGGGGTTGTTCGCTTTTCCCAGGCAATCAACACGTGTGCGCAAAAGAGGGTTTAAACATTACCCGCGAGGTGCTCTCTCTAGAATTTTCCTTGCTCTGGTCGAGACTAGCATGTAACCATACTTCACCGTTTTATAAAAACTTCACGCAAGACGATGTTTTAGACGCAGTTCTTTCCGTTCAGTTTGTTTTTAAAATTTTAATGCGGTTTGTGTCTCTGCGCCGAGATAGTTCAACGAACTATCTCAAACCTCTTAGTTGGCGCAGACTCCCATTTTTAGGAAACATTTCTTATAAATTGTCCAATCTTTTTCCTAAACTCAAACTTAAACCTGCTTTCTACTCCCCAGTTACTTTTTCCAAATTATTCCTTAATGCTAAATACAGTTGTCATTAAGAAGTGGTGTATATAAACTCGCTTGTGATGATTGCGGAGCGGTCTACATCGGCCAAACGGGGAGGAGTTTTGACAAGAGGATTAAGGAACATAAGCAATACTTCCGTTTAAATAATTTGAATTCTCAATTTGCGAAACATCTTTTAAACCTCAATTATCATAGTTCCTTCAACCCTAAATTCCTCTACTTTGAAATTAATGGTCGCAAATTGGATGCTCTTGAACAGCTAGAAATAATTATTTGTGAAGACTCGCTTCTCTTAAATGAATACCTTTTCCACAACCATTCTCCTCTATTTAGCTTACCGAATATTTTATAAATACTTTGTATCAACATTGTTGTCTTTGGCCCTTTTACCAAGTTTTTGTAACATTTTGCTACTATGTTGCTTTCGCCTTCCTGTTCCACCCCTTCCTTTTCCCAACCGCTTATTCAATTACCTTCCATTCGTTTTCTTTGTAACCCCTCCTGTCTCCCTCTCCCCCCTCACTTTACCCTATATATATGGGACGATTTATATTTATCACCTGATGATGCTACGATCGTAGTGAAACCGGTCGTTTTTAAATTAAATTTGTGGAAATAACAAAGTTCTTTTTTCAATATGAGTAAATTCCACAGAGTTGAGCCTGACCTCATTACTGATAGTTCAACGAACGTTTGGCCATGGCCAAATAACGGTCAGTGGATGTGTATTCCGATAGCTTCGAAACGAATTTGTCTCTTCGCTTATTGGTGGGTGTATGTGCTATGGCGGGGATGCGCCGGCGCAGAAACACGTTCTGAGCGTTTACTTTCGGGCACCTCTTGAGAACTTGATTACGTATATTATAATTTTTATAGTTTTAGTAGCTTGTGTAGTTTTTCTCTAAGAGATGTATTTTGGGAATAAAAACCTTTAAAAAGTAGATCCTATTTTATATGCTATAATACCTATAGTTTTAGAAAGACTAATTTCATTTGTACGCGATAAAATGTTTAACTATTATTATTAAGTGCAACTTTCAATTCCATAGCTGCGCTTGTTTTTAGAATACCATGAAAATAAGAAACGGGTGGTACAGTTTTTGTTAACAGGACATTTACTTCATTACTAATTATCGTAATTTTATCATCAGGCTCATTAATCCACGAAAGAACAATTTATTAGATGTTTTACTACATATTTGTAACATGATGTCGTCAAACTAGAATAGTTTTACAACCATAGATGTCATAGCATATAGTACAGTGTCTTCTTATTTATTTGCAGACCCGCACTATCAAGCTCTTATATCACACTGCGAAACTTTTCAAAAGCTACGTATTTCACAATTACCTCATCAATATTGCTGTAAGATCTAGAATTAAAAATCATTTAGCGGAGTGGGAGACTGGGAGGGGAAAAGGGTATGGGAGAAGAGACGTTCCTTGAACAGGAAGTGGTCAGCGTAATGGGACCGCTCTCCGAATATCAGAAAGGGCTGACCTATCCACCGTACAATCCCCCTTTATAAGTTTCCACTTCCCTTCTCCTCTCATTCCCTTCACATCAAACGCTTCTTCTCTCATTGTTCTCCTGATGACCGTAACCTTAGCTGCGAAATGTCTGCGCCAGATTGAAGGAGTGGGTAAAGATTGCAATAAAAAGGTGGATGGAGAGGAGGAAGGAGAATTGTAAAATGTAGAGGTAGGAAGAGTGAAGGTATAATAGATGCATTAAAAGAAGTAATTGGGTTTAAGAACATGAAAAGAAAGGTTATGGATCGCACAGATTGATTGGATTGGGTGTGCCTAAAACCTGTCGAAAGGTAGAATTATGTATCTTAAAAGAGGCAACGTTGTCAAGGATGAGGAAAACAGTTGTGGAGATGGAGAGAAGAGAATGGGGTTGGAGAGAGAAAGAGAGAGAGAGGGGTGAGAGATGGGGAGAATATCAGAGTTACTTGAGTCGGTGAGAAGATGGGAGAATGGAGAAAGGGGGGGATTAAGTTTGCTACTAAGAGAATGGAGCGGTAAGGAAGAGGAAGGGGAAGGACGTTACGTAAGAGGGAGGGAAAACTCTGGGAGTAGGTCGCTGGTTGACCGGCGGACACGTCTCTCCAAACGTTTGAGCTGTAAAATGTCACGACTGCTTTCAAGGTTGTTTTGGGAATGGACGAGATTTTCCAATAATTTTTCGTGAACGAGTTTTTAATGGAGAGAAACTCGGTGGCCATTTGCATGGGCAATAGAGGGCCGTTGTAGCGAGCTTCTTGATGATGCGATGGTCATTTGGTTGCGATATAAACTTGTTCGAACGAGTATTAGTCGACATCATATAAAAAAGAATTATTTTATTAAAGCTTCCTAATTTTTTTACAGTAAAATGCGTGTAATTTACACCTGAAGATAAGCATTAAATTTATGGAAACTAGAATGAATCTTCCAATTTTGTATAATAAAAGTTGATATTCGCAAAGTACTATTACCTACTAATGAGAATTAGCCTAGGGCTCAAAACATTTTCCGTTATAGTGAAACATTATTACAATAGTATTTGTTTTAGCTAGATTTTACTCCATAAACATACGAAATGGAAAACGTAGCATTTATGGCCAAATGCAAAATGAAGCCATTTATTAACGGTGGAACATTTATCAGAAGTTTGGATTTCTTCGGTAAAGAGAAAAACTGCCTTTTTGTGAACAGAGAAGATCCTGAGCATTGCTCGGTTATACTTAACAGTCACGTTTAAAAAAATTCCATTCTCTGATACGAAACAAAAAACAAGCGGTATTTTTTTCAACTCTTAAAACCAAGATTTTTGTATCGTATCCTGGTCGCGCGGCATTATAATACAGCATCGAATAAAATTAATATTCCGTGCGAAAGGGCAGCTTGGATATCCTTTTTGTGAGCGCTCGCAAAATTATTTCTTCAACCCTTTTGACCCAGCTAGTTATAATAAAAAAGCGTCAGTCGCTTCAACACGTACATTTTGGAATTCCCCATTTTGAGTCCGCATCCTCCGCGTAGAGGTTCGCAGGTGTCTGATTCGCCATTGTCGGCCATATCCTTTGTTTTTCTCGTCCGCGGCCACTTCAAACTCCGGACGGAACTTTGGAATGGATGTTCTCCCTCTATCTTTCTCTATCTTTCTCTTTTGCTCTCTGTATACACCTTCCTAAGGGCGACCCACATACCGCGATAATCGCCTACGCCATACTTGTTCCTCCCCTCCTCCCGCCCTCTGGAGACCGGTCAAGTGACGTGTCTCCCTCTCATTCTCCTCCGCAATCGCCCCCACTAGCCCTAAAATTACCAAGCGACGACGCAGAACAAAAAGGGACCTCCCGAGTCGCTACTGCCGCCAAGCGAGAGCGTTCACACAAACCGCACGTCACGCATGCATCAACACCGCTGCAGGGAGACATTGCGACGCCATCGCGTGAAAAGCTTTTGTGCACCACGAGCGCTCGGAGGAGAAGACGCGCTCGCAGTTTCTGTTTCCTCAAAATGAATGATGGTGCGTGTGTTGGTGATTAAGTGTTCCCAGCTCTATGGCCTTGAAGAAGGAGGAGGTTTTTCTCTCTTAATCCTTGGACATTTATTACGTCATTTAGAACGAAAAATATGTAAAGCGCGCTTAACGTTCTGTCATAAGGATGTTTATCACTTTAGAACGGTAAAAAATCGAGAATGCCGCTAAAATATTGTAAATAAAAATTTTACCTAATAATAAAGATATTATGCTTATTTTATGGTTGGTTTTTACAGAAACTTAATGACATTGCTTTGGCAACACTCGTGGATTTGAACTTTCTCATATCTCTACATATACTATATAGGAAAAGTATTGCAATCACGAAAAAATTCGACTTCGAAATACACGTTTTAGGTGTTCCAGAGACCAAAAAAGTGTTTTTCGCCATGCAGTTTGATTGTCTATGCAAGGTTCTAGGGACTAAACTGTTAATTAAAATCAAATTATATTTCATATCTAGGCATACTATTATCCAGAATAAAAGTTTTTAAGAGATGAACGATAAAACTCAACAATGAAGGCTAGTTTGTTCTTGTTGATTTTCGTAAAATGTGGATTTATTCAAAAATGGCACAAACGATGTATATTAAAATTCACTCAGATATAGAACATATTTAAACAATACTGCATATGCCATACTTATAAAATTATTGTATAGCGTCCAGCGACATTATAGTATATCGCGTTTTACGCCCCAATACCGTCCAGCTCTCTCCACACCTCTGACGTCATACGACAATTCTCGTCTAGCAACAATGATTTAACGCCTATATGGTTTATATGGCCTATGTCCCTCCCTAAGGACTGCATAACCTTACAGAGGTGGGAGGGTTTGTGTACTCTTACGAACCAAAGAGCTATGCCGGCGGGAGATAATTCTCCTGGTAGGACCATCCAAGCCGGAAAGGTCTGAGGGGAAGAGTCAGACTAAGAAGCAGTCTTGGGGGTTTTACATCCCCCTGTGCAAGGGCAGCAGCTTGCACAGTACCTCTGTAGGTGGTGATCATGTGGATCTGAACAGCTACAGATGGGTAATCACTCTGTGAAACTGCGATGAGGAAAGCAAGGGGAAACTACCTCATTATATTTCCCATGATAGGCTGAAAAGCTGAAAATACCTCTATGGATCTTTCTGGGGTAAAATATTCCGGAGGTAAAATAGTCCCCCAATCGGATCTCCGGGTGGGAACTACCCTAGGGGATGCACAGAGGAAATGTAACATTAATAGGAAAGCAAGTAGTGAGGAATTCAAAATAGGCACATGGAATGTTAGGACTATGAATTCAGGGGGTAAACTAGAGAACTTAAAACGGGAAATGAGAAGGAATAATGTAGGTATAGTAGGTCTTAGTGAAGTTCGGTGGGAAGGAGAAGGCGAGATAAATTCAGACGAATTTAAGATTATTTACTCGGAAGGGGAGAAAAAGGAAAGGGGAGTGGGGATTATAATGAGAAAAGAGATAGCTGAAAGAATTAGTAAGGTAGTGACAGTTAATGACAGATTAATAGGTGTAAAACTCCAGAGGAGCCAGTGGATATGCTTATAATTCAAGTGTATATGCCGACAACTAATGCTGGCGACGACGAAGTGGATGAAATCTATGAACAGATTATGGAGATATTGGAGGATGAGGGAAAAGGAAGGATCACCACCATAGTAATGGAAGATTGGAACAGTGTAGTCGGAGAGGGACAGGAAGATAACATAGTGGGAAAATATGGACTAGGGAAGAGAAATGAAAGAGGGGATAAACTTGTGGAATTCTGCCATAGAAATAGATTAATTGTAACTAATACATGGTTTAAGCATCACCAGCGAAGACTTTACACATGGAGAAGCCCAGGAGACCAGAGACGATACCAAATAGATTACATACTAGTCAATGAAAGATTTAGAAATAGCATTAAAAATGTGAAAACACTACCAGGGGCAGATATCGATTCTGACCACAACCTTTTGGTGGCAAATATACAATGTAGACTGAAGAGCGTTAGGAGAAACATAAGAGTTAACAGGAAATGGAACTTAGAGGAACTCCTTAAAAACAAGGAGGCTATCATGACTGAGTTGGAGGAAAGGTTGGGGGAGAGAGCTGAAGAAAATAGGAAGAATGTAGATGAGGAGTGGAGATACATCCATAGCAACATTAAAGATGTAATGGAAAAGAAGGTAGGAAAGATAACGGGTGAAAGAAAGAAAAAACCCTGGATCACAGCAGCCATGCTGCAAAAAATGGAAGAGTGGAGAAAGTGGAAGAACATAAACACTGAAGAAGGCCAAAGAAAGTACAAGGAGTTAAATAATACTTTAAGAAGGGAAACAGATAAAGCAAGAGAACAGTGGATAAATGAAAAATGCGAGGAGATTGTCGAATGTGAAAGAATTTGTAGAACAGACCTCATGTATAGCAAAGCAAGGGAACTATTCAAGAAAAAAGCAAGAAAGATAGGACGTAAAGGAATCATGAACAAAAGTGGTAAAATAGTATCGGAGCCAGACAATGTAAAGAATGTCTGGAAAGAATACATTGAGGTTCTGTATGACAAAGAAGGAAAGCCAAGAAATATTGAATTAAATGAAGAAGAGGATGTGGAAGAAGATCAGCTAGGACCAAGTATTCTCGAGTCTGAAGTTAAAAGAGCAATTGATGACATGAAAAGAAGGAAGGCTGTTGGGAGTGATGATATACCCGTGGACGTTCTCAAGGTTTTGGGGTCTAAAGCAGTTAAGCAACTCACAAAATTTTTTAACCAAGTATATGATACTGGCATATGGCCTGAAGATTTTTTAGATGTTGTGATGGTACCACTGGAGAAAAAGAACAATGCAAAATGTTGTAAGGATTACAGAACTATTAGTTTAATTTCTCATACAGCTAAAGTTCTAACCAGAATAATAACCAAAAGAATTGAATGTAAAATAGAAAAGGAGCTGCAAGATAATCAGTTTGGTTTTAGAAGAGGAAGGGGGACTAGAGATGCTATAGGATGTATGAGGATGATGATAGAAAGAGCGCTAGAAGTCAATAAAGGTATGTATTTTTGTTTTGTAGATTGGGAGAAAGCTTTTGACCGAGTGAAATGGGATAAAATGCTGGGTATTTTAAACAAAATAGGAATAGATTGGAAAGATAAAAGACTGCTTAAAAACCTTTAATTTGATCAAAAGATTAAAGTCAGGGTTGAAGGAGAAGAAACAGAAAGTACTTCAATAGGGAGGGGAGTGAGGCAGGGTTGCCCTATTTCACCAGCGATATTTAATATTTATGCAGAAACAATAACAGAAGAAGCGTTGATGGAAGAGAAAGGATTTAAGATAGGAGGTGAAAGTATTACAACCATTAAATACGCAGATGATCAGGGCTTAATAGCAGAAGGCGAGAAAGAGCTTCAGAGAATGACAGACAGACTAGTGGAGGTTGGCCAACAATATGGAATGAAGATCAATGCTGAAAAAACGAAAGTCATGGTGGTTTCAAAGGAACATAAAGAATTAAATATAATGGTAAATGGCCAAAAATTGGAACAAGTAAGTAGTTTCAAATATCTCGGCAGTATTTTAGCACAGGATGGAAGTAGTACACAGGACATCAGAAGTAGGATTGCAATGGCAAAAGCAGCATTTAACGAGAAGAAGGAGCTTCTCACAAGCAAGAAAATAAATTTAGAAACAAGGAAGATATTAGCAAAATGGTACATATGGAGCATAGCTCTTTATGGTGCAGAGACGTGGACGGTAAGGAGAAAGGAGGAAAAATATTTAGAAAGTTTTGAGATGTGGGTATGGAGAAGAATGATGAAAGTGAAATGGACAGAGAGGAAGAGAAACGAAGAAGTATTAGAAATGGTGGGAGAAGAAAGGATGCTAATAAAAACAATCAGGAAAAGAAAAGCAAATTGGATAGGGCACATAATGAGAAGACAGTGTTTACAAAGGACGATCTTAGAAGGAAAAATTAGTGGAAGAAGAGGAAGAGGGAGAAAAAGAATAGGAATATTAGATAATATAAAGCAGGGATATAATACTTATAGAGGTATAAAAGAGGCTTCTAGGGAGAGAGAGAAATGGAGGCAGCGATTCAGTTAAAACCTGTCTTCGGACAGAAGCATGATGATGATGATGATGATGGCCTATGTGGAGTTCCTTACAGTCAGGAATGAGTGTAAAGAGATCGGACGCATGCGTATATGAGATAGTTTGTGCAATGTATATTACACTAATTTTCACCTATTTTAATCGCGAAACTAATTTATAATATATACCGCATTGATCCGAATATAGGCCGCCCCCGAATATAGGTTGCACCCCGAAAAGTGAGGCCTATATTCGGGTTAATACGATATATATTTACGAGTCTCAAAAAGATTCATCCTAAGCTGTATTTGAAGCGAGTGGTATTGTGAGCTGAAGAATGCGTTTCTTTTTTAAACTATTACAGAGATATAACATTTTTGCGAGGTCATTTTAACCGACTGAATTGTTTCTATGTAAAATAAACTCTTCTTTGTCTACGATTCTTCTTTTCAGCCATTCAAGGGTTTTTAACTTTGGTTTTATACCTATCAAGTTTGTGGCCTAAATATACAGTTCTTCTCGCATGCACTTAGCTGACTTTTTCATACTGATCGTGATAATGAAAACGAGCACGGACGATGATTGCTATAAAACGAAGCAGAAGAGTGCATTCGCAGGGCGGTTAAGGAGTCGTAATAATTTAAGAGGCGGACCGCGCGTGTGCTGGCTGGCCGATGCACTGCCTTGCGCTACTGGCGGTCAACTGAGTTAAGTATCTCTACCTACAAATGATTTGACTTATATATTGAAAAAACAAAAAAAAACAAACCTGAAAGGTTAATTACTAAATTCCGTCATGCATTTATTATTGCATATAGTTTTTATTAAATAAAATGGACAAGTTTTATTTATTTTACGAAATTTTATCGTAAAAAACTTTGAATTTAAACATATAGCCCTAAACTAATTATTAATATTTCATGAAGTTCCGACAAATATATATGAATTTACAGTTTTATATAAAAACAAAACTTAATTTAACCACTTTAACGGAATTAACTCCGGTATTAAATATAGTACAAATATTTACCGACGTTATATTTTGCCCTGGAATGGTGTCATGGGGCGTTTAGACCTCTGGGAATTTTATTTTCCAAATGTCATATTTGGTAGTATTGATGATGTTGATATTGAGCTCAGAGCCGTCTGAAGGAAGGGGGGGGGGGCTGGGTGGGCAGTCGCCCAGGGCCCCGCGCCTATGAGGAACTATAGTAGACATTGTATTCGAGAAATTGTCTCGAGAAGAGGAGATAGGTGCTCGTTTACTCGTATACTATTTATATATACTCGTATACTTTTCTCATTAATTTCCAATTATTAATACAGAAAAATAAATATGTAATATATAATTTCCATTTCCTACATATCGTATACTTATCTTTTAAAGTCGGAACCTTCACCAAAACTGCCAAAACAACACTTTCCGCCAAATCTCCAAATTTAAGTACACATGCTTATCTTCAGATGGAACGCCTATCGCCAAGTGAATTCTCATTGGATATCCATGTACGTGAAGCGTAAAGAGATGAAAGTTCACCATCAAATGGATTTTGTTGTTATACTTAGTCTGAGAGAGTTTGGGTATTTTGTGAACTGAACCCTGGATAATTAGTGTGAAAATTCGTAAGCTCAATCAAAAATTCTTTATTATTTATTACTGTTCTCTGTTTGATGATCAGATTTGAAATTTATTATCATTGTTCCTGTACAGACGAAGGGAACTGTGACCGATGAATTATTTTTATCTCCGGCTACTTTCAATAACAGATTTCTACAGTACCCATGGTCAGTGATTGGTAAGTAGGGTTGCCTGATGTACTGATTTAGGAAGTACAGTACTGATTTTCTATTGCCTTGCTTGACATGTACTTCTTTTCAATAATTTGCAAAGAAGTATTACAATGTATTTCTTTTTTCAATAATGCAAAATTCTCTTACGAAGACGTCAATGAAAATCCACTGGAAAGAATCAAATCAAATACAGTGTTAATTAATTAATGTAATACAATTGAAGTAATATCATTCTTGAGTAATTAAATTGACTTAAATACAATCAGTTATATGTAATCCGTTTATTATTCCATGAAATACACATTCTTGGGCTTAAAATTAAAATGAGGACATCTTCGCTAAAATTGGATGAATTTCATACGTTTGATAGCTAGGTGTGTGTAGTACGATCGTACCGTTTTCTGAATAAATTTATCATTCTGGATTCTTTAAAATATTCATCTGAATTGAATTTGATCTCAACTACGCAATTTATATACTCTTTTAAATAAAGAAAATTTTCTTATTAAAACAATGCAATACTTATCCGAATTGATACTTTTTTAACGAAACCTTTCCTACAACTATGTACTGATTTATGTACTGATTTTTAAGAAATTTAACCTCATGTGTACTGATTTTTAGAAATTTTCATCTGGCAACCCTATTGGTAAGTATTGATTGTGATTTTATAATGCGGAAGTTCGTTTAATTTTCGTTATTAAAAACAACGTAACTCAGGAGACTGGTATTTTTAACAGAAGCTGGGTTTTAAAAGTTAAGATAATGTGTAATTGAACGATTTGTCCCTGATAATAATCAAATAGTACAACTGCAAACGATAAAGAATTTTGTTATTTTACTTACGAGAATGAAAAATGGAATTAGAATTTTAGTATTGCACGTAGGTATCGATATGTCTTTTTCATTAAAATAAAATGATATGGTATTTTTATTATACAACTATTAATATAAAATTCGTATATTTAAAATTCAATAGTACCCTTCACGAAAAAATGAGTTCCTCCAGAGACAGGGATGTAGGAAGAAAATACAAAAGTGGACCACAGAAAAGAAAAGTTTTTAAAGAAGCACAAGAAAATTTGAAGAAACAAGACGGAGCCTTAAAAAATCACACCAAAACCCTTCCGTCGATAAGTGTCATCAAAACGGGCGAAAGTGAAACTGAAGCATCGATCTGTTCAAATGTAGGGATTGAAGTGTTGACAAATGATGATAGTGAACAGCAATTTGCAGAACATGTAGATTTCGTTATGACTGCATCACAGAGTACATAATTTTCTTCCCGTGATGTGAATAACGTTTTTATTAATATTAGTAAGACTTACCTTGCTGAAAGCAAGGAAAATTTTAATGTAACGTCAGACCCCGGCAGTTGGCCTAAATTTATTACTTCTTCCATTAGGTATCATTTAATAGAAGCGGGTCCCAAGTGCATCCAAGAAAAAATGAGGAACTCAGAGAATAGATGTTTTTCTGACTATCATTTTTATAGGATCTTGAAAAACGGGGAGAAGGTGAGAAGGACATGGATGGTTTATTCAGAAGAAAGAGATGTAGTGTATTGTTTTTGCTGTAAATTGTTTCTAGCATCAGAATCAAAGTCAGCATTGGCGTCTGATGGGATAAGTCATTGGAAGCATATAGGAAATAAGCTAAGTGAGCATGAAACATCTTTACCACACATGAAATGTTTCCAAGAATGGCAAGAGTATGTTCAGAGAAAGCAGAAAGGGAATTTTATCCATTTATAAACCAAGATTTATATCAAAAAGAATAACAGCGTTGGCGTAATGTTTTGGAAAGAGTTATTGAGATAATACTTTATCTGTCTCGCCATAACCTGCCTTTTCGCGGTTGTAGTAGTCGTTATACTCTCAAAATAATGGGCATTTCTTAGGTCAAATAGAGCTATTAGCAAAATTTTATCCGATAATCCAACATCATTTACAACAATACCAGGAGAATTAAATTAAGAATCACTCTTTGGGGCCATTAATACAAAATGAAATAATTCAAATTTTGGCTACTGAAGTTAGACAGACAATAATTCAAAAGGTTTAAAATGCCAAGTACTATTCCATTATTCTGGACTGCACCCCAGATGTGAGCCACAAAGACAAACCTTTGTCAAACACAAGATGGGAGTCTCAACTCGAAAGCGTAAAAGCTGTGCGCTTTCATTTATCGAAAATAAAAAATGCTTTAATTGAGGTTGTTGAAGTTTGTAAAGATCCAAAAACAAAAAGTGAGGCAAATTCACTTCTTTCTCATGAGTTAAACAGGTTTGAATTGATCTTATCTGTTATTGTTTGGTATGGCATATTATTATCTGTAAATAAATTAAGTAAGGTCCTACAGTCTGATCGAATTCCGTTAGATAGTGCTGCGAAACATCTGGAGACTTTGAAATTGTCATTATATATACAGAAATGAAGGATTTATTGAAGCCATATCAACAGCCGAACAAATCGCCAATGATATGTCAATTAATATAGAGTTTTCTAAAAACGAAAATAGGAGGCATTGCGAAGGAGGCCCTCTCCTTCGTAATGCCTCCTATTTTCGGATTTCTTTTTGCGAGTGATAGACATGGCATTAACCTCTCTGACTTGCCGTTTTGATAAATATAATGGGTGCATCTCTAGACTTGGGTAATAAGCCAAATTAAAAATTGAGAATCATCTCACCTACAGAAAGTATCTTGCGGTATAGAGCAAGTTTTGAAGGATTATGGAAGTTATGAGAGTGATGTAGATGGAATAGAACTCAGTGACGAGCTAAAAATGTTATCAAGGATCGTACCAGAAGATCATGGCGTCCTTGACATTTTGAAGTTATTACATAAAAATAGATTGATGGAAGTATACCCAAACACAGAAATACTTTGTAGGATAATTCTTATAATGCCAGTGACAGCCGCATCTGCTGAAAGATCGTTTTCAAAATTAAAATTTATAAAAAATTACTTACGGTCAACAATTTCACAGGAGAGGCTGAAAGGATTATCTATTTTGTCAATTGAACATGAGGAAGTTGATAAGATTGAAAAATCAATAATTTTCGACAGATTTGCGCATATTAAAGCTAGAAAAATAAACATTTAAAATTGTAATGTACTGATTATTGTTCTTTTAATCTGTGCAAACCTTAACAATTAATGGTTTTAAAAATATATTTCACCTACTGTATTTTAGGAGAAAAACTAAAATAAACTTGAAAACAATAATAAAATTGTAATTAAATGAGGAATTTGATTTGTATAAATAGGGGGCCCCACGGCAACCCTCTCACCCAGGGCCCCGCGGGTCTTAGAGACGGCGGCTCTGACTGAGCTCATTTCCTCTAGCGCAGCAGTCCGTGAGACTTCAAACGCCGTGAAGTTAGATGAGCCGCACTACTTATTGTTGTGCGGGTTTCGTCAACGAGGCGCTCATTTCCTAACACAAGGAATTCGTTTCTCAAAATCAGTGGTTCCCAAAGTGGTTGATGTGGACCCCCAGGGGTCTATGGAACTGTGCAGAGAGATCGATAAAGATCTAGTGGTCAACAGGGGGTCGATAAACGATAATTCGCAATGTGAGGTGAAATTGTGGTTGTAATGGTTTACGAAGGTTTATGGCCGAACCGCCATCTTAAATAGATAATGCGGCAGAACCGACCAAGTTTTATGATATTTCTCTATTTCACTGAAGATATAGGGTAGCCGGAATCCCTACCATTATGGTTTACGTTATTTTTGCGGACTTCCTGAAACCATCGGCGTAATAAAGAGGAAGTCCTAATACCAGGGGTGAATTGGGCCACCGGGACACTGGACAAAATCCCGGTGGGCCGAAGCCGCCGAGTGGATATTGCGACTGCCTCAGTTGCTCTTTCGTTTTTTAACACAATGCTATTCATATAAAATCGTATTTATAACATGTTAACTTATAGGATATGATAGATTAATACGTCTAAAGTTGATAAAAACGTTTTTAAACATTATTAAATGGTACATTGGACGTAATTACATGCACTTCTGCTCGCCATCGTGAAGAGCAAACATAAAGCTTGTTTTGGAGGTAGTTCTACCACCTACTGTCGAGAGCGATGAACAAAAACAAGTGACTCACTTTAAGCGGGGAATATATAGTATATGATACCACCGACGTTCGGGTGATAGAGCGACTACGAAGCATGGAAAAAGTGTAAGACTGGAGTTATCATTTACGATAACTCAGGACTGAGGAGGTTATAGCAGGTTGGCTTTCCTTGGGTGTAATTGATTTATTTTTGTCTTTGATCAAGAAGTGACATCAATATTTAGTGTAAATATTTTCTTGTCCAGCCTGAGAGTTTCCAAGTCTCTTCAAATCAGAGAGTACGAATATATTTTTTCTATTGATTTAATTAATATACTTTAATTTGTCTGGTAAAATATCTTTTTAATTTTACTTAAATTCCTTTTTAGCGATTAAAATGTTTTTTATTTATATTCAAAGCAGTGAATTTATTTTGGAGTACATTAATTCTGTAGAATGCCAATCCCCGATGCTAAGATAAAATTCCGGCAATATTCACAGGAATACTTGAAATTCGGATTTATACCTTCGATTATTAATGAAACACTAACTGTGTTTGTTATGTGAAAAGAATTCGGAAATGATACAATGAGGCCTTCGAAGATGAAAGACCACACAGAAAGGATGCATTTCGAGAAGAAAAATAAAGGTCTTGAAAGAAATATTCAGAAAATGTTCAACTTTAATGACATTTATCAAATCACCAGCTGCTGCTGACATTGAAGGGGGGATGCAAACATTCTACAATATCTCCCTTATCATAGCAGTAAAATGGAAAGTCACATACAATCGGTGAGAAGATTATTCTACCAGCTATAAAGAAGTCATAGAAACGGTTATAAAAAAGGACTCGAGACCTATTTTGTAGTGTATTCCACTTATCAACAATCCAGTGTAACGTCGTGTTAATGAGATGGCAGAAGATGTTAAAAAAAACGGTGACTTCAGAACTTCAACAGTCTAAGTTTTCCATCCAGTTGGACAAGTCAACGTTTGTCACTTCTGGTATTCTTATGGCCTATTTAAGGTATTGTAGTCCTAGCAAAAAATGCATTATTGACGAGTTTTTCTTTGCCAAATATCTAAAATCTGACTTGAAGGGTGAGACTATTTTCTTGTGTTTGGATGAGTATTTAAAAAAATATGACATTCCTCTTAGTAGTATTACGCCAGTTGCTTCTGATGGTGCACCGGCTATGATTGGCAGGTATCAAGGATTTTCAGCTTTCCTATAGCAAAAAGTTCCTAATATACGCACTGTACATTGTCTTACATAGAAATCATCTAATTGCAAAAAAACTCAGTGGAGAACTTCATAATGCCTTTAAAGTGTGTATTAGATCAATAAACAAGACAAAACCAAACCCACTCAGTCCCCGACTCTTTGCAATGTTATGTGTAAAAAATGACGAAAGCTTCAAATAGCTTCTTTTGCATACCAAAGTAAGGTGGTTATCCAAAGGAGATTGTTTACAAATGCTGGTTAAACTTTTTGATTCAACCGTGGAGTTCCTTAATGATGTGGAACCATCACTAGGTAATGAACTGCAGCTTAGTAAGAATCATGTTTTATCTGGCTGATTTGTACTCTAAATTTAATGAATTGCAGAAATGATTACAAGGAAAATATGTTATTATCATTCAAGTTCAAACCATTATATTAAGATTTCAAGTAAAGATTGGCTTGTACAAGTTTTTTAGGTCGCAGAAACTTTCAATATTTCACAAACTTATCCCGACTATAAAAAGAAGCAGGTGAAAATAATTTAGATAGCGACTTACTCGTCTATACAACCGTCCTTGAAACCTAAGAAAGATTTTAAAGTTTGTTTTGAAGACCTTGAAAATATGCAAGTTCATGACTGGTTTATGTCTCCATTCGATGTTGAAATAGAAAGTGCATATAGTGCATAGAGCCTAACTTACATGAGAAATTAATCAAAATGAGCGTGGATCTCGAGGAAAAATAAATGTTTCAATGTAAAGGCTTCAGTGTTTACTGGTACAATGAACAAACTGCTGCCAAATATCCAAACCTTCGGGCAGCTACTGACCCGTTTTTGCTTGCTTTTCCAAGTTCATATATGGTCGAAGCTGGATTCAGCCATGTGGATGCACTTTTGTGCAAACAGAGAAACGGACTTAACATCAATGAACTTAAGACTCAAACTCACAAATATTCAGCCTAATATCTATTCCCTTTTTAACGCTCATCAGGCCCACCCATCACATTTAGGATGTAAACTTCTATATTAAAAGTTCCATTAGTTTAGTTTCACTTATTCTATTTTGTCGATTAAAATTTTTATAGTGTGAAGATTATAGAGACATTAAAGAATATATATATATATATATATATATATATATATATATATATATAATATTGTTCTTAATTACTCACTATTTGATTGGGGATCGATGAGAGCTAAATAAGTTCCTAAAGGGGTCGACAGACCCATAAGTTTGGGAACCCCTGCTCTAAATGTTTCGTTTTAATTAAAACGTATCATTTGCTACCGTATTCGTTCATGATATTATTGCTCTACAAGTTATGTGTTTTTGGCATTGAATTAGTTCTACTTGCATACCTGAAAATTATTATAGAGAAGAATCGTTTTAATAATGATATCATTTGAAACATCATCTTCAATTATATTGTGATTGTTGTTGATTGCATTAAATGTTTTGCCAAAAAAACTGAGTAAAATACATCTTCATATATCATCACGGAAATTATTTCTGATTTTTTAAATTATAAAATTACCGAATACACTCAAGTTATCTTGAAAAATGTTAGAAATGTTAGCCTTTTGCGACTTACTGAGCGTTTGTAATTCTAGAATAACATTTAGACTCACTACAAAAAACTTTATTCGCGCCAGTAATGTCACTTAAAATACAGACTGGATTATTTTGTTTCCTTAGGTATTTATAAAGCATTTTAAAGAAATAATGAAAATATGATCAAAAACTTAAAAGTAATTTTGCAGAAATGCAATTTCAAAAGTCTACATGTTTTTAAGGGAGCCTCCGAAGTTGAGAACCTTTAAAGATCTTATAAATCGATGTCGGTTCATATCAAGTAACTGCAATAAGATTACTGTCGAACTCCATGGGTATTACATATCCTTAGTGGATTATTTTTCGAATTGGATTGACAGATCGGACTTTTTCAATTTTCCATGAGTAAGGCAAAGCAAAGTCCTCGAACGTCGTATGTTCTCTGGAATATGAGCGTAGGAGTCGGTCCGAAGATTCCCTTAAGTCCCTTGTAAATTTGATTGCAATTTTTTGCTTTATTGCATTAGGGTTACGAGAGTGCACAGAGGTGACCTGAAGAAGGCGTTTGACAAATGTGAGTTGGAGAGTGATTTTTGTGCTCATAAAACCTTGAACAGCATCATACGTTTACGAGTTTTGGAAGCGATTATGTGATTGATTAAAAAATAAAACACTCTCCTCGTCGAAAAAATGGGGTGTTTTTGGAGATAGTATTTAGCCATAGGACCTTATCGTAAATGATCGATCTTGGAAGTATATTCTTGACGTATTAGTCCCATTACGTGATAATGAGTTAGATAGGGTTATTTATTTTGACGATGAAAACAACTGATTAAACTCTTTCATCTAATGCTTAGTGCAGGGATGGCTAATGCGCGGCATGCGTAAGATTTTACTTGGAAAGCGTAAGCTTGTATTTTCTGCAAAAAATATGGAGTTTCTTAGAGGAGTAAACTTGTGGCACGCGAAAAAAATCCTGATGATTCGCAATACTTTCTCGGCACGCGACCCAAAAATCAATTGCCATCCATGGCTTAGTGCTTGTTTTTTCCAACGAATCGCAACTTTCCTTTAATTGATTAGACTTAATCTGGAGAAAGCTTTCCTCTCAAGGAATATTCTATACTCACTCTTCTAGCATAGAAAAATAACATTTCTTGATCATATCCCAAAAGTAACCACTTGCCTAATTACATTGAAACGTATAATAGAAACATAATAACCATGAGAATTTAATAAGTGTAACGGCATGAAAATGTAAAAACAAAACTCTATTAACAAAAACAGCAATGATCGTAACGGTACAGTCCGAGAATCAGGAAAATGAAAGGATTTTATATAGATTACCGGAGGAAAATGAATGAGAAAATTTTAAGATTTGAAAGATTGGCCATTAATAAATAATATATAGACGGGAGACGATAAAAGGGAGAGCGTTGGAAAGTGGAAAGTCGAATTATTGGTAAATGAAAAAGATTCTGAAATCGATCCGAGCGAAATGGAAAACGAAGGGGAAAATAGAATGACAGGAAGGAGAGCAATGGATTCGACTAATAAGAGAGTAAAGATAGCAAATGCCGTTAATGAGTCGTCTATGAGGAAGGAACAGGAGTGAGTTTTACCTCGCGTTCGATGGCATAGAACAACTGTAATGTGAAATCAAGTCGTTTAAAGCTTGTAGGTGCGGCAGCGGACTAAATTGGAAAGCAGTAATTCAGTATTGGAGTCACACAGACCACGAATAAGAAGGATTTAAAAATTTCTAATTAATTGCTATTTAGATGGTTATAACGGAAACATATGTTTTACAATTGGTTCGAGAGTCATGTAAATATATCCGTCGAAAAACCCCACCTTGTAGCCTTTTTCGAATCATATGGAACCTCTTTTCACCCGAGCGAATAACTCGCAAAGAAAAAAAGACGAGTGAAGTACGGTATGGGCGCATTCGTCGCAAAATAAAACCTGAGAGATAGAATAGGGATTATGGGAGAATTCGGATAGGTTTCAACGACCCTAGGATACGTTGGAAAGAAAGAGAGAAACGTAAAGAGGAAATATAGGAAGTGGAAGAAGATCAAAGCAGTTATGGGTTTCCTTCGAGGAATTTTATGAGGTCAAGAGAGACGAGGAGAGAGAAAAGAGGGAATGGGGAATTGAGGGAGAGGGAACGGAGATTTAAAGGAGAAGAAAGGAATCCCGCGCGAGATTGAATTTATAGAGTCAAATTCCCTCTTTGAAAGTCAAAAGATCGAGAGTTACAGGTGGAGAGACGCTCGAGTTAATTAAAGGACGGAAAAGGAACGAAGGGAGAAAGTGAGGGTAAGATGAATTAACGTCGGAGACCATAAAAGTTTATTCGGAGATAGGTTTCGAGCGAGGAAGGCATCGTGCGGCGAGAGTCGAAACAAACGAAGGCGTAAATTTAACAGATGTGGCGGATGGATGAAAAGGAGCGCAATACGAGGGAAGGAGGAGATTTCATTGACGCGGAATGGGAATCAGTCGGCGAGAGAGTTATCAAAAGAATTCGAGACGGAAAATTATCAGGGAGATCGGTACTAACGGGCGGGAAAATGATGACAGAATAAACGATATGGAAAGGAAAAGCAAGCGTAATGGGCGATAAATTTGACGGTGATGTTTATAGGCGGATAAATTCGGGAGTCGGGAGAAGAGGAAGTGCGGGTGGAAGATTTACATGTATTAAATTAAGCGAAAAGGAGTGTTAGGCAGGTGAATGATTGGGGAATCGGAGTGTATGGAATCGGAAGGAGAAGACGAAGTTATTGAAGCAGACTGAATTTGGTCGCGAATCTCCCGTTTTACGAAAACCATGCGTTCTTGAAAAGTGGTTCGTGAATCGAAAGTTCTTAAATCTGGAACAAATTTTCCTTACATATATTGTTGCGCGTGTCCTGACTTTATCCCAGACGGAAGCCTAGTTGGTAATGATCATCGCAAGAGTTTTGTATGTAATAAATTTTATGTTCAACGCTATGAAAAAGTAAATTTTCTTTTTGCGTGATCTAAAAATTGACTTATCTCTATATGGAATAATTTTTGAAACGAGAAAAAAGTCTGCTATGACTTTTTTCTCGTTTCAAAAATTATTCCAACTTTCACAGCTTATGCCTGTCTGCATAGGATCTTCGGATCATATCATTCCATCAATTTTATCTCTATATCGTATTAATACACGTGTTGGTTGGTAGGTAATCATTTTATGTTGTGTATTATATCTCAAAAACGGTTATAGATAATTGTTCGAAACGTTCTAAGAATGCTCGATTCACATTTAAAAGTGGTCGACGAGAAATATTTGGAAAAACGCCCGGGGTTCGACTCTAGGGGATTATTTTTATTTCTCATAAGATAACACGTAAAAATGGACTTGACGACGTGCAGGCTATTATTTTTTTGAAAATTAAAATAAGAAAAACTGTCCTACGATCATCTTATTATATCTACCTACGGTATTATTCTATTAATTTTCCGCCTGCAACTCAAAATTGCTCATATTAACAAATCACATATTTTGGGGTAATATTTTTATTTTAACGTCTACTTTGACGAAAACGTAATTGTCAAAACTGGAAATCAGATTGTTGCCTCAAGGCTAAATGCTTTCCCCTCTTTCCCTCATCTACCTCAAAATTTGTTTATCTTGACAGCCGACTGCTGCGAGAAACAAAATCAATATAAATAGTGATAGTTAAAATAATTTATTTAAAGTCAAAAATCTTAATTCCCTTTCTTTATTAATTTGAACCCGTCACTTCTGACGGGAAATATACTAGTAATTTATAAACGTATATCTATTCCGAAATTTCTTGGTAGCAATAGCCAAGTGCTGTCAAATTAAACATTTTCTATGCTAAGAACATACTGCAGTGGCAACGCTGCAATTTTACAGAAAATATGGGAAAATGCTGTATTTTATTGTATGTTAATTTATAGCACACGTTTAATTTCAAATCAATTTGCTGGATTTGAGCAAAAGTTCGTAAGATCGAGTACTGAGGCCTTAAGTTAAATTCTTGGTGCAAAAATTCATGTCCGCGAGACCGAAAGTTCGTAAATCGGTTGCTCGTAAACCGAGAGACTCCTTTATAAAAAATAAAAGAGCAAACGAGTCCGGGTTACATGTTGATGGAGGTTAGAGGGTCAGATCGATTAGACAGAGAAGGTTGCAGAGGATGAAGAGATACGAAAATTACAGAGGGAGCATTAAAGCGAGAGAGAGAAAGAAAGATATAGAGAAGAGTCAAAGATGGAAAATGGAAGGAAATGCGAGGGAAGGGGATAGATGTAGATGATGTAATGACGTCATTCTTTGAAGATAAGACTTTGGGAAAGGCTAGCGGAGGGATGGGATATATCCATTCCAGAAAGAAAAGGTCGGCCGTTTGAGTGGTGATGGGAGAGGTAAGGTTAAGGGGGAAAGGAGAGGGGTGGAAAGATATGCAGTGGGAGGAGGAGGAAGGGGAAGGATAAGGGATGGGAGAATTGATGTCAGGAGCTGGTCTTGGTGTGAGAAGTGGGCAAGGTTACTGGCGAAGGGAATGGATATTTCGATCGGTTTAGGCGATTGTTTGCGATTTATTTGGAGATAAGCATTACATCAGAAGAGGAAATGAAGGATAACATGGATTAAATAAGAAGCGGAAAGAAAGAGAGAGGTTTTATTTCCCTTTATATTCGACTTTTATCGTTACTTAAAATTAAAAAAGACGACATTTATGAAACTATATTTTTTTCGGAAATTTTCATTTTGTTAATCTTTACCTTTAGGGATTTATTACGTTGAGCAACCTTACATAATCTACCGCTGCTGTCAGACCATTGCGTTAGAGGCTAGCCGTATTTGAGGAATTCGCGAGTAAAAATTTCCCACTTTATATAGCGGAGGCTTTGTTTAGTAAATTCTTTTTTGTGTTATTGCAAGTGATTTCATTGCAACCAAGCAATTGAAAGCGAATTCATTGCATGTGCATTGCGATTGTGGCAGATGAAGATATTTTGTCTCTCTCCACATAAACACTTTTTCCAAAACTCAAGAACAAAAGAAAAATGCGCTTGTTTGCCGCACGCGGTGTTTTATAACTAGGAATAAGCGAAGCGGGGAACGTCTCTCGAATCTTTTCTTTTCGGGGTGAATGATCCTTGGGGAGAGGGTATCGTGCGGGATTTGGGAAATGTGGAGATAGTACTGAGGGAGAGCCAAAGTGGAAGTGGCCGGATTTGGATTCGATTGGATAGGATCGAGTAGGGTCACTAATGTGAGTGATTTCGAGGCACGCATTGAATAGATGAAATGGGCGGGGTTCTGCAGGTTAACGGGGGAGTATCTTTGGCTCAGGAGGTTTACAGGAGCTGGATCGGAAGTGATGATCTAACCGAGAGCAAAGTTTGAGCAGAGGAAAAGATTCGCGGGTGTAAATTGACATCGGTTTTTTCAAAATTTTCTGTGGTTTACGAATGCCTGAGAGATTCACATTCAAAAGAGAGAGAGAGAGAGGTAGTTTCCCTTAAAAAAGTATTTAAGACAGGATTTCATTGAAATAAAAGAGATGGATGACTCTCTTTTGTGGTATTATACATAATGAAATTTTGATAAAGTTAATAACCGAACAATATATATTTTAACTTATATTTTAGTTCATATTTTAATTTAAATTTGGATGTTTATTCTATAGCAGATATGAATGTTTTAAAAAATAAAACTTACGGAAGAGGCCCAGTAATTAAATGTTTTTCTATCGTGAACTGAAGGTCTCCAAATAATACCCATTCTTGAGATGCTTCTTCCAAGTTCAGCCAATTTTTTTCTCATTTTGCTCTCTATCCTCCTTTCGGTCTTCTTTATGGTATTTTCTGGTACATACTTGGAAAGCCGGCCTAAATATTTATTATTCTGCGGTGCCTTGTTATAATTTTTCCAAACTTTTTACATCCACTTTCCTTGTGTGTTACATGTGATCTCTATGAGATAGTATACATGTATGTATTCTGATACGGTTTTCCTTTAATATTTTATGAACTAATAATGTCTGTAGCAGTAATAGATGATTAAAAATTCAGGAAACAATAAGTGTAGAAAATTGATTTTAATTTTAAATTGTGATAGTAAATCGCCGCTTTTTTGCATAAAAATTAGTTTTTTTATACGTACATAGTGTTTTCCAATCAAATTTTGATCAATTTCGTAAATCTAATTAATTGATAAAAATTTGAACGTGTTTGTATTATCTGTGTTATCGAAAAGCGATGATTCTATTTATGGCATCGCAAAGATTACGGTACTTCATAAAATACAAGAAAATTAGACGAATTGTGTTTTATGCTATTTGTAAGTTAAATTTCACTATCAAAACTTAGTGTAGCATCTATTAACATTAATTAACACTCGAGAAATGAAGTGGATCTTTTTTAATTTAATTATTACGGCGAAAGTCTATTTGGTAATAACATAGAATAAGATAGAATTTCATTACCACAAATTAAAAAAAAACTTACAGGCGTTAGTTATACAATGATTGTCTTTAATTACTTTACGTTTTTCTCAATTTAAACTAAATAGTAGCACATGTATAAGATTCTCCAAACAATTTAAGTCTCGCAAGTTGAAACGAGCGAATGCGGGAAAGTTCAACAACTTTTGATGGTTCGATTAAGAAATAGCTTGATGCGCATTGTAATCGGTTAGTAGGTTACAGCCGACGGAAGAAATAATTTGCCGATTTATTAACATCTCTGAAATATGTTTTGTGAAAGGGTATACAGTTGGGCGCTTCTGAAAATACAAGAGAAAGTAATTCGGGCGACCTTGGAAATTTCGTCATCGTACCCGGGGATATAAGGACTGGAGATGGACGGCCGGACAAGTAGGAAAGCTAGGAGCGGAGAGAAAGGGAGCGGAGGGAAAGGGAGTGGAGTGGATAGAGAGAAAGGGAATGGAGTGACGTCTCCCGACAGACTAGAGCGTCCGAACGAAAGCGATGGACCACCAAAGGGAACGGACTGAGATCCCCGGAGTGGCATTTTCTAGGAAGAGGGAGGGATTGAGAGAGAGAGAGAGAGAGAGGGAGAGAGAGAGAAAGAGATGAAAAGCGAGGTGAGAAGAGATGGCGGGAGGTGAGGGGAGGTCATATTTTTGGAGAATAACGAGGAAAACGAGGGGGTGATGCATGCGCGGAGGAGATGAAGAGGAATCGCGGGTAGCAATGTAGTGCTAGGAATCTGGTTGGGTGTGGAGAGGGAGGGGAAGGGAAAGTGAGGGGGGTGGGAGTAGGAGTAAAGGTAGAGGAAGGGTCTGGGTGAGAGGGGGCAGAGAGCGGGAGTGTTCCATTCGGTGTGGTGAGACGGCCATTTGCGACGTTAATAATGGAGAACGGCATGGAAAGAGGATAGAGGGAGTTTGTGTGTGCGAGCGCGCTTGCGTGTATGTGATGGACCGGTAGGAGGTATCAGGAGGAGAGAGAGAGAGAGGTAAGTTCCCAAACGAGGGGATGGGTTAGGTGATGGCGATGGAGTTGGCGAAGGAATGATGAGGACGATCAGGTTTTTTTACTGGTTTTGTTCATGCGATTGACAAGGACGACTTTTTGTCACTTGAATTCCTGCCAGGGAGGAGGATTTTTGCAAAAAAACACCGCGAATGTATGCAAAATGAGGAGGGGAGCAGTTTGCCAAGACGCGATAAAAACACATTATTTCATTCGTCTTACGGAATGTTTGCAATATTAATGTGATCAAAAATGGTGATAAATATTTTGAGCAGAATGAATGTACAACGAATAAAAGTTCTCATTCTTTTAGAATAGAAAAAGATAGGCTAGATGGCTGAAAGTTTGCATCCGCATGGTTAACTTTAAAGTGCTAAGCATAACTTTAAGCGAACATTTTCTGAATTAAAACTCATTAAGCTATTGTATGTCGAAATTACATTGAATGCAGATATACATGTTTTTTAGATCCCATATTTTAATGATTGTACGTTTTACTTATATAGAAAATAGAAAATAAGCAATGTTACCGTCAGTTTCACTAATGTATAAAGCATAAATCACGGGTAAGGTCTCTGTGCTGACTTGAAATTTATAACGAGATGAATAAACTAAAATTAATGAATTTTGAGAAACAAACATGAAAAAACGTACTTACGAAAATGTCACAAGTAAATATTATTGACAATTTAAAAGATAAGCGTTTTGAGGCTTTCTCAGTAAGATATATTTCAATTGTTTAAGCTGATTGATAGGTAATACCTCTCAAAGAAGAGCTAAAATTTAATTGAGAGGTAGTTTATAATCGAATAAAAGTTATTCGGCAGAAATTTGAGCATTTCGAGAACTCGTCTTTATCGAGCAAACTCTCCTATTAATAAGTGGGGAATTAGTGAAGTTGGAAGTTGTTAAAATGCTCTGAAGAGGTATTTGAGCGAAGTAACAGCCTTCCAGAACGATGGTACGGTCCCTTAGTTTCGGGAGACGGCTACACGCATTAGAGGGGGAAAAGGAGGGAGAGAAAAATAGGAGAGATAGAGAAGAAGAAACTTGGAGAGAGCGAAGGGGGTCAGGCAGAAAAGAAAGGTGAGAGAGAATGGGAGATATGGATAGAAGCTGGATATAGAGAGATGGAAAGGGAATGTATGGAAATAGGAAAAGGAAGGAACCTGAGGACCGGATGTGGCAGGGCGGCACGAAAAGAGAAGGAAAGTTAATTACAGGGCCGGCAAAAGAGAGAAGCAAGAGATAATTCCAGGCAAAGCACGGGAATGAGAGTGAAAGATGGCGAAATGGAAATGGTATCGTCTCTTTTATTCACGCAGTCGGGGGAATTATTGTGTTGACGAAACTTGGTCATTGTACGGGACGTAATTGGAGGATAAATTCTACGCTTTCGCGCATGCAAAGGTTTTACGTGCGCAGGATTGTATTTGTATAGGTTACATGCATGTATGTTGAGCATTGATTTTATATTTAGGCCCCAAAATCTGGGAACACTGTGTTAACTTTTATTTTAACGCTTTGATGATAAAGTATTTCATTATTTTTAATTATTATCTCATTTATTACTTTATTTATTATCATTATTGCTTCGCTCTTTTGGATTATTTCCTGTCTCGTAAAAAACTTGACCCAAGATGATTTGAAGAGAATTTTATATTTAATAAATGTTCATGGTTTTCTCTTACTACCATTTAAAAAGACAATCGAAGAGTATGTTCATGTTATTTCAGAAGTTTTAAAATTTGATGCAGTTAGTTTTGAAGAGGTTAGAAATTTGTTAAAATATATGCTTATTCTGACTTTTGCGCCGATCTATATATCAGTGGTGGCCAAGCCTGCTTACGTTCAGAGCCTCATATGATAATCTCCCTAAGTTTGAGAGCCGCAATATACGCATTCTGCACACAAACATGTATGCACAGTAAGCATATCTAGTATTTGATGCAATACGGAGAGACTACATGCCCATTAAGCATCCCCAAAAGGTCTTACTCGTACAGCCTTATCGCATCCTGACGTGATAAGCCTTGATACGCCCTTGACTGTCAATGAATACGAGCCGCACGTTAAGTTAAAAGAGCCGCATGCGGCTCGCGAGCCGCGGTTTGGCCACCCTTGCTATATTTATTTGTACCAACACAATGACGTCTAGAAGGAAACAATATGATGACGAATGAATTAGAAAAGAAACAATAGCGCAATGCATAATAAAAATACAGTAAACAGAAGCAGCAAGAGAAAGAAACTACCTGCAAAAGGCTTATAACCGAGACAAAGGGAAAGAAGGGGGAGAGGGGAAATAAAGGGACGGGAAGGGAGGAGAAAAAGGATTCGGCAGAATAACAAAGAGAAAAGAGAGAACGTGTCGAACAACAATAGCGGACGAAAGTCGGTGGAGGAGTAGTCGGACAAAGTGAAAGAGACGCACGTGGAGAATGATGAGGAGGATGAAAAGGATAGGAAGAGACACGAAGTGAGGCATGCAGAGAGTGCTTGGATAGAGGGCGGGAGAAAGAGAGAGAGTTATTTTGTCTCCGTTTGAAAGGACTATAAGGGATTTTCGGGCGAATGGTGGAGGGATTGATATAATGACCCCGGTTGTCAGGGGTTTGGGTAGGGCAGGGTGCTAAGAGAAAGGGCGCGAGAGACGGAGAGTTGGCTTTGGGGACATTTTCCTATTTTCGGGAGACGAGCGGCGGCATAGGTCCTTCCCCGTTACGTGGGACCGCTCTTGTCTCTCTGCTACTGACGCTATACTTCTCACCGCCATTGCGCGCGTGAAAAAATGCGATGAAAATGTCCCTGTTATTCATCTCTCCATCTCGACGTGTAATTTTGCATTCTCTTTCTTCTTCTTCTCTCTCGCGGGGGACTTCCTCGCTCCGCTGTTCCGTTAAAATGGGCAGTTAATGAATGATGATGAGGTATGTTTGTTTTAAACGTCACGTGTTTACACGGAATTGAACGTGCCGGCCCAAGAGAGAAATATCTGCCGGGCTGAGGCTGCGGAAAGTGCATTCGTTGGAGTATATGGCTTAATGTCGATGATGTTATGAGTTACATTGATGAGTTAGCGTAATTCATAATCGTAACGACGTTTATATGGATAATTAATGCTCGATTGGCGATTGAACTTTATTCTCTTATTAATATGTTACTGAATTAGCCACGCCTTATGTTTGTTATCCTTGTCTAAAAACCACTGAAAGTAATATTAATGCATGTGCATTAAAAATTGTGACGCTGCAAAGAAATGGTTACGTATTTGTCACTAAGCAACGGAGAGAATATAAAATGCCCCGATGAAATATCTCGTCAAAACCGCTTGCGAAGTGAACTTTCAATGAAGAGTTATCTCGCCCCAGTCACTTTACAGCTTAAAGAGAAGAACTTCGTTCCTGATAATTTGCGAACAAACATAAGTTTGGTCGAGCGTTATATTATTTGGCAAGATATCAGATGAAAAACATTAGGAAAAAGTATGACAGAAGAAGAAAATATTTGAATCGTTTGGAAAATGACCGAAATAGGATCAGTTATGAACTATTGATTTACAGCAAACAGTCGCTAAGTATTTCATTACTATTCTCTTCTGATAAAAATAACGTTTAACATCTAGAATAACTGTAGAGTTTAATAGGCTTACAAGAAAGGAATAAATTTGTAAAAACAAAATCTTTATTTGATAATATTCAAGCCCTGAGGCTTATCACTTGTATTCCATCAAAATTTCAGCTAATATATCTATTCAAATCATTTGGGTAAATAATAATCTTCATGACGAATTTCCAGACCCTTTATGAGCGATTTCATGCCGTTTCTTGAGCAATTTATTGAATGAAGCAAAATCCTTCTCAAATGCAAATTTTCAGAAGCATCTAAATAATATTATACCTTAGTACAGTCCTTTTCATTATCAGTAGCGTCAATTGGGGAGCAGTTTTTTTTAAAACATTCAGTTGACCGATTGGAATGGCGGATAACTTTCTTTTCAACATCTACAAGAGGATGTTTCCTGTGATTATATTTTTTGATTATGGCGTTTGGGATATGGTAAAAAACCTTCGATGGAAAGGATCCCACCTCTCTTGCAATATCATGTGCGCATGACCCGTAGCGGTTTGGAAGAAAGCACGTCGCTCATGAAAAACAGCGACTGGCGGAAAATAACACAGGCGCACCGATTCCACGGCGATGGATAAAGGTCGTTTCAGGGTTAAAAATGTTTTTGTGATGAATGTCTGCTTTCCATATGTTTACATAAAAGACAACCCGAGGTGTGAGTCAGAAAGCGTTTTTACCGTATAGGAATGAAGGGCGACATTATTTACGTATTAATGCCACAGTAAATAAATTTGCAGACGATCGCTTCTTTATGTATTATGATACCGATTTATATATTTGGACGGATTCGTACAATATTAATGGCTATATATCCTAAGTTAGAGCCTGTGATGACCTTTAAATCTAAATATTATAAATTTATTTACTTATCAATTTGCATTAGTTCCATAAATCAGCCAAAGCGGTGCCTGCTTTCTCTTGTAACATATGAAAGCGCACATTTGTTATGCGTTAGATTTTAGAATCCACTTCTTGATTAATTTTAAAATTTTAAAGTTATGAAAACTAATCGATTGATGGTGAAAGGTAAGGAATTCACAGATAAATTGAAATTTCAAATTCTTAATTACTGACTACCAAATTACGGTTGTTCAAAGTGGAAATAAATTTATCTATTATATCACTTGAAGGAGATTCTCCTGGTGAAAATTTTTAAATTGCAATTTCTAACTCAATTAATCAACTAATACTTCAATTTATACCAATTTCAATATAAAAATATGGTTTGGAATTTTATTCTTAGAATTTGATTATAAAAGAAGTGCAATTCCAAGCGATTAACATAGAAAGGTGGCGTAGCTTTATTTTGTATTATATAGAAATGTTATATTAAGTTTTTATTGATAATAAATTTGAGTTTAAATTCTTAAAATACTAACATACCATTTGTCCAAAGTTGCCCATATATTTATTTTATCAATGATAAGCTGTTTTACTTCTATCATTTGAGAAGAGATATTAACTTCTGATCCACTCTGAACTATTATTTTTTAAATTTGTAACGAAATAAGTTACTTGAAATCGATCCATTAAAATTACGATTTGAGTCCATATTATTTTTCTAAGGATAGATAAAAGGTCGTGCGCTATTACCAAGAAAATGTTGGGTTTCGTTAGTCACTCAAAAATAAAGCTTAATGAATTTGACTTACCTTTAACCCGTAAACGCCGTCAGACGTACTATTACGTCCTGCGAAAACTGTCCAATCGGCTGCAGACGTATTATTACGTCCTGCGTCAGCCATAATTTCTTTTATCTTTTGACACTAGAGACTTCTTTAAATCTAAATACCTTTATATATTTTGAAAGAGGAAGCTTTGTTCTTCCTATCTATGCTGGTCCTGTATTTTTTCCTGTTTTTAAAAATATATAATCAACGTTGAATTTTGAGATGGAATTTTCAATTTTGCTACGATATGACGGTATTTTTCCGTATAAAAATCGCTTTTTAATGCGGCAAGGAAGCTTTCATTCGTGTTTGAAATGCAATGTAGCAATTGTGTATCTTTTCAAAGGAGAGCACGATTTTTCTCCTCTTTTTTTCTGGTGGAGCCATTTGGCTTATATAATGCGACAAAGGTCCTTGTCGGAATGTAAAAAAAAGAAAGGAAAACGTCTTATTAGAAATGTTTACGATACAATTCATGAAGAATGGAATTGGGTTGAGTAAAATCATATGGGTAAACATTCGCTTTCATGACCGCGCGATCCTTCGTTCCTCGCTGCATAGGAGAGCGTCAACGCCAACCAATATCTGTTATTTTGTCCTCTTCGAGGTGATTAGGATTACTAAGTTTTTTTGCATCCCCAAAGCAAGTTAGTTGAAAAAGAGCCTTTGTTCTTTTCGGAGAGGAATTGCGAGAAATTGTGTACATCTATTTGTATGTATTTGTTTACATATAATATACGTTTAGTTTTGTGATAGAATTTTAGTTTTTTACCACTGACCTACGGACATTTGGTTTCTAAAGTTGACACATAAATACCTGAGGAAAGGGGACCCACAAAATTGTGTTCCTTTTCTTTGTCATCTGAAAGAAGAAGTAGGGTTTGTTTTCATCTTCAGATAAGGGCTTCTCTTATGTGACCTTTTTAATGACCAAGAATAATGACTATATAATTAAAACGTTTATATTTTAAATAAATCGTCTTCTAATAAATCAGTAATACTAAATTTACTTAAAAATTTCCAGTCAAGACATGAAAAAGTTGAGATACGTAAAACTTTTCACCTAATTGGTTTAGATGGGTAGATTCGTAGAATAAAATAGTTACTAATTTATGTTATTCTTTTATTAATATTGTACATCAATATCTTTCATAGATTTCCCGGTGCTGAATGTTATATATAAAGCACGAACGCGCGCCGGAAAATTAGTGATTGGTGTACATTCTCTTCTACTGCAACAATGTTTGTTTGTAAAATATGATACGAAAAATGGATATATACAAATTTCATGTTTTTCGTAAATCCACAAAAAAATCAGAAAAATCGAGAGAAAACTTATAGAGTTATGATTTTAAAAATTTGCTCGAACGTTTTTGCAACGTAATCGTGAAAATTTAAAAACCTCATCCGGCCGTACGGATGGGATTTAACAAATCTCCTCCGGGTTTGAGGGGTTAAATATTAAGAAAACATTATAACCGTTCAAGCAAATATTTTTTTAGCTCACCTTAAAATAAAGCTGAGGTTTTTTTTGTTGTTGATACCTTTAATATATCTGAAGTATTCTAGTCTGTTTCTCAAGTTATTAAGGGTTATATGTAATAAATATTTAAAATTCGTAAAAACACTCGAATAGGCATGATTGTAAAATGAATTAACTGCCTTATCATTGAATGAATATTATGTTTTAAGAAGGATTAAGTATTAATAGGTTTTTATTTGGTAAACGTGCCTTCAATTTCATAAGAAAGCTATGTGATTAACAGAAAAGCCTCAACATCTGCATAGGGAAGGAATATTTCCTCTTAAATATTTAGATATTTTTCATTTGATAGCGTCTTTTGATTTGAAATCGTTTCTCGGAAGGTTATATGAAAATATTTTTGGCTACTATTTTTACTATAGTAAAAAGGTGATATTTAATATCAGATATACATTACGAAGCGAAAATTTAATTTGGAAAAGCCTTAAATACCGATGAAAGTTTATAATTGCTAGGAACGGGGAGCTTATTGATCATTTTGAACCGTTCCTTTTTGCCTGGATCCTTTAAATATTGCTTCTTTGAATAGAAATTCTGCCAAAATACGGTTTATTGCAGCTTACAAAGTTTGAGCATACATCCTTCAAGCTGCCATTAATTTGAATACGATTCGAAGAAGGCATGCATACAATAGTTGCCTTACGAATAAAAAAGCTACTGAAAATGAAATTCTCATTACACTCGTGTATTACACTAACAACAGTGTAATTCATCGTTTCACTTTAAGAGGTAATACTTAAAAGTTATTATGAGTATTGTTACCGTTGATATTGAGAGAGACTGAGAGATAAAATTTCAAGAGGACAAACATCCCAACCTCTAAAACTTCCGAGGGTTACTGTCTCCCGTTCTCAAATTACCTACATTAGTTTATAGAGGCCTTTCTCTTCCAGTAAGTGGATAGACCGTTTTCAAGTTGCTTTATTACGCGGAAGGTGTCGATATGAAAGAGATCTTCTTGAGCAGAATTTAAATTACAGTCCCATTGAACTGGTTTACAAAATCAGTGACTCATAAAATCATAATTGGTTTTGTATTAGTTTATATTTAACTTATCCACGAGTAATTTTATAATATACCACGTTTAATTTTTATACATAATAGTGATAAATATTATTATTAAGTTCAAGTTCCATTTTGTGGGATTTACTCATGATACAGATGAAAGATACATAGTTGTATTTAATTTGTATTAATAGTGATAAAGTAACATCTAACCACAAGTTAGGGAGCACTTTCAGTTGAGCTGGAGATTCGAAATTTTTTTCTTAGGTAGGATTTTGTGCAAAACCGACTAGAAAAAACGAAAATCTTGAAAAAGTGCAACAATGCGGCCGCTAAAAATTCGCAATTGTTTAAACAAATTTTCAAGGTTTATATATTTCCGAATGTGCCACGGAGTTGAATTTTTTTTTTATAAGTAGAATTCTTAAAAAAACGAAATAGGGATTATACAAATTTTGATATTTTAATTTGTTTGGCAGTAAAAATTCCTAAAATTTTAACAAATAGATAACTGTTAGGTACTACGGATGAGCTAGGAAGCTGAAATTTTCAAGTTATGTACACAGTAGTGTATTTGCACAAATAAACATTTGAATCTCTCCATAACAGATTGCGGCGGCCGTTAAAAATGTTTAAAATTTAAACAATTAAAAGAATATTATTTAATTGCTTGAAGTACTACAACTTTAAAATTTGGCAGATATGTGTAGCATTAGTACCACATAATGGAGAAAGTATAAAATCCTTAAAATTGCTAAGCTTTGGGATTGTTTTAATCTATTATTTTTACATAAGGGAAAAACGAAAATCGCTCTGGAGGTGAAATATTTAGAATTAAAAAAATATGTGTAATGATGAAATATGAAAAAGGAATGTTTTTTTATGTTGAGATGATATGCTTGCAGAATGCAAGCACAAACTACTAGTATATATATATAGTTACTCTATCTTCATCGCTGACGAAGGGCATAGGCCCGAAATGCTTTCGTGTGTTTTTCTTATGTGCGTGTGTCTCTTCGACGCCCCCAGCAGCCTGCCAACTTGGTCCCCAACTTGGTAAGTGTCCCCTGGGCTTCCTTCAACACCTTGTTGCCACCCTCATCACTATCTTTTCTTTTCCTTAAGTTAATATATATATATAAATATATATCATCATCATCATCATAGGTAGTCTGTCCGTAGACAGGTCCGTGATTATTCTTGGTTAAACCTGGTTCTCCATATACTCCTATTTTCCCCTGTCCTCTTTATATCTTGATAACTCTCTTTCCCTTTCAAATCGTCTATCAGCTGAAACATTTTCATACCTCTTTCCCTTTTCCCATCTAGTTTTCCTTCTAACACGTCTTTAATCATACTCTCTCTCCTCAGGTAATGTCCAACCCAGTTAGCCTCCCTCTTTCTGATAGTCTGTGTAATCATTCGCTTTTCTCCTATTCTTCGTAGCACTTCATCGTTTTTCATCCTATCTGTCCATTTTATCTTCAGCATTCTCCTCCAAGTCCACATTTCAAAGCTTTCCAAGTATTTGATGTCATTTTTCCTTAGCGTCCATGTTTCTGCCCCATACAATGCTATACTCCATACGTAGCATTTTATCAACTTCTTGCGGATATCTTCTCTTATATTCCCTGTAAGTAGTTTTTTCTTTCTCCTGAAAGCCGCTTTTGCTTTTCCTATTCTAGTTTTGATCTCATCCGTAAATTTTGCCTCTCGTGTTATGATATGTACTTCCAAGGTATTTATATTCTGAAACTTGTTCTAAAGGCTTTCCCCCAATAGTTATGTTCAGATTCTCTTCTTTACCCGATATTCGAATGACTTTGGATTTTTCTGTATTTATTTCCATACCGTATTTTCTACCTGTTATCACTAGTCTATTTATCATTTTTTGTAGCTCCTCTTCCTTTCTTGTTAGAAGTACTTGATCATCTGCGTATTTTACTGTTCTTATAATCCTTCCTCCAATTTTGAAATCTCCTGTGCCTTCTAAAGCTTCTTGCATTAGACTTTCTCCATATATATTGAATAGGGTTGGCGATAGGCAGCAGCCTTGTCTTACTCCTCTACCGATATTTATTCCGCAGGTGTCCACATTCTCAAACCTGACCTTTACAACTTGATTCTCAAATAGATTCCTAATCAGTCTCCTGTCTTTCCAGTCTACACCTATATCCTTTAATATATTCATCAACTTTACCCAATTTACTCTATCAAATACCTTCTGCCAGTCTACGAAACATGCGCAGATATCTTGACTGTATTCTATTGCCCTTTCTGATATGATTCTAACTACTCCTATAGCATCTCTAGTTCCTCGTCCTTTTCTGAAACCGAATTGATCTTCCCCTATTAATTTTTCTGCCTTTTTCTCCAGCCTTTTATTAAGAATCCTCGTGATGATCTTCGATGTGTGTGACAGAAGGCTTATCGTTCTGTAATCTTGACACTGCATTGCCTTTGGCTTCTTCTTTAGAGGGATCATTGTTACTTCTAGGAAATCCTGAGGCCACTCTCCCGTGTCGTAAATCTTATTAATTAATTTCGTGATCGCTTTTAGTCATTCTGATCCTATGACTTTAAGTATCTCAGCCGGTATGCCATCGCTGCCCGTGGCTTTCCCCTTCTTTAGTTCCACTATCGCCTTTTCTACTTCGCTCTCCATAATACTTGGTCCTAAGTTGTCTTCTTCAATGTTTTCCTCATCTTCCAGTTCTATTTTTGCCGCTCCTGCCTGTTTCCTGAATAATTCCTTAATGTATTCTTCCCATACCTGTGCTACATCCTTTGTTTCTGAGACTATCTTCCCATCCGTATTCATAATTCTTTTACCACAAATTCCATTAGACTTCTTATCTTCTAATTCCAGTGCCCTAGCGTACATCATATCGTACCGTCCTAACTTCTCCATTTGTTCTATTTCATCACATTTTCCTTTTATCCAATTTTCTCTAGCTTTATATGTTACCCTTCTCAACTCATTGTTTATACGCCTATAGTTGGCTCTACCTTCTTCACTGTTAACGTTTTTCCATTTTCGTCTCTCATTCATTTTCTCCAGCATTTCTTTCGTGATCCATGGTTTTCTGATTTTCTTCTCTTGTTTTCCAATCTCTTTATCCAAGGTATCCTTGATACTGGTTTTAATTTCATCCCATTCTATATCAACGGTCTTCGGTTTGTTTTCCAACTTTCTTAGATTATCTTCCAACTTCATGCTGACTACATCCTGCTTTTCTTTCAGTTTTTCAAGGTCCCAGGTCTGTCTTTCTCTTCTCATTTTTCTTATTTGTTTGAGTTTTGTACTCACGTCAAGTATTAGAAGGCTGTGATCTGAATCAATATCTGCTCCTTGCAATGCCTTGGCGTTCTTTATGCTGTTCCTGAATCTTTGTTTTACAAGGATGTAATCTATTTGGCAGAATTCTACGAGTTTCTCCCCTCCTCGATTTCTCTTCCCAAGTCCGTATTGCCCAACAACATTTTCTTCCTGTCCTTCTCCGACTATGCTGTTCCAATCTCCCATTATTATGCAGTTTACCTTTCCTCTTCCGTCTTCTTCGTAAATTTCATTAATTTGCTCATAGATCTCATCAATTTCTTCATCTTCATGAGCTGACGTTGGCATATATACCTGGATTATCAGCATGTCCACTGGGACTGCTTTTAGCTTTATTGCCATCAGTCTATCGTTCGTTGCTATTATCTTTGTCACGCTTTTCATCATATCTTTCCTAAGTACCAGAGCTACTCCCCTTTCCCCACTATTTCCTCCAGAATAAACTACCGTGAATTCTTCCGAGTCGAACTGTCCTTCTCCCTCCCATCAAGTTTCGCTTAGCCCTATAATGTCAACTCTATTTCTTCTCAATTCTTCTTTCAAGTTCTCTAACTTTCCTGTCTTTCTCATAGTTCTTACGTTCCAAGTCCTTATTCGTAATTTACTTTCGACAAATGTTTTCCTCAAGGCAGTCCCCGCCCGGAGATCCGATTGGGGGACTATTTTACCTCCGGATTGTTTTACCTCGAGAGAACTCATATTGTCCAACCATATAATCTTTACTAGGGATTGTAATGTGGTAGTTTCCCTCTTGCTTTCCACATCGCAGTACTGTAGCCGTTCAAATCGTCCTGACCCAACCAACATCATTTGTTTTCGTCTCTATACCATACTGACAGTACTGCTGCCTACTGCCAGGCACTGATGATAGTTTTTTTTTAATAAAACCTCCATTCGAGGGGTTTGAACCCCCGAACTTTGCAATAGAAAGCCGACACGCTAACCACTACACCACCAGTGCATATATATATATATATATATATATATATATATATATATATATATATATATATATATATATTAACTAAAGGAAAAGAAAAGGTAGTGATGAGGGTGGCAACAAGGTGTTGAGGGAAGCACAGCGGACACTTACCAAGTTGAGGACCAAGCTGGCAGGCTGCTGGGGGCGTCGAAGAGACACGTAAAACACACGAACACAAAAACACACGCAAGCTTATCGGGCCTAAGCCCTTCTTCAGCGAAAGAGTAACGTAAATATATATGTTATTATGTTATATATATATATACTGTTATATATATATATATATATATATATATATATATATATATATATATATATATATATATATAACATTCGAGGTCTGATAAAAAAACAATGACGCGTGTCATGAATGTGAATCTAGTTAATGAGATTTGTACCGACCTCCCTACTAGACATACGAGGCGAGTTTCAACATGCTGTGTAATTCCCGTTGACCGGTGAGTTTAACTGATCACTTTTTTTGCGTGTCTGTAGTAAAAAATGGAAGTGTCGAATATTGAACAGCGTATTAGCATGAAACTTTGTTTTAAGCTGCAAAAGACGACAACCAAAACGCAAAATGTATGTGTGGGTATACGGTGACGATTCTGTGATGAAAAAAAACAGTTTTCAAATGGTTTGACAGATTTTGTAAAGGGATTTAGTCAGTTGAAGATGAGGAACGACCGTCGACGTCGAAAACGAACAAAAACTTCGCGAAAGTTGAATCTCGGATTCGTGCAGACCAAAGACTGAAAATACAAGAATTAGCGGAAGATCTGAACCTTTCATACGGTTCAATACAGCCGATTTTGACAGAAATTTTGAAGATGTAGCGCGTCAGCGCGAAGTTCGTTCCTCACCTCCTGACACATGAACAGAAGCAATCGCGTTTGTCGATTTCTTTGGAGTTGCGCGACCGTGCGAATTCCGATTAAACTTTTTTATAAAAATTAATCACGGGAGATGAAACCTGCGTATATGGGTATGACCCAGAGACATAAGCACAGAGCTCACAATGACAAACATCGGCATCCCTCCGTGCCAGAATGGCGCGTCAGTGCAGGTCCAACATCAAGGTTATGCTGATTGTTTTTTTCCACATCCAGGGGATATTACGCGCTGAATTTATTCCCAATTGTACAACTGTTAATTTTGAGTACAAAAGAGGATTGCTGGAGCGTTTGAGGAATGATTTCCGACATAAGAGACCAGAAAAATGGGAAAAAATGGATTCTTCCTTTACCATTACAATGCGCCCTATCAGAATCCGTGAATTTTTGTCCCAAAAAAAATTCCTGTTGTCCCGCAACCACTGCCATCCCCCGACCTGTCACCATGTGACTTCTGGCCCTTCCCGAGAATAAAATTGATTGAAAAGGAAAACGGTTTGATAGGAATCCTGAGATTGAGAAGGCCACGACAGACTGCCTGAAAATGATTCCAGAAACTCCGTTCCAGGAATGTTTCCAGGAGTTGCAGCAACGCTGGAATAAGTGTATAACTTTAGAAAGAGAGTAATTTGAAGGTGATTGGGGTATGTTTGTAATATTTTCAATAGAACATTTTTTACGCTTCCAATCACTGTATTGTTTGATCAGACCAGAATTACACACATACATAATTTAAATACAGAAAGTATAAATGTTTTAATATTAGTTATTCTACCTGATTTTAATGCAGCAAACTTATCAATAAGTTCATAAAAATTTATAGTTTCTGCTATGTGTAATGTCTGTAACAAGTATAGTAGTGAAATCACCCCGTCCTTGTGCCATGCAACCTTGCACAACTTGCCATTAACAATTTTTGCGCTCCATCTTTAGTTGCGCCCGGGACAGATGCCCCACTTGTCCCGTCCTAGTTACGGCACTGCAACCACCAAAGTACGCCTATTTTGTAGCTGAAATACGAATGTGTTACGTTCAATTTGCATTATTTATTTAAAAAAAACTGTACAATGTAATCTCTTAAGAGGTGCATTTTAAAGAAATTCTTTTTAAAAACGATTAACATTCAAATATTTTTACCTATAAAAACGAAAATAAATGAATTCGATGTAAAAGTTGAGCCTAAGATTATCTTTGCTATGTAATCTCTATCGAGCATTTTAATAAATAAGAATCTAAGAAATATATTCTAAACATTTAAAGCGACGTTTCCACTAATAAACCTTTTTTGTAGGGATAAGTTTGGAGCATTCTCGTGAAATAAAAAAACATGCTAAATGGCAATTTTTTACATGATAATATTATAGGTCACAACATACTTAGGTTTTCAACATCACAACTGTAAATGAATTCACTCCCCAAGTAGAATTTAAGGGTCCGTCTTTAGTTCTTCCGAGACACTATCACGATGTATCATTGCCGATATGTTTGATACGTGAGCCGTTGTAAAATATGGGAGAGAAGGAAGGGTGAAGAGAGAAGAGGTAGTCGCCACCCAAGCTTCCGCCGTTGTCTCCTCGCGTAATTCGCTCGTGACAACGGAATTTGCATCGGCGCATTAAGCGAGATGCAAGACGAACAAATCGGAAGCAAGTGCCGAGGAGTGTGATGGGAGGGGAAGAGATCGGTAGAGAAAGAGAGAGAGAGAGAGAGTGTGTGTGTGTGTGTGTGTGTGTGTGTAATTTAAGGCGAATCAGCCTCTTGGGCTATTATCGCCATAATATGCACTTTTAACCACAACCCATTTGTGGCTAACTAACCATAGCACCAGACACACAATAAATATATAAATAAATAAATAAATAGATAAAACAGATAGATAAATAGATAAAACAGATAAATAAATGAAGTTAAAAACAGATGGTAAGAGATTGTATAAGGGTCTCTCCCAATCTGTAGAATAAAACATCAGCAAGACTGTATAAGGGTCTCCCGACATGTATAAAATTTTTCCCTGCACTAGAAGGAGCTATTATACCCGTAAAATATAAAACCTTTAAAAATGGATAGAGAAAGGATCTTTCTTCCTCTTATCCCATTCTCAAAAGATTAAAAACACTTAAAAATTAAATAAATGCTAAAATTCTGGACTCCCTTAGGAATGACAATGTTCTATTTATATTTTCTGGATTATCTCCAAGAGAGAGAGTGAGGTTCGAAGCCATACATGCCCTCTCTCTCTCATTCCTAAATTGGATACAGTCCTGTAACACATGTGACACTGTCAATGCAGTATCACATGTCTCACAAACTGGGGGTTCCTTCGCCCGCAATAGGTAACTGTGCGTCCACCAGCAGTGACCTATGCGAAGTCTTGCGATGGCAACCTCTTCGAGTCGGGACGACCTGGAGGAGGACTGCCATGGTTGTACCGTGTTTTTTATTGCCCTCAGTTTGTTACCGATAACTCCATTCCATTCTTCTTGCCATTGTTGATAGACACGTTCCTTCAAATATGTTTTAATGTCCCCAACAAGAACTTTCGGTTGGTTTATAAAATCTTCATTAGCAGCCAGTTTTGCTGCCCTGTCTGCCCTCTCATTACCCGGAATACCGACGTGACCTGGTACCCAAATAAAAACTACCGTCATCCCTATGGAATCCAGATCCATCAAGGATGACTGGATCCTCTGAACCACAGGGTGAGAAGGGTACAAAGACTCTATTGCACGTAAGGCTGACAGTGAGTCAGTAAAGATGACATATTCACTGCTGTGGTAAGAGTATGCAAACTTCAGTGCTTCCCATAAAGCATACAATGAGAGAGAGAGTGTAGGGAGAGATAAAAGTGGAGGGAGGACAGCATGGAAAGTAGCGGAAGTAAGAGGAAGGAGGCACTCGCATTGCATTAAGTACGGAGTTGCATTCCAAACGTTCCGTTATAAAAATGCATGGTGCCTGAGGGAAGAAAAAGGAAGGTATAGGAGAGAGAAAGAGTGAGGAGGAATACGAGAAGATGGAAGAAGAAAAAAGGAAATGGGTAATGAATGCTAGATAATGAAATGAACCTGGGACGGATGAATATAACATGGACGGGATAAAGTTATTCTTAGTGATTTATTTGCTTGCCGTTAAAGTTTGTTTTGGTCGAATCGATTCAAATTGCAGGATTATGTCGAGAAAATTTTTAAACGAGGTTGTTTAAGGCGTAAAACACCATCAGTCAAGACATTATTTCCCGCGAACCAAATTTAAAGCTATAGGCAAATAAAAAATTCCTTTCGTCTGCGTAAATTTGGTCGTAATTTAATTAACGTCTGAAGTGATTATACGATTTGAATGTTGAACTGTCGGAAAAAACGTCCAGCGAAATGCTACGGTTTTGTGCAAAATTAACGGGATGCAGGCGAATGTCCAAATGAGGACAAATAAAGATGAACACTTAATTTTGTTTTTAAAGCACCCACACGGTAAGTAGGAGACCAGGATTCGATTCCCGGCCAAGTTCAGAACTTTTCTCCTTCTCCACGTTGAAATTTGAACTCAGTATTATGTGTTCATCCATTACAACTTCATTTACCTACATTGCATCTCGCCCCTAACAATTTTCCCTCGCGGGGTTCACTCTCCCATTATGATCCCTGATTGTCATTGGAAAACCGAACCACGATATCGCTCAAATGTTGAATCGGTCCCTCATATTTGATCATCACGACCGTGTCCCCCGATAAATGGGGATGCCTTAACTGCTCCTACTATCTCCTGAGACCAAACGTCTTACTTATACTTCCCTATAAGTCTCAAGTTAGCGTTCAGTCGGTGGTTAATTAATAATAAATGTACAATTTAATATTTAACACACATGGAAAAGGAGTTTGTTTTTTTACTTTGGACCCATGCTCATCTATATTTCTACTCCTACTAGTATCTTCCAAACTTACTTTTTCTTTCTGTCTTCCTCCGTAGCAGAGTGAGGCTATTTATCGATCCACCGAACTCGCCTCGCTTTTTATTTCTTTCTCGGTTCAATAATTTCCTTTTTTTCTTCAAAGAATTGCCTTTCTCCAATTTTTAGCCTCGAATTAAAAAAACATGCGTGTGATGGAAACATGTTAGTAGCAGTGCTCTTTCTTATACTTCATAGGGAAAATACGTAACACTATATGTCAGGGTAAATCAGGTTATAGCACTCCGGCCTTGATAACAGAAATTTTCGACCATTCTTTCCGTCCAAGGACTTTCAATTGTACAACGCAAGTTTTATTTTATTTTTTTCTAAAAGGTTAATTACAGTAGGGACGTGTCAGCTTTTTCCGTGACGCCAGAGTAACTAACGAAATTTCTTTGCGTGCGATCCGACTTCGCAGGGAAACTTCGTAGTTTCAAAAGCAGTTCTCCGAACGCTGCCTCGCTCTTTCAAAACCCATTATCTCTCCGTAATGGAGTATAGGGAGGGTTAATGGGGTGGCATTGGGAGGGTGGAGGAGGAGGGGAGGGACGGAAAGGGTCGCCGGGTTGGTCCTAGAATTCGATGGCCGGGACAGTGCTGGCGACCGTTGGAAGGGCGGAGTCGCTCTCCTCTTCCCTTTCTCCACCCACTCTCCTGCGCCTACATCTTCCTCTCTGTTTCTCTGTTCTCATCTTTTCTTTCTGTCCTTTTAAAATTCTCTCTCACCGCCGTGTCCCATCCCTAAGTCCAAAAAGTGGTCCTTTCAGCCTAAGTTACCAATCTTTCCGTCTGCGTGCTCTTTTCAATTGATACCCGTGAAAGTAGGATGGGCCGAGTTCTTTCCAGCGTTTAATTTTATATTATAATCGTAGCCTCTTATTTAGAATTTTTTGTTTTAATTTTCAGGTGGGCATGTATTGAAAACATTTGGCCATTTCACCACATGTGGGAGTTTTCGGAAAATTTGATAATTTGATTTGGTGCCACGACTTCGGTGATGTATGTTTTAATGAAGCTGCGCGATGACGATCCGCACGATGCGTTTATATATAGCCCTATCAAATTTAAAAAATACTTACACTGATTTTTGGCTTAAAAATGTAAGGAAGAGACTCAAAGGAAAAGTGTTCCTCCAATTGTTCTATTCGTCAACATCTAGCCACTATTTGTATCTGGAATTTTATCTCGACGTTTGGTTTTTCTTGCACAACAATTTCGACGTAATTTTTCATTTTGTCGGCCATTGTTGATTTTTAAAGCTAGTCCGACTAAAAACTTTCATTAGCTATTAATTTGTGCACTATACTAACAATAAGCCGCATTCATTATTATATGCTATCGCGCAATTTTATCTTCCAAATATGCTGATATTTATTCACGTACAATTCTTTCGACATTTACGGAAATACATAGTTTTTCAGGGTATTATCAATTATAAAAATCAGTTTTAATATTTCGTGAATTACTCCAGAAACAACAAACATTATGGATATTAATAGCATTTAAAAGAATTATTTGTCTAAATATATATTAACGTGCGAAAAAAATTGTTAATTATATTTTTCTACGATTTTCATTCTAAGCCTACAAATAGTTCATGTATACTAAGCAGTCTTAAGCTAAATATAGGTTACATATAGAACGATTTTGATATAATAAAACCTTAAAATAATATGAGGAGTAGAATATTGCACCGTATGGAACGGATGCGTTTCGTATCACGGAAAACGAAGTGTTCTATTTTAGCAATGCGGTTAAAATTGATTAAATGGATATTACGTCGGCGTGATGAACAATGAGGCATCATTGATTGGAGGAATCAAGTTCTGCCTCAAACGAAGATGATTTTTTCCACTCTCCATAGATGCGTGTTTGGAAGTTCCTCTTCAAACGGCGAAGGGCGCCTGTTTTATATTCTGCAGCCTCTTGTTTTTCTTTCTCTATTCTATTTCTCTCTTCTCTCCGGAATCGCTCTTCCTCCAGGATGGCACTAAACTCTCTCCCCTTCCTCCGAATTCAATATCTCCTTACGCATCTCACCCTCATACCAATCCCCCTAACCTTAAGCCTTTTAACCCCTACTCCGTCCCCAGGACGGTTGCGTGGCAACTAACATCCCGCCCATTTCCCCACTTTGCTTTAATTGGGTGACTCTGAGGTTTGGACGCTCAACGCCGAGTGGTGACAAGCGAGAGATTGAGCGAACGAACGAGAGAGAGAGAGAGAGAGAGAAAGAGAGAGAGAGAGAAAGAGAGAGAGAGAAAGAGAGAGAGAGAAAGAGAGAGAGAGAAAGAGACTGCTTTCCTAATGGCCAGGATTTGAGAACAATAACATCCATTCAATGTCTTCCCCCTGGCCGCCTCAAACATCCAGCGGATTGTTTCGCTATTGTTTTGTCCTAAGGGCTATATAATATAAGGGATGAGTTAAAGAGAAGAAAAATAAAGGTTTTATGTTCGTTTTTTCATTAAATATCTTTGCATTTTATCATTCGAATGATTTTTGTTGATGCCTAAGGCGTTGATATATTACTAATTATGCTATAAATCTAAACGTCACTATATATTTTGACCTAATTACATTATTTCAATTGGATTGAATATCTGATCACTTATGTAAATCAGATTTTGAATTATTTTATGGATTTTTCAGTGGTTTCATGGGAAGCTATTGTGTTATATTGCACGCAAATCCGGGCCAAAAATAAAAATATAAAGGCTAGTACAAGTTCAGAGAATTGTTTCAATTTTCAATGTAATTTTGTTGAAAGATTATGATATTTCGTACGATCCAAATTAATTCACGTTTTGACTCAAATTAAGTCATCATCTAAATTAGACGTAAATAAGCTTGCTAGGATTTGATTTAAATCGAAAAACATCGATAAAAGTCGATTTAAAAAAAATTCCTAATCGAAGAAAATTAATAATAATATTAATAATATATTAATAATAATAAGCGTCAATTTTCCAACAAGATGGAAAGGTATACGTCTGAAAAGCTATTTTATTCTGAATAATAATAATAAAGTCGTTTCTGTTTACTTTTTTCACAATATTATCTCCTACCTATGAATTCGTTCCTTTTCTGGGCTTGCATTAACAGTGGAACTGAAAGAAAGGTATTACCTTACACTAAAATATGCGTCTTTTTGAAAAACTTACGCTTCTGCTCTGAACAATCGGGTAACCGCAAAGTTTTGAGAACACCTGTTTCTTAGCCCTTTTGAGGTTTTTGAGATTATATTTGCCGACCTCATAATGGGATATTCCACAAGCCTTTCTATACAGCTAAGGTCATGGATAGGCCCTGCTGAGAGTTTCTCAATGTTCGGAAGAAAGTAATTTCGGTGGTTGTTTGAAGACAGCTCGCTAACAGTTTTGCTGCCCCTTCCACGCATCTACCCCGTTGAGTGTATTCCTGGAACAAATCTTTCTCGATTGCTTGCTAGGGTTTTTCCTATAGGTGGACGTTGTTGTATACACTTTCTCCGTATGCACTGAAGCTACTTTTTTGCCAGTCTTTCTCTAAAAGTTATCCAGGAAGGATCGTTCCGTTCTTTTACTTTTGTCTCCTTTATCTTTTGCTACAGGTTAGTAAATTTCAATTTATATATAATGGTTTTAAAAAGGTGCGCATAAATTATCAGTCGTTACTCAAAATGGATGAGGTATTAAAGATCAATAATAATTTTTTATTTGTTGTAACATATTTTGCCGATTGGAAAAACACATTTTAATCAGGATTTGAGATACGACTGTCGATCGAGCGCTGAATAATTAAGTCTAATTTTTCTCTCTATTTATTTTATATTAAATAAATAAATCATTTAGTACAGTGATGAAGTATATGAAACGATACAAAGTAAAGTATTAGATAGTTCTTTTTTGACGGCTAAAATATTATTGCGATAATTATATCATTAATCTTTTTTCTTTAATTAGTACTTAATTGGCATAAACGAATGTCTAACAGCCTTTAAGCTGAACTCGTAAACTTTTTTTAAAGAATGTTTCTCGCCAAAATCAACAGCATATTGTTCGGATTTCATAAATTAAACTTTTTATAGTTTTCATTATACAATTTCAAGAGGCAAAACATAATTTACTATCTTCATTCGCAATATAATATATTTGTTAACGAAGAATTATGCGAAATGAAAAATATCTAGATTTGGAAATACCAGCATACGATATTTGAGATTAAAAATATACTCAGTTTCAGAGTGGTAGAACAACAATAATATTCTCGTGGCCGATATGCAAGGTGCTAATTTGGCTTAATCACCAAGAGTCAGTAAATGACGTGAATTAACTATTAATATATGTTTTCTCATATAGTTTGGTTGTCGAAATCATCATGTTTGGCGAAATTTGTAAGGAAAGAAGTGAAAATACAAGAATAAGAAATATCGTTTCGTTTTTGCACAATGAACTTTTTTCTGCACTAACTATTTTTGTTACTTAACCCTAGAATGGTAACGCTATTTTTAGGCACTTATTGGTAACGCTGCGCCAGTTTATTGCATTTAAACTTGGAATAAGGGATGACTTTAAAAACGGGTTTAAAATGATTTCTACTAACGTCAAAATGTAGTAAATGAGAGCAATAGTAAATTAACAATTAGGACTTAATTTTATGATGATTTGTCCTGATATGATTTTTGCAAAGTATTCAGAGAGTACAATTATTACTTCTCTTCCCATAATGGCACAAATGATAGTAATTAAAATTTGTCGTTCTGTCGCTTGATGTGTTTCAGAAACCTTTTTTTCCTCTCCTAAGGCTTTGAAAATCATAGCTTTCAGATCATTACTTAAGTTTGTCATACTGAGACTGAGTTTTTGCCATTTGCACATCAGCCCCTTGTGCAACCCTTGCATAAATTGTAGCCGGTAACAGTGACCGGAGAAAAATAACGTGTTGCTCCTTTGACAGCACATAGACAACAAACTAGAGGAAGCGCTGCTAAGAGAGGGGTGAACACGAATAGCGTTAGGCACATCTTTCAAAAAATTTGTGAGTCAGAGTGACTAACGTTACCATTCTTGGGTTAAATAGGTAAGCTTGGTCACACATTGTGCATTCGTCGCATTAACACGTTATGTACCGTATTTAGATTCCCTTACTACACTCAGTTTCTGGACATTTTATCATAGATCCAAAAAGAAGCACGCAAAATCTCTTGGCCGGCTCAAAAGTAGTGATTTTCTTTGTTAAAAGTCACGATTTAATTAGTAAAGGAACAAATTAACGATTTAAATATATGCTTATATGTATACTATGTATTGTATAATTTTTTCCTCAAAATAAACGTAAAATTTACGTAATTTTGAAATAAAAAGTAAATTTAAATCATCGAATTGAATGGTTGAATAGTAATAATTATTTGAGTCGCCGATATTAGTCGAAAATCTCTCTGAAAAATAAACGTCGACTTTCAAAAAATAAACTTCGAATTCTACCAAGTAGTAATTTTAAGCGTCGATATTCATCAAAAATCTCTCGGGAAAATAAACGTTGATTTAAATCGTAGATTAAAAAAAATAAACGTCGAATTATACCAAGTCTAGACGTAACGTAAGTTAGCACAATACTCAATTCTCGGGGTAGATAATTTGTTTTTTAGATATCGTAAAATTCTTCAAATTTGTTCGCTCAAATAATAATCGAGCATACGAATACATCGTTTCCCTTTCATGAACTTCCGCATTCTGGTCTCAATTAAAAGCCGAGCAAAATGTCACGCAAGCAATCTCTTTCTAAAGTTTTTTATAATTGTCATTTTTACTTTCTCGTTAGGATTTTTAATATTTTTACATTTGACGTGATATCTTGGTCAGTGAATAATAAAAAACGTCGAGTCCTACAAAAGTGGAATGAATTTTTACTATCCGTACATTACATATATATATAATACATACACAATATAGGTATTAGAGAATTTTTCATGGAGGGGCGCATATTTGGTAGCTTGCCCCGGGTGCTAAAATAGCTAGTTACGGCGCTTTATATATATATATATATATATATATATATCGTCTCTCTGTAGCTGAAGAAGGAGTAGTTCCGAAAGCTTTACGTTTGTGATGTTTCTGTGTTTTTGTGTTATTTTACGTGTGTCGCTTCGACATCCCCGGGGCCTCGCCAACCTGAAGTCGTCTGATTGGTGAGTGCTCACTGGGTTTCCTCATCCCAACACCTTGTTGACATCCATATATTCATTTTACCTTTCCTTTTCCGTAAGTTGTTATATATATATGTATATATATATGTATAATCTTTCACGTGGGATCTAATTTTTAATTGAAAAAAAATTCCGGTGTTTTAAAGGTCACCTGTTGTAGAACATGATAGTTAAATGTCACTTTAATTTGGAAGATATTTTGCAAAATAAAATTAATATAACTTTTCCTCATGATCACAAACTAACTTTCGCTTCTGCAGGGTTCCTAGTTAAAGAACAGATAATGTCAACATAATTTATTTCTGGTATAGAGAAGGGGAGGGGGAGAGCAATATTTACAAACCACGTGATGAGTTGTTTACATTTCATCTAATTTTATCATTTTGTTCCGCATAAATTATAATGGCTAATAATTTTACAATGGAAATAAAAGTCTAAAGATTAAGTGGTTCAACAAGATACGTTTTCTTCTCATGGACACATTTAATACCATCGCATGGCAATCTGTTATCTTATCCTGTGTTTCATGGAACTTTGTTGAAGAGTTTTCTGCTCTATAAGTACTTATAAGTGGCTTATTTAAACTTTCATCTTTTACGTGTAGAATTCATTTTGTCTCTTGTTATATTTAAGAAATTTTTTTAGAATTACCACGTCAGCCTCAGTTGCTCTAGGTCGTGAACATTCCCGCGATTCTTTCACCTTTTGAAGATCGAAATGGCATGTAGTATATAAATATAATCTTTGCAACATAACTCTTCAAAATGTTTTTTTGCAAGGTTGCATGAATATGATAGAGGTTGAATAACAAGAATAAATTTGTATATTGTATAGCAAAGAGTCAGAATATGATTCAAATTTAAATGCTTATCACGGCAAATCAGATTTTTCTTGAAACAGCTCAATTTTTATTTTACCGAATTGTCAAATTTTGATCCGTACATTCTTATGCTCTCCAAGGAAATTTTAGAACTCATATATTTTATCTTTTGCGCATTAATTTAACCAATTCCAATATTTTTTCTTATCCCTCTTTTTAATTCATAGAAAATCTTTATCGAAGCTTAATTACCACTGTTTGAGTTTTTAAATTATAACAGGAAGTTCAAACCAGGACTAATGCAGGCTAGTTTCCCAAAGTTTACGTCCCGAATTGATTACTAATATTGACAGGAAATATTTCAGCATGTGTTAGTCTTTTTCATACCATAAATGCCACTTTATCAATGATAAAGAAAAATTGGAAAACAAATTAATAGGGAATTATCAGGTTTAAAATATTAAAAACAATGTCAAAATATTTTTCTGACATATTTTGCATGTATTTTTTTTAAAGAAACGAATTTAATAAATGTACTGTTTATTTGCTAATATGTCTGTATCAACTGTCCATTGCAGAAGAATAGTCGAGCGGAAAAGTAAATAATCCATTTTTCCACTCGTCTATGCTCAAGCCGAGTTCGGTCTTCATGGCAACAATCCGATAAAATGTTAGTTAAAACAGAAAAAGGCTATATTTTAGTAGAAATTCAGGAAAATACGATCAATTATCAAAATTAAGTGATAAGAACGAGAATATACATTCTTTTCCCCTTAGAACAGTACACACCTTGCTCTGATATCACAATTGTAAGATATATTTAGGTATTAAAGGAAACCTCTGCACGATAGATTTGAGATTTCCTATATAAAACAAATAGGGCAAAAATGTTCCTGGAACCGAACCCGGGACTTCAATCTTCGCCAAATAAAATATAGCCCGGAGGTGGGCCCTGGTAGCACGAGTTTCATACCAAGTTTTATGAAAATCGGTCCATTGGTGCAAAAGTTGTTAGTGGGGGGCACGCAGACATACACACACACAGACAGAACCATTTCATAAAAAGAATAGGGAAAATAACGAAGAAGACGATTAAATAAATTTTAGAAAAGATTTCTCCTATATCTATAACTCAGTCGCCTATGAATATCACATTTTCCGCATTATTTATAAGCTATCCCTGAAAATATCACATACCAGAGAAGGCGCATAGATTCCGTGGAATAAGAATACCAATGAATTCTAACAATTGGCGATAGGTAGGGATGTTACGACACTCTTACCTGTCTGCCGTTGACGAGCCACGTGACATGTGCCGGCGGGTGAGAAGGCGATGATGTACAGTTGACCTCCAACCTCTCTCCTACCAGATAAGAGGACTTCCTTCCCCAAATCTCTGGATCCGCTGACTGAGGATCTGCGAAAAAATATGAATACATTATCATCATCTTACCGTACATATATGTAGTCAGTAATTATGTACGTACATCTAAAGGTTAGGGGCCTGCAAATCACAAAATGCTTTTTAAATGAAATCACGAATCGAATCATCCTTAATTATTCGAATCAAATTCTGGATAACGTTAACCATACAAAAATATAATTTCTACATGAATTTCAAAATTAAACTTAATAACTAGCCTACATAAACATTAGAGAAGCATTAAATCAAAACAAAGCCTGACAATATTACTAGATTCTGATGCTCATAATGGATTTCAACGTAATAACACTCTTGGCTTTCACGTTGTAAGTCTTCACAAGAATGCATGTTGCAAAGAAATATGCTGTGACTCTCTCTGTCCGTTATAAAAAATTGGTTTGACCTTAAGACAATATTTTTTGTGAACATAGCTTCATGCTCGTCTCATACGATGCTTTGTAATAAGACACCGAAAGTAATGTAGTTTCGAAAATTTTGAATCGGAGTCCAAGCTACAGAATCGATTCGAATTCTCATTCCATATTCGAAATCAAACCGAATCTCGAAGCGTCGCAGGGCCCTACTACAGGTATATTTATATCTTAATATAGAAGTACTAGTGTAAGGGCCCATAAAAATGACGGGACATGAATTTATATATCCTAATTTAAATGTTCTTAACCAAAAATCGATAGTGATTTTTTTCTAACAATTAGTTTGCAAAAGAATGAAAGCCTTTAAGTCGAAAAATCGCATTTTACGTGTTATCTCACTTGAAACAAATTACACCCTGGAGCCGAATTCGAGTCTTTTTTTTAGAAGATTTTATCGTCATTGACTTTTATTGCGTGATTAAAGCATTCCATCCAAATTTAAATCTCCTACCTAGTCGGGAAGTTTGTTTAAACACGTTAAGAAAGCGTTACACACAGAGTGACTTATTAAGTGTTTTATATTTAGGATATTAATATTTAGCTTTACTTTTGCAATTTAATGCGCAGCCTGATTGTCCTCGAGATCTTAAAATATCAGTATGTATTTTATATAGGTAAATTTAATTAGAATTTAAATATACTTGTAAACCTTACAGTAATCCTGTAACAAGCTGGGTTGTTGGAAATAAGGGATATATTTCACCAAAATTTTGTTCTCAAATTTTCCAAGAAAAACACTTGAGGTTTTTCATCTCGCCAGAATCATTCTAAAGGAATGGAGAGATAATTTTTATCATAATGATTTACTTAGTTCAAAACAATTTTTCAACAGTAATTTATATTCGCTCATAGATTAATAGTTTCGAATTCAATATAGAAAATTTGCGATACCATATTTTAGGTGGAACTCGGGTAGAGAACCGTTTGTGCTATCGTTGCCTTTGTTAGAAATTATTTTATTTTTGTTATCATTGAAATATTTCAGTTATAGTTGACGTAATATATGTATTTCACAATTCGATAAAAACTTCCTTGCTGCTGTCTGCAAATGGGAATGGCCGTTTACGTTTTCTGTCGTTTAACCTGCCACATTTAAAAATCTTTATTTGAAATACGGTTATTTTAACACGAATCATTCGAGAAACCTGACCACCGTCGATTAAATTTATTCTCATTTTATCTCAAATTTAAAAAAATGTGTTTCATGTTAAATCTCGTAAAAGTTGACAGATTTACGTGAGTTGTGATAACTGATATGCGTTCTTAAAAATAAAATTTGGTTCTCTCTGCTTTATTGGATCTTTTTGACACTGAAGTAGGGTCTCCAAAATGTTTTAACGTCTTAATCGTAATGACAAACCTCGAATTACAGCATTTCATTGCGACCTTCAAATACAGTCTCAAAGTAATACTCTCCCTTTTCCAAATACCAACATTATAACAGATATGTTATAAAAGAAAAAATACATTGATCACAATTTGCGGGCGTTTTGATATAAATTACTGTTTGCTAGTTATAATTAGGTGGGAGTTTGTTAATTAGAATTTTGGATCTTCCCTTTAAGCTAAATCCTTAAGAATATCTGCTAACACGTCGATTCAAATATTAGAGAAATCTCTTCTCACGGAAGTCTTCTATTAATTTGGGAAATAATAAAATAAAATCAGTGGCGGAACTACAAACTTTCGGACTCCCGCAGAAATAATTTTAGGACTCCTTCATAATTAGTTATATATATATATATACACATATATATAGACCTGCAGGGCCCCATAAATCAATAGTTCTTACCCGCGGTCGCGGAATCTGCGGTTTTATAATTCCGCTACAGAAAAAAATTAATATATTTTCGCGAACGATCTTGTTCGGCAAGGCGTGTAAGATAAGCTATGTAAATTTTATTCATAGGAATGAGATAGAAATGGTTGGTAAATTAATTAATTAACGACATATCGACAACACCTGCCGTTCATTCGGTTTTCATTCATTTTAAAGGAAGAAAGAAATAATCCGATTGAAGATAAACCGATTCACGAACTTTTGATCTTGTGAGCGGGATTTTATGACACCAAAATTTGATTTCCGACTGCGAAAATTGCTTGGCTCTTCATAGCATCAAAGTTCATAGCTTTTGAAAAGAAAATTAGCAAAACTGAAATATTTATTTCGAAGAAAGAAAAATAAATTTTATAGATATCTGAAATGTGATTTACATTTCAGAGCTGAAGTTTTGTTAATGCCGCAGGTCCTTCCATTGCATAGCTCACACACACGCGCGCCCGCACTTGCGTGCAGACATGGGAAAAATCCTAGTTTTGAACTTACTATTTATGGTAAATCTTTTAAGAATATTAGCTTTTTGTAAATCGCAAGATCACTGTATAATAACAACGGCCAGATACTTTTTATGTATAAACACACCGTAATCCTAGGTGAGAGCATTTATACGATTCGGATATCTCATAATCGGATATTACGTAGCTAGTGATTCTGTGCTTTCACACAAATGAAAATCCAATCTGAATAAAATTTATAAATTAGGGCTTGGCATCCACAAATTTAGTAACTAACACAAATTTTTTAGTCTAAGCTCGATTTATTATCTAAACTTGGTGGACCGCATATTTTAGCCTCATGGACGAGATGCGGCCCGCGACTTTTAGTTTACCGACCTCTGACATAAAGCAGTAAAAGTTGCGCATGTTTCGACGCTGCGCACTATTGCCGTAAGTTAGACGATAGATTGTGTGGTGTCATATATACGTACAAGTGGAAATCATAATAAAAAATCCACCGAGCAGCGGTTGATGAGCATCGTTTTGTCTCAGAATATTAAATTATCTATTTTATATTTCCTGGAACCCTTAGCGGGTCGCAAGAGGTAACCGCGCAGAGATACATGTGGTCTTCGGGCCGTATGTTACCGTCTCCTTACATAGAGAATTTTGGAATAGTGAAAAGAGGAAGGGAGAGGTTGAGAGGAGGGGGAGAGAGAGAGAGGGAGGGAGGAAGGGAGAGAGAGAAAGAGAGAGAAAGGGAGAGGGGGAAGGGAGGGGCGAGAGGGGGAGAGAGGGGGAGGGAGGGGGATGGAGGGAGAGTGATGAGGGGGAAGAGGGGAAGAGAGGGAGAGAGACACGACGGTCTCTCCACATTCGGATGGAGCGACCTTTCCGACTTCAAGGCACTCAGCCTTGTAAATGCTAATGACTCAGGTGATTACACCGATTGCACGTGACAGTAGGGTGCGGGGTGATGTGGGGAGGAGTAGGAGGAGGATGGGGTTGAAAGAACGCTCTCTTACCCTTTTCACTTTGCATTGGACAGAAGGGAGGAAGTGGAGAGGGAGGGGGAGATTAGAGAGAAGTAAAGGAGAGCGCAACAACCAACAAATGAAAAAGATTTTAATTTTTTATTCCGTTTTCATAATATTTTTTTAAATGCTTTCTCTCTCTCTCTCTTGCCCTCTCCCTTTTGTCCCATTGTAAGGAAACAGCAGTTTAATCGCTCTTATGAGGTTTCAAAAGCCTTTAGAGACCACGTGATGAATGATGTCGGTAGAGAAGTAAAATGGCGTTATTTCCCTCTTAAATTCTCCGCTATTAGTATAGCGAAGTGATATTTAAAGCACCCGCATTAATTTGTGTAAAATTTTGTTGCTAGAGCTTTCATGCTCTTCCACTTACCCGTCAGCAACAGATACAAAACTAATTCATTATTCCGCTCTTTAAATACCTACAGAATATTTTAAGGAAATAATTCAGGTTTCCACTGTTATTGTCTTCTTGTCTCTGATTAATGAATATGATACAAATTAACAGTGTCAGGTTTTTTAATTAGATGTTTATATACATTTTATGCATTTTTGGCGCATGTTTTGCTTATTTTATTTGCATTTATCCTCATAGTATTTTGTTGATATGTATTTTTATCAGTGACGGTATGATTAAAATAAATAATCTAAATTTATAAATCTTATTTTCGTTAAGTTCGATTCATTTCCACTCGCTAATAAATTTTATATCTTCTCTCTTGTTATATCGTCGGGATAATCCTGATTTGTTTTATTTGGATTTTTATTTTTGATATATTCCTATTCGTGATAAAATAATTTCGGTGATAATGAGTTGACGCTTATCCAGAAAATTTGGTGTTAATGTTACTGAATTTTTTCTGCATTTGAAAGACATGACGTATGTTCTACTTCCGATGATAACGTCTGTATTTTAAGATATTAAGGGGAAAACTCTGCATGACAGCTTATCCTTATATAATTAGGTTTCGGTATATTTTTAAAGAAAAAATTTACTTCTATGAAAGAATAGGAAAAGACATTTTTGTGTGGTATGATGAATTAATAAACAAACAAACGTCGCGCAATTATTGAACGACTGGCGTTTTTATGCGCGTATCGGGGAACTCATACCAATTGATTTAGAACAAGAGCCAGCAATAGGATTAAACAGAAGAACCGCTTTTTTCCAATTAAACATAAAACCCAACATAAGAAGAGATCCATCAATGGCGAAAAAGGTGGTTCTTATTTTAAAAAATCAATTAATATTGCAGAATATTGGTTTAAGTAAACGTAAACTTTAAGTAATTAAAGTCACAAGCGAATTGAATGTTATAGGTGGGGAAATAAGTTGGTTTAGAGTACCGCAGGCTGCCGATCCTTTATCTTATATATTATATGAAGAAATAATTACTAATTTCAGTTGGCGTTTCATTATTAAATATTTAACTATTCTGTGAATATGAGCAAATTTAAAACGTCTTCGCTTTTTTCAGGGTAATCTATATCGATATTTTTGAAACATACATAAAGTGTCTTACGAGATTATTAATGCCATTTAATGTACCAAGGAATTAATGAAGTAAATATTTCGGAAAAATTTTTCGGAAATGTTCTTGAACGGATAGAATTGATTGAGTCTTGCATACGGGGCGACGATGAAAAAAACCGACTTCCTTTCACAGAATTTTGCAAAAAAACTAATTCTCTGCCGCGTAGAAATCGGTTCTTCGGAGCGTAAGGATAGGAAAAAACGGTTCGTTTCGGATGGAAAAAAGATCGCCATGACGTTATGTATCCTCGTGCATCGCTCGCGGGCCTTCCGAGTTGAATGGAATAAAAATCCCGGATCTTCGCGGAATTGCGACGTTCCATATTTAAACCCGGGAAAAACAGAAATTCCTCCGCAAGCAGGCGAGTCCAGCTACCAGTTAAAATATAAATAACCTTGAGAAAAACTATTATAAAACGCCCTCTTTGATTGGCTCAAAGAAATGCTTCCGCAAAGTGTTTTATTTTTAAAGGCACGGTAGTGTGTGTGTGAGAGAGAGAGGGGGGGGAGAGGGGGAGAAGGAGAGGGGGAGAGGGAGAGAGAAAGAAAGGAAGGAAAACGGGAAAGGATAGAGGAGGGGAGGGAGAGGATGTGTGTATATAGCATTCCTGAGAATTCAACCGGAAAAGTGGCTTCATTATTCACAAAACGCTCTCGATCCCTTCTATCTAACCCTTAGAGCTGCACAGCGGATTTTAGAGAGAGATATAGAGAAGGGGTAAGAGATTGAGACAAGGAGAGATGGAGGGAGTGACGGAGGGAGAAGAGGAGTGATCGATGGAGAGATGGATAGAGGAAGGAGAGAAAAAATGTAAAAGAAAATGCAAAGAGAAAGGATTGATGCTGAATGAAGAATAGGAGAAGAGAGGAAAATAAAAATATCTCATTGATCATTTTGGGTTCCATTTTTTATCTTACAACTTGTTTAATTTACGACGTGAATTCACAACTTGAAATTTTCAATAATAATCACGGCTACAAAATCTGAGAATGAGAGGAGGAAACGCTGTGAAAGAGAAAGTAGAAATGAGAGAAAATAAAAAAGGATTAGGTGAGGCGTGAGGAGAGGGGAATGATGAGATAGAGGAGGAGAGAGGAAACAACTAGAAATAAAGAGAGAATTAGGGATAGAATGGAGGGCATCGCGACGACTTCTTTAATTCACCAGTGCGTATCGATTTAATCTCCGTGTTGGTGGCCATTTACAACGAAAAAGAATACAAATTATCGACGGTTCCATTTTGAGACGGTTTGAAAATATACTATGTATTTTTGACGAAGGAAAAAAATAATTCTATGATTTTTTATCTTAAAATCCTTTCCGTTTCTATTTTGCATTTTCTATATTGCACGTGTTGTTGATTTAGTAGCTATTGCGTGGAAAATTTTCAGAATCTTGAATGGAATTATATTAGACTTCCTTTCAAATCAAAAAGCTAAAAATGTCATCCATGAAAAAATAGTTTATGACTGGTACAGTAACAGAAAATGTTAAATATACATTAATATTTGTGTTTAAATGAGTAGATTCAAGGTAAAAGGCAATAAAAACTAAGAAAATACATCTCAGAAGAATAAAATTTATTTGAAACCGGTTAATTTGCTTTCTGGTCGTATTGAACAAGATTGGAAAGATGTAATCCATGTAGCAGTACACAGAGTTTCCAAATGCGTTCTTTGAGATTTCACAATGCTCTCAAAATGTTTTGCTCAGATAAGTATTTAACGAGAAGCTAGTGAGATACGTTGTATAATACATGTAAGACCTTATGTAAAGTTGTCGTTATTTTTGTCCAATTTTAACCAAAATTGGAATCAGTCGACAAATTATAGTAAAACTTCTTAATACCAAATTCAATCAAAATTAGTCCGGCGGTTCCCGATTTGAAACAAAGGAACATTGTATACTACATATAGGTCTTCACGAAAAGTGGTAGTAATTGTTGTCCGATTTTAAGCAAAATTGATATCGGTCGACCAATTTTAGCAAAACTCCCCAATACCAAATTTCATCAAAATACGTAAGGCGGTTCCGAAATTGAAATATAGGAAAATTGTAAACTACATGTAGGTCTTCATGTAAAGTGGTCGTAATTGTTGTCCTATTTTAACAAAACTGGAATCAGTCGACAAATTTTACTAACACTTTCCAATACCAAATGTCATCAAAATTCGTCCAGCAGTTTCCGAGTTGAGACAAAGAAACTTTGTAAACTACACGTAGGTGTTCATGTAAAGTGGTCTTAATTATTGATCGATTTTAGCCAAAATTGGAATCTTCCAACTAATTTTAGAAAAACCCCACAATACCAAATTTTATCAATATTCGTCAAGCGGTTCCCGAGTTTTAACATGCGGACGGACGGATGGAAACGACTTCCCCTATGTGTTCACTTCGTGCAAGGAACGCATAAAAACATTAAAAAAGAATAATTATCGATCTCAACTTGCAGGCTAAATTAAGAGAATGATATGGGGACATCTTATTGCCTTTTGTGCAATTCATCCTCCACTTTTTAGAAGTTGTCTATATCTCTTATTAAAGATAACTTCAATTTTAATTTTCAACATAATTCAGTAGAACAAAAATTCCGAAACGGTGTTTTTTCACTTGTCATTGTCTAAGCAGTAGTAAGGATTGCTATAAGAATCCTTGAATGTCTTGCAGTGCGTTGCTTATTTAAAAATCTTTCTTCCCTTAGAAATATTGATTGGAAATTTAACGGCGAAACTATGGTTTAAATGCTTTGATGCAGAAAGCATCGTATGCCGGTGTTCTAGCAATAAAAGCATCCGCAACCTTTCTTTAAGGAATAAATCTCCCGGAGGATTTCTTCACTAGTGTAGTTTAATAGAAGCATCCGACCTAAGTTCCGTCTATCTTGGCGAAATTCCCTCGCTGCGCTGGAAAATCTTGACTACGTGTGCTCGCGCAAATGCGGCACTTAACAGGGTTCATTAAAATAAATGGACGATGGAGTAGATAAAATAGGAATGCAAGGCGAGAGAGATTTACGTACCGGAAACAGTTGTCTAAACCAAGACGAGAAGAGGTTTTATATTTAAGGCTAACCGGTTTAATGAGGAAGCGGATGAAGTGTATAAAATGCTAAAAGAAAAGTTATGTAATGATGGGAAGAAATTTTGTATCAGAAGAGAATGAATGTGACACGTAAGAAGAAATTGGAAAGAGAAAACAATAACAGGAGTAATGAGAAGTGTAATAGATTTGGAAAAATAAATGAAAGGTTGAAGTAAAATATGAGCGGCAAGGTACACAGTGTAATGAAATTCGAAGGAAAATATTGTAATGGAAACAACAAAATAAAACATCTTTAAAATGTAAAATTTGAGATTTAATTGGGAAAATAAACACGTGTTGGGTGAATTGCAGAGAAGATTACAAAAACGTTTTTTTCACCGACTGCTATCTTTCCATCAGAGTAAAGAATCGTAGATCGAATGTATTGTTGGTTACCTACATTTGCAGCAGCATGTCCTTTTTAGCGATTTTTTCCGATTACTTCCGAGAATCTGATTCTAAATCCATAGCTTTAATATATAAATGTTTATCTTGGAATTTTGTCGTTTGTAACTGGCGTCGGTTTTGAGTTATTTTGTACATGGACAGACGTACGGATGAACGGAATACATAAGCGATTTTTTTTTAAAAGCGCTAAAAAGGTATACACATAAACCTCTTTACATGTGTTATTTGTGGTATTTTTTGAGCTCCTGTTTCCATCAGAAAATATACAATTGAATAAACAAAAGTTAACGCTTAACTACATATTTTAAGTGAATGTAAAATTTTTAAGTTGCGATAAATCCGTTACTACAATTAAAAATATTTTAGCTAGACGAGAAAGGTGGATGATAGAACTGTCTTACAAGTCTATGAAAATATGAAAGTCGCGACAAATTAAATGGAAATGAAGTTGGAAAGGAATGGAATAGAGAGATTGAAGCTAATAAAATATCAAAGTTGTTCCTAGAGAAGAGGCAGCCGTTAGAATGAAGTAGCTAAAAAATCCGTGCTTTAGGCAAACTTGGCATGGGGCATGTTAATGTGCGGTAATTGTTGAAAGGAAAGACTGATACCGAGAGACGTGCATAAAACTGTGGCTAAAGCGGAGAGAGGAAAACGAGTGAGAGGGACAGACAGACAAACGACTTTATTTAGGGCGAAATTGAGACTATATAGTCCTTTCCTACATTTAACCCTTTCGTCATATAAGTAGTTACAATATTTATATATTAAAAGTAATTAATTACATAGAAATTACAATAAAATACATACTAATTACGAATTAATTATATATTGGTTAATAGATCACAGAGCATTACCAAAGAATATTGTTAGTTTTGTGGGTCGAAAATACTGTGGGAAGGTTGAAGGTGTGGGAAAGAGAGGAAAATAAGCTGATAAAGGATTGAAAAGCGGGGGAGAGGGAAAGATGGCGGGAAGAAAGGCAAAGAGGAGAGAGAAATAGACAGAGGGAGACGGGATAGAAAGAGAGGAACAAGAGATGGAGGTGGGGGAAAGGTGGGAGGATGGCACAGCGGCGGGCGATGTGCTTGTGAAAGGTTGCCGACTACGTCACTTGGATATCCCCACGGGAATCCTTTTCCACTCTTCATGGGAGGAGGGGGAGAGAGAGAGGGGAAGGGAATATGTTGGCGGGGTGGGAGACGGAGGGGTGAGAAGTCGAAAAAGAGGAAGGGGTGTGGGCGTTTTCAGACTCCTCTCTCTCTCTCTACCGCTACCTTTCCTCCGCTCCTCATGAATGAATGAAAGGGGAAGTGGCTGTTTTTCGTGTGTGGAGAAGGGATGGGAGAGGATCTAGGAGAAGGAGAGGAAGAAGGGACGGGAGCGTTCTAACTCCGCCCCTTTTAGGAGTTCGACTTGGCATTTTCGTGAAGTTGTTGCATTACTAGGAGAAGGGAGAGAGAGGGAAGTGGTGAGGGAGTGAGTGTAGAGGGAGGGGTTTAAAGCTGGGTGTGGAGGGTTAAAGCGGGTGGGAGGGGTTAAAGGTGTGTGGCGTAGTGCGTTGACTCGGGGAGTGTGTTGTTGGGAGAGAGAGAATGCGTGTGGCTATGAGTCCCTTCCATCCCCATCTCTCTCTTTTTCTGCGTGCGATATTTTTTCTAGAGCGTCTGAGGCGTCAAGGGTGGAGATGGAGAGAAAGGATGTGTAGTCGACTGTGTGGAGAATAGAAGCCGTAGTTTTCACTTAATGTACGTTTATTTCTTTTTCTAATGGAAGCCGTAAGGCGAACAAATGGCGGCATATTTCGGAAACGTCGCCTCTGCTTTCTCTTTCCCTCTTTCTTCTTACTCCCCGTCGCACTCTCGCATCTCCCGTTCCTCCGGCCCCAGAGAATGGATATAAAATAGTGCGTCTTTGAAGTTGATTTTGAGGGTATGCCGCGCTTTTTGTTTACGCCGTGCGAAGGATGTTGTTGTCGGCTCTCTCGCGTGAAAAAGAAGAGAAAAAATTGTACGGAATATGAGTAGGAAGAAAAAAATGCGAAGGTTACGATTCGAGTTCAAATGTGTTTTTACATATTTGGAAAAATATACTGCTATTTAAAATGTTGAGGGTAATTAAAGAAACCTTTATGGGTTAACAAAAAGCCTACTCCGTCCCTTTATGTGAGAGTAAATATCATGCTTACAACTGATGGGATGGAAAATCGTGAAATTAAGACCTAAAAAGTATCTTGTAGATGTATATTTTTGAACGCTCTCGAGGAATTTAGACTGGTCGATTTGTATGGATTTTTTCTTTTCCTTCTTTCTTCACCCACTGATTACTTTTTATCTTCTTCGTTTTATGTTCTATACGCATGATGCATGAAAATCTACATTAAAATGTACGCGATTAACATGCATGCCGACAAAAACACTTGGCAGTGGGTGGCATTTCTCCATACCTGCAATATTTAAAATCTCTGCTAGCCCGTCTTATTTGATTTGCTTAAAAGGACTTGGAGTACCTATCGGTTCTAGCAATTTCATCTGCATGCTTTCTTATGTAGTGTGTTCTACCCCTACATCCATTAGTGCCAGTAAGAACAATAAAGTATTCTAAAGCTCACCTTATGGCTGCAATCAAATTGAAAGAATTTTTTTTATAATAGCCTTAAAAATTTGGGAAATAACATCTTCGCATCAGTCAATCAACAATACCGCATTCTAAAGTTTTTATTCTTGGAAAATAGTATCATTGAATCACCAATGATAACGAATGCTTAGTGGTAGAAATTTGTAACTGGGTTTCTCAACCTATTGAGTATACATAGATTTTCATTTATGGCATTTACATCCTCACTAATTCACACATCCTCATTAATTACTATTTTTTGTAGGGTTTCCTTCTGAATTAAAATTCTTCTATACTTCGATGTATGCCAAAACAATTCCCTACAAAGCAAAGTAATGTAGCTATAGTGGGTATCAACAAATAGTGTCACTCTACGCTGGACCATTTCTAAATCCTTAGTTAAGCCTCTCACGAAGGGGTCACAGTTCGCGCAGCAATATCCAACGGTTTTTTGTAAAGGTTAAGTATGGGTGGCACAGCAGCTCCTGAGAATCATAAATAAGTTTTGAAGAAATCATGGAGGAACGCCGATGCATTTGTTGGATTTATCGTTATAATTAAAATGAAACTGCTTTCTACATCGCACTGTCATTTTTGTCTATCTATCTGACCGTGGCTAATTTGATTTATCTTTTATTTTGAGACATTATCGAATGATCTAATCATGATGTTGAGTTCCTTGAAAATTGTTTGCTATCGAAATTTTTAATGCGCACAAGTTTAATATAATTCTTTCGAGAAACTGTCAACTTGAAAATTCAAAAATTTGAAATAATATTCTGAGGAAATTTTTAACTGGAAAGGACTCATTTTTTTCAAGAATGGCAAGATGAACTGGCCTTTAATTGTTGACCTTTATGAAAACTAGAACCTCTTTAAGAGATTTTTCCATTTGCTGCGTCAGCGATGGGAGTTTCACTCATTTTACCGGTGGAAGACAGAAACTGCTGTTGATATTCAGCGCGCCATTGTCAAGAAACTTGAAAAGATACCAGGATTAGCAACCGGCAGAGAGAGATTCATGAATATTTGAAATTAGTAATTTGGAAAAGAAAAGCTGTTTAGAGAATTTACTAGAGCAACATATGGGCAGTCGTTTATAGAGTTGTTCGGAAAACATTGCAAAAAATTCTTGAAATTGAGCAGCAAAAAAGCGGTTCGTTAAACTTCATATTTCATATTTGTCATAGAGCTCCCACTGATCCTTTAGTATCACTTAAAGATGAATATGATATAGGTCAAAAAACAAGTGTAATTAATCGAATCAGGCGTGACTTCGTAGAGGTAGGTAAATTATTCATAAATGATAAACTGTGTATTTCAACACAGATTAGTGGAATAAGTGGAAAAGTACAATGTTTATCCTATAAATAAAAGAAAATGTTTATCTGTCTGTCTGTGGTAGCCATAACTCTTCAGAAAATAAATGTAGGAGCTTTAAAATTTGGCAGCAGCTTCAGGTTGATCCTGAAAGTTGCAGTGCCAAAACTAATTCAAATCGACACACGGGAGCCCGAGGATCCACATTGTTGGTCCAAATGCCGGTTTTTACTTTCTCCATATACGTAGTAGGATTGGGAAAAGTATTGTATTCATGAAAAAAATCGAATTCGAGATTTCAACGGAAATACACGTTTTGAGGTCCTATGAACACGTTTTGACCATTTTCTCCATGATATCTGTGTGTGAAAGCTTTTTATGGGTGCTCTAACTCAAAAACTATTTATCAGGTCAACGCGAAATTTTATATTTAAAATTTTTATAAAAGTCACCAGAATTGATTAGTTTTTGGTAAAAATCGGTCAACCGAAAGTGGGTGTTTACTCTTGTCACTTATCCGTTATTTTGAAATATTTGCTTTAATATTTGATAAATGTAAAAATGTATTGCAATAAAAATTGTAGGAAATTTAATTTTCTACAACCTTTGTTTGAAATATTTTTCCATATAATGCAATGTTGAAGAGATATCTTATATTTTAGTTGCCCCCACCACGTCACCTACCGAGGGCTATTGTTAACAATTGACGTTTAGTTAGGTCTTAGTAACGCTCGTTTTTCTTTTCTTAATTGTTGGAGCTTTGTGGCTATGTCCAATATCAGAAGGTTTGAGTTTATTTCTGTTCTTTGTAAAGTCTAAAATTTTCTCGGTTTCTTAAAATATTTATTATTATGTAACCCATTTGGAATTTTTAGAAATATTACAGATATGGAGAAAGTCATTTGGTGGCCGCATCAGATATTTTAAAGATATCTAAGCAACCAATTGACCGATTTTGATGAATTCTCCAATAATATCAGTTTTGATGAGATACATTTTCGAGCCGAAAACGGGTAAAATCGGTCTACGGGGGCAAGGATTGTAATGTAGGGTCGATCCAAATTTCGCGAGTTCGTGGGGTCTCCATGGAACGCTCGGTCCAAGTTTCGGCAATGTCCGTCTGCCTGTACGTATATATCAGGGAAGATGTGGCCGAACCAATTTCAACCAAATAAGAAGGTACATAGAATATTCACATAAATACATTACCAAAATGACATATTTGGACCGGATAGACCAAGCAGGGGTGCCACAATTGCAAATTAAATTTTCTGTAGTTATGCTTTGGGATGGAAATGGACTTACCAAATTCAATGAAATTTGGTATATAGAAGTTTCACAAAAATGCATGGCCAAAATGCCATACTTAGACCCGATTAACTAAGTAGAGGTGCCACAATTGCAAAGTTAAACTTTTGATACATTATGTACACATATACCATCATCATCATAGGTAGTCTGTCCATAGGTCCGTGATTATTCTTGGTTAAACCTGGTTCTCCATATACTCCTATTTTCCGCTGTCCTCTTCATATCTTGATAACTCTCTTTCGCTTTCAAATCGTCCATCAGCGGAAACCTTTCCCTACCTCTTTCCCTTTTCCCATCTAGTTTTCCTTCTAACACATCTTTAATCATACTATCTTTCCTCATGTAATGTCCAACCCAGTTTGACTTCCTCTTTCTGATAGTCTGTATAATCATTCGCTTCTCTCCTATTCTTCGTAGGACTTCATCGTTTTTCATCCTATCTGTCCATTTTATCTTCAACATTCTCCTCCAATCCACATTTCAAAGCTTTCCAAGTATTTGATGTCATTTTTCCTTAGCGCCCATGTTTCTGCCCCATACAATGCTATACTCCATACGTAGCATTTTATCAACTTCTTGCGGATATCTTCCCTTATATTCCCTGTAAGTAGTTGTTTCTTTCTCCTGAAAGCCGCTTTTGCTTTTTATATTCTAGTTCTGATCTCATCCGTAGATTTTGCTTCTCGTGTTATGATGCTTCCAAGGTATTTATATTCTGAAACTTGTTCTAAAGGCTTTCCCCCAATACTTATGTTCAGATTCTCTTCTTTACCCGATATTCGAATGACCTTGGATTTTTTTGTATTTATTTCCATACCGTATTTTCTACCTGTGATCACTAGTCTATTTATCATTTTTTGTAGCTCCTCTTCCTTTCTTGCTAGAAGTACTTGATCATCTGCGTATTTTACTGTTCTTATAATCCTTTCTCCAATTTTTAAATCTCCTGTGCCTTCTAAAGCTTCTTGCATTATAATTTCTCCTTGACACTGGTTTTTATTTCTTCCCATTCTAAATCCACGGTCTTTGGTTTGTTTTCCAACTTTCTTATGTTATCTTCCAACTTCATGCTGACTACATCCTGCCTTTCTTTCAGTTTTTCTAGGTCCCAGGTCTGTCTTTCTCTTCTCGTTTTTCTTATTTGTTTGAGCTTTGTACTTACCTCAACTATTAGAAAGCTGTGATCTGAACCAATATATGCTCCTGGTAGTGGCAGTCATTATGCTGTTCCTGAATCTTTGTTTTACAAGGATGTAATCTATTTGGCTTCTAATTCTATCTCCTAGGCTTTTCCATGTGTATAACCGTCGTTTATGGTTTTTGAACCATGTATTAGTCACTACAAGGTCATTATTGACGCATAATTCTACCAGTTTTACCCCTCCTCGATTTCTCTTCCCAAGTCCGTATTACCCGACAATATTTTCTTCCTGTCCATCTCCGACTATGCTGTTCCAATCTCCCATTATTATGCAGTTTACCTTTCCTCTTCCGTCTTCTTCGTAAATTTCATTAATTTACTCATAAATCTCATCGATTTCTTCATCTGCATGAGCTGACGTTGGCATATATACCTGGAATATCAGCATGTCCACTGGGACTGCTTTTAGCTTTATTGCCTTCAGTCTATCGTTCGTTGCTATTATCTTTGTCACGCTTTTAATCATATCTTTCCTAAGTACCAGAGCTACTCCCCTTTCTCCACTATTTCCTCCAGAATAAACTACCGTGAATTCTTCCGAGTCAAACAGACCTTCTCCCTTCTATCTAGTTTCGCTTAGTCCTATAATGTCAACTCTAATTCTTCTCATTTCTTCTTTCAAGTTCTCTAGCTTTCCTGCTTTTCTCATAGCTCTTACGTTCTAAGTCCCTATTCGTAAATTACTTTCGACAAATGTTTTCCTCAAGGCAGTCCCCACCCGGAGATCTGATTGGGGGACTATTTTACCTCAGGATTGTTTTACCTCGAGAGAACTCATTGTCCAACCATATAATCATTACTAGGGATTGTAATATGGTAGTTTCCCTCTTACTTTCCACATCGCAGTACTGTAGCCACACCTCAATTGAATATAGACTCAGCCAACATAATTTGTTTTCGGCTCTCTACCACACTGACAGTACTGCTGCCTACTGCCAGCCACCGTTGATAGTTCTTTTTTATAAAACCTCCATTCGAGGGGTTTGAACCCCCGAACTTTGCAATAGAAAGCCGACACGCTAACCACTACACCATCAGTGCATATATATAGGGTGTCCCAGAAGTCCGGCCTCATAGGACAACTTTGTTATTTTGCAGAATATCTAAAATAATAAGAGATCAAAGTTGTTTGCAATAGGCTATTTTTCTTGAGAAATGTTGATTTTTTTCGTCTAGGGCCTTCCGTTTGATCGCTACTCTCTTGGCTTATCAGTGATTAAGTGACTCAGCAGAAATTCCTACGTCCACATAAAGGAGCTAGGAGCCGTCTATGGGAATAGGAGTTGCAACAAAAATGAATAACAAGTCCAAAAACTCATGCAGCAGTGTTTATTGCACGTTTACAATAAATTTTCAAATTGGCATCTATGCTGGTGTACACACATTCTGATTCGTTGCCTCAAGCTTCTCTGTACACTTAGCAATGTTTGCGGAGTAATTTCTGCACATGCTGCACGGATGTTCTCCTGAAGTTCTTCAAGGCTTCTTGGCCTGCTGTGGTAAACAACTGATTTCAAGTGTCCCCAGAGGAAGAAATCAAGGGGTGTAAGGTCAGGAGAACGTGGCGGCCACTCCACTGGGCCCCTTCGTCCGATCCATTTTCCCGGCGGAAACGAATCTAACCATCTGCGCACCGTGTTAGAATAATGAGGAGGCGCTCCATCTCGTTGGAAGTAAAACTTCAGACGCTCGTCTAGGGGCATTTCGTCCAAGATAGGCAGCAAATTGGTTTCTAAGAGACGAAGGTAAATCTGATCTGTCAGACGTCCATCTAAGAAGATAGGACCCAAAATTTTGTCACCAAAAATTCCACACCACACGTTGATCCGCGGATCAATTTGATAGTGCCCTTCTTGAACTGCATGGGGATTCCTCTCGGACCAATACACAAAGTTGTGCCTATTTACAGAACCATTAAGATGGAAGCACGCTTCATCGCTGAACAAAATATACCCCTCCAGGTTTCTCAGAATTTGTCGGGTTCCCTGAAACCACTCACAAAATTCCAACCGTCTGTCTGCGTCGTCTCCGTGCAGATGTTGAACGAAAGTTGTTTAGTACGGGTGGAATCTGTCCTTGGCATGAATCCGCTGGACAGAACTTTTGCTAATCCCAATTTATTGGGAAATTTTACGGGTGGATCGTCGAGGACTGGCGGCAACGTTAGCGAGGACAGCCAGTGTGTCTTCAGCCCCAGTAGAACTTCGCGGCCGTCCTACACGAGGCCTGTCATTCACACTTCCAGTTTCCTTGAAGCGATTGAAAGCATTGCGTATCATTTTTTCTGACGGTTCCGGTTGCTCCGGATGACGACGGTGATACTCCCTTGCTACTCTACGAAGGCTCAAGCCGGGCAGGTAAAGAATCACCAATTCTGCCTTATCACGCGCTGCGTACATTTCTCCGCCTGAACTCCAGAACTTCCACTTTAAAACTGAAATTTCCCGTGTGACTGTCGTGTCTCCAAACACCAACAATGAAAAATGAACGTTAAAATGAGGCGGCAGCATCAACAATCACAGTTTCCACCGAAATCACCATTAAATTAATTAATTCATTGTTAGGCATTAGCGGCCACACTAATACATTTTAATGCCAGCAATTGATATCAATTGTTGTTGACATTTGTCAAATGCCACACTCTCTTGCATAATTCACACTTCTTGCCTCCTCACATAGCTCCTTTATGTGGACGCAGGAATTTCTGCTGAGTCACTTAATCACTGATGAGCCAAGAGAGTAGCGATCGAACGGAAGGCCCTAGACGAAAAAAATGAACATTTCTCCCGAAAAATAGCCTATTGCACACAACTTTGATCTCTTATTATTTTTAGATATTCTGCAAAATAACAAAATTGTCCTATGAGGCCGGACTTCTGGGACACCCTGTATATAGTCCAAATGTTCTATTATGGCTTTATATATATATATATATATATATATAGACTTTATAGACTTAAGGAAATGAAAAGGTAGTGATGAGGGTGGCAACAAGGTGTTGAAGGAAGCCCAGCGGACACTTACCAAGTCGGAGACCAATTTGGCAGGCTGCTGGGGGCGTCGAAGAGACACGTTGAACACACGAACACAAAAACAAAAAACTCGCAAGCTTATCGGGCCTATGCCCTTCTTCAGCAGTAGAGTAAATGAGAGTGACACACTGAGTGGGGAATGACAGAGTGATGTGGGGTGGTTGATGATCGGAGGAGGTGGGGGAGTAGGAAGGGTGGATAGCCAATAAGGAGGGAGTGTGATGAGGTAGAGTGCGAATAGTTACAAGGTAACAAGGAGACATAAGGGGGCTAATAGGGTTAGCGGAGGTTGAAGCCAGGCGGAGAGAAAGAGTGAAGAAGATGTATGTGTGCAAGTTCCCAGTGTCGGAGAAGGGGGGCAGGAGTGTCATTGGGTAAGGCGCGAATAACCCTTACAATGTAGCAACTATTGAAGGGGACATTGTGGGCATTGGCGTGTAATGCAACTGGGAGAGGGCGTCTGAGAGAGACGCTATTCCGGTGACCATCCATGCGGATATTTAACGGATTGCTGGTGAGGCCTACATAAAACGCGGGACAAAGAGTGCAGGTAAGGAGGTAAATGACGTTTCGGGTCGTGCAGTTGCTTCTAGATGTGATGGGGTAGGTGATATTGGTGGAGGGACTCGAGAAAGAAGACGAGGATAGGTGGATAGGGCAAGTGAGGCAGCGAGGTTTGCCGCAGGGGTGAGACCCTATTGCAAGAGGCGTGGTAGAAGTGGGAAGTTCCTTCATCCAAAAGATATTTACCAAATTGGGGGGCCGGCAGAAGGAGAGGAGCGGGGGATTGGCAAAAAGGTTAGTAAAGAGAGACTGGTGGGAGGAAGAGGTGAGAATTGGGTGGGCAGCATGGAGGATGGTTTTGAGGACTTCGTGGATACCAGGAAGGAAAAGTGTAGTAAGAGTGAGTGGAGGGGTTGATACAGGGATAGTAGGTGTGTGTGGAAGGGATCCATGGTGGGTAGGATGTCATCGCCCTATGGATCTGTTCGCGGACCAAGACTGGAGGGTAGCCACGTTTGAGGAGAGCGTCCTAGAGGACAGAGTAGTATTGTAGAAGGGAAGCTCTATCAGAACAAAGCCTCCATCCTCGACGAGCAAGGGCATAGGGGATAGAGGTTTTGGTGTGAAGGGGATGACAGCTATCAAAGTGGAGATATTGGAGGCTGTTGGTGGGTTTTATATGAACACAGGTGCGAATTTGGCTATTTTGAAGGTAAAGATCGACATCCAGGAATGTAATGTGGGAGGTAGAGGATTGGTGGGTGAAAGAGAATGAAGGATGGAAGGAGAGGCGCGAGAGAAAGGAATAGAGAGAGTCAGGTCCATGCGTCCAAATGAGGAAGACATCGTCGATGTATCTCAGCCACAAAAGTGGTCTGAGTGGTACGTTGAGGAAGAGTCGTTCCCATTCTCCCAAGTAACAATTGGCGTATGAAGGCGCCATACGGGTGCCCATCGCAGTGCCTCTAATTTGAAGGTAGTGACGCCCATCGAAGGTGAAGTTGTTCATTTTTAGCACCATAGCTGCCAAGTCTAATAAGAAATGGGAGGAAGGTCTAGCGTCGGGTGGTCTTGAGTCCAGGAGTTTACTAAGGGCAGAGAGTCCATCATCGTGGGGGATGTTTGTGTAGAGTGAACAGACATCGATAGTGGCCAAAATGGTGTTGGGTGGGAGAGGAAAGGGGAGGTGTTTGAGGCGTTTAAGAAAGTGGTTAGTGTCTTGGATGAAGGAAGGGAATTGACGAATGAGAGGTTGTAGGTGGGAGTCAACGAAGGCGAAGATGCGTTCTGTAGGGGAGTTAAAGCTGGCAACAATGGGGCGGCCGGGGATGTTGGGTTTGTGGATTTTAAAGAGAAGGTAGAATGTGGGTGTGCGGGGTTTGTAGGGGATCAATAGAGCAATGGCGGAATCAGGAAGGCCTTCCTGTTTTCCTGAGGAATGAAGATAGGACGAAATTTTGTCGGAGTGGTGGTCTGTGGGGTTGGAAGTAAGGTGATGGTAAAAAGTTTCGTCAGAAAGTTGGCGTTCGGCTTCCTCGTTATATTTGGCGCGATCCATCACAACCGCGGTGGTGCCCTTGTCGGCAGGGAGGATGATGATATGGTCACTATGTTTGAGTGTAGAAATGGCATGTCTTTCACGTCTGGTAAGATTATCTGTATGGTCGATAAGATCGGAAAAGTTGGGTTGGGAGACTCTGGAAAGGATATAATTGAGGTATTGTTCGACCGGGTGTAGGGAAGGAAGGGTAGGTGGAATGTATTGGGAAGGAAGGGTAGGTGGAATATATTGGGAAGGAGGTTTGAAGACGGAAAAGGTAGGTGGAAGGCCGGGAGGGAGTTTAGGGTTGGCAGAGGTGTGAGAGCCTTATATATATATATATATATATAGCCATAATAGCACATTTGGACTGGATCAACTAAACAGGGATGCCACAATTACAAATTAAACTCTTTAAGTAACTATGGATTTGGAAGAAATTGGCAAAACGGATGTCAACTAAATTTCATATGCATGGTTTTTACAAATTACCATAATGAAATCAAGATTTTAAAGCGGAGCTTAAGAGCAGAACTACCACAATTAATAAGTAATAAAAATCGTTTACAGCTTAAAAGTAAACTTTCTCGAGCGTAGCCGGGCGTTTCTGCTAGTCATTTTTTATGAATAACAAACAAACGTGCTCCGAAATGGACATTAATGATTCGTAGCAATGTTATTTTCCTCACACATATCTGTACTTGAGTTGACGTTTTGTCAACGTGCTCTTGAATTTTGATATGTTGTTATAAAAGCTGCTGTTTTCTGGTAAATGGTATTTCATACGTTAAAGCAGTCTTGTATAATTCATGAACTGGCATGTTCATGAATTTAATCGTTAGTTGTGTAAGCATAGATACAGGTATTCGTGGCGAGGTTATGTAAGCGTGTACACTTCGGTTAAGTCTTCGTTGCATCTCTCGAATCCAACATTGGGGTTTCGGAAATGCTATTCGAAGCACTTGCGAGAATAACAATCCTTCAGAGAATAAGTTATGGTGCGTGAAAATGCAGTAGTCAATCAATGAATTCCAATGTGTTTAAATCATCCCTATTGAAACGTTGCAAAATTGCTTACTGATCTAGGTTATCCAAGCAATCGTACGATTGATGCAAATCAGTGCAACTACACAGAAAGACTAATAAATGGAGTTTCGGCTCAAATCAATTATTTAAATCGATCCTAAGGGTTTTGTATTCCGAAATGTAAATTGCGTCGCGGAGCGGGCATTATATTCGTAACGAAACACCGTTCGATATTTTATGGAGACAAATCAATTTCGGCATTCCTGCTCCTGCCCTTGCGAGAGCTAAAAAAGGTGGGCGCGCGATCTATTATTTACAATGCTTTCAGGATGGAAAACAACCCACGGAAAGAGAAAATTTTTTTCCTGCAAATCCATCGTTCGTTTAAGACGTACTTTTTATTCGCGATCGTTGCCCACTCAATGGAAGTAATTTTCCGCGAATGCAACATTGGATTTGGCGTATATCTTTGCAAACATTTGAAGTTTTATTCCCTTCTCCAAAATCTTACTAAATATTTCGGATCATCCAATACGTTGGACCCAAGAAATACCGATGCTGAAGCTAATTGCTCTAGGGAATGAAAAGCGAGACAGAAAAAGGGAACGTTGAACGGATGATATAACCGGATCAGCAAATAAGCATTCGATTGTCGTTAGATCAGCGAGTGGCGCTGGGAGGAGATTGACCTATATCCTCGATGCCAATGAGACTGGTTCGTGATGCCGACGAAGCAATATTTTTAGAGAAATTTTATATTTATGCGGTACAAACCGTGTATCAGAAGACGTACGGAACATTCGAGTCATAGACTATGCGCGATATTTCGGTAAATACGTATAAAATGTAGAGTATTATTGACAAACATGGATGAAATTAGCGCATTTATTATTCTATTATTAAATTCAGTAATTTTTTTAAGCTTATTGTCGGGCTGAGGAGAATTTGGAATTTGATCACCTATTATATGTGTAAATTTAGCTTATCTTATTCTTAAGAACCATAAACGAAGGTTATACACATTGAAAAGCCAAGGAGATAGAATGAAATGCCAAATAGACTACATACTAGTAAAACAAAGATTCAGGAACAGCATAAAGACCGCCAAGGCATTACCAGGGACAAACTGATTCAGATCACAGCATTCTAATAGTTGACGTAAGTACAAAGCTCATATGAATATGAAAAACGAAAAGAGAAAGACAAACTTGGGACCTAAAAAAACTGAAAGAAAGGCAGGATGTAGTTAGCTTGAGGTTGAAAGATCGCCTAAGAAATTTGGAAACAAAACAAAGACCGTAGATATAGAATGGGAAGAAATGAAAACCAGTATCAAGGATACCTTGCATAAAGAGATTGTAAAACAAGAGAAGAAAATCAAAAAACCATGGATCACTAAGAAAATGCTGGAGAAAATGGATGAGAGACGAAAATGGAAACACTTGAACAGTGAAGGTAGAGCCAATTCTTCTTCTTCATCTAAAGGTTAAGCCTTGTCGCTGCAACCATGAACTCCTGTCCTCTGCCATTCTCTTCAGCATCTCGTATTTCTCAACTCCAATCACTGACTTCACGTCATCTAGGTATTTCTTTCTTGGTCTGCCTCTTCCTTTCTTCCCTAACAGTTTTCCCTCCAAGATGTTCACAATTAATTCATTTTGTCTAATTACATGGCCTAAAAATTTTGCCTTCCTTTCTTCCAGTCCTTTAATTAGTTTCCTTTCTTCTTTTACTTCTTCCAAAACTTCAAGGTTTGTCTTTCTCTCTGTCCAACTTGTCTTTATCAATCTTCTCCATATCCACATTTCTGTCGCTTCCAGACGGGACCTCTCCCTCTTTCCTAACGTCCAACTTTCACTACCATAAAGTAAGGTACTCCAGACAAAAGCTTTTGCAAAGGATTTCCTTACTTCCAAATTCATATGACTGCTTGTCAGTAGATTCCTTTTACATTGAAAAGCTTGCTTAGCAAGTGCTATTCTTCTCTTCACTTCCTGCACGTATCTATTGTCTTCAGTGATTGTACTACCTAGGTAGCAAAACTGCTTCACTTGCTTAATTTCCTGACTGTCTATTTTGATCTTTGATATTGTCCCTGCATTACTTTTGCCTATAACCATAAATTTGGTTTTCTTGACATTTATCTTTAATTCCCACTGTTTCAACCTGTCCGATAATACTTCCAGCATTTTATTAATTTCTCTTTTTGAATCACTGAATATTACAATGTCATCTGCAAATTTAATGCAGTGTATTCTAACTCCATTTATTTTTATGCCTTTCGTATTTTCCTTCATAACTTCTATACTTTCTTCAATGAACATATTAAACAAATATGGAGATAGAGGACATCCTTGTCTTACTCCTTTCCTTATCTTTGCTTCACTTTCTAATCCATTTATATTTATTCTTGTAGTTTGATTTAGTTAAAGCATGAAAATTAATCTTTTATCCCTCCAATCAATACCTATTTTGTTCATAGTATTAAGCAACAGTTCCCAATTAACTGTATCAAAGGCCTTCTCCAAATCAATAAACGTTAAGTATAATGTTCTGTTCATTTGTAAACATCTTTCCATTATCACCCTGAGGGCTAATATAGCTTCTCTTGTTCCTCTCCCACTTCTAAATCCAAATTGATCTTCACTAATATAATGTTCTATTTTCCCTTTTATTCTGTTTTTCACAATATAAATTAAAACTTTTGAGGCGTGCGAAAGTATTGAAATTGTTCTGTAGTTACTGCACTCCACTGCAATCCCCTTCTTCGGTAGACTTATAGTTTTACTTTTTATAAAGTCATCAGGTAATTTTCCTTTTTCGTAACAATCCTTTATAATTTTAAAGAAATGTTCTTTTGCTTCCTCCCCTAAGTTCTTCAGAAGCTCTGCAGGTATATCATCGACACCTGTTGCCTTGCCTGAATTATTATTATTAATAGCTTTATGAAACTCTTATTTGGTTATTGTTGGGCCTAGTTCGTAATTTCTTATTTCCTCTACATTTTCAATAAATTTACATCCATCTCCTACATCTCTTCCACTATATAATTCTTCTATGAATTCTTTCCACCGAGCACATACTTTTTCATTTTCCCATAACATATTTCCTTCCTTATCCTTAACTATTGCCGATTTAGTTCTTGGTTTGTACTGGAGAGTTTTAATTTTGAAGTATACTTTGTCTTGCCTTCCTCCCTTTGTATCTTCCTCAATTTCCTTCACTATCTCTTTGGTCCATCTCTCTTTTTCTTTTCTGCATTTGTTAATGGTCTCATTCTTAACTTTTTTATAAGTTTCATTATTTCCATTCTTCCTCAACTTGTTCCTTTCTTCAATTATAATCAGTTTCTCCTCAGTCATTCAAGGTTTTCTAGGCTCCAACTTTCTCTTTCCAATAACTTCCTCTGTAGCTTTAATAACCCCTTTTTTAAATTCCTCCCAACTAAGCTGTCCTTCATAATTTCTCATCAAATAATTTGTTTTTCTTGGTAATTCGTAGCCGTTGGTAACTCTTTCAGCCCCTGTAGACGCCAGTTCTTTTTAACTGTTCTCTTTATTTTCTTAAACCTAATATTGCATTTTGCCATGACTAGCTTATGGTCACTGTCTACATCTGGACCTGGGTAACTATAACACGATTTTACCTGGTTATTGTATCTTCTTTTTACTAGAATATAATATATTTGAAACCTTCTTCTGTCTGGCGCCTCCCATGTGTATCTTCTTCTTTTTAGAACTTCGAAAAAAGTGTTTGATACCATCATCTCATTCTGTTCGCAAAACTCAATTAATTTCATTTGTTTCACCTAAACCAAATTTTCCTACCATTCTACTCTTTCCACTAGATCCATTCACAGAATTAAAGTCTCCCACTATTATTACATTATCTTTATCTTTTGTCAACTTTATAAGTTCTTCTATTTCTTCATACACCTTTTCTACTTCTCCTTCTTCTGCACTACTTGTTGGAAAATACGCTTATATTATCACTGTATCCGTTGGCACGGTGCTCATTCTTACCATCAGCAACCTATTATTTATGTGATATGTATTGCAAACACTGTTTGCCCATTTTTTACTAATAATGACTGCTATTCCATTCCTTCCTCTCTTTTCACCTCCATTATGAATTATTCTAAATTTATAACTGTAAAAATCTCCTTTCTCTTGCCCCCTTGTTTCACATAAACCTAAGATGTCAATCTCATTTTTCTCAATTTATTTCTTTATTTCTTCTAATTTACCTATTTTTAGTAATGTTCTGAGCAAATTATAGACGTATAAGCAATGAGTTAAGAAGGGTCACAGATAATGCTAGAGAAAATTGGATAAAGAAAAATGTGATGAAATACATCAAATGGAGAAGTTGGGAAGGTTCAATATGATGTACGGTAGGGTACTGGAATTAGAAGATAAGAAGTCTAAAGGAATTCGTGGTAAAGGAATTATGAATACGGATGGGAAGATAGTCTCAGATACTAAGGATGTAGCACAGGTATGGGAAGAATACATAAGGAACTATACAGCAAGCAGGCAGAATCGGCAAAAATAGAACTGGAAGATGAGAAAAACATTGAGGAATACAAATTAAGACCAAGTATTACGGAGAGCAAAGTAGAAAAAACGACAGTGGAACTAAAGAAAGGGAAAGCCACAGGCAGCGATCGATTACCGGCTGAGATACTTAAAGTCATAGGATCAGAAGTATTAAAAGCCATCACGAAATTAATTGATAAGATTTACGACACGGGAGAGTGGCCTCGGGATTTCCTATAAATAACAATAATACCTCTAAAGAAGAAGCCAAAGGCAATGCAGTGTCAAGACTACAGAACGATAGGCCTTCTGTCACACACTTCGAAGATAATCACGAGGATTCTTAATAAAAGGCAGAAGAAATGCTATAGGAAGATGCGAGAGGGGTAGTTAGAATCATATCAGAAAGGGCAATAGAGTACAGTCGAGATATCTGCATATGTTTCGTAGACTGGCAGAAGGCCTTTGATAGAGTAAATTGGGTAATTATGATGAAGATATTAAAGGATATAGCTGTAGACTGAAAAGAGAGGAGACTGATCAGGAATCTATATGTGAATCAAGTTGTAAAGGTCAGGTTGGAGAATTCGGATATCTGCGGAGTAAATATCGGTAGAGGAGTAAGACAGGGCTGCTGCCTATCGCCAACCCTATTCAATATATATCGAGATAGTGTAATGCAAGAAGCGTTAGAAAGCACAGGAGATTTCAAAATTAGAGGAAGGATTATAAGAACAGTACGCGGATGATCAAGTACTTCTATCAAGAAAGGAAGAAGAACTCCAGAAAATGATAAATAGACTAGAAATAACAGGTAGAAAATACGGCATGGAAATAAATACAGAAAAATCCAAGGTCATTCGAATATCGGGTAAAGAAGAGAATCTGAACATAAGTATTTGAGGAAAGGCTTTAGAACATGTTTCAGACTATAAATATCTTGGAAGTATCATAACAATAGAAGCAAAATGTACGGATGAGATCAGGACTAGAATAGGAAAAGCAAAAGCGGCTATCAGAAGAAAGAAACACCTACTTAGGTGGAATATAAGGAAAGATACCCGCAAGAAGTTGATAAAATGGTATGCATGGAGTACAACTTTGTACAGGGCAGAAACATGGGCGCTAAGGAATAATGACATAAAATACTTGGAAAGCTTTGAAATGTGGACTAGGAGGAGAATGTTGAACATAAAATGGACGGATAGGATGAAAAATGATGATGTGCTACGAAGAGTAAGAGAGAAGCGAATGGTTATACAGACTATTAGAGAGAGTAAGGCAAACTGGGTTGGACATTACCTGAGGAGAGAGAGTATGATTAAAGACGTTAGAAGGAAAACTAGATGGGAAAAGAGAAAGAGGTAGGAAAAGGTTTCAGCTGATAGACGATTGGAAAGGGAAAGAGAATTATCAAGATATGAAGAGGACAGCGGGAGCGGAGTATACGGAGAACCAGGTTCAACCATGAATAATCACGCACCTATCTACGGACAGACTACCTGATTCTTTATGTTGTTATACCGCCACAAAGCATTCAATCACTAGAGTCTCATTAGCAAGTGCCATCGATGTGAAAATGTACGCCCAAAATTTCAGTTTTCCATCTTTCATCCCTTTGGAAAGATTTAAAAGGACCTTTATTCAACCCTGTATATTTTTCATAACTCAAATCTAAAGAAAAAAAGATGATCCAAACGGAACTTATGATGCCTACTATCTATTTAATCATTTATTTAATACTTTTATTACCTTTAATGGCTTCAAAATCACCGCGGATATGTTGCTCATTGTGTTCCCAAATTTGATAATTTGACATTATAATATATTACAAATACATTTGAACGGAATATTAAATCGATCACGCGTATTTGTGCAGCAAAAATGTATGTATGTATGTATTAGACTCGAGCCCAACAATACATCTACATCTACATCTACAGTTTACCCTGCAAGCCACCGCAAGGGTGTGTGGCAGGGGGTGTATTAACACCAAGGGGAAAACTCCAAAATTAGGCCTTGGTTTACGCCCCTACGCGAGGTTACTTTTGATCGCAAGTTTTATTCTGCTCAGCTATCGTTCTAGGGAAAAATGAGCCCTTGTATCTCTCTGTCCTACAGGCTATCTCTCTTATTTTACGAGGATGGTCCATTCTACCGATATAGGTGGGAGTTCTTATTATTTCTTTGACGTCGCTGGAGAAAGTACTCGTTCTAAATCTTTCAAGAAGTTTTAACCTAGCACGTGATCGACGCTCAGCTAGTGATTCCCATCCTAAGTCCTGTATCAAGCCTGTAACGCTTATATTTCTATCATAACAATTTTTGACGAATCTAGCAGCTTTTCGCTGCACTTTCTCTAACTCGGTGATTAAACCTTTCTCGTACGGATCCCATATGCTCGACGTATACTCTAGCAGCGGTCTAACTAAAGAAAAGTAACATGTCTCTTTGACTTTTTCTTCGCTTTTACCTACTATCCGTTTGATGAATCCTAGTTTTTGCTTAGCTTTCCCGGATATATTTCGTATGTGTGTGTCCCACGAGAGGTTACTTGTTAAAATGACACCTAAGTATTTGACGGATTCGGATAATTTTAGATGTACGCCTTCTATACTGTAATTCATCGCCTCAATTTCCTTGTTTCTCCAGAATCTCATGACGGAACACTTACCTAAGTTCAGCTCTAATTGCCACTCTTTACACCACTCGAGAATTGCGTGTAGGTCGTTAGAAAGTAATGCTTGATCAGCAGGACTGTTAATCTCTCTGTAAACTACCGTATCATCCGCGAATAACTTGATTTTACTTGTAATAACATTATCTAAGTCATTTATGTATATAAGGAATAATAGGGGACCGATGACACTTCCCTGTGGAACGCCGGAGGACACGCTGACCGAATCTGATTTAAATCCATTTATGACTACCATTTGTTCCCGATCATTGAGAAAGTCCCTGATCCACTCGATTATCTTTCGATTTATTCCACAGGCTTGTAATTTTTTCAATAACTTAATATGAGGGACTTTATCGAATGCCTTCTTGAAGTCAAGAAAAACCGCGTCTAGCTGGGTCTTTCGATCACCGGATCGTAATATATCATGTGCAAACAGAGCGAGCTGTGTTTCACAAGATCTTGCCTTCCTAAAACCGTGCTGATATTTACTGAGCAAGTCCTGGCTATCTAAGAAGTCCATCACAGAACTAACGATGATGTGCTCTAGAATCTTGCAAGATATTGAGGTTAGCGAAATCGGCCTGTAGTTTTCTCGGTCGCCTTTTTTCCCGCCTTTATGTAGCGGAGTTATAAACGCTAATTTCCATTCCTTAGGTATAACGCCATGACTAAGTGACTTACTGAAAACTGTTTCGAGATAAGGTGCTATTTCTAACGCTAATTCCTTTAATACTCTAGCTGGTATCTCTTCCGGTCCCGGGGATTTATTTGCATTTATGATTTTGAGCTGTTCTGCTATACCTTTCGCTGATATAAGTATATCGTTCATCTTCTCTTCGCTTGGTTCGGGTGGATCGACCTTCCTTTTCTCCACTTCGGTCGTAAATACGCTTTGAAAAAATGAGTTTAACAAGTTTCCTTTATCAATGCTATCGTAAACTACCTCTCCTTTGTCGTTTCTTAATGGTGCTACGGTTGGGCGTCGATCTTGAACTTCTCTAACATAAGACCAAAAGATTTTGGGATTTTCGTTTAGATGTTCACAGAGAATCTTTTTCTTAAAGTTCATTAATGCCTTGCGCATAATCTTTTTAGTCCAAGTCCGACAATTTCTGTACTTGTTTGAAATTATATTTATTACCTCCTGTGACATATTATTTTTGGCGCATTTAAGTTTTGAGTGAAGCTTTCTTTGTCTCCTGAGAGCACATCTAACCTGCCGATTATACCACCTAGGTTCTCCATTATCGGTAATATATTTACTTGGTATGTACGTATTTATACCTGTTCTAATTACTGATAAGAAAGCTTTCCAAGTTTCCTCAACGTTCTTCGTGCTTGCTAATTTTCTGAAAGTTGCGTAATCTTTAATAAGTTTCTCTTTAAAGTCCGCAAAGTTAGCATTTTTAAATATGTACACTTTTCGCTTAGGCTTGCGATACTTTACCAATGCTATGTTCAAGATAACTCGGACTACACGGTGATCGCTGATTCCTTCTTCAATAACTACTTCAGAAACACGTTCAGGGATATTAAGTGCTATTAAATCTAATATATTGTCCTCTCTCGTGGGTTCTCTGACTACCTGAATAAGGGAATGTTTATTGAAGATGTCTATTAGTGCTTCGCATGACTCACGATTTCTACCGGGTGGTGTGAAGCTGCAACTGCGCCAATTTATCGAGGGTAGATTAAAGTCTCCCCCTACTATAGTAAGACTTTTACTATTTTTCATCTGTATTGAGTTGATTTGGGCCTCTAGCTCATAAATGTCTTCTGCGTCTGCACCTGGCAGCCTATAGCATGCACATACATGGATGTTTCCTAAACCTCCCCTGTTGATTGTACACCAAATGCTTTCTATTCTGTTTTCCGTAAACTCAATTGGCGAACTGATAAGCGTGTCCTTCACCGCTATAAAAACTCCACCTCCGTTCCTATTTACCCTATCTCGTCTGTGAATATTATATCTTAAGGGGAAAATTTCTCGGTCGTGTATATCCGAAGTTAGCCAGCTCTCTGTGCCTATCACTATATCTGCCTCAGTTTCCTCTAATAAATTCTGAAATTCTGCTGTCTTATTCCTGATACTACGGCAGTTTATATTTAAAATTGTTAATGAGTCGCTTTCGAGCCGCTTCTGAATTTTTTCTGTGTTATGGATGGTGCGACTTCTAAGAGAGGCGTTATCATTGCTATTGTTAGCGCAGAGTTTATTGAGTCCCAACGTCGACCTAGGTATTGACCTACTATCGCAGTTATTTGATGACCCCGAGATTGACCTACGCACTGGCCTACTCCCTAATCTAAAAAAGCTCTACAATGCTCGTAGATTCTACCACCTACCTTCTGGGCTGCCACGGCAGTATAGTGAACTCCCGATCGGTTCAAGGGCACCCTACACAATTCGAGAACCGGCCCGAGTTCCACGAAATCTACTCCCATGTTCTCGCAAAACTTCCAGAGTCTCCGATTCAAGCCGATCACTCGGCTCCAAACCGTCGAACCCCGGTCGGTCCGCGGGACCATGCTGCATACGGTCAGGCGCATGTCGATACCCATGACCCGTCGGAGTCGGTGAACCTCAGAGCACAGATCCCCGAAGGAATCCAATATCTCCTCAGAACCCCGATCCTCAGCGTCATTGGTGCCTACATGCGCCACTATCCGCAGCTTGGAGCATCCCGTGCCACTTACCGCCGCCCGAACCGCCTTCGTCACCTGTGGCACTGTTCCGCCTGGAATACACCAGGAGAACACCCGCTCATCTCCCTCCCGGCGGGCCCTTTCCTGCTATGGCAACACTCTCGCAATGAGAGATAAAAACTGAAAAAACGCCAGCATTTACGCAATACAGTAGTCATTCCATATTCGTGGGTTTTATGTTTGCGGTTTCTCTTATTCGCGCAGGAATTATTAAGGCAAGATTCAATATTCGCGGGAGGTAAACTTCACTTATTCGCGGTCGCCTACCTTAAAACACCGTGCGATACAACTGCATAAAGGGTGATGTAGTAATATTCTACGCCCATCTACGCATTTTTCGCTTCAAACTTCATCCAAATGCTTTATACGTATTTGATATATATCTTTCCGTTGAAATAATTTGCAAACTGGAGATAAAATGACATGTTATGATCAAGATTCCATGGAGTGTTGACTAAGCTGTTTTCTGCTTGGCTATCTGTAATTCAGGTGACTAAGAAGATGTTTATCCAACCCAAGTGAGAACGAAGCAAGCCTAGTTTTTACCCACTTGAAAATGGATTAAGTAGGTTAGAATGGGAGGAAGAAAAGAGAAAGGGAAGGAAGGGAATTTTTCGGTGAGTTATATAAAAAATATCGAACGTCACACAGTGTAAAAATGAAATGAAAAAAATCGGGATATTCGCTGTCCTGCTTAACAAAAGGCGGGACCCTTGGTTTTATTTCTAAGTAGGAACGATGATTTGTTACCCTAGATTATCTGTGGTCATTCGCCTCGGCGGTTCCCATTTTGTAAAGAAATCGTTCGAGAGTATCTTCTGCATTCAGTATGGAGCTGTGAGTCGTTTTGTTAGCGGCCTAACGTTCTCTCGAATACAATACCGTGGAATGATGCGCTTTTAAATTGCCGGGCGCAGAGATACCATTGCCGGCCTTTAAAGGATCTGTAGTTTCAAAAATCTTTTTGTGCTTGCTTACAGTATTTTATAACGTAGCCCCAAAACGCAATGGAAATTAAATGATTGCCGATAAAAAAGTGAGAAGAGCAAGAAAAGTTGTCATTAAGTGAAAAGATGGAATTGTTAGAAAAGTTGTCACAAGGCGAAAGTGTAGCGTCCGTGGGTAATGTAAATTACACCAACGGATTCACTGTGAGATACATAAAGAAAATGGAGGCAAGTATACGGGCTAGTGTAAGTAAAAATGCGCCTTAAACTGCCAAAGTGTCCTTCTATGCTCATGATACGTGTCATCGAGAAGATGGAAAATACCCTAAATATTTGGTTCGAAGTTTAACCGTGAAAAAAAAGTTCCCTTGAGTAGCCAGGTGAAACGCAAAAATGTTCATATAAGCTTCGCTTATATTAACGTTTAAGGGCAACATATGCCACTGAAGGAAGCAACACCAAGTCATTTACAGCAAGTAAGGGATGGTTGGAGAAATTTATAAGAAGTTATGCTTTACATAATGTTAAAATAAGTGGGGAATCGGCATCGGCAGATACTGTAGCAGCTGAAGCGCCTGGATTTAAAGCAGCTAAAGACAGGTTAATCCTCCTCTCTGTGACAATGTGCCCAGGGATTTCACGGTTAAGTTGATGTTAATTTATCATTCATTGAATTATCGTGCGTCGAAAGGGAAAAATAAGCATAGACTACATACCTGTATTCTGGTGTACAAACAAGAAGGCCTGGTCACCGAAACAATTTTTATGGATAGGTTTCATATCCGTTTTGTTCATGAAGTCGAAAAATATTTAGCTTAAAAAAATTTGGCATTTAAACTCCTTCACATTATAGATAATGCGTCTCGTCATCCGCAGATTATTCAATTTGCACATCCGAATATGGAAGTTATCTTTCTGTCCTCAAATACAACTTCACTTGTCCAACCCTTAGACCAAGGATTGATTGCTGCGTCGCTCATTCCGCTGCATCTTAAATGAAATGGAACGTGACACCACTATGACTGTCACCGAATGATGAAAATATAATACCGGTGTGTCTCAATCATTTTCCTTCCACGGCACACTTACACAAATAAAACAAGTAATGGCGACACACCGCCCTCATTTTTCAGTGTATCTCTCTCACGACACACCAGTTCATGTCTGACGGCACACCACTGTGCCGCGGGACATAGGTTGAGAACCACTGCATTATACCATTGCATATTGCATACAAAACATTAAAGAGTCAATTGAAGAGGTGAAAACTTTGACTATAAACGCATTTTGGGGAAAATTGTGGAAGGAATCTCTCATTAACTTTGATGGATTTTCTTCACTTGATGTAGTAGTGAAGATGATTGCAAGCAAGCCTGCAGACACACCTACGTAAAAGTGACTCTATGAACAGATTTTTAAACCTATGCTAAAAATACAGTTTTTGTATGGTCCAGCTTTGATTAGCTGTGAAATTATGCCACAACGAATGGCTAAATCTCCTAAAACATGTATCTTATTCTGGATTTGATATTTTTTTATAATTGGTTTCTTTAAAGCATTCGAATATTTTCATTTTGCATTATAGAAGAAAGGGTTTTCATCTTGTTTTCAATTCATGGAATCTGTCACGTTGTATAAGACTCGAATAATTAGCGCCGTTTTTATTTTATTTTGGAGGCATGAATCGACCTGCTGTGCGCACGAATCTGCGGTTTAATGCGGTGGTTTTGCTGTACATAGTATTTCTCCATTCATTAGTGGCTTTTGGGATAATCGATTTATGTTAGTACTCGACTATAGTGCACCCTCGGTATACCACCGTCGATCATAGCGCGAATTCGGTTATAACGCCACGTGGACTTTTATTCCTCGCTCAACATTTTTACGTCGAACTTGAACAAATTGCGCTACACCAGATAAATATCAATAGCCGTATTTAGTGTATTTCATTGTTTGTTGAACAAAAATAAGGAAAGTTAAAAATTTTACAGTTTCGTGAACGTGCTGTATTGGATCAATTCATCGGTTACACTACTCTTCCCCAGAAATCCGCGATGTAATCAGGAGGCGCTATTTATCAGTCGGCTGACCCGATCTCAGATATCGATGGGATGAATATAAATTTTGTTAACCGAGCAACTTGATGAACGAAATTTACTTTGGCCATTGTAAAGCCGTTTTCCGTCTAATCTACTCATTCCACTCGAACAGGTTTTTCCATTTAAACGAATGGCAAATATTGTGTCAACAGTACGTATTTTCAATTTTGACCTATCGCGAACTTCAGCGGTTATCTTCATGATCGTTTAAAACCTTTACATTTTGATACATTTAAAGCGGGTCATACCCAGCGGGAGGTTTATTTGGCGCGGACAAGGCGAGCCTACGTCACGAATAATTAAGACTTCAAATACGCCATCAGCGATTCAATGAGCTCTAAAGTCACCGCGGATTTGGGCGTGAATTCAACGTCATGCGCGCAGGTAGATGGGCGATCACGAGGCATCTACTGTTGTTTTACTGTAATTAATTTTCAATTTTGTTTGAATTTGAAATGAGCCAGTCTTTTATGGAGGGAATTTTCGTCATATCATATAGTTTTTTGCCACTAAAATACTTTCCTTTTTAAGAATTATTTTTAAAAATTTATTCTGAAACAACTCTAATTTGATACAATATTATCTGTGTGTGCAGTTCCAGAATATATATGTAATTCTGTCTCTGATAATACTATATGCGTAAGGAAAGTGTGTTTTGAATGCTTTGGTACGAGAGAGAGAGAAGGAACTCGAATTATTTATAATTAAAATCGTGTTTTTCATTGATTTCTTTTCAGTTAACTTCCTATTGAAATTTTTGGCAATTAACTATTTTTATAGTTATTTCATAGTTTTTTGCAGTGCATCTTATAATTGACCAGAGTTACAAATTTGCCTCGCATATATGAATCACGTAAAAAGCCATTCCTTAACATACAGACCTTTTTCGTTTCCATTTAAAAATATTTCAAGGATGCGGTATTTAACTTACATTAGTTATGCGAAGAGAAGAATTTAAATCTCATTCGTAAATCTCCAAAAAATTACGTTTTAACACGATTTTTCGCGTTTTCACGCATTTTGTTTATATTGGACCACTGTTGTTGAATTGTTTTCTTGGCCTCATAATAAATGCACCAATTTAGTGCTTTAACTCGGGTCAGACTTTTATACATGGGTATAACTTATTTACTGAATCTATTAAGTAATTAGAAGGAGGAAGGAAAAGAGAATGGGAATGAGCAGAAACTGAGAAAGAGGAAGAGGACATAGCATTTGTATAGGATTAAAAGGAGCTGCAGTACAAAATAACAATAATAAATTATAATTGATTATAAAAAATGTTATACTATTAAATCATGCGCCATTGGTGGGAATTCATAAAACTAAATATAGTTCACGTAATTTTCAATGGATTTTTTAAACTGATAATACAGCTCATATTTCGAACCGAATTTCAAATAGGATTGAAAAAATAATATTTTATGACTTGTATTTAAATTTCTTTAACTAAAGTGATTTTTCTGGAAAATTTTCAAAACTAATATAGTTAAAATAAAAGTGCGATCATAAAATATAGTTAAAACTCATTGCAGTTCATTTGGTTAATAGTAAGTAACTACACAATTTTCCTTTGATGGTAAATTGACAGTTAGTTGATATTTTATCCTGTTTTATACGAGTTAATAAGAGTAAAATAATTCATTTATTAAGGTAAATTCTAGACGTTTTAAATAACTTATTATTTACTCAAATATTTCAAGTAAATTTCAGCTGCTTCTTTATGCATTATATCTTATTATTTCGACTTTCCTCTTATTTTCGGCAAATATCTGGATAATAATTTGCCCTCTCTACTAATAATTACTTAAACAGTATAATTAAAACAAAGATAACTTTCAAAAAAAGATTTGATTGTGCATGAAAGCCAAACCAGATCATACATATCTTACTGATTTTTCATATCGAAATTATATATATTTGGAATACTTTTATGATAATCCCGTCATATTTGACGGGAAATTACGCTAGTACTCAAATATTATTAGACGCTTATTTTCTAAAATTACATTATATCAAATGTTAATGGGATTATATAATTAATTAAACATTTCTTGGCCTTTGCTTACGGCTATAAACACACCACACACCATACAATTTTTTAACATGTGAAACACTTAAGTATTTAACTTCATTTTAACAGTTAATTTCAGTATTATTTAGGTAAGCTTTGGATAGGATAATACGAAATAAAATAAATCAGCATGTTTACCTTATTTGGCTCACAAACCTTTATTTGCTTAATCGTCAATAATTTCTTAAATAATCTAAAAATATAAACTGCATTTCCTTGTTTTTTCACACGAAGTGTGATAGTTTTAAAAGTTATGAGAAATTTCGATTCCAGTAGGTTATCTTTTATAATGACAATTATTTTTTGTCGAGTAATCTTGAGGCTAAAATTAGTAATTAAAATTATTGGCTCAGGAATGGATCTGCAACATTGTTTTTAGGATCAATAGATCGCCACTCAAACTGCTGGGAGTGCCGTTGGCCGTTCTCTATCAGCTGGTTGATGGCAGCCTCAGCGGCCTTTAATGACTGCTTGAATTTGTAATTCCTCACTCTGGCCAAGACCGTGGGCTCAGTTTGAGTAGGTAACCCAGCAGTAGTAGAGTGATCTTGGAGGATTTCCTCTTTATTGTTGGTTGAGCTAACGCTGAATTGATCATTTGCCGCCGATCCGATGTATACGGAAAACTATGCGGCAGACGAGGTCTCACGTTGTTTCCCTTTGTCAAGTTTATAAAGCTTTTCTACGAGGAAGGACATATTATGCCTGATGAAATTATCAAAAATAGAGTGAATGTTCTCTTGAATGTATCGCCACGCTTTCTTTATGGAAACTTCTGTTTAGTTCCTAGTTACATTTTTAGATATGGCTGCCTCAGCAGTGACTGCCACCTTTTAAGTTTTTTGGCATGATTTTTACGTAGCTACAAGATGAAGAGAATGGTTTTGTATAATACAGATTTGGTAGGATGCTCCTAAAACTAAACGGAAGCTATAATTAGTAAGAGTGTGTACAAGATTAGCACGGCGAGTTCCACTTAGACACACACAAAAGCACATTTCGAAAAATAAAACATTGAACTCAAATCACCATACAATAGAGGAGAATCTAGGATGATCAATTAAAGCCACCTCTGAACTTGAACTATCTGAGCTTCCACCCTATATAAATTCCTGCAATAGTCATCGCTGTTTTCACCAATACTTTCTATTCTTTAATCATTAACAATTCTTACGAAGAAGTGAATTTTGTCATCTTCCAAATTAGAAGTCGCTATTTATGAATTTTTTCTTAAAACCATTGTGATCATTCTGTTTGTCCGTCTGTCTGTGGTCAATAAAAGTTTTGTTTTAAGAGATATTTGAAAAATTCTTTTTGAGTTAGATAATTCTTATCAATCTATTAATTATCGATTGATTGAATATTCCAAATTGTTCAATGATTATCCGCTTGTAAGCTTTAAATTCGTAAAATTCAAAACTTTGAAATGGTAGCCAAACTACTGAAGCTAGAAGAGTGAGGATATCACGGATGGGGAGGTATTCCAACAATGCTGATTACTCCTCCACAAAGGGGGGAGCAAAAAAAGCGTGATAAAATATTAATAAAACGTACTTTCACCTAAGGGTACGTTTTCACTGGAGCAGGCGGCTGCCGCTGCCGACTGCCGCAGCTGTTGGCGGCAGTTGGCAGTCGCCATTGCCTGCTTTCACTGGCGCTGCTAACGGTCGCGTCTGGACGACACCGACAAGTATTTGGCGGGAGTTGTTCCTCCGATTCCTTCTATCGAAGAGTAGTATTGCTTCATCACGTGTGGAAGTAACATTATAAGTTATGAACGACGATCTTATTTTGCAAACTATATTAGTAGACAAAGAAGAAGAAGGTGATGAAATGCTACTGAGTCTGCTAAGCGTAAGAGCCGATAAAAAACAGATATACAAAACGCGGAAGGACGAAGAGTACTACAGTATTCTAATAAACAGCCATTTGAAGGACTGAAAAATTTCGTGAATTCTTCAGAATTAATCAGACGCAATTTCATTTTGTGCTTGGTCTTGTGTATATAGATTTGAAGAAAAGAGGTTCTAATATTGTTAAATATGCTATCTTATAAACCAAATGGCCATGCAGAAGATATGAAAACGCCACCGCAATGGAAAAAATAGCCATAAGACGTCAAGACTGCCGACTTTCGGACTCGACTGCCGCGTTCAGACTGCTTTAGAAGCAATCGAAATGCAGCCGTTGGTCGGTCGCTGTCGGACTGTGCAGTCGGAAAGGCGTCAGTCAACCCACCCTCATAGAAAATACATTGTATCATTCACGGCGGGATTGTCGGCCGTCAGCTGCGGCAGTTGGCAGCGGCAGTCGACTGCCTCAGTGAAATCCGGCGTGTGCGACGTGGCATTCACGTCCTCCCTTTCCCATGCCTCCAGCGTGTGCGACGTAGCATTCACGTCCTCACTTTCCCATGCCTCCAGCGCGAAATTTTCATTAAGTTTTGTTATCGCTACGGCTCTGATTTATGAGCTTTCAGAGAGTGAATATGCAAGCTAATGCTTTCTGCTTTCGTTCTGTGGTTCCTCGTCTGTGTTTACGTGTTAGTATTTTTTTAAATTTTTTTTTCTATCTCGGACCTGGCCGTAGCAGTGCTTACTAAGGCTCCCCAGGCATCTTATCTTTCGTGCGTTGCGTCTCAGACTTTCAAAAGAGTTCTCATCTTCCTGGCTCTTGTTTACGATGCTTCGAGCTGATGTTCGAGGTTTCTTAGTGCCTGCGTTCGCGTCGGGCATTTTTTTTAATTTTTTTTTTCATCTTGGGTCTGTCCTTTAGCCGAACCCCTATTTAGTTCACTATGGCTTGTAGCTCTCGTGAGTTGGCGGATTGGGAAGTGTTTTGGAGAAATATAGTGAAAGTAGTGTAGATATATATTCTGAAGATTCGAACGGATACTCAATGGATCCAGTTCCGAAGAGGAATTGGAAGAAATAACTCACTCAACTGTGAATATTCAAGAGAATATTTGGGGAGATGTCGACAGTGCTAACCCTCCTCGGCCTTTTGCGTGTGATTTAGTTGGAAAACAAATAGTGCAGGTTTTATCAACAGATTATCCCTTTAGATATTTTGAGTTATTTTTTGATGATCTAATTGCCCTCATAGTGGTTGAAACTAATCGTTACGTGGAACAATTCCTTGCCCGCGAGAAAAATAAGATCACGTCTTTAAAAAATCGCGCTATCAAAAGTGGTTTGCTTTGCTAATGTTGATGGGAATAATTAAAAAACCAACTCTCAGAATGTATTTTAGTAGAAAACATATATTAGTAATGTCATTTATTCCAAATGCAATGAGTGAAGAAAGATTTTATTTTTTGAGCAAATTTTTGCATTTTGTAGATAATACCGATAAAGACATTGTAAATAGAGATCCTATTGTATAAAATTCTACCTATCAGTGATTATTTGAAAAATAAATTCCATAAAATTTATATACCGGGTAAAGCACTATGTGTACCAGACGCAGCTGAACTACTAAACGTCGGAGGAGCAGCACATAGTAGAAATTGGATTGAAATAAATGTATGTATTTATTTTTTATTATATAAAATGAACAGTTTTAAATACGACATAATTTTTTGGAAATTTTTGAAATGATAATTAAAGTACAAAAAATATTAAAGTGAATGCATGCATTTGAGTATTTTGTGCATGCGAAAAAAAGACACGCTGAGCGATTTAGACAAGTCAAATTAGACATTTTAGGGGAAATAATTCATAAAGTTTTGAAACTTGGCAAATTTGTCCGTTAGGGCAACCTAACTAACATATCAAAAGTTGACATGCCTGAAGTGTACGCGTCGGCCGTTTTGGCGCCAAAATGGCTGCCGGAGCACGACCTGCGACTGGCCTTTCGTGAATAACTCGGAAACGGTCAAATCTATGGCGAAACTGTACCTAAATAAACTTATAGAGAATAGTCTTTCCTACAAGAAAGATTCCTTGCAGTTATTTTGGTACTGCGATGGTATAGCAGAAAATCACCGTTTTTTGGGAACGCAGGCCGCGCGGTCTTAAAATCAAGTGTTGTGAGCTCGTTATTACTTATGTTAAGTGATTGAAATAAACAGTGGATTAGTTAACAAAAGAGATTCTTCTATAAAAAATACGTCTGGAGCTCCAGCACAGCTTGTGGTGTGGAAACGAGCTCACAACTCTTGATTTTAAGACAGCGCGCGGCCTGCGTTCCGCAAAAAACGGTCATTTGCTGCTATACCATCGCAGTAGCAAAAACTACAAATAATATTTCTTGTAGGAAATATTATTCTTTACAAGTTTATTTACGTACAATTTCGCCATAGATTTCACCGTTTCCGAGTTATTCGCGAAAGGCCAGTCGCGGGTCGTGCTCCGGCGGCCATTTTGGCGCCATAGCGCCCGACGCGTACACGACAGGCATGTCAACTTTTGATATGTTAGTTAGATTACCCAAACAGACAAAAGTGCCAAGTTTCAAAACTTTATGAATTATTTCCCCTAACCGTCAAAAAAGTCTAATTTGGCTGGTCTACTTAATACTTTAGAAAGTACATCTTACTTGTTTCATTCAGGTAAAAGTGCCGTGTAATGAAAAAGATCGGAAAGCACTGCCTTATAGTTAGGGAATTTATTTTTTGGGTTAAAAAGAAAATCGCAGTCGAGGGCTAGTTATCGGGTTTTTACATTTTTAAACAAATCGGGTGAAATCGGGCTTTAATGAAAGCAAAGCAATTACATTTTTAATGTATTCGGGTTATAATAGGTTTGACTGAACTGAAATTTTTAACAAGTATACGTTGTATTATACACGTTATATATATTTTGGGACTGAATTGATAACACATGTAAACTAGTAACTAGGGCCGCCGCGTGCCCATTAGGCGCCTTTGTGCAAAGTCATCACCGGCGCCCCCCCAATAAAAATGTTGATGGTGATTTTAACACATCGCGTAGTAATTAAATAATAATCGCATACGAAAATAAAACCAACAAAATTTTAGATATTGTACGTCAACTTTAATGTCTCGTAACAATTATTAATTACAAAAGGTTGTTTAACAATAACAAACTAGATTTATGATGTAACAAATTTTAATATAAGTATATTCATATACTCTTAAAACAATTGCAAATCTATCTTACATTTTAAATAGTTAATAATCATTACTGGAAATATGCACATTATATACACATATTATAGCTCATATCCTTCCAAATATTACCAACTAATAACTAAATAAACAAAATCGCACATAAATAATCACATATTAACTCTTCGGCCTTTTAGTGACACAAAATTTTTATTATTTGAACTAGCATTTTGAATACGACGTAAATGTTCCGCTATTATCGAATCAAATTTTGCGATACTTTCTGCAAATTTCAAGAAATTTCCATTATCGCTCTCGTAGAGCCGTTTTGACGAACCCCTGAAAGCTAAACTCTGTCGTGATAAAAACTGTATCATATAAAATAAGCGTTCAACAACTGACTTTTTTCATCTCATATAATCTTTGTTCCATAACAACAATTGTTAATTGTTTCGCTAATGATAGTTTAAGTTTCGAATATTTTGTACTATTTTTAATATGCATTTCACTTTATTCGTCTTTACTCAAAAGATGGAAAACATTTTGCCAGTCTTTGCAACCATATTCACTACTAAGCTGGGGTTTTCCATCTCCGAAAAGCTTACAATACAAGCAAAATACGGAATCTTGCGATACTGAATATTACAACCATGTTCGTCTGATATTTTCTCCATTTGGAAGAGTTCGAGTGTAGTAAGAATTAGAAAATTTCCTATCCGTATCATCTTTAGGAAAGCTCCGTTTTCAATCAAACAATCTCTTTGTTTTATAGTTAAATTATCTCACCATGTACCTGGATCTTCTAAAAGTGTGTTTATATTAACGTTACTATTTTCTGGTTCGTAGTTCAAGTCTGAATGCGCTGTTCTCCGTAGATCTGCTTACCCAGATTCACCGTAATCTTCTACATTTATTGAAGACGCAGAAGAAATACCTGAATCCGTCTGAAGAGTAGTCGAGACTATTATTTCTTCATGTTCACCTGGCATTTCATCTGTTTGAGCATTGTCATAGGATTCCATGTCTTCAATACCAGAAAATTTCCCTCTTTCCTCTTCCTGTTCTTGTGTTGCTATCGGTGCAGTTACTTGTTTCTTCTCTGTTGTTGGCGTATTTTCTGTTTTCCGTAAAAATTTATTTAAAGATCCATACAATTCTTTTTCTGCCTTTTCTCTTATAACTTTTCTTTTCCTATTTTCAGACTCGGACAGTTTCTTTGCTTTCCTTTACGACATCTAGGATAAAATTGAGTAATAAGTATTAATATCAAACCTTTTTTTTTAACTTCTTAATAAATTCATTTTTAATATTGCATACAGTACATGCCTATTAGTTTAAGCACAAACAGCATAAAAACATTAAGATACCCACTTGTACGTCTTGGGTTATAGTTGTAAATGCAAAATGAAACGATAATCCTTAATTTTTGGAATATTTACGCTTTTTTCACATACGCACATAGCTGGTGTGACGGGAGCAGGGTCGGCCCAAGGTATATTGGCGCCCCGGGCGGGGAGGCATTACTGCGCCACCTTCAGGTGGAAAAAAGTTTAAGCTGTCGTTTTATTGAAATAATACATTTATTTTTGCGAGAGAAGTTAAAAAAACAAACACGAAAAATAAAATACACCCAGAATGTTTAAATGCCACATTAAAATGCTAACAATCATAAGTTAACAAAAGAGTCAATTTTTCTTAAGGAATTAACAAGATACTTGCAGCGCGTTTGCATTTAATTTCTATATTGAAATTTTAGACAATCATGTAAGTACATGGAATTGCAGCGAATGCATGGGCTTGCATGCAGTGCTTTTCAAACTTTTTCGGCCGCCGAACCCTTTTCAAACTCAATGTTTCGCGGCACTTCAAAATTTTATAAAATTGGTAATAGGTAGAAACATAAATACGCACGTGCATGACTTAAATAAAAATAAATAAAACAGAAATTAAAAATCATCATACCTTCGACAGAGAATAATATACCAATGTATATTAATGTTTATTTCTCAGTGAGAAGGATGTGGTTGCTTTGACGAGAATAAAATTAACAAGTAGTTCTGGAAAGAACTAATCAGGATACTTTCATTTTAACGTGCCACGGCATGCCGGTTAAATAATACTAGAATTATTTTAGCATTTGAAGCAATCCAGTGAGTAATTTTTGTTTATAACAGCTGTTTTTTTATAATTTCCGATAATTTGTCTGTAATTGTCGATAAGGTGTATGTAACTACGCATATTTTAATAAGAAACAAAGGTGTTGAGATGACTTAATATGCATGCTCGCATAAATCTGAAATTAAGTTTTGAACTTTGAGAAGGAGAAAAAATCCTGTACAAGTACAGGATTTTTTCTCCTTCTCAAAGTTCAAAATTTAAATACGGATATTTTGTTTACATAGCCGATAACGTATGTATAATAATGAATACTTTCTTTATAATTACTGATAAATTGTTTATAATTGACGGTAACGTCGATTAAATGATTAAATAGTAATTATACCACTTTCACTGACTAAATAAGTAAAAAAATAAGCTTAAATGACATTACTTGCAAATGTAATAGGTAAAACTTAAGAAAACGGGGCTACAGTACCAAATTGTGATTGGAGATTACTCAGAATATGTGGAAGAATGGGAGAAAATGTCGATAAAATGAATAAATCATGCCTAATTAAACCATTTCTCGCTGCCTAAATAAGTAAAAAGTATAATAAACGATATTATTTGCCAGCAAGTGATAAAAGCTTTTGATGATACGTATTAACAACTAAGAATGTAGGGCGGTTTTTATGTGATTCTAAAATTAAAATCCATATAGGCTTAGGGGTAACTGGTTACTGATTCATAATATTGCGCAACGTCGATGATTCTAATGTCCAATTCACGCGGCCAATGTCTTTGAAAATATAGAAAAAAATAATAATGAAAACAACACTTTTTTCTATACAATGTGAAAAAGAACGTGATAAAACATAGAAAGTCATTTTATTTATCAATTAAAATAATCATGTTTTCATCCGGGTTATATGTTCAATCCCCATTCAGCAATAATAGTTTTCATGGCAACAATTGAATAAAATGCAATTTAAAGACAGAAAACGCTCATTTTTACGACAAAACACGAGAAAGGCTACTGATTTACTTAATTCTATGATACGAATAAGAAACTTCGTGTTTTCGCGCATTTTAAAATAACGAAATTTTATCCTTATTATAAAAAATGATTCATAATAAGTTTACTATAAATAATGAAATTGTAATTAAATCTGAAAGAAACGGGGAAAAATTTAATCTTAATGGTTATATTTACAATCTGTTCGCAAAACATGATCAGGTGGCGTTGTAAAGATAGCGAATATAATGCCATATTATTAATTAACGACGATAAATATGGTTGTTTAAAAAATAACAATCACTTTGCAAATTTTGGGAAAGCTGAGGTTGAAAAAGTAACAGTAAGTAACAGTACACTGTTAGAAAAAATTCGTTTCGACAATCTCATCCTTCTTTTCTTTATTTAATTAATTTTTTACAGACAATTCAATCAAGTAATAAAGTATTAATGGATCAGATAATATCTAATAACCCGAAAAATCCGAGAAGAAGAATTTGAAAGAAAAAAATTGAAAATCTGAAGAATATTATTCTTATACGAAAGAAAATGACAAACATTTTATTTCTCAGGTCAATAACCCTGAATATTTTTGGTAATTAAAAAAATAAAAGTTATATATGATTTATTAGTATTATTTTTATTTTTCCTTAAAATTTTTCACGATCAAATTCGATTATTTTAAAATCGCCGCGAAATTTTGCTTTTGGCGAATATTCGCGCAGCCATAAAACGCTCAATTTTACGACAAAATCCGAGAAAGTCTATTGATTTACTTAATTATATGATAAGAATAAGAAACTTCTTTCTTTTTTCCTTATTATAGTGTAAATTTTAAGTCAATATCATTAATATATAAAATATTTTAATGTTCAAAAGAAAATGTCTCTGCTCGACGATTTTACGAATTTCAATGTAAATCAAATGGAGAGAGATTGTGCCTGGAATGAAACTCAGGACTACGATTTTCGTCATAAAAACTGTGTGTGTGAGAAGGACCCCGGTGGGACTAATCTCGCACCAACTTTCGTGAAAATCGGTCCAGAGGTTTCCAACTTGATAGAGGGACACACACGGACACCAAGGCGATCACATAAGCCTACTTTTTCATTTTAAAAAGTAGGCTAAAAATACCGTTTAATAGGCGGCAGTCACAATCAGTGACAGCGACAATGCAAGCGTTTCGGCATCTAAATTATTTCTGTTTTTTATTTATCAAACAATATAAAAAAAATTCCCGATTCGCATTGATGTTTGGAAACGGTAGCAGTTTTTAACAGCGCGCCTTGAAATCTTAGGATACTCTTCAGTTAAACCAGCCCATAAGCTTGGAATATAAATAGTAAGGCCTTTTTAAGTTGTTCTACAAAATAATATTATTGCTCTGTGTAAAATAAATATTAAGATTGAGGTGTTGAATTTAATAAAAATAGCTACATAAGTTTGCAAAATATTGAAGTTTTTATCGTTTCGCGGAATCCCTGAGACGCCTTCGCGGAACTCTTGGGTTCCGCGGAATACAATTTGAAAACCACTGAACGACTGGAATGCCCTATATCTATACCAAATTTATAATCGGTAGCCCATATTCAAGTGCCTAAAAAAGCGTGACAGTCAGATATATCGGCACTTTACAATAATGATATAGTTGATGCATACAGAATAATATAAATTTTACATTACATTACAGTAAGTTACCATAAATCTATTTTAAGATATAAGATTAAATAATACGGCTGCTGTTTGGGCTGTTTTGGCCCTCTCTAATTTGTAAAGAAACTCCTGTTCTTAAACAATACTTAACTGGAAATATTAAATAATTCCTTCTATAAGGGGGTATTCCGACAAACCTATACTGCATAAGAATGTAATCATTGAATGGAAGCATTGGAATCAGTTTCAGGTATTACAAATTTGCATTTTAAAATTAGTTAGAATCAAGATACTAATTGTAAGTCGAGACCGGAACGGTTGTGTTGGCAAAAGAAAGAATTTAATTATGATTATTAGGTAAATTCAATTACGTTCCGAATTTGACAAAAAAATTCGTTGCAATGCGAAAAGTCGCAACTTACAACAATGATTATGGTCACTCAATTTGAGCGATCGGTAATATTAAGTGTATTGCTAGTACCTTGATGATTTAACGTCCATGCCTTCTTTTACATAGATTCTGAACAATTCTGAAGAATAATTAAATAACATCTCACTGAATTAAAGAACCTTTTTATGAGAACAACGCCAAATTTCTGCTTTATTTATTTTATATTTTATGTCAATGTGTCTGAATTAAATTAATGAAAAGAATTAAAAAAAAAAAAAAGGCGTTATAATTTGATCATCGGAATTTGTTCACGTGATTCTGACGATGCTACACATACAAAAATGTTATAATAATAGTTATGATTTAGTTGTTTCGGCCTGCATTTATGCTGAGCCTATTTCTCGGTTCTGTTTCCGAAGAAAGACATTTAAACGCACATAGTAATATAACTTAATTTTATTTATTACGCACTTGGAAAAGTAAAGAAATAGTCATCCTGAATCCAAATACTGTTAGATAATAAATAAGAAAGAAATACTTGGTGATAAGTTCAACAAAAAATGGATAGTGAACGACGAAAAATAGAAAGGAATGTATGAAAGCTAATAGGGGAAAAAATACCTCGCGAGCAAAAATGGAGTCGTAATTCTTAATTAAAATTACTTTTTAATCAAATGCAATGTAATGTAGTACCGACGAGCCACAGATTCTCTAGTTCTATATAATTATTCTAAAACTCCTGTACATTGTAAACAAATACTTAGTGATAGCAAATTATTAATTATTTCTTCCACTAGAGGTTGTCACCGAGATTGGAATATTAATAAATTGACTTTAGTAAATGTGGCTTTTAACCCTTATAGGAATTTACGTGGTCATGTAAGAACAAATCTCTAAAATACGCTAACTCAAAGGGTGAATAAAGAAGATAGTTTCATAAGTAATTCAAGAAAATTAGGGTCACGCCTGAGAGTAGAAAACGAGATAAATATAATTCCGTTTCAAGCAGGAGTTAATCGTAATATAACACGTTTAAAAACATTGTTAACACACACACACACACACACATATATATATATTAAATATGAAAATTGAGGGAAGCAAATACACTGAAATACAAGTCAAAGGTATTTGAAGCTCGCCCGACTTACATGTAATAAATTGAGTTTACAGGAAAAAGAGTACTTACCCTGATGTTTGCACGTTGATTTTTAATGGATGAAAGAAGAAGTTATCACTGCAGACTCTTAAGCAGAAACCAAACACCACTTCTTTCTCTTGTTCGCATACACAACAAACACACAGTAAGACTTTTTTTAACGAATGCTCGGAGAATAGTAAACACTTCAGGGATCAAAACGGAAATGCAGGGAGGGGCCAAATAGGAGCAATAAACTCCGGTCGGCTCCAAGGATTCTTCAAAAATACGAATCCTCGTCGATACAACTAGTTTGAGATGCAATGGAAGGGTGAACATTTGGTGGATTTCTCAAGAAAAGGATAAGCGAGGAGTGTGGCGGTTTGGGGAATTACGCTTGCTTGTCCCTCACACCTCTCTTCCAGATAGAGGAGAGATACATAATCCGGGAAACAGGAGCGGTAAAGGGACAATAAATGCGCCCTCCTGAAGGGGCTGCCATTGTTTCGCCGGTGTGCCACCAATTTAGTCCCTCTGAGGGGTGTGCAGAGAAATTTTTATGTTGTCCCAGTACACCCAGACTTCTCCATCAATTTTCGCCGCATATATTTACAATAAGCGCAAAAATCTTTAAAGGTGGAAGGCCTTTGAATGAATGTATGCCACGTGTGCATTAGCATCTGTTTTACTGCAATATGTGAAAAGCAAAGGGCAGAGAGAGCGCCTCCAGAGCTTGTCCCCAAATCTTCTGTTTCCCCCTTCCCCCGAAGTTTCTGTGCACTCGCAAAGCTTCGACGCCTCCAATAGCTGGCGCCCCAAAGCTTAGGTGCCCCGGGCTCCGTATCACGGGTCCGGCTTGTGAGTATCTCGGGCCGGCCCTTTTACTCTTCTGTACTGACAAGCTGGGGAAACAAGCATTAAACTAATACTATGAGACTTATCCTTTTCTGATATTTACTCTATTATTCCTTATGACTTTTCTGTCATTAAATTTTAAATTTCCTTACTATTGAACTTCTGAAGGCGCCCTCCTTGACTAGGCACCTTTGTGCGGTGCACTACCTGCACACCCACACGCGGCGGCCCTACTAATAACATACAAAAATATCTGGAAGTGTTGCTGATTGTTGCCGCTATTCAATCAGCCGAACAAACAGCGAAGAATGCTATATTGTTGCGTGTGGATGAAATTCCATATCTGTTATATGGTCAAACGATAAAGTATAATGTCTTGAAGAAACGTTTCGTCTGTGTTCTTCTCCGTGAGATGTAACATCCGTATGAATTAATTACCTCTCCATTTCTGACTATAACTCTGCGTTTATGAAATAGTGATGTGGCAATCTCGAGATTTTAAATAAATTAGAATCAAATCAATGAAGGTTATTTATATCAAATGCAGACGTGAGCTGAAATTATAAAACGTTTGCATATTAAAATCTTGTCCGAATTTTAGAAGCCCCTAGATTAATATTAATTATTTTATTACTAGTGTAGCATTTTCGGGTTTATTCGGGTTTTACCAAGATTTAAAAAAGTCGAATTGGGAGGGAAAAAACGGGCAAAATTGGGTAAAATCCGAAGAATATATTCCCTACTTTTAGTTAGGGTATGCATTTTTCGGATTAATAAATTATGAATTCGGGGGTTAATTATCTGTTTTTATTTTTGATATCAAATTCGGGTTAATTCTGGTTCATTTCAATAAAAAACCTAATTTCATAAATTTTGGTTAATTCGGGTAGAATTTAAAGAAATAATATTCTATTATATTTTTTTAGCAGCATCCACAGAAATATTTAAACAACAATATTTACACACAATAGCTTTTTCTTCGCCATTTAAGCAATTTAAAATCTGGGTAATCTGATATCCAATCTGAAGCACTTTTCCGTTTCCCACCCATATTTAAATAAATGCAATAAAAATTTTATATTTTTTTAAATTGCAAAATATTCTCTTCTCAATCTGACAATCAACATTTCACTATCACATTATATATTTTTTTGGTCAAGAGGAAGTATAGAACAACAAACAAGACAACAAACAAAAATATAACAAAATTAAGGTTCCCCGAATTGTATTGCAAAAATAATCTCTTCACCATCTGACAATCAACACTGCACTGCCACTTTACATACTTTTTCTTTTAATGAGAAGAAAGTTTAGAACAACAAACTAGACAACAAACAAAAATATAACATACAGTAATCATTCCATATTCGCGGGTTCTATGATCGCGATTTCACGCATTCGCGCAGAAATTATTGTAGCAATTTTCAGTGTTCGCGGAAGGTAAGTAAGGTAAGTCAGGACTACACTTGGCCCACGCCACGCCACCTGATGCCACCCTATGCAACGTGGGCTATGCCCATTACCGATATTTTGTATTATTTTAAATGGATCAGAAACACACTATAGCTACGTGACGCCTTCCCACGATACACGACGTCGCGACGCGTCGGCCACATCAGAGAAGCTCAGATCGGAGGAGCACATTGCGTAGGGTGGGGTTGCGTCAGACAGATATGACGGGATGCGGTGGCGAAGTATTGTTTCCTACAGATTTTTAGTTGTCATTCAGTACTCGGTTCTTCAAAATGGAGGAATTGTTGATAGAGCATGTGAGGGCCCATCAATGTCTCTATGATGTGAATTTCAAAGATTACCGTGATCAAAACCTAAGACAAGAAGTATGGGAGTACATTGGGATGGAGATAAAGATAACAAGTCACATTTAGTTTCTTTAAAATGCATTTACACTACTTTAAAAATAGATAATAGTTTTCCCTCTACGAACCATTTTGATCTGCCATGGTACATTCACTGCCTTCCAGTGAATTAAAATAGTCTATAAATTTTTCTCCAATGCTGAAAGATCTCTGGCTAAAATTTCTCCTCAAAGGCTCAATATTCACAAAGCAAAAGTATGGTTCGTTAAAACAATTTGAATTAGGTTCGTAATCGCTATTTTGGCATAGAATATTGTGTAAATAGCAAGATGCTAATATTATACGATCAATCATGTCTGGTTGAACTTCCAACTATTGTCTGAATACTGTCTATCGAGCGGCAAGAATGCCAAAAGAGTTCTCTACAACACGTCTACCTTTTGAGAGTCTATAGTTACAAATTTTATTTGGGTCATTTCTCGTTACAATGCTTTTGCTCTACGGTCGAAGCAAATAAGGTTTTAAAGGAAACGCCTTAGTGGAACATCCTCTGGGACATCTAATATTCTGTTCTCTAATGCTTTACCAAGAGTAGAATTCGCAAAAATCTCCCGTCGCTGTTCCTTCCATAACCTCCAACTTTAATGAAAATGAAATTGTAATTGGTATCAACTAAAGCCAGTAAAACAATGGAATGATTCATCGTCGTGTGCGTTTGTTGCAACGGCGCTTGAGGGAAAATCGAAGCTTATGAAAGCTGATAGCTACTGCGCCGTGGCAAGACCTTCCCGTGAGACGATAGGCATCAGACATGATGGAGAAATCGTCGTAAAAAGGCTAGGTTTACGGAGGAGATTAAACATGATGGGAGGGAGGAAATGAAGGGGAAGCGGGGAGGGAGTTACGGGGATTCCGAATAATGGTCAAGGAATAAGAACAGAAGGGAAATCCGAAGGGAGAGAGTTCGGGAACGGAGGGGTGAATTGTAAATACTAGAGGGTTCAAGTGAGAGGATAGTTAGCGAAGTTTATGGGGGATATAGGAGAGAGAGGTGAGGGGAGAAAAAATGGGTTACAGGCTAAACATGTCGGAAGACGCGGAAGGTAAGGATATTAGAGGAAGAAAAGAGGAAGGGAAGATGAGGTGTGAGAGTGGAGTGGGATAAGAGGAAGGGGGGAAAAGGGGGTGAGGGAACGATGCGGTAGGATAAAAGGGCATGACGACAAGGTCCAAGAAAAGGGGTAGAAGTGGACGGTGGAAGAAATTTCAAACGCTCAGGTAAGGACGGATAGAGGCTCAAAAAGAAAAATAACATTTAAAGGTGGGGAACCTCTAAGCGATGTTCTAAATTTGTCCAAGGAGCAGCAATGTGAATGCACATGACAACGAAAGATTTGCATGCATGCTGCATTGCTTCTCGTAAACGTAACTCCCATATAAAATACGGAGATAAAGTAGGAGATACAAAACCAAGATTCAATTCTATGTACTTAATATGGGTTTGGCGGATGAGGGGGAGAAAGGGATGGAGATGGAGGAAGAGACGAGGGAAAGATAAAGAAGTACGGAAGAAGAGCTGAGGAGGATAGAAATAGGAAATGTTAAAAGAGCAATAGAGAGAATAGAGAGAGAGAGAGGAGGAGGAGTAAGATAGGAAAGAAACCGTTTATGAGTGATTAGTGAGGTCGTAAGGGTGCATGAGAGAGAGAGAGAGAGAGAGAAAGAGAGAGAAAATATACCTTAAACGTAGTGGTGGATTTATGGGGGGTCGCACTTGACGCCCGCCATGAGACTCTTCAAGTCAGGGGCCTCGAAAAAATGTTTTTATATATATTCTCGGTAATGTTAAATATCCCATTTCAAAAATCACGAAGAAATAGGGGTGAAATATAGGGGTAGTCGATACGTGAGGTTTCACTATACATATATTCAGATTGTAGGACCTCCAACTGTTTTGCGCCAGGGGCCCAAATAGTTTAGCGCCAGGTACATCAGAATGCCTAAATCCGCCACAGCTTAAGCGTGTGAAAGGGGAAAAAGTTGCGACTGAAGCAGTTTAAGATAAATTACGAGGCCGAGGAACGAGGCAGGGAGAATAAGAAGCAGGAGTTATAAAAAAATTTATAAAGGGAAAGGAGAAAGGCATTGAAGGGATATGGAGAGACGGAGGGTAGCGAAAGGAAGGAAGAGAGAGAGAGAGTATTACCACCGGGAAAACTCTCCGTGTGTGTGTGTGTGTTTGCGTTCTCGCGCCGCGTTAACCGGAGTAGGTCTCCGACACGCAAGGAGTTCCGCCTCGGGACTACTGTTCCGAGTCAGGCCCGGAATTGGTTTATACTCACTTCCGCTTTCGCACACGGATTCTCTCTCACGGTCACCTCTAGAAAAACCCATCCCTTCGCACTTCCTCGGGCTGCCCTTCGGCCCACGCCGACACCCACTCTCAAAACTCTTCCTCGCCTTTTTAAGGCGCGTTTCGTTTCTAACGTAAGCGCCTATTAGCTTCGATCTTTCTGTCCGTCTGTCCGTACGCATGTTCGCTCTCGGCATCTAAAGAACGGATTTTCGTGAAATTTGGTATTTAGGATTTACGGCTGAAGCAAATAAGATAATGGCATATGTGGTTCATATAACCCAGTCAGGGGTTTCACTTAATTGGGAACAATAAACGAACTTTCCCTCATATCCCGTAAAATATTAGTCATATCGAAAAAGTTTTCAAATAAAATCTGTAGAAATAGCCATATAAAATATTTCTTGCTTTGTACGTACACATACGTATTTATCCTAGGAGTAGCCGTTACTAAGAAAATCAAACAAGAAGGTGGTAATTTACTTTAAACAGTTCGTGCATGGATACGTAATTTGTTGCTAACATAAACAATCTTCGTTGTAATTGAAGTAAATGCTGTAATTGCAAAAATACGTTAAATTTCCTTACGTGTGCATTCAACATTTTGTAAGAGGAAGGATACGGATAGTCTACGACGAAGATAAGAATGTAAACGTAAATATTGCAGCTAATTAACTCAAGTGAGATATGCTTAAAATAATTTTTTATCATTTTACTAATTATTACTGATTAGAAAATAAATCGATCGACAAATAAAAATATACTATTTTTCTAGCATCATTTATGATATATCGTTTTGCAGTTCATTAAAATTGCACAAACTTATGGAAGAGATTTTTAGTTGACAGAGAGACAATCGGGACGTGGTATTTAGCTGTTAATGGTGTGCGTTCGTTCTGACTAAATTATTTAGTTTAAAATAATCCATCGAAAGAAACACGCCTATTTGTGACACACTTTACACTTTCCTAACTTGTTTTAAAAATGTTAATTTCGGTAGCTCTAGTACTTCAAAAATGAGGGGAAACCATGCATGATGCACACAAAATTAAAAGTAAAAGAGTTCAGAATCCTAGGTAAGAGTTAAAAGTAGTCATGTAGTGAAAGCAGAAACGTAAATGGACAATTCTTCCGCTGAATCTGAAGTTTTAATGGACCTTACAAAATAAATATCAATTGGATCGTTAATAGTATTACTACGATGATTTTAAACATTGATTAGAGTTACTTTAGCAGTTTGCCAGACCCATTTGCTTTGGGCAACTTAACTCAACACGTAAACACGGTTAAAAATAAAATATACATACTATTTGTTGCTATCTAATCAAATAACATTCTGTATAGAATTTAAAAAACGACTTACAACAAATATTTCGTTTCGATTATAAATTAAAGTAAATTTGACAGGAAAGATAATATTATCGGCATATTTTTCTTTTTGAAATTCGTTTATCCTTCTCCATATTCTAAGAATTCATTCATTCAGGGTTTCCAATCGTCAAATTAATGTATTGTATAATTGCATGGCCCTCCCTAAGGACTGCATAACCTTACAGAGGTGGGAGGGTTTGTGTACTCTTACGAACCAAAGAGCTATGCCGGCGGGAGATAATTCTCCTGGTAGGACCATCCAAGCCGGAAAGGTCTGAGGGGAAGAGTCAGACTAAGAAGCAGTCTTGGGGGTTTTACATCCCCCTGTGCAAGGGCAGCAGCTTGCACAGTACCTCTGTAGGTGGTGATCATGTGGATCTGAACAGCTACAGATGGGTAATCACTCTGTGAAACTGCGATGAGGAAAGCAAGGGGAAACTACCTCATTATATTTCCCATGATAGGCTGAAAAGCTGAAAATACCTCTATGGATCTTTCTGGGGTAAAATATTCCGGAGGTAAAATAGTCCCCCAATCGGATCTCCGGGTGGGGACTACCCTAGGGGATGCACAGAGGAAATGTAACATTAATAGGAAAGCAAGTAGTGAGGAATTCAAAATAGGCACATGGAATGTTAGGACTATGAATTCAGGGGGTAAACTAGAGAACTTAAAACGGGAAATGAGAAGGAATAATGTAGGTATAGTAGGTCTTAGTGAAGTTCGGTGGGAAGGAGAAGGCGAGATAAATTCAGACGAATTTAAGATTATTTACTCGGGAGGGGAGAAAAAGGAAAGGGGAGTGGGGATTATAATGAGAAAAGAGATAGCTGAAAGAATTAGCAAGGTAGTGACAGTTAATGATAGATTAATAGCCGTAAAACTTCAGATGGAGCCAGTGGAAATGCTTATAATTCAAGTGTATATGCTAACAACTAATGCTGGCGACGACGAAGTAGATGAAATCTATGAACAGATTATGGAGATATTGGAGGAGGAGGGAAAAGGAAGGATCACCACCATAGAAATGGGAGATTGGAACAGTGTAGTCGGAGAGCGACAGGAAGATAACATAGTGGGAAAATATGGACTAGGGAAGAGAAATGAAAGAGGGGATAAACTTGTGGAATTCTTCCATAGAAATAGATTGATTGTAACTAATACATGGTTTAAGCATCACCAGCGGAGACTTTACACATGGAGAAGCCCAGGAGACCAGAGACGATACCAGATAGATTACATACTAGTCAATGAAAGATTTAGAAATAGCATTAAAAATGTGAAAACACTACCAGGGGCAGATATCGATTCTGACCACAACCTTTTGGTGGCAAATATACAATGTAGACTAAAGAGCGTTAAGAGAAACATAAGAGTTAACAAGAAATGGAACTTAGAGGAACTCCTTAAAAACAAGGAGGCTATCATGACTGAGCTGGAGGAAAGGTTGGGGGAGAGAGATGAAGAAAATAGGAAGAATGTAGATGAGGAGTGGAGATACATCCATAGCAACATTAAAGATGTAATGGAAAAGAAGGTAGGAAAGATAACGGGTGAAAGAAAGAAAAAACCCTGGATCACAGCAGCCATGCTGCAAAAAATGGAAGAGCGGAGAAAGTGGAAGAACATAAACACTGAAGAAGGCCAAAGAAAGTACAAGGAGTTAAATAATGCTTTAAGAAGGGAAACAGATAAAGCCAGAGAACAGTGGATAAATGAGAAATGCGAGGAGATTGTCGAATGTGAAAGAATTTGTAGAACAGACCTCATGTATAGCAAAGCAAGGGAACTATTCAAGAAAAAGGCAAGAAAGATAGGACGTAAAGGAATCATGAACAAAAGTGGTAAAATAGTATCGGAGCCAGACAATGTAAAGAATGTCTGGAAAGAATACATTGAGGTTCTGTATGACAAAGAAGGAAAGCCAAGAAATATTGAATTAAATGAAAAAGAGGATGTAGAAAAAGGTCAGCTAGGACCAAGTATTCTCGAGTCTGAAGTTAAAAAAGCAATTGATGACATGAAAAGAAGGAAGGCAGTTGGGAGTGATGATATACCCGTGAACGTTCTTAAGGTTTTGGGATCTAAAGCAGTTAAGCAACTCACAAAATTTTTAACCAAGTATATGATACTGGCATATGGCCTGAAGATTTTTTAGATGTTGTGATAGTACACTGGAGAAAAAGAACAATGCAAAATGTTGTAAGGATTACAGAACTATTAGTTTAATTTCTCATGCAGCTAAAATTCTAACCAGAATAATAACCAAAAGAATTGAATGTAAAATAGAAAAGGAGCTGCAAGATAATCAGTTTGGTTTTAGAAGAGGAAGGGGGACTAGAGATGCTATAGGATGTATGAGGATGATGATAGAAAGAGCGCTAGAAGTCAATAAAAGTATGTATTTTTGTTTTGTAGATTGGGAGAAAGCTTTTGACCGAGTGAAATGGGATAAAATGCTGGGTATTTTAAACAAAATAGGAATAGATTGGAAAGATAAAAGACTGCTTAAAAACCTTTAATTTGATCAAAAGATTAGAGTCAGGGTTGAAGGAGAAGAAACAGAAAGTACTTCAATAGGGAGGGGAGTGAGGCAGGGTTGCCCTATTTCACCAGCGATATTTAATATTTATGCAGAAACAATAACAGAAGAAGCGTTGATGGAAGAGAAAGGATTTAAGATAGGAGGTGAAAGTATTACCACCAATAAATACGCAGATGATCAGGGCTTAATAGCAGAAGGCGAGAAAGATCTTCAGAGGATGACAGACAGACTAGTGGAGGTTGGCCAACAATATGGAATGAAGATCAATGCAGAAAAAACGAAAGTCATGGTGGTTTCAAAGGAACATAAAGAATTAAATATAATGGTAAATGGCCAAAATTGGAACAAGTGAGTAGTTTCAAATATCTTGGCAGTATTTTAGCGCAGGATGGAAGTAGTACACAGGACATCAGAAGTAGGATTGCAATGGCAAAAGCAGCATTTAACGAGAAGGAGCTTTTCACAAGCAAGAAAATAAATTTAGAAACAAGGAAGAAATTAGCAAAATGCTACATATGGAGCATAGCTCTTTATGGTGCAGAGACGTGGACGGTAAGTAGAAAGGAGGAAAAATATTTAGAAAGTTTTGAGATGTGGGTATGGAGGAGAATGATGAAAGTGAAATGGACAGAGAGGAAGAGAAATGAAGAAGTATTAGAAATGGTGGGAGAAGAAAGGATGCTAATAAAAACAATCAGGAAAAGAAAAGCAAATTGGATAGGGCACATATTGAGAAGACAGTGTTTACAAAGGACGATCTTAGAAGGAAAAATTAGTGGAAGAAGAGGAAGAGGGAGAAAAAGAATAGGAATATTAGATAATATAAAGCAGGGATATAATACTTATAGAGGTATAAAAGAGGCTTCTAGGGAGAGAGAGAAATGGAGGCAGCGATTCAGTTAAAACCTGTCTTCGGACAGAAGCATGATGATGATGATGATAATTTCATGGAACATAAAAGGATAAAATTTTACATTTTTTATCGATTAAAAAATTTTGTTGTAACAGTTGGAAAACATTTATTTTTAATTCAGATGCAAATGCGCCAATTATTTACTTTGTTGAAACTTACGCTAATACCTCTATAAAGTTGAAACTTACGCTAATACCTCTACTGTTCACGCGCGTCAATACGATAAACAAACGCACTCATTACGAATTAACCTGCATGACTCATGAAATAGCATTCTACGACTCATTTGTCATCTAAGTAAACACAATTTCTTCCCATATCTACATACAATTTGATATAGGTACATAATATCATGAAAATTGAAACAATTCGGTTGCCTCTAGCGACATAAAAAATTTTCAGCGTGACATAATCACATTCAAAGGATAATTTGATAGCAATGACTTGTTATTCTTCCGTCATAAAATACTGCATAAATTTTTTATCCTTACGCCATCCTAATCCTAAATGATTTGTAACCTTATAATTACATTACGGCAATTAAGATTTAAGATATTCATAGTTCAGAGTTTTCATATCGTATTTTTGATCGATGAGTAGACCTTTTTCAAAATATTACCTTTCAGATATAACTGCAAACATAACTAAATGTAATTTAAGTATATTTCGAGGGGCGGTGAGCGCGTCTGATCTCCGGCAAATCAAATAAATAAATGTGCCACATTATTTCTTTTAATCTTCTCCGACCTTTTTTCCCCTAATTTGTTTTGCCTAATCCGTTTTACGGTGCAAGGGACAGGTGTGCTTACTTCAGCTTCAGTCAAATGTAAATAAAGCTCTCAACTGCCTGTCATCGCTCCTCCCACGCATCTTGGAATGTATTCGGTTGCTTCGGGTACAAAGTGCTGATCGTTTCATATTCATCAAAGCACGGGTCTAGAGTAACTGGGTCTCGATTTGACCTTTGTGTGGGTGGAACGCTCTGTAAATTTGATATGGTGGTGATTTCCGGGAATCTGCCGTGTTGATCCATTTCCTGGACAATATTTCGCCGACGTTCCAGTCGGCTTCTTCAGGTCCGAAGAAGCCGACTGGAACGTCGGCGAAATATTGTCCAGGAAATGGATCAACACGGCAGATTCCCGGAAATCACCACCATATCAACAGCACGCCGTGGAAGCCTTCGTACTAATTTGCTCTGTAAATTTGGTCAATACCAGCTTGATTATTAACATGACCATACGTACTAAATAATTCATCACATCAATAAGCAAATGATACGATACATTAAAAATCTCTGAGCTGTTGGCGCAGGTTTAGACAAGGGATTCCCAAACTTGAGCTTACGAGTAGTGCTTTTGAGTAATCTGAAGATTTTATGATGCTCACAACCACCTGAAATATTATTTTTATTTCCAAGTTAGGGGCTCTGCCCCTACGCGCCACGCGCGTCAACCCCTCCGCAATCTCCAGGGACTTTGGCGCTACGTGCCTCGCTAAGCTGAAAATAATTTTTTGGATTAGCTCTTATCAAGACGCATGTTTTTTGTTTATAGTTTTTTTCTCCGACGTACCGTCCCCGAAATATAAGTTTTAAAATATTTGTTTCAGAGTGAAAATAAAATATTTTTCTTGGGCCTCCTAGCTTTACCTTTCAATCACAAAAGTTACCACAACATCTCTCCACACCTAGGTGGACATTTTAACGATCAACTTCTTAAGTCAATGCTTTCTCTAATGATTTCTTTATATCAACATCAACTTAATTATGAAATAGTAATAGTTCGAAAATTTGACAGTAGAGAGACTGACATTGCCGGGGTATTGAGAGGAGGGGAACCTTTAAGCGGTGCATTGTATGCTAAAATCAGCAACAATGCAATTTCCTTTGAAGACGAAAGATCAAACCGAAAAAACGCGAAATTTTTGTGTTCAAAACGAATCTGTGGACCGTTTCGACACTTTTAAATATCGACGATAGGAAACTGAATTTCTATTCTTTTAGGCGTCGTTTGGTTTAAATCCCGTATTCGTACGGCGTTTCTAAGCAATTTTAAAATGTGATTGAAAGTTATGAAGTGTAGCGTCATAGACAGCGTTACACATGATGAGAATGATCACCAATACGTTTTTATGATGTGTTGAGATGTAGAAAAAATCAGTGAAAACCTTTACATTGGTTTGATCATATTTTCGATTATTCTTAATGTTTTCAAAAAGTTGCTGGCGTTCTTCTTAATGTACTAGGAAACAACTTGGTGCTAGTCACACCAAAAAAGTAGTAACGCCATAGCTTAGATCTGCGATTCTTTAAGGACTTGCGTGCGGCTCCCCACAGAAACTCTCCCTGTTAAATCACTTAAAACCTCCCCGAACGAAATTGGCTTCGTCAATTACCTTAATAGAAATTGCGGAAAATAAAAACTAGAAGAAACGTTTGTTTTAAAGAGATATAGCAAAAAGTAAAACAACGACAAGGTTAAAGGGGAGGACGATCGCACCCCTTGGATCCTCCGTTGACTGCGTCTCTTCTTATGTTGCATGTTATACATAATTTGAAAAAGTGGCTCTAGTAGATCGCTGAATCCTGGTTCAGACGTTGATATACAGGAAGAAGCTATGACGAAGTGTCTGCCGTTTGCAGCCATATGCGAATGTTTGAAAGGTAAATAATTCGCATACACCCAATTTAAATTCTATAAATAATAAATTTGTGGCGTTTCGAATAGGCTGCAAGCTTTCAAAAATCACCATACACTAAGATATAAACTCGTAAATAAATCAACGCGACAGCATTTTAACTACACAGAGCTCATTTAAATAAGATGATAGTTTTAATTTTCTGCGAAGTTAATGTATCTATTCGGAATTTCTAAATTCTCTGGCAATCGGCTTGGCGTCAAAGTTTTTCAATTTCGAGTTTCATGGCTCAGATCACATTTTTTAAGCAATAACTATAATCATCATTAAGACAATAGCTTATATGTTACACTAAAATTTATGTAAAAATTGGGATATTTTGTTTTAGGATTACGGTCTCATCATCCGTGCCTTTTAGTACGTATCTGGATAAAAAATAATTTAAAATTATCACGTCATCATATTGGAACAATTTTTGAAACGAGAAAAAAGTCTGCTATGACCGGGAATTGAACCCGGGTCTTCCACTTGCCGGGCGGATATTCTACCCCTGAACTATCGTAGCAGAACATTTTCTATCGTTTCTGAACACGGATGTTTTCCTTGGTAGGACGGGAACTAGCCAAGCTAGTATCAAACTGCCCCGACAGATGTCCTCGAAGAGGATCATCGAAAGAAACTCCTTCCTCTCAAATGGTGAGATTGATAAACATGAAATTGATGGAATGATATGATCCGAAGATCCTATGCATAGGATCTTCGGATCATATCATTCCATCAATTTCACGTCATCATATGTATACGTCGTTGGCTGAAATTAAATGGATTATAATGCAGTCTGAGCATAAAATCAATGCTCATGAAGCGCGAAAAATCAATTCCCATTGAAAGTCATTGCTATGGTAGTTAATATTTTTCAATCTTGAAGACTGAAAAAAATTTCATCATTATATGATGAAAATTAGATTTTGGGGTCAAAAACACCCCTAGCAATATATAGCTTTCTGAAATTTCGGATTTTTCCAGAGGTCGTAACCAATCACCTATATTATTCATGCAAAATTTCAGCACTTATGTGATATATATATATATCCTATACTTACATATCCTATATATGTAGGAGGCAGCTATTTATAATGATAAATGATTTTCTTACAATATAAACTAGTCCAACATGTCATCACGAAAGTTCGCACAAGCCCAGAGCCGTCTAAACTCTGACGTGCTTTCTCCCTTAGGAAACCTAATGAAAACAGTTTGAATGGGGAAATTGTGCACTCTTATCTCGGCGTTCAATCCTCGTTACTCCTGCGTCGATAAAACTCGTGGGTGAGAAGAGGGTAGGGGCGGTCAAGGACAAGCGTAAGTGTGCACTTAACCTACATATAACGAGATCCAGGAAAAAAATTAGACCCCAGGAATATAGGTATTGGCACGCATTCTAGCAACATTTTCAATTATATATTAGTCACATAAATTAGAACGCTATGTAGAAAAGACTACGAAATTTAAAAAAACCTATTTATTTACATTTTCATTTTATCTCTTTTTAGGTCAATTCTGTTAAGAAGTAAATATTATCTAGTTAATCCATAATCGATGATCAAGATAATTCCATTAGTCACAACATAGTTGGGAAGCCAAAAGTTAATTTTTGCTTCAAATCAGCCATCTTTATCGTCTATTCTAAAAAGACCATCTCTGGTTTTTCCAACCCTTTCGTAGCTGTAGTAATACTCGGATCAACAATTAGATTTCAGTCTTAAGGTTAGGTCGAATTTTTATGTAGTTCTTTAAAAAAAGAAAACGCCTATTCTGTTATAGCAAGAGGTGTTGCAACGTAGTTTTGAATTTAGTATTTGTATAAAAATAGAATACGAAATTAATAGGTTTAGTTCGACTCACTAATCAGAATAGCCACTTTACTGGAAGCAAAAAATAGACTTTTATCTTAAGTTGTAAAATATTCTATTAAGAAAATTGATGCTTCTAAGATGCTGCTGGGCAGAACAAAACAAAACGTTTCTTGTCAAACATATGTTTTTGATAGCATGTCTTGTTATAGAGAAAATAGAATTCAAAATTTTTCTTTTGTAAATTGTATGGTAGCACCTCTTTTAGAATTTGGCTTTTGAGGGTTTCGTTGAAACAAGAGACCGGTATCATTTAACCCAGTCAATACAGCATAGTTTAAATTTTATAAAAATACGGGATCATATCATTAAATCGGGCATATCATATCGTCGGAAATAAAATTTGAAATCCCAACTGTAATACCATATATAATTTGGTCTTTAGAAATTGTTAGAAATAAAGTGAGATAGTAATTTGAATAATATAGTTCTACCACCCTCCCTAAGGACTGCATAACCTTACAGAGGTGGGAGGGTTTGTGTACTCTTACGAACCAAAGAGCTATGCCGGCGGGAGATAATTCTCCTGGTAGGACCATCCAAGCCGGAAAGGTCTGAGGGGAAGAGTCAGACTAAGAAGCAGTCTTGGGGGTTTTACATCCCCCTGTGCAAGGGCAGCAGCTTGCACAGTACCTCTGTAGGTGGTGATCATGTGGATCTGAACAGCTACAGATGGGTAATCACCCTGTGAAACTGCGATGAGGAAAGCAAGGGGAAACTACCTCATTATATTTCCCATGATAGGCTGAAAAGCTGAAATACCTCTATGAATCTTTCTGGGGTAAAATATTCCGGAGGTAAAATAGTCCCCCAATCGGATCTCCGGGTGGGGACTACCCTAGGGGATGCACAGAGGAAATTTAACATTAATAGGAAAGCAAGTGGTGAGAAATTAAGAATAGGCACATGGAATGTTAGGACTATGAATTCAGGGGGTAAACTAGAGAACATAAAAAGGGAAATGAGAAGGAATAATGTAGGTATAGTAGGTCTTAGTGAAGTTCGGTGGGAAGGAGAAGGCGAAATAAATTCAGACGAATTTAAGATTATTTACTCAGGAGGGGAGAAAAAGGAAAGGGGAGTGGGGATTATAATGAGAAAAGAGATAGCTGAAAGAATTAGCAAGGTAGTGACAGTTAATGATAGATTAATAGCCGTAAAACTTCAGATGGAGCCAGTGGAAATGCTTATAATTCAAGTGTATATGCCAACGACTAATGCTGGCGACGACGAAGTAGATGAAATGTATGAACAGATTATGGAGATATTGGAGGAGGAGGGAAAAGGAAGGATCACCACCATAGTAATGGGAGATTGGAACAGTGTAGTCGGAGAGGGACAGGAAGATAACATAGTGGGAAAATATGGACTAGGGAAGAGAAATGAAAGAGGGGATAAACTTGTGGAATTCTGCCATAGAAATAGATTAATTGTAACTAATACATGGTTTAAGCATCACCAGCGAAGACTTTACACATGGAGAAGCCCAGGAGACCAGAGACGATACCAGATAGATTACATACTAGTCAATGAAAGATTTAGAAATAGCATTAAAAATGTGAAAACACTACCAGGGGCAGATATCGATTCTGACCACAACCTTTTGGTGGCAAATATACAATGTAGACTGAAGATCGTTAAGAGAAACGTAAGAGTTAACAAGAAATGGAACTTAGAGGAACTCCTTAAAAACAAGGAGGCTATCATGACTGAGCTGGAGGAAAGGTTGGGGGAGAGAGATGAAGAAAATAGGAAGAATGTAGATGAGGAGTGGAGATACATCCATAGCAACATTAAAGATGTAATGGAAAAGAAGGTAGGAAAGATAACGGGTGAAAGAAACAAAAAACCCTGGATCACAGCAGCCATGCTGCAAAAAATGGAAGAGCGGAGAAAGTGGAAGAACATAAACACTGAAGAAGGCCAAAGAAAGTACAAGGAGTTAAATAATGCTTTAAGAAGGGAAACAGATAAAGCCAGAGAACAGTGGATAAATGAGAAATGCGAGGAGATTGTCGAATGTGAAAGAATTTGTAGAACAGACCTCATGTATAGCAAAGCAAGGGAACTATTCAAGAAAAAAGCAAGAAAGATTGGACGTAAAGGAATCATGAACAAAAGTGGTAAAATAGTATCGGAGCCAGACAATGTAAAGAATGTCTGGAAAGAATAATTGAGGTTCTGTATGACAAAGAAGGAAAGCCAAGAAATATTGAATTAAATGAAAAAGAGGATGTGGAATAAGATCAGCTAGGACCAAGTATTCTCGAGTCTGAAGTTAAAAGAGCAATTGATGACATGAAAAGAAGAAAGGCAGTTGGGAGTGATGATATACCCGTGGACGTTCTTAAGGTTTTGGGGTCTAAAGCAGTTAAGCAACTCACAAAATTTTTTAACCAAGTATATGATACTGGCGTATGGCCTGAAGATTTTTTAGATGTTGTGATGGTACCACTGGAGAAAAAGAACAATGCAAAATGTTGTAAGGATTACAGAACTATTAGTTTAATTTCTCATACAGCTAAAGTTCTAACCAGAATAATAACCAAAAGAATTGAATGTAAAATAGAAAAGGAGCTGCAAGATAATCAGTTTGGTTTTAGAAGAGGAAGGGGGACTAGAGATGCTATAGGATGTATGAGGATCATGATAGAAAGAGCGCTAGAAGTCAATAAAGATATGTATTTTTGTTTTTTAGATTGGGAGAAAGCTTTTGACCGAGTGAAATGGGATAAGATGCTGGGTATTTTAAACAAAATAGGAATAGATTGGAAAGATAAAAGACTGCTTAAAAACCTTTACTTTGATCAAAAGATTAGAGTCAGGGTTGAAGGAGAAGAAACAGAAAGTACTTCAATAGGGAGGGGAGTGAGGCAGGGTTGTCCTATTTCACCAGCGATATTTAATATGTATGCAGAAACAATAACAGAAGAAGCGTTGATGGAAGAGAAAGGATTTAAGATAGGAGGTGAAAGTATTACCACCATTAAATACGCAGATGATCAGGGCTTAATAGCAGAAGGCGAGAAAGAGCTTCAGAGGATGACAGACAGACTAGCTGAGGTTGGCCAACAATATGGAATGAAGATCAATACAGAAAAAACGAAAGTCATGGTGGTTTCAAAGGAACATAAAGAATTAAATATAATGGTAAATGGCCAAAAATTGGAACAAGTAAGTAGTTTCAAATATCTCGGCAGTATTTTAGCACAGGATGGAAGTAGTACACAGGACATCAGAAGTAGGATTGCAATGGCAAAAGCAGCATTTAACGAGAAGAAGGAGCTTCTCACAAGCAAGAAAATAAATCTAGAAACAAGGAAGAAATTAGCAAAATGCTACATATGGAGCATAGCTCTTTATGGTGCAGAGACGTGGACGATAAGGAGAAAGGAGGAAAAATATTTAGAAAGTTTTGAGATGTGGGTATGGAGAAGAATGATGAAAGTGAAATGGACAGAGAGGAAGAGAAACGAAGAAGTATTAGAAATGGTGGGAGAAGATAGGATGCTAATAAAAACAATCAGGAAAAGAAAAGCAAATTGGATAGGGCACATATTGAGAAGACAGTGTTTACAAAGGACGATCTTAGAAGGAAAAATTAGTGGAAAAAGAGGAAGAGGGAGAAAAAGAATAGGAATATTAGATAATATAAAGCAGGGATATACTACTTATAGAGGTATAAAAGAGGCTTCTTGGGAGAGAGAGAAATGGAGGCAGCGATTCAGTTAAAACCTGTCTTCGGACAGAAGCATGATGATGATGATGATGAGTTCTACCAGAGTTGGCATCTAACTGAAAACAATAATTGAAATTATAAATCATGAATCTCACTAGAGTAGTAGCTTCCGAAACTCAGTCTGATGGCGACACCTTAAACTTTTTTGCCGTTTGAAAGTAGAGTTCTCATATATACAAGGTACAAAACTGAGGAAAAACGATTTCTGTAAACGAAAAACCAGGGCAATCGGAATATAATCGGGACGTGTCTTTTATAATTTTTGTTTGTTACATAAACTTTAATGTAATATAAACGATCTTTGAATATCGAAAACGTATTTTTAACATGATTAAATAATTTTTCCAATTTGCGAAATACGATATTATATAATTAGGATTACCATATTTTCAAATAACCAGACTTGTTTTGTTTTGCACGGCTTGTATAGAAGTTTTACTGGATCACAACAGTATCCTACAAATTTAAAATCTGATGTGGCCACCACATTACTTTCTTCATATCTGTAATATTTCTAAAAATACCAAATAGGTTACATAATAATAAATATTTTAAGATACTGCGAAAACTTTTTACACTTTACGAAGAACAGAAATAGACTCAAACCATAGCCTTCTGATATTGGATATAGCCACTAAGCTCCATCTATTAAGAAAAGAAAATGGAGCGTTACTAAGACGTAACTAAGCGTCAATTGTTAGCAATAGAATGCGTAGTGGTGGCAGCTAAAATTATAAGATATCTCTTAAACAATGCATTATATGGGAAAATGTTTCAAACAAAGGTTGTAGAAAATTAAATTTCTAACAACTTTTATTCCAGTACATGTTTACATTTATCAAATATAAAAGCTAATATTTCAACCCACTTTCGGTTGACCGATGTTTACCAAAACCTAATTACTTCTTTTGACTTTTATAAAAATGTTAAATAAAAATTTTTGCGTTGTCCTGATTAATAGTTTTTGAGTCAGAGCACCCACAAAATGCTATCACACACGTACGCACGCATGCACGCACGCACACACACACAGACAGACATCATCGAGAAAATGGTCAAAACGTGTTCAGGGGACATCAAAATGTGCATTTCCATTGAAATCTCGAAGTCGATTTTTTTCATGAAAACAATATGTATGGAGAAAGTAAAAATGGCAAACTCATGATTAAATAAAAATATTAATAGCGATCCGAAGGCCACACCTCAAAAGCCTCGGTTTAAGTGCGGTGGCACACGTCTAAAATCAGCCCTGAATTTCAGTCATTTAATTTCTGGGACAGAATTACAAACCGACCGCGACGTGACCTCGAAGCTTTGACAATCCCGATCAAACCGGCATATATGGTAAGCCTATTTAAACATGACACCTTTACATTTTGTGCTACAAACTTTCTTATACTTTCACGGACCAGTTTCATAGTTGTATTTTGACATTTCAGATAAATTATTGAATTCTTGTAAATATTTTGGATAAATCTAGCAAATTTTTGTATTTTCGTATCTTTGGAAAGAAAGCACGGCAAACCTCAGAGAAAAATCACGACACATTATGTGTTGTCGCACACGATTTGGAGACTACTGTTCTATAACTGATATTTTTTTCGGAGTACCCCTTAAAGCATTTTCGAAGAAATTTGTACCCCATTGTATATAATGAGTTACTTTTACCAATAGTTCACCGCTTCCCTTTATCCAAACTTTGTAATCAGTCCGTCATAATTGCATTAGCTACTGCAGAATTCCCCTCTCCCTCTTTCTCCCCTTCTCCCACATTGTCTTTTCTTAATCATAATCACCCACCGATTGTGTTTTTCTAGCTATCCTCCGTCGTTTAAGCGCTATGTATTTAAATACCAAACGCTGATTTTATCACAAATATTGTGGAATTTCTACTAAAATTTCTTCTTGTTAGTTTATTTAACTAAAAGATACTGACGGAAAGGAAGATTACTTCTAGGTAAATGAAAAGCAGGTGGAGGACGATGACGCCGGTCGTCGAGTGGGAAAATGTTGTGGGAAAACATGAACCCTCTGGTTTAATATATTTGCATACCCCTTGGAAAGACCTCTCGTATCCCCAGGGGTACGCGTGCCCCGGGTTGAATACGGCTGCTCTAGAGAGACCTGCCTATTTAGGCCACCCCTCTTGAGGGAATAGCTTCTACATGTTCATTTTTGGAATGCTTAATTAAATAATATATTTGAAAATTTTCTGTTTTTGGAACAATTTATTTCATAGAAGATATTAAGGCTACCAAATCTCGCTTCTTCCAATCCACTCCTGTTTTTATTTCCTTCGTCTCTTTTTATTTCAAATTCATATTTCTTTCAAGGCCTTTGTTCGTCATTTTCTAGTAATCTCCTTCTTGCCTGATTACAGCTCTTGTCACTTTTCCTTAAAAGAGATGTGATGGATTAATGCTAAGTAAATCTGAATGCCTCTTTCAGAGATCTCGTGATTGAATGCATTTGCATAAATAATCCCGAAAAGAGTTCTGTTATTTCAAAGCGAGATCAATTTTTTATGTTGAACGTTCCATCCCGTTTAATTTATTCTCCACCATTGCTTTCCTTTACACATAATTTTATTAATGAATTGTTTATCGAAATTTTAAACTTCTTGGCCGTTATAAAAAGATTAATTGCTCTAATATTATTACTTATGCATTTTACTAACATCTTTTACATGAACGCGAAACTCCGTTTTCTGAATTTCATCGACATGAACAAGAATGGCATACTGACTCCCTGTGGGCCGCATGCGGCTCGAATGGTAATTTTATTCTGAACTAAATAGTTGGAGATTTTATGTATGAACTTAATTTTTGCGAAAAGGAGGAAACATTTTGTCACTGTTTTTGAGGTGCTATAGAGTACGTTTTCTAAATTATTATTTTTAAAAGTGAAAACCTACGTCCAACCTTCTAGATAAAGTTTATTTTTCCAGCTCCGGCCCTCATTACACAACTGTAGTCCTAATGCGGCCATTCCATTAGATCCATCGCTTCAATACGGCCCTGATTACTCTTCGAGTCAGAGTATCAGTAGCATTTCGAAAAAGCCGTCTCTCCAAAACACGCGTTTACGAATACTTTCAAATGATTTTATGTATAAATGCGTGCACGCATGCGCGTCGTATCAGAGTTCTCTAGGAACGAATCGGAGGGTGACCTTTACCCGGATACTATTCCATTCAATATCTCCAACTTTCCGAAAAAAAATAATCGTGCTACGTAACCGCATGCCTCTCCTACACCCTTCTAATTCCCGGGTCACGTCGTGCGTCATTGCATCAAATTCCATTACCTCCTATTACCGCCCCCGCCATCATAATCCTACGCTCACGGTTTTCGATCCTCCTCCGCGCTTTCTCCGCCCCCCTCCCTTTCCATCTCCATCTGGACGCACGAGTATGTGGGAGTACGGCCTCCGTCATCACTTCCCTTACTACAGAAACCACCCCATCCCCCCCTCGATCCGACCTCCGCCCCCCCCCATATTCCACCACTTCAAACGATAAGTCCCTTCCAAAAGTCTCTCAATTTTCTCGCACACTTGTCCCTCCCTCTTCAACTCCACGCATGTAATTTCTGCGCAAACACACCGGGGAGATAATGGATTGGATTGCGTGAAAAAGTCGACTCCTCCACCCTCACATACTCGCCTCGCGAGGAAAAGACGGGGGTTGGTGATGTAAGGGGTCATGTGAAAACACGGTTCTATCGTCGAAAACGACCCGTCGCCGGGTTTAACACGGGTTTTGCGCAAAAAAAGAGTTCTAGTCTTTTTTCTATCTTCGGTGCGACGAGAGAGGCAAGATTCGACGAAAATGACGGAGGATGCGACCGTAATGCAATTTTCGAGCCCACGCGGCTCACCTACGAAGACGAAGGATGGTGATATAAAAAAACGTCGGGTTCATTTTTGTGTTCGTACGGAACGGGAGCGATCGATGGACCCGTTTTCTTTTTTCTCGTAGCTGCAAGAATGTTCTGGGCGAGAGGTTTTTCATGCCTGGAATTCGAGAAATTTCTCGCCCGCTGAGGAATTCACGTAAAGGTTTAAGTTTTGCTGAAAAGGAAACGCTTTTAAAGGCGCTTTTCAACGATTATGTAAGATTAAAATGTGGCTCTTATTGTTGACGAAGGCAACTCCAATAGACAGAAAAGGCTGGGACAACCGAGTAAAATTTTGGCTATAAAACAATGGTAATATTTCTAGGATACACCATCGATAGGTTACCACCGAGGATGCCTGTCTTGTATCTGAAATGTGAATTTGGATTTTCGTCCTCGAAATTTTCTCAGCCATAAAGTTGAGCCCTGAACTATATTTTAGAATTTGTAATGATCTAAAACTTGCTCCATAGAATGAATTGTAGAAATAATTGCCAACGAACGAGAGCAGAAAATTATCCTCTCTCGTCTTTCCTCCGTCTCCACTCCTTCCACTATTCGTTTTCGTCCAATATTAAAAGGACACAAAAAGGAAAGTGTTCATGTTAAATTCTATGCATGTAGGCATATACTGGGCTAGAGCAAATTCTGGAGAGCAGGAAAACGTACTCTGAAACCTAGGAGTTCATAGAAAGAATATCTGCCCGGTAAATGGAAGGTGCGGACAAGTATTACCATTTCTACAGATTATAAAGAAACAATCCAGGTCCTCTTAAAAGAAAACATTTTTTGCTCAAATTTTAAAAATGACAAATCAAGTAATCGTCAAACCGTGTCGACCAATCGTAGCGTTTCACACGCCTGGAAGTGTAAAAAACAACGGGAAATATCAGAGATTCTGCTTTAAATAATTCCTCACTGAGTCGAGTCTTACATTACTGAATCGGGTCTTACATGTCGTGCTTACATGCCTTCTTTACTCTTGATCAAAGAAATTACCATTTAAGTGTCTATAACATAAATGTCATAACATTCAGTTTTGCTTTCTTTGAACACAATATAGACAACTATATCATTGCTGACGTGGAAAAACAAAGCGTTTAGCACACATATAAACTACTCTTTATTCATAGCAGAATAAAAATATCTGCCCATCTTATATACTTTGTGAAGCTTGAAACATGCTTACGTAAAAGCATGAAATTCAATTATGATAAAATTCTGAATATTGACATGAAACGTCTTTTATTAATTTTCTTAATAGTTTGCGTGAAAATCGATTTCGACAATCACTCGATTAGTGGCGTTTCTATTAAGGTTGGATGTTTTTTAAGAAGCACGACGTATCCACGACAGAGAAACCATAATAATCGCAGTGCTTGACCGAACGATTGTTAATTCATACCACCAACGGTTAATGAGAGAATCACCTGTGATGATCGCTCAATTCACCATGTTTCTATCGTAAGGTGGAAGACTTTTCTAGGACGTCGGACGTAATAGTCTCGTATCCATCGCAAGAGGCGTCGGTGCATCCGCGTGATACATCCCCTTGTAATTGGGGAACGCTTTAATGTACGTGAACAACAAACACGCCTTAAATTCCCAGGCATCCCAGAAAATTGCTACGAGGCGTAGTCGAGAGGTTGGTGCGACTGTAATTGAGTGCCTCTCCTTCCTTAAGCCGAGGTGTTTGAACTGCCAAGGCCCTCCAAAGTCTCCTTCGGAACCCACTTTAAGTTCATTCGTTTCTTCTCCGCTTATTTTCCTCCTCCCTCTCTACATCTTCGCTTTCTCCAGACTTTCGCTTTCCTACCCATTCTTTCCTAGCAGATTTCTCGTCAGTCCTCATATGGTTTTATATTTTTCTTCGATTTATTCATAATTTCTTTCTCTTCTTTCTGTAATCCTCAAACATTGTAAACATTTTGCTTATATCACCTTTGTTTTTTTATTTTTACGCCTCTTATATTACATATTTTCGCTTTTCTTTCTCTTTCTTCTGTACCTTCTACTTCCTTTTTAGATCCTCTCTTTAGTTCCTTCTTATGTTACTTTCTTCCGCTTTTCTATTCATGCATATCTTCTATTCCTCCATTGATATTTTCTCTCCCGCGTTCTTTATTCTCCCTATTTTTTTCTTCTTTTCTCTTTCTCTTTTTTCTGTACCTACCTACCTCTACCACTTACTTCTTTTGTTGTTCCTCTATTTCTCACCTTTGTTTGGATTTAATTTCATCTTTTCTATATCTTCCTATCTCACCTTCCAATCTTAATCTTTTCTTTCTTTCTCGATCCTCTCATCATTTCTATTTCTACGCCGTTCCTTTTTCAGCTTCCTTTAGAACGCATTCTCGTTCTATCTTCTTTAACTCTCTATCTCTTACTTCTTTCTCCGCCAGTCTAGTTACATCTTCCATCTCTATCTTCCTCACTTGTCCATTCTCTTCTCGACCATTTTTTCTCGTTGATTCTATCCCTATCTTCTTTTTTCTCGCGGTCTTCCTTTTCCAAGAGTGGAAAAGGAAAACTTTCTCGTTACTCTTCTCCATCGTACTAGCAGTGTCTGCAACTTCTTTTTAGAGTATTTTTGTCTTACTCTCTCTTTTCATTTTATTTCACCTTTCTCATATATTTGGTGGGTTTCCGTGTTGGTTTCTGTTCCTTATCCAACTCGCAAATATAAGTAGAGAGCGACGGTAAGTTTCTTTGTTGGTCACACTTTACACTGTGTTCCCGTTTCTGCATTTTCAATTACGGATTCACTCATGAATTCTTACTTCTTCTGTAATCCTTCACCTCTTTGATGGCTGGTATCTGATGATAATTTCAAGCAGGAGTCACTGGGTCAATAATTCAACGAAAGCACCTTTAGGACGATATATGTCAGAGGTCGTTTTAATTTAAAGGCCACATTGCAGGTTATTTTAACATTTTTAAAATGAATGATATTCATTGGAGCGGAACTAAGTGGATTTAACCGACATGAAATAAGGTTCATTAAAAATTTTAACTTTTTTGGTGATATTCTGTTGTAGCTTATGAAATTTCGAGGCTTAACCAAAAGGGCATCTACAATTGCGTATATAGCTCCATGTTGGCGCTTAGCAGTATGAGAATACAGCATGAGTGTGAAAGTATAGTGTATTTATAAGAAGTTTTTCTTATATGCTGGTGTACTCATTATTAGTATATAATTGTGGACAACGCTCATCTACAAGCCTGACGAGAGGGGAGTCGCTGCCCCGGGCCCGGACCCGAAGGTTGGGTACTACTATCATAAAGTCGCTTTATTAGAACATTCGCCATCTATAAATAATTATTATGAATTTTATCAATATTATATTACGTAAAAATTGCAAATAAAATAGGTGTAGTGATGATCTATGCATTTAGATTGCTACTCGATGTTGGAATGACATCCCGCTGAATACTCATACCGAATATGTGAAAGATAAATACAATTTATTGCTTCATTTATTTTGTTGACAAAGTCGTCGCTACGCCGCTGAAGGTTTGATATCCAAAAGCGTAAAATATAATATCCACAGCTGACCAGCTGGGAATGCATTGGGGAATACCCGAAATCACGCTCTGATTTTATTAAAGCCTGATGCACAGTGCAACATTCTTGGCAAGAATATTGACATCAGATGAAATAAGAAAACGTCGCTCCATTCATCAAAGTTCTGTATCTTGACACTTATTTAAATTAACAAAATATCTATTTTTCTATCTGCGGCACATATGCTGTGAGATTAATGCGCAGAATAATGCTGTTACTATATGTGTGTGTGTGCCTAACAGCCTAAATACCAGAATGCACAATAAAACGGTGCGACGTCATCCAATTTGCATTCAATGTTGTTTTTTGATAGAAAAATATTCACTAATGTGTTAAGAGAATATAAAGTTTACGTCAGTGGCCAAGGCCTATATAGAGAATTAAGTTCGCATAGTGAGGCCCGGTAAGTTGTTTGTTCAGGGGCCTGAATTGGCTCTCGGCGCCCCTGATCATCGGCTGCGCACTTTCAGCGTAACCAAAGGAAAATCTGGTCTGTCCTCGGACACCTCTATTTGTCTCTTTCCTAATCCTCCGTTTCTCTTTTCCATTTCCCTTTTTTCCCTTTTCCCGTCTTAACATTCGCATTTCATCTCACTTCTACCCTCCATTCCCCCTCCGAATCCATTGTTCTCTCCATCTTTTCACGAGGCCTAGATCTACCCTAGCCTTTTCCTCTTCCCCTCTATTTTCCTCTACATATCCTCCCTCCCTCTCCCGCATTCTCCACTCCCATTTCTCTTACCCGTTTCCATTCCCAGAATTCCGAAAACCTTTCTCTCTTGTCGTCTCACTATGCCACTCTCCTTTTCTGCGACGGTTCTCTTTCTCTGCCCCTTCCAACATACTCTTAAAGCCCTCCTTTCAGCCTTCTCCCTATAAATCCCTCCCTCAAGATGTCTCACACCCTCTCCCTTCTTTCCCTTCTGCCCCTTCCTCCACTCTCTTCCCTCCCCTCCCTAATTTTGCCCCTCTACCCTATTCCCCTTCCTCGTCCTTCCAAAACCATACAAATTCTCTCTTCTTTCTCCCTCTTGGTCCCTTTGTCATTGCCTCATTCCACATTACTTTCCCCTCCCAATCTCCCTATTCTCACTCCCTACCCCTTCATTTTTTTCTCACTCCACCTCCCTCTCTAAATGAAATTGAATTTTTCGAAAATGAAGTCCCGCTTTGCTTATGTCGCTAAAAGTGCTTGGAGTCCTCTGCGATACTGAAGGTTTATTTTTCTAATTCCACATCTTTTGAACAAATGATATATGTGACAAGTCTTATAGCTCCTATAATTATAAAAAGGATGAGAAAACAAAGCGCGCATCTCGACTCCAAAGCAGCCGTCATCAGTACTGTTACACCGATATTAGATTATGTAATCAATATCACAAGACAATACGGGAACAATGGAAAGCCATATTATATACATTTAATTGCATATATACCAATTTTTGCATAAAAAATGAAATGGTAAAAGTTTTTTACAAGAGATTTATTTTATAGAAGTAAATTTATATAAATTTAGAAAATTCAGAACCTACTACCATTGATTTTACAATCATGGTGGCAGCTTTTTCGCTCAAATATGTATTTGTTTTCACGAAACTTTTATAGCTGTTTTTGTCCGCATAATTTATCAACCGAATTCCAGCAATAAGGCGATCTCGATAATTCTCAGTCGAACGTTTTACAGGATGGTTTAAAGCAATCTAAATCCGTTATGAAAATATGTTCTCCGAAAAAGCGATGTTTTTTCACATCACGCCTTTACGAGAAAATCACGCGAACATTGTTTTATTTCCATTCGGTTATTTTCGAACTAAAAAAACGAATCCGTTTAAATTTATTTTTTTCTTCGGTCGGAGGGCTTCTAAAATGGTTCGTGAACGAGTTTGTTTGCGTGCACTGGAGGATGTGAATTAATCGCCTTTTTATTCCGTCACTTGTGGATTTAATTGGCTTGGATCGATCGCCTTCTAACGCTGTTAACTCTGTTTCTTCGTCCGCGGAGTTTGCATAATCTTTTTTCCTCTCTCCACTTATACCACTCAACTATCATCACTTGGCCTAGTACGCGAGCTCGAATTCGTTTTGTCGGATTTATTTTCCCGTGCCCTGCACCCAATCGTTTTCTAGAGTTTTAATGCAATTGTACAGCAATAAATAAAAGTTCCGTTGACCAGGATCTATGGAAAGCTACGAGTTGTGTGCGGACTTCAAGGACAAACCACTAGTTTTGCAAGTGAGAGGTATTTTGTACCTCCCTTTCATTTGTTTTTCATCAAAGTTCCAACGTATCATATTCATGCGTGAGAGTTTTATTTCCGGAATGCCCGACGGCCATTAAAAAAATCCGTCGTTTTTTTTAAATTAAATCAATAATTCACCGGTTTCATTCAAGGAGCCATTTGCATCTATTTTTACCCTCCAATAAAAGGTCATGTTAACATGGTTTGGCTTTGCAAGTTATTCGGTGTCAATGAGCCACGAATTGCCGTTTTTTTAAAAACAATGCTTTGTCTGTTTCATTAGAGAGGAATGGAATGGAAATAACCGCCGAAAATACTTGAAAATTACGGCAATACCATTTTAGAGAAATTTTCTCACCGCATTTGTGCCTCGATTCCCAGTTAGAATACTACAGGAATAATTTCAAGGCGCTATAAAACGGCATTTTAAAAATAAGTTTAAATTGTCATATGTGTTCGGGGCTTAAATAGGTTCATTGCTGAAAGAATCTATATTTCAAAAATATTTTGGAACGCTACATTGACAGACGCCTCACGAAAAGAGAAGAGATAGTATTTAACGTAGGCAGTATGGTTGATGATATGGAGGGGAGGAAATAGTTGTTGTTGGTTTGAATTTATGGCTAATCAACATCTTGGATCATTATAGCCATTACTCCTTCCCCAATAAACACACACACGGAAGGAGGTAAACCCGATGCCGAGATTAGCATACTCTTTACGAAGAGTGCCAAAGGAGCCAACTGCTTAACGTCCCTTCCGAAGGACGGAGCGATGACTTGTGCGGTCTCCTCAAATTAAACAAGTAGGGGACGGGACGATCACAGGCTGAAAAATCCGACCTCCGCCGGATTCAAACCTGGGATCTCTGCTTGGAAGGCCAACGCTCTAACCACTCCGCCACCGTTCAACTTTAGGACACGGTTATACAACCTTTTTTCGATGGCGGGCTGCACTAGTATTTCCGCGTGCCTCGGCGGGCCTTATTTAAAGTCACAATCTTTTTGTTAGGCACCTTCGAATAGGTGGTACAAATTTTATACCACCGTGCCTGAAAGAGTTGAGATTGTATTCTTGTAGTACTTACGTATGACTGTGATGAGTATCTCGTTCGAGGGTTTGGTATAGATGGGTGTCTCCATAGACACCTCGCAGGAATAAACACCGCAAGCTTCCAAGTCGAGCTTCCTCAGGGTTATGTGCTTCTCGTTGGATTGGGCCCACTACAAATAAAAGTAGGGATTTAATACATCAAGCTACTTACAACTTCGCGTTTGTACTTAGCTTTAGTAAAAGCTATACTAATATTTTAGATATATTCATAAAAAAGAATTATTCTGTAGAAAAAGTATATAATGAGATAAAACCGTTTATTAGTATATGCACTGGCGGTGTAGTGGTTAGCGTGACGGTTTCCCATTACAAAGTTCCGGGGTTCAAACCACGCGAATGAAGGTTTTATAAAAAAACTATCACTGGCAGTGGGCAGCAGTACTGTCAGTATGGTATAGAGCTGAAAACAAATGATGTTGGCTGAGTCTATATCCAATACAGGTGTAGGCGTGATAGGGACGATTTGAACGGCTGCAGTACTGCGATGTGGAAAGCAAGAGGGAAACTACCACATTACAATCCCTATATGAGTTCTCTCGAGGTAAAATAGTCCCCCAATCGGATCTCCCGGAGGGAACTGCCTTGAGGAAAACATTTGTCGAAAGTAAGTTACGAATAGGGACTTGGAACGTAAGAAATATGAGAAAAGCAGGAAAGCTAGAGAACTTTAAAGAAGAAATGAGAAGAAATAGAGTTGACATTATAGGACTAAGCGAAACTAGATGGGAGGGAGAAGGACTGTTCGACTCGGAAGAATTCACGGTAGTTTATTCTGGAGGAAATAGTGGGGAAAGGGGAGTAGCTCTGGTACTTAGGAAAGATATGATGAAAAGCGTGACAAAGATAATAGCAACGAACGATAGACTGAAGGCAATAAAGCTAAAAGCAGTCCCAGTGGACATGATGATAATCCAGATATATATGCCAACGTCAGCTCATGAAGATGTAGAAATCGATGAGATTTATGAGTAAATTAATGAAATTTACGAAGAAGACGGAAGAGGAAAAGTAAACAGCATAATAATGGGAGATTGGAACAGCATAGTCGGAGAAGGACAGGAAGAAAATGTTGTCGGGTAATACGGACTTGGGAAGAGAAATCGAGGAGGGGTAAAACTGGTAGAATTATGCGTCAATAATGACCTTGTAGTGACTAATACATGGTTCAAAAACCACAAACGAAGGTTATACACATGGAAAAGCCTAGGAGATAGAATGAGATGCCAAATAGATTACTTTTTTGTAAAACAAAGATTCAGGAACAGCATAATGACCGCCACTACCAGGAGCATATATTGATTCAGATCACAGCTTTCTAATAGTTGAGGTAAGTACAAAGCTCAAACAAATAAGAAAAACGAGAAGAGAAAGACAGACCTGGGACCTAGTAAAACTGAAAGAAAGGCAGGATGTAGTCAGCATGAAGTTGGAAGATAACATAAGAAAGTTGGAAAACAAACCAAAGACCGTGGATTTAGAATGGGAAGAAATAAAAACCAGTATCAAGGATACCTTGAATAAAGAGATTGCAAAAAACAAGAGAAGAAAATCAGAAAACCATGGATCATTAAGAAAATGCTAGAGAAAATGCATGAGACGAAAATGGAAAAACGTTAAAATTAAAAAACTATAGAACTATAGGCGTATAAAAATGAGTTGAGAAGGGTAACAGATAAACCTAAAGAAAATTGGATAAAAGAATATTGTGATAAAATACAATAAATGGAGAAGTTAAGAAGGTACGATATGACGTACGCTAGGGCACTGGAATTAGAAGATAAGAAGTCTAATGGAATTCGTGGTAAAGCAATTATGAATACGGATGGGAAGATAGTCTCAGAAACTAAGAACAGAAGAGGCGAAATGTACGGATGAGATCAGGACTAGAATAGGAAAAGCAAAAGCGGCTTTCAGAAGAAAGAAACACCTACTTACGGAGAATATAATGGAAGATATTCGCAAGAAGTTCATAAAATGCTACGTATGGAGTATAGCTTTGTACGGGGCATAAACATGGACACTAAGGAAAAATGACATCAAATACTTGGAAAGCTTTGAAATGTGGACTGTGAGGAGAATGCTGAAGATAAAATGGACAGATAGGATGAAAAACGATGAAGTGCTACGAAGAATAGGAGAGAAGCGAATGATTATACAGACTATCAGAAAGAGGAAGGCTAACTGGGTTGGACATTACCTGAGGAGAGAGAGAGTATGATTAAAGACGTGTTAGAAGGAAAACTAGATGGGAAAAGGGAAAGAGGTAGGAAAAGGTTTCAGCTGATAGTCGATTTGAAAGGGAAAGTGAGTTATCAAGATATGAGGAGGACCACGGAAATAGGAGTATATGGAGAACCGGGTTCAACCACGAATAATCACGAACCTGTCTACCGACAGACTACCTGTGATGATGACTATATTTGAAGAAATATAATATAGCCGCCAGCAAAAATTTTATATCATTTAACACGTGAGGTCTGCGTAAAATTTGAAGGTGACCAGATTTTCAAAATTTCAAATAAGAACATCTTTTTATAGAGGACAAAGCCTTCAAAAAGAAGACTGTCATCCAGAAAAGCTGAGGCCAGCTTACACATGTGCCGTTAAAAAGTTTTAACAAAGTTTGGTAGAATTTCAAAATTAACTTCTTAAACCGAACCAAACCATTTACTTTAATTCTGGTTCGGTAAAGTATGTTGGGACGGTTTGGTTTGCTTCGGTTAAATGCACTCCTTTTATGTAGTTATTTTCACTGCTCGCTGCCACTCTCTAGAAGCTGACCCCTTTGTTCAGTGCATACATTTTACCCTTTGTAACTACGTTAATGATCAAGGGGAAATATAAAAGAGGATGGGGGAAAATTTCAACAGGTAGAACAGTTCTCTTACTTGGACAATATTCTTATCTGGTATAGTAGAAGCACCAAATGCATACATCAGAACAACTGTAATCAGAAAAGTGTCTATTTCCTTTCTTGAATTATACACCAGGCTGATAGTAGAACGTTTTTGTTTTGTTTGTTGAATACTTACATACATTAAATACTTAATCGTTGTTAGAAGTGAAGAATGTGTGATAAGAGGACATTATTTTTAAAGATTATGAGGTCGACATTTTATTTAAATATATTTAATTAAATGCGTGTTAAATTTGATTTACAGCCTGTATCATTACGTGTGACGTGACATTTCCTAATTTCACTTAGGTTTGAAGGCTTTATAAATGAATATTACTCATTTCTTCGTCAATCCCATCTACGCACTGTCATATTTCAAGAGTGACATTGATTCATAGCGCGTGTCACGGGCATCAATTCCACAAAATGTGACATGATATATGATCTTTTCACTAACGTTTCCAAATGCACCCGAGAAAGCCTCATTTGCTTAGCTGTTGAGCGTGCCTTACGACAGAGGTCTGGTAGTCGAGTGGAAAGGTGGTCGGATGTAGCCGCAGACTCAAACATCGGTTGATTGGATAGACAATTAAACTTCTATATCCAGAACGATCAATACATCAATGATAATCAGGTGAAAACAATTTCCATGTTTTGCGTTGAAAAGCAATGTATGGCCAATATGTTCATACACGATTTTCCATTTATCTAATCATACTTGATTAGAGAACACACGCCGAACATCCGTTCCAACGACCTTTCTCCGACCACCGAATGAAATCCTCTTCTCTGGTTAATTCATAATTTTCTTGATATAGACTTTTTTCCCTATAACTATTCTTCGTTAATTCTGTCCTATCCGTATTTTTGGCACCTCCAATATTTCTATATACAAATTGGATCAATTTGGTCATCTAAGACGACCGTTTCTTTTCATTTATCTGTCACGATATTTCAAAGTGTTTACTTAAAAAATGATGTCACAAGTTCCTGGTCATTTATTTTGAAAATTTTCCCATCTCATCCGCGTTTCTTGTTGCATTGAATCCTCAAATCGAATTTTCCGTAATTTGAAGGCGACATTTTTATCAAAATATATTTGCATGCGTCGAAATATTACGGTTTTTATTTACTGGTTTTGAACTGACTCAGATTCAAACTTATCGAGACTAGCCTTTTATTGGAATTCATTCGAATTAAACTCCAATTTTAATCCATCATTCTCCTAATTGGTTCCCCCTAACCGAACTGACCATGTTGATGTGTCTTCGCAAAGATGTACGTTTTTTATAGTCTCAGGCTTTCTTTCGTCGCCTTCGATTTGTAATACGTCAAAAATTAAATACATTAAGAAATGTAGTACTATATCATGTAACCAGGATAATTCAAGAATGAATAATAAAGGAAATTTTTCTTTCATCGAGAAATGTACGCTTGGATGGATTTTTTCAATTAATGTATTGTCTTTTGTTTAATAAGAGGACAAACAATTGAATTGGCAATCGATTGAAAAAGGGAAATTTTTGTAAGCAAATAACGTTATCTTGATCAAAGAGCCAGAGTAAAAAAGAGCAATGGAAATGGACAAATAAAAAATTGAGAACAAAAAAGGAGCTTAAGATACGCTGCCGAGAGGGTCCCCAGCCGTCCTACAGAATTGTATTTGCAATAAATTATTCAAAGCATAGTTTTGATTTGGTCGCGTATTTATAGTTTGTGTCCCTTTGCTTGGAATAGTTTCATTGGTACGCGCTCCGTGGAGGAGTGGTTTTTTTCTCTTTTCAAATGGCGGGCGGTTCAGAAGACAATGAGTGAAAGTGAAAGAAGAGAGGTTTTTGCGCAGGACTTTGTTAAGGTTAAAGGAATAAAGGATGCGCGGGAAGAGAAAGTTTTGAAAGGGTGCGTTGAGTATTTTGTTCGGTAATCTGCTCAGGAGGAGTGAATTATGTACGTTTCAAAATTTTAAACATCTCTCTCTCCCTCTCTCTCTCTCTCTCTCACTCTTGCTTGACTTTCTCGTAAATTCACCTCTTCGATCCGAACTCTCCAGACTAATATGCCAACGAAAACTTTTCTGCATCTGCACTGCACCGTATACGACTAATCATATAGGCTTTTAAGCAAATACATGTTTAGTTAGCCGTAAAAAATGAAGGATATGCATGAATAAAGTATTAATTACGATTAAAACACTTCTTCTTTCTTCCTTCCATTCTCCTTCGCTCTCAATATCTCACTCTTCTCTCGTAACTGTAGTTATCTCACTCAGCGTGGTATATATTCAAATCACATATACAAAATTAATTTTATTTGTTAAAATTTACGCTAGACAACTATTATATGACCAAAACTATTTTAACTTTTTGGAATATGATGTCATGTGAATTTTATTATTTTTACCTTTATATAAATAGATTTTCAAGTACATTGTCAACTAACAAGGTTGTCAAATACTTCTATTAGCAAATATTTAACTATCGCACGATGTATGCAAGTAAAGAATATCGATCTCGCCTTCAGTTGGTAAATTATGCTGCTTCAACAGCCATAACTCCCAAGCTTTTATAACAGCCTAATATATTAATTATCTACAGAAAAATTAATAGATATTTAATTTACAATTGCTAAAGTGGCCATTTATCCAGCTAAAATCAGCACAAGTATAATGCATGTGTTGAAAAACATTGAACGTAATTGGGAATAATGTCTGGATGATTGAGATACTCAGTACAAACTTGGAAGAATGAGAGGTTAGAAAAAATATACATTAGTTTTAACGAGTACATTGAAACTCAATCAGGGAAATTTTCCGGTTTCTTATTTGGGTGCAAAAATGGTGTTTCCAGTCAGGATAGAAAACAGATCAGACAAAAATACCAATAAATGAGCTCATTGACGGCCTTAAAGCAAATTGCGGAAAAGAAATTATAATTTCTCTGATCCATTAAAAATCAGTACAAGAAGTCGACCAATTCAACATAGCAAAAAATCGGTGCGGTCGATAACTTGAAGCATAAAAGTCTCGTTATTTCTATTTAGTGTATATTTAAAGCGTAGAGAGCGTTGCGTGAAGTGAATAGGGCGCCCGCACATGTAAAGGTCCCTGTTTTATGGATTTTTTTTCAGTTTCGTTTAAAGTTTTCGCTTTTTCTCGACCTAAAAGCGAGATAGAAAGATAAACAAATCGGTTTCAAATTGAGAATCTTCATTCTAACAAGGACTTGCATGTTATTGGGTGCACACCTAAAAATAGAACAAATGAAACGGAGTCTATATTTCTGAGGAAAGCTTGAAAAATTGCAACGTGGTGTCGCGTCGGGTGAGGGACATGTCGTGGTAGGAGGAGAGATAGAGTGAGCAAACAAACCGATAAGAAAGTTTCTAAGCCTATCGTGAATAATGGAAAAGGGTTTATTTTTGGCGTGAATTTACGGAACGCGGATCCATGGTAACTCTTTTGGGGGACAGAACTTACGTTCATGTAGAAGTGGTTAGTATAGCCGATTGAAACTTCTTTCAGAGGTTCACTGCAGAACGCTTTAATATAGGTTATTTGGCAGGAATAATATTCGTTGTTATGAGTGACGAATGAGCTTAGGCCTTACTAATTTTATACTACGAAGCTTATAAATTATTCGATTCATATTTCTAGGGATACCAATTTAGGTAAAGGAAAGTTTTCATTCCAATTTCAGATTACTCGAGAATTTTTTCTCTTGTCGAGCAGTGCTTCAAAGTTTTGTGCGCGCATAATTTTAATCTTTGCTTTATTGAACTGTTATAAATTTATTATGAATTTGTAAATTAACAATAAATTAAAGTTATATCGATGAGTAAAAATTACTGAAATTTCTCTATAGTTAATTGATAAAAAGTCTCTCTTATACAATGATATTATTGTCATACAATCACGACCCACATGTCACGTTAAAGAAAGTATTTCCGTGTAAAGAGCTGCCTAGAACGATCTTGGATGAGACTAATGGGAACAAAGTATAGTATAACTATAGGCATTTTTCTTGGGACCTTTCTTGCATAAACGGAGTTCTAGATTTTAATAGTATAGCTTAATGAAGAAGAAATTTACCACAGTGATACTTTGATATTAGTTTATTGTATTATAAATTAACACGCGATTCTTCAAATTCGCCCTTAAACTTTTTATCTCCTTTATACCTTATAAAACACATGGCCTTGTTTTCATTAAAAATTAGCGCATTTTTTGCACCGAAAGATTTTTGAGGTTTTTTCCTGCGGATGGCTAAATTTTAGGTAAGTTAAATAGTTCTATAAAAGAGATCGTATTCAGCACCTGAAAAATCGACCTAACTCATACTCGTAAATTCTAAAAGATAATATCTCAGAAAATTTCGGAAAGTTTTTCGCAGGATTTGTCTCTGGTTTTCAGCGAAAAATGCGCACATTCGAGCACTCTTTTGTTTTAAAAATCCTCGGAATCTGACTCGTGAACTTGTACAAGCACTAGGGAATATTTAGAAAATGAGAATAAATTCCGCTATGATCGGAAATCGAACCCGTGTCTTCGACTTACCGGGAGGATATTCTACCACTGGGCTATCGTAGCAGAGTTATTCTCCCATTCCTGAACACAGATAAGCAATAATCGTTCATTCGACATCTCAAACGACCAAGACATTATGATAAGACTCGTTTCGTTAACTTTACCAAATTAAACGAGTTTCAACTGGGCTGAGCGCTGTGAACTCTCGCACATTTCGAATGCGGATCATTTCGAGCACCAAGTCATCTTCCAGATATCTCTCCTTTCTCCGTAAAGAGTGGTTTCACTTAATTAAAAAAACATCTAAATGGACAAAGAGGCATTCAGACACGATGTAAAGCTTAATATAATATTTTAGTGTTACGAGTTGTCGGTGCTTGCATACTGCAAGCGCTTAAAAAATCACTATGTACCAAGATCTAACCCCGTAACTAATGCAACACGATCTCCAATGCAACAGCATTTCAGCCACGTGAAGCCCATATCTATTAGATAATAAATTCCATGAGTTCTCCTAGAATATATATAATTTCCTACGAAATTAAGGTATCTGTCCGTAATTTCCAAATTCCCTGGCAATCGGCTCTTGTCCAAGTTTTCCTATTTCAAATTTCGTAACTCAGATCGCCCTGCATGAGCAAGAGGAATAGTCATCATTAAGACAATACGCTAAAAATTATGAAAAAATTAGGATATTTAGTGTTACGATTATGACATCATCATCCGAGCCTTTAGCACATATTTGGATTAAAAAGGTATAGGTATGACGCCATTATATTTAACAATTAAAAAAAGTTAAAATTTCTAGAAAAAGTACGTAACACAACATTAAAATACTTTTCAGGTTTTACTAAATTTCGTGTGTTAGTATAATAACGTCATCATACGTTTATGTCGTAGTTTAAAATTAATGGCATACTAATATATAACTTATATACGACAATTTTCATTTTCCGCGAAAATGACATCTATCCGGAATTTCTATATTCTCTGACAATCGTCTGTCGTCCAAGTTTTCGAATTTCAGGTTTCATGACTCAGATCGCCATGTTTCAGAAATGGCTATAATCATCACTAAGGCAATAGCCTGTATTTTACACTAAAATTTATGTAAAATTAGAATATTTTGTGATTGGATTATGGCGTCATCATTCGTGCCTTTTAGTACGTATCCAAATAAAAATATCAACATAAAATCATCACATCATCATGTGTATACGTCATTAGTTGAAATCAAATGGATTATAATGTAGACTAAACATAAAAGCAATGCTCTTGAAGTACGGAAAATAAATTCTCATTGAAAGGTATTAGAGTCATTGCTAGGGTATTTAATACTTTTCATTGTTGGAAATTATAAAACTCTTCATAATTTCATGATTAAAATCAAATTTTTACGCAAACTCAGCATGGATTTGAATTTTTATTCAAGAAAATAAATTTCATTTTTTCATTCACAGTAGGGTGTATGTCTCGACTTTATATCATGATTTTAAATAATTTAAAACAGCAATTATATATATTCCTGCAAAGTTTTCACTGCTTTTCTTAGGGGTGTTTAAAATTAGATATAGGGGTCAAAAATACCCCTTAAATATTACTTTTTCTAAAATTTTGGATTTTTTCCAGAGGTTATAACTCATGAAATATCTTCATGCGAAACTTCAGCTCTGTTGCACTTGTAGAAGTACCATAGATTGTATACCATATAATATCCTATATATATACATACGAGTTGTCGGTGCTTGCATATATACGCGAATTCCAGGGCCACAGCATTTCAGCCATAAGGGGGGTCTATATGTATTAGATCAGAAGCTTTAGAAGGCACAGGAGATTTAAAAATTGGAGGAAGGATTATAAGAACAGTAAAATACGCAGATGATCAAGTACTTCTAGCAAGAAAAGAAGAGGAACTACAAAAAATGATAAGTAGACTAGTGATAACAGGTAGAAAATACGGTATGGAAATAAATACAGAAAAATTCAAGGTCATTCGAATATCGGGTAAAGAAGAGAATCTGAACATAACTATTGGGGGAAAGCCATTAGAACAAGTTTCAGAATATAAATATCTTGGAAGCATCATAACAATAGAAGCAAAATGTACGGATGAGATCAGAACTAGAATAGGAAAAGCAAAAGCGGCTTTCAGGAGAAAGAAACAACTAATCAACTAAAAGAATTTGATAAAATGCTACGTATGGAGTATAGCATTATATGGGGTAGAAACATGGACGCTAAGGAAAAATGACATCAAATACTTGGAAAGCTTTGAAATGTGGACTTGGAGGAGAATGTTGAAGATAAAATGGACAGATAGGATGAAAAACGATGAAGTGCTACGAAGAATAGGAGAGAAGCGAATGATTATACAGACTATCAGAAAGAGGAAGGCAAACTGGGTTGGACATTACCTGAGGAGAGAGAGTATGATTAAAGATGTGTTAGAAGGAAAACTAGATGGGAAAAGGGAAAGAGGTAGATAAAGGTTTCAGCTGATAGACTTTTTGAAAGGGAAAGAGAGTTATCAAGATATGAAGAGGACAGCGGAAAATAGGAGTATATGGAGAACCAGGTTTAACCAAGAAAAATCACGGACCTGTCTACGGACAGACTACCTATGATTTTATATATATATATATATATATATATATATATATATATATATATATATATATATATATATATATATATATATATATATATATATATATATATATATAGATTTGACACTCTTTGGCTCCGTTATTTTTCCTCTTCGTATGTTTACTGAATAATAATATTCTTCAATTTTTAACGTTGCGATCTATTAAGTTTGATATTGCGCGAAGCGAATAACACAATTTTTTGTCTATTTGAAGGCTTAATAGACGTTAATTTATCGGAGGCAACGATGAGGTTCACCTTGGCAGCACCCGGAAAGAGTACGAAAAATCTACAAAATTCGGTCTATATTTACATATTTTAATGAATGAAGGAAATAAACCTTGCACCTTGAAAATCGAAAATCCCGTGCAAACTTATGATAAAATATAATTGTCTACCGGAGTCAAATCCGGGACTTTTTCCGGGATGTTTGATTGTTATAGGAACCATCTCATGGGGTTTTAACGATTGCGAAAATTTCAGCTCTTAATTCTATTGAAAAATGTCCAAAAATACCGAGACAGACGGACGGACACTTGAAAATTATTATATGATTCTTTCATCCGTAGTGCGGTGCATGTCTCAACTTTGTATCTTAATTGTAAATAATTTAAAAAGGCAATTTTACATAGCCCTGCACCGTTTTCAGTGCTATTCTTATGGGTGTTTAAAATTAGACATTGGGATCAAAATATCCCTTAAATATAACTTTTGCTGAAATTTCGGATTTTCTCCCGAGTTATACTTAATGGTCTATATTCATACAAAAAAATCAGCTCTCTATCTCTTCTAGAAGTGCCTTAGATTTTATATGATATATCCTATATCCTATATATGTAAGAGGTAACCTTTTAATATGTAAGAAGCAGCTATAGCAGCTATTTATGATCATATGAATAAATGAGGAAAGACATTTCTCCTAGAAACAATGCGAGATGCCTTGAAGAAAAATATGCACCTATTTAAGGGAAAGGCTTGGAAGTTTGAGAGAGTTTTCGAAAATCGAGATTTATTGATTGTACCTCTCCTTTCCTTTCTCTCTATCGCTCTCTTTTTCTCTCTCTCAAAGCGACCGTGGCCCTCCCTTCACACGTGACCCTCCCCTCTCCCCACTTTCTCCCCTCCTCCTCTTATCCCTCTCCCTATTTTACCCCTTTTCTATTATGTTGCATTTCTTCCCTCCCACTCACGCACCTGCGTAAATATTTGATTGACATTTCGCTTTTCACGAAACCTAAGTGTTCTCTTTCTCTCCAGTCTCCCTCGGAGTGGTGAAAGCTGTTTCGTGGGATTTGTAGTCGGAATATTCGAGGGCGATGACTGCGGTTCTTGATACTTCGGTAACTACGCAAGGAAAATACGTATGATGTTTTACGGGCCGCTGCGTTGTTTTTTCGATCATGATAAATATCCATGCTTATTTATTCGACACAGCATTGGGTTATGCAACAGCTTTGTATATTTTTTGTTTTTCCGCTGGGATTATTTGGATGCTGAATTTCTATCACTCGCGAGTTGCGTATTTTCATACAGGCAGTTTTACTGTTAAGAATAGCCATTCAAAATTCAAATCATGGAAGATTTAGGGCAATTTTCATTGAAAACTACAATTTTTTAAATTAAATGTGCTATTTAAGAATATATCTATGCCTCGGAATAATATATATAGCGAATAATTAAAATAATTTTCTTTATTTGTTAAAAATTTGTTAAAAAAGTTAGTTGGAGGAATAAATCTATTACAGTTAAAAAATAAAAGTATCAGAACATAGTATATAAGAATGACTAAGAGGAAAAGGGACTTGACAAAAATTTTCGTTCAAGTAGAGAGGAAAGGATTTGAGAGAAAGAAAATACATAATATCAATATAATTCACTAGTGAAAATAAATGACGTGCTTGACACAAAATTTTCCTTCGGATGTGATGTCTCATATAATATCGATATAGTTTATATATGTAGCGAATATCTCAGGTTTCACCAGAAGGCAAAATGATTTATTTCCCTATGCTCACCAGGATGGTAAAAAAGTGTATTTGGGTTTATAATAAACATAAACAGATTCCAATAACCTTAGAGGACAGCCATACTTAATCAAGCTCAAATCTCTCCCCGGTGATAAAAAACTTAGCTGTTCTTTCGCCAAATTACCGCAAGGGCACATTTTCCCTGAATCGCAGTAACGTTCCTCCGTCAAAGGCTGTCCGAGTTCGAACACAACCGATGGTACACATGTTAATGGCATCGAAATCGACTAATAACCGTCTCTCGGAATGTATTCCATCGCTTTGTGGAAATAATAAAATTCCAAAAAACATGTCCGTCAATCAATCAGAATCGGCATGGAAAGGATGGGGTTAAGGTTTTTTTTTCGTCTGCGTGGGAATTCCTTTGAAATTCTCATATGCGACGATGGAAAAGGGCCGTCCGGACAAAATGCTTTTTTTCTTGCAAAAAAATGGGAAATGTGATATGAAATAGGAAACACGTGATGTGATGATGGGAAAAAACATTCTCCCTTGGAAACGAGTTAAACGTGAGCTGAGGGACGCATGCGTCCATCCATCTCACGAGGAACGAGTGAGTGGCCCAAGATGCAAATTAAAAACCATTCGTGATTGGCCGCCATGGAGAAAAGTCCTTCCATATAGATAGAAGAAGTGCATTAACTAGACTCCTGTTTGCATGAGTACCTCGTTTTTAAAGGCCAGCCATATTTAATGGGCGTGGTGAAGTTGTTAGCTACTCCGTCCATTAGAAAAAAAGTGATGAAAGTTGCTCTGCTTCCAAGCAACCTTAAGTTTGATTTTTAAATTAATGGAGCCTTTCAGAAGACAAATTGAACAAGATTACGAGGAAAAAATATATCTCTGCGTAATTATGAATCTTCCGAGAGGAATTTGGGATCTGCTAATAACTCTACGGAGATCGTTCAGTTTGCGAAAATGCGAGAAATGAAGGTTTTCCTAAACAGTATTACGCATTCAACTACTAACTGTTCTTTTATTGTTCGTATCAGTTGCATCGAAACTTTTGGGCTCGAGTGCCACATAGTTTACTTTCGCAATAATCGTAATAATGCAATCCGCTTCCGCAAACGTCACGGGACACATATAGTTGAAAACAAAATTGAAGAATAAGTTAAGGAAACTAAATGACCTCGTAGGTCGTGAGAATTACTCGATTTGTATTAAATTTATCTTTTCCAAGAATAGAGGGTTTCAAACGAAATATATTTTTTATTTTCTAATAACATTTTTTTACTATGCTTTTTCCTTTAACTGTTAAATACACAGCGGATTGAATGTGGCCCTCGGGTCGTCGTTTGGGCACCACTATTTTCATCGCAGAATAAAGGATTTTATGGATACGGAATATATTATTCACTGTAATGCACATTAATAGTAGGGTAATGCAACCTAAGTTTAATAGTGGAACGCAATGAATGAAATTCCGCAAGATTAGTGCTTCCTGTGTAAATTGTATACATATGATTGGAGCTGAAGAAAAAAGAAAGTTCTTTTTTAGGCTCAAATAACGGCTAATCATCATTGGTGACAACTGCTTTGTAGCTGGGATGCACACCCTGTTCTAGCACCCTTTTTATGACTATTTAATAGGCATAACCTGTCAGTCTGATTTCAGCCATAAGACTAGCTCCACAATTAAATTTATAAACCCTATGTTTTCGATTTGATACACATATGTTGTGGTAAAAATCTTGATTTGCCCGAAGAATCTCGTGGAATTCCATACTCTCACAGCTTTTATTTCACCAGATCTTTAGTCTTCTTTCATTAAAACTTCGCAAAATTTCTAAACAATTTTTCAAGGAACCTTTAGAGGCGATTAAAGTCCATTGCGCAAAATTATGGAATAAAACCAGCCCGAAAACGATAATGGTTAAGCCGTTGGTTACGAGGGGCAACATTTAATCTCAAATATTTTTGACACGTTCTGTCTTCAGCGAGTGGGCCAAAACGTGTACAAAAAGCAGCAATCAACACAATGGAATGTCCTTGAAAAATAATGAGGAAGAGTTGTATGCCTTTCACAGGAATACCTCATCACAAAACATTTATCCTGGATTAAATACGTAATTAAAATAATGCTTAATTCACTAGTGAGTTATCGTGATCTTCTAATGTATGAAAACGAATTTAAGAGTAAGCACTTAAGTTTGAAAAATTGAATAGTTAAGTACTTATATTAGGTATCTCCAATAGTCATAACAACATTTATTTTTTTAAATTTTTATTTATTTTTCATTTATTTATTTATTTATATTTCAATTAATTAATTTCTAGTCATAACAAGGTTATAATTGTTTTTTATAAACATTTAATGGCTATTAGAGACGCCTAAGGCAAGTAATAAAATTTTATACTTAATCGCTTATTCTTGAAAATAACGTTTTGTTAGAAACTTATGAGACGCGTCTTAATGTTAGGTCCAAGAGGCAATTTATACATCAAAATCATTAATTATTGTAGAAAACTTTAAAGAAATTAATAAGTTTAAGAATGTTAAATTTTAATTCCTAAAGGTACAAAAATTAAAAATAGCTTTTAAACTTATTGGAACGCGAAAGTTTTCACAACTTGAAGTTGGAGTCTATTTCTCTCGGTGGATAAGTCTAGAGACCTCCAGCGAGTATCGATTACAGCGCACCGTATTTTCGCACGCAAAGAGTCGGAGCGAGGCGAAAGGAGATCGCCGGGAAAAAAAGGACGTAAGAATTGGTGTGCTCGTGAGCTGGGAAGAGAGAGAAAATGTTTATTTTTCTCTTCTTCCCTTCTCGCGAATAGCGATTCTGACTGATGGGAGGGTAAGTGGTCGGAAGAATGGGTATTGCTACACGGGAACTCGGCGTGACCCGGTTACGTGCCGCATAGCCTCTTGGGAGACGTGATGTGAAGGCCACCAACTCCAAATATGGAGAGAGAGAGAGAGAGAGAGAATGAAAGAGGGAGAAAGGAAGTAAAAGAAAGCAAAAAAGAAACAAAGGTGGAAAGAGAGGGAGAAAAAGTGAGAAAGGGAGAGAAATATGGGAGGAAGAGACGTGGAAAAAGAGGTAGAGAAATAGGAACGCTTTAATAAAAAAGGATAATAAAATCCGCCAAATGTAGCAGCACGTGCCTTGCGAGTTGGTCTAACGATATGTATTTGGCGAGCTCCTTGAGAGGAAAGAAGTAGTGGAAATTCTCAATATTGAAAGACGACTTACCATCACATGCGTTCCGCCATTTTGAAGGATGCGAGTTTCACAAAATGACTTCCCGTGGAAATAAGCGAGATAATCAATAGATCAAAAAGTATTTTCCAATCCGCTTTAGAGATTTACTCATGCGTCTCTTATGCCGTGGGTTAGAGCTATATGCATGTTACCCTACATTTCGTGCATGAGTAAAACTGAAATATTTTGATAGGACAAAAAATTAACGCCAACAGAGTCATTTCTGGGTATAATAATTCTTCTGGTGCTTTCTTTCGGATTCGATAATGGAATAAAAACTTTTGCTTAGAACTCTCTTCCTAAATGAATCATTCAAATGACTGACAAACTTACGAAATAATTCTTAATAACTCCAGGCAAATTGTACTTCATTTTAGTTTTTTTCATCAGGTAAGATTGTATATTCTGCTCTATGATTGTAACTTTGTACATTTTTACTTATGCCTAAGGCGTTGAGCATTTGATGAAAAATCTACTCGTTTTTGTTTAAGTAGGTTGGCAATATTATTTAGATGTGATCTTTAAAATATATTTCTGGGTGCCAAACGAGTTTTAAAACAATTTATTGGTTTAATTGGACAAAGACAACATTGACTTATAGTTGTATAGTTATAGCCCACATTTATTAACTTTAAAAATTTTCCTTGTTTTGAACCCTCTTTATTGGAATTATTAAATTAATTCCGCTCACTCTTATTTTTTGTTATCAATGCATCAAAATTAAATACCGAATTGCCAATGTGCTTTAGCAAACACTAACGAGTAAAATATTAAAACGCAAAAATGTAATTTTTACTGCCTCTATTTGACGAAGCGGGCCGAGATTCCAATCAATATGTTAACATTTGGCAAGACGTCTTAGTTTTTTAAAATTTGATCATCTAAAGTAAAGCATCACTTAAAAATATTTCGAAGTTTCGTTATTTTCAACAATAACTACAACAAGAGGAAAACATTCCAGTTCTACAGTGAATTCGGATATGCAGAGACTTTCAGTTTCTTTCAAATACAAAAATTATAAATCATAATTATGTCGCAAACAGATAGTAAGTAGAATTAACATCTTAGGAATGTTTTTTTAAACAACTTTTCTAGAGAAAGATACACGATCGTGATAGGATCGCCTCTTGTTAGTGCAATTCGTAAAAATTACGCTTAAAATGTGAAATTGGGTGGGTTATCACATTGTTGAGAATCCATGTACATGAATGAAAGTGCAGAGAATATGTCTTTGGGGCAATCCTTCCTTCCGTGCGAGACAGCTTTGATAATTTAAAAACTGAACGGCGCATCAGATTTATGCCTGCGTTGTTTTCACATGAAGCGAATACAACATCAGGCACGCCTTTTCAAATGCCCAATAGTCATTCGAAACGAAGGGGAGAAAACCGCATCACCATTGCGCACTCTCACCGCCGTCACTTTTGAAACCTGTTGATACAGAAGTAATAAGCATTTCCCCTTTAGAGTATAGACGTTTGTTCACATTCGTTTTCTCGAATCATAGCACTGTGAACTTACTTAAGCCAAACAGCTTGTTTAAACATATTAGTTTAGTTTTTGACGGGTAATTTACATTTTGGTATAAAATCGTAGCTTTGAAGGAAAGAAGGTTATTTTTATCAGCCGAAAGTTACTCTACAACTATGAATGAATGCAAGGTAGATAGCTTTTCATCCGCAAATTCATACATTCTTGAAAAATTTTCTTATAACACTTGCCATCAACCCTCCAAAGAAAACTCACAAAATTTTTTAAATAAGGTACACTATTATACGTTTTTTGTACAATGATAATATACAAGTATTCAATGAGTAATATGGATTGTGATCGATCGATCTTTTCTTTACGTTTCTTTGATTTATGTGAATAAAACGGAATTTCGTATACCTGTTAAATTTTTAATTTTCAACTTTGGGAAACATAACGAAGGATGTTTTGACATCCTAAAAACCATCTGGAATCCAACCCATCCCGATTAAAGGAAACCCTTTTTGCTACGTTGAAAGTACTAGGGCCTTAGGATAAAAAGAACAAGAAAACATGAACTCACGATCCTTGCACTGCTGGACGATAATCATTTAGAGAGAGTAGCGAGCATGTGTTCTCTCATTTTTCAATCGCCTTTAATTGGTACCCTACCGCACCATCCTGTGGGATTCTTACGGAGGATTGAAGCTATCCCACATCGTCCTCGGAGGAGTATAAACCGATAGGGCACGGCCGATCGCGCCCTTGAAGATAAAAGATTAAGAGCTCGATTCCAAGCTCAGAAACCGAACGAGGAAAAAAACCTCTCCCTACCAAGTGACGATACCGGCGGAGGTCGCATCGCTCACGAGCCGCACTTCAATACCAATCTAGATGGTTATCGAGGTATACTCCGCGCGACCCCTGGAGCGGATAAGATCTGATCTTTTTCCGCATATCACACGTTTTAATTCGTCATAGTTGATCCATCGTTGTCCGTCTCGGTCAATAATTTTTGTTCATTTAAAGAATGAAAAATTTTCAGGTTGGATGTTTGTCTACTAATAAAAAGAACGTTGGACATTTTTGCTTCATTTTTCTTAGTTATATAGTTGAATTTATTTCAGCTTCGATTTAAGGATTCGTCGTTTTCTGCAGTTGTGCGTCCAAGAGATGCACAAAATCAAACATCTCTAACGCGGATACAAGCGTTCCGTGAAAAATGTCCGCTTTGAAGGGTTGACCGCCTGAGAGGGGTTTTGCTCATGGGTTCGTTATAAATGAGAATTGATTTAGCTGCAGAAAAGGCTGATATTGATTGATAAAGAGCATATAATTAAAAAATAAACTCCTGAACCATAAAATTATCCCGAGAAACAATCACTCGTCAATAAGAAGAGCATAGAAGCAATAGAATTTTGTACGCGGCATTTATCCTTATAGAAACACGCGACGAATAGTTTCCTCAGTGAATCAAAATTTGTAAATTTGCCTATTACTCCGTCAGTATTTTTTGAAGAACCAAGTTTTAGTTAATTCTTTGTCTTAAACTGTTGACAAAGTCATAAAATATGAGATATTTATTCCTGCTCAGTAAATCTTGACTTTAGCTTTCAAGTTCAAAGGTTTTAAGCAGAAGATGAAGCCTCTTGGAGAAGCAAGTCACATTAATAGTTTCATATTCAAACGGAGTAACGTAATAATAGCTCCTGATTCTTATAAAAGTCAAAATTTTAGTAATGATCTAATTGCTTAGAATTTAGGCCCCTTTGACTTTAACTTTGAGTTTAACTGATAGACTTCGTAAACACGAGCAAATTTACGGGACTTTTTTATGCCGTTTGATAGGAAAAGAAATATAAATATTTTCCATCCGTTTTAATGAATATTTTTTTCTTCTCAATTCTCCGGTAGCATAAAAATCCAATTCGTATCGTGATAGTGTATTTTACATGTGCTCTTGATATTATCAGTCTTGAGGAAGAGGAAAAGGATGAAAAGGAAAGAAAAGAAGGTAGAGAGAAAGAGAGAAAAGAAAAGGAGAGGAAAGAAATGGAAGACAGAATGAGGAATGTATGAGGAGAATCGTGAATGAGGTGAGTTCGCAGACTGGCCGACCCTGAGTTGGTAGCGCTGAAGTTGACTTTCTCGAAATACGTGATACGCAAAAGGATGATTCACGTGCGTGCGATGGTACTTCGCGGTCAGATATGGAGGAGAAAAAATGTTGCGGATTATGTGAAAAGAAGTACAGCAGTGCGTATGATTTTATGGTAAAATAATTTTGCAAATATTTCATCTCTCTCTTCGAAAATGGTGAATGGTTTGTTAAATCCTCCCACAGTGTTTCTGTCACATTTGAATAAGAAACGGTAGTGGTTTTTGTGTGACATTGCATTACAAATTAAGATCAAATGCCACTAAGAAGAATGAATGCTTTGGTATCATAACGTATTTTTATTTGATTTAAAACTTAATGTATTGTATTCTACGGTCTATACTGTTTTTATAAACATCTTCAAAATTAACTTTTAGTAAACATAAGTACTTCTCCAGGGTTTAAGGGTTCAAAATATGACGTTATCTTGTCTGTAAATATTCGGATTCCTATTCCATTACCTGATTTTCGGTCGCTGAATTGATCAAAACAATTGAATTGTAAGTTGATGCAGCATTCCTGTATTATTTTTTGTTCTCCTTAAAAATATAAGCAATAACATTTAGTAGAGGATGTCGGAACGCTTTATCTTGATGCTTACGTGGGAGTTTTAGGCCTCACTTGGATCCATTGCCACCGTGTTTGAATTTTTTAAAATTTAATAACATTACTCATAGTGCTGTATTATTCTGCAAATTCGATGTCCTTTAAATGTAATTTTATCATTAAATAAATGCTTAATTGTGGTATATAGCACCTTGTCACTTGCAATCCATTCATGTTTATTTTTATTACTGGAATCTTCAATCGGATTAAACAATAAATTGCAGAAATTGATGGAATAATATGATCCTATACAGGTAGTCATAAGCTGAAAAAAATCCGCGTTCAGAAACAGAAAGAATTATCTGAAAATTTTCCTGTTTCAAAATGACTCCCAATAAAATTACAGCAAATGCGCGAAAAACATTATTTTACAAATGTATTTCCTTTTGAGAATGCTGATCACGCATGAATTCTGGAATGTTGTTAATTTTTTTTGTCAATTTTGTTTATAAGCTATACAAACTTGAGATAGCATGTTGTCCACTGTATAATTTGGATATGCACCTTCAGAGTGACCAGTATTACGTGGGATCTTGCCGAGAACGGCTCTATTTGCTAGAGGCTTCATGTATTCGTGCTCCGCATTCAAATTTTGAGGATGCAAAACTGCCTACTGCTCCCTCCCAAGAACTTTTTTCCTACTGCAGTAGCATCATTCCTGAGCCTAACACGTCTCAAAACTTAATCGTCTGACAATGTCTCTTTCACGTAAACTAAGTATTTTTGTCGGTTTATAAACTTTTGCTAAAAAAATTTGGACAATGCTCGCGTTGATAAAGAAAAGCAGCCATTTTCTCAGCAGGATACCTTGAGCTGAATTGCACAACTTCATAAAAATTGCATGTTCATAGTGTGTGCTCTGCGGTTAACCAATTATATTACGTTTTGTGCGAGGCAAATAAAAATATAGTTATATCAGTTAATTAGGTAGCTTTCAAATATCATTGGCCATATTTGTAAAAACCATGAGCATAAAATGAGTAATAAGCGTAAGATTTTTGAAATAGTTTAAAATTATTTTTATAATTTCCGTTAAAGCGTAATTGACGTATATGCAGTTTTAGTATTCTTACAGCAAGTGGTGATAATTTATTATTTTCTTTAACCATAAAATACTATAATATTATTATCTAAAACAAGTTATCACGCGATTAAAATAGCTTATTATTATCATCATAGAATTCATTATTGATAAGCCTTGGATTTTTTTAGCACGGATTATACAGGACGTTCTGCAATTAAATCAAAGTAAATATTTATGTGATGGCAGTTTAAAACAAAATTATATTATATCTAGAATTTAATTTTAAAATAGTGCAAAAAATGAAAATAATTATGAATGTTTATTTTAAATGTTCAAAGTGTCCTTCTTTAGCACGAGCATGATACCCGGCTACTGATTGACTAACTTTCATTGCCAAATATTGTGATATGATTTTAAATTTATGCGTTTTAACTCTTCAAGTGTCCTTCGCTTTATTTCATAAACACTTTCACGAATCCATAAGAGTAAGATCTGATGACCTAGCTGGCCACTCGACAGGCCCTCACCGATCTATCTATCTTCGAGAGAACTATTGATCTAACCATACAGGGTTATAGGCTATTATAAACACATTATTGGAAGTTATAGACACATTATTGTTAGTTATAAACAAAGTATCATTAGTTATAAACAAACTATCAGTAGTTATAAACACATTATCGTGAATTATAGACAGAGTATTCATAATTATAAACAATACTAACCCTACCCTATAATGGAAGAAAACTCTCAGTAAGTAGTAAATGAAAATGGATTACAAAGTGAACTAAATGATTCAGTTGCTAGAACAAGAAAGAAAAGAACCTCAATGACCGACGAAAAAATTGAGTATTTAAAAATATGAGAGAACAAGGTGAGTCAGCGGTTAAAATGGCAAAAAAACTTGTGCGTATCTGTCTGTTGTGTACAAACTAATGAGGAAAACACACGAAACTGAGGAAAATATTGAAGAAGTTGATTTAACACGGAAGAAGCCTGGACCCAAACCCCAACAAGTTTCTAGATTATCGGACAAAATATGTGAAATTATTCAAGCCGACTGCTCATTGACACAAAAAGGCATTCAAGAAAAGTTGAGAGAATATGACTTCATCTGCACACAGTCTATCGACAAATCTAAAAAATATTGGCATTACAAGAAAAAGATTGAAAAGAAGAGTTTCAAAATCCACAACACCTGAAATTTTATCAAAAAGGAAAATATACTCTCGTGAAATCATGAGGATTACATCAGGAAGAATGTTATTTCTAGATGAAACTGGTTTTAATGTACATAGTACCAACAATTACGGATATTCTCCTAAAAATATAGATGCTATCAAAAAGGTTCCTACAAACCGTGGGAGAAACCTAAGTTTGATAGCTGTGCTCGCTATAAACGGAATTAAGAATTATAAAATAAAAGTAGGTGCTTATAACACAGAATATTTCGTTGACTTTCTTCAAGACTGCAAATCCAAGAATGTTTTTAAGGAAGGTGATATCGTTATTATGGACAAAGTGAAGTTTCACCAAAGCTATGAAGTGATTACTTGGCTTGCCGCAAATAATATTTGCTGCAAATTTCTTCCCCCTTACAGTCCGCAATTGAACCCAATTGAAGAAGTTTTTAGTGTGCTTAAAAGTAGATACCATGCTATTCGTCCTACTCCTGAAACCTCATTACAACTCCAAGAATATGTCGCAAGATGCATTGACAGGATGAATAATGATAGTACATTACGTTTTGAGGCTTTTTATGGCAACATGTTGAGATATCGCGATTTGGCTTTTCAAGGACTTTCATTTTAAATAATTACATATGTACATTATATTTTTCCCTTTTCAATTCTCCTTTTTGTTCATTGCAGTATGTATGTATCATATCTTATATGTATACTACACAAGTTAATTAATTGTATGTATTTAACAAACATTTTTAAGGAAAATTAATGTTAACTAATTATATTTACAATTACTTGATTGTGTACTGAATAAATATGTATGTACCTACTATGTATAATTCTCTACAGATATGAATTCTTGTTCATTGTACATATTATACAATGTATTCATTATTATGAACCTACGCATCATTTCTCGTGCCGCCTTTAATCATAGAATTGTACATTGTATCATTAAATAAACACAAAATTAATGGAAATCAGTAATTTATTCTATTTAATTTTCCTTTATGAATTTTTATGCACCGAAAAGGAGTTGAGTTCATTTATCGGTAACAACTCACAAAAATTAGTAAGCGAGAAAGAGTGGCTGAAAAAGTATTTTCATTTTCATTAGCATTTGTGTTTTCCATATTTGTCTTCTCAACAGAATCTATATGTTGTCTTGATTTTTGAGTTGACTTCATTATTTTCGTTTCCAAACCACTAAAACAATTTTTTACATATTCCCTAAATTTTAGCGTTATGGCCAGGTTTTGTTTATAATTATCGATACTGTCTATAATTCACGATAATGTGTTTATAACTACTGATAGTTTGTTTATAACTACTGATACTTTGTTTATTACTATCGATAATGTGTCTATAAATTTCGATACTGTGTTTATAATAGCCGATAACCCTGTAATATGAGCCCTCTTTTGTAATCATGAACAATTAAAATAATGGTTAGTAATATAACAATTGTTGCTGTTTCAATATATTTTCTGCATATAAATAAAAGTGTTAAATATGAATTTTTTATATAGCAGCATTTTATAGGTAATTTTAGATCTCCCTGTATTTCCTGTAGAGCAAAAACTAAATCACTCCAATTCCTTTCGATAGCGAAGAAATAATGCAAATTCAGGTTATTTGTTGAAGCAGTGTCTCAAGTCCAAAGCGAAAAGAAACACCCTTAAACGGAGATTTGAAAATTCGAGGGAAAAGAAAATGGCCAGCATAAGGAATGTCGCATTCACGAGGAACCCCTTTTGAAAAAGAAAGATACGGGAAACCGGGAAAAATTTTCTTTCGCTCTTGATATATTTTTTAAAAAGGATTGAATGCTTTTTTTTATGTGGGAGGGTATTTGTTTCTCGGCGGGACGTGCGGCACTCTTAGAAGGTTCCAAAAACCGTCACGGTCACATAAATTTAAGACGGTTTGCCCCCCTCCTCCTCCCCCTTTCAAAAGTCTCCTGGAAGGTTGCCCACGAGAAAATCTGCGGAAGAGATACCAAGAATGCGTGCAAAGGGTTGTTTTTTATTCTTTCTCTTGCTCGAGGGATAAAAACGCGAGAAGTAGTTGAAGGCGCCTGTTCAGCGGGAGATAGCCGAGACGAGAGTGAGAGGAGAGAAGAAAAAGGTACGGCGAAGGACAAGGAAGATGGAGAGTTGAGAGAAAGGGTATACACAAAAATCCCGATTTTACGTAGTGCCGTTTCACCGAAAATGCCCATTTTACTGAGTGAATAAAAACTAGGCGCTAGAATTTGAATTTGACTACCTATAAGTTTCAAAATTGGTCCCTACGCGGTGCTGACACTTTAAGATCATATATTTGTGCAATAATGCTGTATTTCTTATTTACTTTAATTAAAAAAATCTATCATCGTAATTAAGCAATCGTTATTTTCCAAAATTATTCGTATTTTTGTGTATTTCATAATAATTCTATGGCAATACCGATTTTACGGAAAATCCTGTACGTGATGAAATCGTTCCCAAACGGGATTTTGGTGTAATAGGTAACAGAAGGCTTTACGAAACTCCTTTTTATTTTAAATCGCGCAAAAGTCATTCATCTTGGCCCCTTCTACTATAGAAATTTTTATAAAAATAGGTAGGTGAGAACGAGTGCATTTATGTCGTATGCTTCGATTTTAATAAGAAAAAGTATTTTTAATTAGAAATTTTGTTTCATCGAGTTATTATCTCCATAAAGGTATTAATTTTTCTCATCTTATATTTATATTTAAGGGGCCAAGCTTTATATATTTGTCTTAAACGTAATTTAAGTCTTCAGAAAAGTATTAACGGTTGAATGACATAAAAAGACATAAAAGGGAACATTAAAGTATCAGATTCTTAAGAAGTAACAGTTTTTCCATTTTTTCTGAAAGATATACAGAAAAATTTAGTTTATAGATTTCGTTATATTAGTGGACAATGGGTCTGATTCCTGAAAATGAATGAAATGTGTATTTTAACATTCAAAGGCATTATTCAAGCAATGCATAATTCAAAAGGAAATTAGCGTGCCCGAATTATAGCTGAAAAAATTCAATTCTCTATTGAAATTATCTTAGATGAGTATTTTTAGGTGCATGTCCTTGAAGTATTGCATAGTCTATTTTCAAACATGTTACTTATAGTGTTTTCTTTTGTTGCTACTTGAATTGTTTTGATATGTCAAACGCGTCAAGAATCATATCCTTTATTACTAGGATACAGTTAGGGCAAAAAGAAACTTGGATACTTGGACTCGAGTAGCAAATCAGCCGTTTTCATTTGAAATGAAAATTTCTCTCAAAGTTTCGATGAAAGAAACCTGAATAACAATTTTATAAAGTTTCAGTTAAGTTTAATTTTTTTTCCATTACTTCAATGCCTCAGTTAAAGGAACAGTGTTAGCTAGGTCGACTTGTTTTATGCCGAAATTCGACAATATTGGACGACTGAAACAGTGTCAAGCGCAGCGAGTCAAAACAATTAAAACGTTAATTTTTCGTTTCATTTCATTTTCTTGGATGGAATTTATTAGTTAAAATTTTTATTTTTCCGAATTTATTTTCCACAACCCCTTTTTGTATCAAGCTGAAAATAATTTATTTCGAAGAATAACTTATCTCATTACGACCCGAGTCATCTCGTTCTCTTTTTTCTGTCGTCGCGACGACGCCTTCTGAACCCTCCTTTAAAATTTCACTTTCCGTCCTTGCGATATTCGCCGTCTGACTTAATTAAATTCAATCCACTCGGGAGTCTTGTCGCTTTAAACGAGAACAGAACCTCGTTTCGGAGAGGTTGAAAAAAAAAACACGTAACATCCATGGCGCGGATAATTCCCCTCATGTTTTCCTCCGAAGACAATTAACCCTTTCGCTTTCTCTTCCATTCGTCAAAACGCTAAATGATACTTGACGAGAATTTCACGTAGTGTGTGTGTGTGTGTGTGTGTGTGTGTGTGTGTGTGTTTCCACTTTTGAGGGAAAATGCTTTGGCAACGGGACTCGATGAAATGAATGAGTGTAGGCAAGAGAGAAAGAGGTAGAGAGAGTATGAAACGGATTACAAACGACAAACGAAGGGTTTTTTTAAACGCTTAGGAAAATGCATATTCTGGCGCCTTTTTTTTAAATAATGAAAAAACTGCGCTCCTATGGATTTTTGAAAAGGAAGAAGGTGAGGATGAATTAGTGCTGTCGAGATGGGATGGAGAAAGGATGTTTGTCTCGTTTCGTGATAGCGGTTTGAAGGAGAGGAGGAGTCGTCGTTGCGGAGCGCGTTTTTCGCTTGTCTCGGTCGGGAAGACAAATGGTAAACCTCTGAATGGTCTTGTCTGTGTGTGTGGGTGCGTGTGTGTGTGTGTGTGAGCGTTTTATTTTTTCATTTAAAAGGGTTGCGACAAAGACGGTCGGCTACATTCGTGCCGTTTCGGAATGAGGGGGAATTCAGGAAAGGAACGGAACGCTTTTGCAAAGACCTTGGGACACGATTTTTGGATCATTGTTGGTGTGGCTGTTTCACCTTAGATGGGTCTTTGTGAGTGGAATGTTAGTTGTTGATCGATCGTCGGAGGAAAGTTTGCTCCAAGGCATAAAATTTGTCTTTCTATCGCCATTAAAAGACACTTCGTTGCCATGATGTAATATGTTGAATTTATGAAATTATAAAACCATTGTATTAGAGTTTTAATTAATAAAACTTAAATCGTTAAATAAGTTCCTCATTTTGCAATTACCTGCATGATTTTTTTTAAATTTATGTGTGAATAAGTAAATTTAAAAATTCTTGTCGACGGATTTAACGTGATGGATATATTTATGTTAGGCACCATTATAATCTACTTTAGCAATTTTTTTCAGAACTCCGTATGTCCTGAATTCGTACAATGTTGGATTTACCAAACGCCCAAAGCACAAGACTATATATATATATATATGATAACGTGACTGGATGACCGCTGCTTCAATCAGAAAAATTTTGCGTGGAAGAAAACGAGAGAAAAAAGTCAATATTCGGCTTGATTGAGACTGTAGAGAATGGATAATGCGCAAAGTAGACAGGAAGTGGCATTAGAAAAGATTTATTTTTATTTACATTATTCTATGCAAATGTGTTTTCCTACGTCGATTCATATCTCACCTCTCAAAATGATTTCTTGTAAGCGAATTTTTTGATGGATGGGGGAGGGCCTCCTGTGCACCAGGAACGAATCGAACGAGCCGAATCCATTGTTAGGCTGTTATAGAGTCACGCTAGCGACGACTTCGCATTGTTGGCGCGCGTAGTCGAGAGGTGGCGAGGGAGAGGATTTATACGGCCAAGTTATCGTGAAATATTAGGAGGAAGTTATAATAGCAACATTATCGGCAAAGTTGCCTTTTGAGGAAATGGGGCAATGGTGCAGCAATGTCTCGCTAGCTATAATAATTTAAACCCTATCCCGGATGCTGGCCCCAAACTATTGCCGTCGTCACGTAACGCAGCTTTCTGTTTGCTTTCGCTCATTTCTCCAGTGATTAATAAGTGTGGCGGAAGCAAATTGTCCGATAGGCAACGTATATCTAGAAGACTGTTGGATGTAGGCCGACGAATTTTGTTTAAAAAAATACCAACATTAAATAAATTGAAATGTTCTCCATGCCATAATGATATCTCTAATCCAGATCGTCTAAATGAATTTTCAGCTATCCAGTTTCCCTGTTAACGGCACACCCACACGTCAAAATCGCACTTTTCTCCATCTAAAGAGTTGAAGTGTCTCTTGAAGGACTAAATTATAACATATAAGATGTTTCATACTCAGACAGCACATTGGGGAGTGCGCATATAACAATAAATATCGTAATTTAATATCAGAATATAATAAAACCTTTATTCTCTTGGTCACTTGGCCATTCTGTCCGTAACGCTCAATATCTTAGCCATTTCTTCATCCAGTTCAACCAAATTTGGTAGGATAGCTATAGTACTATAATTTTATAATAAAATGGTCTAATTTGTTTTTTATAGTGTTTGGTTACAAAGCTCATTTTAAACGGCTAATTCATCTAGTTCATATCATATTTCATCACACTCTAAACAAATATCCATTTATCACGATATTTAGTAATTTATTCTGCTTTGCTGTTACACGCAAGGTACACTTGTCTGTAATTTATCTGTTTAAAAGAATTTCTGAATATACCTTTGCGTTAAAATAAGAATATAAAAACCCTAATTCTCTTGGTTATTCTGTCCGTAACGCTCAGTATCTCGGCTATTTTTCATCCAGTTCAACCAATTTTGTAGAATTGCTGTACTATAATTTTATAATAAATGGTCTAATTTGTTTTTTTACATTGCTTGACGACAAAGCCCGTTTACCTAATAACTAAGTAAGAAACTATCACGAGCTGTTAACGCTTCAGTTTGTCTTCAATTTCACACATTCTCATATTTGCTCTACAATGCGTTCAATAACGCACTATTGAAGATTTTGGTCGTCCATAAAATTTTAACAATTTTAATTTAAGTCATTGATGGAGAGCCACTCATGGGGATCACCATCAAAGTCTTTCGGTAGGTTTATGGCTCATGCAACCCGTGATGCTACATATATCGATTCTTCGAAAATTCCAAATATGGAAATAAAAGAATACTGAATGAGAGAAATATATTAGCCGAGAATAAAAATATCGACTTGTTGACGTTCGAGCTATAGAGAGTTGAATACATTGCCTGTTTGCGCGTATTTCATTTTATTCCACCTGGCAATTACTACCTCCGGATAGTTCCTGTTACACGCAACTACATGCGTTGAGAGATATAGTAGTGGGGCATAAGAGTGAGGGAACGAGGGCAAAGCTACGGGAATAGGAAGTTAGGCGGGACAGTGGCGGGTTTTAGGAAGCGGGGCATCAACTCGCTCTCTCGCTCTGTGCGACACGCTTTCCGGAAGGTAGTCTGGGTGAGTGAGTGGTCGGCGCGCGGATGTCGTCTTCCTGCCCATCTATCCCCCCTCCTCTTTAACCCCTCTCTACCCCGACAGGCTTTATTCGACCATCCCTCCCTCCTCAAATCCCCTACGAAGAGTGGCCATTAGCGAGAGTGAAACGGTCGAGAGGGTCGCCATGGGGATGTTGCGTTCCCCCTTACTCGGGAATGCGGAAGGACAGGGTGTGCGGGACGGGAGTTTGGAACGTGAAGAGGAGAGAGCGGAACAGATGGGAAGAAAGAGGAGAGAGAGAGGCTGGGAGAGGAGTAGATGGAGTAGGACAGGGGTTGGAGAAATGAAACATGGAGTTTAGCGAGCTTTCGCACAGGCCACTATTCAGTGGCGCGTCCGCGGAGACACTCTTACTTTTCCTCAGGTTTTTGAATTGAGGCTTTTGCATTGAGAATCGCTGGAGAGTTTTATGAGCAACGGTCGCATTTTTGTGCGGCGGCACCGTAAAAAAATCTGACAAGCGAGGGGTAATCTAGTATTTAACACTTGTGTCGCGTCAGTGGCACCACATATGCGCCGCTGAAAAGTGGTCCGTGTGAAAGCGCCCTCGGGGTTGTAGAGAAGGCTAGAGTAAAGGAGAGAGAGAAAGGGACAGGATTAGGTGGAGTGAAAGGCGGACCACTGGTTTGGGAAGGAGTGAGGGAAGTGGAATATATCTGCAATACCGAATTTTCGTGTACAGTCCATCTGGTATTTATGGCGAAAATTTGGTCACACTCTTTGCATCGGGTTGTCGGTTCGTATAATCTCCTCTGGCAGTATGGAGAAAAGAGAGAAAGAGAGAGCGTGGTACTGGTGGAGTGGAAAGGGACAGATAGAAAGGGTAGTTTGGAGGAAGGATTCCCATTTTATTTCACGCGTATTCTTCTAAAAGGGTTCGTATCGGCGTGAATGTTTTATTCACCCCCGAGGTAGGTTACGACGACGGCGGATCCCTCACACGCGGATTATTTCCGTTAGTGGATACCGAGAGGCGGACGAGGTCTGAAATACCAATTTTTGGCACGCACCCTTCGGTTCTTATACGTTGAGGCGGTTTATATTTTACCCAGCTAAGCTTAAGCTGTCCGTAATGACAGCTTCCGCACGAATGGTCCCTTAATCAAAACGACAGATTTCGAAAGGTTAAAGGGTTTTTGAAATCTGTCAGCGATATAAAAGGGCAACGCCCCTATCTCAGCGAATAATGGCCGATTGCTATTTTTTCATTTCGTTTAGACTGGATTGAAATTTTTTGCGAAGTGTTCATTTTTTGTTTAAGGCACTCTTTCACGACCAAAACATTCATTACATTACATCAAATGCGGTTTTTACGTATGAAAGGCATTTCGGTGGTCTACATCAACTTTTTCTTTTTATGCTAAAAATAGGTTTCCTTCAAAAAACCGTGTAATGATAAGTGAAACCAAATTATGTGGCAAAGCAGTCATTGCAAAAATTGATTTCCCTCAGATGAAAAACTTTTACCGATTTTTTAATCATTAACAATGCAAAAATCTTGTTGTAACGACAAAAAGCTGTATCGGTTTATGGTCGAACGCTGGACGCTTAAATAATTCGTTTTGTTTATCATTCAATGAGTTGCAGAATAAGTATTAAAAATTGAAACATTAAACAATTTTCTTAGATATCTCCAATAACCATAACAAGGTTATGAAAAAGCCAGATGTACATTTCAGTTACAAAGCAGCCGTCTTCAGTGGTGGAAAGTAGATTCTATAACATAAGACGAGCTCGATAATTCTTTATTGAGTCAATGCGTGTTTAATATATTTACCCTTCAAATTTTTTAAAATTCTGAAACTAATAAAATCATTTTATTTAGCTTTGCGTTGAAAATTGAATTTATATCAATCAAGAGCTTAACATTGTCGCTCTTTTTCATTAGTACGAACTTATTTGGATTGTAAAATTCTAGAAGCGTGCGGAACATAATATTATTCAGCGGCAATTGGGCTGAATTTCACGAGAGGCATCCATCTCCATCCTGACTTACAGTCTTGTCTCTTTTTTCCTTGCTCAATGTGATGGGAGAGAGATAAGTTTTGAATAGACGGAGATGACCCAAAAGAGGGTCAGAACTCGTTAGTCATATGGTGTCGTGTATTCAGGTCCCAACACCTAAAACTCTGTTCATCTCCACCGGCACAAATGAGACATTCGCTCGCCTAAAACGGATCTTCGCTCGTATCCACCGTAAGCACGTTTACCATTCGAGACTTGATATAACACGATTCTATGTTTAAGGCTTAGTTAGGGGTGTGGGAGACTGAGATGGGATGCTTAGAAGATTATTGTTTTCCATCTTTGATATATAATGCTTGGTGAAGGAAGGATTCAAGTTGATTATTGTAGTGAGTGATTTCCATAATGTTCGCTATAGGTTTTTAAAAGGAGCAAATTGCTTCAACGGAGCGAGTTGTTTAATTCGTTTGTGTACCTTTAACCGGTTTGTTTGTGGTATCCGTAGTAATAAGTGCTTGAAGTTTCAGCCTGAATAGTGTTTTAACAATATTCATCGTAAAAGTCGCGGTTAATCTTGCGGACAAGCAACGGATTTTCATACTAAGTTTTTGAAGTTGATAAAATTAATTTTTAAGCAAGAGATTCTATATGAAAAAGGATAAAGGTTTAACGTTTTTTTAACGGGAAGATTCAAAACCAGCTAACTGAATGAGGGTTGGGCATTAAATCCTAAAGATTCTTTCCCGGATATACTTTTTTATTCACCGAAATTGCTTCCCAGTAAAATTAGTCCACAATGGATTCTTATCTCTCCCCCATTGTCAGGGTTAACCCTTAATTTCCTCAGGTTCAGGAAGGACCAACAATTTTTGGAAATTATTTCTGGAAAATTACTATCATTCACATTTATCTAAAACACCAGATAAAATTATCTGCATCCCTAATTTTAGCAAAAGAATTATTCCGTAAAATGATTTAAATTTACAGCACACACGGCGAAAAGCTTAGTATTCCGTTTTCAGTGCACCTATTTTGAGCGAAATTTCGCGTGCGGGTTCATTTTTCCGTGGAAAGACTCACGTCCAGCATAGCTCCGGGAATGGTGAAGTTGCGGTAGGGCGGGTTCCGTCCCCTGACGAACTGGAAGAGCTTCCGCTGTCCGTCCCTCAGCCACTCCACCTTGTGCAGCAGACGTCGCTCCACGCCGTGGTTGCATACCAACTTGGCCGATCGACCCCTCAGGACGTATCTGGGAGCCTCCAGGTCCACTCTGAAGCACGCCACGCCTGCGGGAATTGTCGTAGAGGGAAGTACGTGAGAACAAGCAAAGAATATATATTTTTTTTTTAAAGAGGCCATCGTAGAGCGAAATTTTTTTCGTTTGGGTGCCTTTATATGAAAAAAGTACTCGGACAGATTTTTTCCCCAATAAGTCACGCTAGGAATTGCCAACGCAGTCTTGCGCTATCGTTGAATCGTTATTAAGCACATACCTGTATTATATTGTTCATGGAATTGTTTTTTTGTGTCAGTATTTTGGGGAACAAAATTCGTGCAGATAGTTCAGTTTCGACTTCATCGCCTCTTCTTATTATCGAAATTAAATAATTAATAAATTAAAATCTTGTTTTCCCCGCAGCTATCCATATAAGTATATAGTTTATAAAGTAGAAATTTATGTCTTTCAGAATTTTTACAAATCCTCTCCCAATTTTGATCGATTAAAATTATTTGGTAACCATGGAGGGGTCACAAATGGTCATTGCGTAGATATTACTTAATAAAATGTTTGATTTTATTTTGCTTCAAGTTAAAAAAAAATATGTGTTTAGCATGTCTTTATATTGTGCTTTAAGGTTAAAATTGCTGCTTGAAATTAAAATTTTATTGCAAATATTCTCATTTCATTGACTGTGGTTTCGTTCGACTCTGGAAAAAAATATTCATTATTTTGTATTTATGATAGAATTTATAAATATTTCAGAATAAATTGAATAAAAATCTACAATGCATTGTTCTCTACTTATTTTAAAGTAAAATTAAATGTTTTTATCTTAATTTCATGGAAAAAATTCCTAGTTTGTTTGATGTCTTTTTCCAATCATATTCAAATAGGGTTACTAATAGGATGCGACTGTTTTCAATCCTTCAGATTTACCCATTGTATTGATAATATCAATAAAAAATGAATACATTCTGCATTTTTGCCGAATTTCTCGATAAAAATTTCCACTATGCCATCCTTAGTAATTTTATGTCCACCGAAGCCAGATTACCTTATGGATTTGTTCGGAAATTGAAATGCGACGATGATTTGGCGAGTCAATCCGGAGTTATATGTCACTTTCAACTTTCGACGGCATTTCGCGAACAGTCCATATTAATTTTTGAATTAGCCTCTAAATGGCATGCAAATGCGTTATCTCCGAGAATCCGATTAGTTTAGCAAATTTGGCCGACATCTCGGGGCGTAATTCGCATTATTCGCATAATATTCGCACTTATTTTTACTTTTTACAACGTACGGTAATGCTGGTTTTTTCCACAAAGCCGTCATAACTTTTAAGCACGAGATTTTTCCCTTTATTGAATTGTTATCAAATTTTAAATATCTAATTTGCTTGCAATTTTTATCTAATTAATTACGGTTAATTTTGTAGATCTAATAGTACTTTCAAATACACACGTATTTCCTAGATGTTAGCGATAATTTAATATTAAAAGAGTAATTTTACTTATCTGCATGCTCATGAAATTTCATTTTAAAGATGTGAATGAACGACGGTGCGGTTACCGATTATTTTTTGCTACGATTATTTTTTTATTGAAGACTTTTTTATTTACTTGGCAGTGCAGGGGTGGATCTAGATGCATAGCTTAAGGGAGGTAAAAAAGAATAGAAATATATTTACTGACACCTACCTATTTATGCAAAATAATACCGTCTCATAGTAAATATACAGCTTATATTATAAACTGGTTAGATATTTGCAAAATATTTGTAGAATTCTGATAATATAAAATAAATTAATTGAGGTAATACTTTAATGAAGACTGATCATCTCCCTTGCGGGGGAGGGGGGTGGTGGAGTAATTACCCCATTATCCCTCCCCCTTGTATCCGCCATTGTTGTCAGCAACATATTTATTTATCGTAAAAATAGCAGTTGCCTATTCAATTCGATGAAGTTTAATCCGCTTTCGGGGGTGTTTAAGCGATCATAAATAAATTTCATGAAATCTACGGTAGCTTTAAGCATTGGCTGGTGATTTCGAAAAATTTTCCGATGAAGTTTAATTAACAGCTTATTCATTACGGCGCGCTGCGAAAAGCGGTTGATCGCATCAGTCGCTAGAGGGCTCTGCACGGATAGAACGGTTTTAGTTGGGCGAGACACGCGTGTCGCGGTTTACGAGGCGGCAGCTGGTCATTGATCCAATCGATATCTTCCGCATGAGAGAGCCCCTCTAGGTCATAGGGTCGCGGCCGCCAAAAGGGCCTCGCCCCTCCAGCTACCCCACCATCCCAACACCACTCTCTCCCTCACATCCTTTCCTCCCCCTTTCAAAGCGCACTCTTCTTTTCATTCTTTTTTTCAATTACCCCTTCTCCTGCCATCTCCCATCTGCCGAGTTATATTATTAGGGCAAGAACTTGGCGAAAGACGTAGAAAAAACAGAGGGGGAAGAGAAAGAGAATAGAGAAGAAAAATAAGAGAAAAGTAGATTAGAAAGAAGAATAAAAGAGAGAAATAAGAAGATCGCGATGGAGAAGGGAAATAATTAGAGGCAAATGGGAGGAAAAGTGGGAGAATTCGCAAGTAAAAGAAATTAGGTAAGGATGGGGAAGAAAAATAGAGGAAGCTATGAGGAAAATTGAGGGAAAAAATGAGGAATAGGAAGACGTGATGACGCAGTTCGGACAGGAGAAGAAGGAAAAACCGATAGGCATAGAAAACAACAATATAGAAAAGTATACTCCATAAATGGAATACACAGAGATTTCAATAAATAAATAAATTTTTTTAATATATACCTCGCAGTTCATATAAGAGAATGGGAGAGAAATATATGAATTTTTAATTGTTGTTTGCTGAAAAAACCGTCTTAGCGATCGATGTAAACAAAACATGTCATGGGAATAATTTTGAAACGAGAAAAAAGTCTGCTTCTTCTTTCAAAATTATTCCCAACATTACAGCTTATGCCTGTCTGCATAGGATCTTTAGATCGCTTTATTCCATCAATTTCTTGCTTGGCAATCGCACCATTTGAGAGGGAGGAGTTTTCTTCGGTGTATCTCGTCGAGGGCATCCGTTGGGACAGTTTGATACTAGCTTGGCTAGTTCCGTCCCAACCAAGAAAACACCCGCGTTCAGAAACGAGAAAATTGATCTGCTACGATAGTTGAGTGGTAGAATAACCGCCCGGGTTCGATTCCCGGTCATAGCAGACTATTTTTTCGTTTCAAAATTATTCCCAACATTACAGCTTATGCCTGTCTGCATAGGATCTTTAGATCGTTTTATTCCATCAAAATATATAATGTTTTGCTAGGGATATTCTCGAATTTTTATCTCTCAATCCATAACTCGTAATTACGTGGTTTCGCAGACTTTCTTGTAGTAAATGTTGTTCTCTATCCGAATAATTTTTTAAATCTATACCTTACAGATCATATAAGAGTTAGGGATATAAAAGTTTGATATTTCATTGTTGCTTGACGGATATCATTTAACGAGATACGAGTATAAGTTTATTAAAGTAATTATGTAAATTGGAAATTCTAACGGACGGATTCTGTTGAAAATCACAATTGTGCGATAAATTTTAATAAAGATCACTCATACTTAATTAAATTAAAATCCGTACAGCGGTTTAGGAGATGAAAGTTACGGCGGGCGAACGGACACACGGGCCAGACGTGCCCATAAGGAGTTCCGCTATTACCGCTTCGCTTGTAAAGAACGTCTAAAAATGTAAAAGTTAAATCTGTAAAAATTAGACGAGCAAGTTTAAAGCGTTGAGGATAATCATCTCGAAATCGGTTTACAGGGAGATGCCCCAAAACACGACAAGTCTTATCATCTTTCCAAAATGTTTAAAAATATGCGAGGTTACCATGGCGATAGAAATTCTTATTGATCCAAAGATAATATTAATACAGGTAACTCGCTAAAATAGAGGGTTATGGAAACGTCATTTTGTATCTGTATTTATTCAAAGCAGACCGTAAAAAGAAAAATTGCCTTAATGATTTCTGACAATAATTGTGAATTAATTCTCTACTGAGTAACTTAGTAAATTAGGGAAAAGCGGGGCAACCACCCCGAGCGCCGAACCGGAGGTCACCCTACTAGCGAGTCGCTAGTAAATATGATCTCACGTACATTAAAAGTTTGCGCTTATGTCAGTGAATGTAATAATTACCTTATTTGGCATATAATCAAATGATTTTTATGCAATTGTCAGAGTTTGGGATGTTGTTCTAAGGTCTCTTAACTTTCTTACCACGACGCTGTCGATAACTACACTGTTAAATGCAGAGGGGATTGACTGGGGACAGTGGCGAATTTACGCCTCCTTGAGCCCCTGGCGCTAAACATTTGGGGACCAATGGCGCCAAACATTTGGAGGTCTCTGGCGCTAACCAGTCGGAGGCCATGCAATCTAAATATATAGTAAAACCACTCCTAACGGCTACCCTATTATGTGACATCTCTTATCTATAGTTTTTCTATGGAATCATAAAGATGTTTCACTGATTTTTAAATTGAGATAATATTTCTGAGATTATATACACAAACATGTTTTCGGCGCCCTTATCACGCGCCAAGTGCAACCTCCCATAAATCTGCCACTGAGTGTGAGGGAGAAATTCAAGATTGAGGGTAACTGAGCGGTAGGGAAGTCTTGCCTTTTCCCTCCATTTTCACGGATCCACGCGGAATCTTTGGGTTCCAAGTTGAGGAGCACTACCATACGTCACGGGGTCCCTGGCGCGCGCCAAATGCGACCCCCGCTAAATACGTCACTGACTGGGGGTGTTTTCATCTAGGTTGTGCTACAGCACGCACAACTCGTGTCGCCATGCTTCTCGACGCGTTTAAAAGTACATAGGCAGTCTATATCACACCTCTTTACAACGAAAAGCTCAGTTTATTAGGAGAACCCCCCGCAGACTTCATGAACCGATTGAAGCAATCACAAATATAATCGACGCATTCCTGCGATTGAGCGGATGCGTGTCTTTCTCGAAACACTTGGAGGCTCATATTCAAGTATGATCAGGAAATTCCAGTTTTCTATAGAGAAGAATTCAATGATTTAGATATTTATATAAGTATTGATTTTATTAGGGCAATGCAGTTGTGAAAGGATTTTGGTCACTTTGCAGCATTCAAAATAAAACTTGGTAGATGAATGTTAACACTTATAACACCAAATGTTAACAAAATACTCAGTCAGAGATATCCTGATATGTGTGTAAATTTATAAGGCATCGGCGCGCTTTTACGAGTATAAATAAAGTGTGGAGGATATCATGAAAAGGACATAAAAAGAGGAGAAAGGTAAATCAGATGTATAAAAGAGAAAGAATAGGATAATAGGATAACCGGTAAAAGGGTGTGGGACAGAACTGCCTTTGAGCATGGGCCCACAGAGCCCATGCCTCGGGTTCGAAATTTAAGAGGGCCCCCCAAACACTCGGTGTTTAGTCATACGGTCTGTTCGATTTCGACAATTTTTTCACTAGATACTCGGGTCGATATCTTTCCTGTTATTGGCTATCAAAATGATGCCCTCCGAATGATTTTATCCTTTCAGCCATGGCTGTAAAGACACAACTGTCTATTTTAACAATGCACAGTAATTTGCAAGGCTCTCTCACAGTCTTGGGACCACCTGCTAGCTATACATAAGTCAACGAATATTGATATTTTTCTGACGTTTTCCTCTTCCTATCCTCCCTTTTCACTGAATTAAGCTGTGCTTACAGAGATTTTTTCGACTACTCTTCTGGTAGTGCAGTAGGACTCACCACGTATGGGCCTGAAATTATGTTTGACCCTGGGCCACCGAAATCGTAAAGGTGGCACTGGTGTGGGAGAGAGAAAGGATGCTGATAAAACGAAAGATATTAACCTTAACGATAGAGGAGTCGGCGGTTTTGTTGCGTGTCACCATATTGACCAATAATATCAGGGATAGCCCGCCGTTAAAAAACTTTTATGCAATATCAGTGGTAATAATAGCTGTCATAATGCTCTCAGTAAAAATCTTTCAATGGAATGGAATTCCACGTTGAATCCATAGAAACCACAGGCATGTGATAGATTTGTAAACTATTAATAGCGACAAAGGGCTCAAAAACCAATAAAAAGATGATTTTTTGGCTGATATTGATATTTGATTTCAGTTAGCACGACCAGCTTCTTCTAAGGAATAATATTTATGCTGATCCCGCTAACTGAAGATAATCTCATGAAAAAAGCTCATAGGTGAAAATGATTTTACGATATTAAATATTGATATTTTAATTCGAATAAATTAGAAATCCTTAATCCAAAACCGTGACATTTCTTTTCATATGATTTGATACTTTTCTCTTTTAGGATATTCATGGAAAGGTTTGCCTGAGTTTCGTGCAATTTAAACTAAGAAATGTGATTAACGGTTAAGTATTTATTTGGATGCATATTGTCTTGATTACGGAGCATAGTCATTCTGTTCGAGGCCAAAATAACACGCTTTTAAATGAAGAAATAGAATCAATATGAATTTTTTCGGATAATGCTATGTTTTGATGAGTTCCACTCATCCTTCCTCGCACAACGACGATGATTTTTAGGAATCCCTGTTAGCTCTTTAAAAACTCACTTGTGTTTCGTAAGCCCGTAATAGAAATTTTATGAGATGCATACACCGAGCTGTTTATTTGTTTCTTTTATGACGACCTGCACTACTCATGAAGATGAACGCCTGTTACACGTGATCAAGAACCCCTAGATTAAAATTTACGCCGCAAAACAAGCGATATACTATTGAAACACCCCTCTTTCCATAAAAAATACCCTTTTAAATCCAGCACTTTTTTCTAATAAAGCGCGGAAAATGCATACGTATAGGCAGAGAAACATGAATATTATTTAACGTTTTTTTAAAGATCCAACATTTATTACGAATTTATAGGAAGACTTTTCCGTCGCTTGGGCTATTGAAATTCCAGTCACCGGCTTCCTCTGCGTAGCTGTCTGCTCTCTCTCCTCTCTCTCCTTTATCTATCTCTCTCTCCTTCTCTCTCTCTCTCTGTCGCTTTCCTCCATCCATCCTCATTTGTGTTATCGCGACGCTGTGCCGTCACGTATGGGGAAAGACACCAGGGCGGAGTTATTTGGAAACTGCACGTGAGCGAGACAGTCAAGCACTTTGCGCCTCGTTAAAGGCAGTGACACACACACACACATACGGACGCACACACCCACACACACGACCACGCTCGGAGACACACCGCGCTCGACGGTAACACACTCGAGTTTCTGGAACATTCGAAAGCCCTTAATCCTCTCTCTCTCTGACATTCCTCCTCTCTTTCTCTCTTGCTCTCTTACTCTCAGCCATTCCTCCGAAGACCTCTCACTATCGCTCTTTTTCCGTTCTTTTCGACTCAACACAATATAATTCTTCGTCTTCACCTACGGCTTCTCTTATATTACTGTACGTCTTGCTTGCATCTCACCTGCAAGGCGGGGAGGCACTCAGGATGATGTAGCCGTCTACGAGTACTCAAAATCAAAATACCGACGCGTTCGCACGTGTATAAATAATGGCACTATACATACAAATACATGCTTATATAAGCATACGCGCACAAACAAACTCGGTAGGTGTCGCTTATTATTAACAATGTTTATTGACCTTTTTGTCTCCCATGGTGCTGATATATCTGCGCCTTCGTAAATAATCGCTCATTTGAGTGGTGGCAAAGTTAATCGTATATGGTAAATTAATCTCTACTTTTTAGCTTTTTTACATTAGACATATCTCATTTTTGTTTTCTTTTGTTTTATATCTTACATTCAAAAACTGACCATGTGCATCTTTGGCAGTCAGGCACAAATGCTAAGTGAAACATGACATTACATAATAAATATTATTTTAATAAATTCATATAAGTAAATTAAACCTTTAATTTTATCGAGAATTGTTAGAAAATTGCAATAAAATTAGTTAATCTTACCAAAGTTTAGGTAAATTGAAACCAAGGATGGATAAATGTTAAAAAATTTATATTTTATTTTTAATTTTTTAAAACTTTTGTTGTTACAAATACATATATTAATTCTATTTAAATAGTGAATTTTTAATTGAATGGAAACAATAAGTTTGAAAAGTTAATATACACATTTGGGGCAACTGTGGTTTCTTTTAATCAACTCTGAAATTTAGTTGAGGGTTTCGGCATATACTAAGCAAATCGGCATGGAAGCGAATGGGGTTGATAAAGTCACTTACTGCAATCAGTTAAAATGAAACAAGTGTGATCACATTAGGCAGTATTTGCTGTTATCCGTGAATTAGCTTGGTTGGATTGTTAGATTTTTTAATTAAAAAAAACCTGTCCATTATTTTGTAGTGTTAAATCAATTGGGCGAAGCTGTTTTTATTTTATGCGCAGAATTTTTATTCTACTATTCTGAAAAATAATTTAAAACAGCATAACAGTTTTGTAGAGTATTCATTGATCGATCCCTAAGTAAGTGCCACTTATGACGACGACTTGTTGCAGCAAATTTGTTTTTTAATTTTAGGTACCTCTGCGCTAGTAACAAATGCAACACTTAATAAATACCCCCAAGGGTTATAATAGTCACGATTATAGCGGGGGTTGATTGTGAGAATTGCTATTTTCAAAGGAAGTTTTTCATATTGACGTTATCTTTTTAACCCTGCGGTAATCGCGTTATTCTTTATTTTATTATATTTATAGTAATTTTTAAGTGAATTTTGAGAAGTTCCCAATGTTTTTTATTATTAATCTATTTCGAAAAGAAATAGTCTTAAGGTACACTTTCATGAATATTTTCGGATGTCAATCTGCGATCTCCAATTACGGGAAATATCACATTGTATGATGACGATCATTGAAAAAATTATTGAGAGGCAATCTCAAATTATGTGAGATAACAACACTTCTGTAGATAGTAACAATCATTTCAGAATAAAATATAAACAACATCCGCACAAAGAAAAAAAGCGCTGATTTCCGTAACGTACAACGCAGCACTTTCTTAGAAAAAAACGTCTACAGACTGCAAATTTGAGCGTATTGTTCCAAACACATGTCATTCTAGCTACTGAAGGGTCGGAGTCATAAAAGACCAAAGGAAAGGAATCTTGTCATAAAACATATGCCTGGGGTGTCCACAGCACACCACGCGAGTACTGCAGGGTTAATATTACTCCTTTTTAAGATATGCAATTTGTGAAATACAGAAATTCTAAGGTAACTTCAGTACTACATTTAAAGCTAAGTTAATTGCTAAAATATATTTCTGCATACATTACTAAAAGCTTCATAAACCTTTCCCTACTAAAAACTATTTAATGATACCATTAACGGCTTAAAAATAAAGCAAGGGCAGGTTTGATGATATACTTTAGGGATCATCTTTTTAAATATTTTTTAAATTTATAATTTAACAGTTTGGTTTCAATGCCTACAATTTTCTGTTTTTGTATCTGCAACCTCAAATTCGTTGCTTGTGTTAATTTCGCACGCGCGACTCTTGCTGGCAGCTAATTTGTTTTTAAAATTTCATAAATTCAATTAATGTTTTCGCGGTCAAATAATAACGTAGTTATGAAATTAAATAAATCTTGGGCTAACTCGCCTATTATATAAAATGAAAACTGCTTTGTCAATTTTTTAACCAAATTCTGGGTCGACTTATGCATACACTCACAAGCAGTATACGCACGCACGCGTACTACGTCGAAGTGTGTTTGTCCTTCTCGATGCTGCAGTTAACCCTTATGGCCGTATGCCGTTGATGATTTTTTTTTCAGGACCTCCGAAGCGTGACCGTGATGGATTCGAGTTATCTCCGTAAGATGTCTCTTCTACGCACAAATGCGGGAGTTGGCACCTTTTAATGAGTTCTCCGCCAAGTTTCCTTCCACAAGACGCGTGCTCGAAGCGGATAGCGGAGAAATTTAGAGGATAGCGCGTTGCGAAATAGTTTAAGAGCAGGCTAGGAAAGGGGAAGAGGAAGTTCGTGATAAACGAAATGTATGGGTCGGATTTTGAAAGGAAACGGTTTACTGAAAGCACCTAGGTAGTACGTTAAGTAAGAGACAATGTGTTAGGAAGAGAAAAGGTGTATTATGTGCATTAAAAGAAGGAATTGGGTGTGAGATCACGGAGAGGAAGGTATTGGATAGTAAAAATTGGGTATGGTGTGTCTAAACGCACCATATTCATTCGATTTTGCTCGCCAATAAGGATGTACCCAAAAACCATCTTTTAACGCGATTCCGATTTTCAATACTATTTAAACTTAACCATGTCAGAACAGCAGATACATCTTCATCTTCGGAGGAGGACATTGTGACTCGTGACACTTGTTGTAGGTATCACTTTGGTGGGCATTAAGTCACATCAGAGTTACATCAATGTCACGTCTGCGCCACGTCACAGACAGATCACTTGCAATGTTATTTCGATGGGCGCTCTCCGTAACCTACTGGAAGGTAGAGCTTCTTATACATTTCTGCCAAACTACCATTCAATGCAAAGTTTCAGGAAAGACAGATAACTCGATACGCCCTTTTAGGTTTGTGGCGTTTCTATTCTAAAATCTACATAAATATAATGAACTTATATTCCATACAATTATTTTTTTTCTGTAGAAACACTGATAAAGGATTCCTTCAAACATTATGAAGTGTAAAAAATTTAGTCAGGAATACAGACTGCTTGTAATGTGCAGGTAATGTAATTCGGAGTAAAGGGAAAAAGAAGTGACGAAAAATAAAACCAAAGATAACCTCATAAAGAGTGATCAGTGAAAATAGAAGCATAGAATTTTTTCATTATGGATATTTTGTTTCCGTGTCTTAATTCACATTTATAATTTACTGCGAAATTGTTCTGATTTGTGACTGTTTGAATAATCGCCTCTATGGAAAATTTTTACCATTTTTGTTGAAATACTTTTGAAAATTGTTCTAAAAGATGTTTAAAGCCGACCTCAAGCGCTTAAGTTTTGTATACATTTTTTCGGAGAATGTATTCCCTTCGTATGTCGATTCAGTCGACTAAGTTTCTTTTACTGATTGCCTCTTTAAATGTTTCACATCCTTTAGATTTATGAGGAATAACGGAATGAAGTATATTAGTTAGAGAATATAAACAAGCCTGTTTTATATCTCTGAAAATGAAACTCATATGTACTCGATTGTTCGGACACATAAATGTGTTTGCGGAGATAAGTTTTGCTTGAGAACATAATGGAAAATTGATCAGCGTATCATTGACATATGCCTTTTCTGGTCGTACGGCATGAATGCATATCGCTTCACACCACCAACTTAGCCACTGTGTGGCAACCTTAATTGCCCGACGTATTTAAAAATCGATTTGTTGTATGAAGTTTTTTTTACAAAACAACATCGTTATTCTTGCTTGATGATCGTTACGGAGTCGTCGATTAAGCGTTACATTTTCAGCGCAAGTTAAGTGAATGAATCCTAAACGCTAAATGGATGGAGCACGTCTTAAGTTTATCAAAAAAATAGAGGTAGAAAATTTTCCTCGTAATTCCATCTTTTCCTTTCTCATTATCTTCATTCTCTGCAGGCTTCTTTTGATCCGTTGTGCGAAAGCATTCTTTTTCTGAAATATTTAATCATCTAGCTCTCTATTTCTCTCTCCCTCTCTCTCTGATTTTTTCCTCCGATCTCCGGAAAACGCTTCGTCATGCATCGTCGATTATCAGGAAAAAAGAGCCATTAAACAGAACGAGGTGAAGAACTTCGGCCAATTAATGTTCCTACAAATGGAACTGAGCCGAAGCGAGACATTAGTGGTTAACAACTAAATGCATTAGTTTTCCCGTTAGGTCTTTATGTGATGTCTTAGTTATTCCGATTAATTTCCCGTGAACATTGTCCTTCTACTTTTGATGCTTGGATTCTGCGTTTCTTGCAAGAGTTTATAAATCGTTCGTTAGCTCTTTCATAAGAAATACGTCAGGGGTCCGGAACCTAGAGATCGCGATCACCTCCGCTCTGTTTCGCTTGACACGTTGCTTAAAATCGCATATCCTAGCATCCATAGTTTAATTCGTTCGCCTGTTTTCTTTTTAAAGCGTAGGGAAGAACATTTTATTAATTTGACTTTGGTTTGATTTTATTTGTCTTTTTTGGTTTTTTACAAAAGCAAACTGGTGCTCCCTAGATGTTCTAGAAAGCCACTTGGAGTTCGCCACATTAAAAAAGTTGCAAATCTCCGAAATATATAAACGGCATATATATTTTTGTAAAAGTGCACCAACTTCACGTTATAAATTTAGTAAAATTATGGTTATCAACTAATTTAACATCATTTAAAGTAAGAGTTGACCATAGTAGAGGTATTACCTTTGTCTTTATTTACTTACTAGCTGAAAGACCCGACTTAGCTCGGGAAAGAGTTTTCTTTTAAGTAGCAAACTATTTTTATTATTTATATGATTATTTTTATTGATATGATGTCATATTATAATAAAACTAATACAATAAGTTATGAAATTTACTTAGTTTCGCTGTTGGGTACCCCAAGTTTACCAAACGTTCCCCATTCCTTAATTACGCATTCGATGTTTACATTAACATTTACTATTTTATGTATTGTATTATAAAGTTTTATCATTAATAGAATTACGAATTAACGTCTTACTTAATATTCACATGGATAGATACACCGAAGCCTTAAATGCAGCAATAAAATTATGTGTATTATGTCAATACTATTAGCCAAAACATAAACAATAAACAACATCTTGGTTACCGACAAATGTAAATAGATGTATCCATTTATGTTGCGATAAATCTTTTAATGTTAATGGTAAAAGATAACAAACTTCTAATATTCCTTAAAAATCATTTGACTCACTTTAAAAGCATATAAGCTATATTTAGGCATGAATCCATTTGTACCCCTTATCTATTCTTCCTCTACGGCGCGTCACGGCGTGGATTTTCCTTGCATTAATCTTTACGTGGCTATCTATCTCCCTTTGAAGAGGACAACAATTAAGAAATTTAGCTTTGTTGCCGCCTGGAAAATGTTAATAAATTTTGCGCTTTAAGGATAATTTCGAGCGATTTAACATGTAATGCGTCAAAACATGAACAGAATTAAAATATTAAGTCTTTTTTGAGTAAAATAAGCCATTTCTCTTTATCGTAAGTTAATATTTAGGTATATTTATATCCACATCAGAGAAAGGCTGCATGGCATTTTGGGGCTTCTCCACACCATTTCCCATGCATTCTTATGGAAATAGTATTTTGTTGACCCAATGGGGTATCAGAGACCCCACGGTCTGCAAACCTAGACCAAGTTCTTCCTTTTGTCTATAGGATGGCCCATGAAACTTTTGAATTCGATAGCTTCAACGCCGTAAAAACGTATAAGGAACATACATACACACGCATACATACACACATACATGCACAAACACACTAAAATATTTATAAGATTTATTAATTTATTAAAACAATTCAAAAACAGACTCAGTTCTATTAAGTTTCTCATTAAAAAGCAATGATCACGAGCACGCAAATTCAGCGACAATTTTAATGTAAATCTAATATTAATTTTGAAATGTATGAAAAAGTGAACTCATATACTCTACGGATCGCTATTATTCTGTCTCGTGGGAACCTAATTTATTTTAATCCTTCAATTTTGCATTGACAGATCCATTTCAATCTCCACATGCCAAAAAATTAGTTTTCGTAATGCAGATTAAAAAGAGAAACTTGTTGCAGGAAAAAGTTGCATCCACTGAAATATTCATACCAAAAGAAAGAAAACGCGTTAAATTTAATCTACCAATTGCAATTTTTTGCGAACTTAAACGGCTCTCGAAAAGCAATAGTACATTCGTTTTCCCGAGCAAATATGTATATTTTTCAGTTTTTTTTCTGTAATCAATTCACCTTGGAAACTGCAGATTTCATGCACAGAGACGGTTGCAATATAAGAGACAAAGGCGGAAGTGACGGGGAGTGCATCAGGAATACTCAAAAGGCCAGGAGAAAATTGAGGATATCCGCATGAAATGTCCTCTCAAAGAACATCAAGGAAAACATAATTTTGTTTCCTCGAGGAATGATAATCTCATTTTCCCTCAATTATTCTCTCCAGCCTTTAAGGACGGGATTTCGTTAAGCGATCTCTTCGTGATAAAGTTTAATCATTTCCGTCTGAGATAACGTCCGCGTTTTCGTTCTGCCTAAAAATGGAGCCTAAGGGTTTAATTCCATCAACTAAATTTTATTACTAAAACAAAAGCAAATTTTAAAAAAATTGAGCGGCAAAAAAATCGCAACTAATTTGATATTCTGTTTTGATGACTATTTTTCTCTCGATATTAAATAATCCATAATCATTACGTTGCACGGATAATAATAAATTTTACGGCAATTCATACTGATTCTTCCTTTTAAAATCTGCGTTAAAGATAGAACAATGGGAATCGAAGAAAATTGTCTCTTCATATAATTTATGAGAAACCGATAAGTTAAGATCAGTGATTCGGCGCTAGGAATATAAGCGTGCTCAACTGCGAGAAGGATATCGCGGATCAGCCAACCGAGTTCTTTTTCATTTACTTCATCCTTCTTAAGCGTCGCATTCGTCCCTCGAACCATTCGCATTCTTTTCTATCTTTTTTATTCGTAATCTAATTCGGTCCTTTTCTCGCGCTCTCTTCTTTCCTCCAATTATCATTGTTTAAATGGACTCCTATCGTTGTCCCTCTAATAGTAAAAAAAAGCCATTCTGTATCATTTTTTTCAAGTTTATCTTGGACTTTTTTTTTAAATATCCTCAACATCCTATCCATTTTTCTCGAAAATTTTAGTTTTCAAAATAAACCTCTATTCTCCTTTAATCTCCCCGTTTTTTCACGCCCTCAACTCCCCTCCTCCTTTTTGCCTTCCTTCTCATCCCTCTTCTCCATACCCGCCACTCCATAACCACATTAAAGCAAGACTCTCGGTACATCCTACTCTTCTCACTCCCACCACCTTCAGGCGCTTGGCTCCTCTTATCGTTTTCTTTGCCACTCTCTAATTTTCTTTCCGCACTTTTCCATATAACTCTGTTACAGTATGTCAAGGAAGTGAAGACTATAACAGGCATCTAAAAATGGCGTCCCGCATGCGGGCCTTTCTGTGTCTTGCTGCGGCCCGAATGGCGATTTTTATCTTAACTGGATCGTTCGAGGTTTTATATAACTACATTATTTATTTATATTAGTAGACGAACGTTTTTACTGAGGTGCAATATAACTCGTTTTCTAAATTTTAGTTTTCAATGGCAAAAGAAAGCGTCCAATCTTATAGATAAAGTCTATTTTTCCGACTCTGGCCCTCCTTCAAAAATGTATTCCTAACGCGGCCCTTCTATAACATCCATCACTTCAATCTCGCCCTGATACTTCTTTGAGTTTAAATCCATGGACTAGAATATTCACATGGGAATATCGCTTTCGCTTTAATTTCTCCATTTACGGTTAGCACACTTTAAAAATTATACTCTGGTTAAACTGATAATCACCTCTTTCACCATTAAAAAATGCTAGAATGGCAACGAAATTATTTAACAAATTCGTGGATGTAGTATTTATTCAAAATTATATGAAATGCGTTATTACTGAAGTATCTGCAGGGTGACGCCAACACGTTCAAGTTTTACACAGGTGTTTTTCTGTACGAGCAATGACGTATTGCATTGATATAAAACATGAACGTTTAGGAAAAGTTATATCAAACATTCGAATAGATTTAGAATGTGAAGGATAATGTTAAAATTTTGAAAAATAAACAATGGATATATAATATAGTTATTTAGAAGAGACTGCGTTCTGGAAAAGTTGAAGGAAAAATTAAAAGAGGAAGAGGATGAATAAGGCTATCACATAGGGCAGGGGTGGGAAAACTACGGCTCAAGTGCCCTATCATGCCCGCTAGAGCGTTTTATGCGCCTCGCGATTTAAAGCGAATCGTGAAACGAAACACAGATAATTTCACTATACTTGGTTAAAACTATGGTTAGGAAGCTTTTCCTAAGTGAAATTGTGACGTTAAAACATTATTAATTATAGCTTCACATTAATAGATCCCCTCGTATTCTCTCTAGTTACTTCCAATGTAAACTATAATGCGTCACGGCGAGCATTTGCATCTGTCAATGCGGCCCTCCTAAGCAGCCGTGACTGCTAATGCGCCTCGTAAATAATATTCCCATCTCTGACAACGGTCTGATAAGGAAAGAGATAGTTTTAAGAAATAAATAATGAATCAAGAATGGAATCAAGCGGAGAACTTTTTTAACGGCTATATCCGCGTATATTATTAAATATTTATTTCATTTATTCATAAGAGAGATCCCCACCGGTACCTATCTTAATCCATCCCGTAATATGTATTTGTCTCTCCTCTCTTCCTGCTTCTTTGTCCAACGAGCCGTTTCAGCGAAGATAATCGTCTGCGACAGATTCTTCTCCTTGCTGTATTAGTAAACGCGCGGAAACGACTAAAAACACCTAATTATTCATGCGAGGCGAGGAATATTAAGGCGCAAGTGGACAAGAGTCGGATAATTGAATATCCATACTTATATGCCGCTTTGACTTCGATGGAATGGAAGTTCGGGCGTCGCTAAGGGAAACGCTGCAAAAGGCTGGTGATTTTTTCATCTTTCAGTCTTGCTGAAGTTTTAGTAATGGCGTTTTCAGCGATTGCGCAGCAGTACGTGTTCTAAGGAGGTCTTAAATTTCACTTTTTAGGGCGGAGAGGTGAAATATCTGGCGATATAGGGATGTTGATTTTAATTTTTTTTTGTCGCACGGAAACCGTATTTTCCATCAATTATATTATATAGGGTACGTAATCTATCAAAATTATATTTACAGATATTTTATGGAGTTTTCCTAATCATTTTGCAAATTTTCAACGATTGCTACGCTGGTACATGTAAAATTATCATTTAAACCCTGAATTTTCTTGAAATAAGAATAGGAATTTTCATGCAGTCTCAGCTTTACTTAACGCGTCATATTTTTTCAGATCTTTATTAATGTAATTCCAAGTCTCAGAACAGCATTATATCAATTTTGAAATTAATATTGATAAGGAAGTTTCAATAGAATTACATTTTCCTTGCAATCAAAATAAGAAGAAAAATCAACTTTTGAATCCGTTCAATTTACGAGAAACTCGAGCGGACACGCTAATTTATTAAAATAAATAATTAAAAACTATAAATATTTAAATTTTTTAATTATAAATTAATGCTTTTCCCATAAAATATCTCCTTTTGATTGATGTTTAATTTATTACTTACACTAAACCGTATAAAAATCGTTCCATAATCAGTTAATCGATATCAACCGTAAATTGCTTTCCATGGCATTAGCTGAGGTAAGATGAACATTCACATTTCGTTGATTCTCCCGACGCATCATCAACCTCGTTACGTTTATTTTTTATATAAACTCCCGCAGGTGTTTGTACAATACCCGTTAAATTGATTTGGATTATGTTATTATGTATGTATATATATATATATATATATATATATATATATATATATATATATATATATATGGATGTCAACAAGGTGTTGGGATGAGGAAACCCAGTGAGCACTCACCAATCAGACGACTTCAGGTTGGCGAGGCCCCGGGGATGTCGAAGCGACACACGTAAAATAACACAAAAACGTAGTTCCGAAAGCTTTACGTTTGTGATGTTTCTGTGTTTTTGTGTTATTTTACGTGTGTCGCTTCGACATCCCCGGGGCCTCGCCAACCTGAAGTCGTCTGATTGGTGAGTGCTCACTGGGTTTCCTCATCCCAACACCTTGTTGACATCCATATATCTATTTTACCTTTCCTTTTCCGTAGGTTGTTATATATATATATATATATATATATATATATATATATATATATATATATATATATAAGAATCGTGTGGGATGAGAGAGAGAACAGTGACGTAAACAATTTAAAAAAACCTGACTCTCTCTTTCTCTCTCCTTCCCAGGGCCTTAAACACTCGCACCCTCCACCCACTCGTTCTAACTCAGTTATCCACAGACCAACGAGGCTCTCCAATTAGCCCACTCGATTTGCTCCAAGAGCCTTCTCTGCCTCCTTCTATCTCTCTCTCTATCGTCTTGGTTCATCTCCGCAAGTCCCTTCCCACATTCCTCCTCTCCCGTTTTCCTTCTCTTTCTCTCGCGCCTCCTGTTCTTCCCACCTTCCACGAGTGCTGTCTCCTCCAGTACAGAGACCTTTCCCCTCTCCCCTTTATTTCTTCCCATCTCTCTCTCTATCTCCTTCCCCCCACCTTCCCCTCCCCTCCTACCCGATTCGCCATCACGTTCTCGTTCTTTTTCTCATTCTGTCCCTCGGAGCACTTTCTTCCTCTTCTCTTTTTATCTCTCTCTTCGCTCTTGTCCCTCGCCATCGGACACGCGCTTTACTGTCAAGCTTCGCCAATCATAAGCTGTCTTCTGTTCTCCGTAATTGAACTAGTTTCTTGTTCGAAATGTCAACGGAACATTTTTCTTCGCCTCTCTGAGCCCTTGACGCAAATTTCTACGAGAAATTGCAAATTTACGAAGAGAGGAGTAGAAACGCGCGTATTTTTCTGTTCGAGCGTGACCGCTGGAAATAAGTGACGTTTCGAGCCAACCTTTGTTAAGATTGCCAGTTAAGTAATTCTATGGTCAGATATGCGTAGAACACGTGTTTTATTTCTTCAAGGGATATAGGACGATTCCTACCCATGTTATTTTCACCGATGCTCTTTTGCTGTTCAGCTATCTTTCTTAAAAATTATCATTAATTCTCTCTAATGTAAACATAAGCATCCATTGGGGATTCAAAAAAATTAATTCCCGTGGTATAATAGAAGATCTCTAAGAACGGAATGTCCCTACTTGAATCTCTCTGGATCTTTGTTATACTTATATTCTAATATCAGAAAGGCTTTACTGGAAGAATTTCTTTATCAATTGGTGTTGGTATGTTTCATTAATTCCAAGAGAAAAATTTCATATTATCCAAACATATCGTTTAAATAAATAAAGCGAGCCTAATTTACTGCACGTGTTAAATGAGTATTCTTCTATTCCCAATGGAATAAAACCAACTAATATGCGAACAGTATCATTTTTCAACATTTACTCTTTTAATTAACCGATGTGTTAAAACCTCATAGTCATGAATTTATAAACTGTACATCCATTAATGCTTTAGTGAAAAGCTAGTTATGAATATATATCACGTGGCATAGGTTCGCAATAGTTTGTAACTTTCGCAATCAAATGGCGAAATATTAAAATTTCTTCGTTCATGCTGAAAATTCTTTGAACGTGGGACATTTGAACCTATAGAACTTAATTAGGGAGGAATAATTTAATTTCTGTCAAAGAAAACGGGCAAATGGTACCTTCTTCTTCGAAATATTAATCTAATTTTTACGCTATTACTTCGCCAATTCACTAAAAGCGTGATAGTGCTTTTTCAAAGTGCATCGTTTAAAAATGATCCGTGCCGAAATAAAGATTTAATGCTATCAACATTCAAGTTAAAAACAATTTGCATCCAGAATAAAAAAAAATATTATCTGCTAATCTATTGTTTTTATGACTCCTTCTAGATTGGAAAAATAAAAATTTCAATATATAATTTTACCCCATAAACTCTATGTTTATGGATTTGTTATTTTGAACTTTACTACCCAACGTTCACGCAATTAATTAAGGAAACGATTATCTAAGATGCGGTTTAAGACCACACGCACAGTGACTGTGATTGATCTTAATTCACTGCGCAACGAGGAGAGGCGAGTTTGATGGGACTCAAGGGCGCTGGGAAAGCTGACGCATGATTCCACGCCATTGTCCAATCGAACTAATCCATTCGATTTAATTGAAGCCCAAGTGTTTTCTCGCTCAGAGTAATTTTTGTCACGGCTACTCAAGCATGTAGGTCAATCACCTTTTTTTTAGCTGTTTACGTTTCCCGTTAATCAAATCTCCCGATGCCATTCGTGAAAACGAGTCACCCTATTATTTGTTTTTATTTAATGGCTGGTCTTATATTTTCAAGCATTTGCATGGAAATGTTTTCCTATGAGTATGAATTAACGTAATTTCAGGAACTGGATATCATTTTTATTTTTGAATAGCAATTATTTCCGCTGCATGGCAAGAGTCAGATGCCACCACCAATTGTTTTTAATGATAAGGTAACAAAAAATATCAAATATATTTTGAAAATTTATATTAATTAGGCGGAGTAGAAAACATCACTTTGTCTTTTGACACATGACTGACTGGAATAAAACATAAATTAGGTTACTAGATTTTAAATTCACCGTGAAATTGTTTTTAAATGAACAGATGTTTGGGCCTTCGCTCGGTAAATCATTTAAAAAAATATAATTATCTAAAAGTAAAATTGAAATATTTATTATACGTATAAAAAATTGAATGGTGTGAATAAAAATTAGTTTTAATTGCGGAGGATATCTGCTGTTCACGAGCTTATTCTCATTTCCCCTTCATTTTGCAATAAAATGTAATGGTACATTCTCGTTTTTTTGATGCACGTAATGGCATATATTAAACTTGTTATCCCTTAGTTTTTTTAAAATTTAATTTGTTCATCATATAACAGTGCCATTTAAACGTTTATTTATCCCTTGTACCGTTTCATGAACTTCTTAGAATGCACACATTTTTTATCATCTAGCTTTCCTTGATATACCCAAAAATAGCTCATGTAATAAGTACATTTATTGAAAAAAGAGGAAAAATTCCTTATGCAGAATATAGACGCTTGTTGGTACATGGATAGAATTTCTGCTACTACCCCTTTGACAATCTTTTAGTACCACTTTTGTTACAGCTTACAGGTACCACTTTTTTTGGATAGCACTGCCCTAGATAAATCCACCCCCTACATTTTTTATCGGAACTGAGAAGAGAAAGGATCATTCTCCGCTTGCACGAAACTTTGAACCTCAATTAATGACAGTGACAAATCCATCCGATCTCTTTGATGCAGAGCAGACGCCTTTAACGGGTTCATTTAGGAGTATGTATTTTATTTTAAAAAGTGTGTACTTTCGAAAAAATCACACCTGGTGCTAGAAGTAATTGCCGTGTTGAAGGACGGAAAAGTGCGTGGACGGCGACGATTTAAACCACATGTACTCGCACGCGCACACACGCACGTGCATAAAAGACCAGTGGTATTCAGGGAAAGAGAGAGGGAAATGTTGAAACAAGAGCGAGAGATAGAGAGGGAGGGTGCACAATGGCGGACGGCAAAGTGATTGGATGACCAGTGATTTTATTTTTAATTGCGTCGCAATGTGACCTCTGGCGGTGGAAATGCGAACTCTTAACGAGCGCTTCTGTGCAACGTTCTTTGAAGGACGACGTCCGAATCGACTCGGAATGTCGCGTTTTTTTCGTTACTTTCAATTTGTCGAAGAGACGCTGACGCCAGGTTGGAGTGAGGAAAGGGGGTCCATCTCACGTTCGTGATGTATTACGCAACAGTGGAATGGCTGAAATTTGGCGAGCTGAATCTTCTGAAATATTTTTCCATAGAGTTAAGATCGTGCGAATTGGAAATAGCTTTTGTAACGTGCGCTGTTGTGTTTGTTAAAATGGATATAAAAGCCGTAAACAATGAAATAAATATTTATAAATATGTAACATATCTACAGTATGATTTTGATTTTTGTTTTTCCATTAAACAATTTTGTATTCATGTTTACTTTTCGTACGAGATAAACAAAAATGTTTAATTAGAAGTTAAATTTTCGTGTGTTCGTAATTCAATGTATGTCAATAAAAAAATTAACGCATATCATCAAGTTGTCTTTCAGTGAAGACAACTACACATGATTCAAAGTCGTTTATTTAGGGACTACCTATGGTCTTAAATATTGCAGTGGAAGTGGAACGCAAATACATGCGTGGGGAGTTTATTGAAATACAGGAAAAAATTTGGTTCAATTAGTATTCTGTTAATTTGTTTATCTTTTAGCAGAAATACATCAGGATTCGCGACTTTTGCGTACACGGAATTAAAATTTGTGTTTATTATGTAACAAATTTATTTGATGAGTTTGAGGCATACTCATTCATACAACCTACGAATATGCTTTGGAAAATATATTTATGGTTATTTCGATGGTTTCAATCTTGAGAACAGATTTTGATTTTATACCAACACCCTTTAAATATTATAGTAGAATAAATCCTAATTTATTATCAGCTTAAAGGTGTGTTTCGAAATCGAATATCAACATATCATATAACAGGGGTTTTCAACCTGGGACACGCGTACTTCTTGGGGCACGTCAAAAGTGTTGAAGACACGCAAAAATGTTCAAGATTATAATTTTTCTTCTTACGTAGTCTTTCCTGGACGACTACGGAATTAAAATTTGCGATGTTACGACTGAAAATAACGTTATAAAAATACGCAAAAAAACTAAATTTTAACATTATAAACATAAGCTTTCTATCTTAGTGCAACTGTTACTTATTTCATTATCACTGTAAGACTTACTAAGGGATACTCAATTATTAAAAATGCTCTAAGGGGTACGTCAGCAAAAAAAGATTGAAAACCCCGTCATATAACCCAAATCAGCAAGCGTATATGCGCACGAAACGTAAATAATTATTACAGAGTGAGGTTAAAATTATTTTGGGCAGAATAAGTTCAAGCAATTAAGAAAATATTTTTGGAAATTCCTAAAAATGGAGGTCAAGGAATATTGAGGTGGTGAATGGAGAAATGGCACGGTGAACAAAGACGAATTTAATGGAGCGGATAACTCTTAGCGGGCACATATGGAACCAAGTGGACTTTTAGCTGCTTTTTTCTACATTTAAATTTGAAAAACTCATATGATTCATTAGTAGGACCTGTTGAAATTCCTAGCTTCTTTGATATTTTTAATGATTCCGTTCCAAAAATCCACAAGAATTTCTTCTAGAACTTTTACTAATTGGATAATATTTTTTTAAAAACTGAAACGCTATTCAAGAACAAGCAATTAAAAAAATACTTTTCTCATATATCTCCAATATCCATAACAAGGTTAAAAAAAACAAATGCACATTAAGACTTCCAAGTGGCCGTCCTCAGTGCTAATTCACAGAAAGATGGTGAATTACCGCTGAGGAAAGCTGCTTTGTAGCAGAAATGCGCATCTGTTTTTAACCTTGTTGTGGCTATAATATTATTAAAAATTTGCTTCAAAATTAAGTTTTCAGGGAAGAATTATTATAATAACAACAAACTGACAGGCAATATTTATATTTCTGTTAGACTTTAAGAAAGTAATTTTTATCTTGACTTTCTTATTTTTTCGGTTAAGTGCAAAAGATTGACAACTTTTAGCAATAAAATCTTAAAACATGATCGTTATATCAATACTTCCTGACGATTGCTTTGAAAATTATTACGCAGACTTGAAAAATGCAGATTAGTGCAATTCTTAATGTTTGTTTTGCTAGGAACTAAGCTGCATATTTATCCATAATTTAAATTTTTAAATTAGCTCAAATTTGAACTTCCACAGGTAATGTTAGGAAAATGTCATTTTTTCTGCAGTTACCTCTCCCAAGTCATTTTATTGTGAAGCTTTATGATAAAGATTGCTGTGTGAGTACGTTAAGTCCAGACTAAATTTTGCTAAAGAAATTTAGATTATGTACAGTTCTATGACAATAAACAATAAAGTAATACAACTCCTATATAATCTTAAGTTATACACTTACATGAAATTATTTTTGCACCCTTACTATTATGCAACCACGATAAAATATTTGTGCAATAACAAGGCAAATTGCTAAAACTTATTCGTCTTTTGTAGCCAGACGCGTGGGAATGCGGGAGAAAAGAGGTTATAGGGAATATATTTATCAATAAAAGTTGATTTAATTCTCATATCTACTCATATATGGAACGTTATTTCCTTCATAATGACAGCAAAAGATGGCAGAGAAGATAGAGAGAAAGCTAGAGAAGAGTAATTCAAAGGATAACAATGAAATGGACAGCAAAATTCCTTTATGTTTAACTTTTGGGAGAGGTAAAAATCATTTACTTGCCCTGAAACCTCCTCATTTATACAGGTCGATCAAAAAGTAACTGCACAAGATTATTAAATTGTATATTATTATATTTACATTTTAGATACCAAGTGCAAATGGACATTTTGAACACCCTGTATCATCTTAAAAGAGTCGTTATTTATTTGAAACTGTTTTAGTTGTATTTATTCAACACAAAATTGGCGACTTCCACTTTACTGTGCGTAGTTATCAAACTTGAAGTCGGTCAACAATAAATAAAAAGTCAAGATACGTACCAATAGAAGAAGACCTTTAAAAAGTACTGCTAGGGTAAAAATTCGTCCGTGGTTTGAAGAAGTTATCGTTATAGTAAAGGCGTATTTGTAAATATTTTCATTATTGCGAGAATTTCCCGCATTTTACCATAGGCTCATCCAAAAGCTGGAAATCGCCGTTTTTCATCAAAGATAAATTTATTCCAGAAATTCATCCCCTCTCCCCTTCATCCACCCTTTTCTCAACCACGCCTTCAGTTCCCTAATCCACCACGCCTTTCCCTACTTCGCCGCGATATACAGGTCACCCGTCCGAGCGCATATCCTGTCCTACCGACTTGGTGGGCTGCAGGAGACAGGAGGATGGGATCGGGTGCATGGATGGCGTGGAAGGAGCTTGGGTGGGGTGGAGGGGGAGAGGAGGCGAAGCGGAGGTGGAGGAGGAAGGAGGGGACAGGCCGCATAGGAGAAAATAAAAGAGGGTCGCTTGGGCGTGGTCGCGAGGTCACCGCACACACACACATACGGGTCGCTCGAATGCATGGTGTAGATATGGGAGACGGACAGGAGGGAGAGTGGAGTGTGGGGGAGGAAGGGGGGAGGGGGAAGAGATGGAAAAATAATTGGCGCAGCGGTGGCGGCTGCATATGGGGTGGGGGTAGTAATTGGAAGAAGAGGCAACGTTGGATCGCCTCCTGGATGACGCGTTCGTCCTTTTCAACTTAATGACGAACCCTAAGGCTTTCTCGCCCGGGAGGGTCCGCAATTTAAAAAGCGAAACAACGGCTGCAGCCCCCTTCCCCTCCCTGCTCTTTCTTTCCTCCCCATTGCCTCCTCTTGGCCGTCATCTTTTTCTGAAGAGTGGAAGAGAAGGGCCGCGAGAGTATCCTTTGTTCGCCATATTGCTCGGCGCTACGTCGTTATGTTTGGAAAATGACCAGGAGCTGCGGCGTTTCGATTTATTTTTCATTTTTTTCCTAGGGCGGATGGACCGATCCCGCGTGTATCATTTCCTGCGTGCGTATAGGGCTACCCTAATAGGTAATTCGATATTAAAAAAAGAAAGCAAGGCCGGAGAATTCAGATTCCAATTCCCTTTTAGCTATTTTTTCACTAATCTAGAGAGAACTCGTGGTGATTAGAGGAGGACTAGATAGCTAAAAATGGTCTAACATAGAGCGGTTTGATATTTTATTGGTGACTAAAGTTACGGTATCAGTGTAACAGATATTTGGCAGACATTTAATTGGAGAATAAAATAGTGCAACCGGAAAGGTTTATTGAGCCATAGTCGTCGTTATTGTTGTCAAGGAGCGCAGGGTTATGCCAAAGAACACAAGAAAATACGTAAAAGTTAAAGCTGGAATCGATAGATATATGGTCCTTTCTTCCAAAAAATGGAGATTATATGCAATGTAGATATGCTGAAATGATGTTGCATGCCATACACGTTTGGTAGCTGACTGGGCAGTCATATAAATTTGGTAGATTTTCTTTTCAAAGTGTTACATTTGGTACAACAGAAAAAATTCGGTACATTAATCTAAATTTACCCCATTTCATTTATGTGTTAGATTTCAAATACATACTTTTTTTAGTCAACTTATTTTTTTGAGTAAGTGATCTTTAATTTTGTCATTCGATGAGATACTTGGATACAAATTTTATGTCATAGATTTACATTAATTTATCATCCCTGTGTACCGCATATATTTATATTACTTATTAAGTTAGCGTCAATTGTTCTGCTCTCTTTTTTGCAAAAATTGATCCTTATAAAGTAATTAAATTCGCAATTTAGGCAATATCTAGAAAAATTATCAGAAGAAATTAAGGAAAATGTATTTTTTACATGCATATTGAGGTGGAAAATTATTCAGCCACAAAAATATATTATCTCTAATACTGATTAATTTAAAATTCAAAATGGTTATCGGTTAAAAATAAACGTGTCTGGAGAAGCTTGATTATCCCATTGAAAGAGAAAGCTTATGTTTGGAACGGTTCGTAGATATTTGAATATTCTATTTAATTTCATTCGTATGAAGTTAATACATTTAACTGTTGTCGGTTTATGTTATATTGGTTTCTTCCGGAAATTTTGCTTAAATATTAATTAATCCTTGTGGAATGGTTTTTCACCCATAGAGATAGAGATCGAGCAAATTTTGCATATAACTCAAAAAATAAAATTTCCCAGCGCAACTTGAATCATTTAATGCGCTTCAAATTGAATTCAATGCGTTTGAACTATATGCTAAAATGATTACTCATTTTTTATTTTCACTTAATTAATTGAGCTACATAGAAAATAGTCCATAAAACTTAAGTGATTTCAATAGTTTTTCTTTTATTATTGCGCATAAATTGTGTACAATATGTTCAGTAGAATCTATTTGGTCGTGGAAAATGATAAAGCTGCTCTTTATTTCGTTGAGGTATGGATACGAAAATTCCTTGTCTTTTTCTTAGTAAAGACTGGTATGCTCACTATTCCAAAGGAAACATGCCATCTTCGATCAATGGACAGAGATAAACAGAAATACTATTTCGTGAATATATTTTGATACATCCATTCCTTGAATGGCACGGTTTTTCTTTTTGAGAAATATCTCGAATTGCACGGGCACCAATATCGCTGTAGCACGGTTTTGAAGCCGTCTTCAAACAATTAAAAAAATAATAAAAACTTCCTGTTTGGTTCGAGAGTTTAAAAGAAAGGACTAAGCGATTCTGGATACAATGTAACTTAAGTATCGCCTGTTGAGCTTAAGCCGGCTTTCAAATGAAACTTCATGTGCTTCTACGCTAAAGCCTTCCCCACATTGCACGGTATTTCATTACGCGGGCTCTTCTAGGAACGGACGTGATGATTCAAAAACTGCAAAAGCCAGTTTCGATTAATTTTTACATAATTTAGCTCTTGTAAGCCCTGCGCTCGCGTCCAAAACAAACTTTTACCGAACAACAAATACTTCCTTCTCAAAGTAAACAGAACTGTTTGCGAAAAAGACGTCGGGAAAATCTGACGCGCGGAAAATAAACCTCCTGGGGCACTCTGATCGACACATTTGATGATGAGCTAAGAATGATTAATAAAGTTACCTCGAATAAAGATTGGAAAAAAGAGTATCTTTACGAGAAGAAAATATGAGAGTGAGAGAGTGTGTGTGATGCGGAGGTAGAGGGAGGAAAGTGGAGAGGAAAAGGAAAGCTTTAAAGAGTAAAAGTTTTCCGAGGAAGGATAGTACCACCGGAGCAAGCTGAGATCTGTCAGGAGATTTTTTTATCCCCTGCGAAAAAGAAGTGCCACAACAGCTGGATAATATTTTTTTCCCCTGCGATGCGCCTTTCTTCTCTTAACCCAAGGCGTGAATTTCTGCCGTTAAGACCGGAGGGATGGAAGTGAAAGAAATAGGAGAGGGAGGAGAGACAGGTTGAGAGGGAGGAGGGGGAGGTGAGTGAAAATGGTTGTCGGGAAGATCTTATAGAGACGAGGATGATGAAAGTATTCGATGGAATCTAACACTGGATTTGGAGAGTGCGGAGAGAGAACAAAAGAAAGAAAGATTCAAAGAGAGAAAGAGAAAGGGAGGGAATTTTATCGAAGGTGATATTCTAAAGACTGAGAACGCGCAAAAAAACTAGAAAGGAAAAAGGGATTGAAAATAATGGGAATAGACGTGTGTATGCCTGAGGGGAAAGGTAAAACATACAGAGAAAGGGGGAAGGGTGAATTACATGGATAGGGTGAGAGAAAGAAAAATAATGAAATATTTCGGCAGCGAGCTACATTTTTATTTGCTCATGACAATGAACGATGGGAAGTCAAAAAGAGAAGTTTCAGGCGATGCGACGTTGGGATGGGATTTCATTGAGAAGTTTTTAAGAGGAAGGGAAAGGGAAAGAGAGAGAGAGAGAGAGAGAGAGAGAAAAAGAGGGTTTGTCGAAGAAACAGAAGGAATTTTTTGGGTGAGTGAAGGGACTCGGAGAAGGGAACAAATGACTAGGATGATAAGTCTTGAAGAAAATACGTATATGAAGATGAATGAGAGAGGCTTCTTGAGTTAAACTTATGAAAGCTCCTGTATCTCTTTGAGGATCGATAATTTTTCAATTAAAAAATGCTTCGGCAGTATTTATTAGCTTTATCGTGATACAGGGCGATGGTTAGACGAAGCAGCATGTGCGCTGATGATATTTAGGAATTGGATAACACGGTAATTAGTTTATTGTCAGCTATTATTTATTAAGTTTCAAATATTTGAAGATTTTATGAAAATGTCAAGGGTTTTGATAGACTTTTTACTGATAATGAAGTTACTTAATACCTCAATGAACCTAAAACAAAATATAATATTTCTATCATTCCGCTCATTCTAAAATGGAAACTCATGCTAATCCAAAATTGCCCACACAAGAAGACAAATCCGCAATGTAGCGGATCATAAATCAGCAAACAGACGAAAAATTTGTAGTTTTTGCATTCGAAAATGATTTTCGCGAATGTAAAAAAGTTTTTTACCTCTTAAAAAATAAAAAAATAGATATATAACCTTGTCTAGGTCTATCCTATGATTATAAAATGGTTGTGTACCATAGACGCTCATTACGGCCAAAAATTAACCGCACTTATGTTTATATCGATGGTAAAATTGTTCCATTTTATGCCGCATAGCTTCTCAGCGAAAATTCCCCTTTTTATTAAAATATCGGCTGAGTGGATAAAGAGCTAGATTGTCGTTTTCCACGATTGCCTCTGTTTCTGAATATCGCGTGATACTCGTCTGCGTTTGCGGAGAATCATTTAGATTCTCTCTGGGGTGAAAGTCGAACTTCTTCTGTATAATGGGATCCTTTCGAGTCTGGTGAGAGCCACGAAAGTTTTGTTTCAAGATGATCACCCGTGGGAAATGCGGAAATAAAGACGGCGGAATTGCTCGGAAAAGTATTCATGTATTTCAACTTCCAGTTGCCTCTCGTTCCGTCAGCTTATTACGGTCTCTCTCTTTATCTTTTTGCCATTGCTTTTGAAATCGTAAGAAACGCTCCAGAGTTAATTTAACCCTTATTTTGTCACTTCTTTGCATTGAAAAAACTTTGTTGTTTCCACTAAGGAAACGAAAGGTTCATTTCGAATCGCTTTTCTTGGTTTTGGAGAGATTAAGTGGCCGAGCAAAGAAGTAGCTATCTTTCGTGTGTGTTTTGGATGGCGAATCACTCTCTTGGACTATTATTACGGTAACATTACTCACACAGCTCTCATATATGAGAAAGAAACCCATAATACATAAATAACGTAGACAAGACTACATGAAACTAATCTAATCATGTGTCTCATCCTATGGAATAATTAAATAAATTAATAAATAAATAAATAAATAATAATTAAATTGGGAGAGATTGTAAAAAGCCTCTCGCAATCGGTGAAATAAAATGTCGTTGAAACTATGTAAGGGTCTTCCGACAGTGAAAAATAAATAAAATTCCCGCAGGCTGCAAAAGGGACTATTATGGTTTCTAAAATTTATATTATATAAAAATAGATAGCAGAGTTATACAACTACACTCTATCACATATTAAAATCATTTAAAAACATATAAAGCTAAATGAAAGATAAAATTCCGGCTCTTTTAGGAATGAGATAGTTGTATTTACTAAAAGAGCATCATCTCCCAGTGAGACAGAAAGGTAGGTAGGCAGACATCCTGTCCCTCCCATTTCATAATTAGATGCAGACCGATAAAATATGTGACACTGTCAGTGCAGCATCACATGTCTCACAAACTGTGGCATCCTCAGATCCCAAAAGATAACTGTGCGTCCACCAACTAACTAACTTTCGTGATGAAAAATATTTTAAAATTTAGTATTTAATGAAGCTTCTGATTCAGAGGAATATTTTTTTCAGACGATGATCAAATATTTGGAATTATAGCCTTTTCATGATATAATATTGTGTTTCAATCGGCAACACACGATTTTCTCATTTTCAAAGATGGACTTTTAAAAATCTTAAATAATTTGGATTTTAAGAATTATTTCATACCGTTATTTCTCAAAATTATAGATATTTTAATAGTCAATCGTTGATTAGATAAAAATGAGCGAGGTGGTAAATTTTATGCTAGAGATTTATAACTTTAAGAGATAAATTGTTTGGGAAATAAAGTATGCTCGAAAACGTTGATTTTCCTCCTTCACTTCAGCTAGTAGATTTTAGATACACTTATTAAAAAAGGTGATCTGTTTATTCATCTGTTTTTACTCAAATATCAGGAACTCTACCGTTGAATTTTGGTTAAATTTGGTATTTTTGGATAATTACCAAATATCGAATACGTAATTGACCACCACGGACATTATTAGGTACTGTGGTTTTGTAGTTTTTTTTAACGACATGCTGATTCCCTCTTGCCTATGCGCATTGGGTATCTAACAATGAATAGCTGGTCATTTTCAAAAGTTTAGGAAGAAAGGTGACTTCCAAACCAACAATTTTTTGTAGTTTTAATAATCCAATCTAATCCATGTGGTGATGACGGACTGAGGGTTCTAGCGTCTGCCGTCCGCGTGAGCATTGTCTAACTTTTCCGGCAGTACAAACATTTTTTTGATAAGGAACTTATTAATTAAAGCTATTACATTGTGCCTTCAGGCGGAGAAAGTATTGATTACTTACAACTGCGGTGTATGTACGTCTGTTACATCTATATAAAAGCGAAATCGAACGTTTGTCCATCCGATAACTTATCCAACGCTCTTTGACCAATCTTCACCAACTTGGCATGTGACTCCTGCGGACGCAAGAAGTAGGTAACATGAAGGGGTCAAAATTTCCACTAGGTTTCTCACAAAAATATTATTTAAATTCTTCGTTTATATTTATCTGTTGGTGGGTTTAACGCTCATTAGTTCCCTTGTAGCCTTTGGTGCTCACGACGGCCACGAAATATCCCTAAATTTGGTACTGTTTTGTTGTTTTGTTATTCCATTCGAGCTAAAGGACAAGGTAGTACCTTTTCTCTGAAGTATCAGGGTTCGAGTCCATGTGCAATTCTTCCTTCTTTCACGATATTTGTGTGGGAAGCAGTCTTGGGATATTTCCGAGTTTTCATCTCTGAATAATTAATTTGCTACCTCACAGATCATATAACACCCAGAGACAGGAACATGTTTTTATTGCACTCACCAAAAAATATTAGCACCAACAGAAGTAGAAAAATACTTAATGGCTTCTTAAAATTCTATCTCCGAAACTCTAAGTTGTAATTATGTGCTCTCAGTAACTTTTTTGTGGCAAATATTGTACCGTAACCAAATACATTTTCTAATCGATGCTTCACATATGTATATCTTTGTCATACGTGAAATATATTGGATTAACCCGGGTAAAGTCGGATACTTCAGCTATTATCTTCTAAGAAGATCTCGCCTTTTATTTGCCGCACATCTACCCTTGGTGGAATAATAAGATCCTATGCAAACAGGCATAAGCTGTAAAGTTGGGAATAATTTTTAAACGAGAAAGAAGTCTGCTATGACCGGGAATCGAACCCTGGTCTTCCACTTGCCGGGCGGATATTCTACCACTGAACTATCGTAGCAGATCAATATTCTCGTATTTTCTGCTGTATCCTTTGGAACATAAGCGATTATTATTTGATTATTTACAAAATTTATTTTTTCGCTCGTTTATTCTATCATATATATATAATAATATGTAGAGGTTTGTAGTTTTGCATAACTTTGCGGAAAATTCCACAACGGTTGCATTCCCTGCAATTCGTATCATCTTTGCGTAACACGCATGCTCCACTGAAAGAACCGGTCGCGGAGACGTGACTTTCCCCTCAATCGTTGATGTCTTAAATACCCCAGCGACGACAAAGACGGGTTTAGTAACGCAGTAACGGTATAGGTGCGAGAAAGCCTCTCTGGGGCATGTCTCGTTCTCCCGAGGCATGCCTCGCTCGGCTAGGGCGTGATCCATATTCGAATCCCAATACCCACTCCGGAGAGAGATGCTCTATCGTTCGTGGTTTTTCGAAGGGGTCGCTTTTGATGGGGTGCTTAATCACTCGTGGGGCTATGCCCTTTTCCCCTTTGACACGACCGCTTCTCCGTGCCGCCGAATGCTAATCCATCTCCCTATTGAGTGGTTTGAACGGAATAGGGTTCGAACCGTTTGCACGGGTCCCGCACCTTTACGGAGTACGAGAGGGAATATTGACGGTGGAGGGAGAGTGGGAGTGTATTGGAAGGGAAAGAGGAAGTGGGTTTATTAGATGTAATATCGCCGTGGAGGAGAGACGTAGGGAGAGCTCTTTTATCGGACCGGTAGCAAGGGGAAAGGCAAGGCAGAAGGGAGGACGCAGACACGTGCGTGCCATCCACAAGTGTGATTTCTCGCGAAGGCGCAGCGCCGTTGCGTGAGGTCACAAAGAGGGTTATGGACGTAAAGGAAAAGACCAGAGCAAAGGCGGATGGCGAGAGATGGGAGTAGGAAGCCAAATTTGGTGAAAGATAGAGTGAGATTGAAGTTCTATGGAAATGGTTAGAGGTCTTCACTTAAGCATTTACGAGGACCATGCGGGACACTTGTTGCCCAGCTTTTGGCCTTCGAATGAGAGAGAGAGGGAGAGTGGGAACCAATTTGTAAATTAGAAAGGGCGGAAAGAGGAAGAAGGAGTAAATTTTGGATGAATCGCAAGCGGTAGGGAAAAAGAGAGAGAGAGATGTAGGTTTGGCGAACCTAAGGTTTTGGAAGGCAAGGAGGCGGAATGGAAGGGCGTGTGAGGCACGCAAGGTCAGCTTCAAGGATGTTCCCTCAAAAGGAACCGATGGCGTAATGCAATATGCAAGAAGTGACCGGAGAGGATATTTTTTTTAACGATTTAGAGTTGGTCTCAAACCTTTTGCAGCCATGGTCCACGTGAGAGGATCAAAAATTAATGCGGTTCGCCATTAAAGAATAACCACCTGGAGAAAACCTTGTGCCATACCTAATGCAAAAAATATCTTTCTCTTGGATGATAAAGATAACTCCATTAACCATACGTCTGATGGACAAATAATGTACTAAACAAATCGTCTGCAGCGGTGATTTATCGATGTTCGATTCTAAAATATAAAATAAATAATGGCCAGTGGATCATAACAGAGAATTTATGCCTACGCATCTTGTTTTCCCTACCGTTTTGTGGCCATTTTAATTACCTTCATCAAACTGTTTCCGACCATAAGACGAGTTCTATATTTCCTTTTAGTAATGTAGCTGGTGTTTGGACAGAATCTTTATACTCACGATCTCGAACGCACAATCTCGAAAAAGTTAAAACCTATTTATTTAAAGGCGACCCACTAACAATATATCGCTTATCAAAATGTAATGAACGGTATGAATTGTCATTATTTAACAATAGGAAGACAGAAACAAATTATAGTAAAATTAGATTTCGTCGTTTAGGAATGTACCAAGTTATTGTGTGTATTTTTGGCTAATCAACCTCTTGGATTATTACAGACGTACCAAGTTAGGAGTGGATTTCATGAATGTGTCGATTTTTGCAAAGTTTTGCCGCACATCAAGCAAAAACATTTTACATTTAATTTGCAATTATTAAATAACCAGTGCTGTTGTTTGTATAAAAACTATGACCATATATGAATAAAGTATTTAATTTAAATTGCAACACCATTCTCCTTCCCTCTCCGTATCACCCTCCCATTCTCCTCCCTAACTCTAACCCATTCCCTCTCTCTCTTCCCTAAGCAATAGCTATGTCTCCTGGATCTTATGCCACCGGTAGTGCATATACGTAGTTCAGCGTGACGGAATTTGTGACCGAATCGCAAACAGCTCATTATTCATAAAAATAGATAAATTATTCTCCCTTAATATGCACCGCATGACTCAAGCCAAATATAGGGATCTTGGTGCTAACTGACACTTGAAAAACCTATGAGTGAACAAGTCGTACGAAAGATAGATTCCTAAGTAAAGGGGGACTTCTTTAAGAGAGGCAGGTGGGCAAAGGAGTCATCCCTATCCCTGGTCGGGATACAGCGGAGAACAGGAGAGCGGGAACAAGTTTTCCTCGAGATTCAGGGGGGGAGCTACTCGAAGGGTTGAGATCGATGGAGGATAGTCTTAGTCGTGGAACTTTGTGAGGACAAGAGGAGGGTAGAGGCGTAAGAATGTAATAGGTAAAAAGGATTGTTCAAGGATGATAAGAACAAGATGAGTCTGGATGGCGGTCGGGAGGGAGTCTAGAGGGTAATGACATACATAGGGAGAATTTTCGAGAGATCCGGAACGAGAGTTGGAAAATGAAACTGCTCCAGGATCTTGAAAAAGATATCCGAGAGATTTCGAGGCGTTTGTAAAAAAAACTATCGGAGTTGGAAGGACCTTTTCTCAACTGAAGTTTTTGGCGAAGGGATTACAAATTGATGCTAAAATAAGAAAAAGGTCGGATTGTGAAAAGAGAGCGAATGAAGAGGCGGAAGATAAACTGCATCTATGTTCAAAAGCTTCTTGAAAACTAAAGAATAGCTTCCTTTTCGTCACTTTAAAACTTAGATGTCAGGTAGTTTGATAGATTTCAAAGTAAAGATCAGAGCTCTTTTCTTTGTATATAATATAGTATTCATTCTTGGAAATGTCTAAAAAGGTGAAAAAAATCGGTTGATATGGAAGTTTAGAATTTTCTGTCAGTTAATCATCAGTAAAAATCTGCTTAATAAGCAAATTACTCACCTTTTTCTGGTTACTGGAGAGATGTATTATCGATTTTATTTTAGCAATAGATTAGCTCTAAAGTTTTATTTTGGATAAATAGCAGTATACAAGATCTTTTCTGGCATTATAACATTAAAATTCATAAAATGGTTTGATAAATATTTTAATATAAAATAATTTCAAGTTAATTCATGTTTAGTGACATATATTGCAGTTTCCGTTTAATTTTCAATTCATATTACTTTCATTATATTCGACATTTTACATATTTTCTAAGGATAATGCTATCATATCATCTGAACTAGTTAACTCTTTTACTAATTTGGATTTTTTTGAAGCCTGATGATCATATCGCCCTTGAGCCTTTTATAGACAATGGCTGCCGAAACTTGTGATGCTTCATGCTATCTGTTGAATCCGTATCTGCGAAATCAAACCAGGAGTTCTGGACTTGTTTCCATTGGCAACCAATTAGCTTCAGTCTGTATATGGAATAAACAGGCAAATCATGGTTTTTTTCTTTAATGAACATTTATCTACTTAAGCTTCTAAGTTGTAATAGAAATGATTAAAGCTCCTTCGAAATTGACGAAAATTTTGATTAGGTTGCATATAATTTATGGTGAAATGAAATAATTTTGCTCTTTTTTCTACGAACCCGTATATTAAGCGGATATTCGATTATTAAAGAACGATCATGCATTTGAGCAAATAACTGTAAAATGCTTATCAATTACTGAAATTAGTTCTGCACCTCAATGACTGATTCTCGACTATTTATCGTCTTTCTGGCGGCCTATTCAGGATTGAGAAAAATTTAAATTTGTCACATATATTAATGCAAAATTAAAACAATAATTTGATAATGTTTTAAAGAGTTTTTGTTTGGTTGAAGTCCTTAGAGATGGAAAGAATGTAACAACTGTTCGTTCTTGATGTCGACTTAACACTACTCTTGTACCGTTTTTCTCAGCTTAGAAGAGGAAACATTCCGGGCACGGATATCCCACCTAAACTATTTACATCGCCAAAACAAATCGCTTGATGCAAGAATTTACATTCGTGCAAAGTTTACGTGGTGAAAAAGAAACTTTTACGCGAACGGAAGCACGTTCGACCGAAACAAAAGACGTGTTTTTCGGCGTTATACATCCAACGGGCAAACAGAGAAACAAAAAAATAAACGAAACTCTTTTATCTACTTTTTTCTGGAGGAGAAGAGGGGGTCAAGAATAAACATAAAAAGAAACATCCGAAGAAAAAGTGGGACGGAAAAGAGGTGAAGGAGTGTGTGAAGAGCCGGTGGGGAAAAGAAAAAATGCGTGTTCTGTGCGTTGAGTGGTGTTTTGAGAGACGTGATGGAGGATTTTATGGAGATGGAGGAGAGATGCGGAGCCCTAAGACGGCTAAGAGGAAAAAACAAGTAGAAAGAAAGGAATGGGCATTCACATGACTCGTGCATGATTCTTACCCGAGGCGAGCCTTCTTTTTCTTCTCCGCAGGGAAAAAACATCAAATACGTTTTAGGCGTCTCTCATTTGAAACATGACGGAAATAATGGATCACCGATCCCTATGCAATATGCCAGCGGTTCCAAATCTTTTTTCTGCAATCCTAAACTGACCGTCAATAGGACCTCGCAACCAGTGTTTCTAATCAAGCGAAGATTAGATAGGCCGTAGCCACTGCCAGCGGACACTGATATTGTATTGCTACTGCACCGCAAATTTTGTTGGTTCTCTTTCATGACCATTTTGGAGAAAAGGATAGAACTATTGAAAGGCTTATAAGCGGGTACGGGAAGAGCAATATTTTGGTGGCTTTGGTATTCATGCTATTCTCCTTCCATTTTCGTACATAGGTGCTAAAAGCTTAGAAAGGCGAGGGTGGCTTGCATCAGCTTTTAAGCATGTTCCATAACTGATAAAGATTAGGCATCATTCCAATAATACATAGATACAAACTAACAGTCGGGAATATTTTCTCCTGATGACCCTTCGCAGTCATACTGAGGAACCCCCGCTACCATGTTTCGAGTTGTGACCGGAGGTTGGGCACCACTCCAATAGGAATGGAATATGGGAGGAACTTGGTATCGGTAGCAAAAGTCAGCAAAACTGGGAATCATACCCGATCCTTCCTTTCCACCATCTAAAACTGGGAATTAGTTTACCGCGATGATTCCATAGCAGAATATCCACCTGTCAAGTGGAAGATTCCTGATCGATTCTCGGTCATGGCAAAATTTTTCTCTCGATTTTCGATTACTTCCACGTCTTTTATAATTTTGCCAGTGAATTCCTTATGAATACACACGTATACGTGTGCGTACGAATACTCCCAAAATTTGAGTACGATAAAGATTTCTGGAAAGCAAGAGATTAGTTCTACCATGATCGGGATGCGAAGTCGGGTCTTCCACTTACCGGGAGGGTATTTTACTGAACTATCGAGAAAGACTGCAGCTGCTTATAATAGATAGTATTATATAGAAAAAACCAATTAACCTTATTTCTATCATAGTAATTATAATTAATAAAGATGAAATGGTACTTGTCCCTGAACTATATGCCGCCATTGGTACTATGTAAAGCTGTAACTGATGGGCATCGCGAACATTACGCACGCACAAATTTTGATGGCATATAAGCAACCATTTTGAAACATAAGTTGAGCATTTGCATATTCAAACAGGATTTTTTTCCTTTTTCGATACGCACTATTAATACGATTCAATAATTTCATCGTAGATAAACACGTTATTTACCCCATACAGCCACCATTATTATCAATTAACATTTTACTTACACTTAAATTCCCAACAATTACATTTATTTATCGTCACTTTATTATAAAAATACCGAAATATCTTTCTCGTGTTTAAAAAAATGACGCAGCTCAGCTAGAAATGTGATGTAAATAATTTTACTCGTTGGAAATTTCGAAGAGGGATTATGTTTTGCCCAAAAGAAACGTATGTGCGTTAAATATCCTATGCCACGGATGGCAAACCTATGGCGTGCGGGACGATTTTGGCTAACACGCAACAAAAAAATTGGTTATTGAATGTCTCCTTAATATTTTCCCATTTCTGACACAATATATAAGACCATTTCTAGAGAGATAGCTATTATATTGATAAAGTAATTGACTAATACTAATTTTTGTCGAAGAACAAAATGCTCGTTACTCGATAACACTGAGGAACAAGGTTTTTGGTTCCAAAAAAGAATGGGTGGCTCTGATAGAGCATGTAACGCAGATTATGAATATGATTTAAAAAATTTCCTATCATATATATATTATGAAATATGACACTTCCAATTATAGTGAACAAACCCCGTAAAGAATATATTCTAAACAAAAGAAGATTCAATACAAAACACACAAACTCTCATTTTGTTGCCTTTTTTGTTTTTGAAACATATCTTGAACAGCATCATTCTGTGTTTTTCAGTAGCAGCTGATGGTGTTAAATAAGTGTGCCAAACAGCATGTCTCCTAAATTTGCTAATGCGGCCGACAATTTGTTTTGTTTGCGGAGAATTTACTGTGAAAATTCAGAGAAAGTGCTTTACTTCTCTTATTAAAAAGCTTATCATTTGTACTTCAGCTGCAAGGTAGGAGACCAATATAAACAATGGCAGAACATACCACCATTAGCCATTTTTGTAACCGTGAACAGCAATTCGTTGACTTTTACTCTATGGAAGATTGTCTGTGCTATTGCAATGAGATGAATGCTTTGATGGCATCACTGAGGCACAAATTCAAAACAGAAGAATGGCGGTTGTTCATGGATACTTCCAAGTTGAGTTTAAAAGCAGTTCTATTGCATAATGTCAATATATTTTCTCGATTCCCATTGCTCATTCATTTCACCTAAAAGAATCACACGGGAATATGAAATACCTCTTAAAGAGGATAGAAGATAACAGGTACTATAAGTGGAACATCTGTGGTGACCTCAAAGACCTTCTTTTGGGATTGCAGCTAGGGCACACAAAATACTGACGTTTTCTTTCTGAGTGTGGTAGCCCTGCTAAGTATAAAGACTACATTTTTCGCGATTGGCAAACTAAAAAATTAGTGAAAGGTCAGAAAAACCTACATAATAGCCTTATTGATCCACAAAATACTTGTTTACTCCCTTTAAATATCAAATTAGGACTCATGAAGAATTTTGTAAAAAGTATGGACCAAAATGGCAGAAGATTTCTGTGTACATCTTAAGAAAAATTTATAAAAATCACTGAAGCATAGATTAAGGGAGGAATATTTGTGGGTCTCCTAATATGTGAACTCATGGTCGATGACGGATTCGATAGTGTTAGAAGGAAAAGAAAAAAGACATGGGCATGTTTCAAAGCAGTTGTCATAAACTTTTTAGGAAACAACAAAGCACCAAACTATGAAGACTTGGTTATAAAGTGCTGGAAGCAAACCATAACATGGGGTGTAACATGCCACTTAAAATTCATTTCCATCACTCCCATCTGTACTTATATCCTGAGAATTTGGGAGCTGTGCGTGACAAGCAGGGCGAGTGGTTCCATCAGGACATTCCAACGTTGAAAAAACAATACCAGGCTGATTCAACACTAATATTCTTGCTGATTATTGTTAGTTATTAATTAGGAAAGCTCCTGGTACATCATACAAAAGAAAAGTTTTGCTAAATCTTCAATCTAGCATGTATTTATATGTATTTTGCTGAGTTAGTATGGCTAAAACATAATATATTCTTCTAATATAGAAATACGTTTTTCTCCATATCTAGGCGTTCTACACAAATTCTGAGTACAGATTCAAACTCAGTGAGCCAAAAACATTTAGGATAGCCTCATTCTATGCAAAAACCAGACAAAAAGTTTCAATTTGTTCTCCAGTGTAATTGTCGTTCGGCCATATATGGGCTGAGATTGACTTTTTTTAGATTATGAATTAAATTTTATGAAACCTATCTATCGTTTTTCTGTCTGAGAATAAATGACCATACATAAGCCATCAAAATATTTCTTTTTGCATGCATATATTTTCAATGGGCACATAAGTTAGACAGGGAAATTCAATTTTTGTAATTTTGACACGCGAGCAAAAAAAAAAGATTTGCCTTCCCTGTCCTACACGTTTACGAGTGGATGTAGAGAAGATGATTTTAATTCCAAAGAGCTAACAAGCAGAAAAAAACAGCCTAATTGAAATGCGCAGTTTTTTCCTTATTTAAGGATTATTACGCTTTTTAAATTATCCCGGTTGAGTATTTCAATTGTTATTAACAATGTTTATCGATTTACAAGTTTTATGGACTATTGCTTTGTTCTGTCGTAATAAACTTAGAGTTTTCTTATTTTGGAAATATATTTATCCATGTGAGCCAAAAACCGAACACCGTTTTTTCCCGTATGCCATTGGTTTTGGTATCCGTGGTTTTGGTATCAGCAGTGCTTTCCATGAACGTATTTCTCGTCGTTAGGGAGGACCCACTGCAGGAGTGGCCAAATTTCCTGGGCATTTGGTACCGCATACGATAATCATGGAAAATTTGAGAGCCGAAACTACATATATATTTTATATAGTAACATTATATTTACTTAATATAAGAGACATAGATATCAAAGTTATTTTCTATTTAAAATAGAGACATTTTGAGTCCGCATTTGTATTATATATCGTAAGATATTTAAAATTTGACCGAAAAATTATGCATGAAGGTTCGCCCCGACAGGTAGGAATGTAGCAGCTCTCGTTTCCATCTTGGGTAGCGAAAGCAGTGAAGTTTCCAAAGGATACCCTCGTGCCACACACGGTCAAATGCTTTTGTTATGCCGAAGAAAGCACCCACCGTGGAGCAGTTCCTGTTGAAACCCTCGGTCACAAAGTCGCACGCCCGTATAAGTTGGTGAGTGGTGGCGTGGCCGGTGCGGAACCCTAACTGTTCGTCTGGGAGGATTTCTTGGTCCGAAGTATGCTTCAAGATGTGTGGTAGGATGATCTTTTCCATCAGTTTCCCGAGTCCGTTCAGCAGGGATATTGGTCGAAAGTTGGCTGGGTCGGTTGGTGGTTTTCCTGGTTTCTAGAGGCATACGACTTTGGCCAATCTTCATTGCGGGAAAATGACCAAGTCGTATGCAGCCATTGATGATTTCGACTATGTGTAGGACGATGGCTCTGGACAGGTTCCGCAGCATCTCATTTTTGATGCCGTCGACCCCGCGTGACTTCCGCGGTCGAAGAGTCTTGAGGGCGGCGATGAAATCTGCCTCCATGATGGTGGTCGCCTCACTTAACTCCTCCTGGTCGCTGTCGTCTACTGGTGGGAGAAGGTCTCTTCCGGGGTTCGGAGTGAAGACACGTTCTAAGTAGTCTGCCATGCAGTTCGCTTTTCCGGAGGTGCCGGTTAGTGGAGGGTCACTCAGAATGGGTGATCTCAGGCGCTTGGCTAACGCCCAAATGGAACCATCCTTGAAGGAAATGGCAGCCATCTTCCTCTCCCACGCCTCCCGTCTGTGTGTCTGGAGCTGGTCCCGAATGCCATGTTCCATCCGCAGGAGACGTCGTTTGATTTCTGGACATCCAGTACGTTGCCACTCTCTTCGTACACTGTTTTTGGTTCTGATTGCCGCCAGGATGTGTCTGGGCAGATCGAGGTGGTCTGGATGTCTGTGCCTCTTTGTTGGAATGGAAGCCTTTGCTGGATGCGGTGAGTGATGTCATCCACATAGCTGTCGATATCACGGGCGCTGCGCAGAGGTGGAGATGTGCTTGGGAGGCTGTCGGCAAAGTAATAATGGAATTTCATTCAGTCCGCTCGCCGGAGGTCCAGGTATTCTCGCGGTGGGAGGGCTGCCGGTTTGACGCCAAGATGAATTAGCACAGGCAGGTGATCACTGTCTAGACTACTGATGGGGTGCACTCCATTCGAGGTCGAAATTCCCTTATGGAGGAGGATGTCCAACACGTCCCCAACTCCATTCGGCTGGTAGCGCGTGGGATCGAAGGGGCCTGCAACGCTGACTCCCGCTTGATCTGTCCAGTCGCGTAGTCGTATTCCTTTGCTGTTGTCGCGTCTGGAATTCCAGGATATGTGTTTCGCATTTAAATCCCCTCCGGCCAAGGTTGGGAGTCCCAAACCGAATACAATGTCGAAGTCCGCCGGGTGACATCGCTTGTTCGATGAGATGTAGCAGGACGCAATTAATAATTCCTCTCTCCGAGTTGAAAGCTTGATGGCGGTGACCTCAAGGGTCTGCATCGGTGGGAGTGGAATCTCAGCTGATTGGAGGTGATCTGCTATCAGGATGACCGTCCCTTCACCGCATTTGCCATTGATCGCCGCCGTCCTATCCGTCCGGAAGATGCGAAAGCCTGGTATCGACCATTTCCATCCCGGGAAGAGATGCGTTTCCTTCAGAAGAGCCACTAGCACTCTTTGCTTCCTTAATAATGCCAGCAGCTCATAGGACATTGGCTGTATTGCTCCATTTGCGATCCAGAATGTCGTTGTTGCGCGGCTTACCCATGGTTGGTTTCTAGGGTTAGCTGCTGGATGAATGCGGTGAAAGTTGTCAACTGCTGTTGCAGGACAGTTGTAATCTTAATTAGACTCTCAACTAAGGCGGAAAGGGCCCCTAGTTGGTCTTGAGGAAGCTGTGACGGTGGTGCTGGAAGCTTCGCCGTCGGTTGTCTCCGCGCCTTGCGGAGGAGAACTCTTAATTCCTCCGCCGTTTGCTGAGGAGGTGGAGACAAGGGTGGTGGCAGTACCGGGAAGCCGAGTTGCAACTTTGTACGGGGAGTCGACTGCTGCGGTTGCGCCTGTCTTGGCGCATTCCCCCTTCCTCAGGGGTTTAAAATTAATATTCTACATAAATTTGGCGTGTATACAACACTATTTTGTAGTGATGTGCATATTTTGGTCGAAAAGCTTTTGGCGGAAAATAATCACAGCAGCTCATTTGTACCGCATGTTTTACACACCCAATCAAAAGGGTTAAAATTGGTTGCTTTAGAAAAGCTTGAAATCATTTAAGCAAATTTGTGTAAAGAAATTAGTGTAATTAATGACTTTGTAACTTATATTCTAAGCATTCCCCTCTTCTGTCTTTCTTCTCACGATCTAACCGCTTAACTTCCTCCCCCAAATTACTTACTAATAACCAAATTACTACCTAATTATCTACTTTTGCTTCCCTAGAGAGTATTAGACAACCCTCCCAGCCCTCTCGCCCCCACAGCAAATACTACCAATAACTGATTCCTCTCCAGCCCACCACTTTCCCGCCTACCACCCCCATCCCGTGCCATTTGCCTGTGTTTAGTATGCTCGCAAATTTTTTGTTTCTCAACAATGCAGTGACTCTACTAAACCGGACGCTTTGCATAAAATATTGTATATACATTTTTTCTAATAATTACATATCGTACAATTACACGCGACCCCACGCACTCATTCCAACCGTTACGCTAGATTTTTCCCTAACGATTCCTCAGTTTCGCCGTCATCGTCACAACATATCTTCCTCCCGCCACTTCGGTTATCATTTCGCACTTTGTTTTTTTATCTTCGTTCCTTTCACTAACAGAGGGCTCTCTCCTTCTCTCTCTCCCATTTCCACCCTTTCGTTATTCTTTTTTTCCTGGCGAGATCTCTTTCAAATGTTTTTCTGTCAACTTTTTTTCGGTCTTCATGAAGGGGAAAAGGGTAGGCCATTTTTCTACGAGGATCGTTCCCACGATGATATGATTTTTTTCTTCAAGAGAGAGAGAGGAAGCGTTTTGTTTTTGCTTTCGTTGGCGTAGATAGGGACCAAATGAGGACTTTCATCTGCTTTAGTTTTAGTGCGGTCTGATGGAGTGAGCTATTTCATTTCAAGGACGCGTTTATAGTGTTTAAATGTACTGCGTCGAAAATGAATCCATGACGTGTTTTTCTGTTCAAAGGTGATGAGGACGAGACGGTATTAATTTTTTTATCAACTTTGTTTGACGGTTTGAGGAAAATGTAAACAAAAGAAAAGTTCGGTTTGATCAACGCAAAGTTATACAAATTTTCCGAATTTTTGTCGAATTTTTAGTCGAATCAATAAAATAATATGTTTCGGCAGAGAAATTTTAATGTATATGCCGTTTTTCACATGTTTTCTTAAAGGGAAAAACGTGCTAATGTAATCAATCTGTCTGTCCGTCTGTCTGTGTACAATCTAGATATAGTTTTAAGAGATATTTCAAAAACCAATCTTGATATCTCTTATTAATCTGTGTATAGTCCACCAATTGGATTTTACAAAAGTTTCATATATTGCCCGCTAGGTGGTTTCAAATTTGGCAAATTCATAAGTTTGAAATGGTCTTGTAGCGAAACTACTGAAGCTAGAGAAGTGAAGTTATCATGGATGAGAAGGTATTGTAAGGATACGCATTCCAACAGTGCGGGTTGCCCATTCCCCAAATGGAGAGGCAACCTATAACCCTGAAAGTGTTTAAGAAAATGTACTTCCACTTCTTGTTTTAGCAAGGGTATCTTGTTCAAATATTATGACTGTTTTATGACCAACACTGATTCAATGAATCATATTTAAATCAAACTTATTTTTTTAGAATAATTTTTATCCTATCGTCCCGCATTTTTAGGATCCTGGTTCTTAGCTTCTAAGAGGACATTCAGATGGTACACAGCATTAAAGGAAAAGTTTAAAGGATCTCCATATTCTTGAAATTCTTTGCACGCGTCGCATGCCTCGAGATTTAATGAACCAAATTAAAAATCTTATCATTCACGAGCACGAGTGCGCATGTAATTTTTCAATTAAAAGTTGAATTCAGTTTTCTGCTTTACTGAAACCCGTGTTTTTTTCATCTTTCCCTCCCTCCCTCTCTCCCCCCCTCTCTCTCCCTCTGTCTCTCATCTGTCTTATCTTTTTGCTAACCTCAACTAAACCTAAACTTCGACTTTTTTACATTGCTTCGTCCCATCTATCTATATATATCTGTATTCCTATTATAATAAAATCCAATGTCATTATTTCAGTCACATTGCAAGGTTTCAAGAATTAATGCGAATAATTACGGTTCGATTTCGACACTCGGCGCGTGCTCTTAGAGCAGTGGATCCCCAACTTTTTGTAGACGCAACACTCTTTCAAAGATTAACAGAATTTCGTGACATTCATTTCTCGGTACTATACCACAATCAATTTATTAGGGGAAAATGATTGCTCTTATTTCCTATCAGCGCATCCAAATCGTCAATTTATTTGCTAGACAGAATTTTTCGCGGCACCCTCAAAAATCAGCCGCAGCACCTATTTTGGGCACCACTCACTGCCGTAGAAAAGAGCATGGGTTTGATACCAAAAGTTTACTTTTTATGTTTGATTAACCCGTGAATGAAGTAGAATATTTTCTGTTTGGAGTAAATAATAGTAAAAATCGAGTTAAGACATTGGGGCTTGAACGTGTAGACGTTAACTTAAAAAATATTTATTTTCCCAATAAAAAAAACTTGAATAAGTTCATATATAGATTAAAAATAAGTTTTTGATTTTTATTCGAATGTTATTTTGAAATACTCAAATAGGTATAAATAAACTTAATCCTTTTTGCCGTACGTATGCGTAATTGTCGATTTCGTATCTCGACTGAAGCTAGTTTTAAATTTCAACCTAAAATATTCTGCGATGATATTTTTTAATTCACGATATTTTTTAGATTTTCTTAACATTTTGAAATTTTTCAGAATGAATACACTATATAATGCAAGTCATGCATTTATTTGTAAAAACCTCACGATTTTGAAAGGTGCATACAGGGTTAATTTTGAATGCCTACGGATTACTCAATCGAAATGCGATGCACCTATTTAACATACGTGCTATTTGTGGATTAATGACTTTGTAAATGTGGTGAACTTACTCAGAAATTACTCTTATCCCACGGGATGTGAATTTACTACCTGGTCCTTCCGTCAGTCCTTTAATAATGCGATGTAAAGCAGGACGCATGCACAGTTACGGAGCTAGGCATTGGACAGCGACGTTCTCCGTTACTCGAATCCGATTTCACACGCTACATACATGCGGTTAGAATGCTTGAGCGCGTCTTTTGTTAATAATATTTTCAGAGTTAACAGCTTATAAATTGGACACAATAAATCAGTATTTGCGCTTGTTGAATTTTTTTACCGAAAACGATATTAAACCAACGGAAATTCAGTCCCTCTCTGTTTGTAATTTTGAGTGAAATGATAGAAGAGGTTAATCGACCGAGAAATATAAACTATGTCAGACAAACATGCAATCAATTCCAAAATATTTAATATCGCTCTATTATATTATTTTTTGACGTTCAGATTTTAAAAACGAATTTTTTCAGTTCCCCGGGTGATAAATTTATCTTTCTCGTATGCAAATATGAATACATTTCACCGATATCATAAATGGACTGCGAGGAATAAAATCCACTTTCTAAATATATAAATTTTGCTCGAGATATTTTTAAAAAATTATGGTGACAGGATAATTGTATTAATCTCAACTCGACCGCTTACAAGGAAATCTTTTTAAATCTACTTGTGATGGTTTTCAATAATTGAATCTTCCTTTCATAAAATTTTATAAAGGCATTTTCTATACGTGGCAAACGAAATTGATGTCGTTTAACTTATTCCGGGAGAAATTTTCTCCAATTTTTCGTTTAGTTGAAGATATATCCACATTTGGATTTTTTTTAGTTTTAAGGGAAATTCAGATCTATGTGCAAAATTACAATACCTTTATCCTATCCGCAGTTGAAGTTTCATTTCCTCTGAATACATGTTGAAACTTAATTGCTACATATGAGCCAACCATGAAGAGATTAAACGTTAAATATAAAGAGAAAAAATACTTTTTGGTTAGTAGTCTAGTGTTTTTTGGAATGTTAACGACGTACACCTGATATTTTCAATGGAAACGGACACTTGCCGTACATCGATTCGCAAGAAGGTTAAAATTGATAGGACGTCACAGAATGCGAGAGGAATTAGTTATGGAGCAAACGAAGGATATTTGTGTAATATTCGTGTGCGATTTTACTCTGTGAAAGAGACAGATGTATAGAAAGGAAAATGTGAGTAGGAGTTGGAAGGGGAATGACAGTTGAGCTCGTAGAATGCGCGCCCAAGAACGGCAAGAGGGGAGAGGGAGAAAGTAGAGGCGACGCAAAAAAAATCCGCGTGAAAAGACGGTGCGCGATGGAGAGGAGAAAGGTGAAAGAAGAAGGAAAAACAGCCGTAGGAACTTCAGAGGAACCGTCGTCTCGGGAGGAGAAAACCTAAGTAATACGAGGCGTCGAAAAAATATTCGTTAGACGGAATTACCCTCCAGATTAATGATGCGACGAAAGAACTTTTTATTCGACGATTTAAAATAAGAAGGGATATAACGCAACAACATTTCGCGTAAGAAAATGCCTACATGATGGAGATAATAATCCCGTGTATATATTTTAAAGAGAGAAGATAAATTTGGTCGTCTGGTGGTATTTTTAGTTAAGGATCTCTTAATTATGGGGGTGCTCCCGTCCTGTAGCACTGGTTTGGAGAGAGACACTACAAGCATTTTAAGACCTCCCGCGGTACAACACAGTCCCGTCACGACAATATACCATGTACATGAACGGTATTTTTGTTTTTATTCTCTTATTGCTGCAATGGAATAGGGAATATTACTGGCATCAATTTATAGTCAGTACGGCGTACTTTTAGATTTCTCGTGTATATTTATCGTCATAATCACTAGCATAGGTAATCTGTCCATAGACAGGTCCATGATTATTACTGGTAAAACCTGGTTCTACACACACACACACACACACACACACACGCTCCTGTTTTCCACAATCTTCTTCATTTCTTGGTAGCTCTCTTTACTTTTCAAGGTTCTGATACCGTTCCCTTCCTCTTTCCCTTTTTTCTTCCAATTTCCCTTCAACATTCTCTCTATTCTCAGGTAATATATCATCCAACTAATAAAAAATGGAGAAACCTCATAACCATAAAAATAATAAAAAGGAAGCACTCACATACAATCCTGTTCAGGGGAAATTACTCCACGCCAGGAAACCAAACAGGCAATCTTACACATTCTTAGGTTTTAGGGAAAACTACGCCAGGGAACCTTTTTTCTCGCACACGAACCAAACACACAAGAATCGAGCACACACGTGTACTTCCTTTTAAAAAATGCCGATTCCATCTTTAGTATGCCAATAATAAAAAGACGAAGAAATACGAGTACTGGTTCTTAGTCTTTATGATCAGTCTGCTGAAGATTGAATCGTTGATTCCGAAACGCGTATTAAGGCATTTTTTAAAAAGGAAGTACACGTGTGTGGTTGACTGCCCGTGTGTTTGGTGCGTGTGCTAAAAAAGGGTCCCTGGCGTGGGTTAGTATCCCCTAAACCGGCGTGTGAGTTCTTCTTTTTAATTATTTTTGTGAATATTAGGTTTCTTTATTCAGTATGTGAGAAGACGGTCGGCGCTTGGAAAATGCTTCATAATAAAGAGGTTTGTTAAAGCAAGATTCAATGGTGTGTACGTTTCCATCACTACTGAAATATGCTCTCGTTTCTTCTATCCCTTGGGAATGTGACGCTTGAATGGAATATGAGAAAATCGATGGAAATGCACGGCAGCCAAATTTCTATCCGTCCTATTATCTAGTTTCTACCCTCCCTATTCCCGCTTCTTATTCCCTATTCCCGTTCCTTATCTTTCTCCCGTTCCCACCTTTAAACCTCAAGATTTCGCCATCCCTTCTTCCCACTACATCCCAATTACTTCCTCACATTCACTCCTATCCATGTCTAAAATCCACAAGTGCCTTCCCTTTCCTTCACCTTCAACTGACCCTCAAGAGACATTCATCTTCAGTCCTCCTTACCCCTCAATCGAACACATCTCCCTCCTCCACTCCACTCCCCAACTCCTCAAAACCTCCTCTTTTCCCTATCTCCTACCACCTCTTTCTCCCATTCTTTCTTTCAGAATTCAAACATCTCTATCCTACGGACCTCTCTTTCTCCCTCTCTACCGCCATTTTCTCTGCCATCGAACCCCGTTTTCTCTATCACCTCTTTTCCAAGCCGCCACTCCGTTCCGAGCCCACCTCGCCTTTTTTTCTCTCTCCATCTCCGCTCCAATCAACCCGACCCAATCCTTCCTTCATCTTACATGCCTCGCTCCTCGTTCACAAAACTCACTTCCACGACTTCCAAACAAACCATTTCATTCCGGAATTCAATTCAATCAAACCGCGCAATGTCTCCGATTCGCAACACCTGTTTTCGCCTTCACGCACCGTACGATCTCTCTCTATCCCCATATCTCTTTCTCTCTCTCTTCCTCCCTTTCTTCCTCTATCTCTCTCTTCCTCCCTCTCTTTCCCTATCTCCCTCTCTTTCTCCTATCTCCCTCTCTCCTCCTATCTCCCTCTCTCCCACCTATCTCCCTCTCTCTCACCTATCTCTCTCTTTCCCACCTGTATCTCTCTCTCCCCACTTCTCCCTCTCTCTCTCTTCTCTCTCACTTCCCCTATCTCCCCATTTCTCTTTCCATCTCTTCCTCACTCTCCCCCCTCTATCCCTCTCTCTCTTCCCCGTGTTTATCTCTCCCACTCCCTCTCTCACGCACTCTCTCTCACGCACTCTCTCTCACGCACTCTCTCTCGCACTCTCTCTCGCATTCTCTCTCGCACTCTCTCTCGCACTCTCTCTCACGTACTCTCTCTCTTACGTAGCTCTCTCCTACTTCCCCCTCCCTACGTCATTCTCCCTCCCTCTCTTCCGCCCACTCTTCTTCCAACTACTACGACCTTTCACTCTCTTCCGCCTCCTTTCACGTCCTCTATCCTTTCTCTTTCTCTTAGCCTCTCACTTCCTCTCTCTCTTTTATTTTTTTACACCCTCGACCTTCGTTCTAATGGCATATGCCTCCGCTGATAACTCCGGCCGCTATTATCGCCGTTTTGGGACATAGAAACTGCGTATAATGTTCTCTTTCTCGCAGAAAATGATTTCATTCCTCCCGCCTTTTTCGCCTTTATGTCTTCTTCCTTACGATTCTCCCCCTCTTCCTTCTCATTTCCTTTCCTTCATCTCCATCCGGCGTTTCTCTCTCTCTCCCGATTCCATCATGCGTAAGCATTCGGGACAATCTGGACGCGACGCCGGGAAAAGCTGTAATTTTATCTCCGAGCTCTTTTTTCTCTCTTTCGAAAAGTTTTCTTCGTGGAGGGAGGTGAAAAAAATCGCCCCCGTGTTTCTTCTCGAAAATCATTTTTATTAAAATGAAGTAGTTCTAGAAAGGTTGGAAGAGAAAGATGTCGAAATGGATTATTCATAGAATTTTTAGGCGTCATGAAGAGCTTCATTTTTATTACTATTTCGCCTTTTATTTCTGTCGAGGAAAGTGGCTGGGTTTCCTATTGAAATTTTGCGTCAATATATTTGGCTTAGATTTTTTGTCATTTCTTCGTTAACTTGTTGGAGGTGCTTCATTTGCTGTTGTTAATTAAATCGCGCACAAATTTTAGTTGACGTATTTTTGAGTATTTCTTTGGTTTTTGTTGTCTTCATACCATTTTATATGGCCTTCTAACTAGTAGTTCGTGGTTGAAGTTTTGTTTATATCACAATGATTTAATTATTTCTTTATCCTTATGGAGCAACGGGGAGGTGCAAGTATATGTTAAAAACGGTGTTTCAATGCAAGGATATCTGTAATCCATCAAATTACTGTGAGACTTGCATCGCTAATAGTAATCAAATCATAGATATTATATCTTCCCTAAAGATAAATTTCCCAGTTTAAAAAATGCCTTTCTATTCAGACTGAATTGAAATGAGCAGAAATTGTTGAAATTTGGAAATGGGAGAGAAAAAAATCTGATATGATCGGGTTCGATTCCCGGTCATAGTAAATTCTTCTCCCCTTTCCAACTTTTTCCACTCTTCTAAGATTTAACTGTACGATTCTGATTTTCCGGTCAATGGATATAAAATTACATCAAAAGCCATTTTGTGGAGATAGGCAAAGTAATCGCTGCATTAATACAAAACAACTCTCAAACTAGCTGGAATTCAATAAGGTCCGTAATGTACATCGAAAACTTCCATGGAATGCGTATTCAAGTAAAAAAAGACTCGGAAAATTTCAATCCTGAACCAGTTAAATGACAAAAATCATTCGACGCATAAAACGCTACTGCATCACCCGAATTCCGCCTATCGCTCCTGCGCATGAGTGCACTCTCGACCCCCGTAATCTGCTCGCGCGTATACGTACGCAAGAGTAGGAACAACTCTCGAATTCTACGCCGTCCCGTCCATTTTTTCCGTATAGAGCTTGAGGATTGCTTCCTCTACGCCTTTCCTCGGCACCTGATACCGCTTTTATAGGGCAAAAGGAGACAGTTCCGTATGGAAATGCATCCGTCAGCGTCTGCGAAAACGACCGAGAGAAAAAGAAACACGTAATTGAATAGCCCATAGGGTAGAAATGGGAATAAAAATCCAAGCGGGCGAGAGTTTTTGGATAAACGGAAAAGTTTGGGGAGAGAGGAGAGAAGGTGGGGGAGGGAGAGGACGTGGGGGAGTGAGGGGAGGTGGGGGAGGGAAAGGACGTGGGGGAGTGAGGGGAAGTGGGGGAGGGAGAGGACGTGGAGGAGTGAGAGTGATGGGGGAGGGAGGGGAGGGGAGGGCGATGGAGGGGGCTAAAGTGCGCGAGGGAGAGAATTGCAGGAGATACCGGAGTCCTATTAAGCGATGGATTTTCCAGCCGGAGGAAAAGGGAAGTTGCCAGTGGCTTAAAGGGTTTCTTTTTTTTAAACCCCAATGAGAAAGATAACGAAGGAATGAAAATAGAACGGGAGCGATAAGAATAGCTCACGACTTACGATTTCACTTTTTCATATCTGATAGCTATTGCCATTCTCATAATATTCTTATTGATTCCATCGAAACGGATTTCATCTCAAAATGTAGAAGAATAATTTGCCTATGGTTTTAGCGTACGAAAAATACTAAACCTAAAAAATGTCTAATCTGTTCATTAGTTAACGTACGATCTGCGTATCTCCTGCAGCCGCTGTGGCAGAACGGTTGGCTCGATCTTTTCATGATTACCCGAGTTACGTAATTCTTCCATAGCAAAGGAATTCTCAAGCATTCGCGGAACACCCACTAGAACAGTATATAAAATCACAGACCACAATAAATCATGTTTCTGTAGTTGGTGTCTTCCAGATGCTAAACTATTTATATCAGCGGCTCTGAACCTTTTGTCTCTTACGTCCTACCTAGCATTTTATCATTTTCCTACCAGTGGGTTTTTAGGTTTAATGCTGTTTAGCATTATATTAACCATTAATCGAATGTTTTAATGATATTAGTAATTATCGCAATAATTTTGTTGAGAAAAATGTTTGTATTAATTATTTTCAAAACTTTTCGTTCCATCTAGACTCTTCTAGACGATCTAATTGTCCCACCGTTTGAAAAACACTGATCACAGCTACATTCCCACCTTCATTCCAGAAGCTTATGACAAACTACACGTATAGAATCCATTATCTATTGAGACCAAGACATAAGGTGAGCTCAATAGTTCAATTGCTTTTATTTTAGTTTAAAGCAACTTTTGCCTTAATTCAGCGTAAGTACGGTAGCATTACTGAATATTTTTGCTCCCTAACGAGCTTCAAATGCACTCAACCCTCGAATTTTACACGCTTTCAGCTTAGCATGGTATTACTTTAGAGAGCTGCCTCGAATAGCACGTTCATCAGTTTCACTTAAGCACGGTTAAGCGTTAAAAAGGATAAAATGTTATTGCGAATCAGAGGTTAAAAGAAAGAAAAGTAAATCACTGTTGAATCCAATGTAAATATATTTAAAAACTTAGATAACCAAATGTAAAATTATATGCGCATTATTTGAAAACGAATTTTTTTAAGTTTTGGTATTTTTGATATTTTTGGGGATTTTGAAATTTTTGGGATATTGGAAACTTTTGGAATACTTGAAATTTTTGGAATTAAAAACTTGTGGAATTCGTGAGATTCTTGGAATTTTTAAAATTCTTGTTATATTTGGAATTTTTTATTTCTTGTTTCACTTTTCAAAATTGTGCTATTTTTTTAATTTTGAAATTTTTGGATTTCATGGGATTTTTTAAATTCTTGTATTATTTCAAATTTTTTAATGTCTTGTTTTTTCTTAATCTTTGTAGCCCATTGAATTTTGTAAAATTTTGTAGTACCTTTTTGGACTTTAAAAACTTTAATTTTCGAATTTTTAGAATTTTTGGGAGTTTTAGGATTATTGGAACACAGACACTCTCCGATTTACGTAAGGGTTCGATTCCGCAAACCCTTACGTAAGTTTAATTTTACGTATGCAGGAAATTATCGTACCATAAGTATGTACGTTTGTCATATTATATACCAGGGGTTGACAAACTTGCTGGCCCTCGGAGCTGCATAGAGTGGTTCAGAATTAGAGAGCCACATGACACATTCTGGGATCATAAATTTACGAACAGTGAAAAAATACCTGTATACGAAGCAATTCAAATATATTGCATGTCCCTTAAACATCCCCTATACGCCTCAAGCTACACTACGTCATTATGTTCTGTAATGAAAAACGTTGACACGGAATTTGGAAGACCCGCATATTAAGTTATAAGAGCCATATGCGGCTTTGATTGACCGCTTTCATATCAATGTCGAGCTTTTTCCTCAAGCGTAATCGTACGTCTCTTCTTCGTAGCACTAGAATCTTTAGAATCACTTAATCACTTTAACGCTTATCAGACATGATTGATTGTGTCAAGGTTACGTATTTTGCAAAAAAATAGCATAACAAGATAAGGAGACGCTGCTGGACACAGTGACTCAATGCGAGAAATGAGACATACGCACCCACCTGTACTCCGCCATATAAAGTGATCCGCTTACCTGATAACATGTGAATTTCGGCATCTAGGAGGGTTTTACGTGGAGTCGCATTTGCGTAAGTCGGGTCTAGCGTAACCCATGGAGGTATGTATTTCGAATTCTACAATTTTTTGTGATATTTTTTATTTTAAAAATTATCGATTTTTAAAAAATTTTTGGATTCTCTGAATTTTCGGAATTTTCAAATTTTTTGAACTTCTCGAATTTTCGAAATATTTCAAATTTTTGGAACATTGAATTTTTTTAAATTTCAAACAGTTCGACTTTTGGAATTTTTCGAATACATGCTACGAACTTTTGTAATTTTTTGAAATTTTGAAATTTTAATTTTTGAATTCTTCGATAATTTCGAATTAATAAAATTCTTGAAAATATTGTACATTAAAAATTTTTAAAATTTCAAAAATTTTAAAAATTCAAAACTACGATAAATTCGAAACATAAACGACTTTCCCGTGCTACAGAAATACTTTTCGTCGAATTCGCCGTAATATAATCGTATACTATAGTATTTGCTTCGAAATCAGAAAATTATTTTTCCTTATATTGTGGTAGCTTTGCTTTTTTGATCCGTTCGTAATATATTAATTTCGTTTTTCCATTCTATACTCACCCTACACACGAAATTTTTTTGAAATCCGTTCAGCCATTGTCTTCCAAATTCATAATTACTGAAAGAATTTAATTTGTAAATGTGGCACTCCTGCTTGGTTAATCCGGTCCAAATATCCTATTATGGTTTTTTATATATGTGTACATTTGAAATTTTATATTTGGTTAAAATTGATGAGGACAGTTCAATACAAATATTTCTAAAAACATTTTTTTTATTCCTTGGATTTTGGCAGCCCTGCTATCTATGTATGTGTGTATATATATATATATATACAAACATGAAAAATTCCAAAAATGTCGAAAATTTGCAAAATCCAAAATTAAAAAATTTGGAATATTCTATGAATTTAAAAAATAAGAAAAACAAAAATTTTCAAAAATTCGAATTCCATAATGTTTAAAAATTCACAAAATTCGAATTTTTAAAATATCTAAAAATTTGAGAAATTCGAAAAATTTCAAGAATTTCAAAAATTCGAATAATTCAAAAATTTTAATAATTGGAATGACTCCAAATTTTACAATAATTCCAAATATTTAAAACATTTGAAACATTCCAAGAATTAAAACAATCAGAAAAATTGAAAAATTTACAGAAATTCGAAGAAATCCAAAATTTTGTAAAATACAAAATTTCTAATAACTTGAGTCCAAGAATTTCAAAAATTCTTAAAAATTCCAAAAATTTCAATAATTCGAAAAATTTGAAAAATTCTAAAATTCTAAAAATTTGAAAAATTCGAAATATTCCAAGAATTTAAATGTTTTTAATATTAAAGGTTTTCAATAATAAATTTAAAAACATTCCAAAAATAAAAAAAATCGAAAAATTCCAAAAATTCGAAAATTTTAAAAAATCCAAAAATTCCAAGAATTTAATAAATTCTAAAGAATTCTTAATACTCCAAAAATTTCAAAAATTCTAAATATTCTAAATATTTGAAGAATTCCAAAAAATTCTCTAAGAATCAAATATGTTTTAATATTCCGTTTCCAATGCTTCAAAAATTCCATTAATTTCAAAATTTTATACAACAATAAACATTAGTGGAATCTGAAGCATTCGATAAATCGAAATCTTTCAACATTTCCAAAATTTAAAAAATCCAATATCAAAAATAATATAAAATTAGAATCATTTCTACATCGTTTATTTCTGATATCTTTATTTTTCGTGATATTGTATCAAAGTTAGCCTGAATTATGTTCGGTTCGGTTATATTCATGACATTTTGCGCACTGCTTTCGTATTAATTTCATTTGTGTAACTTGTTAGTTGAATAAACTTTTATCGCAAAGATTATTATAACTACCCTAAATTCCCAAGTATAACGCGCACTCATGCATAACGCGCAGGCCAACCTTCGGCTGTTTTCCACATATCTCCAAAATTTCTAGTATAACGCGCACTTGTGTGTTACGCGCAGGACACCCGCAGAACATGGGATCGTTGAGCTTAGCGTTTTCTTAAAGAATGCTACACTTTTAGCGCCCTTCCCCAACTCTCCTGTGCGAAGGAGAACATTTGGGGAAAACCCCTGGATACCAATTTTTCCCATTCTTATTTCCGATACAATGACCACTCGAGGGTCAAAGAAAACTGGTTGGGGAGTGAGGTGTAAGGAAGTGGTGAGGGTGTCATGAGATGTGTTGGAATGGTGGGGGTGGGTAGAGTTGCACAAAACAAAAGAAGGACCAGACCTCAAGGGTGGTATGACAGGGGGCAAGAGAAAGCTAGCATAAACAGCCAGAGAATCTGAGTGTGGGAACGAATGTGGAGGGCACACATTGTTGACTCACAGACAGAGAGACGGCCTGTAATCTTCATCACCCATTCATTTGTGGTTTGCAGTCTGGCTGTAACGTTTTGATCAACGAGGTAGGGCACTGAAAGTACGGAGTTTCGTTCCTCTTTGACAGAAACCAGGTGAGGTATTTTCAAGGATATTTTGTTTTCCTTAAAAACATTGACATTATTTTTACTGAAACTTGTTGACTTTGTCATTTATGGAGTGTTACCTATTTAATTTTTCTTTACCTGACTAAGAAACGGTACGGTTTCTGTACGGTATTTCTTGATTTGGTAATGCACAGTTATTGAACCTAATGAAAAAATATTAATATTTTTTTTATTTTTTAAATTGTAGACCCACCGTTGGACCATAACCCTATTTAAAAATGCCAAAAAGAAGGAAATCTTACATGGCGCAGAAAAAGTTAGAAATGTGAATTATGCCGAGATTCACGGTAATCGGTCAGTGGCCCGTTTCTTCGAAGTGGGCGAATCCAGCATTCGCGAGTGGCGGTCCCAAAAGAATTTGTTGAGTGTTCTACCTGTGGCAAAAAGAGCACGAAGGAAACGAAAGGAGTTTTGACCAGATCTGGAGCAAGAATTGAAGGACTGGGTCTGTGCGCAAAGGAGTGAAGGAAGAGGAGTTTCAACTGTGTCACTTAAATGCAAAGCAATACAAATAGCTCGCGTGAAAAATATAGATAATTTTAAAGGCAGTAATTGCTGGTGTTATCATTTTATGAAGCGAAATAGTTCAACAGTACGAGCAATTACATCTACCGGACAAAAGTTACCAGAAGATTGGAAGGTGAAAGTGGAAGAGTTTAATTTGTTTGTTGGGCAGGAAAAGAAGGGCGTTGAACCAAGTCAGATAGGGAACATGGATGAGGTACCTATGAGTTTCGTCATGCCATCGAAATTTGCAGTTGACGTTAAAGGCACCCAAGACATAAAAATATGCACTGCTGGAGCTAAAAAATGCTGCTTTACTGTTGTGCTAACAGTGACGGCTGATGGAGAAAAGCTTCCCCCAATGGTAATTTTCAAGCGGAAAACCATTCCTAAATAGGAATTTCCTAAAGGTATTGTTGTGTGCGTAAACCCAAAAGGCTGGATGAATTGCGATATGTTGCGAATGTGGTTAACTGAGGTATGGGGAAAAAGGAAGGGCTCATTTTTTAAACCAAAATCGCTGCTTGCATTGGATTCAGCTAGGTAAATGATTCGAAAATATTATTGAAAAAATATTCCAAGATTGCAGTTATTCCTGCAGGTCTAAGAAAAAAGCTGCAACCACTGGACAACTCCGTAAATAGATCATTCAAATCGAAAAGACGGAGGCACTGGGAAAAATGCATGGTAGATGGTTTCCACTCCTATACAATGTCTGGAAGGATGCAGCGAGCGAGCTTCTTATGCTGAAATTTTCAAATGGATTGTGAAAAGTTGGGCCGATGTAACCCGTGAATGTATAATTAATGGTTTCAGGGTATCGGGAATTTATTCCCCTGATGTTGATGGGGGGATGGAGGGTATTGTGATTCATCATCTGATGAAAGCGATAATTTTTCGCTTGAAAATTTTCCGGACTCATTGGTTAAGAGCTTGAATGATTACGATATAAATTGTGACTGAATCAGAAGATTTTTATGGTTATGTTAATTGATAATCGAGTGGAAATAAGAGTTTATGAAGAATTTGTGATTTTTTTTATTTTTATATGTGAATGTGTTTTGTTTTGGAATTCGTTATCTTATTTAAAAAGGCATTGCGTACATTTTTTTCAACTAATAACTTCGAATCTGCCTTAATTTGTCTTAGGTTGAATAATAATTAGGTAACTGAAATTCGATTTTGTATCTGTAATGATTGAAATGCATAGTAATTTATGCCAGAAAATTTGTTTTTATCAACGGAACAAAAAGAAAGAAGTTTCGAAAGATTTCAGCCATTTAGAGATTTCAAGAAGTTAGTATTTGAACGCTTTAAGGCATTTTATTTTATAAAGCTGTACTTCTTATGCATAACGCGCACTAGTACGTCTTATGTATAACGCGCACTAAATAATTCCGAAAATTTGACAAAAAAACCTTGTATAACGCGCGCGTTATACTTGGGAATTTAGGGTACTACTGGGGGCTCTGCCCGGGCTCCTCGTTAGGCCCTAACCCGTCCTATGGGGCTCGTTTCGGCCCCCTATTATTTTAAAACTGATTGTTTAATTTTCTCACGAACTTAACACATACTTGAAATATAATACATTTTGACTTCATCATTTATGCCAGTAATTAATCTGAGCAACGTTCAAATATATAGAATAGTTCGCTTTTTGAGATAATGACTTCTTATGTTTACGCCGTTTTTTAAAATCAACAGTATCATAATGTAGTCTTATAATTTCCATTTAAAGCATTAAATCAATGGAATTTTATTATCATTAATTTATTCATTAAAAATTAAAGAACCTTTTCTCTATTCGTTAAAAGAAATATTTTTTGATCAATACCAAACAAACCACATCGTATCGGTAGTTGCCAAGATTTCTTTCGTAAACAAGAGAATGTAACAATCATATTTTCCTCTCCCTAGCATTAGGCATCTGCGAGGTATCGATTAAAGAAATAGAGGAGAAAATTTGTCACGGGAAGCGTTTGCGAGAGCATATAATTAAGACTTTTAAGGTTTGGAGATATGAATTCGAGATTCAAAAATTAAAAAAGAGATCGACTGTTCCGTTTTCGTTCAAAACATTCTCTAATATAAAATCCCAGATCTGTCATCCTGTCATTCCGAAACGCTCGAATGTGACGCCGCTCTTAAAGAGCGGGAGGTTCGAGAAATATTTACGACAAAATGTTTACGATATATTCTTTTATTATCAGTTATTTACTTAACGACAATGAAGAAGGTATGCAGATACAACTTACTAATTATAAGTGATTTATAGACACAATTTGTATTTATGGCGCATTTATGATTAGGTAAGTACACTGTTATAACAGCAAGTATTGCGTGAAATTTGTTTGATAAGAAAATTAATATGCTTAGTATTGTAATAACGAAATCGCTCCAAGCGACAGCAATTTGCCATTCATTCTCAAGCGACGACAATTTCCCCTTTTGCCATTACAATCAACAAAGCTCAAGGTCAAACTTACGAGCATGTTGGTATCTATTTGACAGAGCCCGTCTTCTCACATGGACAGCCGTACGTTGCATTGTCAAGATCAAAAAATCTGAACAACATCAAAGTCTTCATTAAGAAAAATTCTGCACAAGGTCGACTGCTTGGCGCTGATGAATGGTTTACAAAGAACGTTGTTTTGCAATTTAAGTTTGCTCACAAACAAAATTTAAAAAAATATACAACCATCGCTGCTTTTCAGGACTACTGCAACAATTCCGTCCTAGGACGGGTTATCGGCTTAATACTTAATTCACGCAAACCCGTCATACATGACGGGCAATTACGCCAGTACGTATAATAGAATATATAACAAACCGAAAAAAAACAACGAAAGAATGAAATAATATTCAAGATTGTTAGAATGTATGAAAAAATACACTACTACCTCTATTTAGTATAATAAAAAATCCAAAATGCTGAAATATACGAAGTTCTACCTTGCCGATTTTTGGGATATATAATATTCTAATCTTTAATTATCAAAACACAGTCCACATGGAATAAGGAAAACTAAAAATTTATGAAAAAAATGAAAAATTATTTTATTGACTTATCAAAATGTATTCTTCTTCCTCACTTACGAAGTAAAATATGAGGCTGTGATGATAATTTATATCTCGGCGCCGAAAGAGGAGATGATATCGATTGGATTCTCTATAGATGAAGGTTTTTTCGCACAATCTTCGTTGTTTTTTGAAAATTTCACGTGATGTTAGATGTTTCACATATTTATGCTATGCATTTCTGAAATACGTTTTTCTTAGCTTTTATAAACAGGGAATTTCCCGTTCAGTAATAAAGCTTCTTTGTTCAAGTTCCTCAATGAAGTCATCATAAATGCTTATAATATACCGAAGTTTTTCTTGCACATTTTCGTTGTCATCAATATCATCAACATGATCATTGCCTTCTTTTCCGTATTCAACATTTAACACCATCTCACGGATTTTCCATCACTTATTTTAAGAACCACCGGGGTATCAGTATCAACATTAAGACACTTTGATGTCACTATCCTCCAAGGTTTCAGCCACATCAGAAGGCATGCCTTTGGCATAAGCTAGTAACTTGGACCCGAAGTTTTTCGTATGAAACACGAATATGGTCTGAACATAGTGATCGACCACAAGTTATGGCAAGCATTTTTTAAACATTTACATTTTCACACCGTCCCAAGCACGAGTAACGGTCCAAACAATATCCTTCATATTGATGTCTTTAAGAAAAATTTCAATTCATTGCCGCCATTGTTAGCTCTCGGCATGCGCTACATGAACCCATTGTTGTAACGGCACTTCAGTGCCCATAAAATACTCTGGTCCCTGGGTTGTGTGATAAAGATGCAGCTTGTTGTTAAAAATCGTCTTTCAAAAAAGTTTAGCAGTTATCTAAAATCGAAAGTATCTTGCAGTCATCCTTTAGGACTACAGATATAAAATCGGAATGGAATTCGGGCGCTAAATTGTTCTCAAACCAGTTAATGATTATTTTCTAGTTTTTAAGTCCCTCTTGTCAGCATGATAATGAACTTCAAATTTTTAAATTCCCTTAAAAGTTTGAGAACGAGCCCTCTTGCCAATGACGAGTATCGGAGATTTATGACTACCACTGCACTCGCACATTTGAGGAAAGTTAGACTATAATTCAAAGAAAATAATTTGGGTATCACTAGATGGTCGCTAACTGGACGCTAGGTTAAGGCTTCTGCAGAAATATAGACCGGAGTAGCTGAGTAGATTGAAGGAGTAGTTGAAACACCAACGTATATCTGGAGATACAATCACGACTAATAATTAAGTGAGATCGATTGTAAGACAGAGATATCGGAGGTCACTTTCCTACCACAATCAGGGATCATAGTTAAGGGGGTAAAATCTGCAAGCGAAAATCCTTTGGTGCATTTTGTGTGGTTGCACTCCTTGTCACTCATCAGTTGGGCGAAGCGCAGGATAACGGTTCCCGGTCTTTTGACTCCTGGTCTTTTGACTCCCGGTCCTTTGACCCCCGGTCCTTTGACTTACGGTCTTTTGATCCCCGATCTTTTGACTCCCTGTCTTTTGACTTCCTGTCCTTAAACTCCTAGTAGTTCCGGTTCCCAGAGGGAGATCGACGGAGAGAGACAGAGGGAGAGAGATGGAGTCCGTCTATCTCCCTCTCACTCCGTCTATCTCCCTCTCACTCCGTCTATCTCCCTTTCACTCCATCTATCTCCCTCCACCTCCATCTATTTCCCTCTCACACCGTCTATCTCCCTTTCACTCCGTCTATCTCCCTTTCACTCCGTCTATCTCTCTTTCACTCCGTCTATCTCCCTTTCACTCCGTCTATCTCTCTTTCACTCCGTCAATCTCCCTCTCACTACGTCTATTTCCCTCTCATTCCGTCTATCTCCCTTTCACTCCGTCTATTTCCCTCTCACTTCGTCTATTTCCCTTTCACTCAGTCTATCTCCCTCTCATTCCGTCAATCTCCCCCAACCTCCATCTATTTCCCTCTCACTCCGTCTATCTCCCTTTCACTCCGTCTATCTCTCCCTCTCACTCCGTCTATCTCCCTTTCACTCCGTCTGCCTCCCTCTCCCTCTCATTCAGTCAATCTCCCCCAACCTTCATCTATTTCCCTCTCATTCCGTCTATCTCCCTTTCAATCCTTCTCCCTCTAACTCCATCTCCGTCGATCTCCCTCTGGTAATCAAAACTACTAGGAGTTGAAGAACCGGGAGTGAAAAGACCGGGAGTGAAATGTCTGGCCACGCAGGATAACATGTGGATATGAACTTTATAACAAGGAAGGCTGCGTTTTAATTTTAAACCGTTTTTATTGACCTGTGATCATTATAATTTATTTATTATAATCTATAATAATTATTATAACTATCTATTTTGTTTGTGTACATCATTTCTTGCCTGCTAGTAATGATAAGAGAAATGTCTGGAATTATATAGTAAATTTTGAAAAATGAAGAGGAATTATTCGTGAATTCCACAAGAAGTGTATTTGACAGATAGATTCAGCTGCGTTTCGGCGGATGATGATGCAGTGTGCTGGAACAGATGTCGCATGAATGAAAGTTTTATTTTGTTAAACCTTTTAGGAGAGTATTTTTTCATCCGAATTGCAGTTTTTTGTTTAATTTTTTTGGTCTTCTTCCATTAACACTAGTCATGTGGGCGAAAGATACTCCGAGCAAATACAGTTTTTCAAGCCTTCTCTTTTATAAAAGCAGCAAACCCTCTCCATCCATTACAACGGCTATAGGTGCGGAGAGAAAAGAGACGCAAAGGGCCGTTAAGCCGCCTAATTTCCTTCCGAGAAAAAAATTGAAGTTCTTGCTCGTAGATTGGGTTGATGTTTTTAAAAGCCGAGAGGCGATGTCGATGTATGGGGATGGGGAGAGATGTGTGGAGGGAGAGAGAGGAAATAAGAGATGAGGAAAGAAAGATAAGAGATTGAAGAAGATAAAGAGAGAGGGTGAGAGGAGGAAGAGAGATGTGGGAGGAGAAAAGCCGAGACGGGAGGAAATGAAAGATTGAGTGAGGAAGATAGAGAGGGAAGAAAAGAGAGGGTGAGAGGAGAGAGAGAGGGAGGGGGAGAGTGAGAGGGAGAGAGACGAGAGAGAGGGAGGGAGAGTGAGCGTGGAAGAAAGATTGAGGGAGAGTGAGCGAGGGAGAGAGAGAGGGAGGGAGAGTGAGCGAGGGAGAGAGAGGGAGGGCGAGAGAGGGACGAAGAGAGAGGGAAAGAGAGAGAGGGAGAATGATGGAGAGAGAGGGAGGGAGAGAGAGCGAGGGGGGAGAAGGAGAGAGAGGAAGGGAGAGGGAGTAAGAGGGAGGAAGTGAGAGAGAGGGTCGCGAGGGAGGGACAGAGGGAAATAGGCAGAGATTAGGAATGGAGAGAAAGGAAAGGCAGAGGGAGATAATATTTTCTGTGTGGGAGCCCGTGATAGTTGCTATATATGTGTGTGTGTGGCTATTCATACGGTCCCTACGGGCAAAGGACCGATCGAAATGGAAAACTGCTTTGCGTAGGAACGAAAGAAGGGAGAGTGGAAGAGGACAATGAGTGGGAGGAAGGGGAATGAGAAGGAAGTACTCCAACGCATCGAAAATGTCACTGGAGGATTGAGAGGAGGAGGAGAGGGAATCAGAAACTCTTTCTTATCTTCTTTTGTTCGAACTTTCCCTTCCGCGACAGATGTCGGAAACATTGGCGAACTAGTGTGGGAGGCCATTGTTATGGAGTTGGTTGCGTCGGTGATGAACAGATGGAGAAGGTAAAGGAGATAGAGTGGTGCAAATCGAAAAAAGAAAGTATCGTAACATTTCGTTCGAATGGGAGAAAGAGAGCGAGAAAATCCGAGATGAATACTTAGTTCGACTTGTTACAAAAAAAAAGATAAAATGAGAGGGCCAATGAAATGAGACTGTGGAGATATTTTCCCTTTTTTGAGTATGCGGTTTGTCAAGCCGGTGCTAGTATGTCGTTTACTTGAAACATCATTTTCATTTTCGAAGTGGTTCGAAAATATTCTCATTCGGCTCGGCTGCGGCCAAATTTGAAGATTTTGGTAGAAATAATTTGTGTATACGAGACCCATAATACGTCTTTTCAATATTGTTTATTCTTTTGAGAAAAATTTTAGTTGATAACGTGCATTTGCGGGTTTGAATGAAAAAATACGACGAAATATAGTTTAAAATGTAAAATATTGTTTTTATCTAATCGTAATTTTTCGCCAAAGATATGTATAATGAAAATCATGTGTGTGTGTACCTGAGTGTGTATGCATATGCATGTGTGAATTTATGTACACAAGATAGTTAGACCTCTATAAAGTGAAGATTAAAACAAGTTAACCTTTACATAGAGCTTCTTCTTCTTTGACCTAAACTCGCGTCGCTAAGGAATCGTTTAATTTTTCGTGTTATGGAAATATTGTACATTGATTAATTATCATACTTGGAGGTTAAATAATTATAAAGGGTTAAAAAACTTAAGTTGTACACATATGTACGACATATATAATATATATTATTTTAAGATGTATAAAAGCCTAAATCTGTTGGTTGGTTTGTTGGTTGGAACGCTATATGGGATTTCCCATAAGAGGGATCTTAAATATACCTCTTTCACACTTGCAGACTTATTTTCTTTTCCAAAATTAAATTAGAAGTAATTGACGCACGATCTTCGGATAAGAACAGTTTTAAAGGAAAATAAATGAATATTCTTATTCTTATCGTCGATTTTTATTATAGAATCGAATTCACTCACATTAATCTAAAATATTCGAAAATGTGTCAAAATTTTGCATTTTTATTGAAACGTTCCCTTGGCGATCAAAAGCATTGTTGTTCATACAGAAAATCAAAATATCTGGTGAATCGATAATAGCTCGGAATAAAACGTTAAAGATGTCGTTAACTTAGTAATAATCTGACTACATTTTGATGTTAACAAATATAATAATGCATTATTAAAATAGATTTACAAATATATGTATGCTACGTGTGGGTTTATACTTCGACGAACCTGTTTTTTCTCACGGACAGCTTTATACTGCTTTGTCGAGAACGAGAAACAAGGATACCATTAAAGTTTATATAGAAGACACTCCCACTCAAGGTAGACTTATGAATGACGATAGAGTTTTTACTTTAAACGTTGTTTATAATGAAATTTTTAATGAAATGTTAAATTGTTTTTGTTATTTGTTTCATAATTTATTACCTTAAAAATGATTGAATCAAAAAATATTTTAATTCAAATTATGCGTTTTTTATTATTTTCATCGTTAGTATTTGTTTCACTTCAACATGTTGCTTTAACTTAATAAAATAACACAGTAATTTATTAGCTAATTTTTTTGCATAAAACGTAAAAGAAGTTGAAATCTGATTACATTTTAATATTAACAAATATAATACTGCATTACTAACAGAGCTTTACAAATATATGCATGCTCTACGAAAGTAAGGTGTTTATTGTCTTACTATTAAATATAAAAAATATATTAAAGTGAAAACCTGTTCATCTATCTTATCTAATGTTCGTATAAGTGACAGATTTAGCTCACTTCCTTCCAATATAGTTGAATATATTAAATTTAAATTTTCCCGTTGAATTTCAAACGGCTTTTACTCTAGTATAACTATATTCATCTATGAGTGTGTATGGTAATTATATTTACTTAACACGGAATTCCCTTCACCGGAATTAATATACTTACAAGATTGGATTCGCACATCCGCTTTCAAGCGTTCCTAAGGATCGTTTTAATTTAAATCGTACCAAATCTTAAAACTGCAATCAACTAAAGTGCTGCCTGCCACCTTATAGCCGCAGCTATTCCAAAGGGGGAGGGGGGATTTTCTCTCTCTCTCATGTACATTCTTGCTCCTCCGCTGAAGCAAGTTTAGCGCATTCTTTTTTCTTCTAACACGCCTCTTAAGGAGAAAGGTAACCATGGAATTATTCGTTGCTCTCACATTAATCAAAACGGCGTGAAAGGTATTCGCAACTCCATTTCCCATCCTTTTCTCGAGTGCTTTGCCTATGAGTCGCACGCTCTCGACAAAGTCGAATGGAAATTGGTTAAGTGGGACTGAGTGGACTTGGTTCTTCCGAGCTTAATGATACGGAACCAAAGAAAAGACTTTAGGGAGTACCTAACGCTTACGTTTTTTGGTAAAGCAGATAAGGGAGATATATATGTCCCGTGGCATTTGCCAAGCACTTACGACATTCTCGATGCGGGGGAAAATTAACGTCGTCCTAATGATGCGGTGATTGTATTTGAAGAAATTATGTTTGGGAGTTTCCTACTGCAACCATTGCCATGTTTAGTCGTTTTGCAACTCTAGAATGTTTATTTTTCTCGCTGACATTTTTAACAAGTAAGAAATAAACTGGCGAATCAGATACTAAGGGCGACTTTTTTAATTAAAAAAAATATAGATATGGGCAGGCGGACTGATAGGCGGATTCCAAAATCAATGGTGTTCATGACCATCACCAGCCAAAACCATCCTGAAAATTTGGTTGCTCTAACTTGAAAGATATAGAGGTAGTTCACTAATTTGATGTTTTATTGCTCCTTGTGTCTCTACTTCATCCATTAGGGTCCCCGTGGAGTCTCCAAATTTCAACCGCGGGGAGAACGTATGCTCATGAATAATTCCTCAAAAATTTGTTGCTTTATCTTGAACAGTGTAGACGTAGTTTACTGAGCACGGAAGTGTGACGGACGGACGGAAAAACGATTACATTTGCGGATTTTAAAAACCGTTAAAATATATCGTCATGAAATAATACGAGAAGTATTTGCAATGCCATTTTAGGCGGTATTCCAGTGGTACAATTGAAAATAATTGCCCATGAATATAATTTATTGTTTTATCATCTAACTTTGATAATATTTACTTTTTATATTCTGCCACTATTATGTTATTGTCATAATACACTCTCTCGATCGAAATTTTTTATATTATATATATATTATTTAATTCTGATAAATTAATAAATCGTTACCTATGCTGACGAAAAAAGAAAATTTACTTATATTAAAAAGTTCATAAAAAGCCGTTGAGGACCTTTTACAATGATCGTAAATATAATAACAAAGACGATCGCACGAAACCATGCCCTCGGGAGTATACGAACATTAGATTAGCATTGAGAACTAAGCAGACTAACAAACTCTATACCATGAATGGCAAATACAATGTCGCCCGTAATTAAAACACGTATTTATTTCCTATCTATATGTCGATTTACTAATTCTAATTTATTTCCTACCTTAATAATTAATACAGAAGGCATAACGACAAAATGGAGTAACGGCCTCTGGTAAGGAACGCTAGCTATATAATTTAAAATTAACAACAAGCAGGATTCACTAGAACGTCGATTGTCCGGGCTAATTATGGAGCATCGATTTGTTCGAATAACACAGCAATAACGAAAACAATAAATAAAAATGTAGGTGTACGTGTAATTATGTTGTAATTTTGCTAATCTGTACCTATGTTGGTAAAATAGAATAATTAATATTGGAAGTGATTGCAAAGTTTTTTTCAAAATCAGGTGATTATAGATCGTGCAAAAAGTAATCGGACGAGCATATTCGATTTGTTTTAATTTAAAAGTTGTTGATCTCTTTATTACTCCCACCCTCCGAATTTCACGGTTACACTTAACACGTTTTCGATTTAACATGTTTTTATTTGAGAAATACCTGGAATTGCACGGCCATAAATTTCGTTCTAGCACGGTTTAGGAATCATCTTTGGGCATTAAAAATTGTAACATTTTTCTGTTCCACTCAACAGTTCATAAGAAAAGGTAAGAGAAGCATTGCCGAGCATAACATAATTAAATCGTCCCATGTCGAGCCCAAGTCGGCCTTCAAATGTCACCTCATGTGCTCCTATACTAATACTTTCCTCACTTGAAACAGTTTCGCTTTACAGTGTTTTGCAGGAGCGCATGTGCCGTGCAACGCAAGGGTATTCGATTTTATGCTCACACCTAGACATAGCCGTCTTTAGCGAATACAATCTAACTCAAATATCTGTGCTGAAAAAAATTACTCATAGTAGACTACACATACTGGGTTCTGTTTTGAATAAAACTCTTTTCATGTTTACCTTTTAAGACAAGATGGTGTTTGAATAACTTTGGATAATTTACGCTTTACTATGGGCATAGTAATGGTGAAGTTACTCGATTAATATTCATGACAAATACCGCTTAAAAATAATGATGCGCGATGGTTATTTTATTCTATAAATATTTCAGTTCCACGAAAACAACAATAACGAACATTTGAATTTTCAAATTAGTTTCTACTCGGTCTCGTAAACATTTTTAACAGCTTTTGAGCGCATAAGTCCGTACGAGTTAACAAGCGACCATTATGGGTTATAACGTCATTCTCAGCATCGACATGTCTACCGAACCTTATAGTGCAACCCTCGATCTGGATGTTTGCGAGGTAGCAAGATAAAGGAGACGAAGAGGATGGCGAGAAGAGGTATGGCTCGAAAAAAGATTTTGAACAGGGATTGTGAGAAGGAAATACTCGAGTGAAGGAAGTCGGGCAGGCCATCTCCTCCGGGAGAAAAGAAGTGGGAGGTTTGGGATATCTTCCGGTCGATGATGCGTGGTGGGCCATACAAGTGTTAGCCGCTGTACGTGAATGAGGGAGATAGGAAAGGAGAGAGAGAGCGAGAGTGAGGGAGAAAGAAAGAAAAAATTCCATTATTGGCGTGGTTGGGTAGCCTCCTCTTCCTCTTCACTAGGGAAAGGAAAAAGGAGAAGGGAGAAAAACGAGGGGAGACTGACAAACGTGCAGAGAGAAGAAGAGAGGGCAAGAAAACGAGAGGGAGGAGGATGAAAGAGTATGAGAGAGAAGGATAAAGAGAGAGGTTGGGGCAGAGATACGGAAGGAAAGACTGGAAGAGGGAGAGAGAAAGAGGAAGAAATTGGGAGAGGGGAGGCAGGTGGCTAACAATAAGAGCAGTGGCGAGCATTGGATAAGGCCCTCGTCCCCTAGTATCCTTGGAGAGATAGTGGAAGGAAGAGAGGTCTTTTCTCTCCAGAAGTAAGATAGGAAGCATGCTCCCTCACCGAGATGGTCACCGTTCTCGTCCGGAGATGAGGAGAAAGAGTAAAAAGGTGAGAGGGAGGAGGGGACGAAGGAAGCGAAAAGAAATTGAAGGACTTTACGGAGTGAATGAGCGAAGGGAGACGGAGGCGAGAGGGTGGGATGAAAAAGTATCTTCCTTTCCGTGTGTGTGAGACATTTTTTTACTTCTTTTTTTATATTCCCTTCTTTTACCCACCGTACTATTTTATAACTTTTTTACTATGCTCACCGGCGTCTTGTATTCTTGTCGGATTTATGTTTTCAAACTGCACATGCGCAGGTACAGAAACGCCTCGTCTAGGAGTTGCTCGTTTTCCCGAAATACGGGACGTCTAGTGTCATAGAATGGATCTCAAGAAACATCAAGAGACCGAAGCTTGTGAAGTTCTTAGGACCAGCTTGTAGGGGAGAGGCAGTTGATAGGCCGCTGCGTCAATTTCCTTCTTAACAGAACGAGAAGAAGCATCGCTATTTAATTTAACAAAGCGGGAATTCTCCTTGCAATATTTTATAAAGGGTATTTATAGTATGAGTAGAGAAAGCGACGGTACATGAATAATTAAAAATATCCTAATTTAAATTTTCTAAAAAAAGAATCGATGGTCATTATTTTCTAATTTTAATTTGCAAAAGAATGAAGACCTGCGCGTCGAAAAATCGCTTTTTACGTGTTATCTTACGGGAAACAAAAATTATATCCTTGAGTCGAACCTGGGTGTTTTTCCGGAACTCCTATTCGTAATTGACTTTTAATGCGTGATTGTAGCATTCCTGCAAATAAAAGGTTATCATACTCGTTTCTTCTCTCTATACATCCTTCTGTGCCTCTCGAGCGTATGAGTTTTCTTATATTCTTCCTCATTCCTCGACGTGGCTGCACGCATGCGTATTGTCCGTTCTTTCTTTGCGTACCACCTCTTTCACTCCCTCTTTTGGAACTCGCGATTAATTCCTGTTTCGAGCAAAAGACGTGAGAGAAAATAGGGACAAAAGAGAGAGAGAGGAAGAGAAAGGACACAATGGAAATTCGCCCGAGGAAAGGATTCTTTCGGACTGCGGAAACTCCAAAGATATGAGAGCTTTTAAAAAAACTCCAGAAAATGGGAAGGACATTACGAAAAGAAATAAATCTCCACCTGCTCCGTGGAAAATTTTCAAAAATTAATTGCGCATTAAGTAATGGGGATGTGGCAGTTTTCGTGCGTTCTTACCGCTTGTTATGCGCTCTTTGCACGAAGTACACGAAGCGAACGTACGTATAGGGAAAGGTCGTTTCCATCCATCCGTCCGCATGATTTGTAGAGTTTTACTAAAACTTGTTGACCGATTTCAATTTTGGTTCAAATCGGACAATAATTACGACCGCTTTACAGGAAGACCTACATGTAGTTTACAACGTACGTTTCAACTCAGGAACCGCAGGACATATTTTGATGAAATTTGGTATTGAGGAGTTTTACTAAAATTTGTTGATCGATTCCAATTTTGGTTAAAATCGGACGATAATTACGACCTCTTTAGATGAAGACCTACATGTAGTTTACAACGTACCTGTTTTCACTCGGGAACCGCAGGACGTATTTTGATGAAATTTGGTATTGGACAATTTTACTAAAATTTGTCGATCTCAAAGAACGAATTTGTAGTCTTGTGTAATCGGCTTGTCTGTCTGTCCGTCTATTCGAGCAATATCTGTGGAATCCTGCAATTTGGAGGAGCCAAATATTTAGGACGGTGATCTATATGAAGAATGGAATTTCTGGCTAATCAACCTCTTGAATTATTATAGCTATTACTCCTTCCACACCGAACACACAAAATGGAGGAGGGAAACCCGATGCCCGCATTAGCCTACTCTTAACCAAGAGCACCAAGGGGACCAACTGCTTAACATCTCTTCCGACTTCCTGACTTGCGCGGTCTCCTCGAATCACACAAGTAGGGGACGGGACGATCCCAGGTTGAAAAATCCGACCTCCTCCGGATTCGAACCGGGGACCGCTGAGTGTAAGGCCAACGCTTTAACCACTCCACCACCGCCACCCCGGTCTCTTTGAGGGATAGACATGCTAACAATTTGGTGAATCTAGAATCAGCAGCTGGGGAGTAATCGGTGTTTTTTCTGACCCTGTGGTGCGGGGCATTACACATTTTCATTTTTAAATTATTTATTTTTAAAATAGGAACTCGAGACATAAACAATTCTATAGCTGAAAGATTGAGGTTAATGTATTTTTAAAAGAGAAATAAAATGTGTCGAATACGGGCGAACGACTGCTTTTATTCTAAAAAAAGGGAAAATTTTCCGGTTTTTAGCGATAAAAAGTATCATCTGCCTTGGCAACAAGTCCGCTGCTTTTAAATGGGAGACGTATTTTTATTACTTAGTATTGATATAATGCTTTTACAGAGATTTTATAGGCTATATTATGAGGGCTTCGATCTCAACCAAAGATCTAATCTTGCGATGGCGTCATTGCCCTGAAACAAGATAAATCGCCTTATACATTTCTTCCTTCGGTTGTGGTTCGTTCTTTGTCAGGTTTTTTATTTTTCTTCACATATCCTTAACGAAATGTCGTGGCTAAATTTTGACTCAAGACGCAACCCTCAAACTCTTACATTGGTCCATAAAATCATAAACTTGTCATCTCCTTCTTACCTCTCAGGTAACCTTTAGCTCCTGAATACAACACACGAACGTAGCACTCGCCCTTTCGAGAAAGTCCTGATTTCTGTTCACAGAACGGAAGCATACACCAAATCGTTCCTGGTGCATAGGGAAAGGCTTTGGAACTCACTTTCCTTTCCCGAGTTGAAATCTATTCCGCTGTCTATGTTTTAAAGCTCTCGTTTGTAAAGATTTAATGACACATATGAGTTAACTGTACATATTTTATTTTATTATGTTCTTTAATAACTGTATTTTATTTTATTTACTTAAATTATAATTTTTTTAAATGAACTTGTACATATATATATATGCACATATGTTAACTTTACTACATTGTAAATTCTAAATGATTTTATAATCTACATGATGTAACGATATACGAAGTTAGGTAGTAGAGAGATCCAACAGGATCTAATTTCGCCAATAAAGGGTCCAATAAATCTATCTATAGAATGCAAAGGGATTTTTACGGGTCAGTTTGTAAAAATTCACATGTTCGTACGAAAATAAACGTCATTGTGCAGCGATGAAATTCTTGCTTCGGGGAAATAAATAGAGCGGATCGTACGCATACGTCTTATGTTGACAAATCCCCACGTTCGAAAATCCATCCGTCCTTTGTTTTTTCACGGCGAACTCCTCCCTTCCACTCTTTCCTTAATAAAGGTCAAACCGCCCACGAAGCCGAAATAACGGCTGATGACGTCACTGCAAAAGGCGAGAGTTGAACCCTTGGGCTCCATGGCCGGAGGGCTCGAGCCCGCCGAGAGAGGAAAACAACCTGCGGGCAGTGCTTCACCCGTCTCCCATCTTTTTTGTAATCTTTTCCATTTCACTTTCATTGTAATTTTTTCCTTTCCCTTCTCTGGAGTATCATTATTTTCCTCCTCTCTGTCAAATCATCTTCCTCTTTTTTATCAAAAACTTCGTTTAAAAAAACTTTTTCGTCTTTCGCTTTCTTTCGCGTTGCTCTTCTCTTTTTGGACATCGTTTCTCTATCACCGTATTTTTTTTATTTTCGCCTATTCCACATTCACCTTATGTTTGGTCCCATTTTCTCCATTCCTTTCGCTTTCATTGTGTTTTTTCTATGCTTCGCTCTTTGTGCATTTTTACTTTGCGTCACTCTCGACTCTGTTTATTTTTCTCTCTATAGCATTTTCTATCTCTTCCGCTTTCATTCATTTGATTTTCCCTTTCCATTGTTCATTCCTTACTCTATCTTCTTTTACTTTACAGTAAATTATTCTATTATTTTTGTTTCCTGTTATGCTCGCTCACCACATTTTAGTTTATTTTTACAAAATTCCAACTAATTCCTGGGACGGAAAAGATTATATTTACGCCATTCTGAATATTTTGCTGATTAAAAAATCCTTTGACGGTATATGCGCTGTAGCGAAAGTAATCCTATATTTTCCTCTCTGTAACCATTTATGCCCAAATCTGTTGGAGGAAGTATTTCGCTTCGGTACAAGTACGAGAATTTACCAAATTCGGAGTTTTTTTATTCATGTATGTTTTACTGGACGCTTGCTTAATATTTATTGAATGCAGATTTTACGTCGGACAACATTTTTCAGTTTAGGTTATGCGTTTATCGATTCGGCGATCCGTTTCAATTCAGCCATTGAAATTTGATTCTACTTCGGAGCATAGCGTATCCCGAATTGGAGTCGATTAACTTCTTTCGTGATTCGCGATAAACTTAATTCGTTGGCTAAAATGAGTGATATATAAAAAGCTGAAAGCTTTAATTTGGCAATTTTAAATAACATATCCACGTTCAAATGTTATGATAATTTGAGTTGTAATGCAAAAATAACATTCTTAATTCGCTCCGCGGCGTTTTGTAATTACTTACGATGAAAATCCGATCGATCGAGTTTTGACTTCGTAGAACACGAAACTCCATATTTTATGAATCCGAATTTCGTTTCGAGGCAATCGGCCATTTCAGAAAAATGAGATCGGAACGGGGGAGGGGAAGTGCGGACCCCACCCCTTCATTTGTCATTCGTATCGTCTCGCGTGGTCGAAGCGATATCTCGCTCTTGCGAGGGCAAAACGCATTAGATAAGGCTGCATCCGTGCTCAAGCGATTTATTTAGTCTATCTGTGCCACCCCTCAAAAGGGAATAGATACTGTCCGAACTGTTTGATTATACGTTTGTGAAACTGAATTTTCTTCGTTTACTTTAAAAGTTATAAATTCTGGAGTGCGTTGATTCTCGGAACCTGAAGATATGATTTGATGTTTGAAGGGATCGATTCGCGAGTTATTTTTTCAATAAATTTACCAGTCGCAGTGTAAAATATCTGTTTTTACATTCAACGGCACAAGTATAATGGTTATTTTTCCTGTTAAACCTGATAAATCAGATTGATTGCATATATGTATGTACTTGTAGTCTACTGGAAAATGTGCATATATCAGTTTACCTTTTGCATCATGTTTGGAATAACTTTTTCGAATGATAAATATTTTTCATGTGATAATTTCAAAGATCCAACTTGTACATTATATTTCTTAACAAAGCAATTCGGTTACAAAAGGGTGGATTTTTACAGGTAATTTAATATTTTGGACATTTTTTATTTATAGATTATCGTCTGAATTACGTCCTTTATGGAAATAATAGCAATATATTTGAGCAATTTTAATAGAAAATAAATCTTAATAATTGTAGAAAATTGTGCAAAACATACGTATTCTAATATGATGTGATTTTATAAAATTTGTGAAAACATCGGAAAAATTGGTCTTGATAGTTCAGATTTTTTAAATTTATATAGCAATACTGACTGAATAAGAGTGTACAGCTACCGATTGTCAAAATAGACGTATTTTCCATCAATTCAGCAAGTAAAATTTTCTATACTACTAGAGAATGCTGAAAATCGCATGTATATCAAAAATATTGTTTTTAATTGATGTTATATGTTGCTTTTACTCATTTATTAACTTAGCAAAAGTGCTTAGGTGGAAAATATTTCTGTTGAATTATATTTTCCTATTATCTATTTGAATTCTCCTGGACATGATTAAAAATGTTCCAGAAATTCTACAAATCCATTAATGCATTGCAGGCAAAACAACATGAACTTTAAACATTTTTGTACGCCATTTAAAAACTTATAACAATATTTTTGATCCCATGAGGCGTATTTTTTATTTGCCTCACAAATCTAAAACAAAAATTGAACTTAAAATAATTTACAATATTAATATATTTAATTTTTTAAAAATATAGGACCATTTGGTAACATAAATTGTAAAATGATGGTACATTAATGAAAGGTCTTTAAAATATTTAAAATAATAAAAAATATTGCATTTAAAAATATATTATTACTTTTATATGATATAAAACTAGGGGTAAAACAGTGACCCCATTTGGAGAACATATCATTTTGTCATAAAAACCAATAAATATATCTGAACAAACTATTTTAATGATCAAATGACAATCATATAATGACAATAAATAATAACTACTAGCGTAATAGACCGTCATATGTGACGGGTATGCGCGGATTAAGTATTAAATTGTAGGCACTTCCTATTCTTCCTCCTTTTTTTCTTCTTCTCTCCTATCTTACTCCCTCCAATTCTCCCATCATCTACCTTCCCATTCTCCCTGGAACTTCTTAGTCTCAATATCGCCCCAAATAAAAACCAAATCAATCAATCAACCAATCGCTTTCTCCAAAATAAATTTGTTTTATTTTTAGTAAAATATTAAAAACTCATTCAGGTTTCGCAGAAAATTTATTCAAAATCTTCTTTTAAATTTCAGCTATTTTAATTTCTATATCTGGCTTAGAAAACCTCAATAACACAATATCAATGAATAATGAAATATTAATTTATGTTCGTTACAGTCGTAATTTTTATCGTTACTAATGTATTGTTTAAAATTCAAAATAACGTCGAAATTTTATATGCAGACAGATGCGACGCGTAATTATCGTATAATCCCAGCTAATCATGCGTAGACTTGGTAGTTTTATACGTTTATTTTTCTTAAAAATATCTAAGGCGAAAATCGACGTTCATTTTATTGCATTTTATAAGGCTTGGTAGTTTTCGACGTTTAAATTTCTTAAAAAGCCACATATCGAGTTTATATTTCCTAGAAATCAAAGAGAAATATCGATGTTTTTAAATACATTTCATTGATTTCATCTATAATATTATATAAATTGAATTTCTTCTACTAAAATTTTGCTAAAAGTGCACATATAACAATTAAGCCTTGTATGTCTGATTGTTTTTTGCTCTCATTATTTTGGTGGATGCGCTGTTTTTGATGCTATCATTAACCTGGTACAGCTAATTTTCCAGAATATACCAGAAAGTTTATTTTACTCGTTAGATGTCCCCACTTATTCACGAAATCCTGACTATTTGATAGCAAAATTAATGCGAGGTTAATATAATGTGCAACCAAATAAATAGATTGAAGAAAAAATCCCTGTTGAGTAGCAAACGACGATGAAATCAGAAAAAGAGTGCGAAATGCGAGTGCACTCAGAGGATGGATTACGGATATGACTCCCAAAAATATAAAGTTTATATCCATGTTTGCGAAAATACTATATCTGGTGATTGGCACTCAGTTTGGGAAAACCTTTATCATCTTGAAGGAGATCGGAGAAAGACACAGTAGACGTTCTCCAACTTTTGCTCAAATAGAATATGGCTGCTGATTATATCGCGAAAATAATCCAAGGCGCGTAAGAGTTATAGAATTTGATCGAGGTTAATGACAAAGTGCAATAAACGGATTATTTTGTTTCGTACCTTTCTATCTTGCGACAGCGAAGTATGGGCTCTTAAGACAATGGCATAAATGACCTTAGGAAGCCAGTTGTAAGGAATACCGAATGAAGTGCTAACGTCTGGTATGACAAATGCCGATTTTATTGTCCCTTTTGGATCTTTGGAGCTAAAATACATTGTGTGAATGTAGTAAACCAAATTTAAAAAAAACTGATGTGGCCACCGCATAACTTTCTCCATGCCTGTAATTTTTCTAAAAATTCCAAATAAGTTACATAATAATGACTGGGAGAAAATTTTAGACTTGACAAAGAATAGGACTAAACTCAAAGCATAGCCTTCCAATATTGGATATAGCCACAAAGCTCCAACAAGAAAAGCTAAAGGAGCGTTACTAAGAAGTCACTAAGCGTCAATTGTTAACAATAGTCGTCGGTAGATGGCGTGGTGTTGGCAGCTAAAAATATAAGATATGTCTTAAACAATGGGAAAATGTTTCAAATAAGGGTTGTATAAAATTAAATTTCCTACAACTTTTATTCCAGTACAGAGAGGGCGACCGAAACCAAGACCAGTGGCACGCTCTCAAGTCTCAAGTCCCCCTTCCCCCCGTTTTTTAACCCCTGATGATGGTTACTTTGTAGCCGAAATACGTATTGGGTTTTTATCCGGTTTTTATCCGGGTTCATCTGTTTTTATCCGGCCTTTTAACCGGGTTTTATCAGTTTGACTGGCTTTGGAGAATTTCCTTCGAAGGTTATACACATGGAAAAGCCCAGGAGATAGAATGAGATGCCAAATAGATTACATCCTTGTAAAACAAAGATTCAGGAACAGCATAAAGAACGCCAAGGCATTGCAAGGAGCGGACATTGATTCAGATCACAGCCTTCTAATACTTGACGTGAGTACAAAGCTCAAACAAATAAGAAAAACGAGAAGGGAAAGACAGACCTGGGACCTAGAAAAACTGAAAGAAAGGCAGGATGTAGTCAGCATGAAGTTGGAAGATAACCTAAGAAAGTTGGAAAACAAACTGAAGACCGTTGATATAGAATGGGATGAAATTAAAACCAGTATCAAGGATACCTTGGATAAAGAGATTGGAAAACAAGAGAAGAAAATCAGAAAACCATGGATCACGAAGGAAATGCTGGAGAAAATGGATGAGAGACGAAAATGGAAAAACGTTAATAGTGAAGAAGGTAGAGCCAACTATAGGCGTATAAACAATGGGTTGAGAAGGGTAACAGATAAAGCTAGAGAAAATTGGATAATAGGAAAATGTGATGAAATAGAACAAATGGAGAAGTTAGGACGGTACGATATTATGTACGCTAGGGCACTGGAACTAGAAGATAAGAAGTCTAATGGAATTTGTGGTAAAGGAATTATGAATACGGATGGGAAGATAGTATCAGAAACAAAGGATGTAGCACAGGTATGGGAAGAATACATTAAGGAATTATACAGCAAGCAGGCAGAAGCGGCAAAAATAGAACTGGAAAATGAGGAAAACATTGAAGAAGACAACTTAGGACCAAGTATTATGGAGAGCGAAGTAGAAAAGGCGATAGTGGAACTAAAGAAGGGGAAAGCCACGGACAGCGATGGAATACCGGCTGAGATACTTAAAGTCATAGGATCAGAAGGACTAAAAGCGATCACGAAATTAATTAATAAGATTTACGACACGGGAGAGTGGCCTCAGGATTTCCTAGAAGTAACAATGATCCCTCTAAAGAAGAAGCCTAAGGCAATGCAGTGTAAAGATTACAGAACGATAAGCCTTCTGTCACACACATCGAAGATCATCACGAGGATTCTTAATAAAAGGCTGGAGAAAAAGGCAGAAGAAATAATAGGGGAAGATCAATTCGGTTTCAGAAAAGGACGAGGAACTAGAGATGCTAGAGGGGTAGTTAGAATCATATCAGAAAGGGCAATAGAATACAGTCAAGATATCTGCGCATGTTTCGTAGACTGGCAGAAGGCCTTTGATAGAGTAAATTGGGTAAAGTTGATGAAGATATTAAAGGATATAGGTGTAGACTGGAAAGACAGGAGACTGATTAGGAATCTATATGAGAATCGAGTTGTAAAGGTCAGGTTCGAGAATGTGGACACCTGCGGAATAAATATCGGTAGAGGAGTAAGACAAGGTTGCTGCCTATCGCCAACCCTATTCAATATATATGGAGAAAGTCTAATGCAAGAAGCTTTAGAAGGCACAGGGGATTTCAAAATTGGAGGAAGGATTATAAGAACAGTAAAATACGCAGATGATCAAGTACTTCTAGCAAGAAAGGAAGAGGAGCTACAAAAAATGATAAATAGACTAGTGATAACAGGTAGAAAATACGGTATGGAAATAAATACAGAAAAATCCAAGGTCATTCGAATATCGGGTAAAGAAGAGAATCTGAACATAAGTATTGGGGGAAAGCCATTAGAACAAGTTTCAGAATATAAATACCTTGGAAGTATCATAACACGAGAGGCAAAATTTACGGATGAGATCAAAACTAAAATAGGAAAAGCAAAAGCGGCTTTCAGGAGAAAGAAACAACTACTTACAGGGAATATAAGGGACGATATCCGCAAGAAGTTGATAAAATGCTACGTATGGAGTATTGCATTGTATGGGGCAGAAACATGGACGCTAAGGAAAAATGACATCAAATACTTAGAAAGCTTTGAAATATGGACTTGGATGAGAATGCTGAAGATAAAATGGACAGATAGGATGAAAAACGATGAAGTGCTACGAAGAATATGAGAGAAGCGAATGATTATACAGACTATCAGAAAGAGGAAGGCTAACTGGGTTGGACATTACCTGAGGAGAGAGAGTATGATTAAAGATGTGTTAGAAGGAAAACTAGATGGGAAAAGGGAAAGCGGTAGGAAAAGGTTTCAGCTGATAGACGATTTGAAAGGGAAAGAGAGTTATCAAGATATAAAGAGGACAGCGGAAAATAGGAGTATATGGAGAACCAGGTTTAACCAAGAATAATCACGGACCTGTCTACGGACAGACTACCTATGATGATGACCCAAATAAGGTATCACATACACACGCACGCACAGACAGACAGATTCAGACAGACACACAGAGACACAGACACACACACACAGACAGGCACTGATATCATCGAGAAAATGGTCAAAACATGTTCAGGGGACCTCAAAACGTGAACTTTCGTTGAAATATCGAAGTCGATTTTTTTTCATGAAAACAATACTTTCCCTTATACTACGTATGGAGAAAGTAATTTCGTGGAAAAATTAGTGCGTAAAAGTCGACACTTATCGACGACAGTTCTTTTTCGTCTAAATTGAATACAAATTCGATATTTATCGATTTGATTCGAATACTACCAAACATAATCAAACGCAATTACACTAAACCAGCAAAAATGCAAATCACCTGACTAAGAAAGATTTTCACGTAAAAATACATGAAATTTTCGCGTTAAAATCTAATTTTTAGACCAATTCGGTGCGTATTTAAACAATCGATGGCAAGAAAAGAAAATTTCATTTCTTTATGCGTTCGTTGATTTAAGTCACGAACTCTTATGATTATTTTATGTAATTTTAATATGCAATTGATTGATGTGCTACACTAGGGGTGGGTAAACTTTTTACGTGGCGGGCCCCATTAACTGTTGCAGCTTCTTAGGCGGGCCGCATAAACAGATGAAAATGCTTCGGCTAGCCACGTTAGGGTTCACATCGTAAGTAATGTGAGGTAATGCGAGGGATCCTGTTAGTGAAAATCAATAATAAATAATATGTTATCTCCATAACATCACTGGAAAAGGTTCTCCGGCCATAATTTTAAGCTACAAATATGAAATTATCTCTATTTTATATTACGGTTCGCTTTCATAATGGCATCGCGGGCCACATAAAATACCCTCGCGGGCCACATGTGGCCCGCGGGCCGCAGTTTGCCCACCCCTGTGCTACACTCATTTCTCTGTTGATCAAATGGAGATAATAAACTCTCTTAGAAACGAACCCATGACTTTAATGTAGACGACAGACAGCTTAAAATTTTACATTTGCGTTTCCAAGTAATTTTGGAAAGTTTCATTCTAAATAATGAATAGTTTTTGACTTATAAGCGTTTTTCTCGTTCTTCCATTTAACTCCATAGAGCGTTAGTGACGTACTTGGGATTTTATTATAGTAGATTGCATTATTAAATATATTTCTACATTTTTATAGTAAATTGCTGATTTTGTGTGGCTATTCAAGTGTTAAACAGTTCGCTTATGAGATATTTTTGTCGTTTATTTTACCAAAATCTACAATTTCGGAGTTCAGTGGTTTAAAAAAATAAAAAAGATAAACTTTTAACTGTTGCGTTGATACTGTCTACTTTCTCATTAAATCTTTGGCCTAAATGTAAATTTAAACAACACTTTAAAAAGAAAGAAGAAAGCACGTGAGGCGTTTGGCTTCCTTGCAACAACTCGCCGACGTCTCTTCAGATCGCAGTATATCCTATACAAGGCGACATTAAAAATATACGCAGCAAGTTACTCAAGACGTACAAAAGAGAGAGATAGAGAGAGAATGAGAGCGGGGAGAGGGGATAAGAGAGGGAGGAAGGGAAGGAGAGAGAGAGAGGGAGGGAGAGTGAGAGGGAGGAAGGGAGTGAGGTAGGAATGGGAGGTACAAAACGTGAGAAATGCCTCGTGAAGTGCGCCCGTGCGTGGGTATAGAGAGGAGTAGGTAGTGAGCGAGTGCATAGGATGGAGAGAGACTTGTTCTACAGCACTGAATCTGGAATGGCGGACACGCGCGCACGCCGTAGGGATAAGACAGATGGCAGCACCGACGCGCAAGGAAAGCGTCGGTGCGAAGAGGGGGAAAAAGGCGAAGAATATTAGAAGAAATAGTCTGGAGACATGTCGCAGCTACTACTACATCCTTCATCGCTCGCTCAAAAACAAAAGAGCATCTCAAATACACGCGCGCTTGTCGCCGCCCTACTATAATCCTGCACTCTAAGGGTCATTACAAATTCATCCGTGACGAAACGGTGGAAGAGATATTCTTTAGGACCCTAGAAAGAGCACTTCTGTAACTATTACTATATATATTTGGCTAGGTAATCTTACATCTACATGATACCCTGCAAGTCACCTTTTTGGTGAATGGCGGGGATGCAGTGCACCAAGAGTCCATAGTTATCCTACGTTATCTTTTCCTATTATGGTCTCTTATCGTCCTAGGGAAAAACGATCCTCTATATCGCTCCGTTCTACAGTCGATCTCGCGAATCTTATCCTCACTGTCCTGCCTTCCGATATACATCGGGCTTCTGATAAGTCCTACTACCTCATTCGCTAATCCCTGAGACATAATTTTTTCCAGTAGTTTAAATCTAGCCTGCAGCCTACGATCCTCTATATTCCTCTTATATACCAAATATTCTTACGTTTGCCACTGAGTTCTCTACTTCTGTCAGCCATTCTCTCAACTGTAAAAAGATTAAGTAGAGAGACATCACTCAACAGCTGGTAGGTAGACACTTTTGCAAATTTTTACGCCCATGCAAGCTGAAAGGTTATCATAATTATATTATAAAGTTTATTCATATTAAAGTATTAGCCATACAAAAGTTGGTTATAAAAATTCATTTTTATGCGTTTACTTGTCTATTAATGATGTTACGCTTTGCTTACTATCGTAATTCCTCTTTACAAATCTAGCTGCCCTGCGCTGAACCTTTTCTATCTCGTTAGTGAGTCTCTTTTCATAGGGATCCCACACAGCTGAAGCATATTTGACCGGAGGTCGAACCAAGGTTAAATAACAATTCTTTCACTTTTTCGGAGCTATTTCGAACCATACTCCCTATAAAGGCCAGCTTTTTATTAGCGGCACCTATCAATCGGCGAATGTGGGTGCCTCACGAAAGATCACGATAGATCGTGACTCCGAGATATTTAATCGAGTCTTAAACTGGAATCTCTACTCCGTCCAACGAATAATTAACATCCAACTAGATACTCTTGGTTCTCCATAAATTGATGACGCAACTTTTCTTTTGGTTAATCTCTAACTGCCATTCCTTACAATATACAGAAATAGCTTCTAGATCATTTTGGAGATAGTGGTGGTCTTCCGGATTGCTTATTTCTCTATAAATGACGGTGTCGTCCGCGAAAAGCCTAATTTTGCTTCTGACTACTGAGCCGATATCGTTTATATAAATTATAAATAATAACGGGCCAATTACACTACCCTGCGGAACACCAGAGACAACCTACACTAAGTTCGAAGATTTCCCATCTATAACAACCTTCTGCTTCCTATGATTTGGAAATTCATGGATCCAACTAACAATTTTCGAATTAACGCCTAAGATATCTAATTTCGTTATTAACTTCCTGTGAGGTGCCTTATCAAAGGCTTTCCTAAAATCTAAGAAGATGGCATCGACCTGCCTATTATTTTCTCCGCTTCTCAGTATACAATTCACAAAAAGACCGAGCTGTGTATCACAAGACCTACCTTTCCTGAAGCCGTGTTGACAATCATCAAACAATGAATTACTATCAATAAATCGCATTATGTTGCTAACGAGTATATGCTCGAGAATCTTACACGATATCGAAGTTAAGGGAATCGGCCTGTAATTTTCTGGGTTCTGAATCTTAATCGTTGTCGTAATTTCATTGATTATTCTATTAGATAAAAATTATTCAGCCGACTTTCAGAAAATAGCTAATATAAATTGTTTATTTTTTTAAATTTAGCATTTCTCATTTGAGTTGGTTTGAGCCGATTAGAAATATTGACTGATTCGAAGAATTTGTGGCTTCATTTTCTATTACGCATAAAAATGCTGGTTGAGGTGAAGGTTTGTAAATTAAAGTTTTACAAGAGTAAAAGCGTGAAAAATAATCAGCATAAATCTCCTGATAATTTTACTTAAATATCCTTTGAATGCAATCATCTACTTTTGTCCTTTTTTTGAAATTGTAAAAATTTTTAACTTCAAAACATTTCAGTTTTCAGACTTGATTTCCATCACCATTTGATTTTACTTAATGGGGATTTGTCTTATTTACTATTTTAAATCTAAAGATGTTTTGGATAGTATGACTTTCTCCCAATAAGCTATTGTTTTAGATAAATAAAATACTCACGAAGGGATTTAAAATATTCATTAAAAATTGCACCTTACAAGAATTTGATTCATTTTGTAAGAATTATTTGAATCGTATCATCTTCCCTTGGAAACTTGTCGCTTCATCAAAGCTTTCGTATCAACCGTTTTCTTTCCACCTCTTAGCCATCATGCTTCATTTTACGTCTCACTTTTCCATGTTAATTCTTCCTCCCTCTTTATCTCTACTTCTCTCTTTCCATCTCTCCACCCTCTCTCACTCTACTATCCCCCTCTCTCGCTGCATTTCCACTTCTGTTCTTTTCCTATTTTAACCTTCCACCTCCCGCTTTCCGCTTACTCACCTATCCCTTTTATTCTCTCGTTCCCCTTTAAATTTCAATCTCTTTCCTCCTTCAAGCCCTCGGCATAAACCCGTTTCGTTCGCTCCTGTTCATTATATCTGTTCCCGAACTTCGATTGGATGCCTCTCATTCTTCCCTATCCCTCTCTTCGCCATACTTTAGTAGACTTGACGTTTGAGACTAACCGGAAGAAATGCTCCCAAGCAAAAATATGAATGATTGGAATCTCGAAGTTGTGAAGTTCTGAATAGATGATGGCCCTGACAGATCCATGCAGTTAGAGAAGTTATGCTAGGAGTATTTGAGACCAAAAGGACGCTTTCAGACATGGAATCGCATACGTAAATATCGAGTTCATCACTGAGGTAAATCTTTATTTACGCCTATACATTTTAGTCATCATTCGTCGGACAATGATAAAATGGATTATTTTTTAATATAAATATTAACATGTTTAAAAGATTCAATAGAGAATTATCGAGCTAGTCTTATGGCTAAAACAAAATCAATAAATAAGAAGTTAAGAATCAAGAATTAAAAATAATAAGTACTTATCTTAGAAATCTTTAATAGTGATAACAAGGTTATGGATGCCTATGATGTTCAATTTTTTTTATCCTTAAGTGCTTATTTTTGAAAATTAATCTAAAGGATGCCAAAAATTGCACTTTATGATTATTATTCATTGCGATATTTTTTAATTATTATTACTAAACATCTATCTCAGCATAGGAAAAGTAGTAAAATATATAAAAGCAGGCAGAATGTGTTTCCATTAACTGTGAATCGAGTTGCAAGTTTATTCACCAAATATAATAAGCATAAAAAGAAAAATATGGATTATAACTTCAGGAAAATGGCATCCATCCTTTAAAAAAATTTCATGTCACAACTTAGCCGCATTCATTGACTATACGTTATTAATGCAAAGTTATAGTTCCGTCAGTGGCACACCATTTAATTTTTTCACCAAGTTAGCAAGTTTTACGATCACAATACTTTCTCTCTCTAAGTCAGAAAGGAAGAGTGATTCGCCAAATACGAGGGTAAGCATTCGAATAAAGAAAACGAGTTTTTATGCAATTTTCTAAAGCAAACATTAATTTCAGTTTTCATTACTAACGCTCACTTGTGATTTTCAGTGAACTTCGTGTGCTCTCATTACCATTCTTCACGTTTACCGATATTTCCACGTAGAGATGCATTTTTTTTGCGTGGTCCGAACTCGTTTCTTTGAACAAAGAAACAAATAGCACGGAAAGAGTTACGCAAACAAAGTCAAGTGCGCGAGCGACAGATGACCCATTAAGATTCTCGTATTTGTAAAAACAAGAGGTCCTTACGAGAATAATAACGCTGCCTCCGATTACGAGCAAAACTAAAATCGTTTCCCTTGTTTGAATGGCGTTCGACTACCTTTTTGCCGTACGAGAGAACAGAGTTTTTTAAAAGCGACACCATAGGAAGAGGAATTATTCCGCCTTTTGGTGCGCAGAACAAGAGCGAGAATGGAGTGAACTGGAGCGAAAGAATTGGCGAGAGGGACGGAAGAAAAGGAAATGAAAAAAATTACGCTCGGAAGATTAACTAAGTGCAAGGAACGAAAAGAAGTTATTGAGTATCAAAGATCGATCGAGGAAGATGAAAAAGCAAAGTTAATGGGGAAGGAGAGAGAGAATTAAGATGAAGAGAGTGGGGAGAAAGAGAGAGAGAGGAAGGAGTTGGGAAATGATGGAGAGGGAACAGATTAAGAAGACGAGGATAGAAGCAAAGACGAGAATAAGGGAAAGAAAAATTAATTATGAGGATTGAAAATGTGGAAAAAGGGAAGAAGATGAGAAGATAAATATGAGGGAGATGTAAAGAAAGAGGGATAGAGAAAATACACAAGTGGGAGGAAAAAATACAAAAATATGCGCCGGCACGCACTCGAGTGTGTGCGTATGTGCACACAAACACACGCAGAATGAGAGATATGGAAGGAAGTTATGGGTGACAGGGAATGAAGGAGATGGTGAGTGTTTTAGAGAGAGAGAGAGAGGTGGAAAGGAATCTTATTTCGGTAAGCCGCATAGCCAAATACTAAGTTTAAATTTACCAGATAACACTTAAAATTTTAAAGTAAGATGATTATAATGGTAAGTTATCGATATAGTATCAGCAGAGGCGAATATGTGGTCAAGCGATCTAGGAGACCGCCTATGTCCTCGCGCCTCTGGGGGCCTCGCGTCTAGAGCTCACGAGAGATTTAATGTTATCAGAGTCAGGAGCTTATTATGAGAGAGGAAATAAATGTATAGATTGAATGTGAAAAGTCCTAATCCAATATACGATATAACCTAAATAGATGCTATTGTTGCCTAACCCCTCGGAAAGGGGATTGAGTGCAGCGTATTATTTTATTTGCGTTTTTAAATAAGTCAGAATCAAGATGTGACCTTATAATTAGATTTTTCTGTGTGAATAATGTTTTATTTTTTTAAAAGAGAGAATTGGGACAGCTTCGTAATAAACGTCAAAATCTCTTAAGAACCCGATGCTTATAGCAATTTCAACTGCTTTGGCAAACCGGATTGCCACCGTATTTATGATTGTAATAAAAAAATGAGAAATGGATTTTGTTTTTTTTTTGTATCCACTAACAAATAAGCAGTATTCCGTTTGAATAAGTTCCCAATTAACCCTAAAAGCTTTACAGAATTCTATCAAACGCGTATTTTTTTGCATCTTAAAGAATGAAAAAACTAATAATCGCGCATACTCCGCGCGATTTTGCTGGATTTAATCTTCACCCGAATTCTTTTTAAGGGTTTCGTCAGTTAGGATAATAAAAAAAATCGCGAAAACGAGGTTAACGAGGTTACGAGAGAGAGAGAGAGAAGACGGAGTGAGAAGTAGGAAGAAGTTCGTAGAAGAAGAGACTTGCACCACTGCACCCGGCATATTCTCCCCTCCGAACGAGGAGAAGAGAAAGAAAGGAGAGCCGGGAAAGAGATGATACGGATCCGGATTAGTAGCGTGGGCGATGTGGAATTTCGTCGTGATGTAAAGCGAATGAGAGAAGGCCGCGTAGAGATGGAGAGAGAGATAAATGTTACACGAAAGGACTGGCCGTAAAAAAGAGAGCGAATGGAGTTTGGGGAGGGGTAGAGAGATACATTCGCCTCGCATCTCTCCTTCTATCTGTTCCCTTCAAAAGGTGGCACGTCCACACTAGTCCACGTTTCCCCCACTCCAACCTCCCTCCCACTACTCAGTCTTCTCCCCTCCCTTTATCCCCTAATTCTCAGAATCCCAGCCTCGCCTTCCATTCCTCCGACACGGAATCCCCTTCTTCTCTCCCTACAGAAAAAATCCTGCCTTTAACCCTGCAACCGTCCTCACCGCCGACGTCCCAGCTTAGAGAGAGAGAAAACAGGAAAAGAACTTCCTCCACGGGTGTAAAACAAAAGAGGGTGGAATTCGAAGAGATGAGTGCTCGGAATGAGGGATGATAGCGTCACTTGTTCTTCAGGAAACGATGACCACTGCCATCTCTCCCTCTTTCACGCTTTCGTCACCATAGGATGTCTAAAGATTTGCGCCTATATAAATTCTATTGTTCGCGATTGATAAGGAAGAGTTTCTGTGTCAAACTCACCGAGTTTGAGGAAACTTTGATAGCATTAAGAGAAAGTTAAAATACAAGATCTATTTTTCCTTACCTGCTCATCTCCAAAATAATCCCACTGCAGTCGATTTTGATCGAAGAACTCGGGAATTATTGGCATACTTACGCAAAGTTATTTGGCGCTGAGCGAGTTTTGATTAAAATGTTGAATTATTTTAAATTTGCCATATTTTCATTATCGATCGAAGTAAAATATCATAGACGACCGTTTTTCAGCGATACATGCAAACGAGATTCAATGCTTAATTTGAATTTCTGGGAAGCCAGTTTTTACGACCGCTCAAATAATTGGTTCGAGTGTAATTATTAGGTTTTCTAGTAAAATTATCACTAAGGGTGGCATTTGACAGGCAAGTTGTAATTTAAAGTGATTATTTAAAGGTTTAGTTTGGTTGTTGCATGCAATATTCTCGATATATTTCGTGTATTGAGTACTAAAGTGTGTACAGATAAGATGTAAAAGAGTCGCGTAATTCAAGTAGTTCGGTTGGAAAATGACCGAGATTCCGTGACAAAATTACTTTATGAAATAAAATGTCATTAAAGTGAGATTCAGTATAAATGGACGGCTAATTCCTTCAAAATTTCATTTTTACACGCTAGAATTTTTTTCGAAATCTGGTCTTTTAAAATTACGCTGGCAAGTCTACTGCTGATTTTTACTCTAAGGAAGTATCTTTCAGGCTTCATTTATTTGAATGGTTTGATACCAAGTTGTTTGTAACAAATATTACTCATTCTACTATAACTAAGTATTGTTAATGAATATCCTTTCTTTCTAAGCGACAGGCTAAGATAATATGCTTATAAACATGTTTTGTACCTGTGAGGTAGATATGGGTCATGTTAAACGCTTCAAGTAACCAAAATGTTTATCGAATAAAATAATCCGCACATCATACGTTAATAAACTCCATTGTGCCATTTAAATTCGTTAATTAATGAGGAAATGACGATTAATTATTTTGAAGCGAGCCGACTAACAACTAAAAGTTCACTTGAGAATTGTCGAGCTCGTCTTATGGCCGAAAATAACTTCCGTAATGAGCACTTAAGTTTCAAAAATGGAAACATTAAATATTTGTCATTGGCATGTTATGGCTGTTGCAAATGTTGCCCAAGCAAGTACTTTATTTAAAAAATTTTAATACTTAAGTACTTATACTAGAAGCTAATTATAGGCAGAATCTTTCAAGCATTTTAAAAGACAACCGCTACCTTATTTTTCCTCGAGAGTAAGGTGCTGCGACAGCGACAAAATTGCATTTTCGCATTAATTCGCGAATTTTCGACCGACGGATGGATACCATTATGTTCGAGTAAACAACTCTGATTGCAAGATAGTTCGGTTTTCTTGTTGCATCAAGCGAAAATCTCACCCCTTCTTTCCCTCTTTTATTCTTTGTCTCGAGCAAGAGAGAGCAAGTAACAGTGGCACTTGCGCTCCTGTGTAAGACCAGCCTATCATCCTCTACGTCTCTTCTTTCATTCCTATTTCCTTCTTCTTTCCTTCTTCTTTTCTTCTCTCTCCTCTCCATTCCTTTTTCTCCGTTTTTGCAATTTTGTTTCTCCAGTGGGAAAGAAATATTCATCCGCCGTGTCGAATTTCATTTAAACGGTCGAAAACTTTCCTTCTCCTTCCTCTTCCAATTCCCTCCTTTTCCTCTCCTTAATACGGAATTCCGGATATCATCTCCAAGGAATGAGAGGCCGATGATTAATAATCCGACAAAATTAGAGCGAGTCTTGATCTGACTCGAACCAAACGAAAGTATACCGCTGCTGTTTTTTGTCGGGAAGAATTTTCTCGCGACCTTTTTCCCTTACGGAACTTGTCGAGTTTTAATGTTTTTAAGTAAGAGTTCGCCATGTTTAGATAGCGAAAGGGAGGGATCGTGTCGGCGGTTTTCCGTAACGCGACGTGCGGTTCAAATATCCCTTCTGGCACCTCCGGGCCATCATTTATATTCCGAATTTACGGGTCCCGAGTTCGATTCCAGGTGAGTTCTTTTCCCATTCGATTTACATGGTTAATCTAACATCTGTCGGGCAGTTTTTCTTTTGCGTTTTAAAATATTTTAGAATTATGATATCGGAGTGGGATCTGTACTGTTCAAAGGGAAAAAGATGAAGATTCTTATAACACGATTTTGATTTTCGATTGTATTTGTTTGAATTTTATCTCAAAAGCTTTCGTTTCGGCGTTTTGAAAACAATTTTTTTGATTTGTTGCTTTGGTGATGATTATTGCCGAACTCGGCTGGAGCATAGAGGAGTGTACATTCCAGCCTTGTTTCGATTCATAGCTATCGAGGTAAGAAGGTAATCAAAAGGTTGCGGGCTCGATTTCCGCCTAGGGCATAGATGATGTGATTGTCTAAGGATTTTTCTGAATAGAAAATGGTGCTAAATGATCTTAGACGTCGATGTACCTAAAAATTACTGCTGCTACTAACAGAAAATTTGTCAATTTTGAAGGTGGTATTTATATATTAAAATTGCATTGAAAGGAAAGTAGGAGGATTACTTCTTTCCAGAACTACTTGTTTTCCTTTAAGAAAACCTCTTTATAAAGGTGACTTCTATAACGTTCAAAAATTGCAAATGCGCATTGCGGCTCTAAATTAGGGTCCCTAGGAAATGAATCACACATCTTTGGTTCGAACAAGAATGCGGTTTAATCGAACGTTTCTCTGCTACGGGAACTGTCTCAAGCCTCAGTTAGCATATGCATTCTATCACGGAGGAGAAATGCTACGTTAAGAGCGCAGAACCCAAATTTAAGCATCTCGTATGCACGTTAAACCTACCTACCTATCCATTGAAGTTAATAGATTTTAAATAATACGGAGAAATCAAAACGTTTCCAATAGACTCGCTAGACAACGCTCTCACGACTCGATTTCCGAGTCGCCTAGCATCAGGAGTAATAAATCGCGACGCATTCTCGATGATTAGTTCCGCTCGAGGTTTTCGCTCCAACTCCCGTCAGATGGGGCGGCTGCATCGTACCCATTTATATCAGAGACCTCTCATATTCATCCGACGAAAGTTACGTCTCCGGCGAATACGTAAAGTTGGGGTCAAGGTCGGAACTGGGTGGAGATTTCTTTCCCCGTGTCACATCGGTTTCATGAATATTCAGATCGGTTCACCTGGGGGATATAAAGTGAGGCATCACGTGCGCGGGAATTCAGATGGATCCGTGCCTCATCAGATTATGACGTCGCTATGAGCATAACGTCAGAGGCACGAAAAAAATATTACGTTTGGAGAAGCAAATAAATCAATCAATCTGCTAGTTAACGATCTCAGCATGAAAAAAGACCGATTAAAAAAATCGGAAACGGAAGTTTATGTACATAAAGGTTTAGTTTTTTAAGAATGGTTTTGCGTGGCAAAATAAAATTTCAGTCGAGAGAAGGACGGATGGATTTCTTAAAATTTAACGCTCGGATGAAATTGTCATAATCATTTGTGTTCTTGTCTCAAGAATTTCCGTGATTGTATGTTTAACCAACTCCTCTAAGTTATCTTATTCTTGGTAAACTTATGTCCCTTACAAGTCCTCCGTCAGATGTTTTTCCTTCCTTTTCTCTTAGGGGTATTCCTTCAATCGCTTATTTAATCATGGAGTATCTTATCAAGAAACCTCGCAAATGTTCTTTCTCTCTCTCTCTAATCATTCGTATTATCGATCTATTCCCTCCTATTGCTCTTAATATTTACTCGCTATTTGCTAGATCCTTCCGTTTCATTTTCCGAAAGATATATTTCACAATTTTCGGCTTGAAGGTTGAAAACGAGAATGCCAGAAATAGGATTACGCGAGACGATATCTTTATTTACTCTAGTTGTGTCATTTAAATGTTTGTATGAAGCTTTCTTTGATTCCCGAGCAGCATATTCAATTTTTAAAAGTTTTCCACCATGCTTAGAAGGATCAGTTTGCTGTAAGTACATATGAAGTTCTAAAACTAATGTCAGAGTGCACTCTAAGAAATAACAAGATGGAAAAGTATACTCCATAAATGGAGTACACAGAAATTTCAAAGGCGTTTTTAATGGCAAATACGTATGGAACGGTATCAAAAAATTAGGTGATTCTCGAATTTTTATCCCCGAAACTATAATCTCGGGGATTATCATATAGTAAATGTTGATCTCTATCCAAATAAATTTTTGAATCTATACCTCACAGATAAAGAAGAGAATGGGAGAGAAATATATAGATATTTAATTGCTGTTTGCTGAGAGAACCGTCTTCGCGATCGATGTAAACATAATATTCGATGTTTTTCTCGAGATTTTCTCGAATTTTTATCTCCAAAATTATAACTCGTAATTATGTGGCCTCGAACTCTTTCTGGCAGTAAATTTCGTTCTCTATCCGAATAATTTTTTTAATCAATACCTTACAGATCATATAAGAGCTAGGGAGATAAAAGTTTGATATTTCATTGTTGCTTGACGGATGCCATTTAACGTGATACGAGTATAATTTTATTGAAGTAATTATGTAATGTGGAAGTTCTAATTGACAGATTCAGTTTGATAATCACAATTGGGAGATAAATGTAATGACGGTCACCCATACCTAATTAAATTAAATTCCGTTCAGCGGTTTAGGAGATAAAAGTTACGACGGACGGACCAGGCGTGCCCATAAGGCGTTACGCTATTACCGCTTTGCTGGTAAAGAACACCTAAAAATCTGCACCACCCTGACGATGGCATTAAAAATATAAAAAGTTTCGGCGGAAGACCAAATAAACGTCCGTAAAACAAACTTAATAAATTGTGGAAGTTTTCCATAGATTCATACAGATTAGTTTTCTCAAAGTGATAAACCAGGTTTTAATTTTCAGAATTCCTTTCATTTTTCTATAATTTTCCAATTGAAAATAACGATTGACAACATATGTAGTATATACCTTGGATATAAAGGCGGCGGAATTTTGCTTGATACCGAAAGAAGATATTCTGCTGATCGCTTTATCGTACGAATGGTCGAACTAACCGTATTTTGCGGGCATCAAAATTAAAGTATTTACTCTTAAAGCTATATGAATCGTTCAGTTACCTTGTTTACGTCGCGAAGGGCAAAAGAACTTACCTTTAATCGCTCGAGAAAAAAATCATATCGAAAAAAGACGTTTCTCCAAATGCCGATCTAAGCTGAAGAGGGAGGAAAAAAGAAAAACATTCTCTGAGAAAGCGAGTCGAAGTTAAGACTTTTCCGTTGAGCCGGTGTTTTCGGTTAGACAAGGGAAGGGTGGAGTCCGGTTAATAGTTTCGAGGGACTTTTGAGGAGGTTCGTATTCCGTCAGCGATTGGATTGGGGGTCGTGCGTGAGCCTTCGGATGTGGAGGACAACTTTTCAAAGCGGGAAGCATGGAGGAGGAGAAGAGTGAGGCGACGGAAGGAAGCGTGTCGCTGACAAAAGGTGCGGAAGATCGATTAATCTCGGAAACTCGTTCGATAAATCCCTCCTCCCACAATGGAGCCGTACTCGATTCTCACCCTCTCTTGTCTTTTGTTTTGCTCCTACTTCCACCTCCTCCATCGCTACCCTACGTCTCTCCCTTCGTTCCATTCCCTCCATTTCGCTCTTTTCCAATATCTCTTTCTCCCTTCCTCTCCAACTTTCTCCCTCTACTTCCTCCTACCCCCTCCGCCTTCCTCCCTCTCCTCTACTTCCTCTCTCTTTTCTACTCCCTCCATTTCTCTTCTCTCCTCCCCTCTCTTTCATTCCATTTCTCTCCCTCCCACTCCCTCTCCCTCTATTTCCACCATTTCACTCCCTCACTCTTTCCTTCTTCCTCCCTCTGCTTCCTCTCTCTCACTCCCAAAATAACTCTCCTAATCCCTCCACTTCTCTCTTTCTCCCTCCTATACTGTCCTCCCTTCTCCCTTTCATTCCATCCATCTCCCTCCCACTCCCTCCATCTCCTTCAATTTCCTCTCTTTCGCCCTCTCTCTCGCACTCCTTCCATCTCCCTATCAATCTACTTTCTCCCTCCTTATCCCACTAATTTCTCTTTCTCGCTCCTTCCTTCCTGGGAGAGCTTTCATTCGTCCCCACGCATTAATGTCCTCTCATCCTCCTCCTTAGTTGAGCTTTTCGGAGAAATTAATTATCCCCTCGCGGTATCTTGTCTAAAGTACTTGGAGAGATGTACCGGCGTCGGTGTTCGTGTTTTTGCGACACAATGGTACTGTGGTCGAGAGCTTGTTCTTATACACCATGCAATCAGAGGTGCTGTTTAAATGACATAACCTGCGCGTTCTTCGGTAAATATAAGTTAATTTTATTGCCTCAGCCTTTTGGTGGAAAGCAGAGAAAACAGCGTGTTCTTGAAGTCAATGGTTGTTTTAGCGTGAGAAGCCCTAAAGATCGTCGAATGCGGAATTTTATGGGACTATAACACTTCAGAGTAGGCACATAAAACCAAAATAAAATTCTCATAGTTGTTAATTAACAATATTTTCAATAAAGTATATGGATAAAAAAATTCCAAAGCAGAATAAAAGTAAGTGAAATTACAAATTTATATCTCTAAGTGTATATGTAATCTAGCGTTTCTTGTGTCATTATGTATTGAGCATATAAATTCGAAATGGTTTCTTCTGAGATCCTCTGAATCCGAGGGGACCATGTAGTCCATAGATAAATACGACCCTGATAATATTGGAAGACATTCGTTCTACATTTCTGGAAACTGAAATACTACCATAGATCAAACAAAGCTCATTGCGTTTGACAATTTGTTTTTATCTAGCGTTTTAAGTATCTATGGAAGAAAAAAAATAAATAGAAAAGCAAAGAATAGTAACCATTTGTTAAATTTTCGATCCATCATTTTCTCCTCACCAATTCTCAAGACAAAAGATTTCATCAAGCGACGAGTCGTCTTTCATCGCAAACTTAATAAACACCTCAGACTTAAATGGAGATGGAAAGGCAAACTGAAGGTAGATTAAGGTTCCGTCATTACTAATAAAAATTAAGAGGAAAAGGAACTCTAATTAATCACCTGCAAAATAAATCTGCGATCTTCCGATATTCCGTCGACATCTTCCCCAAAACCTCCTCAGTAAATATCGGTTAACATAATTCTTAGCCTCAAAGGCGAGGGTTGTTTTTTAAAAGACGCTTCGTCATCCCACACCATTTGATAACCTCATCACCAGAACGTCTAGGTGTCTGAAATTCTCACCTCAACTCAAATTGCCTCTTAATTACCCCCAATCAAGTCCTTCACCGCAATTAGACCCTCGTCTCCGTCAATATCGTCCCCGTCCTGTCCAATACACGCCTCGAATGTCTCATCGGAGAGGAGCCATTGTCGCATTGCACCGAAACCGCATCCATCCCTTAGATTTGCGCCCTCATTCTTCGGAACATTCATACGGTCGTTAGAGCCAACCGCTTCCCGCATACTCTCTCGCCACGTTTGCCTTCGCTAATTCGCCTCGTCGCGCAGACGTCATGTCCCGTTGAAATTTCATGTTTCGGCGCGCATTTTTCTAACAAAAAATATCATGCCGGAGTAATGGCAAAACGTGATTTTCACACAATACATAAATATCATGAGATTTTCTTTTCAGTTGTTGCCCAATTATTTTTCGTCCCTAAAGACATTCTTTTACAAAGTAAGGGATTTAATACGGAGTTGCATGGCTTGACAAAGATGATAGGAAGACGCGTACTCTGGTGGAATATACATTAAATTATAGGGGGCGTTATTGTCCTATTATTCGAAAGTTTTTCTAGTGATAACCATTGCCTTTTATTGCGAGTTAGATCTTTCTGGAACAGAAATTTATGGGTAAAACATAACCAGTTTGCAATCGGTTCGCGGCGTTGTCGGAGGACGACACTTCGGCCGATGCTCTCGCATCCGCTCCCGTCTCTTTGGCGGAGGCTGGATCTATGGGAAGTCGGGGTGGGAAGGGAGGGCTCCTAGTAATAGGTAGTTCTAATGTCCGGCGTGTTATGGCTCCCTTGCTAACTCGGGCCCGCCGGGAGGGAGTGGCTGAGCGGGTGTTCTCCAGGTGTATACCAGGAGGAACGGTCCCCCAAGTGACGAGGGCGGTACGGGAGTCGGTGGAGTCAACGGGTTGCTCTAGGCTGCGGATGGTGGTCCATGTTGGGACTAACGACGCCTCGAAGCGCGGGTCCGAGGAGATTCTAAGTTCTTTTGAGGACTTGGTCGCCGAGGTCACTCGTGTCCGAGAGGAGTCGGGTTCTGATGTGCGGCTCACCATTTGTAGTATTGTCCCGCGGATTGACTGTGGTTCGGAGGTTTGGAGCCGCGTGGCGGGGCTAAACCAAAGGCTATGGAATTTCTGTGTGGGCATGGGAGTCGACTTCGTTGATCTCCGGCCGGTTCTCGGATCGTGTAGGGTACCCCTAAACGGCTCTGGAGTTCATTACACGACCGAGGCTTCACAGAGTGTAGCGTGTAGGATCTTCGACCATGGTAGGTCTTTTTTAGATTAGAGAGTAGGGTAGGGTGTAGGCGTATTAGGAGATTTCATAGGGGCATCGAGTGTAATACAGTTTCTGGTCGCAAAGTGAGAGAGTCCACCTGCGAAAGCCGTAATAGAGCAGTTAATGCTTCGGGCGATAACGAGAAATTAAATATTATAGTCTTAAACTGCCGCAGCATTCGTAGGAAGTCTGCCGAACTCGAACACGTAATTCGCACGTTGCATGCGGATGTAGTTATAGGTACGGAAAGTTGGCTCACTGAAGATATCGCTAGCCAAGAAATTTTTCCGAAAAGCTATAGAGTATACAGAAAAGACCGCGCCAATAGAATAGGTGGCGGAGTATTTTTGGCAATAAGTGAAAAGTACGATAGTTGTCAGATCCCTATTATCGATGAAACGACCGAGAGCGTGTGGTGCCGCCTAGGTAAGGATAATTCGAAAAAGATATATTTATGCTCATTTTACAGACCACCTAATGCCAAAGTTGATTATATTTTAAGTTTAGAGAGGCAATTAGCCGAGCTTAGATCTATTATGAACGACGGTTACGTGATAATTGGAGGCGATTTTAACTTACCGTCAATCGATTGGGAAAACCTATGTTTCGTTACGGGAGGTAAAGAACGCGAATCGTGTGAAGCCTTAATTGACACGTTTCATGAATATTCCTTAATCCAGATGGTACAAAAAGCCACGCGTTCGGGCAATGTTCTCGACTTGCTTGCTTCTAACATCCCGCATAGGATAACTAAGGTATCCACAGAGGAGGGACTTAGCGACCATCGAGCTGTGTATGCGGAGTGCGAATTAAAGCTCAAAAGACATCCTAAGCCTCTTCGGAATGTATACGCTTTCGCCAAGGCCGACTTTAAAAGTTTCAGCTTACATCTCAAAAGTACCTTTGTCAGTTATCGTGAAAAGACAGAACGATTAGGTATGGAGCCGTCATGGTTATTATTTAAGAATATACTAGGAAGAGGTATCAATAGATTTATCCCCAGTAAGTTAAAATCTGATAAGAAAGAACCTCGTTGGTTTAATAAGGAAGCCAGGATTGCCTTAAGACGACAGAGGCGTAGCCACGCAAAATTGAAAAACATGCCTACCACCGCTTCCGATGAGTATCGCACAGCTATAGTCCATGAGTATAACAGTGCCCGCGTACTAGCGAGAAAAACCATGCGTAACGCATTTAACACCTTCCGGAATGAGGTATTAAATACAAAATTGAAGGAGGATCCAAAAGCGTTCTGGTCCTACGTAAGAGAAGTCAAGGGAGTGGGTCCTTCAATACCCTCCCTGCGATGTGATTCCGGAGACATCCTTCACGATGGGGAGGATAAAGCTAATCTACTAAACGTTTACTTCGCGAAGGCGTTCACGGCAGGTGGAAATATACTTAAAGATAATCTTATTCCCGATGGATGTACTCGGATGGATAATATTAAAATCTCTGAGGCAGGAATAGCGAAGCAACTGAGTGCGATAAAGCCCAACAAAAATCCTGGAACAGAAGGAATTCCCGCGCGTGTATTAAAAGAACTAGCAGAAGAAATAGCTCCCTTCCTTCGGATAGTTTTCGAGAAATCTCTTACCCTCTGTGAGGTTCCTGATGATTGGAAACTAGCACACGTCACACCCATTCATAAGGGAGGTGACAAAGAAAACCCCGAAAATTATAGGCCGATTTCTCTAACATCATTATCATGTAAGATTTTGGAGCACATTATTGTTAGCAACACAATGCGTTATCTTGAGAGTAGATCGCTCTTAGTCAGCTGTCAACATGGCTTCAGAAAAGGTAGATCCTGTGACACCCAACTCGGTCTGTTTGTGAATGATGTTTTATCATGCGGCGAAAATAATAAGCAGGTCGATGCAGTGTTCCTTGATTTTAGAAAAGCTTTTGACAAGGTTCCCCACCGTAAGTTGTTATTAAAATTGGGAAATCTTGGCGTTAATGTTAAAGTCATTAACTGGGTTCGCGCTTTCCTTTGGAATAGAAAACAAAAAGTAGTCATCGATGGTAAGTCCTCGAGTGTGGCAGATGTAGTCTCTGGAGTGCCGCAGGGTAGTGTGATCGGACCTATGCTTTTCTTGCTTTATATAAACGACATCAGCTCAGTTGTAAAAAGTAATATCAGGCTTTTTGCGGATGACACCGTAGTCTATAGAGAAATTAGTGGTCCTAGCGACCATCGTCAGCTTCAGGATGATCTGGATGCGTTATCTGTTTGGTGCAAGGAATGGCAGCTAGAAATCAATCAGAAAAAGAGTAACGTTCTAAACTTTTGGAAATCTAGAAGCCCATCGTCCGTGTTTACCTACTCGATAGATGGTGAGATCATTCCTGTTTCGGAATCCGTGAAATACCTCGGGGTAACCTTGAATCGTGACCTGTCTTGGGACACCCACATAAGACGAGTGATAGGTGCGGCAAATAAGAAGTTGGCTTTTGTGCGTAGGATAGTCAGGAAAAGCACGGAAAAGGTGAGAGAATCCTGTTATTTATCGTTGGTTAGACCTCAAATGGAATACGCAGCAGCGGTTTGGGATCCATATCAGAGGGGACTCATAAAGGATTTAGAAAAAATACAGCGGCGAGCAGCTAGATTCGTGAAAAAGAATTACGATAAAAAACAGAGCGTTACGTTACTCATTGATGAGTTGAGTTGGCCATCGTTGAAAGATCGTAGATTACAGGCGAGACTTAAACTTCTAGATAAATATAGGTCGGAGATATTCGTAAATGAAATGAAGGATATTATTCGACAACCAACGTATATCGGACGGAGGGATAATGACGACAAGATTCGCGAAATAGATAGTAGGACGGAGAGGTATAAGGAGTCCTTTTTCCCTAGGACAATACGTGACCACAATAGATAACAGTGAATAATAATTAGTTAGGAACTTGGTGCGCGGCACCCCCTGCCATCCACCGTCAAGGTGACTTGCAGGGTAATATGTAGATGTAGATGTACATTAGCTGTGCAGATGTTTGAGGTAAAGGACTGACATAAAAATTAACTCAAGGTCACATATTAAACGCTGATTCATAATAAAATTGGAGTTTAAAAAATAAACTGCGATAACTAAAATGATCGTAGTAATAGGTTTTTAGAGTGATTATAACGGTGTTAAGTTGGCGCTATGAAATAGCTTTGAAAAATTTCGTACCATCACGCTTCAAAGCGCTAAGGTTTGGTGGCTTATATTTTGTACCGCCGTTCTTTTAGAGTTGAGTGAAACTCGGGTCAGACGAGTCTAATCTTGACGTTGACTTCTCTTACACAAGTTGAATACAGCAAAACCTCGTTAATTCGAACCCCGTTTTTACAAAATTCGGTGTAATTCAAAATTTCTTTAAAAAATAAGTCCCCAAATAAGAAATTCCATGTAAAAGTGTTCCGATAACTCAAAAACTTCCATAATTCGAAATACGTTTTAGCCCCATTCTCAAAGTATCAATACATTTTTGTCGACATAATTCAAAATAAAATTTACGAAAAAGCAACGAAATAAAATTTACGAAAATATTGCCGACGCCATGTTTGGGGCGGCTTATTTGCATACGCAGTGCGTTGGGTATTGTCGCCGAACTTGGTTCATTCCCTACATTATTGGTTCCCAATCTGGGTGCAGCGGCACACGGGCGCTGCAGCTGAATTTTAGGGGTGCCGCGATAAAATTAGTCTTGTAAATAAATGAACGATTTGGATGTGTTTACAGGCAACTAGGGCATTAATGTTTTCTCTGATAAATTGATTATAGTGTGGTATCAACCAATGGTTACGTCCAAACTTTGTAATACTCATTTGTGAAAATGTAAAAACCTTGTTTGAAGGCTGGGGTATTCTGTTTATCTTTGAAAGGGTGCCGCGCCTACAAAATGGTTGGGAACCACTGCCCTACATATTAGTCTCAGCAGATCTATTCGACTATGTATTTTCACCATTTTGTTCGAAAAAAAGATATAAATTATCTTCAGACTTGAAAATGTAGTCCACTCTAGCAGGGCGCTATCTAAATGCCTCCCTCCACAGCCGCCGGGAGGGAGAGGAGAGCATTATTGTTCTGCTACTGACGCTGGTCCAAACCATAAATTTCCATTTGGCGTCGACCTTGTGTGGTTGTCCATCGAGTTATTTGCTCGGCGAATTTTGTGCTTAATACGCGTTTTCTAATGTTTCATTCCTTCACTGCTTGTTTTTAGTGCTTTACGTCATTGCTGAAAGGCACTATTATCTTCGTGATGCCCATCCGTGTCCAGTTGAAAGCTTATGGCGGTGCGCAAAGGACGATTTTAGGACTGTTTGGTCCATTTCAGCATTTCGTGAGGGTGAGGCGTGTCTACAGTTAGACCCGCTTGGGGCGAGGGGAAGAAAATACCAGCCAATAAGAGGTCGTAAATTTCCCTCTCCGCTCAAAATTTCTTGACGAGCGCTGTTGACACGATTGCTCACACTTTCCAATCGTATTTCGGCGACGGCGGAAAGCATTAACGTGCTTCATCCGGATCTATTGGAGCATAGAACTTCACTCGTCAGCGGCTACCGATGAACTGAGCGAAATTGGAAACTTGGCAAGATAGCGTCGTAGCCAAAGCGAAATAACCCGAACGCGAGCGGAATACTTCGAGTCCCAGCCTCACGAGCAGTAGAAACGGATTATAGGCGAGTCCATTGCTGAAACGTCACAACCGCAGGGGTGAGGGTATTTTTCGCGCGGGAGAAAGCGCATTAGGTTTGCTTCACGCGTCCAGGTTGCCAACTGCTTCTTCGCTCTTGCTATCGCTATTAGTTTTCATAGTTTCGTTTGCTGATCTGTTATCGAGTTATTGTTATTTTATACTTCGCGTTTTATTGTTCATCCGTTTTTGTGTTATACATTCATTTTGTTGTTTGTTATCATTATTTTATTTATAGTTTTGTTATAGTTATTTTTATTTTCTGTTACTTAATTTCTCGCGTTTTTATTACTATGATCTTGAACTTTTTGTTCCTTAGTTATTAACAATTTGAACAGTATTATTGCCGACACCTCAAAGACAGGGAATAGGAAAGTTACCCGTAGCCAGGCACGGGAAATTATTTATAACGTTCTGTGTTTTATGAAGAAGGAAGCTGCGGAAGGAATCAGTATTCCTATTACAAATGCATATGAGCGGACCGAAGCAGCAACAGGCATCTCACGTTGCACAGAGCGAATTTCAAAGGAAGGGGCAGAAATTGAAAAAGGTTGCAGCACCTCCTTCTTATCTCCGCGAAAGCATAAGAGACAGAAGAGTCCGAAATTGAAGGTCGACGATTTTGATGCCCATGTAGTGAGAAGAACAGTACATCGATTCCACGTGACTGAAACAAAGCATCTGACATTGAAAGCTCTGCTCCCTTTGGTAAGAGAGGACACCAGTTTCAAAGGCCAAGTCAGTTCGCTTAGAATTCTTCTGAAGAAAATTGGATTTAGGTACGTGTATTGATGAATATATGATCCATAATTTTGAGAGTTTATACAATTTCACATCTTAAAATGATATACTATCCTCATAGCTGAAAGAAAACAACAAATAACAAGAAAAAACTTTATGAGCGAAATGATATTCGATTGAAACGGATCGAATTCGGAAATACCGAGAAGAAGAACGCCCCATCGTATATACTGATTAAACGTACATTCATTCGACACACATGGCACTATACCAATGGTCCAGCGGGGATAATTCAGGATTGAAAGTGCCGATTTCTAAGGGGCAGCGACTGATTATTGTTCATGCTGGTAGTTATTTTTATAATGTATTTGTAATATCTTATAAAGCTAAATTATGAAATTTGGGAACACAAATAGCAACTCATCCGAGATGATTTTAAAGCTATTAAAGCCAATATAAGTATTAAATAAATATTATGTGGAAAAAAGGCATAATAATTTCCGTTTGGATCAGGCTTATATATACACTAGTAGAAGGTGCTTGCATTCTGCAAGCATTTCTACTCACCTTAAAAAAAAATTTATTTTTCAGAGATATATTACATTATGGGAAATATTTCTTTGATTCAAGTGAATTCTATTCCGAACCGATTTTGGTTTTTTCCATATAGAAAATAATGGAGTAAAACAATCACTAATTTTTGCAATTTTAGGTATATTATACGTTTCTCACATTGGGTTAATAATGCCACACATTTATGCCAAATTTTAAATTTATTGTACAATTAGAAGTGAAATAACATTTATCTAATTGTTTAAATTTAAATAACTTTTAACGGCCGCAATAACAAATTCATGGATACACTGCAATGTTTATTCGTTTAAATAGACAAAATTCTAAATAATTTAAAAATTTCAGCTCCCTAACTCACCGCGTAGTGTCTAAACATTTACCTATTTGTTTAAATTTTAAGAATTTTTAACTGCCAAACAAATTAAAATATCAAAATTTCTATAATCCCTATTTCGTACATACATAATCCTTGAAAATTTATTTAAAGAATTGCGAATTTTTAGCGTCCGCATTGATGCACTTTTTCAAGATTTTCGTTTTTTTAGTCCGTTTTGCACAAATTCCTAAGTATGAAAAAAATTTCGAATCTCCAGCTCATCTGGAAGTGCCTAAACATTAGTATCCTCCTATATCCTCCTCCTCCTCTGTAAGAAACGTCGATATATAATGACTAGTAGAAGGTGCTTGCATTCTGCAAGCATATCATCTCACCTTGAAAAAACATTCATTTTTCAGACAGATATTTCATTATTACAAATATTTTTTTTAATTCTAAAGATTTCACCTCCGCAGCGATTTTCGTTTTTCCCTAATGTAAAAATAATAGATTAAAACAATCCCCAAACTTTGCAATTATGTATATGTTATATGCTATCATTATATATCGTATGTTATATCCTCCTCTGTAAGAAACGTCTATATATAATGATAACATATAGGAGGATAATAATGTTTAGGCACTTCCAGATGAGCTGGAGATTTGAAATTTTTTTCATAGGTAGGATTTTATGCAAAACCGACTAGAAAAAACGAAAATCTTGAAAAAGTGCAACAATGCGACAGCTAAAAAATTGCAATTGTTTAAACAAAATTTCAAGGTTTTAGTATTATCGCATGCGCTACGGAGTTGAAATTTAAAAAAAAGTAGAATTTCTAAATAAACGAAATAGGGATTATACAAATTTTGATATTTAAACAAATAGATAACTGTTTAGACATTACGGGATGAGCTAGGAAGCTGAAATTTTCAAATTATGTACATAGTGCATTTGCACAAATTAACATTTGAATCTCTCCATATTGCGGCGTCCGTTAAAAATGTTTAAAATTCAAACAATTGGAAAAATATCATTTCACTTTTAGAAGTACTACAACTTTAAAATTTGGCAGAAATGTGTAGCATTAGTACCCCATAATGGAGAAAGTATAAAATTCTTAAAATTGCAAAGTTTTGGAATTGTTTCAGTCTATTATTTTTACATAAGGGAAAAACGACAATCGCTCCGGAGGTGGAATATTTAGAATTAAAAAAATATTTGTAATGATGAAATATGAAAAATTAATGTTTTTTTATGTTGAGATGATATGCTTGCAGAATGCAAGCACCAACTGCTAGTATGTTATATCCTCTTCTGTAAGAAACGTTTATATATAATGATATATATATATATATATATATATATATTTATTTATTTATTTATCTGCTTATTTATGTATTTATTACCAAGTGTTTCCAATTAAATTTTGGGGTTTCTGTATGAGCATTTTATTTCAAAAAGGTGGAGAAATCGGCTTTGTTCAGCAGTCGCTGCTCATTTTTAAGTCAGGTCAGAAAACTGGAGACTACCACGGGGATATGAATGGTATGAATCGCATGAAGTGGATAAAAGAAAGTCTAATTCCGAATTTCTCTTTAAATTCTATTGTGGTGGTGGATAACGCGGCGTACCATAACGTGGAGCTTGATCGCCCTCCTTGTAGCAATTCGAAGAAGGACCTAATGATGGCCTGGCTAGACTCCAGGGGTATTCAATACTCCGCAATCGAAACTAAAATTGAGTTATACCAAACAATAAAGCTGCTAAAGCAAAAAAAGTTTATATCGTGGATAAAATACTAGCAGACCATGGACATTGAACCATGCAATTAGGCTACCGCCATGTCATCCGGAGTTGAATCCCATCGAAAATATCTGGGGAAATGTAAAAAACTGGGTAGCGACGATGAACACGACATTTAAAATCGACGATGTGAAACGGTTGGTGGAAGAGAGGTGCTCCAATATCGAAAGAAGTGATTGGGAGAATGTTTGTCTGTAGAGAGTAGAGGAAGATTATATATCTAAGGAAATAACATTGGAAAATATTGTAAGCAAAATCAGTATTGATTTAGTTTCTGATTCAGAGTCGGAAGACGGCTGCATTTTAGAATATGCCCAAGCAGCCACCGTGGTAAGACGACACTTGATCTGAAATTATTTCTAGCATATCATGTGTGCTTCATTTAATTGAAAGTTCATGCAATTAAAAATTTTCAGAAAACAATTGTATTCGTTTTATTTCTTGATAATTGCTTCCGATTCATCGTTTTTTAACATTTGGGTCTGTACTAGTACTGAATTATAAAAGAGATATTTCATTAAAATGCATTGTTTATAACAGACTTGACCGAATTGCGGCTCGCGAGCCGCATGCTAAGATATCGGGTAAAATTCGAAAAATCTATACCCTAATTGTTTGTGACTGTTGTGGAAGTGGAGAGAGTGTTGTGCGAGGGAGAGGAAGGTTATTTGCAAAATTCGTGGTAGAACAGTAGGGGGTGGAGTGGCACTTAAGGGTTAGAAAGGCACGAGTAGGGGGTAATTCGAGGAAGGTCTTGTCTATAACCGTCGTTCTGGAGTCCTTGCTCACTGCTTCGTCAAAAACTTTTCGTTCCATGCTCCCAATCATAGGTTGATTATAGCCCTATCTCACGAAGACTTAAATAAGGAATTTCTAATAAATACACTATGCCATGTAAGAATTGCATTTACTCTCAACTTATGAACAAGTTATCTCTGAGAACAAGTAAAAAACATTATTTCTTCCCACTCGTCTTAACAACAAACCTACTGGGTGTCGCAAAGTTGATTTTATTGATAAAGGTTACAATTTACTCAAGAAACGTCTAAACTAGTGGTTGCCAAACATTTTCATTCTGCAAACCCCTATAACAATGCGTTTGTCGTTATAGTTCTCGTCCTTAAAAAAATTCTGCTTCTAGTCTAAAGAAATTTCACACGAATTCGTCAAGGATTTGATTTCTCTCTTCAACTAAAATAAATTTTGTTTTTACAAGCTTGTCTCAACTTTGTTGTTCAATTTAAGAAATATTAAAATCGAAACTAAATACGTTCTACATTAAATCTTATGCTAAACAATTGAAGGGAAGAAATACTCTTTGAATTGAACCAGTCCCATCACTGCAGAAAATGATTAATATAAACCGTAGAGTAAAATACGTTGTGCAAAGGCCATTAAAGATTATCTTCCGCGAATCGTCTGAGTCTTCTCGCGAACCCCTAGGGAGTTCCCGAAGCACAATTTGGGAACTTCTGGTCTAAACGCTTTGCGCGTACTACAACCCGAGTGTAGCCCGTCGCACCACAACCCGTGTAAACGCGGCTAAGTTTGCGAACCTGGTAAGGCCATCGCTCATCACCTCAAGCTTTCCTCAGTGTTGCCACTTCTTTTAGCAATTGGGAGCTAGATTTCATCTTCTTGGTAGCTAGAATATATAAAAACCAATGATATTCATGGTTGTGTACTGAAAGCTTACCATAAGATGTCTTTAAACTATTAGTGTATCGTAACTGTGTGCAGAGCAAATGTGTCAACTATTTTGAAGCTATCACTGTCTTTTATAAATACACAAAAAGATGAAATCTTCGCCTGAACAAATTTCTTTGGACATTTGAAGAGCCTTTTTAAAGCCCTTTTCCAAGCACTGCATTTTTCCATAATAGGAATTGTATGATAAGTATCTAGAAAGGCAGAGTCCAATTGTTAACTTGTTAAACTTTGTTGTTATTATTCTGCCATTGCAGACTTTTTTGGTAGTTTCATCTGTCCTAATAGGTTAAAATTATATTTAATAAAAAATAAATATGTTAGATTAAAATCCATATAATGGATAAAACTAACAGAAGATTTCCTGTTGTTGTTTCCAAATAATTATATACTATGAATATCTGATATATTCTTGCCAGTTAAGTATGTAACTTCATTTCTATGTAGAAAATTAAACCCTGAATTAAAATTCTACAAAAAGTATTTATTATTCATTGCTGCTTCTGACATTTTAAATTTCAATTCTAAAATTTTCAGGTTGAAAATTAAGAAAATATACTTTCATTTTAGAAAGAAGACTTTTTTAATTAAAGGAGTTTAATTAGTAAACTATTTTAGCATAAAATCTTTCTTGAAAAATATGACAAATACATTTAAGGAAACAATAATATAATCACAAATGAATACACTTGAATCATTAAATTTTACATAAACTCTTTTACATTTGAGAATACTCTTTGGGTTAAACATGTATTACTTAAGGTTGATATAATATTTTACACTCATTATAAATGGTAATTGGTTTGACAAAGTAATGATGAAATTAAAACAAAATATAAACATTAACCAAAATGGAAGCTTTTAATAAAATTTTAAACTCAATATGCCACAAGTCTCATTCAGAGTCACTTGTTTCCTCTAAATTTAAAATGTCATCATCCTCATCAGATTGATGGGAAATGTCATCGTTTGCTGTAGAAGGGATAGCTGATGGTGGGAGGTGCTTTTTGTATGATTCCTGAATCCCTATCTTTTTCAATATTTCAGATGGAAAATTATAATCTGTACAGCACTTTTGATGTCTTTTTAAACCATACTTAATGCATAAAAGATAAAATTAACTATTATTACCTTCATTTTGTTTCTTTGTTTTGATTTAATTATATTTAAATGGCTGAATATTCTTTCAATATCAGCGTTTGAATGAGGTATTATTAAAACTGACATGGAAAATTGTGATAATTCTCTAAATGGGTTACAGCCACATGCATCTCTGTACCTATAAACTTCATTCCAAAAATTTTCTGTATTTGTCTTATTTGACCAATCCAAAAGATGAATTTTTTAAAACTGATTTTCTGCTGCAGATATTGTTTTTTCATTTTGGTCCATATACTCCATCAGTTTTGTTATTGGATTTTTTTTGTGCTTCAAGACGTTTCCCACTGATAACACATATGTCCTTTAAATGCTTAGATTTTCTGGAAGTCTTTGCTGCAATTGCTTGAATAATTTAGCAAGGAAATTTATGCATGTGGATCTTATCATTTTTTCCTTATCAGCTGTAATTTCTTTTTTCATTTCAATTTCTCTATAATTTTTTCAAATTTATACCCCAGATATGGGTTATGATCAAGGTACTTCTCTATATTGGAAAGTAAAGGATCTATTTCATAGCTTGGGACCACAACTTTTGCAGCGATAGATTGAATAAGCAGAGTCAAATCATTAAAAAGTTTTGTTTGGTCAGTTGTACTTGATTCAAACAATTTGTTTACTTGTTGAACCTCAACTAAAACAGGATGAACAAATGATTAATATGCTAGGTTCATTTCATCGTTGCATAGTTCATTCAAAATTTCAGAAGTATAACAATTTTCACTTGTCTTCACTATTTCAAAGTGAGTTTTTAACATGTCCCATCGGTCTAACAATCTAACAACTGGCTCTATGGATATCCATTTAGTTCGACAGTTTTTAACTATCTTCAAAGGTTCTCTTCCATCATTTAGTTTCTGATATAGACATTTATAATAAATTTGATGCATTGAAGAATTTGAAAACCATTTATAAGTTTCAGAAACAAGGAATTCTAAATTTTTGGGTAAAGTAAGAGATGAGGCTTGAGAAATTGCTAACTGTAATGAATGGCAAACACACCTTATCAAAATCAAGGAAGGAAATTAACTTTTAATTTCTCGAAAACACCATTATTGACCCCTACCATAACACTGGCATTATCCGTTCCTATTTCTACTAGATTCTTAATATTTAGTCTTTTCTCTATTAGAGTATCCTTAATAGCCTTAACTATTGCTTCAGAATCACATCTTTTAATAACTATCAGAGTTAGAAATGTGGAAACAATTTTACTTGTGGCTTGACTGTAATATATTATAGGCATCCCTAATATTTTATTTATGGTAATATCATTTGTCTCGTCTAACAGCAAACTAAACTTACTATTACCTATATCTCTAATTAGATCATCTTGAAAATGAGGACTGATCACATTGTTTATTATTTCTGTACATTTTGTTCTAGCATCTTCAACTTGGATGCCACATCACTATTTGAAAAATGGGTCTTACACAGATAATCAAAATGATCACAATTACGGATCGCACAATGTGAGCTTAAGAACAATGTGATGCTTGCTTTCCATGCCAAAGTTTTATCACACATTGTAGGTTTTAACATTGTTCTTAAATCACCATTGGAAGTTGCGATAGGCACGGCAGTCTTAAGCTTCTTTGAATTTATGTTTTAGTAAATCAGAATGTTTGGCATTTATATCACACTTATAGTAATTACAATGTGCCTTACTTGAATCAGTATGAATTTCTATTAGCCATTTCTTTAATAACTCATCCTGCAACTACTCTTTCCTAAACTTTTGTTTGTATTGCTTATTCTTGCCCATGATAATGTGAGGGTGTCTGTAAAAAGGTTTTAGAAATTCTCAGTGAAAAAATGCTAATAATAAAAATTAACCCCATTCTAAAGTAAAAAATAAGGAAACAGTAGAATACCAAAAAATTATATAACTTACAAAAAATGGTTTAATTGACCATTCTTGAGGACAATTTAAATCATTTGGTTGTCTCCAAAGCTTGATTTTCATTTAACATATTTCAAATGTTACATATGAGTGAAGTTTTTTTCAGCTCTAAAAAGGATAAAATAAATCGATAATATTCCCAAAAAAAACATTTAAAGAAAACGTGCACACATTACAATCTATTTCATTAAACAGAGTAATGAAGAGTACCCGTGTATTGTGGCGATAATCCCTCAATATTACTCAATCACTTTGAGTATTTTAAATGTGGTTACTTGAAGACGGGTTTTCACTGAGTGGACTGACATCAGTTAGTGCTTGGCTACCAGTATTTCCTTTGCAGCAGTCTCAGATTGTCCTCAGAAGGCTGTTGCGAGATATGTTGTATTCTTAAAAGTTGTTGCTAACCATAAAATAAAAGTGGATACAATATATAAACGTTAGCAAGGTCATATAACAGGAATTGTAACTCATATTCACAGGAATCATTTGCTTAAAAGCGGGCTCTCCATATGTCTGGATGCTGTGCCAGTTATTATTTGGACCAGATGCTCAGTAATTCTGAATATGAATGAATATATCAACTCAATAACTTGAAATAATTATGATTTTTCGAATTGATGCAATGATATAATTTTAGAGGAAATTAAACAAGTCGTGATAACTATTCTAGGGTGAAAAAAATACGTTTTTATTAATTAATCTATCTTCCAACTTGAATGTGTACATAATATTACAAAAGGAAGCTTTCTTACCGTTGTCTATAACAGCGCAAAGGGAAAGATGTAGGCAATTTAAACCCTTAGAACTAACAAAATTTATTGGGGGTACCATATCTTCAACTTATCTAGGATTTTTTAGATAGTTGCTAGAAATAGCTATATTTTTTAATCAATACGCTAGATTTGTAGCATGTAGCTAGGGTCATTTTTTCAAGAGCTAATCTGAAAGAAAAGTCGCTATATCTAGCTACAAATTCGCTAAAATGGAAACACTGGCTTTCCTCCTCTTAAGTGCTTTCCCTTCCAATGCCTGGCAGTCTGCGCATCTGACCGCCACAAGTTTTCAATCGGACTGTACGCATATATCAGGGAAGAATTGGTTTAACCGATTACAAGTAAATTTGGAACAGAATATTCACATAAATTAACGACCACAATTACAATTCGACCGGTTCGACTCGGCAGGGGTGTCACAATTGCAAAGTTAACCTTTTCGGTAATTATGAATTTGGAAGGAATTGGCCCAACCGATTTCAACGAAATTTTATATGAAGAAGGCATGCAGCATAAAATAACAAACTCAAGATGTTTAGCCTGGATATAGAAATTAGAGCTGCCACAATACAAGAAATAAAAAAATTCTTCTTACAACTATTTGTGTTGAACGTTCTCATCAATTTAAACCAAATTTAGTATTTATAATCTATACATATATACAAAACAATATTAGCATATTTAGTCCGAATTATTTAAACAAGGGTGCCACAATTACAAATTAAATTCTTTCAGCAATTAAGGATTTGGAAGGAATTGGCTGAACGGATTACAATTAAATTTTATATATAAGATTTGTGCAGCATACCATAATGAAATCAACATGTTTAAAGCGGAGCTAAATAGCAGGGCTACCACAGTAAAAAAGTAAAATAGTATTTCTCAACCGGTATGCCGCGAACATTTTCCAAGTGTGCCGCTAGATTTTGAATAGAAAATTACAAATCTGTGCGTCTTCCACCGATTATATACACAGTTTTAACAAAGAAACTAACACCATATTAAGATTAGTTTAATTCAATCTAAAAGTATCACTGCTTTGGATAGTAACCGAATCCCTTGTGCTTGAGTCATAGACAAATGATTGGTTCTCGTTGATCTACAAGTCTCTACGATGACGTAGCATGCTACGTCTGCGTTGACCTTCCTGGATGTCCGCGACTCTGGCGCATTCCTTTATCAAATCAGTACTGGCCTAGATGTGTGGCAGGCTTATACTACAATTTGGTGTCTGTAAATGTATGTTTCGTGAGTTTATTCTGTATAAAAGATTTTTTTATTAAGTGTTTTGTGTAACACCGTCGGTAGAAAACTGTGATATTTGTGGTTTCGTCCAATCATCATTGCTAAAAATTACAAAATTTGCGCCAATAAAAATGGACAGATTTATTACAAGAAAGCATAAAGGTGAAAAATATGAAGAACATAATAAGGAAAAACCCAGTACGAGCGGGAGCAAACCGCGTAAGATTTCTAAGGTTTCTCGCAAGTATATGGGCAGTTATTTGAATCTGGGATTTTCTTGGTGTGGAAATAAAGATTGTCCTGTTCCAATGTGTGTTGTGTGGGGTGTGAATCTATCAAACGAAGCCATGGTTCCCAGCAAATTGAAACGACATTTCACCACAATGTATGTTCATCTCGAAGGTAAAGATTTGAACAATTTCAAAAGGTTGATGAAACTGCATTCTAAACAAGCGAGTTACTTACAAAAAAACCTAACCGTGTCTAATAAAGTTCAAGTTGCTTCTTATCAGGTAGCAGAAATCGTAGCTTAAAAAATTAAGTCCCACACTATAGCTGAGTCACTTATTTCGCCTGTGTGCCGTGCGATAGTTAGGACAACGCTCGGTGATGAAGCGGAACCAGAAATTGCTAATGATGCAATTCGAAGAAGGTTAGAAGATATGTCATTTAACATAGAGGAAAATTTTCCTAATAATCTTAAAATGTCTGACTTTGCTTTGCAAGTTGACGAGTCAACCAATATTAGCGGCAAAGCACAGCTATTAGCATTTGTTTGCATCATTCATGAAAATGAAATAATTAGTCAATTTTTGTGCGTCTCTCAGAACACACAGATATATTCGATACTTGGACTTTCTACTTAGAACGTTCGGAAATTTCATGGAAATCATGTGCAGGAATTTGTACCAACGGTGCTCCATCCATGTTGGGATCTGTCAAGGGCTTCGTCTCACTTTTAAAACAATAGAATCCAACTACAATAACTACCCATTGTTTTTTGCACAGGAAAGTCCTTGTTGGAAAGACATTTGGAGTTGACTTGAAGTCCATATTAGACCAAGTTGTCGGATTGGTTAATTTTGTGAAATCAAGATCTCTAAAGACCCGCCTCTTCAAACAGCTTTGTAATGCTATGGATTTGCAGTACGAATATTTAGTTTTACACAGAGAAATAAGATGGCTGTCGAGGGGAAGACTGTTGGCTCGTGTATATGAACTTAAAGAAGAGATGTTACTATTTTTAAATAGGGGGAAACAGTGATTTTTTCAATATCATAGTTGTAAACTTTGGTGCGCCAAATTAGCATATTTTGCAGAAATATTTAGGTATCTGAATAGTGTGAACATGCAGGGACGAAATGAAAACATCCTAACTTCTACGGATAAGCTACTGGCATTGCAGAGAAAAATAGTCATTCGGATAAAGAGAGCTAGAAAAGGTTATCTTGAAATGTTTTCTCTGAATCCAAAACCCCATACGAAATAAATTTTTGATCTCGTGGTGGAACATTTAGTAACTCTAGAGCACAATATCTAGCGTTACTTTCCATCCTTGACTACATAGAAATATGACTGGGTAAGGAACCCATTCACACCAGTGACAAATGACTTATGTTTTTTTACTCTCTCCGAAGAAGTTAGCTTCTCGTTCAACTGATCGCACTCTGAACATCAAGTACGCCAAATTGTAATTGTAAGTTGAGGTTCTCGACAGAAATAAACATTAAGTGCAGAAAAAGGGAACGGCTAAACTCTACTGAAGATGAAATGAGGCTGATTATCACAGAAACGTCTTAATATCAGTGCAATCATTAGAAAACGTCAAGCTCAAGTGTAACATTAGGTAAGATTTTAAAATAGATGTTTTAACAAAACTTCATCATTTGTACTGCTTTACGATATCACAACTTAATTTGGTCCATTACATATACGAGATAATATAAAAAATATGTATTTTTATGATAAATACTAGTTATTTATTCAAATCTAATTCCAGTGTGCCGCGAAAATAAGTGAATAACTAAAGTTTGCCGCGAGCACCAATAGGTTGAGAACCACTGCTCTAGAGAACTGACAGTCTGAATTTTAACCAAATATGGTATATATAATCTTTATATAAATAAATAACTAAAATATTATATTTCAACCGGGTCGAATAAACAGGGCTACCACAATATCAAGGTTAGAATTTTTCTATAACTATTGATTTCGAAGGTATTGGCTGAACGGATTTTAAATAAATTTAGTTTGTATAGAATAACAAAACAAAATGAATATGTTTAGAACGGACCTAAATAGCAGAGCTACCACAGTACAAGAAAAATAACTGTTTCCTGATTTCAAAGCATTAATATAGATTTGTATATTATTATACTAAGGTGAATTTGACGAAAAGCACTTCCGTACCACGGGAAACCAGTGTAAATCCCTACTTGTTGTATTCAATTGTGTTTATATCATCCCATTGTTACTGGTTCAATTATTGGAAGACTATTTGCCTGTTTTAACAATCTAAAGACTATATTTGTTCGTTTAAATCATTGAAAGACTGTATTTACCTGTTTTAATCACTGAAAGACTATATCTGCGTGCATAAATCACTGAAATACTATATTTAAATTTGTTGTTAAAGAAATTTTTTTGAAATTTATCCTCCAGTAACTCCGGTACACGTTACATAGTACAAAGACTCTGACTCTCGCCGAAAAAATGTCTTTGCTTGAAGTCATTGACAAGAAGTACGAATCGAAAGGAATATTGGCAAAAAGTACGGGATTCCGAACTATTCTTTATCTGCAATTATACGCCAGCGTTCACGATCGGCAAAAAACAAAGGCCTTGATGAAAAATTGATCAAGATTTTCCACAAATACAGTCGTCGAATATGCCTATGACAAGCCAAATGTTCATTGAAAAAGCAGTCTTGGGAACACTTTGAAAATTGAGGATTTTTAATAGTCCAATGGATAGTTGGATCGTTTTAAAAAACGCTACAACACTGTTTGCCTCTCAGTTTGCGGCAATGCTTAAAAAATTCATGAAATGGAAGTGACACCCTGGCTGAAAAACAATATAAATTTTGCAGAAGTAGGCGCCCAAGGACATTTATAATTTGGAGGAAACGGGCATTTTTTCAACGTTGCCCGATCGTACATTTGCTCTTCGAGGCGAAAAATGTCACGGCGGCAAACGCAGCAAGGAACGTATCACCGCAGTGCTCTGCACAAATATGGACGGATCGGAAAAAGCCAAACTTGTAATTAATGACAAATATGCCACTCAACGCTGTTTTAAAGGTATTAATAGTGGTAATTTTCCGATAATTTACGAATACAACAAAAGGGCGTAGATGACGAGAGACCTATTCAAAATCTTTTTCATACGAATGCAAAGACGTATGGTGGAGCAAAATCGTGAAATTTTTGTTGACCCCAGAAAATTGTTTGGGTCACGAAGTGAGTGATAAATACGCATCATTTAAAATGTAAATAGCCATTAAAGAAAATAACTATTATCGTCGTGTGTGGTGCAAATTAATAATAGGTTTTCGCGGGATAATTTACAAAATTGACGATTTAAGACGCGTGCCAGGTCTTGGCATAGGCGTGGCAATCGGTGACTCCTCAGACCATTGCCGATTGTTTTATTATCGCAGCCGACGGAAGTGATCGAAGGTACAGAAGTGGAGGATATACGACAGCAATATATTGGGGCCTGTCAATTTCGGAGACTGTTTCCTTCGACAATGGCTTGGCCGTCTGTCTGTTGTCTATGATGCCAAGCTCGACGAATCGGAGATCGTTGTGAGTTACGGCGACGCAGAAGACGATGAGGACGACACCAATGAATTGTTGCACTGTTGCCAGCTAAGGAGCATATTTTCAAATCTTTGGATGCTCTACAAAACTATGTGCCAGGGATGCCAGACATACCGATTGATGTGTGCGAAAAGTTGAAGCCAGTTCGCATCACATCGCGCTAGAGAGTGCCACGAAATTGAAAATAAATGACTTTTCGAAATTATTTTAAATGAGTATTTTTTTAAGGTCTTCTGTTTATTGACATTTAAGTTGAAATAAGTGACTGACAAACTTTTAACATTTTTAGAGGATTTTAATTTTGTTAATATTTAAATGTATGATCGTAACTTTGGATTTAATTCGTCTACATCATATTCTGAGGTACATGTATATATTATACCCGTTTTTCTGTATTTTAAAATGTTTGCTGTTTTCCTTTTTTTGTATTTTAATACGTTTTGTGTTTTATGTATTTTATATGTGCATTTTTTTTAAATTTGATAGATTTTTTGGTAAATTTCGAATTATAGAGATTTTGAGTAATTCGAAATTTTTTATTTGGCCCCCTGAATTTCAAATTAACGAGGTTTTACTGTATATGTATACACGGAAACGTGAACATTCTTTTCTGTAATTGTAGCGTAATACAATAGACATATTTTCTGTGATGTACATTTTTACGTGACGCATTTATTGTTTTACAACATGTCGTTCAAATGTTTACTGTTGAACGTTTTGACCCCTACCTGGAAATCAATTCTCAAGTGGGCCAAATGTAAATTCATTATAAAAATTGGTATTATAAATGTAAAAATCAACAATAAATAATGATATAAATCTTTAACTTTGTAATCTTCTCTTTATTTAAAAATTATAACATGTAATTTCACTGTTAACCCCGCATAATATAGAGACTGATGATGCAGTCGTTACCGCTAAACCAATCGATATAATTTTTTAATATGTAGAAATTATAGAGCCTATAATTTATTCCGTGGACATGCCTATCAGTCAACTAACTCCATTTTTTAAGATACAAAATTAAACAATTTTTTTGGTTAAAACCTCGCGTCGTTTGATCCCAATTTTAATTTAAACGTGTAAAATACCAGAATTTAATTTTATGAAAAATTTTTTGGGGACTATGTTTCACGGGCCACATAAAATGCCTTTGAACCATAAATATATGCCACAACACTTTCTTGAAACCTACAACTAACCTAACTTAGAATAAATGTCCCTTATTTTCAGCAAACAACCAACACGTGGCTGCCCTTACTACATATGCCACCAATTACGTATACACAAATGCTCCTTGATGTTCTGCCTCGCAACGTATACTTGTTTGCCCCTGAATCATACCACCATACACACACACACACCCCACTCTTATACATACTATCACTTCACTGGAACTAAAATTTCTATTTAAACTCTTATATATACTCAGGGCCATTCGCCTGAGCTTTCGATTACTCCCATTTGTTTTTAATACTTGAGAGAGGTTTATGCAATGAAAATTTCAGACAAAAATTATTTCATCCGATCTTTAATGAGATTATTGTTTATAATTTGTCAGTGGAGCCTTTCTTTTTCATTTTAATTAATTTTTTGAAATTTTGCGGCGAACTAGCTAATAATTTTGTAACTCTAGGGTGAGGAGGAGGCTGTTGCGTGTTTAGATGCTCACGATGTTCGTCCTTCGTAGCGCAAGGGGCATCCGATAAATGCCATGTGACCCGTGAGAACGAAAGCTCTTCGCATTTCCCCAATTTGCATATAGCGCGAGTTAACCTTCGATATTGGAAATAGGAGGAAGTTGATCCGAGCAGGTAATTGAATAAAAACATGAGTCGACCTTTTTGGTTTTTGATGATAGGTGAAATTAACGCAACCCTGAAAAATCCGCCCGCTGCCATGCCTTCGAAGGCAGAAGTTCGACGGGAGAAGAGAAATCCTTTCGTTATCTCAGTATTCCAATTTGTAATTGTAGTCTTTATCAACGAAATTTTTATAGATGTCAGAAGTTTAGAGGCAGGATAGCGCTTTCAATAACTTCAATTCAACATTTCTTGAATTATTCAGAATGTTTTCGTCTTCTCGTAAAGTTTCTAAGGGTGTAGAATATTCTTATTGTATTAGGGTGCAACGATGGGCGATATGATTTTGAGTCTTTCATCTTGATAGCGTAATATACTCTCAGATATTTCATATTTCTTTCTGAAGGAGTAAATTGATTGGACATGATTTTTAATCGTGTGCATTCATTTCTCTTCGGCGTCCCTTCAAACGAATATTCTCGTAACTGTTCATGACTTGCAATATAAGCATTGATAAAACGGACGAAATCTTTTACATATTTTGTTGCTGAATGCTTTTCTTTTCTCATTTTCCCTTCCTACGTTTGCTCTTTCCTATGCACTCATTCAGCTGCTTCCCTTCTTATTTTCCTCTTCACAATTTTGTACCAAAATAGATCTTTTCCTCCTTATCCCCGACTTCTGTTGATCTGTTGCCATGGTTTTAACTGCTCGTATGTCTTATTATCCGCCATTTCCTCCAAGGTCATTTTCAGTTATTAATTCAACCCTCGTTGCTTCAGCGTCATTTAATCATCACTTTTTAGTTTCGTTACGGTTGTAGAATAAAAGGCTTTATGAAATATGAAATCATCATATTCATCAACATCACCATGCGTAATCTTTCCGCGGACAGGGCCTATATTATGTGTTAAATCACGTTCTCCACATTTTCCTGTCTCCCGTAGTCTTCTTAGTTTCTAGGCGATTCTATCTCTTTTTATATATTCTAAATCTTTTCCTTCCTCTTTTGCCTTTAAATCTCCCTTTGACCCCCCCGAAATGAATCCAACATTGTACTGCTGAAGGCTAATGTCAGTTTGCTTTGTTCGTTCATTTTGATTAAATTATTAATGACTAAATTAATATATGAAAGAATACTATTGTGAAAAATTAAAATTTGCAGTTAAAGAAATTAAAAATATTCTTTAAAACAAACTCCTAAGCCGTACGAATCTCAAAAAACTTTATAGAGGTAAACTGTTAAAATATATCAAGTTCACGGAAACATTTGTTTCACGCCAGGTACTTGATTTCTAGAACAAATGTCTGATGGTTTATGCGTCTCACGGCAACGAAAGAGATCAAACAGACTAAACTCAAACACACACACACTCAAAGTCAATCGCACAGATCTCTAAAAAGATTTTTAATGAAAGAAGTTATTCTATATACGCATTTCAAGATCTAAGCTCTCATCATCAGTAGATGATAGTGAATGAATGTTTAAATTTAGTGTGTTTGGTCCCTGTCAATGTCATGAGATGCATAAACCATCAGAAATTTGTTTGTGGTATCAAGTCCCTGCCGTGAAAGAAATTTTTCCGTAAACTTGATATATTTTAATAGTTTACCTCTAAATATATTTTTGAGATTCATAAGGTTTATGAGTTTGTTTTAAAGATTTTTTTTATTTCTTTAACTATAAATTTCGACGAGATTAATATCGGTATGAACTGGTCTTCTTATGTAACTTCCATTGTCTTTATCAGCAAACTCTGAGTTGTATTTATTTTTTATTTAATTATTACCAGTTTAATTCTTATTTAATTTCATTATTTATAGAAAGTATTTTTTAAACTTTTCTGGCCTGCTTAGTCCATTTTTGAAAATCATTATGTTTCATCGGTACTTCTATAATACCATCTATTTCAATTATTTACCTGTGGGGTAATTTTGACCTTATGTAGAAGATCCACTTGGTGGAATTTTGTCTTATTATAACTCGTTTTCATTTATGATATATTTTACATCCATATATAACAATTTTTACAAAATTATAATTAATTCCAATATGCGATTTCAATCTCTTTAAATTTTTATTCCACATTGCTCGATTATTACATTCTCTCTTGCAGCATAATTTATCTTATTTGTAGTTATTCTTTAAGAAGATTTCTTTATTTTTAAACTCTCATGTTTCACAATGATTAATTTAAACACTATATTCGATAATTCATTCGCAGTGCTTATTTATTACCAATATTTTTAATGACCTGAGCTTGACTTACGATAGGTATTATCCTATGGATTCTAAGTTACTCGATTTTTGTGTAATGGTCAATTTACCGCATTACGATTTTTTTCATAATATTTATTTAGTTTTATATAGGCATAAATTTTTCAGTGAATATGGAGGTGATCATTTTCGTTACATTTTTCATCTCTTAAAAATTCAGTTCCAGTTGAACTGTACTTGGTGAATTGTTGAGAGCATTAAATTACTCAAATGTTTAATACTCTATCACGATATATTTTCACGGGATCAATACAAAACGTTTAATCGCCACGGACCAGATACCTCATGTGCTCACATTCAAAGAATTAGATAACTTTTTCTGCCTCATATAAATTACATAGTATAAATTTGTAATGTCCGTAGGTTTCATTTCCAATACGCTTTATTATCAAAGAAAATAACAAAGTTTCTTTCTATCCAATTGCTATCATCCAAAGTTTTTAACCACCATCGGTTCGTTGTTTAACTTGAAGTTAGGTTACTTTTACAATAAATTATGATTCCTTTTATTTATTCTTTCGCAGAGAAAGAATTCGTTATTATTCGTTCTCATCGCAACGATAAAAAGCAGACCTCAAAAAAAGTTACGATTACTTGATTCCCAAGATACGTGTTGAGGAAGATGGATACAGGTTGATTTTTACTAGGTTTATAGGGAGAGCACTAGCGGAATTTTTAAATATCCCATTGTGTTGCGAATGTAACTTCAGTCTGTTAAATAGTACCTTTTAACGCCTCGTATGCCTAGTTCTTCTCCACAGTCACACACATATCTTTGTATAAATAATAGGAATAAACGCCTATTATCCTCTTTAGAGAAATTCGCGTTTCATTTTTTTTACCTTTATGATCCTTAATTTCTGTCGCCACGTTTTTATTTTAAGCTCTCCTTCGTACATAATTACGAGAACTTGAATTTAAACCTCCAGAGAACGCGCGCCGCTCACTGTTGATTGTCCTCCCTTTCTTTTATTTGAACGGGTAATTAGCGTTGCTATGGGAGATAATTAATGCAACGCGGCTTCCACGTTTTGTATCTCGGATCTCTCTCTCGGTCTTACATTCTCTCTTCCTCCTCCTATTGGATGGATGAATACAAAGCGGTGAATAAGAATCTCATCTTTTTTATTAATCTCTTTTTACGTTCCTGCTCTCAATCACCCTCTTTTTTACCACGCCTCTTATCAACACCTGTTCAGTCTCTTCTCCTTTTCATCTCAGCCCTCTCCTCTTTTGCTCTCGACCCGTATAAACGAGCGTTCCATCATCTTGATCCGACCTCACGCGCGCCTAATTCATGTTTACCGTCAAGCGTACATGTAACGGCTCGGACGTCTACGAGTTTTTTTCAAAAACACCGTGTAATCAAGTTGGCAATAGTGACTCCCAAAGGTGGTTTCGTGAAACTCTAACACTTGTCGAATTTTTTATTTAAAAACGGGTTAGACCGAGTTATGGTATATTTCGGAAATAATATCGCAGTTCATTTTTCCCCCTCGTCCGAATAAAATGTAATATTTTTGCTCCTCGGGCATAATAAAAAATTCTGTTTTCGCAAAATGGAATCTCCATTTGTATAACTAAAAATATACAGGAGAACGTGCGCGGTGCCGGACGAATGGCCCGAGGGCAGTTTTTAAACATTTTATGCATACACACTTTTAAATGCAGTCTCAGTTGTTTTTGCTAAATGCACATAGGCGTAAGCTTTTACTGTTTTTACATGCATGCGGGTGAAAGCGTGCGTGATTGTGGGTTTTTATGCTAGTAGAACATAAGAGAATATGCCAAGTCTTTTAAAAAAATTAACGAGTGCGTCATAAAGGTGATGTAATTTTCACAAAAAAATATATATCATCTGTGGAACTCTTCTTTTCTATAGCACTGCAAACATAATTTTAAAATCGCTTTTGGTGTTTTATTAAGTTTTATAAAGACGATATAATATGTAGAGGCATAATTAGTTCTTAAAGGTAAAAAGCAGTTCTGGAAAGAACTAATCCATCTGCTTGCCTTCCAATACCATTTTAATATATAAATACCACCAAAGATGCCGTAATAATTACACAAGAAGAAGCGCCGTATTGTTTAGAGTCGGTATGGTAACTGACAACAATATGTAGTATTCATATATTTCGCCGCGATTCCGATAGGTATGAATCGACCTAATTACCAACTTTTGTATTAACTTCGCTTTATTTATATATATATATGTGTGTGTGTGTGTTTGTGGTTGTGTCATTATAAATAGCTGCTTCTTACGGAGGACCCCCCCCCCACACACACACGAGTTGTCGGTGCTTGCATACTGCAAGCGTTCAAAAAATCCCTATACACCAAGATATAAACTCGCAAATAAACCAACGCGACAGCATTTGAACTACACTGAGCCCATTTATATAAGATAATAGCTTTCATTTTCTGCAAAATTAAGGCATCCATCCGGAATTTCTAAATTATCTGGCAATCGGCTTCGCGTCCAAGTTTTTCAATTTCTAGTTTAATGGCTCATATCGCCCTTTTTAAGCAATAACTATAATTATCATTAAGACTATGGCTTATATATTATACACTAAAATTTATGTAAAAATTACAATATTTTTTGTGTTAGAATTATGGCATCATCATCCGTGCCTTTTAGTACGCATCCGGATACAAAAATTAGTTTACAATTTTTACGTCATCACATGTAAGTATACGTCCTTGGCTGAAGTCAAAGGGATTATAATGCAGTCTAAGCACTAAATCAATACTCTTAAAGTATGGAAAATCTATTCTTATTGAAAGGCATTGGATTCGTTGCTGTGGTAGATTATATTTTTCATTTTTGAAGACCGAAAATAATTTATTAATTTTATGATTAAAATCAAACTCTTACACGAATTGAGCATATATTTGAATTCTATCTTCTATAAAATAAATTTCATTTTTTCCACAGCATGGTCATGTCTTGAGTTTGTCACTTAACAGTAAATAGTTTAAAAAAGCAATTTTATATAGCCTTGCACAGTCTTTGGGATCAAAAACACACCTTAAATATAACATTTTCTGGAAATTCAGATTTTTCCAGAGGTTGTAACCAATGACCTATATTCATAGCAAATTTCAGCTCTGTAGAACTTCTAGAAGTACCATAGGTTTTGTATGATATATATCCTATATCTTTTATAAATAGCTGCTTCTTATAGAGGATATAAGATATATATATATATATATATATATGTGTGTGTGTGTGTGTGTGTACATATATATCATTATATATTCACGTTCCTTACAAAGGAGGAGTAATATAAATTACAACATATATATAGCATATATATATAGGAGGATACTAATGTTTAGGCAATTCCATAAAAGTCTCGAATTTTTTTTGTCGGTAGGATTATGTACAAAACCGACTAGAAAAAACGAAAATCTCAAAAAAGTTCGACATTGCGGCCGCTAAAAATTCTAAATTATTTCAACATATTTGCAAGATTTGTGTTTTTCCGGATGTGCTTGGAGTTGAATTTTTTTATAGGTTGAATTTGTATAAAAATGAAATGGGTATTATACAAATTTTGATATTTTAGTTTGTTTGGATGTTAAAAATTCTTAAAATTTAAACATATAGGTAAATATTTAGATACTACGGGGCTAAATAGGGAGCTGAAATTTTAAAGTATTTAGAGATTAGTCTATACAATCGAATAAAAATTTCAATGCATCCATGAAATTGTTATTGCGGCCGTTAAAAATTAATTCATTTAAAAAAATTAGATAAATGACATTTCACTTCTAAATGTGCTATAAACTTAAAACTTGGCAGAAATGTGTGACATTATTAAACCCAATGTGGAAAAATTATAATATTCTTGCAAAATTTAGTGATTGTTTTACTCAATTATTGTTCCATAAGGAAAAAACGAAAATCGGTCCAGAGGATCTTATGAATTAAAGAAATATTTCCCATAATGAAATATCTCTCTGAAAAATTAATATTTTTCCAAGGTGAGAAGAAATACTTGTATATATAGTATACTAGTATATATATATATATATATATATATATATATATATATATATATATAATGTACTAATAATCGGTGCTTGCATACTGCAAGCATTGGTAGCGCCTGGAGTCGAACCGAGGACACCTACATAAGATGTCTCACATTATCCGAAGGTCTACTCATGACATCTACAAACTGAAAATTTCAGCGCAATATTCCTCTTAGTATTGTCTGCTCACCCAAATATGTTTTCCCTTTGCTTTTAAATGTCACGGTCTGAGAGTGACGTCATGACACTATGCTACTTTTCAGTTCGTGGCACTAACCTCTCGTTCAGTTTTATTAACACGTAAAATAAATTCCTGAAGAAAATCACTGTCTCGTAGTCATGACAGAAATATTGGACCATTGTTATATATTGTATAAAATAACGTTTTTATGCAGTAAAAATCGAATAATTGGACTAATTCGGCAGAAAATTCGTGTTCTACATTCAGGAAAAATAATCTTCATTCTTTTTTCCCGTCTTCTAATTTATATCCGGGGTTTGTACCTTAATTTAAAGTTGTTTAAAAATGGAATTATAAAAAGGTTGGAAGGATTTAAATGAGACTTGAAAATGAACGTTTTGAGGTTGTAAGGGGAAATTTTAGAATTTTCGATTTTTTCTGATGATTTTGGACCAACACCAAGGTTCCTTCCAAATTTCAGCTCTGTCCAATATCTATAAGTACGTTAGCTTTTATATCATTGTAATATATAATATATCCTCCGTAAGAAGCAACTATTTATTATAGATATGATATAAAACCTAAGGTACTTCTAGATATGCCACGGACCTGAAATTTGGCAGGATGATAGTTTATTAGGTAGAACCAACAATAAAAATTGAAAATTTTAAATTTTTTAAGTTTTAGTGGGGTATTTTTGACCCTAATGCTCCATTTTGATACCCCATAAGAAAAAAATGAAAATCTGTGTCGAGTTTTATAAATTTGCATTTTTAAATTAGTTATAATTAAGATAGAAACTCAGGAAGAAAACAATTCTATAGCTAAAAGAATGTGGTTTTTTATTTTTGAAGATTAAATTCAAATCGGTGCCGAATTGAAGAAGAAATATGTTTTTAATCGAAAAAAAGCAGATGCTCAACAATCAAGAACTTCAGCTACCATAGCAACAAGGGCAATGCTTTTCAATGGGAATAGGCAATCCGTATTATAATAACATCGCGTTAATGCTTTTTAATAGAGAAATTCTTATTGTCCCATTGATTTCAACCAAAGACAAATACATATGATGACGTAATAATTTTAAAACGCGATATATGTTATTAAATATAAGAACGTTACTCCTTTCAATTACGGGGGTTGATGAACTGTATATAATAATAGCTTTAATTTAGTGCTTCTAAAGAGAATCAGTGGATTGTATTATAATGCAATTGATTTAAAACTACGGCGTAAACTTATAACGACGTCAAATCTAAAAACAGGAAATATTAGGCTATTGTAAAAAAAGTAATATCGTGTTGGAGATGAAATTGTAAAGTTATTTAAAGCTTAGTAAATATACCAAAATAAACATTTGAAAATCTCAATGTATATATTTTTGCGGCCGTTAATTTTATTTTTAATTAAAAACAAATAGATAATTATTATTTCACTTCTAGATAAGCTACAAATTTAAAATTTGTCAGAAATGTGTGGCTATAGTACCCTACTATGGAGAAAGTGTAATATTCTTAAGATTGTAAGTTTTAGGGATTGTTTAACTCTATTATTGTTACATAAGGGAAGAACGGAAATCGGTGCAGAGGTGAAATCTTTAGAATTAAAAAAATATTCTTTCTAAAAAATGGATGTTTTTCAAGGTGTGATGAAATGCTTGCAGAATGCAAGCACCTTTTACTAGTAGGATATATATATATATATATATATATATATAGTAGGGTGGGTCGAAAATTTTTTTTTTCAAATTTTAAATTGTCTGTACCGGGATACGTGGCGTATATGGACCACTAGTAAACACAAATTTTTACTGAAATTGGATAATGTTAAACCGGCCACTGGGCGTTTGAAATTTATCCGAGAGTAATTGTTGGGAAATAAAGGTAAAATAATTTTTTTATAACAGCACTTCGCTTATTTTGCTAACTTTTTTTACAAAATAACCCAGAACATACCATGAGGATGTGGCTGTTTTCAAGTTCCACACCGTGGCCGCCATAATGGGCACATAATCAATATTAGCTTAAACTGTGGTGTGTTTTACCACATATTTGGCCTTGTTTTCAAAGCTGGGTAGTAGTTTTCTTGACTCTAGTGTCATTCGAATGAATCCATCGTGAGATCTTTCACCACAGATTTTGGAAGAAGCCTCTGTCACTAGTTTGGCCGCTCTTTCTACAGCCTGAGTGTGGCAGGGAATCTCCCATAAGTCACCATCACGAACATCCTCAGATTCTATAATTTCCTCAATTTCCTCATCCGACATGGGTTTTATTATAGGAGAGTCTGTTATGTTACACTTTTCCCAGTCCAGAAGGTCAATGTAGTTAAGGGCATGGAAATTCAATGGAGGAACTCTAAAGGTTAGTATTTCGGATTTTGTTTTCTTTCTGCCTTTCAAAATTCTTTTCCATCCCAGCTGTCTCACAAGTTTTCGCTCATCAAGGAGAACATTTTTCGGATGACCAAAGTAAGCATTTCTCTGAATGATAGGATCAATTACTGCTCTCATATCTTTGCTAAGGTGCCTCGAACGTGAAAGAATCTGCCAGAGATGCTTAGCTCCGTCTTTACATGCTGGAGAAACCCTGATGTTAAACCACACGGGCGCACACACTTTGGCAATGAACTAGGCGAGAGTTCCCAAGGAAAAGAATGGGGTCTTTGTCCCAATATATATGCGCAATAGCCTATTAGCAGCAGTCGACCATCTGGCGTTAGATTGTTTACCAGGCGATCTGTGTGCCAAGGTTGTGGAGCAATTTCCGGTAGATAGGATCTGACAAATATCGTACAGATATTTGTGATCAGTTCTAAGATCCTCATTGAAACTCACTATTGGTAAGAGTTTGCAAGTTTCTAAAAGTTTCCCTAAGGACTCCGACAAAGTGAATGTGCCGGTCGTACTTCCATCAAGATATTGCAGTAGGTGGTGAAGAATCAGTTCGTTAGAATGAAGTTGGCACACTAACCATTGCAGTGGTCGCCCTAAATGTTGCTCAAAGAGGCAGATAACTCCTCCTTTAGCACCAGTGTTGACAGCTGTTCCACAACAACCAATAGCTAATAGATTCGTGATGCCTATATTGTTCCGTTGGAAGTATTGTAAAATACTAGCCTGAATATATTTCGCAGAGCCGTTCTCAGGATTCACATGGCCAAAATTTGTTTCCAGGCTCTTGCAGTAGAACTACATGTTCTTTCACTATGGTTTTCTTGAACCTTTTACCATATTTCTCTTATATTGATAAAGTTTTATCCTTTCGACTATCAAAATACAGGGCCTGTAAACATACACCTTCCTTTGAATCTACTTGTAGTATTTCAAGTCTAGCTTTCTTCCTTTATCGCCTAATTTTGCTCTTGTCGATAACTAGGGAAGTATCACGTTTTGTTACCAAACCTGCATCCACTAGTACTGCGCTAGCTATAATTGCAGCTTGCCGGTCGGATACTCCAGTTCTTTCAGCTGCTTGTGCCAAAGACGGTAGATTCCATCTCATATGAGAAATACTTGGCTCCTTGGACGTATATGGTTTTGGTTCATATAACTTGTCCGTGACGTCAGAACATTCAGATGATGAGCTACAATATTCTTCTGGTGCTACAGAAACAATTTGCTTTTCGGGTTTTTTCGGTCCTTTGCTCCTTTCTATTTTCCTTTTAAATCTAGTTTTAAGTACTCTCGTACTTTTACTGTCCTCGTTTCTCATTATCATTTCTCTTTTTGCTCTTTGGTCTTTGAGGAATTCTTGTTCCAACCGAGGCACTTTGCGGGACTTTTCGCAAGTACAATCTGAGAAGCTGAAACATTTGCAGGTAGATATATCGAAAAGTGTCGTCTTTGCCCCTTCCTGCAAATCGACATTTTTCATTTTCAAAATTTCGGTCATTTTTCTCCCGGACGTATTATTTACAGGTACAAGAGCCTTTTTCAGGTTAAGGAACCTCTTATGATACACATTAAGTTTAGCAACACACTGCTGATGAAAAATAATCGGCAGAGAAGCCTTTTGCAAAATTTTCTCAAGATTATCTATAACGATTCTTGAAATCTCGAGAAAGGTATGATGCAAAGCAGCACTTTCTTTGCTTATATTGTGTTGCACATAAAGAAAAATCTTTTTGATATTTCATTGAATACAATCTATGGAAAAAAATCGGAAATTTCAGAAAATTTTATATGTAAGGGGTGTTTTTTACCCCAAAGTCCAATTTTTAACACCCATTGAAAACTGTGTAGGGCTATATAAAATTGGTTTATTAAATTATTTAAAATTAATATACAAAGTCAAAAAATCCACCATACTGTGGAAATAAGAATAAAGTTTATTTTTTCTGAAGAAATAATACAAATCCATGCTGAATTTGTCTAAAAATTTGATTTTAATTATAAAATTAATAAATTCTTTTTGGTTTTCAACAATGAAATATATAATCTACCATAGCAACGACTCCAATGCCTATCATTGAGAATAGATTTTCCATACTTGAAGAGCATTGATTTAATACTTAGACTGCACTATAATCCATTTGATTACATGTGATGACGTAAAAAATGTAAATTAATTTTTTTATCCGGATACGTACTAAAAAGCACGGATGATAATGCCATCATAATTCTAACAAAAAAATACCCTAATTTTTACATAAATTTTAGTGTAACATATAAGCTATTGTCTCAATGACGATTATAGGTATTGCTGAAACAGGGCGATCTAATTGTAAGTCATTAAACCTAAAATTCGAATACATGGACTCGAGCCTATTGCCAGAGAATTTAAAACTTCCGGATATATTGCTTAATTTCGCAGAAAATGAAAATTATTGCCTTATATATCATTATGCCATTGATTTTAAACTTTTAAACTTAGCAGGTTGTCATTATACGAACACACGAAATTTATTAAAACGTAAAAAGTATTTTAATGTTGTGTTTCGTTCTTTTTCTAGACATTTTTACTCTTTTCAATTGTTAAATATAAGGGCGTCATACCTATTTCACGACTTTTTTATTCAAATTCGTGCTAAAGACATGGATGATGATGCCATAATCTTATCACAAAATATCATAATTTTTTCATAAACTTAGATTGCAGTGTATTGTATTAATGATGATTATTCTTATTGCTCATGTAGGGTGATCTGAAGCATGAAACTTGAATTACGAAAACTTCGACAAGAGCCGATTGCCAGAGAATTTGAAATTACGGATAGTTACCGTAATTACGCGGAAAATTACAAATATTCTGCCAGAATTCGTGGAATTTATTATCTAACGAGTGATTTAGTCACCTCGGCCACCAGAGAAACGCGTTGGCGCTGCGATAAATGTTAATTGGAATTTATTAGTGGCATTTTCATATTTATTTTTTAAATTGTTTTTTGTTGTTGTTTATTTTTATAACTTAATTATTTTGATAAAAGTTATCACATTATTTGTACTATAAAATGTTAGCTTTCTTTTCCTGTATTTATATTGTTGAAGGGAATCTGAACAAATTACCAGCGTCCATTATGGCAACGAGATTAAACAAACTATTGTCATTGTTCGTGGTGTAATAAAAGTCTCTTTATTTTAATGTGTATTTGTATTAATACGAGAATTCCTACGTTTTTGAGGGGATATTTCTGCTAATAATTGTGCTTTTATTTATCGTAATTATTATTTACAGTAAGTTTTTATTTATCTTAAAACTTTTTATCTTCATTCATATAAGATTATTCTTAAAACAGTTTTCCCTACGAAAAGGCCATTGAAAACCTAATTAGTGATCAACAGTTATACTCCTAATAGTATCTAAAGCTGAATTACCTTGAACTAGCAGTATTTTCGTTGATTTTAAGCAAAATGAATGAAACAAAAGATACTATCAAACTTCTTACTACTTATATACCCAACATTCTTTCGTTTGCCACTGAGTTCTATAATTCTGACTGACATTCTCTCAACTGTAAAAAGATTAAAGGTTAAATATAGAGATCCCCACATCACTCAACATCTGGTACACATTCTCATAGTGTGATAAAATATACTTTCTGAAATTGTGAAATTATTTCCCACTGTAAAAAGTATAATAAAACAACCTCCTACAAATGTACTTTTCTAAATCATTTTAGACACCGCAAAACGTAATTGTGTTGCAATTAAAATAGATACAATACGTTACAAAAATATCGCATATCGAGTGTTCTTCTTCAGCACATGTAATCTATCTTTCTTCCTTGGTTCAGTGAGCCACAGTGAAAGAAATAATGATGGACTACTCTCTTGAACAATACATAACGAATAGTTTAAAATAACACTTGGTTTTCTTAAGAAAATAGGTTTTATTATTGATTTTTATGTCGTAAGTAAATAGAAAATATGTTTTCGTATACATATACACAAGCAGAAATTAATAATGCATGCGTTTCTTAGCGGGTCCCTCCTCAGGTGGGCCCAAACGCATAACGTAATCTGCGTAGGTACAACTACGTCCTCATTATCTCCCTCAAAACATTTCATTTCTCAATTTTCTTACTCATAATCTTATGACAGTTTATTGCCTTTCTGGCGTACATATTTCATTGCGCGAGCATGATATTTGGGGCACGTAAAGGTGCCGCCTCCTAAGATATGAGTACGCTTTTACTTATCCGTGTCAACGTATCCATCGCCTTGCAAGTCTTCGTCACCACTTCGTCATCCTCGCAAACTTCTTTCCTAGATTTTTACCCCCTCGCGACATTCGTCTGTCTCCATTTTCTACCGGTAAAATATCCTACCTGTCATCTCCCGGTCACCCTAATTCCACGCAATGATCCTTAGATTCATCCATTTTATTTGTCGTTCGCATTATCCCTTCATCCATCGATCAAAAAATAATCCTGGTCCCTCATTCATTCGAATCGCGCATCTCTTGTCACTTACTTTTCCTATTTCCTCATTCATCTTCCCGTTATCCTTATCTGATCAAGGTAATCGCTTCTCTCTTGTTTGATTTATTCTTTCTATCTCCTTCTTCCAAAACTTTCTTGTTTCGTTCTATTTCTCAGCTTTCTGGTCCTACTCTATGGCCTCTCTCTCTCTCTCTCTCACCCTCTCTCTCTCCCTCTCATACCCTTCCTTAAATTTTCCCCTCTATCTCGACCTCCCTCCCCTCTCCTTGCCTACTTTCCCGTCCCCCTTACCTCTTCCACCAACCCATATTTCCTCACTTCACCACCCCATTTCCCTTCCCGCCACAAGTTCTTCCCGTACAAAGGCAGCCAGAACGCTCCTCTATGCCGGATCCACCACTCACCCGTCGTATAAATCATTCTCTCTTCCGCGAAGGTAAGTTTTTCAAGCTCGGTCGTTTGTTTCGTGTCGTTCCTGCTGAGGTCGGCTTCCCTTTGATACTCTCTATCTCTTTCGGCGGAAACCGCGAGAATTGAGTTATTAATGATCCCAGTTAATGATTTCGGAGTGGGAGGAGTGTGTGTGTGATGGGGTGAGAGATGGACGTTAGAATGTAACGGAAGGTGGGAAGAGAGGGAGGAGTGGGCAAGAGGATAGGAAGTGGGAGGAGGTGGGCCCTTCAAAAGCGCAGTTTCCTCAATTAGGCACGGGACATCCCGCGCGGAATTGCGAAATCGATTTCGGGTGCAGCGTTCTGTTGGGCGCTCGAATCTCTCCATATCTCTCTCTCTCTATATCTCTCTCTGTCTCTCACGGAACGCGAAGTAATTGCCGTGTATGACACGCCTGTGGCGGTCGGGAAATTTCAGCCGCTTTACCGAGCATAAATTGCCGCGGCGGAATTTTCTTTGACGCATTAATCGGGCCTCCGCGACCTCGGTTACGTTCTTCGTTGACGACGAAACGTTTTTTTTGTTCAGGTGACGGCTTCAAAAAAGAACTGCAAACAAGAGTGCTGCAGGTATTTTTTTGAAAGAGGGGAACCTTTATTTCATTTTCGCGAGGATTTGGAAACATCGCTCAATTCGTCCGAATTGAATGATTTTCGGGGATATCGATTCGTCCGAATGAAATTTTAAGCTAATTGTGAGATATAATCATGACGGGAACAAGAGAAAAGGTAACAGAACAGCTTTGTTCGCGGATTCTATCGATGAATAACTTAATCCACCAGGTTGATTCGTTTTGCAACAAAGCAGGAGGAGGGAATTGTTATTGGTTAAATTGTGAATATGGCAAATTTTTTCTTTTGAATTACCGGCAAATTATCGAAACTAATTTTGGAAAGCTCGCCTATTTGTGAGATTGGTTTGTGATTGGAATCAGAGAGAATGGAATAATAACTTTTAAAAATTTATTTTAATTTGTTCCTAAACATCACTTATTCTACCTTTTAAAATGAGCTTTTGAATAGGAAAAAAATCAATTATAGGAATCCTTTCCTCTAGCAGTATTCGAAACCACTGCATTAGTATTGGGTGTAAGACACAATAGCTACATCTCCACCCGCCAGAGCAGTACTCGGAATAAATTCTTCAATGAAGGATTGTTAACGTAACCTGGTGATATTTTGACGTGCCGCACTCTTCTTCGTACAGTTACTCATTTATTCATTCATATTTTTTTTTCTCTGGTTAAATCAATTTGTTTTTAAATTCTAATTACTTAAACTTCGCGGCACAATTCACCGGAAGGTTATCCTCATGAAAACTCCAAAATGCTTCCAACGCTGCGTGATTTTCTTTTATTATCTCAATCTACCTCCTCCCGGATATCCTTGATTCGGATAGGAATACGGCGTTTCACAAATTTAATCCGGAGAAAGCTGCCGTTTCTCATCGACTCGTTTCCTGCAAATTTAATGACAAACCTTCAATCAATCTTTACGTGACAAAAACGGTTGCCACGGCGACGCATTAAAAATGTTTGCAGACCGTTAGGGCGAAACGAAAGGAAATAAAAAATAAAGTGGCGAAAATAAAATGAAGAGCATCAAAAGCTTAGTAGGGTGTACGGAAAAGAGAGATAGAGAGAGAGAAACACTTCCTTTTTTAACAAATCGATATTAATTTAATTCTTTCGACGTCTCAGCGCTGCCTGTCCAGTGAGGAAATGTCTCCTGTCCAATCCCCTAAATTTTTCTCTCCCTCTCTCTTTTCTCTCCGTCTCTCTCTCCTAACGTTACTTAACCGTATCGTAGGTAAGGATGCGATGTCTTTCCCTCGTCACTCGCTCGATCCCCTTTTCGCCCCTTCCCTCCTTGGCAGTCATCCGTCTCTGGTCCCGTCCTCAGGCCACGCAATCCCCATCCGAATATCCAAAAACCTCTCTCTACCCTCTCACCCCTCCTGTCCGAAACCTCAACGCTACTCATATCTCCGTCTTTCCTACCTACCCTACCACTCTCGGAGATTTTTTATTTCATTAAATTGAGAGCTAAAAATAAAAAAAGAGGGCAGTGAAGTGTTTATGTATGGACTGCCTTGTCTCGTACGAGGTGGGAACGTTGTAACCTAAGAGAATTTCTTATATGAAATGGTTTTAAAGTGTAGAAGTGTGTGTGTGTGTGTGTGTGTGTGTGTGTGTGTGTGTGTGTGTGTGTGTGTGTGTGTGTGTGTGTGTGTGTGTGTGTGTGTGTGTGTGTGTGTGTGTGTGTGTGTGTGTGTGTGTGTAGGAGAATGCAGGAAATGAAAATCGTTGTGACATATACTGCACAAACAGTCTCGTATATATAATCTTGTTTGATATAACAGTACCTTCGGTTTCATTAAAGCGAATATAAGGGTGGATAAAATTTTCTCACAGTTCCTCTCATAGCAACAGTTCTGCTTCTTGGCGGTCATTTAAGAAGGGATGAATGGATTTCCAGGGGAAAGAGACGGATTCTAAGCTTGAGTATTGTTGCTTGGCGTCAGACGAGCCGAGGGAGAGTTTGGATGCAACCGAGCGTAATACTTGATGTTTTATAATGCCTATAGTAATTTCTGAGACATGTAATGTGAGGTTTTGCTTTTGAGACCAAACTATTCGAATGGATAATTTTAAACAAAAGTCAATGAAACATTTTTAATGTATCCGCATTTTACAAAATTCAATTTGAATAAACTATCCTTCTTTGTTGCGTTATTTTAGCCCATTTCATCAGGATTTCTATTTTCGATCATACCCTATAAGCATACGAGATTTCATCGGATTCTGTACAACCGTTCGTACCATAGAGCCGCGCATCAAGGACAAACAACATGTGGACTGAACCGCAAAAACCACTTTTGAACTGAAAGGCACATAAAACGTACAGGAGAGAGAAGAATTCCATGGCAAATTATACAAGTAGCTTTATTCACCTATTTCTCCCCAGCAAATGAATTTAGATTCACTACATTTTTACCATCTCTAGCTCTTATACAGACCAAACCATTCTAAAATTTTGACACCTTCAGTTTGCAGGATATTAGAGATATTGCTCACAAAGGCGGACAGACGGACAGAATGCATGAGTGATTTTTTAATAAAGCGCCAAAGATTCTCAAATTACTTGCGTGAGAAAGTAAAAATAGAAAAATTACGTAAGAATTGGGAATATTTAAGAACAATAGGAGAGAAACAAAATAGAAAGACAAAACCGATGGGACGTATTCCGAGAAGATATTGCACCGTTTAAAAAAGATAGAGGGAAAATTTGATAGCTGAAGAGCTAGGAAAAGGATTCAGAAAGTTTGAAGAGGAAATGGGAGTTACCAAGAAATGAATGAGATTACGGAGGACAGGGGAACGTGGAGAGAACGGTTTAGCCTATCATCACGGATAAGTGCGCAGACAATATATGTGTATGTGTACTTTTCTATTCCATTTTATAATTTTTCGTATTCATTTCCCTTTTCCTAGCTTTTCTCTTATGTTTTCCCTTTCCACCTATTGCTAGGGTCCAATAGTTCGCTTCTTTGTCCACCAACCTCCAACTTTCCCAAAGTTTTAAATTATGGTATCTTTCAGGCGCAGACAGATTGTTTTAGTTTAAAACTTGATATGAAAAATTCTTAATGTAATTTCCTTCAAGTTAATTCGATCATTTATATTCTCGACCGGGCAAAGGTTGATATTCTTCAAGTTTTGAGATCCATCCCAGGTATTTGTCAATCGAATTTCCTTATTGAATTTCATAAATGTTGAAAAGGTATACGATGAAAATTAACTATATTAAAATAAGTACTCGTTTCAAAAGAATCGTCCCTCTTGTCCTGTAAAATAAAAACGTTTTATCCTTCTCACTACCTTCTACCAATCGAAACCAATTTATTCAAACTATTTACATGCATATTACATTAGCTCATCAGAATAAATTGGTTTGATTTTGTGATTTATAGCTCAGTCATAAAAAAGTTTGGCTTTGTGAGATATGTGTCTCTGTTCAAAACTTTCAACTTTCTCAACTTTCAATGCCCCCAAAAATTGAAATTCATTTTTCTATCGAATGTCATTTCCCTTTTACCCTCTTTTCAATCTTTTTTCCTTTTGAGGAAACCATTGGGTGAATTTTAATTATCTTCCTTAATAGGCTTTCTTCAGATAAACCACAATCTATGAGCCCATACGCACAATTAACGCGAATAAATCTGTTTGTGGTGTACTAGATCAAGTGTTCATTTGTTGCATAATTACGTATTCTGTTCGATCCGTGCATCGTATGATTTTAGAATAGCTTTAGAAGAAGAACAAAACTTACCGCATCTGTTAATATACAGAGCTATTTAATTTTTTTGACGGAAAATGAAGTATTTATCCATATCTACAATGAACTTTCTACAGAAAATAGATGCGAGATAGTTATCCGTCAAATAAAATTAATGAAAGCATTTCTTACGGTCTCAGTTTTTTTTTTTTTTTTTAAAGTGAAAATTTATTCCTGCTAATATGATCGAATAATCGATTTCCTTCCCTTGGGATTAAGTTAGAATCAAATTTCCAAGTATAAATTTAGAAGATATATGACATTTTAAAATAGCTTCGTTTTTCTTCAGAATATGGTAGCTCTTTTCATGGATAAACTCATTTCGGTAACTGTTTTCATCTGTTGAATTTCAGAAAATACCTACTTTCTTCCATCCAAAACTGTTATTTTGTTGAGGTCGATTTTTTCCACTCAAAATTTTTGTTTTTTTAATAAACTAAGGTAGATATTATTAATCCCAGCGCGAGGCAAGCTTAACCTGCTAGGAATACAGGGACCTTGTCTCCGAATTTGCCCACTTTATTTCATTGCTCTGGCTCCGTTATGCTCGCTCCCACCTACCTATTTTAAAATTCAGATCCTTCCACCTTTTCCCTCTCTCTTCCCCTTTTCATCCTAAAGGGTCCTCCGTCCGTCTTATCCTTTCCTCAAGACCCCTTTTCTCTCCTTCGCGACGCTGTGACTACCTCGTTTCTTTTTGTTACGAAGGGGAAGGGGGAGTTACCGCCAAATCCCCATGAAGTCTTCGCGGGAGCTTAAACGGAGGAAATGGTATCTGAGTGGTTTTTCACCATCGCGAAGAGTTTTTCATTTCCGGGAGACATCTTTGGACGTCACGGCCCACCTTTCCGTTATCAATAGATTGACTTGTGCGCCGGAGTCAAGCTTGAGAGAGGATGGGTAAAATTGGATGGATGAAAATGAATTACTTCTTCGGGCAAGAACCGAAAGCATGATGTAGTATTCGGACTGCCGTAGCATGTTTCGAAAATAGATGGGTGCGGGGTTTTAGAATTTTCAGATCATGGCACGTACTAGTTTATATGGCGTGCATATAAAGACGTCCCTCGCTAACCGTCGCCTACGCTAATCGTCTTCTCGCTTGACCTTTATTTATAAATTATAACCTTTCTGCGCGTAATCGGTGTCTCCATCTCGAAATCGGTGATCGATTCCAGAGCGACAACCGCCTACCCGTCTTTTAAAATTAATATTTTTATCATCATATGCATTTAGAGAAAGAGGAAGGCTAACTGGGTTGGACATTACATGAGGAGAGAGAGTATGATTAAAGATGTGTTAGAAGGAAAACTATATGGGAAAAGGGATAGATAGATAGATAGATAAATGTCTTTATTAGGGCGAAATTTAGACCATAAGGTCCACTCTTACATTTAACCCTTCGTCAACGATACGTTACATTATATTAAAATACATTAAATTACATAACAAACGATTAATATGATTAAATACTAATGCATAGAGAGACAGATAGGCACATATTCAGGAAAACGTCTAAGAAAGGCAAGGTATTTGTGGGGGAAAAACCTAGGAAGGGCCTGGACCAACCTAGAAAAACCAATTCAAGGAAAACACCCACGGAGTGAAGTGGGAAACCTGCGAATGCTCTAGATGCATGAAAGAACAATGTGAACGATACAATAACACAATAAAGTGTTAAATAAAAAATTATATGTTAAAAATGTAATAATAAATAAACGAGAAAATATTTAATATAGAATGACAACGAATGAATAAGAGAAAGGGAGATGGAGAGGAAGAAAGAGAGAGAGGAAGAGAAAGAGAGGAAGAGAAAGAGAGGAGAGAGAGAGAGGAAGAGAGAGAGGAAGAGAAGGAGAGGAGAGAGAAGAAAAGAGAGGAAGAGAAAGATAGATAGATAATCGTCTTTATTCGGGCGAAATTTAGACCATAAGGTCCATTCTTACATTTAACCCTTCGTCAATATAAAAAATATAAAAAAATGGTAAAGTAAGATATATATATATATATATATATATATATATATATATATATATATATATATATCTTGAGTTCTCTCTCTGTAGCTGAAGAAGGAGTAGTTCCGAAAGCTTTACGTTTGTGATGTTTCTGTGTTTTTGTGTTATTTTACGTGTGTCGCTTCGACATCCCCGGAGCCTCGCCAACCTGAAGTCGTCTGATTGGTGAGTGCTCACTGGGTTTCCTCATCCCAACACCTTGTTGACATCCATATATATATATATATATATATATATATACAATACGCATAACATAAACAGTATATACCTAAATCATACAGAGAAAAAAAATATATATATATATAAAATTGAAGACAGATTAGAGATTGTGGGGAAAACCTAGGTAAAACAGGCATGTCCTCCCTAGTAAAACCCACGCAGAAAAACACCCACTGAGAAGGGGGGTGTGAAAAACCTGCGAAAACCCTAGATAGTGTACATATAATGATATAGTAATACAACATTAAATAGAAAGGAGTATGTACAGTAAGTCTTCGTATATACAGCATCGTTGTATACCGTCATAAAAAATACATATATAGGTATTAACGTAATGCAAACCAAGAAATATAATACAATAATTAGGCAGAATAAGATGAAATATACTTGAAATATATACAATGAATATGGAGATTGTTGTTGGATCATGCATAACATAAGAAAGAAGGAAATTATATAAAATTACACATATGATATAAAACAATACATAATAAAATAAAGTAATACGAAATAGTATAAAACAATACAAAATGATATAAAACAGTATAAAATAGTATAAAACAATACGAAATGATATAAATCAGTATAAAATAGTATGAAACAATACAGAATGATATAATACAATGAGAATTAGTATAAACACTATAACATAGTAGACACTAGACAATGAAAAGGTAACAGTCGAAGGAGGCGTACACTTTGCGAACTCGATAACCTGCAAAAAAAATAATTAATGTTAATTAAGTAAGGAAGAGTGAAGGAAGCCGTCTTGCAATTGGTAAGAAGAAAATGTTAAAGCTGACCTGAATTTTGGGCAGAGAACAGCAAAGAGGTAGGAAAAGGTATCAGCTGATAGACGATTTGAAAGGGAAAGAGAGTTATCAAGATATGGAGAGGACAGCGGAAAATAGGAGTATATGGAGAACCAGGTTTAACCATGAATAATCACGGACCTGTCTACGGACAGACTACCTATGATGATGATGCATTTAAGTCGGCAGTACTGGCGCACATTTTTGTAACGTAAGAGATTGCATGGGGTGTCTTTGACACCCCACAGAAATTATTGTTTAAAAACTTATTAATCGTCGATTTTCAATAAATTTTTCATTTATGTCTTTTGATGTATTTTAGATTAATTGAAATTTATTTTAAGATGCCAATTATTTAACAAAACCGGGGGAAAATGAAAATGGTGGAAAATACAAAGTTCTTATTTTATGAAATTTAAATTTTGTAATCAGTAAAGTAACTAACTGTTCAATAGCGATTCCAGATCGTAAATAACAACACCAACGACGCAAATAGTAACAATAATTTCACGATAAAACGTATAAACCACTCGCAAAGCAAAAAACGCGGAGACTTACGCCCAACGCTTTGTCGCGCCGCCTAAGAAAAACGTCTGAACTCAAAGAATAACGATAGGATACTAATTTATTAAAGCGGAAATGGTTGTGGGTACGTGCCACGTGCATTTAGAGAGAATTCGCGAAAGTGGCAACACAGCACACTCGGACACTAGGGAGACTCGATGGAGAATGAGCTTTCGAATGTTTAGTTCCCCCTCCTTCTTTCCTATTGGTTCGCTCAGTGTCTCGCCCCATCTACTTTCTCTTTTACCTCCCCCTCACTCGCCATCTCATCTGAAAAGCACTATAGCTCGTAGAAACAAAATGTCGTTTACCGCATTATTCTACAGCAGAGGGGGACAGACGGACGGACAGGATAGAATTGGTAACTGGATTTCCAGAGACCTGACTGCATGGATTTTAACCAAACATGGTATATATAATCTTCATATGAATAAATAACCAAAACAGCGTATTTCAACCGTGTTGACTAGACAGGGCTACCACAAGATCAAGGTTAGAATTTTTCTGTAACTACAAACGTCTAAGGTATTGGCTGAACCGATTTCAAAGAAATTTCGTTTGTAGGGCGAGTATAGAATGGCATAACGAAATGAACATGTTTAGAACGGATCTAAAAAGCAGAGCTATCACAATATAAGGAAAAAAATAACTTTCTGATTTCAAAGCAAATGCATCAGTATACAATACTACGGCGAATTTCACGATAAGCACTTCTGTATCACATAAAACCAATGTGAATCCCTACTTGTTTAATGTTGCGGTCTAGGTCTGTAAGAACGCAACCCTTACGTATGGCATTGCACTTATGGAAGAATGTGCTTCGCTAATCATTACGTTTGAAAAAAATAGTTGCATATAAATAACAATTACACTCACATAGCCTAAAACATGAATTTTTGCATTTGTTAATCGATTATTTTAACCAAATATGATATTGGAGTGTCTCTCAATCGAAGATGGGGTAGGTAAATTGGGCGTGTTAGTTTTAGGAGAAGGTAGCCGTAATATTTTCTAAAGCATTCTTACTTTGAGATAGAAATGGTGCATAAGCCAGTTTAAAATATGTGGTATCTTTGTTTTCATGGTAATATCTCTTTAATCTGCTAATTCCTCTTCATACAATCGTATGATTCATTGCCATTGTTAAATGCTTCTCTCCGTCATTTGGTCGCGAAAACGGAACGATGCATATGGAATCTATAATAATAATACACAATTTTAGTTTGTCTGGTGAATACAGTTGTGGCATCTATCAGCGCTCTACCAGAACTATTATTGAAGTGAAATTATAGATTATCATTTGTTTACCTTAGCAAAAAAGTCATTAATTGTAATAGATATTTTGTACATCATATTAAAAGTGCGCCTTAAGATATTTTGTACAACATATTAAAAGTGCTTCGAAAAAATTCTTCAAATGCTAATATGACCAAGAAGTGTATCTAACGATCGTGAAAATGATAAAAGGAGAAAAGGGGAAGCAATAGAAAATGAATCGACTGAAGAAAGAGTTTGACGTCTAGAAGGAGATCGAATATGGCACCAAGAGCAAAGAGCCAATGAATCAAATGAGCAAAGATGTAAACGTTTAGAAACTGAAAGAAAGAAATATAGACTTGGAATGGAGAGGCAAAGAAATGGGCAAATCACTTAATAGCGTTGATAAAAGAATATACAAGTAGACAAATTCAAATGTGGTAAATTAACAGAAAAATGCAACTATTGTGGAGCCAAATATTTTCAAAAAGAGTTAAACAAATCGAAACGTTATACTGATTATTGTCATAATGGAAAAGTAAAGTTGCCAGCATTACAGGACTCTCCTCATTTTATCAAAACATTGTTAGCTGAAGACTCACCAAAATGCGGAAATTTTAGGAACCACATAAGGCAGTATAACAGCTCTTTAGCCTTTGTATCAATAGGAGCAAAAGTAGACCTACCTAACTGGAAAGGATCATTTTGATACAGAATTCATGGACAGGTCTATCACGCTGTTTTTTCATTGCATGCACAAAGTAGGAATAGTTCTTCTTATGCTCAACTTTACATACTTGATGCATCAGAAAAACTACGATTAAATAGAAACAAAACTTGCATTGAGGAGCTATTTGTTCAATTGGATGAACTTATCCAAGAAATCAATCCTTTCGCCCACGAGACAGCTATTAAAGAGAAAGAAGTTAAAATGTGCTTTAAGGCAGACAACGTAAAAGATAAAAGACGTAACAACAATTCAACTGCAAGTGGTTATCCAAACAGCCGCAGTATTCATAGGCAAAGACGAGAACCCTCCTCTACATAGAGATATATGTATCTGCCCTCGTGCAGATACACGCTAGAATATTAATTTTTTAAGTACCAACTGCGATCCCATGACATATCCAGAGTAAGAAATTTTAATTCTGATCAAGTCTTTGGCGAAAGATTAACTAAAAACCCTATATTTAAAAAAGTATTTTTGGAAAATAGTTTTAATTTAATCGCAAATGTTTTGTGGGTTTCAGCTAGTAGATTCAATATTACATATATTTTTAATTTTTACTTTCTCCACATACGAAGTACATATAGGGAAAGTTTTTTTTCATGAAAAAAGTCGAATTCAAGATTTCGACAAAAATTCATGTTTTAAGATCCTGAAACGTTTGGACTACTTTCTTGATGATGTCTTTGTGTCTGTCTGTCTTTTACCGGAATTTTGTGGGTGCTCTAACTAAAACTATTAATCGAGTCAACGCGAAATTTTATATTTTGACATTTTTGTTAAAAGGAATTAAGCTGATTAGTTTTTGGTAAAAATAGGTCAGCCGGAAGTGGGTGCTTACTCTTGTCACAATCGTTTTTTTGTTTAGTTGATTTAATATTTAATAAGTGTACAAATGTATAGGAATAAAAGTTGTAAGAATTTAGTTTTCTACAACTTTTGATATTATTATAACTAATTTTTTTGATTAAACCTCTATAATTATGGAGGGCCTTATTTTAGCTGCCAACACCACACCACCTACCTGAGGCTATTGTAAACACCTTACGATTAGTTACGTCTTATTGTTAGGAACGTTCCTTTTTATTCTCTTAACTAGCGTAATTGCCCGTCAAATATGACGGGATTGTAATAAAAGTATTCAAAATACATTTGATTTCGATATGAAAAATCAGTAAGATATGCTAAATGTTGAGCCCCTTGTCAAAAATGAAGTAATAATAATAAATAAATAATATCTTCTCTCCCTCCCTCTCGCCGTCCCTCTCTCCCTCCATTCATCTATCTTTTCTTCCCTCTGTCTCCCTCCCTCTCTTTTGCCTCACCTTCCCCTCTCTCATTTCCTCCTGTCCCAATCCATAGCTTTCCCTCTTTTTCTCCGTTTCCTTCTTTATCTGTTTTCACCCGTCCTTTTCTAATTCTATACCTCCCTTTCTCTCTATGTACCTTCCATTCTATATGCCTTCCCTCCGACATCCCTCCCCACATTCCCTCTCTCTTACTTTATGACCAACTTTTATATTAACTTCGCTTTATATATATATATATATATATATATATATATATATATATATATATATATATATATATATATATATGTTTTGGACCTCGTCTAATCTAAAAATAATCCAAAGCTGCTTGCGGGTTTCGAACCACTTCATCTCACCATCGCGTAATTACGAGTTATGTAGTCACCGCGTCCACCAGATCCTTGGGCTGCGGTTGCGATAATTACTTTCTCCTTATACGTAGTATAGGGGGAAAGTATTGTATACATGCAAAAAATCGACTTCGAGACTTCAACGGAAATACACGTTTTGAGGTCCCCTGAACACGTTCTGACCATTTTCTCGATTATGTCTGTGTGTTAGTATGTGTGTGTATGCGATAGCTGTTTGTGGGTGCTCGAACTCAAAAACTATTAATTAGGTAAACGCGAAATTTTATATTTAACATTTTTTTTTAATGTTAAAAGAACTGATTAGTTTTTAGTCAAAATCGGTCAACCGGAAGTGGGTGTTTACTCTTGTCACTTATCCGTTATTTTGAAATATTTGCCTTAATATTTGATAAATTTAAAAATTTATTTCAATAAATCTTGTAGAAAATTTAATTTTCTACTACCTTTGTTTGGAACATTTTTCCATATAATGCACTGTTTAAGATATATATTATATTTTTAGCTGCCACCACCACGCCACCTACCGAAGGATGTTAACAATTGACGCTTAGTTACGTCTTAGTAACGCTCCTTTTTCTTTTCTTAATTGTTGGAGCTTTGTGGCTATATCCAATATTAGAAGGCTATGGCTTGAGTTTATTTCTGTTCTTTTTAAAGTCTAAAATTTTCTCGGTTTCTTAAAATATTTATTATTATGTAACCTATGCGGAATTTTTAGAAATATTACAGATATAGAGAAAGTCATGTGGTGGCCACATCAGATTTTTGTGTATTTGAATTCGCGTGGGAAGATAGACAAGCGTCAATCATAGTAACGAGATTAAACAAACTATTGTAATTGTTGATGGTGTAAGAGAACTTTATTTTAATGTGAATTAGTATTGATACTAGCATTCCTACATTTTTTTAATGGTTATTTCTGATAATAATTGTAGGTTTTTATTTATCGTAATTATTATTGATAGGAAGTTTTTATTTATCTTAAAAACCTTTTATCTTTATTCATTTAAGATTATTCTAAAAACTGTTTTCCCTATAAGTTTCATTAAAAAATACGTCTGGAAAATCAAGATACATGTAAGCTTTTGATGAATTTTATTATTATTATTAAATTCTTATCGCTCCTCTTATAATATCGCCTTATACATGCATTTTATTATTATTACATTATAATCACATTCATATTGAAATAATATTAATAATCATTAATTCGATCTTCTCGGAATAGTTCACATTGAAAATTCATTTGGACATTACTTTAGATGACTATATATATCTAGTTTGTGCCATGAACATAATTTTATTCTTTGGGACTGTTCACTTGGCTTATTTTTTACTTTGGATGGAATATTTTCTAATTATAGGACTTTAAAACCAGTTGTTCTTGCATTTTTCTAAAAGCCCTCACATTTTAGTATCATATTCCTATTTTTCTGTATTTAACATAGGTAATACTGTTGTAAAGGATGTTAATTTGAACAAATTTAAATAAAACATTTTAAAGTGTTGTGTTGTAGCTTAGCAATTCTTCAGCTAATTACACTTATACACTGGTTTTATATGGGTGGTTGATGTGATGTTAGGAAAAGAACAATTTATTATTTTTGTCATTGAAGTTAGGTGACTAAAATATGAAATATTCAAGTTTCTCTCCTTCTAGTATCTAAAGCTGAATTACTCTGAACTAGCAATATATTTTCGTTAATTTTAAGCAGTATGAATGTACAGGTCAGTATTTTTATTAATGAAACAAGAGATATTATGAAACTTACTACTTATATGAAGGTTTCTGTGGCCGTGTTACCAAATTTACAACAGAACTTGATGCAAAAACGTTTCTCCTTCAACACATCCATTTCGCACTACGCCGGACGGGAAAACACACTTGCACTGTTGAACAGTTCACTCACCACTGATTCATACTAACGCCTGCTCCTCTGGTATATCGCATCAGGAGATGTTGCCAAATCTCCGACATAGTTTTCACTTCGATGCATTTAGTAGTTACTTTGTTAAAAATTCTGACCCGGATATTTTTGATCTGCCTCGTATACCAAACATACTTACGTTTGCCACTGAGTTCTCTACTTCTAACTGACATTCTCTCAACTGTAAAAAGATTAAAGGTTATATGTAGAGATCCCCACATCACTAAAGAGCTGGTAGACACTTTTACAAATTTTACGCCCATAAAAGCAAAAAGGTTATCATAATTATATTACAGAGTTGATACATATTAAAGTATTAACTATATAAAAGCTGGTTATAGAAATTCATTTTTATATCTTCACTTGAATCTATATAGTCGTTTATATAAGCAAAAGAACCCAAACTAAATCCTAGTCCCATTAGGATTATGAAATTTCGAGAAAAATTCCACGATAATTTTAGGCAATCAGTGCACTCGTGTATATTACATCTATGCGGGTTGTGATAACAATTGACTGTAGAAGTTTAACAATGACGTGGTCAGCAAAGCAACATCCCGTTTAAAAGCCGATATTTTTCCAAAATATGCGATTTAAATGTTTAATATGAGACATTTTAAACGGTAGGGGGAAAAATATGAATAGAATAAAAACTTTCATTAATTTTCCTAAAACATAGTTTAAATTCGAAATTGTGCGTCAATTTTTTCTAATTTTAATTTTCCAAAAGAATAAAAGCCTACACTTTAAAAATGTCGCTTTTCACGTGTTATCTTACGAGAAATGGAAATCGCCCCTCTGGAGTCGAACCAGGGTTTTTTCGTATTTTTATTCCGTCATTTAATCTTTATATCTGAATAAAACATTCCAACGAAATATCAACGTTCCACCTAATCGGAAAGTTTGTTAAAACCGCCTTAAAACGTGCCATTGATGACATCAGCGTTATACACAGAACTGGAAATGTATATGTAAGACTAGTGTATTGCCCGTCATATGACGGTAATAAATAAATAATAATATTCCCTCCCTTCCCTCTCGCCGTCCGTCTCTCCTTCCTTCTCTCTCTCTAACCCTCCCTCTCTCTGCCTTTCTTTTCTCCCATTTCCCCCTCTCCTGTCCAATCCATAGCTTTCCCTCTTTTTTTCGTCTCCTTTATCTCTTTCCTCCCGTCCCGTCCCCTATGCGAGTTGAGACAACAATTGATTCTCGAAGTTTAACAATGACGTGGTCAGCAAAGCAACATCCCGTTTAAAAGCCGATATTTCCCCAAAATTTGCGATTTAAATGTTTAATATGAAACATTTTGAACGGTAGGGGAAAAAGGATGAATATAATAAAAAATTTCATTAATTTTCCTAAAACATAGTTTAAATTCTAAATTGTACATCAATTTTTTCTAATTTTAATTTCCAAAAGAATCAAAGCTTGTACTTTATACAGTCGCTGTTTACATGTTATCTTACTGGAAATCGCCACTCTGGACTCGACCCTGGTCTTTTTCATATTATTTCTTCATTCGATTTTTATATCTTAATCAAACAATCCTGCGAAATTGAAACCTTCCAGGCAATCTGGAAGTTTGTTAACCCTAGGATGCTCAGCATGGGTCTGTGAGACCCACGAGCACTTCAGTTTGTAGTTTCTTGAATATACTCGTACATGGGCGCTGGATGCCTAGGTTTTGTGATATCTTTGTACATATCAATATAAGAATATCTAAAAAAATTCTTGATCATTCAAATTGTATGAGCTTAGTTATAAGCGAAAAATGATCAGTATCCCTATTATGCCCAGCATAGATCTGATAGGCACTTGTATGCTTCATATGGAAAAAATGATTGTGAGATATTGTTATTGTTCTAAAATGTTATAATACTGACAGAGATACAGCCGCGTTCCTTCCTCCCCATTTCCCCCCCCTCAAGGTTCTTCTCCCCACCTCCTCCCCCTCCCTTTCCTCCCCACCCTCTACCTCTCTTTACCCATCCTCCCTCCCCTTTCCATCCCCCCTCCCCTTCCCATCCCACCACTTAATAATATAGACATAGTGGTACATTTTACTAAAGGAATGTTACATTGAACACCTGCAGCCCATCTGCAGCATTACTCACCACCTATCTGTGGAGGTGTAGACAAGATGGACCAGGTAAAAAATTATACTTGCAAAAGACAAGCAAGAAGATGGCCTTTAGTGTTTTTTCAATATAATTGACATAGCATTGATTAATGCGTTTATAGTATTTATTGAGAAAACCCAAATAAACGGCGTTTATTTTTGAAAGAGGTTTCTAGGATTCTCGTTATGCCACATATGAGGAAAAGACTATCTATTACACCAATTCTAAACGATGACGTATTGAAATCTATGGCCGTTTTTGGAAAAAAAATGAGAAAAAAATCCAAACACTCCACAATCCAAAAGGCGACAACGTTATGCTGATTGCTGGCCGGGGAGAGACCGAAAGACGAAGTACTGTTGCATAAACTGCAACACATATATGTGTTTGGAACGTTCAAATTTCGACTGCTCAAATTGTTTGAGATAATTGATTGATTATGTGTAATATAGTGTATAATATTAAAAAATAACATGATTATGGCAAACAAGGTGCAATTAACGAATTTATCCCCCAATAACAGCTCACAGGTGTAATATTTCACTCTCTCTGACCAATGCTGGGTATTCTAGTACTACTGGCCAGCCTGGGATTCCTAGGGTTAAAACGCGTTAAAAAGTGCCATTGATGACGTTGAAGCGTGACGCACTGAGAGAAATTAATCGTTTTATATAGGGGAGATTGTTGGAGCTTCGTGGCTATATCCAATATCAGAAGGCTACGGTTTGAGTTTATTTCTGTTCTTTGTAAATCTTTAAAGTTTTCTCGGAGTTTCTTAAAATATTCATTATCATTTAACCTATTTGGAATTTTTAGAAATATTATAGTTATGGAGAAAGTCATATGGTGGCCACATCAGATTTTTCCTAGGATGTGTTGTAGTATTTTCGTGAATTTATTAAGTTCTCACAAAATGTACTATATGATCCGTTCTGGATTACAGTGCGACCAATGTTACAATATTAATAAGATTTGTGAATTAATGTTACATTTTATATTTATTGGTAGATAGGTGGGGATAAGGGGAATCGCCATAAGTTCGGTGGCATTAATAGAGGGGTCACGGATGCATAAAGATCGGGAACCACTGTCTCAAACCATTTGTCACCTCCTCTTACCTTGGGAATAGGAGGTCCATCGTCTTCTTTATTTTTACTGTATCTATCCCGCGAACCGTTCGAGAGCGAATCTCTACTATTTTTCATGAGTCTGTGTTGTAAAATATTTTTCGCTTATAAGGTAAATCATGCTGTGAGTTACCATTCACGTTGAGAACTATTTACGAAACAAAAAAAGGAAAATTAAACTCCATAAATGGAATACACCGAGATTTCAACGGCGTTCACTATGGGAAATGCGTATAAAGCGGTACCGATAGATTGTGTGGTTCTCGAATTTTTATCTCCGAAACTATTAGTCGTAATTATGTGCTTTTGCAGACTTTTTGTGTGACAGATCTTTTACTCTATCCGGGTATTTTTTTAATTGATACCTTACAGATCATATAAGAGCTAGGAAGAAAAAATATGGCATTTAATTGTTGTTTGACGGATCCCATTTAACGATATACAATTAAAGTTTATTTCAGTGCTTATGTAAAGAGGAAGTTGGAATTGACGGATAAAGCTCAAATTATAATTCGGCGATGTATTTTAATAAGGCTCACTTATACTTAATTAAAAACCATCCTGCTGTTTAGTAGATAAGTCGCGACAGACAGACGATACGTGACCATAAGGCGTCAAACTACAATCGCTTCATTGGCAAAGAACGGCTAATATTATGTTCCCGATTTAGAGGTAAGGATTCTGTGAAAAGGAGTTGGCACAGATTGCTGGACGTAAAATATTAAACTAATCGTTTTTCCTTGCGATGCATTAAATTCGAATTTTAATTTAACCAGCTCATTTACTTATTTTAGATAAGATGCAACATTTGAAATGTCGTGCTTAATACTCATTTAAATTGAATTTCTCTTGAACTCGCTGTTTCAAAATATCAATTTTTATTAAGTAAAAGAGAGCGAGCTACACTGGCAAATATATAAAATGTAAGCGAAGGAAATTCTCCAAAGCCAGTCAAACTGTGCCACTGGTCTTGGTTTCAGTTGCCCTCTCTCAAGTCCCCCTTCCCCCCGTTTTTTAACCCCTGATGATGGTTACTTTGTAGCCGAAATACGTAATGGGTTTTTATCCGGTTTTTATCCGGGTTCATCTGTTTTTATCCGGCCTTTTAACCGGGTTTTATCAGTTTGACTGGCTTTGGAGAATTTCCTTCGCTTGCATCAATTTTTATCGCAAAAAGGATACAAAATTTCATTATTCTTATCGTTGCTGTTATTTTTGTTCATGTGATTAAAGTAGTTTAAAATGTGTAATTTTGTATGCATTCATTCACTTCGTTATTTACTACAAGAAAATTATTAGGAAAAGAACGAAACTCAAACTATCCCGAGTTGAAAATAATTGAACATCAGACAATGTATTGCACGTTGCGCAGCGCCATCTCGTGACCGCGCGTTTTTCTTTGTTGCTAGTATACGCATTCAAGGATTTAGTTTGTGTTCACTAAGCGACGATTCCAGAATTATAAAACGCCCGCTCAATTAAATTTCCATCCTCCCACAAAACCGTTCATTCATTATCTTTCGCGAAGTCGAACTTAGACTCGACGCGTTTCAGGACCGCCGAGTAAATATTTGCTCTCCCGTTTCGCTGCCATCAAAAAAACAAACGCATTTCATTCGCGCGCTCAGTTTCTAACGACGGCAATAAAACAGGGACGCAGCGAAATTCCCCAGTCCAAAAAAAATGGCGACGAAAAAAATGTTTACTCACCAGGAAGTGAAAACGGCTGTTGAAAATCGTTAGGGGGGAATTTGAATAGTCGAGGACGACCTCGGAAGGATAAGACGTATGAAACGCGTTTATTTTTTTGTTGTTTTGGAGATTGATGGATAAAGATTTGAAAAGGGTTCGATTTCCAGGGAAGCTTTTGTGGGAAACATTGTAATCAAGCGGGATAGAGAGAGAGAG